>OV121074.1:19024386-20318401 GCA_921293005.1 Nemoura dubitans
TATGCCTATTTATGTGTTATGTAATTCTGCGCATGTGGATGGGGTGCAAAGATTCATTGCGACGGAAATGTGTTCAATTTATATAAGTTATGCACGGTAAATGTATGTGATCATAGAGTTTTTGGCAGGATTTTATGATGTAGCTGGAAGAGTAACGCCAGTTGCAATTTTCATGGTAGCTGCTCAACAGTTTTTGAATTAGTTTTAGATTTGGCTGGCAGCTTTATGAAGCAACGTCGATTTTAAAATAGAGTCAAGTGCATCTGCACATTCTGTAGATGAAAATTGTGGGCACAGTCATATGTATAGGTACAGGCGAACACATCAAAGGGTACAACTGAATCTGCAATGTTCTTTGATATTAAACTCCGCTCATATAGATTCATAGATTGGTAAAAATACAGGCTCACAATGGATGTGTGCGCACCATGATTTGGTTGTCAGAAATTGGTACGGCGGCTTGTCAATTGTCAGTGTGTTCGTAGTTACCACTAAATTGCAGTTATTTTCAAAGACTAACAATAATCCAAGATAGATATGTGGATTCTTTTTTAGTACTTCTTTATTTAAAAAATCTAATTGTCTACATTATATTATCACTCTTCAATGTCACAGCGAAGACATACTTCATCTCAATTAGGGTTAAAAGAATTCGCAAAGCTCGAGCCGAAATCAGTTGCATTTTCGGCCGTTTGCATCCTATCGGCGGTTGCCCAAATTGTGGCCGCGTCGCTGCAAGCCCCAGAGGTCGACA
Organism: Nemoura dubitans; assembly: GCA_921293005.1. Lineage (NCBI taxonomy): Eukaryota > Metazoa > Arthropoda > Insecta > Plecoptera > Nemouridae > Nemoura > Nemoura dubitans. The sequence goes on from OV121074.1 coordinate 19,025,141, forward strand.
AGTTCCGGTGACTCTGCATTGACAGGCCAGATGTCAGGCGAGACTTGACGAGGTGCGTGGCGAGATGCGGGCCGGTCTCTTGGGCAGGTGAGGGCCCCATGCCGGCTGTCAGCCCTGCACGCCCCGCGCGCCCCGCACGGCCCGCGAGTGACGTCTTTCGCGGACGATAACGACCTCACAAGGACCCGCTGCTGATTACGAAACGTGTTGTCAGTTTCATTAATTTTGAGTGTCACGTGGGCCGTGCCGAGGAGTGAGCGGGAACTCGCGATTTCTTCTCGGGAACTTCTACTGTAATAACGAGTCTGCGTCAGAGAGATTTATATCATTGATTATCGGCTAGATATTTTATTTGTTATAGAACTACAACTAATTTAATTTAATGTTTTAACATGATTCGTTTTGCTCGTGCCTTTGACTTGAAATGAAATGGATCTATAAGGTGCGTAATGCTAATTAGAAACGAAACTGATTTCAAACCCTGCTTGATATCACATTTCATCGAGTAGATCGCACGGATTGGGTGCCATTGAAATGGAAACGGAATAATAAAACGTCAGAAAGCGATGTCGCATTTGGCTGGCAAGACGTGGACAAAGAAAAACGTCTGCCAGCTCAGGCCATGAGCTTGAAGAAAGAGGATCAAGATCGGATTGCGACATAAGTTGAAATCAATATGGGCAATACGATTTGTGGCACCCGGCGGCAGGCGCTGTATCCCCCCCCCCCTTTACCCTTCGCCCACCTGTCAACACCTTAGGAGATCAGGTTGCAGACCTATCAGTTGTCAGATAGGTCCAATAGGGGCTCAAACGATTGGCTTAGAGCGACGGCGGTGTCAGATGGCAGCGTCGACAAGGTTCGCTCGCGATTTGATCAAACTATCAAACTGACTGTTTTGATCGATTTGAGGATCATATGAAGCTTATTTTTCGGCTGGATTTGGGAGCCACATGACGTATCAAACTGCTAGCCATATTTACATTTACGACCTTCACGAATTGAAATTGGTGCAGTTTGAATAAACTTGTGATACCTTACTCCGATACAAAATACCTCGAAAGAGCACGTGTTTAATGTGTAAAAGGTTATCAAAATTATCTGACACACAACAAATATTGAGACTGTCTTATTGATCTTGTGTTGTATGACGACTTCCTATCTCAGCTGGGCATGAACTGGGCATCAATGTTACCTATAGTTTCGGTGCATCGGTCCTACACACGCTTATCGCAAACTGCATTTCAGATGAAACCGTCTGATAAGTGTCAGCTACAAAATCATGGTTAGCAACAAATTAACAACACTTTAATATAAAAAATTAAAACTTACCTGTCATGTTTTTGCGCGTACTACCTCGATGATAAAGTAGGTCCGATTGGGGCTCCAGGCTAAATGGGCTCATTGAGAAAGATCATAATTTTTCTGTTCGACACTGGGCAAGGTTAATTTCATCGAACTCCAGTCGAGTAAGATTGGCTAGGATTTGACCTCGGCAATTGGGGTCGGAGTCGCACGGTAGCGTACGGAGAGCGATGCTAATGCCTTCGATTGGCAGTTGTGACTGGCTCCCAATTAGATGCCAGGAGCCAGACGGATGCATCACTGGCACAGGTCATACTCACTTTGGTGTCAATCTGAATCATACGTGTTACTCCCTTACTCTTCCCCAGTATGAACGGGGATCCCACGACAATAATAACGTGCGATTTTGAAAAAAATGTACTGCGTCACCTCAGTCTCATTTGTTTTCAATGTCCAGCAACCGTGTGGTTCAGGTATTATGAATCCTTCTTCAGAAACCCTGAACATTAAATTCAGACTGTCCTGTCACTGATCGAAGGAAAGTGAATTTGCATCCTCTGTAGTCAGTACAAAGAGCCAAATTTTGGCTGCAGTATATACTATATACTATATACCTACCATTAATGTCTTTGTAAATGACGCATCGCTTGCAGCAGTGGGTCTCTTACAAGATGAAAACTCTCTTCACTAGCAACTCAGAAAATGGCGTCAATTTTTGTAGCAAACTGCGTTTTCTTTCCCGTCGGCTAGAGAATTACCCACACAGTTTTCGCCCTATGCACTCAATTTGTGCAGGCCTTTCAGTGCACGCCGCGCCGGAGCGCATTGGCGAATGTCTCCTGATATCGTGACTGCCAGTCACTCTATTTCGTGCCGCGTCGGCGTCGTGAGCGTGACGCGTGCAATTGTGCTCGCCACTGGCTGCATGTGCATTCAAGTCTTGCCGCCGATGCGCAGGCGCACGACAGGATCAGGATCAGCTGATCGTGGTTCGTGGTTCGTGGTTCGTGGTTCGTGGTTCGTGGTTCGTGGTTCGTGGTTCGTGGTTCGAGGTTCGTGGCAGACGTTCGGTGTCGACTTCTAACGACCACCGTGATTCATTCAGCGATGGTGACCATCTTACGCACTGACACCTCTTATCTTTATGAACCGAAGAGCTGGGATGTGACGCCATGCTCGTTTTTGATGAGCGTAGCGAGCGAAGCGAAATCATCAATTTCACTACTGCTAAAAAAAAACACTTGGTGTGTGTTTGTTAGTTTGTATGTGTGTTTGCGCGCGCTCTACAGGCCAAACGCTTGCTTCGAGTGGGATGAAATTTTCAGGGTGTCTACTTTTGTTCTCAACTTAGACCCCCTGCGTTTTTCAAGAAAATCCTCCACACCCTTCACCTTCAAAGCAGATAAAAGAGCAAAATTCGACAATTGGGCATGTTTGGAAAAGTACGGAAATTTATTTAAAAGTGCGTATTTTTTTCAAATGTTCCCAATTTCGATTTGCCTTTAGAAACCATCGAAACCAAATCGAAACATCACACCAGATTTTTTCCAATAAAAACCAACCCAATAAAACCCAATAAAAACGCTTGTGCATGAGTTACATCTATGTATTAACATGCACATTGCTTTATGACCTCAAAATGAGCATATTTCCGCTACCCTACAGCTCGGACAGAAGCAAAGAAAGGCCAGAATCGTTTACAATTTCAAGTGTTCAAAATTTTCGAAAAAGCAATGGTCCGGCTTGCTGCTCCATGATTTAGGCTTTTTGCCTCAATCTTTTTATGCGCTACATACAAACCGCTACGCTCATCTTCAACGCAACAGAAATTGCGTTCGCCCTAGTCATTAAAAATTCTATCATAACCTGGTAACGAAGGCTTGGAATGGTGATGAGCTGAGCTTGGTGACTATTCCCATCCATCATGATCGATGTAGAATCAATTCCCTGTGAGTGGACATGATGGGGGATTATTTTTAATGACCTCTAGGAAACCGTTGAGGTACGACACAAGAACCAAAGGGTAGCTTCGCCACATTGAAAAAGTCCTGTTCTTATAAGCGCCAAGCAGTCATCGCAACAATTTGATTCGGAAGGATGGCGTCAATGGACGCTGATTTTGGCGGGTCCAGAACAAACTTGTGTCCCTAGGTGGGTGAGATGCTGCTGTCAGGGTTCCCAAGACCCCCGCCTGCGAGGTGCAAGACGTTAGCTACGTCCTTGGCAACTTCAGGCATCCAAGAATTATTACCAACGTCTAAAAAATGTATTTTTTATTTTTCGAATAAAAGCATTTTTAAGGAATTCCGTGGAGCATCTCCAATGGAAGTGTCACACGGCACATTCTAAACATTTTTGACCTGCAGCATAACGTTACCATAACGTTATTGGGATTTAGGTGTTCACTTTTGATGTTGACCGGACTTCGCAGTGACTTATAATACGTTAGCTATTTATTTCCATTGAAATCCCCGCCTTTTAAGCATGTAAGCAGTTGCCGGTACACCGCCGAACATTGTACCCTTCACACCTATCTGTCGACAAAAAACCAGACCAATCACGAGTGCGGGGCGACGACATTTGTTGCATTCATCTTGAGAACAGCGCCGCTGTGAGTCAGTGCCGGGCGCGACAGGTGAGAGCTCTTGGAAGTGCATTGGCGCTGTACAGGCAGTTAAGAGGCACAAGTCACAACAGCACTTGCGCAGGGAAAATGCACGTACCACATGCAATCGCGCTCCATGTTTACTACTTCCGGTACGAACCAAAATGCCGTAAACGTGCTAGAAGACATTGGTTTATACTATGCAAATGATTTTCTGAAAAATATCGGGATCCTTTATATTATTATATTATTATTGAAACTTCATTATCATTATTATTACTCCAATGCAGCTCCTACTTTGTCAAATTTGCCGATCAGCTGGGTAGAAAATACTTGCAGAATCCATCCACTTGACCACCAATTCGGCCAAATGGCTCCAAGACATGTTTCTTACATTATTCATGAACTGCTGAAAGTTATATACGCCATCTCTTATACGCGCGGCCTTAGTGCTGTTAATTGAATAAATTTATGTGATACATTTAATTCACTATTTTTAGTCTGAGGGTATTTCCAACTCCTCCAATTTTTACACCAGAGCCTTTTAGGTTTGCGGGCTATACTCAGTGCTATAGTGGTTAATGGTTATTCACACTTATTGTTAGTTACAGAACAGTACAGAACACATACGCCTAATTTGGGATGGGGGATTTTGGGCGGTCAGTATGTTACATATTATCTTGTTCGCTATACAGATTCATAACCCTATCTGGTTTACCAAGTGAAATGCCATGAAAAAAGCCTGAAAACCTCAGCTATTTATTCTGAATCGTTTACAAATGTTTGGTTCAGGGGGGGGGGGGGGCAGAATACCTAAACCCACTGTCTTCCTCGGCTCATTGGCAGCATCCAGGAAATACAATGTCTTTTTTTGGACGACTCATAATGTTGCGATACCAAAAGGAGAAGTTCAACTTTGGAGTTTGGAAAGAAAAAAGAAATCATTAAAAAAATGGAAACAAAATGTGAACCTTCAGATTCCGCACTGCAGTGTAAACAAGATGCCCAATATTTACTCGGACAGTGTTATTACTATCACAACACAAACAGTTCCCTTCATAGTGTGCTAAAGCAACATCACAAGCTCGTTGAAATATTGGTTATAAATAATGCAGGAGGTAGACCTATACACCATGTCCATGTTACAAAAAGTGTGCTTTCCTTATGGCGCTGGCTTCAATCCAGAACTGAACCCAGCTATCATGTAAAACAAAACGCGCGTGTTTTTAATATGCCGATAGCTGCCAGGAATGATGCTTGATAAATCCGTGGGCCTCAAGTCCGTAATTTTAGAACGAGGGGCGCACTAATTAAAACCAAGGAAATTCCAAGCGCGAAGGATATAATGCACTGAGGTATAAGAGCTTGTAGCTTCCTATCCATATCTCATCTTTTATGAGAGTTATTCTGGGTTGTGTGTTATGTGAAATAAAGTTTTCCAATTTCCCACGTTATCATACCGATCTATCCGTAGTTAGTCCCAGTTGTTAAACGGCTGTTGTCACGGTCAATTATGTCTTATCGAACGGTTGATGACTGGACTTCGAAATTCATAATACTCAACTCATTTAATCGTCAACTCATTTTTGTCGACGTACCGGTACCGAATTTTCATTTTTACACATCTGAAAATTAGGTTTTGCACATGGCTTTTGCCTGCTAATCAACGGAATTTACGCATTCATTTGAATCCTGCGGGACGATTATATATATAAAATGTGACGGTGCCACATCACCACAACTCTGTCATGGTTTCCTTTTAATTCGCGTACGGTAAAACATGCATAATATGCACAAAGTGACATATAGGTACCTACCTACCGATAAGTAATAATCATGGACATCAAAGGCAATATTGCATTTGATGTCCATGATTATTTTACTTTTATGCGTGCAGTACGAAATACCAATGGTACTTTTAAATGTAATAACACATTTTTAAATCTGATCTAAATATATTAAAATACGATGGGCCGTTCTAAAGAGTACAAGACTTTCGTCAGTCGACGGAAGCTGCCTTTCTGTCCGTGACTGGGACCATTACCCAACCCAATTCGTCCCACTGACCAATTATTCAAAATAATCGTCTGCCTGCCTGCTAGCTGGCCGTCCCCGCACTTTCTCTGCAGGGAATACTTCTAAAATTACCTTTTTATCCAGTTATCCACTCACCTTAATGCGAGGCTACAAAGAAAGACCGCCAGTTATCCACAAAGACTAAAAAATGCATCGGAAATTGTTTTTCTTACAAAGCGCTTATCGATAAGGGACCCCCAATACCACCGACTCTCCCTGAGGACACCCAGCCAATTGCCATCGGCCTTCCTAATAATTGGATTGGCAATCATTACATTGACATGGGCAGCCCAGGGACCACGACGATGGCGTACCCCTCTCGAGGGCAGCGCTCACCGAACAGCCCTCAAAAGTCAAAATCCATCGTTTTCCACTGACCGCTGTCCCCCTGGTGGTGGGTCTGCCAACTGCACGCCGGCCAGTGACACGTGACATTGACATTACCGCGGCCAGGCCACTTAGCATGTGCGTGCGTTGCTGGCAGCCACGTTGTCATGGCAACGCGATACACAACAAGCTGACGTCACTGGCGAATGAGGGGCACACACGCCATGCCTGTGGCCGTGGGTGATTCGGAGTTTATGGGCCCCGAGAGTATACTACCTGCTTCTGACCGGTATCTGAAGTTGCAGAATGTGTAAAGAGGGCGTGAGCAGACGCGTACATGCAACTCAGTCACGTTGTTATTAAATTTGAACATTATTCGAAGTGTTGAAAATGTATCAATTGCTAGAGTCTTTGCTTTCCATTTTCCCGTGTTCTTCGGTCTTCCCCAATTCATCTTGTCCCAGTTATTCTACCTTGGCGTCGGACATCGAGCTCCTCAGATCTCTCTTCTCTTCTAATTTTTCCTAAGACGACAAACTCCTCGACTCATGTATTGTCGACTGCGTCGGCTAGACTTTTCCGGTCTCGACATGGTGGAAAATATGGTGGAAAATAACAAGTGTCGCAATGTTATGTAATAAGACAATCAATGATTTCAGAAATGATTTTAAATGTTGGTCTGTCAAGTGTGAACTAATCACGGCCCGTGTTGTTGTTGTTGCAGGCGTGTTTGCCTGATCCAAGCTGGCGTCCCCGGGCGGTAACGCTGCGCCCTCCCCTCCGGTGCTCTGGAGTTCCCGAAGGAAGCCAGGTAAGTTCCCGTCATCATCGGTGCCAATTTGCCAGCGCTGTGTAGTTTAGGGAATCACCTAATTATTGGCAATGAAGATTGCTCGTCGTAAAAGAAAATACATCATGCACTTTTGTCTACTTTTCTAGGGGTTACAATAATTACAAAGTACACAAAATAAAAACGTTATCTGTGATAAGCGTTTTATTTGCTTTTCGCCAATTCCATCGTAATTTCGCGATGAGATGTTTAAATTTGAATAGAAAATTAGATTCGCGACGCATTCGCGACGCACAAACGACCTTGATAAATATTGAATGGACAATAAATGTGCACACATGCCGATACGAACGACGAATTCTGAATGAAAACTGAAAATTATTCGACAGGAAAGCAATTTCCACGCATACGGATCACTTAAATTACGGTCATTTCACACACAAAAAGTTTGCTGCATTCATGTAGATTTTGATGACTGCGGAAGTAATTGTTAATACAATTCGTCTAGCCAGATGAATCTTTAGTCCTGGCGACTTCATTCGGCCCACCACAGCACCATGACACCATGCGGCATCATGCGGCATCATGTGGCATCATGTGGCATCATGTGGCCAGAAACTCATCTATGCACCGTCCGCGACTGAGGGTTTATGGTGCGGAAGTGACGTTTACCACGCTGCCAGTGGGCAGAGAGTTAAACCAATTGCATATATTATTGTTACTCAGGAATTGTCATTAGCGTAGGTGTCCAGTGGCAAGACCGACAACGATCACTCGCGACTCCCACAATGTCAACACTGGCCGAAATGGTCGGTCCAGCTCCAGAGGCTGTCTGGCTAGCGGAGGGTTGCCGCACTAGTGTAGGTCTTACTTGCAAGTTGCAACGGTGCTCGGTGGCGGAGTGAAAGAAACGCTTGGTGCTGTTGGAGGGGACGTTTTTCTTCAGTCGTAAGATTCTCTCCTGTCAAAGAAGGACAAGGGCACAAGATATTTACGCAGATCAAGTAAAAAGTCAAGAAGTGGTGCTTTTGTTTGAGATCAAGTAAGTAGGAACCAGTAGGAAAAGGATGGAAGACTATAAAATAATTACTACCATGTTATAGACTTCCACTCTTTCCTGACATCCAGAGTGGTTTCTATAAGCGTCTCGCTTTGAAAACAGGAGTCCTGAAGGGTCCAAATTTTGTAGACTTATCTTCGTAAAAAGTCAGGACTGTGCGCCACAGTTTTTCTACTGCACGCATTAAAGGGAGTTTAGCAGGAAAACACTTTTATGGCGGCCGACACAGTGCAGCGGCGTGGGCTCGCGTTTAATCAACTAGGAATTACAGTAATTGGGGAAATAATCCATTAAGGCATGCTTGATTCTAATTCAGTTTGTAGAGACTCGCCATCCAATTGTCGGACAGAGTTTTACCATACTTGTCTGTGGCGGGGGCATCTGAAAATGTTTAATACGCCGCTAAAGTTTTAGTTGATTTTTTTTGTCTACACTAAACCCATATTTTTATTCCGAATACAATAAACAAGGCAAGACACAAATTCAGGCTTTGCACCAGGTTTTCATCGGTCCAGTTTTTCAATGGTCCAGGTGTACATTTTGGAATGTGAACGGTTCCTTTAACAAAATGTATACGCGGGGTTAGTTTCCTGTTGATGATTAAATCCAAGAAAAAGTTTACTCTTCGTTTATTTTATACACACTCTTGGTGTATCTTTCGTCTCGGGCTGAAGTGTATACGTTGTAGTCACTCAAGTGAAGAAACTTAGTGACAACTGTTTTTTCAGCAGCGCTCATGCTGCCCGCAGCGCAGGTGAAGTTGAAATTAATTACACCGCTTGGCTTGGCGAGCGGCGATAGGTGTGACTGTGTGTGCATCACGTGCCCGCCTGCACCGCGCTGGGAAATGTTTATGGAAAATTAACTAATTAGTTAATTACCCATTTACAACCACAGGCTCTCAGTAATTCACGAAAACTTTTCCACAATCACATGTGATACACACTGGCATGTCAGCATCGTCTGCGGGCGCATTCAAGTATACACAACGACTGTCAACTTGTGACAACCGAATCCCACTGATAAAAACTCGTTACAAGTTTCCTTAATTAGTCATGCGGCTCATTAGACTTGTGTAGAGAACGAGATCCACGTAAAGCCGTACACAGCCCCCGTCCTCGTGCCCCCGTCCGTTTGCAATTAGAAGTATACGAGCACAAAAAAAGGTGTCACATTTTTTACTTCAATCTTTTTTTACGATTAAATTGAACGATATTTGCTCAAAGCAATCATCTTGATTTGTCATTCACAAAAGGTTTCCCTAGCTCTCAACATTAGCCTCAGGGTCCTTCCCTGTATAGCCGTCTGTCCCTTTTAAGATTTCCTTTCGTTTTCCAATATCTCTCCACTCGCCAGACAAATCACCCTAAATGTATGTCTCGGTCGTTTCGTTGTTGGACTCATTTTTCCAATTCTTAGTCCGTCGCTGCGTTTCCTTTCGATGCTGCGTCGCGCGCCAGCTCGTGTTCCCGTCCAATTACCCAAAGAAAAGCCTGGGAAAAGCGTTTTTCCGAGTGACGTGTCGTGAAATATTGTAGTTTGTTCTTGATGAATCCTGTTCCGGCCAGTGCGGGGCACGTTGTGCCATGCCATGTGTTACACCGTACGCGGCGTTACAGCGTCCTACTCGATGACGTGCTTACCATAATAGGACAGGGGTATGGGACAGGGGTATGGGACAAGGGTATGTTGCTGCTGGAAAAGAATGGAAAAGTCTTGCGTGCTTTCGTAGATGACGCAGATCTGCCCTCTCGGTCTAAAGTCTTTGTGATGAGGTATTCAAAGGAATTTTCGGTACTTCCAAAAACTCATATTCGTTAAAATAGTATTTGCTTGAGTGCGCCATAACCGCGTTCATGGTGATTTTGTACTTTGTACTCCAGAATCCAGAAAGTAACAGGTACCGGGTAGCCTCGTCATTACTAGAAAGTAATAAATTATATTTTGTTAGAAAGGATAAATATGAAGCGTATTCTCTAACGATTTAAGACACTTGTCCGTATATTTTTGTTTGCCATATATAAATAGATAGTACAGATAGAGGCGTAAATGTACGGGAAATGTTAAAATGAAAAACACATGTGCCTCGAATGTGCTACGTTTTGCATTGTTTATTTTTACTCCGAAGTACAAATTGGTGCAGATTTATAAATGTATAACTAGTTTGATCAAAACCGTAGATAACCATTGGGAATGTAAATTTCGCTATTCGCTGTAGTGTGCCCCCGTTGTAGTGTGTGGTTGTTTTGCCAGTGATGCACTGTTCCATGCAGTGATTGGTAATTTTGCCCAAAATATTTCGACGATAACCAGAACCATTTATGTTGCAATACCCGGCGACTATGACTTGTTTGTGCCAAAATAAAAGTATCGGTAAAAATAATATTATTGGGATTTGTTGTTCAGTAGTAGTGGTTTACAAATATTTCTATTTACCTATAGCCGATGACCTAAGCGAAATCTTCAACTTCACTAGCCCCCAAAACTTCACTTGTGTGTGTGTTTTGGTTGTTTGTTTGTGTGTCTTGTTTGCTCGTGGTCTACTGGCCATACGGCTGGTCCGATTTTGATAAAATTTGCAGACGTTCTTTGCTGGGTTATAACTTACACTCTGTGCTCTTTTCAGAAAATTCGACTGGATAGTTTTAAAACTATTCAAAGTTTTGAAAAGTTCATAATTTCCAAGAAATTTTCCTAAGCTGTACAGCCGAAAGTTGTCGATATTTTTCCACGAAACATTACAAAGTTATGGCGAGTTATGAATTCAAGCACTGCTGAAGTTTTCAGGCTTTTACGACGTTCCGTTATCTTTTTATTAATATCTTTCAAACATTTGTTTGTACAATTTTGTGATTTTCATCCAAAAATCTGTTAAATATATTCGAAAGAAGATTTCCATGACCCTTCATAACGATATAAAACTGGCCCTTTGTTTCACGTCACGTACTGGCCCTTTGTTTCCTCTGCTTTAACTTTTTTAACCTCTAAAAACTGCTACGCTCATCTTCAACGCAACACGAATTGCGTTCGCGAAGCTCTAGTTAAATTTAATGCAATACAAGTTCTTATCTCACCAAACAGAAGGCTTTACAAATGATTAATGAATAGTTTAGCATCTTTGATGAGTCTTTAAATCACTAATTGCACACTAGTTTGATACTTACTTGGTCCTCTGAAACTGTTCTTAATGGTTTAGTAATTTATTTGTGTCAGTAGGTCTGCCATAATGGCATATCAATGGTTGGTTTCCGGTGTCACACACGAAGCCTAAAGATTATACGCATTGGCAGAATAGGCCACTACTTCCTGTCTCCACTGCGCAAGTCTTGTCCACTAGGAACCGAAGACACCCCTTCCCAAACCCCCCACCTTAGAGGAACAAGATGAGCTTTGATTTCACGAATTATTGAAAAAGTACCTTGTAATATATCTCATAAAGAAATGACTGCAGAATAATTTACTCAAATAAACACCATATGTGAGATATATATGTCAATGTGAAAGTGGATCTAATAACATAAAACTACGTTATTTTACCCAATATATACTATTACTATACAATAGCTCAAATTTTTTCCACTAACCTACCTCAACATAAATTAATTTTCAAGTAAATGGCTATGATTTTTATTGTACACTTACATTGCCGGGCAAATAGATACTTCTTACAACTATGTTCACACACTACATTGGTGCCAGTGTGTGGGTTAGACCGCCATCCATGTTATTATAATTCAATTTGGACCTACCCCAATATTACTTCATTTTCGAGCGAATGCCTATGATTTGATCTCATATACGACGTACACATTCAAATCATCAATCGCCGAACTAGTACGTCTTACATCTATTTTCAGGCACCCTACATTGGTGCCAGTGTGTGGGTTTTAACTGCCATTCGAATCCTGGCATGCATCGCTCATCACATAGTCACTTGGGATGGGATCTCCAGTTTGGCCAATCTCAACAAGACACCGCGACATGCATTTCACCGCGAGAAAGATCATACAGAATCGTGGTCTGATATGCAGTTTAGTCACTTGCACTCATCTCCCACGCTGAACCATTACACAAGATCGCTACTGATAATGAGAACTTGTAACGGACAGGTACTGTTCCAGGTGCGGTATACCTCTTGGCCAATTCTGCTCCACCTTTTCCAGAACACATCCCCATATATTCACATGTCATCATAAAAGAGGGCTGTTCTGACCTGCGTTTATACTAAACACCTCTTGTCTTTGTATCAAATAGGCGTGGCTACTTAAAGAATGGAAGGAAGGACTCGATATTCTTTCGAGATGGAAAGTTCTAAATCATTTCTAGCGAACCACAATATACCAAGTAAAGTGTGTTTCTGTTTAATATTCATTCCGCAACGAAAGCGTCCCTTGCAAATAAAGAGATTCTCGGATTCCACGCCATTCGTCATAATCCGGAGGCGAAAGAAGCACCGCCCGCGCTTCAAACACCTTGTCGTCGCTTGAAGCTCGGCCAACAAAAGACTATTCTTTCATTCGTCCCGATCTCGACGCCCCGCGGACGTCGACAGCGACGCGTCTTTTGTTCGAGAAACTTCAGGAGCACGTAAAATTAGGAATGCAAAACATTCGTTTTCCTCGCAGAAATGTATTTTTGAATTCATCCTGCGAACATTCTTTGAGCAAATAATTACTCGTAGTCGTTCCGTGATCTTTTGGTCTCTTACGTTTCCTTTCTTGCTTGTGCGATATGTATGCATAAGCAATCGAGAATAGATTCCACTCTCATTTATGTTCGAAAGCCAGAAGACAGAGATGAAACGGCGCCCATGCGCGTTGTCAGACGTCTCAACCCAGTTCGCATTTTCCTTCTTCCTGAAGCCAAGTACCTTCGGTTATCAAATGCTCATGCAGCGATGGCGTAATTTCATACAGTTTTTTAATATCTAGGTGGCCCTCTCCCCCAGATTTTGGCTGGTATAAAGGCTATAGAAAAACATATCATTGTACAAAATTTAGCGCCACATGCAAAAAGTTTGTAAATACGCACCGTTCTGCGTTTTTAGGGGCTCGAAAAAGATCTTCATTCTTAGTAGGAGACGTCAAGTGCGCCTTAATTATTTTTTTGCGGATATAACTTGTGAGATTCATTCGTGCACTATGACTGCATTTTTGTCACTGCAGTATCATTGTGGACAGGCAGCCGCCTTGGACGCAGCTATGGGAAGAGCCACATCACGTCAGTCTAAAGTCACCATAGCCATAGTCCCACTTCCTTGGCTGTCTTATCACCAGAGTCCAATCTCCGACATATGTCAAAGTGTGTATAAAATGACGACAAAGCCCGCGCGGGATAGCCCGTTGTGCGAGTCAGCGGTAGCAAGCAGAAGTGGTCTCGGCAGCCTCGACGCTCGACGTCATGGCACAGGCACACACCGAGGCTGGCGCCTGCATCCAGCCTCCAGCCTATGCTCCAGCGAACTCGGATCTGAGGCTCTGTGAGTGAGTAAACGGTTTGCAAATGCGACGTAGGTCCCGCAGCCGCGCGCTGCGATTCGCGATTCGCGAATACTGAAGGTCTCGGCGCCTGCTCCATGTGCAGCTCGCGTCGCCGTCGCCTGCCTTCTTGTACAAGAACAAGACACTTTTTAATCTCTGATGTAACTCAGTCGGACTGTGTATGAAAAAAACGTTTTATTTATTTATAATAAACAATCATATTATCACACGAAGGTCATATTCTAGTAAATGCACCAAGCATGAAGTAATTACGTATCGAAGTACAAGCTAGTGGCGCCAAACATCTTCAATTATTCCGAGAAATTAATTGGCACTCGTAGCCTAAGGAATTTTCTGTGAAAAACAGGTTTCAATGCAACCAAATTCAATCAGATAATTATATAATATTGGGTTTTGCTAGAATTAACGAGCATTTCGTGTAGAAATATTTTCTCGGTCAGCCATCTCAGGTGCGTGAGTACCTGTGAGACGTACATACGCTTGTACGATGACGGAATGTTTTAAAAAAGGTTTTGGCTTGCTGTCACGTTTTCTCAATCGATCATGTTGATTTTTACATCAACATGTGTGCGATAATTTTCAGTGGGTAACGGGATGTATCAGCTTGGAAACATCTAAATATTACACGCAGGTGAATGGATTGAAGTGTTTGTGTGTGCCATAAGCGAAGGAAGGCGTGACATTCAGGTGAAAAGTAACAGTTTGCCGTTCCAGCCGTGCTATCGATCAACAACACCGAAAGAATGTCATAACTGCTTAATAATCAGTGACATTTATTGGTTCGGCAAGCAGGTTCATTTAAAGTACTTTTTAATCTACTTCACTAACGAAACTACATGTGAGTGAATACTTGGCAAGTGGCGATCCAAAGTCGGCTCCGATCAAGGTTACCATTGAAGGGGAATGGGGATAGTCCAATATGAACACGGTCTAATGGTTTGCGGATGATTGCAGTCGATTTATTAGCAGGGATCGTTGCAGAAAACCCACGATTCACGATCGAGCTGCCATAAAGCGGTACACAGGAAATTAGTCGGAAATACTTTACTTTAGGAGGAAACTATCTGCATGTTCATTGACTGGCCTTCCCGGGAACATGATCGTTCAGGAATATCCCGAAAATAGCAAGCCAATTCATTCCTGAACGTAAAGAATTTCATAATATAACATGACATCCCACGGGCTATTTCAATTTCGGAAAATTAACACGCATGCTTATAGGACACTGGCCCACCTGTAGGAAAGTTCCACATCATTTTCATTTTTCGAAGAACCGCTTAAAATTATGATGGGCCAAAATTGCCAAGTGTAAGCAAACACTTTTGCCATTCGAACGTAAGTTGTGATGTCTAAAAGGCGATTGCGTGCTGATGCCCGATCCGACAGTCCGTCGGCTGGCTGGCTGGCTTGTATACTATCCTTGGGAGGCGGCTAGGCCAGGCAGGGCGACTGCTTACTCGGCGTCGACGGCGCGCAGCCGATGCCTGTAACAGTTGGTCGTTGGTCGCCGCTCGAGCAACACTGTGCTAGTGGCGCCGCAGTCGACGCCGTCGGTCGGTACACGCACGAGTCGCTACACGGCGTGTCGCGCACGTTACTGCTAGTGCCAGCCAGTCGCCACTCGACGAGCAGTGACTGCAGTGGGCGCTATCGCCGCCGTCGCCGCCGTCACCGCCACGCTCTCGGCGATCAGTGTTTACCAGCTATCTTAACCTGTGTGATAAACTTATAGCTAGATTACTGATAACAACTTCAAACACAAGCTCGGGTTTTTATAATATTTTCTCTCGATTTTTTCGGGTGTGATAAGCTGTCGGTTGTAATGAGAATGAGCGATCGGTTCCATCAGTTGGCAGTGTTCTCGCATGTTGGGATAATGCACTTTCGTGACGGCAGTGTGATCCTCTAGGATCTAGTTGTCGGACTGCGACGCTTTCGTGTACCTATCGGCGAATGTGAAGCCGACAAAAGGAATTGTACGTCGTGTTAAATGAAAAAGTTTCAGCGTTTACCACTTTTTAACAGCGAGACGAAAAATGTCACGACGATTTTCTGGACAGTGTGGAGCGACATTGACAGAAGCTGTAACGCTGTTGTCAGCGATGCAACGTGTTGAGTTCCGAGTGAATGCAATCAAAGAGTAACAATCGGTCATCAGTTGGGAATTATCTTCGCTGAATTGTGTCTAGACTTGCTCGCTCGCAAGTGAAATCTTACCTCCAGTCGGTCGAGTGACAGCAGCGAGAGATGTAAAGCATCCTTGAAGCCAGCTCCGGTCACGACGACGACAACGACGACGACGACAACGAAGAAGAAACCTCATTTCGCCGGTCTATCTGATACAACTGGCACACCACAATAATTAATCTATTTGGTGGAAACGGTACATCGTATACCCAATCCGAGCTAACCGAACTGAAAATGAGCGCGTTTGAAATTGCGCATAGTTTTTTTCGAACGTTCCACAGTTGAATTGTATCGTATCGATTCAATTTTGTTCACGACTCACATTTGTTGAATTCGAAACGTCGGTGTTTTATTTCAATCGCGCGATATTGACTCCGACATCAATCTGTGCAAGGTGTTCTTTGCTGTGAGTGACCGCCCGAACACATCGACATGGCGCACTGTCTGCACGTGTGCTAGTGGTTGGTGTTCCTGTGCTCATCTTGTGATTAGCCTGTGCTAGGACATTACCCGGTTTTGCACCGCGGCGTCTCTAACAGTTTGCACCGTGGAATATTCGACGATTGCTGCGCGACGGCATGCCCGGAAGTTCCACCGTGCCTGCCGGTCGAGAACATTACACCCATGGGGCAAAAACTTACTTCGTGCCCGATCCGCAAGCACAACTTTCGCCGGATTAAAAGTATGTAATGTTTTGATTTTTTAGACCTAGGCTCGATGGGGTCACCGTCAAAGATTTGAAGGGTCTTCGGATGAGGTCTCTGCCCGAAGAGCCTTGTTTTTACTCGGCGTTGGGGCTTTCTGTCTGCCACAAACCACAATGAGTTTTCAAATGCATCGAATAGCTCGTGAATTAGATACAGTATTTTATGGAACAAGATTTATTGTCGATTGAGCGAAAATTGAGTGGCAAATTATCAAACGAGTAGGTACACCATAAGCTAGGCAGGTGTCACACTACTCAT
The DNA here is from genome assembly GCA_921293005.1 of Nemoura dubitans. Classification (NCBI taxonomy): domain Eukaryota; kingdom Metazoa; phylum Arthropoda; class Insecta; order Plecoptera; family Nemouridae; genus Nemoura; species Nemoura dubitans. The sequence goes on from OV121074.1 coordinate 19,041,957, forward strand.
GAGTAATTGTATTTCATAGTGCAGATAAAGCAAATATCTTTATTCATTACCCTGCAATGGCTAGCTGAGTGGCTTGGCGTGGTACCTACCTACGATACCTGAGTAATCAGTGGATTTCTTTCTTAGGAAACCAGACAAGCAGTTTTTCTTGCAAAAGATGACGTCGTCAATTTACGTGGGGAGCTATGACTTACTTACTACTTGTCTAGATATTGTGTGAGTGTGCCGTTATAATTCAACTCAATGGTAATAATTTATTTTTACAAAAATTGGGCTAATAATTTCCTAGAATTGCTCACTTAAGCAAAAGCACGTGTTTTAGTAGTTCATGTACTTGTTTGTATTATTTTACCAAAGGTTTTAAAAATATTACTGTGGTCTAATCATTCTGTCTGCAAAATCTACTATCAGAACTACCGCAATTAGAGCATATAAAACAATTTTAAAAACATACGTTAATAAAATGTTAAATTGCATAGTTCCATAGTTCTCTGTTTATCCAAAGTGAAAATCGATTATCAATTAATCAAATAAATTGGCACTCGACATTTTTCATCTGCAGTACCTATAGGTAAACGCTTATGACGTTCTTGGTCGCTCGAAATTTTATACCGCTAATTTTGTCAGTATATAAAAGAAAAACAAGTTGATTATGCGTTTTTTAAAGGGGGGTTTAATGGGGAGGTGACGAAACATAATTATATTTAGTGATTTATTTCCCATCAGCAGCCAGACTTCATGCAAGTACGCTTTGCCCAGGCGAGGTATCAAAAACGCGAAGCACAGGTAGCCAATGTAATAAATGTCTGCTGTACAATTTTTAAACCAGTCTTTTTTCAGGCATCTGTGCAGATGCGTATTAAAGTATCTTCTCCAGGTCCAATGGTTTAGAAACCGAAGCACGCACTTGTGCTTTAGGTATGTATTTAAGTCTTGAGAGGGGTGTCAATATTCGATGGCTGTGCTTTTTCGGGGGTAGTGCTTCCAAGCACCCGATTCTTCAAAATACACTGTAAAGTGTGTGGAATGATTGCTAACTGGAATGCACTTTAGTATATTTCCTCAATTATCAATATTTCATTGCGAAATTTCTATTCTCAACTACAATTAACAAATTATTGTTCTCTCTTGTCGCTATCGAAGTAATCGCCCTAAGTTATAAGGACTTCATAGGTGGGCGCCCGTCGCGAATTGCGTTGTGTCGTGTAGCTGCATCTACCAATTAGATACCTTCTACCCAGCGCGCGTCCTGTAGGCATCGACCACCTTTTAGAAAAGAATGTCATCTGATAGGAACATGCTGTGTTCACACCTGCCTCTCTCAGTTTTGGTCTGATAATTTCTTTTGACTTTACCAAGGTCACACATGGTTTAATTAGCAGGGCGATTCGACGTGGTTAAATATCGATAAAACACGGTCAAATAAGGACACTCGTGTTTCATACTGCGTAGAAGTGGTACCTGATTACTTATCTTTTCGCTGTGCTTGTATGGATGGACGCGGATCTTATGCCTGCGAACGTGCTGGCGATTCATCAATTTAATATTGCAAACCACCTTTAACAATATAATGTTTGATTAGGTTGCAATTAAGTAATTAATACTGTCATCTGTATTTTATGGATGTCATGACTGCGTTACTAATGTCATTGATTGTGTAGTTGAAACGAGCTCCTTGCTTATCTGTACGGTAGTAATATCATAAGAGCTTGATTGGACATGGATTTGGAATAGTATAATTAATCAATATCTCATCTGATGTTATTCCCATTGATGTTCTTGTATGAATGCGAACAGTCTACTTAGTATTTCCAACATGACCTATCCTTGAGCACTGATAGCCAAGTTCAGAGATTCAATTCATTCATCATTTCGTGTTCGACAGCAGCGAGTGGGGAAGTGTTTCAAGCTGGACCTGTGTGGCTCGGTTACTCGGCGTTTACGCGGTCTATTCAATGTTTTCACGTTGCGTTAGCGTTAGGCTCACATGACCACAGCAAGCTATCACCGGGATTTCCTTCGTGGCCCCAGAGCGACGGGAAACCAAACCGGTAAGGCAATTCTGCATCCAGGAAAATTGGCGAATCTCATGTCTGGCAAATTTAGGAGGAAAATTTATTCTCTATCAAAATGCAGCATTGATCAGCATCAGCAATGAGCTCGGATTGCGCTCCGAAATATAATGCAACTATTTGAAAAATACTGCGCAGTTTTTAGAATATGTTTAAAAAAAATGTATTCGGGAATTGTATAGAGCATTCGTCATCGTCATGCTATTGGCACCCAATACGCTTTTCTACGAGAATCCCAAGAAAGGAAAGCTTTGCAGCGGCAATTGCTCATCGCGATTGAAAAAAAGACACTCACAAATACTCACCAGTGAATCACTGTTTTGACTTGCCGTGGTCGATACATCGAGGTTTCCTATTTCCCTGACTTGCCCGCAGCTAATTATGAAGCTCGTCAAAATCTGACTTCGCCAGATGGTTTCAGGCGTATCGTTAGTACTTATTATTATTACTTATTATTAAGTAATTGTATGTCATTACAGGCGCCATTCAGACTCGCGTGTCTGCGTTTACAGTTGTTCTGGCCAAGAAGGAAGATAGAAAGACTGCAATATCATCATGTGTATAGGTATTTGAAACGTAGTTTTTGAATCCACTGCGTTTCAGCTGTTGTTCTTCTTATGGTAAAACTGACCTCAGCGAACAAAATTGTTTTTCTACGGCTGGTGCATGTTTGGAATTTGTAATTGTGGGATTTGCTCACGAGAGAGACAGGCAGGTTCACTGTTTTATTGCGCACAAAGTTGACTAGCACAACCCCTCTACACAGATATAATTTAGGAAAAGTTTTGTTGCAAAACTTCATGAAATTTGTTAGAAACAGTACAGGCTTGTAATTTGCTACTCGCTATTCAGTTTGACATCCTTAGTTTGCCTTATTTCGATAGTGCGTTCTGGCAACAGAGTAATGTTGGAAAATTACATTTTCCTTTTCTATGTGGAGCTTCTGTTTTTGGAAAATTTAATTTAATTTTTATAAATATCATGAAGGACAAATTCTCATGTTTCTTTTTATCAACACAATATTAAATATCATGAAGAAGGACAAATTCCATTGTTTCTTTTTATCAACACAATATTATCACCATAAATATTTTGTGACTTGATGTAGACAGGAAGACTTATTATCACATTTGTTTGTATTAAAATAGGAAAGGTGAAAAATGAGAGATAGAAAATGTCTCCCTGCTGCTTCATTATATTATAAATATGAAAAAATGAATCATATTGCTACGCTCGGCAATATTAAGTGTCCACGGAAAGATTAATTTGGCCGCTTCGTTTTTGTAAAATGCCTACGTGGCGAGAGAAGAGGATCTCGGCTCATTACATTATTCATTGAATAAAATAAGCAGGGTTTGGCAAATCAATATTATCCCCCGTCGTTTCCTAGGTTGACTAGATATAATGGTTTTGCTAAATATCATACAAAACTAAATGATTCGTTTAGGAAAAATCAATGCAGCTGAATTTGATCGTTGAATCTGGCATGACAACGCAGCAAATATTACAATATTTTTTAATTAATGGGACTAACAGTCAGTACAGTCACAAGATAGAAGACCGAAGAACTCATATTCACAGAAATGCCATTTCTGAACAGATCCACTCTTATTTAACTGATTTTAATTGATTCGCGGCACTCGGCGCGCTAGCTTCTTGACAAGCCACCCATTCATTTGCCGCTTGTTACCCAACGAGGAATGACTACGTGATCTCTTGGCGGAACACCCTTCCTCCTCCTCGATTGCACTCTCGACTCGCGAATGGATTTCCTCCTCGTGGAAACGACACTCTTCGTCACAGCATTCGTGACGTCGACGACGTCCGTCGAGGGCGTCTTTATCTTCAGGCCACTTTTCCTTATCTGCCACGAAGGGCCGAGCTGCCACCCTTCATGGTCGACCGACACGGAATATGAACCAGCCCTCGACAACTACAGCTACCCTGCTATACAGTCCACATCACGATCAAATATTTCCCTTTGATATTTTCTTACAGCAAACGATAACATATACTCGTGGAGCCCATACACATAACAAAGAGAGCAGAAAACGATTAAGATTAAGCTTTTGGCGTGATAAGACATGGGTTATTGTCGGATGATGAAGATGGGGATGATCTTTACTGAAGAGATGGTCTTACAAAGTGTAGTTATGGGATATTAGAGGGATAGGCGATAACTCTGCGAGCTGCATTTCGTATATCACACAACAGCGGAGTTGTATTTTGACGTTATGATGGCACTCAGCTTTGTGTGCGGATAGTTTTTTCTTGCCTCAATGTGACCGACTTGATAACGTCAAGAACTATAAATCGAATATTGTCACTTCAGCATAAAAGGCATTTCAGAATAATGGCGCTGACCTAAAAAGACGTTTTAATATAAGTCGAGAGTAATGGAGATTATTTCTCTTTGGAACGGCACTCACGAACAGAAATGTCTCCGGCACTCTTTCAAACAAAACGACACCGGCCCAGGCACGAGATTTGTTTCCACTATTTGTGGAATTTGTTCCAACTATAAGTTACCGACCGTTTGAAGATGTCTCAGCACAGCCAGGGATCTGATGAAGCTCGTATTGAGCAACATCCACACTTCCTGGGTGTGTTCCAAAATTCACGCAATCTTGACGATCTTATTTTAACAGTCTAGACTTCAAGTAATTCACTGACGTCAGAGAACACCACAAAAAAAAAACGTTGAAATTCACCTTCAATTAAGTTCAAACGAGCATATAGAGAATTACACCTTTCGATTCTTTTTCAGGCCAACTTTTTGTCTCTGTAGCTTGCAGAGTCTCAACAACAGCTTCTGGTCATTCAGCCTTTGATATATTATTGCGTTCGTGCAATTTGAAGCCTGCTTATGAGACATTTACGATACGTGACAACGAGGAATGCAAGATGGCCCTTTCGAGCACGGACGCGGTTGCTTATTGCGGGCGTTGACAGTACCACGGGCACCACGTTTTGCCAGCGTCAGGGTAGGCGGAAGCGCCATTCAGAAGACTCGGACTTTTTATTTTACGAATCGCATAAAATAGCGGTTAATCTTTCTGTGGTTTGTGTCGCTTCTACATATAAAATTTTAAACGAGCCATTTCGTTTTACCACATAACGCGATAGTATGTTGTAAAAAATATGACAGTGCATAGTGACATTGACAATCATGTTCCAAATGGGTACTCTAGCCTCATAGAGCTTTCCCATCCGTATATAGAGATAATTTCCACTGAATTATATTCAACAATGCACACCTCCCTGAACGCTAAATCTGAGACCACTACTCGAACTCATCACTATTCGGATAGCAAAGCTGAGGGTTGCCGCGTGAGGGTGCAGATCAGAGTATGCACTCATCTGAACGCCATGAAAGTGTGAAATGCGAAGGTAACGTTTTGCGATAGCGTTGCAGGCGAGAAGTCAGTGGCTTATCGACAAAAGTATGACTAAGAATTGGTCAGGAAGCCAACTTCCCCTTCGCCCTATATCACGCAATGTGTGTTAGCTCCTCCATCATCCTCATCGTCAAGTTCGCGTTCGCATACAGTTTACGTCACAGTCACGATATCACCTTCGGCTCCACTATACATATAAATATATATTATCGTCGCTACAATGATACCTCACTCATACCTTAATGCCAGATTGTTTTGGCCCATCACAAATATACCCGAAGAGTCTGCAAACTCTGCTTCTCCCGTGCTAACTGTGGTGCGTTCCGTTCCTCCAGGCTTGCACCTGCGGGCTTTTGAGGAGCCCAGGATGACGGCGGAGACGGCGCCGACCTCGGTGGCTCCGCCCGGTGGAGAGGCCGGCAACAAGTACCAGTATTACGACCAGGAGTACGCGCGCATGGAGGCGTGGTTGGACGAGCACCAGGACTTCGTGCAGGACTACTTCCTGAGGCAAGTATGCAGGCATAAGCTCCAGCACCACGCCAAGAAAGGTGTCATGTTAATTTGTCGTTGCTGGCGGATCACTATAATGAATTATTGGCTCCTGCTATGAAGGCCCTGAATCATCCCTAACACTTTCACTTCGTTTACCATTATCGTTGCTGTCCGGTGTCCAAAGGCTCGAGCAAGAACTTAAAGTACAGCTAATTTTTCGGCTTGGTGCTTGAGCTTGACGCTATGTGCATGATCAAGCCATTATATGACATTTGTCATATATGACAAATAATTGCGTGCTTGAAGACGGCGGAAATTGGTGCAGGAAGGAAGCTTTCTGCAACCGTTTCATGAAAAGCTCAGCAACATATTATCCTCAACTTGTATTAAAACCTGCACACTGGACGCTAAGAGAACGATGATTTGTAATCATAGTAAACACGTGCGCGAAGTGATAGCAACGAGGCTAAATCACCGCGTCGCAGATTCTGAATGCATCACTTCCCTTCGTGCACCGCTAGACGCTAACCAAAGCATCCGGTGGTGGTTGTCCTCCGTAGGAAAGCGACGCGGCAAGTCGTGGACACGTGGCTGGTGTCGCATGCGACGCCCACCTCGACCATCAACAGTTGCTGCGTGCCTGGGGACGGCAAGACCGAGGTGTCTTCGCCGACGCACCAGCACCCGCCGACCAACGCCGCCAACTACGCGACCAACTCTTCCAGCTCGAGGGGCGGCTCGGGCGCCACCACCCCCGTGCGCAAAATCTCCGCACATGAGTTCGAGCGAGGAGGGCTGCTGAAGCCGATCGTGAACACCATCGACGGCACGCCGACCTTCTTGTCGGTCACCCCCATGGAGGAGTGCCCGGAGAGCGGGGACGGGACCAGTGTGCCGGCGCCGGGCTGCGTACCCACGCACACCTGCTCGAATCGCATGCATCGCCGGTCGAGGCATGAACTGCGGAACTTGGACGAGAAGGAACTCATCTTTGAACTCGTGAGTACCGACACCAGTATATATTTGTCGTGTTTTTCTATTCTTGAGAATTCTGCGCAGTTTTAGTAAGAATTTCGCAATCTTTTTAGGTCGCATTTACTTGCCATTTATGTTGTTTTCCATATGGTTATGTTATGAGTAATTTCGGATGACGTTTTGTATGATATTTGCTGATTATTCATCATTTACTGAAGAATCTATGATCGAATGAATCCACATTAATGAAAACTAAACAATGTGCAATGGCGACGAGAGAACTTTAGAACAACTTCTAAAAATTATAGATTTTCGCAAAGGATATAATTTCCAATAATTTTAGCCGGAACTGCATTCAAACTTCCCTTCCTCAAACTCCATAATTTTAAGAAGCACGGAATCAGATCAAGGAAGACATTGAAGGAAACGCCATTCCCATTCCAACGACGCTTCCTTCTGTAAATAACACACAACACACGTGTTAGTGCCGCCATGTGCAACGTGCAACGTTTATGACGCGGACGTCAAGAACACACTCGCCACATGTGTTGGCATCCAATTGTTTACAGTGCGGGCTCGCAGCTATCGGATGCACGACGAATAAGAGGAGAAAGCTTTTCACCGACTAATAACTCACTTATAGGAGCAGAAAGAACGCGGCGGCTGCTGCGGTAACTTTTTGTCGCATTGTTTTTGCTCGGACGTCATTAAGGTTCCAGACCGGTGTCTAACTTGTGAAACGAGACAGACTCTCAAGAAAGGAAATCGGGAACTCGGAAGTTAATCTAGACTGGTGCGTCCTCGGGGTCGGGATTCGCGCTTGCGTGGCGCGGTGGATGCTGGTGTCACGCTCTGATGGACGGGGGACGAACGCTTGGACCGCGTGGGTCTGCTGCCAACTGGGTCGCTGCGTTTCAACGCTTTAGTTCTCAGACCAACGTTGTTCGCGTGGTGGCTCTTTCCCCTGATCGGAGACGAGATCAGACATAAGACGTGCAAAGTGCTCTCTATTCAATGGATGGGGAACGATCCTGTTAATACTTCGGCTTGAAAATTTTCGGCTTCTACAAAGACAAGTATAAAATAATTCAGATAAGAATACTTTCTGCTATTGGCTTGGTTCGCAACGCTCGTCGGTTTCCCGCAGTTTTACAAGTGCTGAAAAGTATATATAGGTAACAAATTCAATTACTTTTTTGGTAATACTAGCTAAAAATAAAAACCCATGTACATCGAAATTGATTAGAAATTTGGCAAACTTGTCCAGGAAAACGCCAAAACATTCAAAGTTTGCAAGTACTGCGCCGTGATTGGCTGAGCCGAAGGTCAAGGCCACGCGGCGACCACTCAGCCAATGGCGTGCCGAGTAACTCGCTCACACCGTATCCATCCCCATGCTATGGCCGCGTCACGATTACGAAACATCTACGCTCTACGTCTTCATTTTAGTCCTGAATCCGACGAGAGGGCGCATCCAATCATTTATATTACATTCTGACGCATTGAATGGAATGACTCAAAACATTACAACACTCGGGAGGGTTCCTATTTCCCATTTCGAGAATATTTCGAAAGAAGCTAATGCCATTACCATTAAACCCCCGGCCCCAAGTGCCTGTTATTTACCTAACTTACCGTAATTTCCCACGAGTATTCCAGACAAAGACCGGGATAGTTCTTCATTAACGTGTTCGACCTTGATCTACCGCTCCCTGACCGTTCCCAGCCCCTTCGTGTTCATGCTTAAGAAGTACGACCGACTCCCCATAAAAATAAAAATAAAGTTGCATGCGCCACGAACGAAAATCCTAAAAATGTTGTTAATTCCAGGTGAAAGACATCTGCAACGAGCTGGACGTCCGCTCGCTGTGCCACAAGATCCTGCAGAACGTGAGCATGCTGCTTCACGCCGATCGAGGGTCCCTGTTCCTGGTGCAGGGGGACCGGCGACGCGGTGGCAGCGACGTAATCGGGTCGCACGTCTCCTCCGAGTCGCGGTCGAGGTGCCTCGTCTCCAAGCTGTTCGACGTCTGCTCGCGGTCCACGCTCAAGGAGATGGAGAAGAAAGAGGAGATCAAGATCCCGTGGGGAACGGGCATTGTCGGCTTTGTGGCCGAGAGCGGGGAGCCTGTCAACATACCGGATGCTTACAAGGTACGGGCATTGGACAGCAGTAGAAGTGTGGAGCATGGGCACTGGCGCAGGAATGGATGAGTGTAATGGAAATATCTGGGATTTTACCGGTTTGTGTGACATACTCTTGCAGTTCAACCAAAGAAAGACGAGACATGTGAAAGGCTGGTATTTGAGATCGGTATTTTGCAATTTTGACTGGCAAGGATTTCGTACAAGTACGAGATTGTGGGATAGGTATTGCCCATTCTTCCAAAGTTGACGCCTTTTACGTTCAAATCTTGATATTAGCTCCAACATATTTTTGGGTTTCGAGCCATCCCTTAAATGCAATTAAAAAGCATACATCACAATATATACACTGGTACAAACAAACCAACACTTATTAATTATGTCTCTTGACTCTTGAGAAATACCGCGAGTAGACAAACGGCAAACTTACGTCAGTCTGATGTCGATTTTTCGGATCGTGAGGGAATGTGTTGCGAAACAAAGCGAAGGTGGCGTCAAGTCGATGTTTGTCACACAAAGGCTAAAGTGGGAGACCGTCGTCATCGTCGGACGAGACCACCCTTATTGAGAGTCGGAAGGCGGGGGTCACTTCCTGTGTGCACCTACACGCTGCACCGCGCCCGCCCACAACTCGACTCGTTATTGTTTTTGTGGTCGGAGTCGTAGGCAAGGCACAAGGGACGATGCTGGGATTGTGTATTTCGTTGGTTTCTCGTTGGGCGTTTTCTGGAAAGGCTTGTCAGCCAGGTGGAGGATGTGTGCTACACTCGTTTCGTTGAAGCGATTACATGACATAGTGGGTGTTTATATGTTGTCTGGAGAGTTATATCGCCCCAATTTAAATATTTATATCTATATGTATTATTTGATAGGGAATATGATAATCTGACAGGATATTCATTTATTGTGATCAGGGATAATAGTGTGAATTGTTCTTTTGAGATATCTATTTTCCGATTACTTTGTTGTTTGTATACAGGTTTCGCTATTGCGCATGCAAATGCATATTGAAATGCCTATAGCGCCATCAATTATGTGGATTGCTACGCTGACAAATTCGGTTCCATTCTCTCATGCATTTACATCAACCATTCAAATGTGAGACGTGTCTATACAATTTTGTTTTGTTTGCCTGTTTTTTTTTCACTGAGTTATTCCGTCTCCATTCAGTTATTATTCTGTACTCTAAAACTAGAGTAGTCTCAAAAGTTTCCCATTTCAAACTAAATAATTCAAACCTGATCATCATCTCAGCTGTTTGACTTGTTGAAAACTTTGTGGCACTAGATTTAAGAGAAAATAATTCGATCAACTTAAGTAGCTTTTTAAGTTAATTAATTAGAAATTAAATTATTTGTGTCTTCACTATAGGAGAGCTACATAGATCGTTGATTGGTAGATTAGATTAGCTCGTCAACTCATTCAGATCATTCCATTGAGAGAAGGATCAATTGCAAGCGGCATCATCTACGTATCGACTGACTTCTTTTATAAATTATAACCATCTTTTCGTTTGTTTGCTTGTCCATGCGATTGCGAAGCATTGCTACTTCCTATAGTTAAAACTGCGCAAACAGCAGTCGGAATGAACTTCTAAACGCCCGCTGCTAATTTCGATGCAAATGCTCCTGGATAAACGCCTCTTTACTCGTAATGGTTTTTCCACTTGCTCATTCCAGCTATGCTATTTCCTTCCAACTGGACTCAACTCAATTTAATCCTATGGCCGGAGCTGGGCCGCATTTTGATTATCATGCACAAGCTTTATTAGGACGCGGTGATCGGGGCTGGGGGAGGGGGGGGGGGGGAGTTGTGGCTGCCCCAATTCCCAAGCGTAGAGATGGACGAGTAATGAGTGGCTTCCCAATTAACATGCGGATTATCAAGATTACCTCGCGCTTTTGTCCTGATGTTTTCACAGATTTAGAGATTCTTCCCGCGTTGTTGCCTGCTTAAAAGTATGACATAAAAATACCATTTCGAGTTTTCCAGCTTTTGTAAAATGGGATGGCATGGCATCCGTTTGGTTTAGTGTGCTGCAGATTAAAGCGGTCCTGTGAGACCTTAGGGCTTGGAGCTTGGAAGCCGAACAAACCGGACCAGAAGGAAAACTCTTCCTGTTTTGACGGCATCGTTCTGTTCTTTTTATACGTTCCACTTTTAAATGCGAACGAAAAGACACCGGTTCTGTTAATATTTCATTACAATATGTGACACTGCTATTTCTGTCGGAAAGACTCATTCTCGCCGCATCTCTTTTCTCTTATTATGTCAAAGTCGTGCAATGCAGTGCAGCCTCCGCCAAGTTTGTATTCCTTCCAGCTGAGCTCTCATTATCTTGTTTAAATTGCCTCGTGTTAGTTGTAGATACATGTCGTCTCTTGGGATTTGGATGCATCACAACTTTGAGAAGGTTGAGGTGGTTTCTTTTGTAGTATCACTCACTATGCAACTTATTCACATACAGACGGGGTGATCTTGAATTGTGAAGCGAAGAAGAGACGCACTATTTGGCACGAGGCTGGCTCTGCCCTCGGTGTTCCATCAGCACACACAATCTTGATGATGATGATGATAATGATGATGATGATGCGCACAATCACATGATATTACACAGAGCAACACATGGCATTTCGTCGTGTTTCTCTATTATGGAGAGATTACCGTAAACAAAGACATCAGTGCCTATTATTCGAGCACTGTTTTATCTTTATTAACTAATCGCCAGACAATTAATTACTTTTTTTACGTTTCCGCATTATCGCTGTCATTTGGCATTTCGCTTGTACTACGTATAAGATAAAGAGAACAACAGTGTGGCCAATGTTGATAAACACTTAATTGACAGGACAGCATTAATACGTGCAACTGATGAGTGTACCTAGAGCAAATAGCGATTCGCATTTGATTATAGATTAGATCATTAGAGCGTATGGAACCTAGCTGGCTCTCGGCAATATCGATTGCCTTCACGGATCAAGTCGATAATTGCTGCAAAATTTATCGGAATGTAATTCACTGTTATATCATTAATTTACTTGTTTCTTTTTACATACTACACTGCCATATTTTGATGTTTGGCAAGGGTTCTTAGCAACTTCCTTCTCTTTCTCATCAGCAAATTTAGATACATCATATTATAAAATAATTACCTTCTCCAAACAACAGACCTTCCATCCTCCTACCAAAGAGACTCATGTAGTCATCGATCAAGTCGTACATCTGAATAATCTTCCTCAACTATCGGTGGGTCACAGAACGTGTCGAACTTGCTGAACACGTTGTTCTCGGAGAACTCGAACGAGGTTTGCCCGGGAGGAAACTGACTCTTGACCTTGAACTTTGATTACCTTTGCGCCTTTTATTAAATCCCGATTTGACCATGCTTACCAGCTTTTACTTTCCCTTCGCTTCACCATTTGATTTTGCTAACGAGAATTAGGAACTCCGATAACTTGTATAGTTCATTTATATAGAAATCAACCAACAAGCTGAAACCCCATGTTAACATGTGTTGTTTTGCATGATTTCAGGATGAGCGATTTAACAACGGCATCGACGCTCGCACGGGCTACAAGACGCGGACACTGCTGTGCATGCCGATCAAGGACTTCAACGGCGACGTGATCGGCGTCGCGCAAGTCATCAACAAGCATGCCGACTCGTGTTTTACCGCCAACGACGAAAAGGTGTTCAACAGCTACCTGCAGTTCTGCGGCATAGGCCTGAGAAACGCACAGCTCTACGAGAAGAGCCAGCTAGAAGTCAAAAGAAATCAGGTCGGGCTTTGGTTTCACTATTTATTTGTTTCTTAATTATAGGTGCTAATTTCAATTAAATTGGCACTAAACATAAATAAAAATATTAAGTGCTACAAGTTTTCTGTGCAGAAACATGTTTGTGCGTACCTAGGCACTGCCAGTTCAGCACTGGTGCCTTGTGGCTAGTAGCTTTACATCACTGTTCAAAAGTATATTCAAGAAACACCAGCAGATGCAATGCTATAGAGTATTTTTTATGTTGATTCCAAGATATCTGGCAATATATCCACAATTTAATCCTGCTGATATAGGTAATTTCTGCAGTGTTATCTTACAAAACCAAATGGTAAAGAAATTAGGTACTATAATTCTAAGGAATCATTAATTCTTGTGTAATTCTAGTTTTCACAGAAGAAGTAAAGTTTCAAGCATGGAATTAATTACTCTGTTGTTGTGGTCAACAGGTGCTGTTAGATTTAGCGAGAATGATCTTCGAAGAGCAAAGCACCATCGAGCACATGGTTTTCCGAATTCTCACACACACCCAGTCGCTTATCCAGTGTCAAAGAGTCCAGGTACGAATATAACCTTGTTTCCACTATGGCCATTCGCCCCCTACCCACTTGAAAGAAAAGTTATTTTTTATAAGCACTCAACTTGCTTCAAATAGATTCAGAACACTCTGCTTCTTGTTTGCATCTTTTCCGACTACCTTCCTCCTTACCAAGCAGCCTGGTTCAATAAAAAGAGACAAAATATCAATATAAATAATTCATTGTGTTGCACTTGCAGGTTTTGCTAGTCCATAAAGCCTCCAAAGGCAGTTTCTCACGAGTATTTGACTTTGAAGCAAATGACTTGAGTGGAAATGATAACGATGCTCGCACAAGGTAAATAATCACAACTTACCACCAGTCTAATTACAGAAACACCTCCAAATATAATTACCTGCCCATGACCAATGATCAAATTCTGAAACTATAATAATAGGCTAAAATGTCAATAATAAAAAATGTGTTTGTTTGGTAAGCAACTGTGTTGCCAGTGGGGTTCATATTATGATATATACATATATTTGTAAGCGTGCATGCTCGTAAAACCCATTCTGTCTCTGTCCATTGCAGCCCGTTTGAGAGCCGGTTCCCGATCAATGTGGGCGTGACTGGATATGTTGCCACAACAGGTGAGGTATGTAGAGGAGTCGGGACTCCTGCTGCATGATAGAGTGAGTCGCTGTTGTTGAATGCTGCGTTGCTCCACGATTTGCGTTGCCTACCATCGATCACACTGTCACACGGCTTGCTCCAAGTGCTCACAAAGAGTAGATGTCTGCTATTAAGAGAATTGAAATAGTTAATTGCTCTTAAATTTGCTGCTGAACTGCTTGAAATGTGCTCTTTATTTTCTATATTAAAAAATATTACTCTTGAAACACTGTTCGTAACTTGCTCAAAGTTTTATTACACTTATATCAAAATGCTCACCTTAGCATGAATAAGAAAAAAAACTTTCAGATAAAAACTGAATAGCATACCTGCATTACCGTGTTGTAAAAACAAATTACACTTTCTGCAGTTGTGCGCACAGGTCTCCACATAAATGCATAAGAGAACCAGCTGTGCATGAATGCATGTGTTGTCAGTAGCTTTGAGTGCTGTTGGTGAAACTGAGTTTTCATTACGTATCTCGGTGTTTTTCAGACGGTGAACATCGCCAACGCTTACGAGGACGGCCGGTTCGATCCTTCGGTTGACGATGCCACGGGTTTCAAGCACAAAAGCATCCTCTGCATGGCAATCAAGAATTCGTCTGGGCAGATCATTGGCGTGATTCAGCTCATCAACAAGTTCGACGACTTGGCGTTTACCAAGAATGACGAGAATTTTGTAGAAGCGTTTGCAATCTTCTGTGGGATGGGAATTCATAATACACATATGTAAGTAATTTTTATAAAGTCGTAACCTGTAATTTTGCTATTAAAGTCGTGTGGTTTTCAGTTGGCTGTTATAATGATCTGCATATTGTAATAACAATAATAATAATGATAATGATAATAATAATAATAATAATAATAAATGAGGAACACACATTCAATTTAGTTTTTTGGTGACCAACGCTGGACACAATGTTTTATCAACTAGTTTTTTTATTTTTATTTATCATGTATGTTAGCTCTTTGACTAACTCATCTGTCATTCTCAAGTTCATCTTTCCAACATTGCAAGAAAATTTACGAAAATAATTTATTTACATTGAATGGAAATGATTACGACTAAATTCACCAGCGAAAACATGAATCTTTCATTAAAATTTTTCTTGTGTTTGGTGCTTTTGATTTGCATTAGTTCCTTTCTCTTATGCAATTTCTTTGGTCTGAATCGGCAGGTATGAAAAGGCTGTGATAGCAATGGCGAAACAAAGCGTGACCTTGGAGGTCCTTAGTTACCATGCATCTGCGTCTCTGGACGACGCGCAAAGACTGAGACAATTGGGAGTACCATCGTCGCAACACTTTCACCTCTACGACTTCAAGTTTGACGACATTGCCATGGATGATGACGATACCCTCAGGGTGAGTGGCCGATGACCTCCGTCATGGAATCGGTGCGGGAAGAGTGGTTTTATTAAATTAAAATTCCTATGTGTAGATTTAAAGTGCCTGTTGAAATTGGGTTTAAGTTTTTAATAGTAAAATAAAATGTCCATGCCTGATTTTAGGTGAAATCTATTTTACGATTTATAAAACAAACAAAAATACACAAAATATATTTAAGTGTGTACATTATGCTATTAATTGGCAATAGCATATCTAAATGCCTGTAGCCATTTTTAACTATATGTTAAATTCTAAAATAAGGCATGAATTTCTAAAATTATTTTACTCTTTGCAGGCTTGTATACGAATGTTTCTCGACCTAGATTTCGTAGAAAGATTTCATATTGACTATGAAGTTCTTTGTCGATGGCTTCTTAGCGTCAAGAAGAATTACCGTAATGTAACTTACCACAACTGGCGGCATGCCTTCAACGTAGCACAAATGATGTTTGCCATAATTACGGTGAGTTAATTACTAAGTTTTTATCTCTTTCTATCCTTCCCAAGAATTGTGTCTTCACCAGCCTAAAGCTACCCTCTGTATGTGACTTAAATGCCACACTCTCCAAATACTAATTCTTTTTTATCCTTCGGTCATTACAGGCGACTCAGTGGTGGAAAATTTTCGGTGAGATTGAGTGCCTAGCATTGATAATCGCTTGCTTGTGTCACGATCTTGATCATCGAGGGACCAACAACTCTTTCCAGATCAAGTAGGTGTCAAGATTTTGGAGCATTAATGTGTTACAAATGCAGCGAGTACCCATCTGTGGCATTGACTTACAACCGAATTGACTTTTTAGAGCGTCATCACCACTGGCCCAACTGTACTCGACTTCAACCATGGAGCACCATCATTTCGACCAATGCCTCATGATCCTGAACAGTCAGGTACAAAAATAGTCATTTATGTTGTCAGACCACCTCTTTTGCATTGGACATTTTTTGCATATGCTTTGAGTGTGCAGTTTTTTGATAAATTTTTGACCTGTTATAATTTGCTCTCTCTTCTCTGCAGGGCAACCAAATTCTGGGAAACGCTTCGTCCGATGAATACTCTCGGATAATAAAAGTGCTCGAGGACGCCATTCTCTCAACAGACTTAGCTGTCTATTTTAGGTATGTACTATCCTGCAAATTTGTTTGACATCCTGGCGCTGGTATCCAAAATCGTTAATAAGTGCAGTAAGCTGCATAAAGTTCACGTTCCAAGGCTTTTCTTGCCGATTGCGACTGGCTACGATACGTAGCTTTTCTGGCAGATATAAATCTTATTAACATTATCATAGTTACACAGGAGAGATAATGTCAAAGAAAGATATTGATGAAGACGTAATAGTCCCTACATTTATCTGTGGTAGGTACCTACTTACATCCAACAAACAAAAACTAATACGTTGACAGGAAAGCAAGACTGAGATCGTCCGTGTTTGACGATTGCTCTTTGATTTCAGGAAGCGTGGAGCGTTCCTGGGAATTGTGCGGGCGTCAACGTACAACTGGGCGCGAGACGACCACCGGGAGCTGCTCCGAGGCATGATCATGACTGTGTGCGACCTCTCAGCAATCACCAAGCCCTGGGAGGTTGAGAAAAGGGTACGAATTGCATAGTGTGTCGGAAGAAATTAGGACGATGATGTATCTCCGATTTCTCACTGCCGTGGCAAGCGCAGGGTCCCACATGAAGTTAGGCTGGCAAGCAAACTGGGAGTGGAAGGGTGGGAGGAGGTTCATATATTTATGATCCATATTTAAGGTGGTGGTGGACGACGTTTCGTTGGCGTTGGCGGTGACATGTTCAGGACTGTCGCGGCTCGCTTCACCACTTTGCCTTTCGAATTTTTGTTTACTCTACCTATCAAGAATACAACTTTTTTATTTTTTGACTGAAAATACTGCAGGCAAAATTTGCTAACAATTGAGGGTTTTGGGGTCACATCCTACATGAAAAGATACAATGATTTTTATTAGGGACAATTGAGGATTTTTTGGGTGGGGCCGCCAAGGCCTTATGCTTACACCGCCCCTTCCCCACCCTACGCACGCCAATGCTTAGTATACAGAAAAGACGGTTAGTTTTGGAAGCTTTGAGGACTATTCTCTTAACTGAAACAATTTAAGTCAGTGAACCTGCACTGGACGTAAAAAAAAATTACTGGAATACTTTTAGAAAACGTGTTGAACCACATACAGTATACACAAATAATTGTATTGATTGCCTTACAGATAAGGGTTATCAAAGCCTTCGAAAAACCGCTTTCTTCTTCCAGCATTACTGATTCCTCCATTATACATTGAAGGGTAAAGTGCTGTTCGCCAAGCAAAGCGGAGGGAAACTATGATGAGGAGCAATCCAACTGAAGTTTCAATTAATTTTGCAGGTAGCAGAGCTTGTTTCGAGCGAGTTCTTCGAGCAAGGAGACATTGAACGAAAAACTCTCAACATCACACCAATAGTAAGAAACAAATTGAAAATTTATACAATAACTTTATATATTGCTAGTATTTAATCAGAGTTAGTACCAGTTTTTCAGTGGCCCGTTACAAAACTAACGGTCCATAAGCAAGAAAATTAAAGGCTCTGATTGGACGTTGCTAAGCAAATAACAAGTTAACAGACCATTAGATATTTAATGTGCCACTGAAAATTGGGTCTTAGTATACATTAGTGATTGGACTTGTTTTGAAGAAGGGAGTGACCATTTTGGTTCATAGACATGAATATTTGCAAATAGTATTTCTGTTGAAAAAAATATCAGAAGGTTGGAATTGTACAAAAATTTGAACAGTTACAATCAGCTTTTATCACACATAAACTTTTTAAATACTGAACTGCAGCAAGTTCTACTCCACATTTATGTTTTGATTCTTTTGTGCAGGATATCATGAATCGAGAGAAAGAAGACCAGTTACCGTTGATGCAAGTTGGATTCATCGACTCAATATGCCTCCCAATCTACGAGGTAAGGACAAGCTAAGTTTTAAGCTCAGGTGCACATTTATTAAAATATGCACTTGCTAAGACAATTATTAGTTTTGGAAGAGCATGTGTGATTCTAAACTCTTATTTTGTGTTGTTCAGGCATTTGGCGAGTTATCAGAGAAGCTGGACCCTCTCGTAGAAGGCGTACGACAGAACAAATCCCATTGGCTGGAAATCGCGGAGCTGGATTCCGTTGAGCCAGAGCAATCGGGAGAACCCAAGGCGCAGTAAGCTCCGCCGGAACGGGATCGTCCGCAAAAGAAACCAAAGCTTGGATCTATGTTGTCTAGTTGTCCTGTGTGAACACCTTCACCCCACAACCACCACCAACACCAACACCCCACTTTCCTATGTTGTTTTGTAAGTAAGTTGTACATGGCTGTATAAAATATTATTAAATGATAAGATAAATTATATATTCAGTGGAAAAGTTTTGTATCTTTGTAGTTTTATTCTTTGTTCTCCTTTATTGTATGATAAGTAATCCTTTCCAATTTTTTTGTGTCCCAAATGACATGACTATTCTTCTTTTTAGTTATCTGAATTTTTTTAAGTGTGAATTTGGGAGTCTGTTTGGGGTTTTACAGTAGGAGTGTTCATTTCCTGGCGATAAAATTACGTAAATCGCACTTCTGTTGTAGGGGGAGGGAAAAATCAAATCTAATGTATCAAACGTGATGCGAGGGTGTGTTTTACACACTCGAATTTATAGAATATATTTTATATTTATTGGTTAGTCTATTTCACAATGTAAATTAACCTTGTCATTACAAATGCTCAGCATATGCTGCTGATGCTAATAAAATCGTACAACAAAAAACAATTATAATGTACAATTGGTGTTTAAAATTCAGGACTTGCGAAGTGGCCAACATTATAGTACAATTTGTCGTAAGAAATTTTTTAAATATTTTTTAAAGACTATGTTCCTTGGCCGCTTTAATCACATCGGGCAGATTATTATAAATTTTGCGCCCCTCGTTGAGGACACTTCTTGAAGTGAATTGAAGTCTGCAGCTGTTAGTAGATAATGAAGTATTTAATAAACAAAAAGCACCTGGTTCTAAAACGTGGATTTGAGATTAAATTCGGGGTCGAACGTTTGTGCCAGTCAAAAATAAACGCCTAATTTCAAGAATATGCCAATATTTTCTTGAGGGTGTCCCTGGTCATAGTGTGGGAAATGGCTCATACATGGCACTGCTTCTTTGTATATTTTAATAACGTATGGCTGTTGCGATCACAGGCGATCGGGCTCGTCTGAGTCAAAGGAAATATCAAACTCGACGGCAAATGTTGCTCCCTGGCAGTGAGGGGGGGGGGGGGGGGAATTATTTCCG
The DNA here is from genome assembly GCA_921293005.1 of Nemoura dubitans. Taxonomy (NCBI): domain Eukaryota; kingdom Metazoa; phylum Arthropoda; class Insecta; order Plecoptera; family Nemouridae; genus Nemoura; species Nemoura dubitans. The sequence continues at coordinate 19,061,722 of OV121074.1, forward strand.
AAAAAATAAACATACATTAGGTTTAAAATCACCTTATAGTGAAAATAAAGGAACGTATATGAGGATAGTATTTTAACTGGAAAAACCGTTTGATATTTCAAAATCATTGTATCAAGGTAATTAATGAAATTAAATCGACGCGCGTTTCGGCCTCATATGGCCTCGTTTATCTTCCAAGCAATTATTTTGATTCGGTTGTTTGGGGTCTTAACGCAGTTTTTGCATCGAGGTCATCTAAAGTGAGCTCCCATTTCTTTTGACACACTACTCGATTCCTCTGTTATAGGTACCGATATCTAATAAAAAATGTGTCGTTAGGGGGGCAACATCACCCCTCATTTCATCCTGCATCCGCCACTGGTCTGTTAATGAGTAGCAACTGGATATTTGTGTTTATGTAGTACCTGTATGTACTACATAAACACACTTATAAATATCCAGTTGCTATCCAATATCCAGTATGCATATATGCATATGAAGTACCTTCGTATAGGTATTAAGTATGTACCTCAGTGGCTCGGGTATACCAGTGCTCGGGGGCCTCAGGCTCCGGGGGTCTCTGCGAGGTCCGAGGCCCCCCTGAGCAAGCGCTGAGAAACTTGTTACCCTCCCCGGGTTCGAAGATTTGTTATATCTATGACATTTTGTATAAGTTAATCCGAAAAAATGGCGGTGACCTCTTTAGAGAATGGATATTAGAATATTAGAAGGCGATTACCTTTTTTTAGGGAATGGATTTTCTCATAGGAGACAAAAATCTGGTACAATTTTTTTTTACATCTGATATACTTACCCGTGAAATGTATAATTTCTGGAAAGCTGAAACGACAGCACTAGTGGGAGGAGGGGACCTCTGGGGTTTTTTGCTTGGGGGCCTCCATTGTACACTTGCGCAAACATAAAGATGCGCCCGTCGAAAAAATATTCAAGTCATTTTCAGGTTCGGTTGAAAACAGTGCAGGTATGGCCCGGTATGGGCCGGGTTCTGAACACGTGGCTAGCCATGTGCTTTTGCTGGCCTGGGACTAGTTTCATAAACCCGTTTCGTCATCAGTAGCTGCTTTGCTCTGGCAAATAACGATCGGAAAGACTCGTGATTCGGTTCACTCGGGAGTTTTGCACGATGTTGGTTGTCTTCTTGCCTAAAACACGCAATTTTGAAGATACAAATAAAATCAAAAAAGTTTCTGCATCTTGCCCTAACACAAATCCAGCAATACTTTCCATTTTTTGAGAAAAAGTAGGTTTTCTGAACGTAATTTCACGTGCTTCTTTTAATTGCTTCTCTTATCTCTCAATCAAGGTAGCCTATCGTACCGAGACCAGACCTTTTGGATGGCTGATCGCCTAGGCAGACTGGAGATGACAAGAACAGGATATTTTATTATATTAAAACCAATGCGCAAATTTCTTCGATACATCGGGAAAAGTTTAATTGGGCAGACTGTCATGTTGAGCATTTTAACAATCGTTAGTCACATTATTTAATTAGTATCATCATATTCCGATGCGGAATATGTTTGGCGGCTATTATTTTACTAGCCTTTTCGATAAAGCTGATCGACCCAAACCTGTCACGGGCTGAATATATAGAAAAGCCTCTACCTTTTGGCTCCACCATGCAATTATTATTGGGGCATGTATCGAGCCCTAGCCAGTTTTAAACTACTTACACTGTTTTTCAGCCTTAGCCCATGCGCCGGGACTTGTAAAATTTAAAAACTTTGTAAAAATTTTGCGGGCGCACTTTATGATTGCAGAAGTGTGCCTATATACTAAATAAGCGCTTAGATATATTTTTAATCGTCCTCGTGCACAGAGTTTACCAGCTAATTTGTGCTCAAGGTCCGAGCTAATTAGCAAGCTCCATTCATGAATACGGCAAAGAATTTTCTTTTCCAATCTACTTTTAATTACTTTTCTTCCCTAAGGTTGATCGGTCTTTACCGTGATAGGGATTGTTTCTTGTTTCATGCTCGTGCGTTTGACTGCTTCACAGCCGCGTGCGTTCGATAACACAAACCACCAACTGGCTGTAATTTCAGCCAATTCGATTATTAATTAATCACCCCTTTGATCTCGCGTGTAAAAGGTCAAGTGTGTTTCCAAGAATGCGTGCAACATTATTATGCATGTGCCATGATCCCCTCTAATGCATGAAGCCGCTCAACTTATTTAATCCATAGTATAAAGAAAAAAGCAACCCCAAAATTACCCACCGTGCCTATAAGTTATACCTACGTACATGTATGAAAATAATACTTCGTTATTTGACGTTTTTAAATCTATGATAAAACCGCATCGCCATGAAATTGACCTTCAATACATCAGTAAAATCTCAACACGCTATATTTTACGTTTCGTCGTTTCAACGTGCATAAATGAATTTGCGATCAAGCTATTTTGCCATTGGAGTGATTTGTTCGTCGTTTATCAATTCGAAAAATCATTTGATCATGCATGGTATGGCATTAGTGGTAAAGTTAGCACAACGTTATCAAACCAGGATATCATTTGCGGCTTAGCTTCATTTTATTCGTTTGTAATTATTCGCTAATTAGCAGTACGACAAACAGTAGCCTACTCAACATCAAGGACTGATCGCTTCAAATGTGAGATCTCTAATCAGCTGCTTGACCGGATATCTGGCATCCACACAATTTCACTCGCATTTCGCCACCACAAAGACCCCATTCATTTTATTTCACATCCTTGCGCTTCGAGAATGATAGATTCAAGTTAACCCAATTCAAGAACATTGCGTAATTTCGTTAACATTGCTACTATAGAGGTCATTACAAGTGCAAGTAGTCAAAGTATATACGAAACGGCGGTAATAAATTATGTCGTGTAGGCGGAAAAGAGAATATGCTCGTGCCCGTCGCATTTCCGCCATCCACTATTCAAACTCGAAAAGCTCCAAATTTAAACGTCATCGCTCGCTCATCTCTGTGGTCAAGTAATTTTCCGTTACGGAATGAACACGCTTTTCGATTTCGAGCAACGAAATGACTGGTGTATCATTACCATTTCTTCTGAGTCTGGAGTCTGAGGGATGATGAATCATGCGCAATAGCTACACCTCATGGCGGGAGCGAGCACGGTCCCGTCAGTTGTCAGCCGGCGTTGGCAAGGGCTGGAGGTAGACCGTGTACGGTTACGCGGTTCACCGGTGGGATCACTGAGCAATCTAACAAGTGATTTACTGCATGCGAATAAGTTTGCAATATGTTGCTATCTAAATGTTGTCGCACAAGTTGAAAGCGGTCATCGTTTGGTACTGAGAGGGTGAATTTATACATGCATTTTCACTGAGCAGTTGCGTGGGTGGTTTGGCATTGTTTACAAGGCGTATCATTTGTAAACAGTATCGCCGGTGTCGGTGTCTCGCTATTCCGTGCTTGGATCGGATATAACTTGACCATTGGGTAAGTTTTTGTATTGTATAATACTAATTCGTAATCACACAATCTATTTATTTATTTATTTCTGAATTATAAAGCAAGTGATCGCAGTTTTCTTTGTTATCTACCGGTATATCGAATATATAGGTATGCAGGTAGGTAGGTAGGTAGGTAGGTAGGTAGGTAAAGGATGTTTATTTTGTCACCTTCTCCCGAATTTTTAATTTGAAATACTTCTGATTTGCTCACGATTTTTTTGTAACTAAAGCTTCAAGCTCCAAATTCAAGTTCTAATCGAAATTTATATTTATTGAGCACAAGAAAGTGTCGCTTATGTGATGCGCTAATTTCGTTTGGAACTTTATCTACTAACTAACCTAGCCTATAGGATAACAACAATAATAACAATAAAATAATAATAAGCTCGACAACACTATACCATTAGGGTAGCATCTCAACATTTCAGTCCGCAGTCCACAAATTCAGTTCCAATTGACCTATAAATAAAAATATTGCAGGGAAGCACGTATTATCGTTGATATCTATTTGTTGCTGGTATTGCCAAACAATCCTCATTTTGTGGATGTACTTATTGTCTGGTTGGGTACTGTGAGTAGATCAAAATATTTACTTGTTCATTGACTTTTTATTAAGTTTGTATGTAAGTTATGTGTATAGGTAGTTCGCTTTAGTTGACCGCATAAGTTTTATCTACATGGTACTTCCAAACATAATTGAAATACTGGGTTTGGACTATCATCTATCAGTACGGGTTGACTATCATCTAATGCAAGTTGATTTAAACTATATGGGGCATACGCCGAACGCCTTTTCTTGTGTTAAAGTGTTAGTCTAGAAGAGATATCTGCACTGTTAAGAGAACTACAGGTTTGAACTACCTACTTACTTGATGGAAATAGGATGTATATATATAGATGGGAATTAAAAACCAATAACTCGTTGAATTTGGCATAAAACACCGAAGATCACAAAAATCACTACACAAATGCAAGCAAAAAAGAACCGAAAATTCGACGGATGTAAGATTTTCATGGCAGAAAGAGCAGCATCAATAAATTCAGTATGGGCGTACACAATTAGGTGAAGATATGTTAGACATTTATCATTTACTTGTATAGAGAAAAAAAAATTGAAATTCTGAATAATTCCGTATTAATCGATTTGAGAAAAACTTTCTGATGGAGTGTTAGAAAAACAAAACAAATCAATGTTTGAAAATTTCAAAAGTTCCTCGAAAATTTCATTCAAATTGGTCCGGCCGTTTGGTCGCTAGAGCGTGAACTGTTCTAGCAGTCTTTAAAATAACAGACCGGAATTTTTTTCACGGTGGTCGAATTCAAGTATTCGATCGATTGGCTCGCTCGTCCAAATAAACGTAAAAAATACTGCAACTTTCAAGGGGGTGTAATTTGAAAAGAAATATGCACCTTGCTAGATTAGATGATAATGTTTTATTTCTTTGATAATCGTGAATTTCTAACGTTTACCCAGATTTCAGAAAAAATGGATAGGAATCGGGAGCGGCTATGGTGAGGGGAGGGAAAGGGCGGGTACACTTTGCAAATATTAAGGGTGCTCTGAGTCTTTGAAAGGTCAAGTTATGACAAGAGTTGAGTAAGCAATTATCTTATGTATCAGTATAGGCTAGGCAAATAACAAATAGTAATAATAATTAATTAGCGTAGCGAGCGAAGGGAAATCGAAATTTCACTAGCCCCAAAAATGACGTTTACGGGTGTGTTTTTTGTTCGTTTGTTTGTTGTGTGTTTATGTTTGTTCTCGGCCCAGGGCCAAACGGCTGATCTGATTTTTATAAAATTTGCAAAGGTTCTTCGCTAGGTTCTAACTTAGACCATAAATGCTCTTATCAAAAAAATGGACTAAATAGTTTTTAAACTATTCTAAACTGTAAAAAAATTTCATGATTCCGAAAATGTGTCCAAGCTGTAGAGCCGAAAGTTCTCAATTTTTTTCACCAAACTTGACAAAATAATTATGCACAATGACACCAAGCATGTCTTAAGTTTTCATATGTTTACCACTTTCCGTTCGGTGTATTATATCAAAAACTTTTTACTAAAATTTTGCGATTTCAGGCAAAATTCAGACAAAATAGTTTTTAATTAAGATTTTTAGACTCTTCATTAACGCAAAAGTTATTTCCAGCATCGGGCTTCTCTTTGTGACGTTCTGCATTCACTTTTTAAACCGCTTAAACTGCTACGCCCATCATCAAAGCAACACAAGTTGCGTTTGCGAAGACCTCCAGTATTAATAATGCATGGCATCCCGGTGTTTTTTGCGTTACCAACACGGAAATATTGCTGCATGGGAGCAAAATGTTTTTGTACGACTTCAACTTATAATTCAAGTCTTATTATATTTATACCAATGCAATTCCATTCCACAAGCACACATGCCGATGGCATAGCTGTAGTGAATTGAACAGCAAATTCAGTTGTGGAAAAAAAAAAACATAACTATATAACCCAGCAGGCCGCTAAATCATATTCAAACCAATGTGTCATTTGATCATTTCAGATTTCAACTGAATACCCCTTTCATACTTGATACAGGCATATATAATATATAGGTATAAGCGCTATTTGCGCACTTACTCAAATTATAGCTGTCAAAAGATACCACGCAACTATATTGATCGTTAACAGTTTTTTATTCCGATACGCCTTATCTATTTGCCTGAATTTCACTGCATAGACTGGATTTTTCTATGTCACTGACAGTTTACCCAATAACTCCAACAAAAATTACTGCCCGGTAAAAGCATTTGTGTACCGTAGCTAATGCACCATGCTTGTGCGTATCACACGAAACGTGGAAATCAATTTCCCAGTTGCCTTCGGCTTGTTTTTCCCGCCTCTATCTCTCTCTCTGTCTCTCTCTCTCTCTGTCTGTCTCTCTCTCTCTATCTCGATGTGATTGTAATTATTCGAATAATACTTCACAGTCCTTGATTTGCTTTGATTGAGAGCTGTTGTACCTATAAAATTCGATTCCCAGTTCTATGTACCGCGAATCGCTTTGCAGAGAACAGACATTTGCTCCCTGTTGTTGTACCACACCGCCGGGACTGCACTTTTCTGGGGGTGGTTTCCTATTCCTTGTGTATGTATAATCACAGTATAATGCATGAAATTTGCCACCCACGTGTTATTCATGTAGCGTCGCGCGCCAACCGAGCTAGCGCATTCTGCACACGAACCTTTTGATTCGCTCACACGCATATAGAGAGCATTGTTTGAATATAAATTAAAAACACGAGATATTCTTAAAAAAATACCTTCCAAAATTTTGAACTCTTTTCGCTGGACTATAAAATGGGCGCACCGAACTCCAATGGTTTTACCAAAACCTTTTGTTCTCTTTCTCTCTCTGGCAATCAATTTAAATATCGAAAAAAACAGAAGTCTACGCATTATTTGGTCGGATGCGTCCTAGTGCTACGCTGCTACCCAATACGAGACCCAATGAACACGTACGTTTATACCGTTGACTCAAAATAAATCGACGTGGGTTTCGATCGGATCTCGCCGACACTCGCGACCACACAACCCCCTCGACTCATGCACATGTGCCTACCATAACGACGCCTTCGTGCCTCAATTGGCAGGTGACCTGCCACCCCCAACCCCCTCTCAACACACTCTCACGACGAACGCTCCACAAAGGCGCATTGAAGATACGACCCCGCCTCGGGTGCATTTAGCTGGACCAACTGGCGCTTGGCGTTTGTCAAATGAGTGCACTTTGAACGCGATTACCGCTACCTGCTCATGTAACGCGGCTCGATACTGTTAGGTCTTTGAGTTGGTTACGAAATTGTGCTTTGTCCTGTGAAGATGTGTGTTCCACAGTTCGCATCACGCAGGCGCGTTTGCGAGCCAGACTTAGCGCAGTCAGTAGTCATCACAGAAGGATTTGTGATCATTTACCCGTGGGACATGCTAATTCTATCGAACCTCTTCTACCTTACGCCGCCCAGAATGACGCATGGCAGCTCGGTTTCTCCCAATTCAACTGTTTCAGTTTCACACGGAGCAACGCATTTTGAAGTGAGTTGATATTGTACTTGGGCGATCTACTGTCACCATGATAACTTGGGATCCCATACATTCTCACTGATAACAAACCCTGGGCTTGTCAAGGAAGACGTACAACTTCTCTTCCCCCACGAAAGTAGAATTTCCCCGACCGTTTGCTTTGCTGGTTTCTACAATACATTTTATTGGCCTGACAACTCGAAAGGAGATCTAATGCACTTTGTTTCACTCCAGAGCATTAATATTAGTCCATCAGCACATCGGAAATAGATTACAGCATGCATATCCCAGTGACTGTGTGTAATACTGTGTTGTTATAAATTGCACCCACGCGTGGATTTGATAGTGATGTTGCTATTTATCAAGGCATCAAATGTCAGTTGCAGCAGCTCTGTACATATATATACGGCGTATAAAAGTTGCATTTCGAGCTGTAGAAGGAATGCATGGAATGGTGAGAGATTTGTGGAATTCGGATGCTATGTGCTCCACACAATGGAATTCGGTCTGGATTGCCATCTCCAGGAATTGTTTAAAGGGGGTGGGGGGGGGGGGGGGGGCGAGGTCGGACCAGAACTGTATGAAACGGGAAACTGTGTCTTGTTTTTTGAGCGCGATTGGAGTGTGTGTGAGGGATAACCACAGAAATGTTGAAGTTGGTATTGTTGCTTTTCGCGGAATATTACTTGGTGGAAACATTCTCTTAAAGAAAAATTCTTCTTGGCTCAATCATGGGAGGGAGAGAGGAAGGAGGGTCTTTTCTCAGTTTATGGGCAAAAGGAAGTTCTTTCTTCGACCGTCCTTGGAGACAGCGCTCCTATGCCCCAAGCTCCAAATATGACCTTCATTTTATGAACCTTCTCAACCTTCGAACACTAATGATCGAAGATTCAACTACAAATTTGTTTAAGTTATTATAGGAAAACGAGCGGAATTACTAATTAGGGTATAAGAAAACTATCTCTATGCATACATGTACGTAGATATCTCGCTGTAACAACTTGGGGAAAATACGGAGGACGGAAGCCGGGAAAGCCACGAAAACCTTGAAGGTTTGCCTAGCTTTATCCACACTAGTCAAATAAAAACACACAGAACAAAAGGAAAGAGAAACGGTCAATGAACCTGATATTGATACGCTACATTCCAGTATAATCTCTTTGATGTAGTAATGAACAATTAAAGAACGTTTGAAGCAGTTTGGCCAACAATCAAGAAGAGTCGTTGTACGCCCAGAGTCAAGTGTCGTCGAGTCAACAGTTTCTGTTGCACGGCCCGTGGCCTTGGCCGTGGGATTTTGGCACACATCCGCAGCCCCCGCAGTTAGCTAGTAGCCGGGGGGGGGGGGGGGGGGGGGTTGATACTGGAAGCCGCTTGGTATTTCTGCACACGTGTGCTTGTTTGGCTCGCGTGGGACTTCAGTGTGCTTCGCCGCAAGCAAATCAATTTGTTTGTTTTTGTGGTTAGTCCCATGCTGTATAGGTATCGAAACAAAGCAAACTCTACTGTATTTTACACAATATTGATAGTTGATACTATATTGTTATTTATTATTGCTTAATGTTTGTTATGCTTGTTGTTCATGTTTTCTTCATTACGCTTGGTGTACTAATATTATAATATATATGCATCTTACGAGCAAGCAGAGAACATGACAGCGGCCTTGGGTAACTCAAGGCCACTGAGCGCTCCGTCGTTTTCCACAAGCGAGGTTTTATAATTTAATACTAATATAATTTTGAGTTTTGACGCGTTCTGTCGAGTTAAATTTTAGACTTGCTGGGCTTATCCTATGTCAACACGCAAATTACCATTTCAAGCCTATTATAAAGTAGCCAATTGATGTGCACGTACGCCTTAGAGTATTCCTGGTGAGCCTTATTACGCGCCAGTTATGCGTTTCGGGCTTGGCACGGGAGAGCGCGTCTCCATTAAAAGTTGATCGTTTGCTCTAGCGTACCAACTCGAGCCATGATTGTTGAAGAAGATTTCCAAACTTGGTGGCGTTGACATCGCGACGGCTCGTTGAGAATAAGTGGATTGGCGGGCGTCGATCGATCAATAACGTCGTTCAATCAAACTTGAAAATTATTTCGCTTTTTATGCGCTCTGGAACGTCACATGCATACCAGAATAATTTGCCACGTCATGTCTACTTGTCGGGCCATCACAGTCTGAATCTGAAATCTACAAGATGAGCCTAAAACTTAAGAACATCCAAGAAGATCTATACATCCAAGGAAACATGCTTAAAACATCACTGAAATACTTGCAGTGTATACCTAAGTAATTTATGTTAGTTGAACTTGGTGTTCTTTACTAAGTGTCAAGGATCAATATTATAGTGAGTAGAAACTTTGGTAGACGTTCTGTTGAATTGTAAATGCGAGAACTATTTTGGTTACTGCATAATTAACTCGTTTTTTTGTTCACGGTAATGATTTTGGTTAGTTTAGCGAGATGAGTCGTAACGTGTAGGCAGAGGCACATACTACCTGCTGGGATGTAAACCACCACGAGTGACGCGATCAAATATGCATGTAGTGCAACCCATAGGAGCACACCTTTTGAAGTCGGCCTTCAACACGAATTCGAATTCGAGGTTTCACTCGGCAGCATACCAGGGAATCGACGGCTCGAAATTCAAATACGCTCACTTCCAGAGTGTTATATAGATCAAGATATATTTCGCACTTTTTCCGTTGCCTTTATAACCTACCTTACGGACAAGTTTGAACCAAAATTTGTTCTTTTTCACAATCCTATTTTCTCCATTTTATAAGCAGCACGCAGAGGAGATCGTTTTGGCTGTGCTATATAAGTGTGGAGAACTTGGAACCCATTTGCATGTTCAAGTAGGCACTAGGCAGCTTAAATTGATGGAGGCAACAGGTTATTTTTCATTCGAACGTCGAACCGTTAGCTGCCTTGTCGTTACTCGTTGCATACCGGTTCGTTCCGCTTTGCGCCGTGGAGTGGATTGCTACACTGCCATGGGTAGTCCGAAATCCAATGGGCAGAACATTTTCACGAGTTCAGTTTGGCTCGAAGTTTGTATGCGCTCTGAGTTCCTCGCTCTTTTCGAAGACCTACGTTCTATCATAGTATGGTACTATGGTGCCTCATCGAAATGGCTGGACTTCGCTGATACCACCAACCGAATTATTGAGCTGGAAGACTTTGTATTCTGTTGTTTGAGTACTATCCCTATCAAAGACAAGGACTACAAAGGTTTGACTACATTATACATAGAACAAAAAATAAAATTCGATGTATTTTAAACTTGGTACAATCCCAAACCCAGTTCTCAACTGCAAGAGAACGTTGTGAAAAGATGGCTGTGTATGTAATGTATGTACTATATGTGGTAACTTACAATATGTAACATTCAAATATTCACATTATTTTTTCATATACTTTTCATATTAATGTCATATGTTTGCGGAAGGTTAAAGCTACTACTAAATTCTGCAACATAATTACAGCAGTGAATGACACAACCTCATAAGAATTTACTCTCTGCCTGCAGAGGCGAAGGGACGCGTATAAATACAGAATGTTTTGATCCTTGCAGCTCTTTCAGGACAAGTGGAAGCCTGGGACGGGACGCTTTCATGTCATATGTTCCCATTGAAATCTACGTGCCCTGGCTGCTGATATAACTTTCCACCCTCGATTTACTTTTTTTGTCACGGATGTCATCTAACCGGGAGCAAAAGGAGACTGCGCTCTGTTCACCGCAACTGCGAAAATACAGTTATAATTTTCGTAAGCTTTCTTTGAATACATCGGGATTTGGGACTCCCAAATGAGACACAATACTTATTACTTACAAATAATAGTGAAACTAATCGAGACTGAGAATATTTGGACATGTTTTATATCTGCACATCAGATGTGTGCGTGTGACACCATACTACACTCGATCTCTCGCACCATTACGATTTTTAATGAAGTGGTGCTTACGTTAAGGTTAAAATATTTTTTTGAAAGCATCAAATACTCTAAGGACAATTAAACTAGTGCGTGTTTCCGTCGTATACTCCATTCTCATCCACAAATACCTGCCGCTTGCCTTTCATTAAAAAAAAGTATGGTAGTTATATTATAATTATAATGGTAGCAATAATAATCAAATATGTTAGTTATACTTAGTTATCGCCCCAATAATCTAGATGAGAGTTGCCTCGATAAACATGTTGATACACGTATACATACATATCATTTCGCCAGTCCACCAGTGACCAGACAGAGGCCCCCTCTAAGCAGGGGCGTAGCGACCGTACCCGCAGACCCCGAGGCGGGGGGGGGGGGGGGGGGGGGGGGGCGCCGAGGGGTTCAGGGGGTGCAAATATCTCTGCGGATACGTTTTTTTAAAATTTCGGGATACCTTTTTTTGGGGATTGCCCTCGGAAAATTTCGGGATACGTTTTTTAGGAATTGCCCTCGGAAAAGGGGGGGCACTGTCGTCAAAACTTTCGCGGGGGGGCGCATCATATTCACGCTACGCCACTGCCTCTAAGGAAAATCTATTGAACGACATCCGTCTTCGGAGCGGGAGCTGTGTCTATGTAGGAAGCGCGTGGCGTGGACGCGCAGGAGATTTCTGTACGTCCGCGGGCCGAGGGTGCATGCTAAGAGGCAATACCTGCCTTCCGCACCTGCCTGTCATGCCGCTAATCACAAACCCGAGCGTAGAGACCCGGCAACACGTGTTTCCATCGTACTGAAAGGAATTTTATTGATTTCCTTTTCAGCTCGAAATAATTTGATTCTAATTAGAGGAACGGAAAGTCTGACTCGAGTTGGGCACCATCGTAATTTCATTTACTCCCCTTTGATATCCGCGTAAGACCCTAATGTCGTTAGAGATTTTATGTGTTGGTAGTCGAATGAATTTTGACTTTTAAAATTTTGTTTCGTGTCTCGGAAAGAGCTGATATTAAGATCGTTTTTATTGGGTCGCGACACAAATGTTTTAATACGGCAGACAGCCTTTCGCATGTGCTTAGCTGTCGTTCATTACAGGCACCGTGCTCCTCTAGAACCTAAATTCCATGGAACCTAAATATTTAGACGCACTCTAGAACTTCGTCGCAAACATCACTCATCCAGTTTTATTGGCTTCTCAATAACTAATACCTATATATTCTGGATATGATTCTTCTATTGGCTTGCCACGGCTGGCAGAGCGAACCAATGAAACGAATTGTTGCAGACGAAAACCGAAGATCGTTTCCGATGAGGAAAGCACATAGATAAATAGCGGCAATGATGGTTCGCAATAACCATTCAGAAATCAATTTATAAAGGATTCTAGCAAAGTTTATTGTGTGAACGAACGTTATTTCGATGCGGGCATGGACGTTTTTTGGTCAACTGACTTGCATTGAAGAGGAAGTGATTTTTTGGGTAGGGCGGGAAAGCAATTGATTGTCAACAATTTTGGACACTTTTGAATTGAATACCACCGGAGGTTGAGAGGGCTTTAGTTGTGGTAATTTCCACTCCAACCTAAATGCAATTCACGAAGTGAGTTGTACTGCACTGCATTAGACATTTCTTTCATTTAGACGTGTATGATTTCTAACACTGATTCGGCGGGAATTTGTACTGCAAACGACACCTAAATATGAATGTTATGAAGCGATATCATCTCGAGCAGAAACATAAGGAAGTTTCTTCTCTTGTGCCGTCTGTGTCCTGTCAGGGCCAGAGTGCAGAGACGCAGAGTCGTTCGATCTAGGCTCTAGAAGCTGAGAATATAATTCGAGCACCCCGCCTTCCGGTGCCCAAGGAAATGATAACAATGGGAGTTCGAACGGAATTAGCATATTTCATCGAATCTATTAATAAAGCGTGGCTTTAATTCAATGACATAGGCAAACTCACTGAAATGCCACAGAAATAGAAATAATTGAACGAATTCCGGCAAAAAAAAAAATATTTACAAACCAAGGGAAATGCGTGGGTACACACAATATCTATTTTCGTTTTGTTGGCTGTGTGGGAGGAAGAAAAGGCGAAAAGCAAATATCATAAAAGTATTTGATGCTTTTTTTAGAAGATACTTCTGCGTTGTCCTCCCGAATTCTATATGGCATGACAAGATAAATCTCGTTTGCTGCATTTAAATAAAACCAGGAAACGACGATTTCCTTCAACGGAAGACCGAGGACACACCCGGAATTGTATTATCATGTAAAAAGAAATTCGATATACAATATACGACACAAATATTTCTTCGACTGAACAGTCAAAAGTCAAGATAAAAATTCGTCGTTGACGTATAGAAAAAGTAAAAATTGTTACCACAAAGTATCGCATCTTATTTTCACGCACCACTGAAGGCTTTCGGATTTTCATATCCGCCCTCGAATTGCTCTCCGGAAGCTAATGATGCAGACATCGCTCGCGGAAATGCTGGGTCTGGACTCGGGGATAAAACCTCGGGGCCGTGACATGGAACGGAAGGTTACTCTGCGAATGCTGTTCGTTCTGTCGCCAGCTCCGCACGCAGCGGCGCCAAATGTAATGCAAAGTTATGTTTGTCGTGGTGTTAACTTTGGTGGCATAACTTTGCGGCATTAATCTTTGTAGCTGCAGGCACATTTCATGCAGTGCTCTCTCGTGGGACGAGACAGCGACGCAGACAGGCGCGACTTTTCCTGTCGCTTTTCATTAAACAATTCTTACACAAGAAATATTGCGCTCCTCTCTGTGGGTAATGCATTTTGAATCATGCATTCAACTCGCATACAGATGCTGAGTTTCGAGAAAACATGTCTCGTGTATTCAAAAGTTTGTAATGCAAATACTGCTTTGGCTTGTGACTGTAACTACAACTAAAGCAGGTGCACTTTACAAATTAGTTGTGTTTAATTAACACTTCATTGGTTCAGTTTGCTGTTTGCATCCTTACATTTAATTGCTTATTACGGCATCGATCAGCAAATGGAGTATGTATCTTATAGATTACATATACTGTATTACAGTCGATTACATGACACGCTCACATATTATATCATTAAATTATGCTAAATAATTATTAAGGTAATGGGAGACGCAATTGCCATATAATGAATTCTGAAGTCTGGCATAATTTCAGTTACTTCCCCTTGATAAACTAATCCAGAAATTTCTGGGATTTTGTAAATGTTCAAAACAGCACTTTCTTTCTTTTCTTCAAAAAAGAAAGGCAAAAAGGCACCGTTGTTCGCTCTTTTAAAGATTGGAAAGAAGGACGGAGGCAAAATTGCTTTGTTATTAGAAAACAAAGTTTGTGCGCTACGTTCCAGACAGTATAAGCACCGAACCATCTACAGCCGAACCGACCGAACAGGGCTACAGCACAGCCTCGGAACACGTGAATAATATCACTCGCGCTTCTAGCGTTTCGTCCACGGAGTTTTTTTTCGATAGATTAGCATCTGCGCGTGGTATTTCCGTCGCCCCTAATGATGTTTGGTGAGAAAAGCGGCATTTCCCCGTTTCTGTTCAATAACAAAGAAATCATGTAACCAACGCAAAAGTATTGTTCATTTCATAGCTGGCCGCCAGAGGTAGTACCTAAAAGAAACGCATCGTACGAAACCTGGTGCGACAAATTCTTCTGGCAGTTTTCGAACGAGTTTTAAAAACCAAAACGACTGTAGAGACCTAATTTTGCAACTCTGGCATGCGACAGTCAAATGCATATTTAGTTGTACTGTGGTTGTACTTATTAAGTTATTCTAAGCAAAACATTAGAAAATAGCATTTGTACTATACCTATAAGTAGTGTAAAACTGCCGGTCCCGAGCCACTTTTCGATAGGCAAACGTCAGCACTTTTTGATTAACACGTGAAGGATAGGACGTCGGACGCGCGCGTAAATTGCAAACTAAGCATTTCCCACGGCGGGCTAATCACGTGATCAAAAACTTTGGTTAGTTATTGAGCATGGGCAAATCACGTGACCTTTGATGACGGCACTTATAAAACCAAAATTTGGACACTCTCTATCTCTCTCTTTCTCATTAAGTATAATGTGTGTATTCTAGATTGTTCGATGTAATTTCTTTCATAATATATGGAGAATGTTTAGTCAGAATATTGAGGGGTCATGCCCCTTTCTCAATCAAAAATTTTGACACTTTCTATCTCACTCTTTCTCATTAGACATACCTACGTGTTTTCTAGAATGATCGATGCAGTGGGCTTTCTCTGTCTCTCGCTCAGTATCACGTGATTATTGACAAAGTTTGCAATATTTGTAATGTAGAGTAAATTTGATCTTAAGATGTCATAGCCTGAAAGCATGCATCTAAGCAATGTAATGCATCGTGTAGCAATACAGATTTGTGAGTGTATCTTAAATTGAATATGAACTATAGATTAAATGCATAGATCAGCATCCGCTGCACAGGTGCTCCGATCGATGCACCGGTCAATGCACCGGTCAATCATACACAGTCAGACAGTAGAACAGTTTTGCAGTCAGATAATTGAAAGAGTGATATTCAGCACGACGTGTCTTACAGAATTGTTTCAAAGACTGTTAACAAATTTATATATTTTTTGAAGTTGTGTGACCGTGCTACCTAAATAAAAATGGATTATGTCAGCGATACGCAAATTGAAATGTAAGTATTTTTATTTTCACTACACATTAAGATTCCAAAATTCGGAAAAAGTTTTTATCGATATTTTAATTTAGTGATAATCGAATGTTGATATATTGAATTTAATTTTTAGGGATATTGAGGAAGCTATTGATGCCCTGATACTCATTGCCAACGACTTCATTGAGACTTCTAATTTAGAAAAGTGAGTTAATTTAAGTATTTTGGTATTTTCAACAAACATTTATTCGAAACATGAAATCATACAATAATATTATTTTCAGCATCAATTTGGGAAACGACGAGCGAGTAATTAATGAATCGACTTCAACGAACATGGTATCAACTATGACGTAAGTCGGGTATAACAATTATTTATATATTTCTCCCCATGCGTGCATTAACATGACATTAACTTTTAATTTATTTACAGAGCCAATTTACCAACACATGAGGGAATAGCTGACTTGGAATTTACTCAGCAAAACGACGACATTCGTGGTTTATTGTAAGTGAACATGTGCAAAACTTTGAAATATTGTACTTTTTGTTTACAAGATAATAAATAGTGTCTTATCTCTTTAGGAACATTGAAACCATTTGTAATGATATTCTTGAGGATATTGAGAAGTCTGTTGTAAATGAAATGGAACTCGAACCAACTCCAGCGTCATCAAGAAAGTGAGTATTTGTTTTAATAACAAGCTCGACATCCACAATATCACAAATATTTTTCTTCGTAATTTTGTATCCTGAAATGTCAGTCTATCAATTTATACCATCTCAACTAATTATCTGTTTACCTAACAGGTATATATATATATATATTTTTTTTTTATTGAGCACTTCCGTTTTCAGGAGACCATCTTCGTCGTCGCCACCATCGTCGTCAGCTCTTAATTCCATGGAACTTGAATCACCGCCGGTGACATTGAAAAAGTGAGTTGACTATAAATATTATCAATATAAAAAGAAAGAGATTATCTATTAAAATCCATCAGGTACGATTGATCTTATATCTCTCGAGCTGATGCCAGGAACATCAAGAAAGGGAGTCAATTTTAAATGATGAAGATTAAATCCTAATTATGCATACTTTAATTTATTCCCGTAGACTTTATATCTTAAAACTTTACTAGATCCATGTTTTTCATATCAACATATTATAATTAATAGGTTATTAATACAAAACCTGAAACCTAAATGATAATCTATACGATGCATATATTTATCTTTTTCCAAAAATCTTATAGCGTTAAAATTCAGTATGTCAATTTTTTTTCTCAGTTTACCAATATTTTAGATCTTTATGTGAAAAATAAAATACTTTTATTTTCAGGAGACCCAATCGATTGCCATCTGCCAAGACCATCGTACACCAATGCGAGCACTGTGATGTTAAATTCTCACGTGGAGATAATTTGAAGAACCACATGTTGAAAACCCATCTAAAATGCCACATCTGCCCCCGTGTATTTAGAAGGCGAAATGACCTGATGAGCCACGTCGAAAACAATCATAATAATCACCATCAAACGAGTTGCAGCTCTTCAGCAGAGCAGGTAGATGTCATTGACAAACTAATACAGCTTGGTAGAGGTAGACTCTCAAAGTCGGCATTAAATGACTCGGTCAAAATTTATTTATTTGATATCCAAGATCCAAAAACTGATATCTTAAAATTTATTTCCGATAATAAAAGAATTGCCGAGAAGCGACTGATAGAAAATTTATCTGAGAAACGTGGAGTTAAATGGTATCTCGCAATCTTTCCAATTTTTTCCAAAACAACTGACGATGGTCAGGTTGAAACTGCACCAGTGTTTCGTAGCTGTAATCACACGTTATTACAACCCTTTGAATTCAATAAGCAATACAATCAAGCTTTTGAAAATATTGCTAAGGCTGTATCTTCATTCCAGAGAGAAGGTAGTAACTGGATATTCGAGAGATTAAGTAAAATGGAATTACATATCGCGCATTACGTTCCTCTAGCTGGTAGTAGTTACATTCATTTACCAAAGAAAATCGAGAATAAAAGAGCTACCATTAATATCAAAAATGTTGATCAAAAATGTTTCCTTTGGTCAGTATTAGCGCATCTTCATCCTCAAAACCATCATCATCAAAGAGTCAGTCATTATCGGAAGTATGAAGATGAGCTAAATATGTTCGGGATCGAATATCCAGCGAAACTTTCTAAATTAGACCTTTTCGAAAGACAAAATAATATATCAATTAATGTTTTTGGATACGACAGTGAAATCTTTCCCTTGCGCATCACGAAATTAAACTGTGTAGAGCATGTCAATTTATTATTCGTGTCGAATACAGCAACGAACCACTATTGCTTGATAACAAATTTAAATAGATTACTCAGCAGCTTAACGCTACACGAACATACTGCATTTTACTGTAACCTCTGCTTGCATAGATTTACTAAACAATCGCTTCTCGACGAACATTCCAAATTTTGTAACCAGTTCGAACCTCAAAAAATTGAAATGCCTCGTGAAGGGGAAAACATTTTGAAATTTAAAGACTATAAATTTAATTTAAAAGTTCCCTTCACAATTTATGCCGACTTTGAAAGCATCACTAGTAAGATCAGTTCTTGCACACCTAGTGGTGATACCTCCTACATGCAGCGTACCGCTCTCCACGAACCTTCGGGATATGCATATGCGATAGTAAATTCAGAGGGAAAACTGCATGCTCCAGTTACAGTGTACAGAGGACCAGATGCAGTTGAACATTTTTTAAACAACCTTCTTGATGAGGAAGTGAGTTTACAGGAAATAATGAAAGTAAATGTACCCATTCATATGACTTTGGAAGATATTCAAAATTTTACTGAAGCCGAAATTTGTTCGATTTGTAAAGAAGAGTTGGGAGATGATAGAGTCCAAGATCACTGTCACTTAACAGGCAAGTACAGAGGTGCTGCTCACTCTAATTGTAATTTACAATACCAACTCGCAGAATTTATTCCCGTCGTATTTCACAATTTAAAAGGTTATGATTCTCATCTCATCATGCAAGAATTAGGTAATATAAAAACTAAGAAAATTCACTGTATTCCCAACAATATGGAGAAGTACATTTCTTTTCAATTTAACTCATTAAGATTTTTGGATTCTTTGCAATTTCTAAATTCATCTTTGGAAACTCTAGTAGAAAATTTGAAGGGATACGGCGAAGACCGATTTATTAACTTCATTGAACACTTTGCAAAGTCAACAGATGCATGGCCTCTGTTGCTTCGCAAAGGTGTCTATCCGTATGACTACATGGACTCTCATTCAAAATTCTCTGAAACTCAGCTTCCTCCCAAGTCGGCATTTTTCAATACTCTACGTGACGAAGCCATCAGTGATGAGGACTATGAACATGCTCAAAATATTTGGAACACGTTCGAAATTCAAAATTTAGGCGAGTATCAAGACCTGTACGTAAACACAGATGTACTTCTTTTGGCCGATGTTTTTGAAAATTTTAGAAATCTCTGTTTAACTAACTACGATCTGGATCCTCTGCACAAGTATACTGCGTCTGGTCTAGCTTTTGAAGCATGTCTGAAAATGACTGGCGTAGAATTGGAGCTGTTTACCGATCCTGATATGTATATGTTCATGGAGAGTGGTATACGTGGCGGTGTGTCAATGATATCTACCCGTTACGCTGAAGCTAACAACAAGTACATGGATGACTTCGACGAGACCAGAAGGTCATCATACATCTTGTACCTCGACGTAAACAACCTCTATGGCCTGGCCATGTCAAGGTCACTCCCAATTTCAGACTTTGAATGGATGACAGCGCAAGAAATGGATTCCTTTAATATTGAACATTTTGACGAAAACTCTGATTCTGGTTGCATTTTAGAGGTGGATCTCGAATACCCTGAACATCTACATGATTTACACACTGATTATCCACTTGCCCCAGAAAAAGTGAACATTACCAAATCAAATTTGTCTCCATATAGTAAATCATTATTAAAACATTTGAAAATAAATCTTTCCGGCAAAAACACAAAATTAGTTCCAAATTTAAATAACAAATATAACTATATTATTCACTATCAAAATTTAAAACAGTATGTTTCGTTGGGTTTAAAATTAACTAAAATTCATCGTGTATTAAGATTTAAACAAACTCCCTGGCTAAAAAAGTATATAGATTTCAACACTGAGCAACGGAAAAAGGCGAAAAATAATTTCGAAAAAGACTTTTTCAAGCTGTTAAATAATAGTGTATTCGGAAAATCAATGGAAAATCTGCGTAATCATCAAAATATAGAGCTCATAAATAGTGAAAAACGATTGAAAAAAGTAGTCGCGTCACCAACATTCGAAAGTTTCAAAATTTTTTCCAATGATCTCGTTGCTGTGCAATCGAAAAAGAAACGTCTTCGTCTTAATAAACCAATATATACAGGATTTAGTATTTTAGACATAAGTAAAACTTTCATGTATGATTTCCATTATAATTATGTTAAAAAAAGGTATGGTGATAAAGCGACATTACTTTTTACAGATACAGACAGTTTAACTTATCATGTTCAAACAGTAGACAGTTATGAAGATATGAAAGCAAACATAGACCTCTTCGATACATCAAATTATCCTTTAAATCATCCACTTTATTCTACGAAAAATAAAAAAATTTTAGGCAAAATGACCGATGAATTAGGATCGAAAATCATTAAAGAATTTATAGGCTTAAGATCTAAGATGTATTCTATACTTGAGAGTAGTGGTAATTGTAAAAAAGTGGGTAAAGGCATTATCAAAAATGTGCTGCAGAAAAAGATAACGCACGAAGATTATAAAAATTCAATTTTTCGGAAAGAAATTCATAATGCAAATATGCGAACAATTAGAAGTTTCAACCATGAAATTTTCTCAGTTGACCAAAGGAAAATGACGCTGTCCCCATATGATGATAAAAGATATATTCTACCAGACGGGATCAAAACATTAGCCCATGGACACTACTCAATTCAAAATATGGTGGATACAGCTGATAGCGAAGAAGAAGATGATGATGATGATGATTTAGATTAAGTGGGTGACGAATGATAAATTTAAGGGTATTTTCATTAAGTATGACTGAATGGTGAATTTGACAAATCATAAAAATTAAATTTAGAGTTAAAAAATCTGTTTGAAATGTAGTGATAAATAAAACAGTACTATTGTTATATTTTTGAAACAGAAAAGCAAAATCGTGTCATTTATACTTCAACCAGAAATATTCCCTATACTCCTGAATCCATATTGTATCCATCAAACTTCAATTTCATTTAAATTTCTTTTATTGACAGTTGCTATATAAATTTCTGGTACGTACTGTAAAAATTTCAGTCTTCACAATGGACGTACGATGGAAGGTGCCGTTTACCGCTCTACTCGCTGGCAGTACTGGTTGTGGTAAATCAACGTTTGTTAGGAGATTTTTATCAAATCTAGATCAAATGACTGATCAGTGTATTAATCAAGTAATTTGGTGTTACTCCGTAGAAATGCAAAACTTTCAAGATGATATTACTGATTCTCGCATAACATTTCACCGAGGAATACCGAACATGGATGATTATTCTCGATGATATGATGACGGAAATGGATAAAAGAGTAGTTGATTTGTTTACGAAATTTTCACATCATAAAAATATATCAACCTTTTTCATCAATCAAAATTTATTTTATAAAGGAAAAGAAATGCGTGATATATCACTGAATTCACACTACATTGTAACTTTCAAAAATCCAAGAACGAAATCTCAATTCTCATGCATGGCAAGACAGCTAAATCCAAAAAATGTTAAATTTCTGGAGGAAGCTTATGAAGATGCTACAAAATTGCCTTTTGGGTATTTACTGGTAGACTGCCATCAAAGAACCGATGAAAATCTACGTATCCGAACGTCAATTTTCCCAGATGATGGAAACCATATTGTCTACATTCCGAAATGATTATAAATAATCGAAGATCTAGCACATGCCCATCATTCTCTCATCATGAGCGACTCGGTTATCAAGCAGGCACACGTACTGCACACGTTGCAGAAAGCCAGTCCGACGATGCGCAGAGCGATATTAAAAGCGTCGGACAAAAATTTGGTCCGATCAATTTGTGAATGCGCTGAAAATTGTATATCAGGACGTGTAAAACTACAACCAGCGCAGAAAAGTCGACTCTCTCGACACAAGCGGTTGCTGCGAAAATTGGTGAAGAAAGGTGACACTTGGCAGAAGAAGAAGCGAATAATTCAAAAGGGCGGTGCTCTGATTCCGTTACTGTTGGGACCAATTCTGAGCGGTGTAATTTCAGGTTTGATGGCATGATGAATCATGCAAAGAAGATGATTTTAATTGATCAACAAACGCTTGATCGCATTAGCAAGGCAAAGGTGCCGACAGGACTGCAAGCAAACATGTCACAAAATGCTTTGTCAGAAGCAAACGCTATCAAGGATAAAATTACCGCTTTGCGAAATGAAATGAAACAGATTCTTCGACTTAAAGATTTGGATGACAACGAAAAACTTTCACGTTATCAGGAAACTTTACGACGGTATCTTCATTTTATTTCCATAGCTCCAAAAAATAATAACCCGCAAACCAATGAATCAGCTCAGCCTGTTGAATGTAAAGAAAAAACTTCTCCTACAAGGAAGGAAATTAAACAGGAAATAATTGACAATCAACAAGAATTTAAACCTTCAAATACAGCAATTGACTCCATACATATTGAAAATGAAAATAAAATTGAAAATTCTACCAGCGAAGATGAAAAAAACTCGCTGAAAGATGAGCTGCTGCGTTCCATATCTGAAAAGAAACGAAACACTGCGGAAGAAATCTACACGATTCTTACTAACAGCGAAACTATCGACTGGAATCATGTAGGAACGGTGAAAATAAATGGACGTGACATTGTCGATTCATCAATAATCGAATTAATATCTGATATTTTAAGTAATCGTCAGACTTCAAATCCTACTGGTTGGCAAAAATTTGCAGAAGTCTTAACGGAACTCAAAGTTCCAATGAAATATATATCGAACACTCGTCGAAAAAACTTCATTCGTTCGAAACAAAACGAAGCTGCGAGTTCTCCAAACAAAAGTGCTGAGAAGAGAAAGAAACGAAAAATCGAAGATCTATCGCCGCCAGTCTCACAGGGGAAAATACGTGCAGTTAATCGTAGAAGTGCTCGTGTGTTGACCACTCCAAATTGGAAACGATTTAACTTTTCATCATGAATGCTAAATCGAGAAAATTATTACATAAAATATATTTTGATCCGTCCAATGCAGCTGGATTTTCTACTGCAGACAAGTTGTGGAAAGCGGCAAAGAAAAAGATTTCGAAAATTAACGTAGAAGAGTGGCTGGAAAACCAAGAGACTTACACTCTACATCAACCACTGAGAAAAAAATTTGACAGAAATAGATTTATTTCGAACTATATTGATGATGTTTGGCAAGCTGATCTTTGTGACATGCAATCTCTGAGTAAATATAACGATAATTTTAAATACTTGTTGACTGTTATTGACATTTTTAGCAAATTTGCATGGATAATAGTTTTACGTAATAAAACAAGTGCAGAAATAATAAGAGGTTTCCAAGAAATTTTTGAGTCGTCTAATCGAAAACCTACAAATTTAAATATGGATAAAGGCAAGGAATTAAAAAATAAAAATTTTCAGACGTTTTTAAAAGATAGGGATATCAATTTTTATTACACTAACAATGATACTAAAGCAGCTGTAGTAGAAAGATTCAATAAGACAATTAAACAAAAAATTTGGAAGTACTTTACTTATTCCTCTTCTAACCGTTACATCGATGTGCTCCCAGATTTATTGCTCAGTTATAACAACTCAATTCACTCGACAATTAAATTTGCCCCAGCTGACGTGAACATTAATAACATGTTACAAGTATGGCGAAATCTTAATGATCGAATACCAGTTGTTAAAAATAGAAAAATTAAATTTGCAGTTGGCCAGCATGTTCGAATTTCCAGAGCGAAAGATCACTTTGAGAAAGGATTTGAAAAGAACTATTCTGATGAGATATTCATAATTTCTGAGGTTCTCCCTAGGCGTCATTTAACAGTTTACAGAATTGAGGACATGAGTCGTCAACCTATCGAGGGGACGTTTTATGAAGCCGAGTTGAAACGAGTGCAAATTCGAAAATCTACCGTGTACAAAATAGATAAAATCATCGATCAGAAAAAAGTTGGACGCAGTACCAAACTATTGGTCAAGTGGCTCGGTTATCCATCGTCACAAAATTCGTGGGTTAATAAGAAAGATATTATTCATTTATTATGAATCAAAGCAACGAATTCTTTTTAACTCTACCGAGCAACAGTTCCGAGAAATATTATTCGACAAATAGTCCAACTAGATTTGTGACTCAATTGCCACATCGAATTGAGCTGCGAGATGATTGGGAAGTGTCCTTATTTTCGATAAACTACCCCTACACTGTAGGTAACGTTTCACCAGCTGATAACAAAGTGACGTACAGTTTAAAGCCCACTGAGAAAGAAAAAAGTGTAATTACCAAGACGTTTGAAATAACACCCGGATATTATCACAACGCGTCGGCTATTCACCTTGCTGTCAATAACATTCTCGCGAATACTACACCTGGTGATATCAGCATTTTGCTAACAGATTCAAAATCATTTACAAACGTAGACGTAGTAAACGACAAAACATTTCAATCGGTGGTATTATCTGATAATCTTTCCCTGCAACTAGGATTTGACCCTGGTATGAATATTATTACCCTTAAAAAATCACCTCACAAATGTAGTTTGAATGTGAGTTTACCAAATGAGCTGTATATTTATTGCGATGTTTTTGAATCTCATGTAGTAGGCGATGTATTTGCTAACCTCGCTCGAGTAATTAACTTTGATAAGCTCTTTTATAACGAAAAGTACGGTGGGGCAAACTCACTGTCATTCAATCCACCAATGTACTTTCCGGTTTCAAAACGAGAGTTTACATCGATTACTGTAGATATAAGAGATGTTTTTGGCAATCCAATCACATTCGGTGCAGAGGTTCTCACGGTTGTACTTCATTTTCGTCGTCGTCGTCATCATCGTGAGTAGATGCAAAAATGTATCATCGCAACAACAGCTACAATGATCGCTACATCCATTATTTTGAAAATCAACGTGGATCCGGAATGAATATTTACCATGGAGCTAAATTTCAACGTGGATATGGATTGGCATCATTTTTGAAAAGTATGTGGCGTCTAGCCGTACCAATATTCAAGAGTGGTGCCAGATCTCTTGCTCAAGAAGGATTAACATCTGGTCTCAATTTTGCAAATGATTTGATGGAGAGAAAAAACACACGGCAATCTTTTGAAAATAGATTGAAGGAAGCCGGTTCAAACTTGAAGCGAAAAGCTGAAGATAAACTAACGCGAATGCAAGGAGCTGGACTTAAACGCGTGAAACAACAGCGAACACTTCAGTTGGTGGCGAGCGATCGAGAGAGAAAGGCCGTTAAAAAGAAGAAGTCTCCTACTTCTAGACCGAAGAAAAATTTCAAAAACCCGAAGGTATCGAGGAAACTTCGAGATATTTTCGAATAAGATGTCCGTGATACACAACACTTCAATGGAGGCTATGAAATCCGAGCTCGACCTCTTTGCGACACCACTGACACAAGCAGCCATCGAGTATGGTTATACAGTCGCTTATAAACCAGTGGCGTCTTTGGAAAAAAGCTCTCAATTTGAGTTCGTGATTGGTGGTAGTGGAGAAGAGTTGATCGATTTGGCGCACACCGAATTACATCTACATGCTAAGGTCACTAAAAGTGATGGCAATAATCTTTCAACGGGCGATGAGAAAACTAATGTAACAGCCCCTGTGAACAACTGGATCCACTCGCTGTTCTCGCAAGTTGAAGTCACATTGAATGGAAAACAAATATCGTCGCCTTCCAACACATATGGTATAAGAGCGTACATCGAATCTCTGCTTAACTACGGTCGTTCCGCAAAAACGTCTCATTTGACGGCAGGACTTTGGTATAAAGATACTGCAGGAAAATTCAACGATTTCAAAGACAATACGGGGCTTTTAAAACGGGCTTCATTCATCAAAGGAAGTAAAACTGTTGATTTGATGTCCAATATTCACCATGAATTATTCGGCTCTGATAAACTTCTTATTAACGGTGTGGAAATGCGTTTAAAATTTCATTTGAATAAAGACGCATTTCATTTAATGTCGGAAGACACAGCTGTGAAAACACAAATTGTCGATGCAACTTTATTTGTGCGAAAAGTTCGAGTTAAGCCAGCACTTCATCTTGCCTACTCACGCGCTCTTGAGCATTCAAATTTAAAATATCCACTTTCAAGAACTGATATTAAAAATATCACAATTCCAACGGGAGTTCAATCTAGAACCATCGACAATATTTACTTAAATCATTTACCGAAAAGGATTGTAATTGGATTTGTTTCAAATGCGGCGTTTAACGGTGATTTTGGAAAAAATCCGTTCTTCTTTGAACATTTCAATTTAAACTTTTTACAGTTGTATAGTGGTTCCCAACAAATTCCTACAAAAGCTTTAACTCCTGATTTCAACAGCAATCTGTACATTCGTGCGTATAAAACATTATTTGAAGGTACTGGCATTAATTCTCAAGATGTTGGAAATGATATATCACGTGAGGAGTACAAGGAGGGTTATTTTTTGACCGTTTTTGACTTGACATCAGACCTGAGCGCTAGCTCTTCTCATTGGTCGATTCAAAGAAATGAATCATTTCGCATAGAAGTTCGCTTTAGTACTCCATTAACAGCCCCAGTTGATATGATTTTGTATTCAGAGCACGATAGTTTAATGGAAATTACCAAACAACGGAATGTAATCACCGATTTTTAACTTTAAAACTTGACATCTTCATAATATGTAAAATTATTTTCTCCCCACCCGTGACCTGTTGCGGTGACGTTGAATATTTATGTTATAATCATAATTCATAGTAGAAATTTGTCATTTCGAGTTGGAATCTTGTACAATAGTGTAGACGATATGATTTCGCTGCATCTAGAAGAAGCCATGCTTTGTGACAAGTTCACGAGTTCTTTGTTTCGCGGTGTATTTGCTGCAGATAACTTACCACGGATGGTGCAACATCCCTGTGTATTAATTGCTAATACGGATCCTGCAAGTAAGCCTGGTTCGCATTGGGTTTCTATACATATCGATGAATTTGGTCGTGGAACCTTTTTCGACAGTTATGGAATTCCACCGATTGTGAAAAAACATCATGAATTCCTGAGTCGGCAGTGTACTACGTGGACATACAACGAAATTCAATTGCAAAGTCCGACTTCTGATGTGTGTGGTGAATATTCAGCATTATTTCTAGCCCATACAGCTAGAGGACTAAGCATGCAGGAATTTTTATGGTTTTTTCAAAATAGAACTTGAGAAGAAAACGATGTACTTGTTCGTCAATTGTTTTTTGAGAAATTCAAATCATGTTTTGCACCTGTTCGTAAAGATATGAATAAGCAAAGTTGTTGTAACCGTGATTCTAATCCGCTATTTATGATGCGATTTTAATAAATGTATGTAAATTGGGAACTGAGATTAAATTATTATTTAGATAGAACCTATATTCCTTTGCATGAAATAACTTTGTGATTTTAGTGTAGCAAACTTGTAATCAAGCTATTTAAATTCAATTGACTAATCAAGTTCAATCATGTCTGGACGTGCATGATCATGAACAGGAAGTGACATATCGTATTACATGTGAACATGCAATCGATGACTGTTACTTGCAGCAAATTGAATATCTTACCGTAGAAATAACATTGGGTTTATAATTTTAAATTTTCGATAAAAATTAAAAGCAATTTAAAAATCAAAAATTTTAATTTTACAAAACTACATGCCAGCTGTGGGGTTCGAACCCACACACTCAGGGAGTACCAGAACTTAAGTCTAGCGCCTTTGACCACTCGGCCCACCTGGCTCAGGATTTTTCAATAATTATTATGATAAAATCCAGTTCACAACATTATCCATATTGATCACATATTAAAACGTCAAGTAATTGCAAGGTTTGATATCAAACATGGGATTTGGATGTAAGGGATAGGAAGTATTTTTATCGGCGTACAAATGAAACGATTTTGTATGAATGTTTCAATTAAAATGCAGCACAAGCAGTTTTATTTATCAGTAACATCTCATTGTTAAATTAATACTCAATAAATTCAAGAATTTGAGTTTCTTTTAAATGATCGAACTTCTTTGTATACCTTTGAAAATCAGTTGGATTTTCTTCTCGTTGTATTTTTGAATTTCATCGTCGGTTAAATTTTGAAATCGGTTTGGCAGAGAATATTGAACGTTATTTATCAGAACCGCAATCTGTCTTCCAAAGCGTGTGGTTAACGACGTCCAATGCTCGATCTGATACTTTTCATCCTTGTTGAGGTCGGTGAGAAGTCCGAAGGTGTGACGCTGTGCCGCTCCAAGTCTGTTCAATAGATCCATCTAAAAAATACAATTATAAAACTGATAAATAAGAAGAATAGCGTTAATAATGTTATTATGAAACAAATAAAACTGTTTTTAAACTAAGAAATACAATCTGTGGTATCATTAAAAAAAAAAAAAACTTAAACATCAGAAAAAATGTGTTAAATTATGGTTAAAAGTATGATAATATAAATCGTTATGTGACATGACATGATTATGGTTTTGTGAATTCGATATTTAGCTAAAAATGTTATCTGATTTAAGTTAGTGAAGTTACGTATAGGTATAGAATTTGAATGCAAATATTATAATATTAAATTCTCTTAGAAAACATTTAAAATTGACTTACTTTTTATCGTTGAACGTTGCCGGGGGTTTGATGAATGTAGATTCTTTGACTGCGTTTTCGATTATCAACTTGGAAATAACGTTTCACGTGATGTCACGGAGCAGCTTGCCAAAACTGATGCTTTCGATTATCTGACTGCGACTGATTTGATCAACGCATTGCCCGGTGCATCGATCGGAGCACCTGTGCAGCGGATGCTGATCTATGCATTTAATCTATAGTACATATTCAATTTAAGATACACTCACAAATCTGTATTGCTACACGATGCATTACATTGCTTAGATGCATGCTTTCAGGCTATGACATCTTAAGATCAAATTTACTCTGCATTACAAATATTGCAAACTTTGTCAATAATCACGTGATACTGAGCGAGAGACAGAGAAAGCCCACTGCATCGATCATTCTAGAAAACACGTAGGTATGTCTAATGAGAAAGAGTGAGATAGAAAGTGTCAAAATTTTTGATTGAGAAAGGGGCATGACCCCTCAATATTCTGACTAAACATTCTCCATATATTATGAAAGAAATTACATCGAACAATCTAGAATACACACATTATACTTAATGAGAAAGAGAGAGATAGAGAGTGTCCAAATTTTGGTTTTATAAGTGCCGTCATCAAAGGTCACGTGATTTGCCCATGCTCAATAACTAACCAAAGTTTTTGATCACGTGATTAGCCCGCCGTGGGAAATGCTTAGTTTGCAATTTACGCGCGCGTCCGACGTCCTATCCTTCACGTGTTAATCAAAAAGTGCTGACGTTTGCCTTTTGAAAAGTGGCTCGGGACCGGCAGTTTTACACTACTCCTATACTGTCGTTTGATAGGTATTGCAAGAAAAATGTTTGGATTTTATTTCAAAGAACTGATTGATCTGGATTAAAACATGGACGATGTTCGTGTGCTTCGGATTTCAGGTGTTTCAACTTGTTCCATCAAATTCACAAATTTTATTCGGGTTTTACTACTTTCATTGGCCATTCATTATGTGAGTACATTCTTATGGACTTTGAAAGCTTAATTTTTCTTATACATTTCCTAAAAACCTTCATTTCTCTTAATAGCAATCGGTTCTTTAAAGAAAAACTTGGGGGCCCCTCGACCACCGGGGCCCCTAGGCGCGC
Organism: Nemoura dubitans; assembly: GCA_921293005.1. Taxonomy (NCBI): domain Eukaryota; kingdom Metazoa; phylum Arthropoda; class Insecta; order Plecoptera; family Nemouridae; genus Nemoura; species Nemoura dubitans. Next base: position 19,091,855 of record OV121074.1, read on the forward strand.
GCCTAGCGCGCCCAGGCCCATAGGCGCCACTGACCGCACTGGCCTAAAGGTGCCACTGACCGCACAGGCCTAAAGGCGCCACTGACCGCACTGGCCTAAAGGCGCCACTGACCGCACTGGCCTAAAGGCGCCACTGACCGCACTGGCCTAAAACACATAATTTTATAGTTAGAAAATAAAATAAAAAAGCCTTCGCATCTTCTCTTTGTTATGAGCACTGCGAGCTCGCACTCGACGTGATAATATTGTTTGGAGCCAGTGCATACTGCATGCTATGTTTCGAACGTTAATGGGTTTTGAAGCCAGCTGGCAATAGCACAATAGCAGAAGGGGTGGAGAGGGGTGCACTGGTAAAGTGGGGGTTTCACGTCGACGGAGTAGAAATGTGTGGCACATATTATTCTCATGTTGTCATCGGCAGACGTAGTCACATGATGTGTCCATTGCATGTGGAATTCCAGGAACATCTTCATAAATCCTGGACAGGACTTCCGAGGTTATGGACGCGTTCTGGAATCTAAATCGTGATAGAGAGATGTCGGTCTGTATAAATATGATTACTGATTACATTTTTTCAGACAAGAGGGTGAGCCCTGGAATGACGCGTGGAGTTGGTATAGATGTATATAATATGGTCCTAGATTGAGTTGTAATTGATCAAGAACGTTCGCATGATTATATTTTGCTTGCAGCTAGTTAAAGTATATTATATTCATTTGGCACGAAAATATTTAATCGATTAATTACTGCACGAAATCGCCTTGGCATGACAAATTGGCTGAAATATTGTGGATTTGACCGTCAGATTTATGTGATTCGGTTATTAAATAATACTGTAGCATCACAGCATCACTGCAGATATTGAATTTACGCTGGTGAAAATTGCATTCCCAACTCGCTTACGGTTTAATATCGCTCTAGTTTTATATCAAATTAATTCTGAGCTCGATGTTTCTCGGCGACAGTGTAGGTTGTTTTGCACATGAGTTTCCACAGAGACGAAGATTGAACACGATTGCAAGCTTTATTCAAATTCACTTCTTCCAGCTCCATGGCCATTCGACGCTAGAGTTTCCCACCGGATTTTTGTACACAAAATTGGGGAGCCGCTCGAGGGAAAAATAACGCTTAACAAATTCATTTTATTGTGTTGGTACGATGTGACTGAGATCCAGCCTACAGCGACCACTTTCGTGTCAAATAAACACATTCGCCAGGCGCCGACAGCGCCGTTCGCGGAAAAGTTGCGAACGTGCGGCATTCCCTCTGTCTCTGGACCACTTGCTTTTCTATTCACGGCCATTTGCGGCTCTGCGCTCGCACACATGTACACGTGTATAATATTTAATTCATTGGGCCTAGAAAGAGAAACAGCCCCGAATGATGCAACAAAAAAGAGGTAGAATTCGTTGTGAACGTACACCCTCCGGTGAAATAATTGCGTTTGTGCCATTAGTGCTGCTACTAAATGAATATATTATTCGCTCGGTTCGGTGGTAATGACAGGTGTCCTAATAACTGGGATTTTCGTTACACTTTTACAGCCATGGCATCGTCATAATAAAGGGATTCTGTCTCGTGCACGAAGGACTGATGAAATGTCATCGGCTATAAGCGGAGAAAAGGAGATCACATCACATAACCCGTTCTTCTTGGTCTTGGGTATTCATTGTCGACATATGTGAAGAGTTTCCATCCCTTGTGGACTGTTAGAGTTGTGTTATCCCATCTTCTTTTGTGTCTCTTTGCAAATTTGATTTGAACGAATGTACAGAATTGTCGAGCTGTTCGAATTCGAATTATCTTGGAGTGACATCACTCACACTGACATGTTCCATTATTTGCATCGAATTAAGACTCACAGTTTACACATTGATTTGTTCCATATCACACCATAAGTTTCTCTCTGTTTGCACCTATAGGTGCACACTTTTTGCATACATGACTTGGAAAATGTTAAAATTTCAACAAATTTATGGTTGTGGTCGTGAATTTGTGAGTTCAATTTAAGATTCTTTCCGTTGATCTCTGCAGATCCCCACACACTGCACTTTGCAGATGCATGCACGTAATCAAAGTGAAGTACACCTCGCTTTGGGCTGATTAAGAAGTGTATTCACCAAGCGAGGTAATTTATTCCGCGTGTAGGGGATATGAAATTACGCATCCGTCCGGGCAAAAGTGGGTCATACCCGTTCCATGGCGTTGGAATTAGATATTATAATATTCACATGTAACCGTCTGTCTAACCTCCCCCCCCCCCCCCCATCCGTTTCAACCCTCTACCGCACGATTGTCGCGAATCAACAGACTGCGGCGGCGACGACGACGACGACGACGACGACGACGACGACGACAGCGATTTAATATATAACGCCGTCGCACACACTTGAAGTTGAAGCACTTGCGTAATTGCATTTGCATTTGGCGAGATGCGATATCATTCACGCGTGGTCCACAGGTCATTTGAGCACAATTTCACGCTTGACCGCCCCGAGCCGACCGCGAGACGAAAACGAACGAAAAGCGAGCACCTCTCTTCGACGCAATTTGCGGACGCGGAAGAACTTTTTGAAAGGTGTTCGACCCAGATAAGGTTTCCTGTTTTATTTTCCTCTTAACGTGACCTTGCCCCCGAGTTCGCAACACCGGGGAACGTTGCGGCCATGGACATGGACAGGAAAACCCGTGCCAAAAAGTACAACGCAGGTTTTCCTTTTGGTATGAATTATTCCTATGGTAGCTCTCAGACTCGGATGACGGCGTCCCGGGCCATTGGATATCTTTACTCTTAACATAGAAGAATACCGGTTTGCGCTGGACATCGCCACCTAAATCGCGCTGTGTAATAGGTACTCGTGTCTTTTCTCTAGCCTTTGCACGCTATTTACTCTCCAAAATGTAATTAGTATTTTCGGCCTGTCGTCTGTAAAAATGCGTTAACTGGTCTCGAATGTCTCCGGTTGCTTTGGTGCTCCTGGTTCATGGGTTTGGTAACCTTGGTGCTTGGGTAACCTTGGTGCTTGGGTGACCTTGGTGCTTGGGTGACCTTGGTGATTGGGTGACCTTGGTGCTTGGGTGACCTTGGTGCTTGGGTGACCTTGTTGCTTGGGTGACCTTGGTGCATGAGTTACCTCGGTATACTCGAGTGCCCCCCGGGTTTGGGTGAGCCCGTAATAGCGATTACGTGCGATCAGCCAGCGCTGGCACAGTCGCAAGGTGGCGGTGGATGAGCCGGCCGGTGCACACCTCGACCGATCGATCTATTTGAATATATCGCCCCGAGGCCTCCGCGGGCCCAGCTTCCTTGGTCGCGAATCGGGATGAAAACATTCGCGTAGCCACGGCAACTCGCCTCCTGGCTGGAACGCGAATGCGAGACAGTTTGGTGTTATTCGGTTAGCAAAGTATTTTACTTGTAGGAAATAGAAAATCGATTGTAAACAGAAAACGTTAGAAACTTTTTTATGTTTACTCTCCACTGGCAAGGAGACGGGAAGTGACTTAACGTTATCTATCCTGATTTAACGATCCCATACAGTACATTTGTTATATACCTATTAGTTTAATTACTAGCATAACGCTGTTATCTTTATAGGTCGGACACTATTTCCCCTTAAATTTAATGCTCATACTTATAAATTAAACTGTCCGAGGACATATTATATAATTTAGAGAATTTAATTTAGTGAATTTCGAGAAGAAATAAAATTCCTCGTTCGCTCTGATGGGTATAGGGTATCGCGGCAGAACGTGGTCTATCAAAAATTGATGGGATTAAGTGCGGACATTTTATATCCTTATCTCCTTCGGTCCCCGATCCTTGCAGCATCATTTACGCAGGTTATTGGAGTTGGAGAAAGTAATAGTCAATTGATATCGAAGCAATCCAACATGCCCGACCTGGCCATCCCAAGGAAAGCTCAGCTTTTCGACCGTTCCGATGACATCTCGGCATTCCCCTCACCGTGTAACCAAAGATGAACAACCACAATAATATTCTGTGGGAACTGTAAGGGTTCCTTTCAAAACATGTGGCGACAGCAAACAAATATTAGCTAACGAGGTTTGCTATGTATTATATATAACGCCCCTAATTAAATTTGACTGGACAATTTAAGTTTAGCCAATTTATAATTCAATTTTCCATTTTCCATTTGCCATTGTGGTTTGTTTTAATTGCTGCTACTCCGAATCGATTGACTAACGAGCATCGAAAAATTTGATTGCTAAGCAGCGATGCAAGTTACTTGAATTTTTATCAGTCGACGTCTCCAAGGTTCTGCACTCGACGCTAAATGAAGAACACTCTTATCGCTAAGTATGGATCTCGACAGCGACACTTGATATCAATGTTGTTGTAGCGTGGAAAACTTGATATCATTGTTGATGTTTAATTAGAAAAACTACTAAACCAACCCTAACATTTAGTGAGGGATAAGCGCTTAATGATGGCTCGGAATGGGAGAGTCGGGGGCTCGTGCCCCTGTGCGGCCCCTGGACGGCTTGTAGGGGACGAGGGGGCCTGGGGGGGGGGGGGGGCATTTTCGCGGACGGAGCGAGCGTGTCCTCAAACCCCGAATCGATACAACGCGATCTCCCAGCCATGTGCCGACCCATAATGACATTCCAAAATTGCAAAACCCCAAAAGGCAGTTAGTGGATGGAATGAAAATAAAATTACTCTAGACCCGAACGAGAGAGAGAGAGAGAGAGAGAGAGAGAGAGAGAGAGAGAGAGAGAGAGAGAGAGAGAGAGAGAGAGAGAGAGAGAGAGAGAGAGAGAGAGAGAGAGAGAGAGAGAGAGAGAGAGAGAGAGAGAGAGAGAGAGAGAGAGAGAGAGAGAGAGAGAGAGAGAGAGAGAGAGAGAGAGAGAGAGAGAGAGAGAGAGAGAGAGAGAGAGAGAGAGAGAGAGAGAGAGAGAGAGAGAGAGAGAGAGAGAGAGAGAGAGAGAGAGAGAGAGAGAGAGAGAGAGAGAGAGAGAGATGATTTATTTTTGAAGCTATTTATAATATGTAACAGATTTTGGGTGTCGTCTCGCTTGCGAAACAGCGCCGTTATGGTGATAAATTTGTAGCTAACAATAATGCACCCTCGCGGTTAATAGCCCAGGACTGGCGGGCTTGCGGGTGATGTGTGGGGGAGGCAAAATGGCACGGCATCTAAGCAGGCGTCTTCATCGAGCTCCTTTAGCCACACGCCACACGCTAAATAGCTTTAGTCGGTCTCGTGCGCAGAGCGTGTAATGTGCCAGGTCAGATGAGAGTGGGAACGGGGAACTGTGAGAGGAACGGTCGAGTGACTGTTGTGGTGGTCAAAGCACTGGGTGACTCTTGACTCAGTTGAGTGGAAGTGAAGTGCGCTAGAAGGCTGCGCTCGACTCTGCTAACTTTGTCGGGCCAAGAACTCGAATTCCATCGACAATCTAAGATGTTAATTAAGTTAGCATAATCATGGGAGTTCGCTAAGTCTGCTGGACGGAGATCAAGCTGTCTCCGAAGTCTGAACAGGATATATGAACATGGGTTCGAATGCAGATTAAGCTACATTGCAATATCACTACAGCCTATGGTTAGGTTAGAAACCTATGCTTAATCACAGGTTTTGGTATCATCATTGGGTTTATAGTTTATGAACCCAACATATAAACACAATGGTATCATATAATTACGAGTATTTTCGCTTCATCGTTTTATTGCAGAGTGTTCTGTATTAAATATATACAGAGATCTGAAGTATTTTCTTAAAGATAGCGTTTTAATACTCATAGCCTTAGCATCGACGGTGTGAACTCGTGGAACAAAGCAAACAGTGGGGGTGCAGAAAGAAAGAAAAGCTTGCGTCATTGTTCTAAAGTACACTGCTCGATGGTTGCTTTATATTTTACCTACGTGGAGTGAAGAGATTGTGATATTGCACTGCAGTAATAACCCAGCGTAATAGTTTATTCCACTTGGCTAATGGAACCCCCTTTTCTTTACTTCACCCTCTTGGAGAAGATACATTCGAATTTGCGTTTTTTCGCAATGTTCTATGCGTGCCTGCGCCGTTTGTATAAGAGTCAGGCGTTGTTTTCAAGCTTATTCCTCACCCTCAGACTTCAGTCACTCCAACGCGAACTTACACAGTCTTGCCTGCGGGGAAGGAATGTTCACTTGTCGAGTTTTACAGTAATACTGTATAGATAATTGCATTCTAAATAAACCCATAGACATAATATATTATTATTATCTTCTCCCCATTTCGTTCCATGGCCGAATCGATTTTAATATTCGAACGTCATCAACATTCCAGGCGCGATTTACTTATTTGTATTGGGCTGGCTCGAACTTTGTTTGGTTATCCATTAGCAGAGCAAGTTATGGACCCTCTCCTGGGACTCATGGACGCTCTCCAGGACTCGTTCAACGCAACAGCAATACGCAATTTGCTCCAAATACAACCTTTGACCTCATCTGTATTGGTACCGCTCCTGCAGCGCTTCGATATTATCTTCAGTTCGACTTTCTTTCCCCCTACAGTTACACCCGCGTATAAAGGTATAGCTTTGGTCGCAACTCGCAACCGGCAAATTTCTTGGAATATCACTTTTGCATCACAGGTCACTTACTCGGTTGAGTCCACATTTCCATTGAAAAGTGATCCATCAGTTTTATCAATATGGAATATTGAAAATAGCGCGCGCCGTTTCTTCCCCCTGCCCCCTCATGCCACACCAAGGGCTCACTCTTTCTCGCAGCTCAAGGCTTTACAAGATTCTGCGCGACTGCAGAGAGACGGCGGAGAGGTTCATCTCGCTTCAAAGCGACACCCCCGCAATCCTATCACGCGCTAAGATCATACGTTCGCATTTATATAGCTACTGCGCTGCAATACCTTTGCGTCGTTTGAAGCTTCAAGCATGAAAGGCAAATTCAAATAAGCCACAGAGTATCACAAAATTGTCTTCCCTAAGTAGATGCTTTGTCTCAATAAAGATAGTATTGTTCCTTGTTGTTCAGCGAAGCGCGCGTCTCACGCTCTCGTCGAAGATTGTCAATTAATTTAGTTGCGCCGTGTTATACCGATTGCCGTAGCACACGGGTCTTGCATCGGGGCTGTCGGCGGTTGGTTGGGAGCGGAAGCGAGAAGGGAACACGCGAGAGTGATCGGCTATCATTCCTCTGATGGGACGCGAGTAAGTCAATCACCGCTCGAACCCTGGCTCCGGCAGAAATCCATCATCGTCAGGCGACCCGGACTCAGGATCGGGCTCATCGCAAGAAAAGGCGAACGATCCACGACCCAAACCAAAGCCCAAACTGTTAGATCGCCGAAATAAATCTCTTCGAAATTTCTCGTTATGTTCGTACAGCCATGACTTTATGATGGCAAATAAGAAAAGTTTTTAATTAGTTTTTATTCGGTTGAGCTTCGTCGAAGACGTATACTGTGCACTGTCTTGAGAATGTTTGTTCGTGTTTTTTGGAGTCATCATAACCTTTTTTACTGCGTTGCTGGTTTGGTAGAAAGTGTCTCTTTGCTTAAGACTGTTTAGCAGGTGACACTTTAACCTTTCGTATCTGAGCAATTTCGTCATGGACCGGATGTCTTCGGGATGAAGCTCATGACCCACTACAACGAGACTTCAAATTAGAGCTTTTACGCTCCTGTACCTCTGACCCGTCGCGTCCGTTACCTATATATGTTGTTTCTTATTTTCCTTGTTCGACGAGATTGAAAAACGACGGCGAGAAGTAAAAGCGAGCTCCCTCTCCTCCCGCCCTCCCAATAAACTTTGCTGCTGCTCTCGTCCGCAAAATGGGGCATATTTTTTTATCTCGTGATTCCCCCGAGAGACAAAAGTTACTTTTCTCCCACGACCAATCCAAAGAATAAGAACAGCGATGCGCCCGTTTTGCTTGGACAACACTAATGTTCCTTCTATGGGAGTTTAGAACTTTCATTTCAATTTGCCGATTCATCCTTATAAAAATGGGGCATTTACTGCAAATAAGCTTCCAAAGAAAAAAGTATCGAATAATGTTACTTCTGGAAATGTTTGAATTGCATTATAAAATAATTAAATTATCACTAGCTATACTTGCGATAGAAACCAATACCGTGTTCGGCGAAGCATTATCTTGTTTTATAACAAAATTTACTTAATTTGTTACTTTGGTATTAATTAACAATTCAACAAGTTGAGTAATATGCAGAGAAAAGTTGTCCGCGAACTTCATTCGCGTGACACCCCTAAATCGGTAAGCTCCAATTGCCGCCCAAATGCACAACCCTGGAAGTCCGTTGTAATCTGTAGGTGATTACCGTTACGATTCACTGCAATTCTGCATTAATCATCAGTTTGCGATTGTGAATTCGGTATAGAGAATATGCGAACTAATTACATATTCCGTACTCGAATGCGTTTGAATTCGCGGGGAGTCGTTCACAGCTTCGACCGTTCGTGTGTCCCACACATTCATCCAGATGAATTAATCACATTGCGATGGCGCTGTTCATTGTAACCGATCTGCAGAGAACTCGTAAATCGCAATCGCCATCACTTTGTCTCTAGTTCACGGCATTGATGAAGACCCTTCCACAATAATATAGCTACGGCCGAAAGCACATCGAACTTTCGGAACCTGCCGGACTTTGAACTATGTTCATTAGTCGTAATTCGGTATCCGACCCTCCACGTTTGCTCCGAGTCGAGAAGAAAGTTGGGGAGGTGCAGTTCGTTGTTTTTGTTGCCTCCCCAAGTCGCATTTGGTTTGGGAGTTAACTCCTTGGTACACCATTCCTCTACTCGACGGTGGCTTCACCATTTAGTAGGTAATCGCTTTCTAGATTACATTCTTGGTTAGATTGAACTGGTGGAAGAGCGCCCCGGTTTAAACTCAAATGTCTAAGATCGTCGAGTCGAAACTAGAAACGTCGTGGTGACCACGTGGGTTACGAAGGCCGCAACTGAGACCCAAGTAACACCCAAGTAAGACCGAGTGCCCAAAACATTTTCAAAAGATTGAATTACGTTTTCGGTGGAACCTCGCTTGCATTAACAATAAGCAAAATAATTATTCCTCGGCACCATGTTTCTGAGCAGCTTGGTGTGCCATTCGAATTTTCCGGATTTAAAATTCTAGCTGACATTAACGGAGCTCACGTCTGCCAGTCGGGGTGCCAGCCCCCAGCGATTTCTGACTTCAGAAAGCCAGCGTGACATTGGAGACAGAAATAATACGACTTTTCTTTCTCTCTGCTCCCAGCTGGCGACGGCGATTCGTTCGGCTGTCATGCTCGTCGAGATGAGTTTCCAGGACACAATGGAGGAGCTGGAAAACACCTGAAGCGCGGTGGCTGTCCTCAAACAACGCGGCAGCCGCTCTATACCGAAGTGAGTCCTGCAGGATCGATGGCCGAAATGGCCGATCACTTATTGCATGTCAATATAGATTACATTGGACATGGCGCTTGCGTTTGTGTCGGATGCAGCATCGATCGTTCTATGCAAACTTATCCTGGGAAATGCGAATACCTTGTAAATGGTATGAGAGAACATTGTTATTGATTCTGTTAACGATATAGTAGGTATACACGTGGCTTTTGTGTGTGTCCAGGGAAATGGTTATAGGTATATCAGGTTTATAATATAAAGTTATGCGTACCTCTAACTCACCATGGATGGAAACTTTTCTGCCTGGAAGAAAGTTAATTAATAATAGATATGGCTTCATCGTTACAGTGGAGCATTCGTTGCAGGTAGATCGTATGCCGGGTATGGAAATGTAAGCTTTCCAGATGTTCATTTCCGATTCGGTTGAGTTGTGCCAATGATTTGCATTCCGTCGCTTCCTATCGCCATATTTAAAAGTCCCATCGACAAGTTTCTCGTGCCAGCATGTCTGATGGAAACTTTAATGCATTCAAACATCCATAATTGCCATGCCACAAATAAAACGAGGAAATAACTTGCACGAAAATAATTCAATTACACAAAGTCGCACTTTGTGGAGAGCAAAAATCAAAATCAAAAGCCGCTCTGATCCCTAGAACGACGCGTTGGGGACGAAGTTTTCGGTGACACACATTTATTTCGCCGCTTAAAACCCATCTTCGCGGATGATGGATGGTCATGGGAGTGAGTGGACGCCTCTTTTGCGTCACGTGGCCTGGAAGGGGAGGAGGAGGAAGGGAAAACGCCGTCTTCGATTAGACTTCCGATTCACTCCTTCACAGCTCGGTGATCAGCCTCTTCGAAGAGCACAACATCTTGTTCTGATGCGTGTTCTTTTTTTTATTACATCGCGCCTTATAAACAAGCTCGGCCAACAATGGTATTAAAATGTATGAGAGAATCTATACTCTTGAAGTACGGTTCTCGACTCGTTGATCCTGGAAAACTGGATGTGACATGCTACTATCAGATTCTCCACATTGTCTGGACTTGACGCCGAAGTTCGTAGATAACCTCAATTCCACAACTCGCGATAGAGACTATTCTTGAATCTTGACCACAGTCTACTACATCTTCTTCGTTTCATTTTCCATTTCCGAGGATTCCGTGCTTCATCTGCACAAACTTCAGAAGACATGCTATTTGACATATTTGCTCTGCGTATTATATTACATTATCATATATCTTTATGCAGCGTGGGTGAAACTTATCGATCCAGCAACGTGTATATGCACCGCGACCGAGTGGGTATTAAAAGTTGGGTTTTCAAGAACTTCATGAACTCCCATAATATATAAGTAGTACCTACCATTGCGTGGTATAATATCGCAGCTTGTGAGCAGCTTGGGTTCAAATCCATGTTAGCTTTGCATGTGCGGTATGCGATGACAACGCTTGCTACTCACACACGTGTTTGTTTTCATAATCATGAAATGCACAGTGCGACGGAAGTCGACTTGAGTCTAGAGCCCCTTCGAGTAATTACCTGCGTAATTGCACACGATAGTGGTCTTTCTAGTGGTGTTAGACACTGTTGCAGACTGTTGCAGACTGTTGCAGACGCTTGTTCGCGTATACCATACCTTATACTTACTATATACCTATACCCACTCATGGAAAGCCAGTATACCATTGGCATACCTCCTGAAGGGGGTGTAATTATTACTTGCAACCCACCCCCTCCCCCCACCCCATTTTCATAATGGGATTAAGTGACAGCTGCCAGATCAATTAGTGTCTGCATGTTGCTGTCTATTCTGATACGTAACGCTTGCACGAAACATGTTGTACACAATTTTGGATGATTGTATTTTGATCGTGTATCATCCATCAAAGCTTAATGAACAGATACACTTAAGCACGGTTTTAGCTCGCTTTCCTAAATTTCAACAGGTTTTTGTGTAAAATTAGAAAATCGAAGCTTTACCTTTATGTAATTTTTAGGTATACGAAATAAATTTGTGATAAAGAGCTTAAATGATCGGAGGCATCTGCGTTTGCGGTGTGGTAGTGACGAGCGTAATTCACTAGCTGTGTTTCAGTGGTATGTGGGCACCCACTGTGGGTTGGCTGCATTATTTATGCCAGAATTAGCGATCTCTCATGCTCCCGAAGCACGAGCATCCGTGTGGGATCGTTCTAGTTAGCAGCCAACTATAGCAGGCCTTCCGGCTCTGCGGGCATACCCGAGCGTTTAGACCAAAATTAATCAGCTCGGCTTTTTATTTCAGTTAAATTTATGGTCCCTTTGCGCAAATTCGTATCAATTGCGCATGACGTTATTTGAAATGATGCGACGAAGGGTTTGCACGTGACCCGTCTTTCCCGCTCTTAACCCTAGCGCAAGGTAATCAAACTTTCTGAAACCGAGGTTATGTGGTTCGTCCTTCGAATCGACCCTCATCCATGCATCAGCAGGCACCTTATGTTTTAGACGCATCAGTCAGTATCTTATAGTTTTTTTTTGCGAATTTTGTGCTAGTGAAGTTTATGTAATTGTGTCCACACGATACCCAAACGTTGCCTTTTTGTATTATTAAAACACATCATATTATATAGACCAAAGCAAAACAACATATATAGCACTGAAAATTTGTTTTAAAAACCTTTTACAGTGCAGATTCATTATTATTATCGTAAATCCAATTATTAACTGTGGATTGAATGTGTTCCGCCGCACGTCCACCTGGAGCGATGAATGCTTTGACATGCTGTTGTGAATTGTTTGTCATACGCAATCAAAATGAAATTTTATACCTAATGCCTAAAAAAAAATCAATGTCTCGTATATCGTTTACAGCGCACGATGAGGATTATGTGTGCTTAGAGAAGCGAAGTTGGAGTATAAATATTTGACATAGAATACTCAGCGGCAGTGTATATAATGGAGACTGGAGAGATTTCCTGCTGTACACATCATTCTCCGGGGATCTTTATGGAGATGAGATGAGAAAACATCAAACGCTGGATTATATAGCGAACGTTGACGCGGAGAAAAATACGAGAAACAATCTATATCTCATTAGAGATGCAATTGCCGCAATCCTTGTGGCCGCGGCAGCAGCACACGGACGGCGACCGAGTTGCGGTGTATGAGCTGGAAAATTACTTGTTTTGTGTGAGTGCTGATGAAAAGAGTGCTGCTATTGCCTTGGCGCCGATCAATGGCGGAAACATTGCAATTTTGTTAAGAGTGCTCTTCGCATATAATCCGCTTATCGCAGCTTATAATAACAACAACAACAATCTTGGAAAGTGCAAATACAGAAATAACTCACTATTTCCGAGATGAATGCAATTAAAATGTTTCGGGAATCGCGATTAGCACAAAAAAATATCATCAGATGTAAAAAACATAATTTCTTGTATATCTAGTGGAGATTAACACGATAGGGTTCGATTTTGATAGTTGATTACAATCGATGTTTAATCAAAGTTTTCGTGCACCAAATGGCCATTCTACAAGACTTTCGGACCGCTACAAAAACTCCCGTGGAGTCATAAAAAATAATCCGTGCTGCGAACTTCTGGCTCGGCTGTAATCCTCTGCATCCGCCGTGCGACGTTCAAATTAAGTTCAAATTAAAGATTGGAATACATTTAGAGGTTCATTTCTCTATTCGATTGGACCACTGCATTCAACGTTTAAGTGGGGGTGGGGTTAAAGGATTAACCGTGAGGAGCACTCTTAACCAGGCGGATGGTTCGTCCGAGCTGGAGTAATGCATGTACATATACGCACTATGACTACGCTGACTCTTTTTACGTTCAATCAACAATCCATGCATTTTTAGAATTCGATAAAATTTTTAAACACTACCTATAGCCTAAAATGGTCGTTCGTTGGTGCATTTTTGTTCTAGATGATTAAGGTATAGATTTTTTTTGTAGTGGCTTTTAATGATAAGTTCTGTTCTTATATAAGAAAAGATTTGATCATTAAATTATTTATTTTGATTATTTAATTGGTCAATGACACGATAGGGAATACGTTTAGAAGTTTGATGTCGAAATACACTTAATATTTAAGTATTCCCGCGAGCATAAACATTGTGCGGTTTAATTTTATAATAACCCTCCCTAAATCCACTTTGAGCGTAACACGTGGTTAAATAAAGGGATATTAAAAAATAAATCGCATTCCGAAAGTAACTAGGTATACTTACTCGTCGGCAGGTAACCCCCGTCCCGCGTCCCCACCGCACCCCCGGGCGGTGCATATTAGCCCTTTGAAGTAGGCTACATGGAGTGAGCCGTCGCGCGCGCGGGGTGGTATAATGCTGCCCCGGGGTGCTCGTTGTGGGCGGCCAGGGTTTGGGGGGGGGGGGGCGGTCGATAGCATTGAGCTCAAAGTACACGACACACTTTGGGTAGCAGGGTTCGAGTCTTGGTCAGGTCGATAGGAAGAAGACTAGCTGCGAGTGCGAGCCACGTCCTCTGCTCTCTGCAAGGCCATCGGAGTCTGGATGGAACAAAACATCTCGAGAGTTTGTTCGTGTAGCGTAATTCCCACACTGGTTGGCTCGCACTGTCACGCGCGCTAATATGGCGGGAAAATTTTAGAGCCCCGTCGATATTTGGCCAGGGGCGTCCGAAGCGTCAGGAGATACAACCCTTTCAAAAATAACCCTCTCAATGTCTGTTGGTGTCACATAACGACCGGTGTCCCTATTTTTATCCCTCCATTCCGATAGATCGCCGGCTTACAGGTCGTTTTTTTTTTAAATCTTTCTGGCTTAATTTTAAAAGCGACCCGAATTCAAAATGGTTCGTTCAACGTTAATCTGAATCTTTTCATTGCGTCTCTCAGAAGCAAGTCGCAACATTTTGGGCTTCGCTGTGTATATTGCGAATATATCTCTTGGCTAACTGAGTGAGGAAATGTGTCTGTCCAGGCTGCTTCCATGAATGAAATCTGCTGGGTTGGGTTAATTATTTTTATTTAAAAAATGTGAAATGAGTCAAGAGATTAGCGTCCCTGTGAGTTGTTCCATCTTGCTCGCGGAGCTCCGGGATTTGCGAAGAGCTTAGCCCTGCTCAGCTCGCGACCTCCCATGGAAATTGCGACTTTTGTAACACGCCAAAGTTTTTCTAGCGTAAAGTGATGTCCTTTGGAATCCGGCCGGGTACTCAGCCCGATTGACAGAAGTATACGTTTTTATTATTTATAAAAATCGATGCTTTTAAAGAAGTCTTGCTCATTCTGAATAATATACTCTCACAAAATAAGATTTGAAAAAGGTCTGGAAAAAGCACAGGTATTCAATTTTCTTTTCGTCTTTATTAATTTTTATTCGAATTTTGCTTCAATGGAATTTCGAACAATTCCTTTACTGTATAACCAATTGAGATTGATAATGGAGTCTGCTTTGCGCGTATAAATTTGTTCATCATAGCTTCCTATTATGTATGTGCATTTTCTTTAAAATTCTTGCATCCATCTTCACGTATGAAGTAGATTGAAACTCTATAGTCTTGCGTTTACCTTTGAATGGAATATTTAGCATATATTTAAACTTACCTGCTAGACTTTGGAAACGCTATTCATCACAATGCTATATACCCGAGCCCAGTGAACCGTTTTCTAAAACAGTTTTACGCCCAGCGAAATTTTAAATCTAGTGGTTTGAATACCGTTTCTTGTCTGATCTGTGCATATAACACCATGTGGTACATAATTCATTAGTAAAACTCGGACAATTTTAAAGCAGGAAGAAGCAGACAATATAAAACGAGCCAGCGCGATAACATTTCCTCCATGGCATCTTGATACAGCTGTTCTTATCATTATACAAAAAATATGTGCTGAGATTACAAAAATGGTGGAACATTTATTATACGGGGTTAAAAATACAATTTTACGAAAAAATCTGCGTCTTGCAGGAAAGGATAATTTCTCCCAATTTTCTCTTAATTATACACACATGCATAGAGTAGGCTACTCCAATACTGACACAATATTGTGAACTAACGTTCGCAAAGAACTCTTAGATATTCCGCTGTTACAGGTCGTAGGTTCGAACGTTGGTCTTTGTGTCAACAACTCATTCGACGCACATTCGTTCTTTTGCTCGGCAGAACAGAGCTTTCTCGGCTCCCTGCAGGCTATGTGGCGTTGTCCAACCGAGGAAGGTGGAAATGTATTTTATTTGACACCATTCAAATGAAATGTGTTCCAGCGAATGTTGTTTTTCTTTACCAAACGTCTCTGTCTGTGAACTACGCACCATACCGGTGGAGGTGCCGAGTTCTAGAAGGGACGTCAACATACGGAATTCTACTGAAAATAAACAACCCCTTTGAAATAAAATTGCTTTCTTTAACGAAAATCTAAAACGCGGATTCTAAAACAAAAATAAATTACAAAACACTTGGCTCTGAAAGTAGGTAATAAAAATAAAACATGAATCTGTTTATTTTCTGCAAGCCATCGACGTAAATGTAATGCATCCTTGAGGACCATTCACAACACGAATATACATCTCGCTAAATCTTGTGTGTATCAACACCATTCTTTAAGAATAGAACCATCTCAGCTCGCATCATTTCATCTAGACGGCAATAAAATGACGGCACCCGGCGTCACAAGTGCATTGTCGACGGCGTCGGCGTCGGCGTCGGCGTCGCTCCCCGAGGAGCTATGGTCCAGCTTATGAGCAGCTCATGCCGCCAGCTCAAGTGTGGAACACCGGCTCATGTATATTCCCCGGAGATCACTCCCACAACCGTGACATGGACTAGCGGAGACTGAGGTTCAATCTTCTCGCCGGATTACTCGCTCCTGTTGCGGCCAGCCCGGCGAAATGAGAACGGAAGCCATCCAACTGATCGCCGTCGAGTCTGGGTTCGGAGCGCATTGAGGCATCGGACGTTAGGAGGAAAAACTGTTTGTTCAGCGGTTTTGCTGGGCTTCTACTCATTTTCTATGAATACGTGTACCATTATATCTGTAGATCAATCAAACCACATCCTTGTTTGTCGCATCACGCTATTAAATTAGTTTTCCTTGAAATTATGAGCGCTTGTATTATAATCTATTCAGTTTATAAACTTCGCTCGTGTTGAGGTGTTTTACACATTTGTTGTCGCACCCCAGTGTCATTTAGGAGCCCGATTTTCCACTCAGCTTCGGTTTCTCCAATATTTTATCGATATTCCGTCTTTTTGTCTTTCGTTTCTTTGACTCCATGGAGTATGGATGATCACCGCATGGATATTTTTATTTTCATCTGTGAAAGAGCAAAACTCTGTTTCCGTGGGACGCTTGGCTAAGTAAGAACAGGCAAGTTACTCTCTGAAAGAGAATTGTTAAGAGAGAATTGTTAGGGAAGTAAAAAATCGATCTCACTCAATTCAAAGAACAAGGAATAGAAACAGAAGTTATAATTACTTGCATGGCTGTGTGTAACTTGTCAATGAGTACTGCGTAATGCGTACGATAGCCCTGCTCAATGCAAATACGCAGTTCTCGCTATATACTCAATTAAACCCTTCAATTGCCGATCGGGTCTTCTTACTACAGTTTTTGCTGGATGTATAGGTAAAAGCATTTAGCATAGGCATACTTAAAAACGTTTACAAACGTAAACGTTGTTCATGACGGTGCGATACTGAGATGAAAATGAAATCTAAAGAAAGTAATTTAAATTTTCACTCTCGATGGGGAGGTGGTGGAACGTATTCATTGAAAGTACAGGCAGCATAATATTCAATAGGCGGTTCTTGAATTTTTCCGAAGGTTTCAAAATAAATTGATAAAAAAAGAAAATGAAAAACTTGCAGGAAATTATTGTTTAGAACTATAAACATTTCGTAATCGAGTGCATCGAAAACGATTGGCTAGATTCTGTAAATGGAGGTGAAGATCGAGCAATATCAAAGGCGCCATAAAATTGCCATCAACACTGGAGAGATCATGCCGTTTGTGTAATGTGCAGGGTGATCAAAGTCAAACACATTAAACCCCAATCAAACAAACCACAGAACAAACGTCAGAATCGAGACTCCTGAAGTATATGGCCAGCACCAAGTTGACGGGTCCGCCCTCTTGCTACTCTATAAGCTAATTATTCGCAATTGGATTTTAAACATTTGGCTAATGGAAGTCCTGGACGGCTACAAAAGGAATTTTATTTGTTGTTGGGGGGGGGGGGGGGGGGGGGGGACGCAAAATCCCGGGTTAATTTTAATTCGACCGGTCGTAGCGAGCGTTGCGGGTTCCTATTTAGATACAATGAACATGAGGATAATAATAAACCACAGACAAAGGATACAAGAAAGATGCAACCATTTTTTTTAAATTATGAATTACCGTTATTTGGACCAATTATTTTATAACAAACGTGTTTTTGGGTTATGTCAGCCTGTCACTGAATGTATGGCGCCTTCGTTGTCAGGTATTGATTCGAATTTCTCGAGCCATGTGATAGTCGAGCACGTGCACGTAGATTTTTACCTGTTGTACCTAAGATAGTGATGCCTTGCTAATTGTTTGCAGGACCAATGAGTACGCGTTATGGGACACCTCTGGTTGGAGAGGTACTGTGTAATACTGCTCGGTCTGGCGCACTGCCTCCCACTCAGCGGAGGGACCACGAGAAAGGTGAGACACTCACTGCACAGTGCACACACAATCAAGTTTTATGAGTTCAGTCGACATTCTATAACGCATTTCGTTTCTAAACTCTTGTATGATTTCAACTGGATAGCGATATCTGAAAAGATAACTTTATAGTCAAAATCGATATTTGTCTTTGGAATAGAGTTAGTTAGGTATATATTATTTCGAATTCAAATTAATTTATGGTTTAATTTAAACTTATAAGAAAGCTGAAAATATTATCTATACAACGTAAACTAAAAAATTTCATTCATTTTTCATTTTTCATTTTTAAAATAATTTATTTACTCTTAATACATTTTAAAATTGAAACATACAGTGAAGAATAAATAAATACCCACACAAGCAACGCTCGTGTGTGGGAAAGAACAATGAGTTAGAACAAAACAATATTGATATGCGAAAATGGAAAACTCTTTATGTAAAACTTACTTCTGACAAATTTTGAAGCCGGGATCTTTTCGTTTTGAGCCACTGCACACATTATGCAGGGGCTCTCAAACGGCTAGCAATATACGGTAGAAGTTTTCAGCCAACGGATTTGTGCCATCAGGGTAGGCGTCCATTTTCCTGGAATGGTCGTGGGTAACCATAGAACAACTTGAACCATAGGCAACTCTTATATTTATAGACAGACATTTATAAATTTATTATTGGCTGTCATGATTTGAAGTGTGCTTGGCATTTTCATATTCGAACATATGAGAGAGATCTCATTAAATTCCAGGCTGAAGCTTCCATGAAAGTTACCAGCATTTGCTGATAGTCATTGATTTTCGATAAAATATTCAATGCGTACGTACAATGCATTTATAGCCACACACAGAAATCAATAATATTGCACGATGTATCGAAATAAGAATAATTTTGCTTCAATAAGTTTTACAAAGAGAATAAATTGCAAACAATAATATATATTTCGGTATCGATTGAGGCAAATTGAAAAGCATCTCAGTTATCAAGCGCCAGCCAATTTGCCGATATATCCTCAACCTTGGATATCCTCATCGTTGATACGATTCGCGAGCGATTGTTCAGTTTAAATCGGTGGAAAACTTGAAACCAGACCAATTTCTGCGCTCTTCCTTTGTCTGAAATCTTTGCCCCACGAGCTTCGAGCATAATCATAATTTTCCTGGAAGCAGCTTGTATCGCATAGCGTCTTCCCAGACCGGGGAAATCTAGTCCAAAAAGCATCATAAACTAATTTGGGTGCCTTGCCGCTGGGGCGTCTTGGCTTTAAAAACTTTGCCGGCCCATTAATATGATAAGCACACATTTTAAACTGAACGAAGTTGCGTTTGTGGAAGAAAATTAATTCAAAATGAGCACACATTACATTCTACAAACCCCCGCACTGGATTCTCTGTAATTCCAAGAGTATTGCAACTATTAGAAAATGAAAAATATTTATTTTATATTCTACAGCTTATCTGACAGCTGTCTCTATAAAAGTTCTAAATAAAAGAAGTGGAAAACAGCTTTGTGCTCTTGCATGCTGTGTATGCGCCATGCAAAGTGCCATTTTATTTTCACTCCCACATCCATCATATGCGAATGTGGCCTATGAAGCGGACGCGAGCATCACAAAATAACAGGACAGCTTTACCTATATACAACTTGAAAAATGAATCTGAACAAGATTTCCTAGACGAAGATTTCACATCCAATTCAACATGTTGTTATCGATTTTCTCGTCCTTATTTTCACCATCGTCCTGGAATACAGTTACACGTCTGGTGCGCCGTGCGCGGCGGAGGCGTCGGTGGCGTCGGCGTTGGCAGCGGCAAATAGCTGGCATCAAACGGGCGATAACGGGATGAAATATCCTGCGCAGCGTCACCTCCGTTCACGCGCGAAATAAACTGGTAGACAGAAGTTCTTCGGTGATGAGTTGAACGGTGCAGGATAAACGCCCCATTCGACGTCGCCGTCGTCGTCGTCGTCGTCGTCGTTTTTAGTCGTCGTCGAGCTCATTTTAATGACCAGCTTTGTGTCGCCGTTTCCGTTTCCGCTTGATGCAGTAGACACTCGTTTTTAGCTTCTAGCTAAAGCATATTACTTTTTTTTTAAATAAAAGTAGATCAGTAGAATAAATTAGATCGTTATTTTTAAAGAAGCATCAGTATTTTGGTATCAGGATTCCAAATTCAGGAAATTCATGTGGTATCATCTGTCTATGAGAGCAACAGCTTCACTTACCTTGCCGATTTATCTAATGAGACCAACACCATGTAATTTTAGATCGGTGGAGAGTGTATGAAGCTGGAATGAACCATCCACAGAATGGACTGTTTAGTCGGTGATTATCTTGGTGCTCATCGGAGACAACAGTGTGACAGCATCGTAGGCTTCCTTACCCTCGATAAAGGCATGTTAAGATCATCATGCTCATCCCAAGCGTATCAAACGCAACGGGGTGTTTACCCCTGCAGTGCCGCAGACAGGGCCAAAACAGCTCTTTGCTTAACTATTTGGGAATCGTATGTGATGATGATCACGTGATATCACTGCTCTATTACACGATCCCTCGGGAATAATACACATAATGCTCACTCGCCATGTCACCATGCATACATAAACCCCTAGTATAACCTGCGCTATTCTCAGTTTAATCTTAAGACTGAAAAGAAGATATATGGCTTCGTTCGCATCACTCACATTGATAGCTTAGCTGAGCTCCAAGGTTTAAAAACTACGAACATTATATTATACTATACCCATTGAGGTAAAGTTTCGAGCCTTTTAGTAGCAGCGATCTCATAATCTTTTTTTTCGCGTCATCTTCTAGGTTATTTTTCGTTTTTCGTTTTTGATTAACAAGTCGTTCGCGTCAACCACGGTCCGTTCCGCAATCACCAGCTGTGTTGGTCCGGTTGCTATTGGTGAACGTGTGGTCGCTAACAAGAGCTACCCATGATCCTCCATGATAGCGAGTGACCCTCCTTTTGTACCCCGTGCCCCGTGCCCAGGACAGCGAGTGGCCCTCCTTTTGTGCCTCGTGTCCAGGATAGTGAGTGACCCTCCTTTTGTGCCCCGTGCCCAGGATAGCGAGTGACCCTCCTTTTGTGCCCCGTGCCCAGGATAGCGAGTGACTCTCCTTTTGTGCCCCGTGTCCAGGACAGCGAGTGACCCTCCTTTTGTGCGCCCGTGTCCAGGGTAGCGAGTGACCCTCCTTTTGTGCGCCCGTGTCCAGGATAACAAGTGACCTTCCTTTTGTGCGCCGGTGTCCAGGATAGCGAGTGACCCTCCTTTTGTGCCCCGTGTCCAGGATAGCGAGTGACCCTCCTTTTGTGCCACGTGCCCAGGATAGCGAGTGACCCTCCTTTTGTGCCCCGTGCCCAGGATAGCGAGTGACCCTCCTTTGGTGCCCCGTGCCCAGGATAGCGAGTGACTCTCCTTTTGTGCCCCGTGTCCAGGATAGCGAGTGACCCTCCTTTTGTGCCCCGTGTCCAGGATAGCGAGTGACCCTCCTTTTGTGCCCCGTGTCCAGGATAGCGAGTGACCCTCCTTTCGTGCCTCGTGTCCAGGATAGCGAGTGACCCTTCTTTTGTGCGCCCCGTGTCCAGGATAGCGAGGCGGCGCTGCAGGTGATCCACGACGTCGCGTCGGAGAGTACGGGCGCTCTGTGCGTGACCGAGTTCTACCAGTCTGTCGGCGTGCCCCTCGACACTCGCCGCTACGAGGGCGCCCGCCAGAAGGCGGACATGGCCGCCATGTTGCTGCAGGACCTCGGCGTCGCGCACCACAACGGTAATCGGCTGTCACTGCCAACTATTCACGCTGCGATCGTGGTGCCCTGTCCTGTCCTGAGGTGGGGTCATAAGAATTACCACGCTACAATTGGTGTCAAGTGGTGGGATTAATACAATTATCACACTACATTTTGGTGCACTAGGTCGGAATCGTAAAAAAAATACGTTACAATTGGAGTAGAATGGTGGAAACGTTATAATATTTACACTTTAAATTGGTGCCCTAGATTGGGGTGTTAAAAGTATCACGCTATACAATTGGTGACGAGTGTTCGGATATAAGCAAATATCCACACTACCATTTGTGCACTAGGGTGGGATCGTTAAAATGCACGCTACAATCGGTGTCGTTTGTTGGGATTATTCAAATATCAACACTAGGTACAATCACTAATCAGTTCCCTTGAGTGGGATTATCAAAAATATATATTTGACCTAAACGTGAGTGCACCCATCCTCCCTGTCCACTCCCCTCGTAATTGACTAGCGGTGTCACTTCGGCCTAAACGAAGTGATACACTCACCGGCCAATCTGGTGAAGTTGATAACTATCTGCCCCACTCCAAAAGGGTGTGCCCTTACCTTGATTTACCTAACATTTGTCCACATCTGAAATAATCGTAAGTTACGCTAACAGATATGGATAAATATGGTTGGCGTTACGGTTCGTAACCTGGGCACAGTAGACTCGGCCTCAATTCGTAAAGGCGATGACAGAAAAGCTTGCGTGGCCGGGAAATGAATAAATAATTAATACTAAACTCAAAACTACAGAGTTCACTGGTGTAAATATCCATTGTTGTTTCGAGAAGTACGTAATAAATTTTGAAGTCGATCACAACTTAGTTTGATGAAATTAATATTTTTTCCAGCTTTATAGCTTGTTTGAGTCAACAGAAGTACGTTTAAAGTACATCGCTGTGAAAATTTCAATCCACCCACTGCTCGTGTTATAATTGCATTATTACCTTCTATAAAAATGTCACGCACAACATATACCTTGAAAATTGAAATCCAAAATGTCCGGCTTCAAAGGCAGATTTCTCAGCGATCTGAAAATCGTGTCATCCAGCCGCGGATACAGCTTATCGGATTACCGGTCTCTTTTCCCATCGGTGACTGGTAACCATCCAGGCGGAAAACCCTAACCGCTGCTCGGCACCGAGAGCCCTTCGACACGCACTCGAGGCGGCAGCCCATCTCCCCACCCCCCCCCCCCTCCCCACAGCCCATGACGCCGACCACCCCGACGACTCCACAGAAACACCTGTTAGAACCATCTCAAGACACCGGCCGCTTCACATGCAAACTCACCCCGCTTTGTCTCGGGGAAATTCTAATTAATTTTCCCGGTGGTTTTCTTTCGCGAGGGTGACTATAACGAAATGAAAGCTCTTTGTTTGATTTGCTTGCTCTTCCTGAATGCTGTGTTTTTATTCGAACAAATACGTTTATACTCTGCCAGGCTCAATTAATTTATAAATTGCCTGCGACTGCAGCCCGGGGGCCGGAATAAAGGGGCGCCCCTTATCAAATAACTGTCAGGATCGGGTTTAATTAGGATAAATTGCTAATCGCTGTGAACAGGATACTTTAAACCGTGGGCGTAATGAAAGGCAAAGAGAGCGCCCTGAAAACGGCAACTATTAAGTAGATCTGTCAGGGAGGGCCCATTCTAGCGGACCATTATGGCTAAAATATCTGTACGTTTTGCTGCAACTTCTCCCATTAGCTCTAATTGCAGTTAAATACCTTTCTAAAATTAAAATGAATAAGCCCATTTATAGAGCTTTAAATATTTCCCATCTCGCCCACATCTCTGTAGCCTTGAGTTCAGAATCAAGGATAGCCAAGGATATAAGTCTTTAATGTCGCGCGGTATTACCTCCACGTGTCAATTTTACCCCTAAACCTGGTATGCGTGCCATGGGTGGTGGTAAGGTGCCAAGCCTTCCCTGGCAGGCACTACCAGACTTCTCACTGCCCATTATCCACTGTGCCAACTTCGTGCCAACAACACCTAGCGATGAAACTGATGCCTATCATTTCTACCGCGATTAGCGCTCCATACTCTTCACATCTTCGACGTCCAGGCATACTTGTAATCGCTTTCCAGGCTCACAATGCATTCAATTCAATTCAATTCAATTCGATTTGTATTTATTTAAATTGTTCAAATTTCTTACACATTACACACATTACTCGAAGTTCCTTGAAGACCCTATAGCTGAACATATTTATCACATCTCCGTATTCAGCTTAAGAATTTTTGCCTGAACAGTTCCACGAAGACCTCGTCACTATAGCCATCACCATTCGTGACCTTCTCGTCCTGTCAGGCGTCCTGGACGCGTTGGCCCGCAGCCTGCTCGCCGCCGACCGCCACATGCTCGAGGTGCGCGTCCTAGCGTTGAACGCGTCCTCCGGCCACGTGACCAACTCGGTGGGCTGGCGGCGTCCCCAGGCGGGCGCGCCGGGGGGCGCCCAGTCGGAACACACCATCCTGGAACTGGGCGGACCTCGCGGCGTCACTCGCGACGGGCTCACGCCCGGGATCCGGCCTGCCTACACGTTCCCCTGGTGAGCACGATGGCGGAGGAATTATGTTTGGGGCCGCGTCGAGCTTCTTCAATATTCACAAGTTTAGTTCGGCGTGTATTTATGCTAGTTTTAAAGTCCTTTGCAGATGTGCTATATGCTAAGTGTGGGTGTCCAAGCTAAGTTTGCTTTTCAGCGTCTTGGATGTGGATTTCGCTGCCGCTTCGCACCCGAGTGCGCTTCGTGGCGAATGCTTACGGCTCGCTGGCTCCTTTGAAGCATGTTTTAGTACTTAGATTGAGTTGTCGAGGTTTTCAATGGCGATTGTTATAAATTTAGAACTACGTGGATATAAAATACAGATGTTTATTCACAATAAATGTCGTGCGAATAAAAATCCAGGGCATAACTGCAAAGAAAATGTTATGAGGAATTTTTATTGACACATTCTTGAGAAATTATTAAAAAGAATGTACGTACTAAAAATATCGTTAAACTCCATTTTAAGGAGTAGAGAAGATAAAGGAATTCAATTGACATGTAATGAATCCACATTTCAGAGGACTCCCTATGACAGTTGTGTTGGTATATTATATAGTTTTTGTGACAGAGCGTGAGTCATATTTTGAAGGTCATTACCCAAATAAGTATTTAAAAATACAGGTGACATAAATGTAAAAACTTTGTTTCCAAGAAGACAGGATTACTTTTATGGTTTGCATATAAAAACAAGCCAGACCTCATCAACCACGGGATATTCATAAAAACGCTGTAAAAGAAATTTCCATTTGCATTATTATTCATAAAGTCTGTGACCTGATTACTTTTAATGCATTTTGTTATAAATCGTAACAAGTTGCACATTTTTACGTTAAAAGTTACAAATCCATGCAAGCCACATAAACGGCAGTGGTAAAACAAATGCGCACAAAATCACGTGGCCCTTCGTATATATATATATATATATATATATATATATATATATATATATATATATATATATATATATATATATATATATATATATATATATATATATATATATATATATATATATATATATATATATATATATATATATATATATATATATATATATATATATATATATATATATATATATATATATATATATATATATATATATATATATATATATATATATATATATATATATATATATATATATATATATATATATAAGATAAGAGATCTTATATAAATATAAGATCTATATAAAGATAAGAGTTTCTGCCAACCCCTACCGTCTAAAGCCAGCCATAAAAAATAAGTTCAAATTTTTAGTGCGTGGGTATATTTGTAGCCAGTTATACATCGAAATTCGAATATATTTTCATATTTTCCAAAGATTAAATAACATGTAACATATAACAGTGGACGGTGGGCCATGAAATGATATTTTCTCCGTTTTCTTTTGAAAGGTTGTTGACCTCCCCAGCCTCGCATCGCCCCCAACTTCCCAAGGCAATCGAAGCGAATTCAGCCGCTACACCCTTTCCCCCAGGTCAGGGTGGATTTATCGGTCAGCACTTCAGCAAATGCTGACGAGCCTCCTCCCCCCCCCCCCCCTCTCATCCTATTCATAGCATCTTAGATGTGCCGATGCTCAGTGAGACACTTCTTTTTGACGTTTGGCCAAATTCCACCACCCCGGTTGGTACTTTTGGGCCCAACCAAATGTGTGCTGACCAGTTTTCGACCCTTAAATCGACACCTGCGTCCTAGATACAAATACGCCGACACCAGTCCGGGGCTGCGCTCCCCCAAGTTCATGCAGGCGCCCTTTCCCCCAGGTACGAGGACGCCGACACCAGTCCGGGGCTGCGCTCCCCCAAGTTCATGCAGGCGCCCTTTCCCCCAGGTACGAGGACGCCGACACCAGTCCGGGGCTGCGCTCCCCCAAGTTCATGCAGGCGCCCTTTCCCCCAGGTACGAGGACGCCGACACCAGTCCGGGGCTGCGCTCCCCCAAGTTCATGCAGGCGCCCTTTCCCCTAGGTACGAGGACGCCGACACCAGTCCGGGGCTGCGCTCCCCCAAGTTCATGCAGGCGCCCTTTCCCCCAGGTACGAGGACGCCGACACCAGTCCGGGGCTGCGCTCCCCCAAGTTCATGCAGGCGCCCTTTCCCCCAGGTACGAGGACGCCGACACCAGTCCGGGGCTGCGCTCCCCCAAGTTCATGCAGGCGCCCTTTCCCCCAGGTACGAGGACGCCGACACCAGTCCGGGGCTGCGCTCCCCCAAGTTCATGCAGGCGCCCTTTCCCCCAGGTACGAGGACGCCGACACCAGTCCGGGGCTGCGCTCCCCCAAGTTCATGCAGGCGCCCTTTCCCCTAGGTACGAGGACGCCGACACCAGTCCGGGGCTGCGCTCCCCCAAGTTCATGCAGGCGCCCTTTCCCCCAGGTACGAGGACGCCGACACCAGTCCGGGGCTGCGCTCCCCCAAGTTCATGCAGGCGCCCTTTCCCCCAGGTACGAGGACGCCGACACCAGTCCGGGGCTGCGCTCCCCCAAGTTCATGCAGGCGCCCTTTCCCCCAGGTACGAGGACGCCGACACCAGTCCGGGGCTGCGCTCCCCCAAGTTCATGCAGGCGCCCTTTCCCCCAGGTACGAGGACGCCGACACCAGTCCGGGGCTGCGCTCCCCCAAGTTCATGCAGGCGCCCGCGAACGCAACCTACCGCGGCTGGTGGACGTTCCCCTACTTCTCCTGCGACACGATGCGCTGGCTCATCTCCTACAGCGTGACCATTCCGCCTCCGGGACGACACGGGTACGTTCTCAGATTCGCATTGTCGGCATTATGACCTCTCAGTGATTTTGTGCTCTGCAAGACATACCCGAAAGATGCGAGAATCTAACGAATGGGATCGGGGGTGTTGCATAATTTAATGAAAACCCATTTTCATTTATAGTCAATATTGATTAGTCAAGATTCAATAGGAGCTCCGATCCAAATCGTTCTTAAAGTCTTCAACCCCAGAGAAACCTATTTTTATATCCATGCAGCGAGGTCAAAGAATCTTGGACCTATTGCTTCCTTGTAAGAGAAACCGACATCTCGCAAGTCGACGCTCATTGGTAGCTGGCTAATCTCACTGCCCAAGGTCGTTGTTTGTCCTTGACGTCGCTTACCGCTCCGTGTGCTCGCAGAATCAAGGGTTTCCTGAGCCTGGACGTGGACCTGTCCGGGTTGGAAGTGAACCAGTGCGAGGTGGCGGTCGGCGCGACGCCGCCCAACCAGATCGCCGTGTTCCACGGCACGCACAAGTGCCACAACGCCACCACGCAGTGCGACTTCCGCCCCGGCGCCGGATGGGTGCGAGGCGGATACCAGTGCTCCTGCCGAAGGGGGTTCTTCTCCCCGCACCCAACCGCCACATTCAACGGGACGCTAGTCGAGGGTGAGCTGCGCACGAAATACGAATTCTTTGCGCGGAGAACAAGTAAAACAGAGCAGTTCAGGAGATAAAATGTTGCATTTTTGTGGTGAAATCGCTACGATATCTTCTTCAAGAACGAGACCAAAGCGCTTTTATCACATGTAGCGTCGACATGGAAGGGGAAATTAATGGGAAAGCCGCCGATGAATTCTAGTTTAGTGTAAGAATCGGTAACAGAATGTCCAGTTGTGGTGACGGTTTATTTACTTTTGCTATTTGCTGGAGATAAACCTCCACAGAGCTAACACAGTGTTGCGTTTTTGTCTTTGGATACACGAAAAGAAATACTCTTGTGATTTTAGACTAAATCACTGCAAAGGTTGCACTGGTTGTTTAAACCCACGAGTTAAACCTTCTTTAGAAACGCGCTAATATTTCAGGATAAGCTTGTCAGCGACTTGTCCGCGGGCAAGCCAACTTTAATTTACTAGAGTGTGTGCTAATGTGCGCCGCGTCGGAACGGAACCGCTGCTTGTGAGTGATGACCTGTGCCAGAGTGGCACTTGGCAGCAAATGGTTGCTAATTGCGCTTGTTTCGGCTCCCGGCGACAGTGGCCTGGCTGGATCATTTGTCTGCGGAGGCCAACTCGTCGCAGTATCCCGACGCGTTTCGCTGCTTGCCTTGCGCCCCAGGATGCGCCCAATGCAAGGACATGTCGCCTTGCTTGGCCACCTACAACTGGCCGTTCAGGTAACGACCATGTGTCTTTCCAGACAGATACAGTAGTCATGCGTTCTTGGTGGCGGGCTTCTCAATTTCATACGAAACTGTTGCCTAATGGTTTACCCTTCCCTCGAAGAATAGCACTTACTTTTGCCTATCATTTTCGTCTTGTTAGCCTTGACGCCATTGTTAATTAAAGCAACCTCATACACCCTAACCCTTATCGTTAAAATTTGAAGCACAAAACACAAATATGACACGAAAGTGGGTACTTTAGACTTGCTGTGCTGTTGACGAGAAGTTCTGCCCAGCCTGTTGAATTTTCAGTGGTAAAACACCTGTCTCGATCGTGTTCGCACTTTGCAGCAGCCAAAGTTTGCGAGCGGCGAGACTGTTGATCGATTGTGTGTGTTAGCGCGTAGCGTGGGTGCGTGGGCACGCATAACTGCGTGCCGGTGCATGTCTGGTAACGGATTGGTGTTGCGTGTCACTCCAGGCTCTCTCTGCTCGCTGTCTCCGTGTCCTGCGTTCTTTTCACCCTTGCTCTCGTCGGATACGTGTGCCAACATCGCAAGATCAAAATCTTCAAAGTTGCTAGTCCCATCTTTCTATGCATCACTCTGCTCGGCTGCGCTATCATGTATCTAGAGGTGGGGGCTACTTTCATTCCCTATCTATTTTAGAAATGTCTTTGTGCGCTTACTTCGGTTTCTCGAAAATAAACTAACATTTAGTTTTAAGTAGATGAGAGCGCCCACTTGTTTTGTGACATCTAGCCTCTGCTTTCTTCCTGTTGAAGATGGCGGCAATCTTTCCCGTGCTGGACATGTACTCGTGCATTGCCACAAAGTGGAGTCGTCACCTCGGATTTTGCATCACTTACACGGCACTCTTGATGAAAACATGGAGGTAATGTTCTCCTCGCTCGATCACAAAACTCACAAGTAGCCATTTGTTCGAGGTAAAAACTTCATCAGCATGCATTTGAAATCAACCAAGACCCGAAATCTCATTGCAGGGTGTCGCTGACATATCGAGTGAAGTCTGCGCACAAAGTGAAGCTGACCGACAAGCAGCTGCTGCAGTGGATGTTTCCCATCCTGCTGGTGATGCTGATCTTCCTGGGCACTTGGACTCTGAGTGCCCCCCCGATCGCCGAGGACATCCACGACCAGGCGGGCTTGCGTTTCAAGCAGTGCTCGTACAACTGGTGGGACCACAGCCTCGCCATTGGTCAGTAATCAGTATTCGAGTGCCCAATTGGCCTTGCGCATACAGAACATTTGTCAGTGGCATGGTGGGGGTGGGGGGAGAGGGTAGAGGAGAGGGTGATTACTTGAGGCTGGACTAACTGACAATAAGTCGATCAACATGACCTGCACCGAGATTTGCAGTTCTCAATCGTTTCAAGGTCACTCAATCATATAATGCTGGGGGAGATGCCATGGTTATAGTAGAAGGTGCAAGATTTTCCCTTTTGACGCCCTTCCTCTTGACCCTTTGACTTTCATCAGTGGAAGCTTTAGAGTGTGTAGCGTTGCATTCGACAGAGATGAACTGCAGCCAGAGCATTGCACTTGCCGAGTAACCACGAGGTGGTAACATTGGGATGCGTACACATTGCAGGCGAGGTGCTTTTCCTGGCGTGGGGCATCAAGGTGTGCTACAACGTTCGCAACGCCCAGTGGCGACGAGGTGGTTACATTGGGATGCGTACACATTGCAGGCGAGGTGCTTTTCCTGGCGTGGGGCATCAAGGTGTGCTACAACGTTCGCAACGCCCAGTGGCGACGAGGTGGTTACATTGGGATGCGTACACATTGCAGGCGAGGTGCTTTTCCTGGCGTGGGGCATCAAGGTGTGCTACAACGTTCGCAACGCCCAGTGGCGACGAGGTGGTTACATTGGGATGCGTACACATTGCAGGCGAGGTGCTTTTCCTGGCGTGGGGCATCAAGGTGTGCTACAACGTTCGCAACGCCCAGTGGCGACGAGGTGGTTACATTGGGATGCGTACACATTGCAGGCGAGGTGCTTTTCCTGGCGTGGGGCATCAAGGTGTGCTACAACGTTCGCAACGCCCAGTGGCGACGGGGTGGTAACATTGGGATGCGTACACATTGCAGGCGAGGTGCTTTTCCTGGCGTGGGGCATCAAGGTGTGCTACAACGTTCGCAACGCCCAGTGGCGACGAGGTGGTTACATTGGGATGCGTACACATTGCAGGCGAGGTGCTTTTCCTGGCGTGGGGCATCAAGGTGTGCTACAACGTTCGCAACGCCCAGTGGCGACGGGGTGGTAACATTGGGATGCGTACACATTGCAGGCGAGGTGCTTTTCCTGGCGTGGGGCATCAAGGTGTGTTACAACGTTCGCAACGCCGAGTCACTCTACAACGAGGCTCGCCTCATCAGCTACGCGATCTACAACATCGCCCTGGTCAACACGGCCATGGTCGCCTTCCAGTGAGTGGTGCGCCTCAACTATGTCAGTCAGCAGTGTCTCTAGTGGTTGGCTGGAAGTTTCCGACGAAGCGGGGCTCTCTCATGAACACTGAGTTTTTATTTCGGGGGGGGGGGGGGGAAGGGCCTGGTTCCTTGTAAGGTGCGCCAATCGTGTCACGCCACCAAGCACCACAAGTCCATATACGCAAGAGTGTATGCGACGCGGAAACTTACTGGGGCGTTTTCTTTTACTGTCAGATTTAGTGTGCCAAAAAATTATATTAGAGTTTGCTGTATTTGACAAAAACTAATTCTAAGATATTGAAGGTGTTACCTTCCTTGTTCAAGCACATGCTGCTGTGGGCCCTGATCCTCACAGCCAGGTTTTCCAAAAAGCCATATAGAGATGTCAATCACATGCAGTTTGCAATCCATGTGAAGGACTGTCTGTCACATACTGAGGAAAATTAAAGGCCGTGGGATTTGAAAAGACAGATTGGAGCATCCTGGCACCAGGAGTTTTGGCGTCTACACGTACAGTCAAACGTGCTAACGCTAATTCCTCGTGGGTTTCCCTTTGCAGCTTGTTCTTCTTCCCACAAGCCGGACCAGACAGCAAGTACTTTCTGGGTTTCGTTCGCACTCAGCTGAGTACGACGGTAACCGTGGGACTAGTGTTTTTTCCGAAGGTGAGTCAACGTAATTGCCACTGAATTATGTGTTACACCATGGGCTGGAATGAATCCAAGCCCAGCCTAGACTTTCCTCATTCCACCGCATTATGTGATGCCCATTTAATTTCCAGGTGTATAGAGTTTTCAAAGGACAGGGCGACCAGTGGGACAACAGGGCTCGGGCAAGGGGTGTCACTGCATCCTTCTCTCTAAATGGCATCGGCTTGGTACCTGAAGAAACTGCGGACCTTTACCAAGAGAATGAAGAGCTGAAGGTAAAGTGAAACACATACGGTAACGCAAGCAAAAGGTTCGATGGTATTTTTTAAATAACGATAGCTCAATAAAAAATATTGTTATGTTCTATAGGAAGAGATTCAGAAGCTTGCTGCGCAGATTGAGTTCATGAAGATCGTGCACATGGAAATGAACAACCGGCACCTAAAGCCGAAGCCGGGCGGCTACTTCAATGCCGCTCACACGGCGGTGACCTTGCAGAGCCCACTAGGTAAGACCACGTCCGCGTATCTCCTCAGCAGGACCATGGCCGTCACAGGAGACGACCACTCGGGGAGCGCGGCCGATGGAGCCAGCGAGAAAGTTTGACTAGTAGTCAATAGTGAAGAAGTGTGGTTGTGACGGGCTTTCGTTACACACCCATCGTCGAAGAGAAGCTGCTGTCTGCGAAGCAACTCCAACTTAGGTGCCGGAACGAAATTTGTATTGCAGGGATTAAATGTGCATTTCCAAAAGTGAGTTGATATTTTCGAAAGAAAAATAAATCTTTTTGGGAATTAAAGTGTTGACAGAGAAATGCATGATTTTAAATGATGGAAGGGGAGAGTGCCTCAATGCTTGAATGAAAGAACATAAAGAGTTTGATGAAAGTAATAGTGTTGCAACATAAAAAAGGATGAACAATATATATTTATGTATTGTCCATGTGTACCTATCATTGTTAAGTGTTAACAAAAAAAAACGTGCTTAAAAAGTAAAAACGGAATGTTTAGCAATCCGTTTTCATTTTCTCTAAGCGAAAGGATTCTAAAACTGCCCAAAAATTGTTTGAAAATAATAATTTTTAAGATTTTGAATGTAATTCGTTTGACGTATGAATTGGAATGGCGGCAGCGTTTGGAGAGCAGCAGCAACGATCACTAGCTGATGTTTCGAAGACTGGTTTTAAAATGTTGGCCTTATTTTAATTCCAGAAAGAAATCCTTGTTAAAAAAGGAAACTATAACTTTTATATTGATTTTTTTAGATTTTCTTAATCTTCTAAATCAAATTATGACAAATAAAACTTGGAGAGACATGAAAAGGATATTATTAAGAGCCAATTGAAAATATCAGATCAGAGTGGACAGATTGAATAACAACCATAATTCTTTACTATTGCTAAAATGCTAAAATTTAGCTATAGTTGCAGATGCAGATAAAATTTTATGTAGCCAATAAAATGTGACGTAAACTTGTTAACAACGTAGGTAGTAAAAATTCTGGTTGAAAGTTTAGATATAATATTATATAACTGTTAAATGTTACTTTTTTCTGTAAAGTAAATGCATGTGTAAATATTGATGAGATGCTAGTGCAATTGAGTAGCAATTCAGAGCCCTGCAAACGCTGTACGAGTGTCTTTTGTTGTTTTATAGGTGTTACCAGTTTTGCCTATGAAATGGGTTCATTCCTTCGTGATAATAGTTTAAGGAAACAATTGTTGGTGTTCTGTTCCTATTCACATGAAAAGTTAATTTATGCATTTACATTATTTTTTGCTCCTGTTATATGATGCACCTATAGGTACATGCTTGGAGTTCAACAATGAGTCTTTTACGTGAAAGCCAAGAAATCAAAGTATCAAATTATCAAATTTTACCATTTAGTTATGATTATTTCTAGAAATATTTACATCACATTGTCGATGCAAAAAGATATTTGACTTTCCTATTCAGTGAAATTTGGCGCGAAAAATTGAACTACTTTGAGGTATTATCCGGCATTTAATTAATTACTAATATACTTATCCATAGAGCATAGATGTCTGTAAAACTAAGTAATAATAATAATATGATGTAGATAATTTACATTCAAAAAAGTGAGTAATAGCACTTTCATCGAAGGAATTGGTGTGCTTAATCATCGTAGGTTTAATTGCGCATCTCGACCGCATGCATAGTGTCTTGGCGGAATGGACCCGAATCCTGCGGGGGTAATATGGCCTCCATTGTGGTACACCTGTTCAAAGTATTAATCAAATTCAATATACGTATTTGATGTACATTTATTATCTGTATAATGAAGCTTGAGCGGATTTACTTGAGACACAACGCTCTTGAGAACACTGGTCTTGCTAGGGTTGTGTAGAGAAGCATTCACTTCCAACATGAGAACTGAGCCCCCTACTTTTGAAAACAACGATGTCTGGCATGTCCCTGGAGCGTACTTTTGACTGCAATCCTATGGTGCGTTTTCGATGGATAACCGGTGTCCCAGCTGAACTATTTGCCATAGGTATACCACAAACTAAAATGAATGTAAATTACGTTTTATAGCACCTTTCCGTGGCAGTATTTGATACTAACAGTTTTAATAATTAGCGACTTGGTCAATTCAAAACCAAGTCGCCCCCTTGCGGGGCGCTATATACGCCTCGGCGCCTGTATTAAAACTGAAATTAACTTTCAGTGAGGATATCTCCTCTTTTCATAAGTGATTCTCTACCTACTCGCAAGGGTTTTAGCTTGTTCCCACCCATTCAACGATGCGTACCCTGCCAATTATACCTTAACCTCATTTCACGTTAAGAAGGTGAGAGGATTTGCATCTTCCTTGAGGACCCATCTGCTGCCAAACACGATTTAAGAGTTTCAAAACTCGATGGCCATATCTAGAGCTGGACAAAATGCTCTAATGGGCAGCTTTGAAACTCATAGCTCCTGTCTAGCAGCAGCGGGCCCCGAGGAAGAAGCAAGTCCACTCTCCTTCTTAACGTGAAATGGAGTACTTAGGTACGCTCCTGGCTGACTAGAGCAAGGTCTTCGTTGTGATGCTTCTCCCGCCAAAAGAACGTGTTCTACGGGAGCCAGGTGATTTGTGTCACGGTTTATCACCTACGTCGCTCGTTTTCATACATAATACATAATTGAGCACTTGTGTATTATTGCATAATATGTGTTCGTTTTAGTGTTCGTTGATATATTTAAATCAGTCGATTTCTACCAATTATTCTCTAGGGTGGAACTGGTGGATATTTATACTGCCGGATATGTCTTCAAAGAATTGTTATGCATTTTGGTTTAAGCTAACAAATATTTTCTTTCATCGACAATAATATAGATGAAATTATTTATAAGACATCGCGACAAAATATTGGTGAAAACACCAGTACCTACCTAAGTTATATTGAGAACGATTACTAACTGAACATGATAGCGTAGGTGTATATATATTTTTTTTTCTTTAGCTCTATTCAAGTTATATTCTATTCTGATGTAGTACATGCCTATTATGTGGATAGGTATAAGTGTAAAATGTTATGTATTCAACTCTCTGTTAAGTTCTCGTTAAGGAGAAGAGATCTCATTAAGCTACTTCTCTTATAATGAAATTATTTTATCTCGGTTTTAATATTGTTTTTAAAAATGTGCTCTTACAAGAATGAATGATATGTTGTCTAGGTATTAAATTTATAAATACAAAATTAACTGCGTAAACTATATGGTATCTGTATTGAAACAAATTCACTATCTATCATTTATCTCATCAAAGCCAAAATCCCATTACTGTTACATTGATTGCATATATATATCTTTTTTCTGTATACTTTTTTAATACTTATTTGTGATATGGTAACTCACGTGACTACCCGGGGCTTTCAATTTAAATGCGCAAGTGTACAATACAGACTCCAGAGCGACATTATCCTTCCATCATTCCAGTCGTCGGCATGGCTCAGTGGTAGAGCTAGCCTCAATATCACTGCATTGGACACTCCATTAAATTAGCGAGCCCGTGCTATCTACCACGTCGGTGTCCATCTTACCGCTGAGCTAGGTGGGTTAGAGAAGAGGAAATTATGAGAAAATTGTTCTTTATTAGTTGCATTTGCGCTGTAGAATTACGCAGAGTGGGTTTAGCGCCTGGCTACAAAAGGTCGCGTATAGAGCAGAGTAGGTTCATCGCCTGGCTATTAGAGTGCGTTGAGAGCTGTGTTGGAGCAAGGTATCGTCTACATGTCGTCTAGCGTTCCCCACCACTCTTCACTCGTCCATCTGGCTCTGTCAGTAGCACGGCCGATTAGTAGTACGGACATCATCAGATCGAATCCGGCAGTATCCTGAGATTTTTGTTTTAGTCACATTTAAATTAGTTATGATTTTCGGCAAAACACTGCCCTCCTAGCTCAGGCGTCTTCGTCCGAATCCACGGCACTGATGGCGACCCGAAGGTGCACGGCAATGGTAGGTCAGGTAACGCCCGTCGCCACCCAGTCAAGACGCCCGAAAGCGCCTTGGTGGAATTAGGGCGAGCAACGCATTGACTCTGACGGCGACAAAACTCCAAAGAGAGTCGCCCCACGCCTGTGCCGGGAATCGAAACCGGACGCCTGTACCGGGGATCGAACCCGGGCCAGACTTTTGACAGTCTAATGCCATACCACTGAGCTAGGAGGGCAGATGGCATACATAGAAAAAAACAGATATATAAGTTACATTTGCGCAGAAGAATCGCCCAGAGCAAGTTCATCACTTGGCTAATAGAGTGCGCTCAGGGCAGTGCAGAGACATAGGCGCGAGATTCAAACCGACGTGATTTCAAGTGGCATGGTTGTGGTGGAGGTGCCGGGTCGATGGCGAGGTACCGTCCCTGAAGTGTTCTTTGGCCCTTGCTACCCTTGCTACTCGGGAGGCGGCGGAGATGCCAGCTCATTTGAAGACAACTGCTGGAGACTTGTTTCCCTGAACTCGAAGGGCATACTACTCAGATTGCAAACATCTCTCTCTATCTTTTAATCTTATTTAAATTACGAAAGCTCGTAATTGGCTATTCATTTTATTATTATATAATATATAATATATAATATAATATATAATATAATATAATTATATATTGGGGTGCATTGGATTCCCCGTTAAATTGTCCCCCTTTCCCACCCCTTGCAGGCCAAAGAACGTCAGTTGAAATTCCAAAATATTTTTCTTTAACCCGTCAATAACTCCCTCAGTTTTGGCTTGACGAGTAAACGGATGGGTGCATTGGACTCCCCGTGAAATTCTACTCCTATTACCACCCCTTGCGGGTTGAAAAGAGCAAGTCAAGAATTTTGACCAGAAAATATCGTTGAAATCCGTGATGGTTAGCCCACGGTTTTGATCGAGATTTCCCGATTTTCGAAGATCTCCCATACTTCTGTCTCAGGGGTAGTTGGCCACCCTAAACACGATGGGCAACTCAGATTTGGCACAACTTGAATACTTAAGCAGCTAGAGCGATTTATAATTTTAAATCGTCAATAAATCCCTTGGGTTTGTCCTAAAAAGAAAACGGGAGTGTGCATCGGACTCCCCGTGAAATTCTACCCCTATATACATCTCTCGTGAGGTGCAAAGAACAAATCAAAATTTTGAGCAAAATACTATGAATCTTCTTGGAACTACAGCCTTTGTTATAGGCAACCCGCGCTACTTAGTTGCACTGCTAGACAGCCTATGTAAAGGGACGAGTCTACCCTTAAATTATAGTGGAATGCAAGCTTTAAACAAAGGAAAATAGTATAATTGAACGTAAATGCCCCCCCCCCCTCCCAGAAAATTTCAAAATTGACTTGATCGACTGAATTTCAAATTTAATGGTCTTGAATGAAATAAGACGCAATTTCCTTGTAGACATTCACTTAGCATAATCACAACTACATTGGCTTCAACTGGAAAGGCTGAATTCAAGATCTCAACCGAACTTAATAAGAGAATTCAGGTATAATTGATGATGAAGCTATAGCCTGGCTCCCTCGGCTCCATTCTAATGGAGCGGAGGGAGATTTACCCTCCGATTTACCCTTTAACGGCCCCCCAGCCTATGCTCCTGGGCCCTGGTGCCGTTCTATCAGCTTCACCAGCGGCTGCTACGTCACTGCATATGTAGGTACCATGGGACCAGAGTTTCAGTTCGGCTGCAGCTTTGAGGCTTGAATCCCCAATATGGGCAAAATTATCGAAAGGTTATTGATGCACAAATGTTGTAAAATGTGTTCAAAATGTTTGGCACACAACCAAATACAATAATAATCTATGTTGTTTTAAAAATCTTGCCTTTGCAATGTAAATGTTGTAATGGCGAGGTACTTTAACCGATGGACTGTGCAAACTTTCAGCTCTATCTTGTAAGCAAATACCGTAATATATAAGCTTCGAAGCTTCTATTATATTATGGTATTTGTTGTAAGCATGTGCATTATTCCTAGTCACTGGATTAATTCAACAGGGCTTTGTTGGATATCTGAAGGCAACCATCAGTTGCACACACACAGTGATTGCACATAATAAGGAAAATGGTTCTTTCAGAAATTTTCTCTGAAACAATAATGTTTTCTGGGCTATAAAAAGACTGAAATAACACATGGGTCTTTATTACTGTAAAATTTTTAATTTAAAAAACATTTTATAGATTACATCATCTATTCCAAAACCTGAGTTTTTAGGCATCACAAATATTCTACTTTATGATTGAAAACAGAATGCAACTACAACAGAATGCAACTTTATTACATCAGTCGCAGATCAATTTTACCGTTGCAAATCTAATACGTAAACCAGTGGTACTCAACCATCGTATAAAGGAAACGTGTGACCTCAGCGGGCCGCATAGGGTAACTTGACATTAAACTCGTGATTTGCAAGATGCGGTGTTGTGCAACTTGTGGGCATTGAATGCATGTTCGTAACTTGCACATGAAACAAGATTAAATTTCATACAGCTTACGACACAATTGGGGTGTTTGTGGGTTCAATCACTAGGAAAACTGTGTTAGATAACTTTTTGGTGCAAATTCTATGCGTTTCAAGGAGATTTGTCCTAGAAAATACCTTGGAAATATGCACTGGTGAAGGTTATGGAAATTTCAAATAAATATATTTTCCAATGACTGAGAATAACATGCTTGGTTGGCATTTGAAATATAATAACATATTATTTTGAGGCGGGCCGCAAAAATATAAGCGTCCGGCCGCAGGTTGAGTACCACTGACCTTGGTAGGTACCTAGATATTGTAACGTATCCTAAGGTACACCTACTTCGGCAATAGCTACCAGAGATCCGTTTATTGAAAAAAAATGATATGGTGTCTGACATGAGGGACTCGCAAGATTTCTCAAGACATAGACATGAACAATCTTGGTGCAATGTACATGCGGTACAAAGAAGGTTGGCAATTCTTACCGAAAAATATTAACATAAAACTAATTTAAAAAAAAAACCACCTTTGTGCACCGCCCCGGTACAGGATAGGGATAGCTTTTACATCATAAATGCCGTGGGTGTACGTTTCTACAATGTCATAAAAGCAGATAAACATTACATACAAGAGAATTATTTAGGAACTATAAAAATCAGTCTACTTATTTATAATGTATTAGTATATATTTCAGCTTTCAAATAGCTCTACACAACGACATAATCTTCGTTAGAGGGTAGATCTGACAGAAATGACGACTGGTGAGGCCTCTTTGGTACTGTAATGCTGCACAGCATTTGGAGGGTACTTAGCTAGTTGCATTTCCTGGCTAGCAATGACCGAATATACAACGATGAGATTCATGAAATAAAGAGTGTGGACAAAAAGGATATTGGAATTAGGTGTAAGTTATATTGTTCTACAAAAACCAATGTTTTTTCAGTTTTCTCAACTTTACACACCTATCAAGCACCTATTTTTTTGGCCAGTAGTACCCTCCTACAGAAACCAAAGAAAATTTTGCAGCCCCCTTAATTTAGAAAGATAACTGCCTTAAAAATTTACCCAAAGATAATGTTTCAGAGAAAAATAAACGCTGATGTTTTCGTCGTACGCGCGGAGGTTGCCACGGGAACTTCCCCTGGCCACAAATACTGACACAGAGTTTTGGGGAAAAAATGCACTTCCAGTCGAAGGGTTGTTTGATGTCTGATGGTGTGTAAGGTAATTATACTTTAAAAAATGATGATAGAGGTGTTCATTTTCAAACAGTGTCTAAAATGCCTTTTTTACGGAGCTTGTATGGAAAAAGTATGTCATAACTTGTATTAATAACTACCATCCGACACCAATTGATTCTTTCTCGGTCTATGGTTTTTTTTCAGATTTGTACATAAATAATTGTTGGTGTTGGAAGTTCTCGCGTGAACCCATGCATTGGCCCCTGGCCAAGCAGCGTGGTATAGGAATCCAATCGTTTGCAACGCTCTTCAACAGTACCTTCGAGTTGACCTGAAAATCTTGAATACCACAAATTGGGGTCTTGCAAGCTCTGATTTTGTAACATGAAATACAAGTGAACTGATTTTATGATTTTAAATTCCTTGTACACAAAAGAATGAAACAATGATACTAAGTGAGAAACTACATGATCAGCATCATGGAATTTACATTTTCAGGACCCAATAATAATCTGCTTTCATGGAAATTTAATTCGTCCCTCAAAGTCAAAGAATATCTTGTTTAGGAGCGGGCGGTTTGAGCGATACGGGCTGTACAACACTAGGTTGCCTGACTGATGCCAAACATTGGTGACTACAGGAAAGGATCACGTTGCAAAGCTCACCGTATTTGCGATAACTGTACTGTCTTTTTAATTTCCACCAGCAAAGATTCACTATAAAAAAGCCTTTCTTGCAAAAAGCTTCTTTTCTTCAAGGTAATTTTTTTCCTTCTCGTCAAGCTGTAAAAGAATTCCGATTTGTATCATTATTCATCAGACACTTAATAGTTTATACAATAAAGGAATTAAAGATATTTTAAAATTATGGATCACACATTTCTTCTAAATGTTACAAAGTATTTTGATGTTCATTGCATTGATGGACCATTTACCTCTTGAAACTGATTTTTACCATATTCGAACTATGAAGTAGGTACGTAAAATTTTTTCCTGAATTATGGGTTTGTTATTAACTTATTAATTATCTAAGATTTCTGGCTTCTCGCGCGGCATGATCTGCGAGATGAGTACGATTCTCTTTGTAGAATATTCTATCCCCTCCCTAATAATTCTCGCTTCCTTTGGCTGCCGCCGCTACAGCAGCGAGAACTTTGCTCAAATAATTTGAATTTTATCTGACTAGAGGTTGCTCTGGGTGCTAGGGGTTCTGCACGGACTGGACACAAGAAGTTTTTTTACTTTCCGAATGCCATCACTAGATCTTCCTAATTAATTAAAAAAGTTTAATCCAAATGGTAAAAATAGTTGGTCATAGCACTAAAAGGATGCAGCTTACTTTTTTAAGTTCGTTCAGAACATCTTCCATAGCGGGCTCCAGCTTTAATGCCCTGTTCAGCTTTAACCTGGCCTCTTTAAAGTCGGAAAGCATTATTTGTGCTCGACCCCAGCTGAAATAAAAGCATGAAAATAGTAGGTATCTATGCAAACATTTTTAAATTGGTCACCAGCCAGGCTTTATTTTTTTGCAGATATAGGAATCTAGGTATATGAAATAATACATTTCAACAGAATTCACTTTTCCTGTTTGTGTAATTGATTTGATCAATTAGCTGTTTGTTTGATTACATGCACTTGCTAGTGATGATAATATAGAATAGTATCTTTATTGAAGAAAGATTATTTATGTTGTGTGCACTTGTGCCATACTTAACTGGGTTTAATTTGAATTTAAATGACGGTGCAAAATTTTTGGTTTTCGTTAATATGACCAATTCTCACATGATGAGAGCCCTGACATTTTTGTGATCTAAGCGAATTGCCGCCCTGCACATGTTGCACGCTGAACGCGGCTCCTGGATCTTGTTGTAACACATTGCAAGATTCACATAAAGCTTTTGTAGCAATCTCTCTTGATCTTTTTGTTCTGTTTCGTTTGCCAAGCTGCACTTCTCGAGAGGTTGTAGTGATTTGTTATAGCTGTTTAAATTCAAACAGGGAGACCATGAAACACCAAGATTTTCAAAGAAAACCAAAAGAAGATAATCTTTGGAAACTTACCTCCGTATTGCTTCTCTATAATCATCTCTGTTGAAATATTCATTTCCTAGTTCATATGCTTTCCTTGATGTTGCCAAAGTTACTTCAAATTTCGATTTCGGAACTTTAGCTGAAGCTCCATCTTCATCTGTAGCCGTAGTCTCATCTTTGACTATAACTTCAGTGAAATCAACCAATTCAACTTCATAAAGAATTGTAGAATCTACAGGGAAGAATTTTTTATTTATTTAGGACATCGGCACTTGACAACCTACCCCCCAATCTAAATGAATGTCAGATTGTTACTGTTTTTTGACAGTGGCTATAAACTGATTTCAATAGCAGGGGCGGCTCGTGAGGGAAACAGTAATGTAGTTATACCTGACTAATTAAAACATGTACTTTTATGTTCATAATTATTTTTCATTACATTTGTTTGCATGTACATATGGGTGCAAACTGTTAAAATATACTGTGGAAAAATATCACGCTCTTTGCAATGCGCCGATTGCACGAGCTGATGAAAGCAACAAATTGTAAAGAAACGCTGGCCAAGCACTGCATGTCTGCTGCCTTTAGCGCATGAATGCCACCCCGCGCTCTCTCTCCCTCCGGTACGGGCGGCACGGCCCGCCTCCCTGGCCAGCAGAAATGGCCTTGAACGCAAGCCATTAAGAGCTGCTCGAAAGCTGTCTTTGGGGGCAGATATCCCATCCTCGGGCAAACTCGGCTAGCCTCGGGCTTGGCTTGCCGAGAGCTAGGCTGGAACATCGATGCATCGACACCGCGCTGAGCTTCTGAGCGAGAGCGACAGAGTCATACACTTGCCAAACACAACGATTAGCTATCATGAGTTAGTGTGACACATTTTAATTCATTTAGGAGAACACCAGACGTTCAATGCAAAACAGTTCGTTCAGGAGTCCATTCTGAAACGAAAGACTACCTACAGAGTAAGGAACGTAAAAAAAAAAACAGTTTGTTGTTTTAGGGTGGGGGGGGGGGGGGTATTTGAGATTTAATTGCTTCCCCTCCAAGAAAAACACTCACGAGCCGCTACTGATCAATAGCCAGTAAATATTTCTGCCACAGGATCTATGATGATAAGGGTTTGTTAATTTCAATTACCTATTTGACAGCAAGGTTCGAAGCATAAGAAAATGTTTTAGCAACTTACTTTGAGGAATACGAGGAGGTACCCCAAGTGCTCGGTAAGCCAAATCGGGGTGTACGAGGAATTGTGCCTGCTCCTTTTTCATCATTGTTCGTATGCCAATACCCAGACCTTCTAAAAAGTCATTGAGAGAGCATTTTGTTGGTTTCCCATGGGAAAATGTAGAGTCAAAAGGTAACTGTCCAAACTCTAGATATGCATTGTACAGAACAACCACGTTAGCATTTTCTGGACAAGGTACTCCGTTACCCTGCCTTAGAACCTAAGCAGACAAAATATGAAGATTAAGTATAATATGATGTTACAGAATTAAGAAGGGTAGATATCATTAGTAGGCAGAGACATATTAATCTCCTCTTTGTAGTAAGGAATTGACATGTTGTTATCACCTGCTTCTTAACCTTTCCATCTCTCGTGATGTTGGTCATCTTGTCAGAATAATTTGAAAACGAGTCTACACCAGGCGAGCCTCTCAGTGGTTTACCCATGGCATCTCGACCCGCTGCAAAAGTTTCTTCATTGCTATTCAGCTGCAGATCATTGTACTTGTCAATTAAGCGAGATTGCTCTTCTTCCATTTCCATTGTTTCCAGTGGGTCGATATCCACAACTGTTTCATGTTTAGAAATTAACTCCCTAAAAAACAGGAGGCATTACAATTAATATAATAAAATTATTCTAAACGCAAAAACGTTAACGGCAGAACTCATAACTTTTATCGTTTGCAGTAGAAAATTTTTTCTGTGCCCAAACAACATATAATTAATGTACCTGTGGGCTTGTTAAATGCACTAGGTATCAGGAATCCAAATACCCTATTACTGTTAAAGTAGGTACCTACCTATCTATAATCAGTGGTTAATTTGGGAGCAAGCTGACGTAAGCCTGCTTACCCACCTATTTCCGCACTTACGCACATTTTCTTGTCTATCAGGTGGACTTCTCATTACACAGTTGGGCTCAAGAAAAATAAATATTTTATACGGTTTACATCGGTCATTTATATTTTTCCTCGAGTTCTTTGACTGCGTTTCAGAATGATTAGCTGAATTCGGCATTTTGTCTGCTATGTGATGGAAAAATTTGCACATAATTCAATTCAAACGCCTTGTGTTCAAAGAGAAAACTAAAAAGAAATTGACTAAACATGTGATAGGACGCATATAAATATATTCCACCCGACAGAGGGAGGGAATAATTCCGTGTAAGGGGCGTGTTAGCCTAAGATTACCACAGCCTAGTGGACTTTAAAGTAAAGTTTCATTTGACTCTTTTACGATTTGTAAAGAGTAAAATGGTTAATAATTGTAATGATAAATCAAGTTTTTAATGGCAATGACAAAAACTTAATCAAATGATTCTATGATATGGTACCCTATGATATGAGATCCCCAAAAAGTGGCAAACTCAAATTAATTCTAGTGTACCTGACCATTCTGGCATTTCGCCCACCCAGTCATGAAACACAGACTGGCAAAAGTTCCAATGGTATATCTTCAGGTACTACTCCCAAATATTATTACACCCTTCAATTAAACACTGGGTAGGTAGGTAGGTTAGGTATTCTGTATGCCCATTCCAAGGTTTGGTTTTGTAGCTAGGTACCTAGGTAGGAACATAACCTCGAAATTATGCTGCTAAGTAATATTGGTAATATTAAAGGTGGATGCTTACTCAAAATCAAAATCTGAAGAAAACGGAAGCTCTGGCTTCTTATTCGTAGACATGTTTTCCTGAACTGAGGCGCTTTCCTTTCCAAATGCCAAAACCTTACAATGCTCTTGCTTAGCCCCGCTCCCCGCACACGCACTCAGGGTTGCCAGATGACTTTGTCG
This sequence comes from Nemoura dubitans, assembly GCA_921293005.1. Lineage (NCBI taxonomy): Eukaryota > Metazoa > Arthropoda > Insecta > Plecoptera > Nemouridae > Nemoura > Nemoura dubitans. Next base: position 19,136,635 of record OV121074.1, read on the forward strand.
CCAGACTTGTTCGCCAGATCGCCCAAAATTTAAATTTTAACACGACAGCTAGGAAATGTGGGAAAAATACAAGACGGATCGAAAATACACTGTTATTTTTCATATCATACATTTTAGGAATTAACTATTTAACTATATTCGCGACAGACAAGATACACATCTTGCCCTCTGCAACCTGCAAATGGGGAGTCCACGAGTTTCCCGGCGGTTTTGAGTGCGCTTGCAACTGGCCGAATTTCCCGTGGCCGCAGGCAGTAGTCCCTGCTAGCGGCGAGCATCCCCATAACCGAAGGTTATTATATTTTATCTTTGATCCCCATGGTAGAAGGAGCGCCCGAGGTATTCGAATCAAGAGCGGGAGAGTAATTTGAATGGGCCGCCCAAAGATAACTTTTGAGCCATGCTTTGAGGGCCCCGCCAAAGTCATTCAGAGTAAAATTACGATGAATTCCTTCATATCTGTATTAAAGGCAATTAAAAAAAAGAAGTGAAATCTGACGTCTGTAATCTCCCAAAATGCGATGGGCGACTTTTGGAATTGGTAAGTCGCAATCGACGACTTCCAGTCGCCCAAATTGCGATAAATCCCCCAATCTGGCAACCCTGCACGCACTGACCTGTCCTGTCAGAAGTAACTCAGAAATGTCAGAACGTATCTCTGGTCAGAACTAAGGCCAAACTCTGCCAAAATATAGGCATTTCATTGGCAACACTGTTGATTGCCAAGGCGCTAATTTTGTAGGTGTGGCTAGTTGTTAATTTTGGATCAGTTGTATGAAAATTGAATATTTGCTGGTTGTAAGTCACTCGTTGGCTGATTTTCACGTGGGCACTTGCACTAGGCTGGGATTGAGGGAACTTCAGTTACGCAAAAATCCGTTGATTGCCTCCAGAAAGTCGCGGGGTAAAAGTGTCATGAGCCACCGTACTGGTAATACTTATCGGACACTAGTATTTTTGGGTTCCTTGTGAAATTTTGAGTCGGTTTGGGGATGTGTGGATCATTGGGAAACTAGTTTGACAGTACACGTCATGAAAGCCTGCAAAAAACCTCAGAAACCAGCGGCAAATCTCGGCCCTCCACTCCGTGACAGTCATCGTCCGGCTGTGTTCGAGAGAGATGACCAATTTTTGGCATTCAAATGGAAGTTCGGTGGTCAATGTTTCCTTTATTTAGCTCAGTAGGTACCTGAAAACTAGTATAAGCTAGTTAGAACTAATCGGGTTCTAGTCCGCTCACCGGAATAAGTCTTCTGTGGACATTGCCTTCGAGTTTTGTGCCACTCTGTGGGAGTCAGCCGCAAGCCGCAACGTTACTGAGCAGGGCCTTGTTGCGCTATCTATAGGACAGTGCACTGCTGTGTCTGGTCAACAAGGCTTGGCTAGCGGCAGCATTGATTTACTTTGCCCACACCAGGAGTTGCAGGATGCAGAGTGTCCAACCTCCAAAGGGCATTTAGGGGCCTCGGATTCAAACACCTGCAGTTATTTGGGTGAAAAATCAAAATCTCACTGCATCTAGCGTTTGCAAACGCTAGTGTGAGTCCACCTTAAGGTGATGGCATGGCAAACCTTTTCATTCTTTGTTTTACATGGTTGAGCATAGGACTGCAAGATGTGAACTCATCAAAAGTTAATCGCTTTAGGACAATTACCTTGCATTTCGTGCTTGCCCATCTGTCATCTCGAAGTCTGAATGACAGCGTCCCGAGAGGGACGCAAGTCAAGAAGTGACGGCAGTCACCGTGAGATGATATAAAAATACACGAGGATTTGTTGTTGGTCACCAAAAATCTACAATTAATATACTACATAAAAAAATTGTTTCTGAAATACCTGGTTCAAAAGCTACAAAAAAGGTTTTTTTGAAATATCATTCATTTCTCAATTAGGTTCTCTTAAAAATGAGTAGGACTAAACACACAAAAAATTAAAACATTTTGTGATATAATACCATACTTTTAATATGCAATTTAGCGCATTATTCATTTATATCAGTTATTGGTTACTTATTATTGCACCCTCATAAATTTCTGAGCACAATTGGTATGTTCAATCATCATAGTCAGTAATGAAAATGGATTTTGCACGGAACGCTCTTAGTACTAAGTTGTAGTACTTTTTGTATGCATGCTAACAAGAAATTTCCACTTCTAAAATAGCCAATTTTTCATGGAAACAAGATAATATTTTACGCTAAGTACACTACCAAGTATCAATGAATGGATCATGCCACATTTAGTATTTAATTGTATCAGCATTATTTGCTTCGTCACCCGGCCATTAAATGAGCTCACACAAGTCACAACTTAAAACGACCCTGCAAGCAATGCGTCTAACATAACAGAGTCATACCTAATACTTCTAGAATATTGTTATTTACTTTTATATACTTATTCACAAAGGAACGGAATAGTACCATGTATTTACAAATCGTGGAATATCCACGAGCGAAAGGAAAATAGGATGCTACTTTCAATGAAGAGTGTGTACGAATGAAAACTCTACAAAAAGTTGCCGATGAGAACACAACTATTTCACTAACAGTTTGTGGGATCACCAGACTTCCTACAAAACACACGTACACTATTTTCACCGATGCGGCAGAAACGAACAGATCTCTTGCGCGTCACACTTCCGCTTACCGATAAAAGATCACAGACACCACAGGAAAATTATTAAAATTAAAACACCGACACTTTCCCACGACAGCGGAAAGGTATGCTTGGAATATGGGATGCCTAGTATGTCTCTATTCTGATAAAAACAAGTGTTTTGTTGTTACAATTTTGGTTTGGAGCAGAAACATTTAAGCTGTGTTTTTTTTTTTAAATTGTGATAAAAATGTTCAGCACTAGCTGTCCATCAACAAATAAAATGGAACTTTGCCAATCCTTTGGCCACTTAAAACAATAACAAACAAACAGATTTGTACAGAACAAACACATTAACAAGGAGATAGGTATTGATAATATTGTCAATTGCAATCAATGCAATGATCATCTGATCCATTGATTCTTAATGTACATTCTTCTACTCATGGATAAAACATTTACGACCCAGCATCCAGAGCAAGCGTTAAAACCCTTTCGAAAATGGCAATCAGCTATCCAACTGAAATGTCAAATCCAGACAACTGCCCTTATTTATTATTATCTCAGCAACCACACTTTTGTTGGTAAAATTCAGGTCTGTTTATATATTTTTTATAATGTCACATTGATGCCCATTTTTCCCTTCTATTTAAGTGTACATAACAGACTGTATAGTGATTGCATTTTACTTCTTAGTTGCAGATGCAAGTAATGCATGCATTGGAATTTTTGTCACAGTTTGCAACCATGCACATGACCAGTTTCTGTTGGGTAAACTTACAATAATCATTTAAAAAATGAAGTTGATGTCTTTTGGCCAAGTGGTTCTTTGTTAGTCGCTATGAATTGGTTCCACTCTTAGCATAGGTATCTAACCACTTTCTCCCATCTTATAATTTTATGGCATGGCCTATCCACAATTTTAAATAACTTCTGGTAGACAGTTTTTTAAGTACAGCGTAGGTACTGTATAGCAATCATTTTTATGAAATATCTGTATCAGCATAAATGGAAAACTATAAGGTATTTTGTTTGTACTAGTTCCAGTTTATCGTTGAGGTTGCCAAAGATAACAAATCTGCGAGTAGACTTTCATTAGACTCTTTGCATTCATCAGATGATTCCGCGACAACAGAATCTTCGCCTTCTCATAGCGGCACACCGAGATGTCACCGTCGATGTTAACAACACTGAATTCACAAGGAGATTCACTAACCACCGTTTAGTATCAAAATGAACACGAATCCAGAGCGAATGTTTACCGGCGAGCGTCTTCCGTCTCTTCAGCGTTGGGCCCTCGTGCCATGATATGAGCAGAGCTAAGTGCGTTGTGGCCATGAGTGACCTCATACTCCATCACTTCCTGGTATATGAGATCCTTCCATTGGTCCACGGTGTGCTCGCGTTCATCCACAGAGTGGTCATACGGCCCGGGCGCAGGCTGGACAACAGAACAACAAGTACTTTCAGAGTTAGCAGACAGCCCACTAGTCTCATCATAAATTACTGGTGGTATTCAAACAACTTGTTCAGTTTGTTGATTGGCTTATGTCTAGAAATGTATGATTGAAAACCAAGATTTGGGCTAAGAATTTGGGCAGCCAGTGAAGCAGCACTTATAATGTCAAACTAAACGAGTAGGTAGCAACGTTGAATTTATACATTGATTCTGTGGCGAAACTGAACAGTGCATTGGATTCAGAGAAGATTAACTTTAATAAGGAGTATACACGTACATTCTGCCTAAAAGAGTTACAATCAGTCGATAGGTTCATTATTCAATGTCAAAAGTAGAAACTTATATCATACAACAACTCAGACTCCTAGATATTTCGTGGGAAAATAACAACACCCACAAACTCCAAGGTAATTTCAAACCCAAATAGCAAGGTAAAGTAGTACAATACATTAAACTGCCTGCATCTACAAATCTATGGATTTATATAGAGAAGAAAGGTAATAATAAGTAAATAACACAAATAGACCAGCAAAGTGGCATCAAAAAAGATGAAGTAGGTGAGCACAAAGACCCAGAAAATGTTCTAGCATGCAATATGCAATAATGCAATCTCGAAAGATACATGTGTGTCTCAAATATCGCACTGACTAATCAAACACAGGATACACGCAGCAAACACCCAGTACTCAGACAAGTACGTAAATCAGAGTGCATCTGGTTTGATTGCAGCGGTTAGTGTTGGCGGTAGCAGCAAGCAACGTGATTCCAACGTCTACGTATAGAGGGCGATCCAGCCGACTCACCTTCGACGTAGTGAAGCGGCGTGACGCAGACGGCTGCTCCGTGATAAAAATTGTCATTTACTTGGTAAGTAGGTAGGTAGGTAGGTAGGTAGGTACGTGGTAGGTTGTTATGTATGCTAATCATTTCAACTAGGTTTTCTAGCACTTAGGATTGCCCTCTATATGGTCAATCATTTACCTTGATTAATCATTGCTCACAATTTGGATATTCAAAGTAAAATTCAAGATACTCCAAGACAACTCAAGGTAAAAGATCGATGTCGTGTGCTTGTTGTTACTAGCTCTCATGCTAGTTAGTAGAAGTAACTAGCAACTATTAGTAGAAATGTACTTGGCTTTTATCTTAATTATCTATTTGAATGAGTTAATAAAATATTGAGCATTATTGCATTTTGTTAAAAAGTAAGCTTCAGAATATAAGCAAAGGTATATAGGTATATAGGCTTCAGCAGGCCTATGTTTGTCAGGGATTGCACTTAAATGTACAGAGAGAGAGAGAGAGAGAAATAGAGACTAGCAGTAGTTAAGCCCATGGTTAGTGAGGTTATCGCTAAAGAAATTTTGCGGTACACACTGATACATCATGAACATACAGACACGCAGCTTAAAGTATTTACGAGTTACATTGAAATCATTTGCTAACATTCTGCTGAAGTTGCTGATTTAATTAGCAGATATCTTTGTGGTTGATCAACTACCTATGGACTGGAACTAAAATTTAACTTTTGTTTTCCTTCAGACGTTTGCTAGCATACTACACTCTCACGATATCAAAACCAACATAGCCCGAAGGCAAATTAAAGAGTTTGTTGTATCATTGTGCCAACACCCCTACTTGTTATCTGCTAATTCAACAAATAGATTTAAAAAAGTTTAAACAACAAAATTAAACGTGTGGTGTGAACTTGTAAATTGAATCATATGCCATTTCAACTAAATTGCAATAATAATCTTATTGCTCTGCTAGAAATATTTTAGAACCCTATCATGAGTCATATTATACAAAACATTAGTTTCAATCAAAATATTAATGCACAATGCAAATCAAAATTGAAACATTGTATATGAAAAAACCAATGCATACAAATACCACGGAGGATTTAATTTTAATATCAAAAAGATTTTTTGAATGTACAACTAAGCGTACTCTAGAAAGTCGTACTCTAGCATTATTTGTTTGTTCAATGTCTAAGTGGCGTGCTCACAGGCTAGATCAGATGTCACGTCTTCTAATCCTGACACCTGGACTTTCTGCTTGTTTCGAAATTAGTAACTTACCTTTTCAACTCTTAAAAAGCGTCTTACAGTTAATATGTAAGATAGCTTATTACAATTTTTGCTAACAGCTTGAGCAAAGCATTTTGAAACTTTAAGACTTGTAAGCAAAACATTTTTTCCAGAAATATCAACACTTGTGATTTGAAAAGTAACCTTCTCATAACAACAAGCATAAAGTCATGTCGGCTAACACTAAACCGGCTCAATTAAAATGTTAGTTGTAACATTTTACAGTTGTCCCGGATCCTGTACGTCCAAAGTCCACAAAAATCTAGAGTGTTGGTGTGGCGCGTTACAAAAGCGTGTGACAACTTACCGCATTGACTTCTCCCTCGTCGTACCACACGTTGATGTAGGGATGGAGTAACGCCTCGTCCACGGATATCCTCCTCTCCGGGTCGATCACCAGCATCCTCGAAAGGAGGTCCCGAGCTTGACTGGCTGAAATCAAATCCAGCCGACACAACATTACACGCTGCTGGTTTACTACCTAGAGTACCTTCAGAGCAATCTTCCTGTTCTTCTTTTCCACAATTATTATGACAATCTTGCACAAAAACTCATGCAGACGTAAATCCTTGATAATATGACGTTCTTTCTCTCCTTTCACAAAAATCAATTGGAAAGTTATTACGAGAATGTTTAGCTAAAATTGAATCCAATTGTACAAATTTAGAACCAGGTAGCCTACGCAAAAATATCAATGGACCAGCCTTGCCAACTCGCACTTCTGAGCCCAAGTCGTTGTGAACGAGGCATACCTTTGAGCTTATTGTGCTCGGACGAGTCAGACGGAAAGAGGACGTCGGGGAAGAGCCGGTCGAACGGGTAGCCTGGATACCTCGGCCGATTCTCGACGTAATTCCTTACGGTCGGCTGCAGCCGCTTCATGAAGTCTTGCGACGGCGTACCCAATTGCTCTTAAACACAAAAAATTCCAATAAGCCACCTCTGTACGTTTTTTGCTAAATAACAACTATTTATTAATTATTATGCATCATTTGTATCTAGTTTCCCACTGGGTTTGCAAGACTTGACAAGTGCAAGAGCCAATGCGTGACGATGATCACGACATATTAATCAAAAAGTTCTGGTGAGGCGTTTAAACAGTCCACTGTCCACTGTTTGTAGTTATTTAACCTACTAAAGTCAATCAAATGTTTACATAATTAGAATTCTGGCATCCTTATATTTGTATAGGTACTGATAAGTGGATAACATTCATTGGTGTGTGCTAAAGTTCCATCTGCCGATGCATCAGATCCATTTGTTCTGTATGAAATCTGGAATGTTGACGGATTTCCAATATTTACTTAGCGAAGCTGTGCCATCGTAGAATTGATTGTACAGTTTGATTTTCAAACAACAAACAACATTGTTGATAAACATTGTTTCTGGCTGTTGAGCAGGCCAATAGATCACGTGCAGGTAGCCAATGGTCAGGCCACTCGTGTATTTTGAACACACTTCATCACCATGCCAGGCAGTAATGCAAAGCTGTGTGCTCATGTGAAAGCTTGCAGAAAAAAAGCAGCAGTCCGCCGAAAAAGGCACTTCTCGAGTTTGGAACTACAGTTATTGGGCCACAACTGTAGCAATTGCCAGCCACTCTTTGGTCACATTTCTTGCCCTAGGCCTACACTTTTAAATACGAGATCACCAATACATCAAGTTTTCACTCAGATATTTCGAGGTGAAATATGTCAAACGTGCCATGATTTGTACCAATAGCTGTAAGACCTGTACTCTTAAAGCGTAAACAATCACTGAGTGAGTTATGGTGGACGTACCTATTATCTTGTTCCATTGGTCGATGTGGTCTGTGCCGGGGAAGAGGACGCCCCCGCGAATCATCTCGCCCATGATGCAGCCGACCGACCAAATGTCCACATTCTCCTTGTAGCCCATGCCTAGAATCACCTCGGGAGCACGGTAGTATCGCGTCACCACGTACGGCGTCATCATGAACGTCGTGCCCGCCGTCCTTGCAAGGCCAAAGTCCAGGATCTTCAGCGTGCAGTCAGACTTCACCACGATGTTGCTCGGCTTCAGGTCCTGGCAATGCAATTAGCTGGTTAATGCTCTGTGGCTTGCAAATGCAATGACAGTGACATTAATAGGCTGTATCTAAACCTTTTTAAACTTTTTGTTCATATTCCTATCCTTGAAAATAGTATTTTCTTTGGTTAGTTGAAAAAGCTGATTCAATTAGGCTTCAACTTTTGATAAATAAAGTTATGAAATGCTTAGGAATTAAAACCATGGCAAGCCATAATCAGCACAGTTTCAAACTTGTTTGATGGGCCCATTTCAACTACCCTCAAATGTAGATTAATTTTAGCTGGAGTTTCCAGAAAACATACATTTCCTAAATGCCTTTTAAATGCTAAGTACCATTCAGTTACTTTCCCTGCACTATCCTCTACTTTACAAAATTTGTGATTGTTGTGTGAAACAATGATAAATATTGGGAACGTATTAATTGGCAGGATAGTACTAGAAGAAAAGAAATTAGTGATAGAAGAAATTTTGAATCAACATCGAGTATAATGAATTTCCTTGTTAAACCGATGCTTATTTTTACCAGCGAATTATCATCATAGCATAACGTAATGTGCAAACATTGGGTCTCTTACCCTGTGGATGATGCCCGCCGAGTGCAGATGCTTGATGCCGCAGAGCATCTGGTAGAGGAGGTAGGACATCCGCTCGTGGTCCAGGTCCATCTGGATCACTTGACAGAGGTTGGCATCCATCAGTTCCATCACTAAGTACACATCCTGGAACTCTTCGAGCGACCTCTGCGGAGTAAACGCGTTCAGCAGCCCAATGATCTGCAAGCATAATACGCATGTTTTATTATTTTCATTTACCGACTCTTGATTCCAATGAGATTAATCTGGTATAAAGTAAGAATAAAATTTGGTATGCCAGTAACATAATTTAGTAATTCATTTTTAGTGATTTTAATGCAGTAAAAAATTTCAGCACTTGCAATCCTAATGCTTGAAAGTGAAAACCAAGGTAAAAGAATCATTTAATGCTCAGCAATGACACAGAACATGAGACTGAAGGCAAAGAAAAGACTTGATGAAGTAACAATTTACAAAGCTCACCAAATTACTTACATTTTTGTGATTTACTAGCTTCATGAGTTTGAACTCCCGATATGCTCGTTTGGCATGAGTCACATTTTGAAACGGACGGCTAAGTTTCTTGATCGCGACGTTCTGCTGGGTAACAGAATCAAACGCAGCGCTGCAACAAGAGGACATTCATGGAACACAAGCTCTTCTTCACTTCTTCGAACTTGAAAATAAATTACGTATTCAAAAATAATAACTATCGGCAATCATTTTTTCTCCAACATGCAGGAACAAATCAAAATCAAAATAAACAAATCAATAGACAGAAGATATTGAACTTTATGCATAATAAACAATTTATGTGGCTTTGGGATTCCAACTGGGAATGCACCTAACTACCATGCATTGCATGCTCATGCCAGTGCTCTTTCAACTACAAAATTGAAACCCTTTGAAACAGGATGATCCGCTGATGAGTTGCCCCTGGAGGGATTTACGAATCGACACCTGATATTGGGAGTAATAATCTCTGATCAGTGATCACGGTAGTAACTGAGTGGAGTGGCATTCTTTCAACTAATAAACCCAGTCCTCGGTTGAGATCATTTCCTTTTAGGAGTGTCAGGCTGACTGAACATAATAAAAGAGTAATATTTTGTGATACCTTTGATCGGTCAGATTTGGTACACTTGATTCGGCAGGCTAAAAGAGCCTAAACCCATATTATGAGGGAAGGAAAAATATATTCAAAGCTTTGATTCTACCTTGCTGAAAATTAGAGGGGCTAAATCGAGGCCAACCTTTCCTCTATTAATGCTGCACTTGCGTTTTGACTAAGGAATTGGTTAATGTAGTAATTGGCAGCCTAGATACTCACCATACTGTGCCCTGAGCGCCAACACCTTTCGGGGTAAGCCTCTCATAACGAATCGGGACAGAGAATTGTGTGTCCCCGAATTCGACGGTCGTAAACATGATGAAATGTGGCCGTAACAGAGTAGTTAAACTACTGCCGGCCCACTGAACCGATCAAACCAAAAGTAAGCCAATTTATTTACAATCAAATCTTGGAGCACCCAGGTACAGCCCATAAATGATGGCACGCTGCAAGTCTACGAGTTTTCTATTCGCACCCGCCACCGTTTAGCAAAAATCCCAACAAGTAACACATGCTTTCTATCAGTGTAGGAAAATTAAAAGATTTTGAAACCAATTTTGAGACAAATTTTCTTTGTGATGACATAATGGCATTTTAAGTGGTTCATGCTAGTTTTATAGGTGCATCTTTTTTTAAACATTCACAAAATTCTTTGGATATCGCGTAGGTATGTTGAGTATTAACTGGGAGAGCCCTTCTCCATTGTTATATCTCAATCATATTTTTGTACATAGGTAACCACATGCCATTAAATCAGAGTACAAAAAGATATTTCAAATAAATTGTAAAAAGGACAGCAAAGAAGTGGGGCATGCGAATAAAACAATCTTTTAGAGCTTGAAGGGCGGTCATCATTTATGTATGGCCTGGCCCTTAGAATACTCTAAAACAATAAAAATTTACAATTATTAACAAAATAATAACAAGTCATAAGAAGAATGAAACTTGAAAGCTGAATGCACAGACAAAACTACATAGTGTGTGCAAAACAATCCAGACGTGAACCCTGAACTTTAGAAAATACTGATCAAGAAATAATAAACATTAACAACCATATAATCCAATTTGATTAACCTAAATTACGCATTCAAATATCAAGCAAACACTATTGAATACGAAACATCTTCAGATAGATGTGGCACAGTGTTCAATAGCAAGTAACATTGCTATAAGGAATATATTTCTTTCTATAAATAAAAAGTGTAGCAAAGTGAAAGGCAAGAACCTTTCAGACAAACTAACTAATTGAATTCTAATTATAAGTCTTTAGACACCCTACAATCGGCGCTGACAGCGTTAAGTGGCCTAGAATTTCGCCGAAGGGGTACGGTACTTACCAGACTATCCCTTGAGCCCCGGAACCGATCGGCTTTAGATTCTGGTATCGTTTAAGTATGGTGAACTTGGTGTCCCCAACTTCCACCGTGTAGAACATGGAGGAGGGCCGGGCTGTCATCTTGGGACCGAGATGAGGCATGCGGCAGTCAAGGGGGCGATTGTGATATCACCTTACTGTCTGAAAAACAAGCCGGAAATCGCAAAATCAGTTCGGGAACAATGTCAAGATGTTGGACCACAATTTAGGATAGATATACTTCAGTTTTTTTTTATGTAGACCTATCAACAGTCAACACCTGCCTAGCAATTAAGTAACTTTTACATTGTGTTGCTATTGATCCGATTGATAAAATCACTCAATGTTGATTGATGAGCGTAGCGAGCGAAGTGAGCGAAGTGAAATCTTCAATTTCACTACAGGTAAGAAAAAGCACTTGTGTATGTTTGTATGTATGTTTGTTTGTTTGTTTGTTTGTAGGTGTGTTTGCGCGCGCTTTACAGGCCAAACGCCTGCTTCGATTGCGAAGAAATTTTTAGTGCGTCTAATTTTGTTCCGCTGCCGCTGCACCCATACGCTCATCTTCAACGCGAACACTTTGGCAGCGTTTCCTATTAATATTGTAACTTTGAAACCGAAAAGAGCAAAACCAGAGTTCTGGAGGAATCACAATTCTGGAATCGTGACCAACGGTTGTAATGAAACAGTTGCAAGGGATCAAATACTATCGAGAAAATCGTACACCGTATATTATTGTCTTCTCAAAAGAAGAGTTTCCAGAACGTGGATTGGAATTTTCCGATATGTAATCCATCCTGATGCGAGAGACAATTGGATCAACACACTATGCTCCCAATGCATGGGATGGGAACCTATCATGTTTGATTGCATTTTACATCTTCTTCTAACATTCTGTCATTGCCAATGCAAAACTTCTGTGTACCAGCTCTGCTGAATTAAAACTGGTCATCAAAGTTGATGGATTGTAAACTGCAATTCCATTTGAATTCGAGATGAACCATTGTTCATTATTTCGGCCCCAAATAAATTATAAATGCATGCCAACACACGGAATGAGTGGGCAAACCCCATGGGAATATGGGGAATGGGAATATCTGCTGCCACAACTTCCACTCAAAGAATTAAATAAAACTATTTTTGGTAACAAAGCAGGTTGCAAGCACTCCAATATTGCCAGTGCCACTACACCTACCTATTTGCATTGAGAGCTGTGCAAGTTTTCATAATTTATCCATCCTGAAAGATCATTTGCAAATGAAACACCTGCAGTGCAGGCATATCTAGCTAATCAAAGCACTGTAGTACAAAATGTGTGAAATTTCATGATTCCATTTCTTCCAAATGTCTTATTTTAAAGAGATGTTTCTTGATTCCATAATGAAATGCTATGTTGAACTTGAGAAATGCCAATTTCAATTTTTTTGAAATTGATTATTACATATGAAATTACTTTTTAATTTGATATGCATGCATTATTTTCTTCAACTGTAAGCATGCAACACTTACACTTCTTACACTGTGTGGAGAGAGGAACCTTGAAAGGAACTGACTGATATGTTAGGTCAGAGCCTGAGGAAATGATCTTTAGATCCCCTACTAGTTGTATCACGTGATCAACTAAGGTCAAGGCACCGCAAAGATATATTGTGGCTCCCAAAAACTTGCTTTGTACTTTGATGTCACACGACCTTGAGTTTCAAGGTCAAACCCAATGGACCAGTCGGATACCATCGTATAAGAACTGTTGAACCGTTGTTTCATTGATCAGTGTTTGCACGTCACAAATACACCTGACGCTCATTTTAGAAGCGCACGTTCTACAATAATCCAGTGAATGATTATCTACAAACAATCAGGCATTAAACAATTTTTATTAACAATAGTTATGAAGTTACTCTGTACGTCCAATGAATCAATAGATTGCGATGAAACACGTTTGTCATCCGAACTTAACTATTGCTATTAGTCAAATAGCAGATAAGAAATCGAACACACATTTTCACATGTCGGATAAATGTCTCAGAGAGCGCGCAGCCCAAACTATTTACTTACTGTATTTCATTCATCCAATGGGCAATCCACTCGCCGTACGTGAATGAAATGGTCATGGAGCAAAAACCCAACATCCACATCCGAATGAGCTTCCCAACATACGCGATAACATACCCTTTCCAGACAAATATTTACCTACGGAGGCTACAGGTATCGACAAAAGCCAGCTAAGCCAGCTAAGCTAATGCTCAGCCGTGACCTACAATTGAGACGCTCGCGAATGCGGAAAACGGGGTTTCCACCGCCCACAAGTCGGTCCTTGCAGTATCAGGTGAGCGTCTATGATCTTGGTCGTGAGAGCGACTCTATCGTAGACAAGAGGTCGATCAATAGGGCTATCAATGTCACCTGTTGCCAGCGCCACCCTGCCCGTACAGGTGTGGAGATAAACTGCATCGAGGGCAGCAAGCGGCTACTGGTTGGGCGGACCTTAATCACGTTGTATCGTTGCTCGTGAGCCACGCTGACAATTTCATTCCGTGTCAAAGTGCAGTATGCAAATCACAAAGTGCTGAAGATCTTTTATCATGAAAAATCTCACGACTGATGCTTTGTCTGTGTAAAATTCCAAACCAGCTGGACTCGCAAATTCGTTTTCGATTGATATTGATTTTTAATTACGCTGACCCAAAAAAAAGAAAGCATCGATGGAAAGCCAAAATGTATAAATAATGTCAGTGGGGGGAAAATTGGCATTGCAGTATTTTTTATTGCATCAAACCGAGCGAGGAGTTTTCATCTGTAGAAAAACATCCAACATAGATAACTAAGCAATAATTTCTTACCGACAAAAACACAAGCTTGCGTGGAAATTGCAACAGTGGCGCTCGCCGGGTCACTAGACGCTCGAGCGACCTATTTTAACTACAACCCTGCGTGCGTTTTTAATTAAACATTCCATTATTCGCATGATAAATTCTCCGATGTAGTGGCTTTCTTCATAAATTCACGTAACGGTGCTGGTGTTACAGCTTGGACATGTCTGAGTAAACATCCCTCGATGCTTCCCTATATTTCGAGGACGGATAAGATATCGTGAACAGCGGGGTATGGAAAGAGGATGGAGTACCTTTAAAAACAACCCTGCCTTCACCAAAAAAAACAATGAATTAAACAAAGTCCACCAATTCAACAAATCGATGGAATCAATTAGAACGCCACGTCAGAACTGTGCCAGCAAAGCCCTGCCTGCCGCGCCACGGCAAGATTGATAATCGCAGGCAATTAAATTAATTTTCCGATCCGCGCGCGGGCTGTCCGGGGTATCCGTGGGTATCCGTGGGCAGAGAGCGCCGCCAAACAAAGCAAGCGGTGGCTCGGAAATGAATCGAAACGATCGGAGGTGGAGGTGTAGCGAACGAGCGAGTTCTTCCGCCATTCGTCATCTGTGTGCGATCGCGCCGCCTTTGGCCGCCTTTGGCCGCCTTTGGCTGCACATCAAAGGGCCGCCCGTGCAAGATGAATTATGTAGGCCAAGGAAACATTCAACGCACAAAGTGGACGGATCATAATGAATTAGGCTTGTATTGTTCTTTGACAATGCGCATAAATGTAGCCATCAGTCGAAAACAAATATCTAGAAAAAAAATGCTTCTCTGAGCGATGAAGTAGGAACTTCTGTCGTAGCATTTGGTACAGTAAAATTATTCCGGCTGTTTGGGTGGGTAGGGTATAAAATTTGCATTTTGTCATTTGCTAAACGAAATTTCACTTTCTTCGCATTCCTAATCCTCGTATATAAGTACTAAAATATTTGCCTGACTCAATTTACTTTTCGCGCAGTAATGTGGAGAAAGAAGGGAATAAAGCGAGAAGCAGACAATGACAATTATATGATTATAGGCAGTCTACTAAGCCCTGGTTTAAATTAGATCACAGAAAAGTTAACAGACTCAAAATTTAATAGAAATCCGTGCACGAAAAGTGAATCCCTGCTCGCCGGCCACGGGGCTACAAATCCCAGACGCATGGCTCGACGAATCAGAGATGAGGGGCGAGAGTAAATCAACTAGATTCAAAGACAAATTAGTTTACTATCCGGTGACGGTGTATTAATGATGACTGGGTTGTTTGTCACAGTCACAGACGAAGATTTGGAGGGTCACCAAGACTCGACGCCCCAGGTGATCATTTACTCGGGCGCATTCAACGAACAACAGGCTGCAGCAGTGTTCTGACAACTATATTCTTTCATTTGATTAGCGAGATGCCTTCCCACAACACTTCACCGTCCCGATTCATCCATGTACACGTGGCTCACACATTACCGGGAGTCTCCACAGAGAGTACTTGTCGCACTTGATCATTTACTATTTCAGCCAAGAATACTTGGCGATGCCAAGATACATATTTTGCTAACGTAAGTGTAAATCTAAAAAAGTTTTACACTTACCATAAGATGCCCATTGCTTATAGGTCTCTCTTAAACTGGGACGCAATCTGATATCTGTGAACCAAGAAAAGAAATTGCGTTAGAAAACGATGCTCCTGGTCGTTATTGAAATATTTCGCGCACACTCCCGTCACAAGGCGTCGATAAATGTTTATGTATATGCGAGAAAACACCAAAAAGAAAAACTCGCATTTCGAATCCGAAGGCGGAGCGTCGAAAAAGTCACGAAACAGACGGTTTCAAGTGCGCTCCAAAGTTCCTCCAACTCGAGAATGTTTTCCAGACACACGAGAAAAACTTTTAATTAAATTTGTGCGAGCGTTCGGCACCCCAGTCAGTCGCACATGAATCGCACCAGCAGCACGATCACCACCTCTCTATGCCACAAGCATCGGCGTCGGCGTCGGCGTCAGCGTCGGCGTCCAAACGTCTGCACCACGTGTGACAACAGACGTCGATTACGTTCGTGCAAAGGACCTACATTCTCCACACAGTGGCGTCGGCGTCGGCAGCGACATGTTACCCCAGTGTTATTAATGCTAACCGGAACGCGGGCAGCGTATTGCTTGCATCATAGCTGCCAGTTGACGAGTCTTGTCTAAATTTAGGACAGACGCTACTTAGCGGCTCTCGGGGCGTCTGTAAAGGTGCGACAGAGGTATGCCGGCGTCGGCGTCGCGACGCGGGGACATTCCACGCGACACTTAACACGCGTCGCTGACGTCACAGCGGCTGGCCGAAATGAACGAGAGCGAATCGGAATCGAGCAGCGAACTTTCGCGTGCGAATTACGGTTGGTTGGTACTCGATCGTTTATTTGCTAACATCGGTCAATTTGAAGATGCGGGACGGTTTGTAATTTTAGCCTGACACCTCGGCGATGGATGGAGATGCATTCGCAGTTGGGTCGGCGTTCAGGGATTAGAAGGTCGTAAAACAATTGTGAAATTCAACGTTGTTATTCAAATTCTGCGAATGATCATTTAGCGCTGCAGCACCACAGAAATACTAAGCGCAATTCTGTGGATCATAAAACAGATTACTGGCGGACATCAAAAAGCGATGGAAATCGCCATGTTTTCGTTTACGTCTACAATAATTTGTTTGAGCAGGTACAAAGATTTCAATTTAATTGTGCGTCCTCGACTTGAGTCTTGACAATGAAAAGCTTTATTTACTTTGTAGCTCCTATACCCGCGTGACAGCTAGAATTTCAAGCTCAAATTACCTTCTCGGGCAGGATAAATCTCATTTAAATTTCACGCGAAGTTCGCAAAGTTGTCACAAGCACAACTCTAAAATGTTCGTGCAACCACCTTTGCGTTAGACTATCAAATGTAATCAGGGCAGCCACTTCTGCAGAAATAGGACAGAGATTAGTCTGTCGTTCTTGCCGGGAGCAGCGGCTGATTCCTGCTGCTCCAGTCTCAAACTGTCTGGGCTGGGGGCGGTCGGGGGCGGTCGGGGGCGGTCGGGTGGCGGAGTTTGGCAGATGACAGCAGCTGATAACCGAGTGAACAAGTGACGGAATGCGAGCTATGCGACGGGCCAATCGCTCCGCACTCCACAGGCGACACATTTAAAATTAGACAAGACACCACGCGGCTGCCGGTCATTATTCGCCATTTAGCCCCCCATCTTTCTGTGTTGCGTGTGCCGAAACAGGATTTGACAAAGTTTCCATGGGGTAGACACCAAAAGCGATGTTCGAAATTTGATATGACACGTCGGGAAATAGTTGAAATGAATGAAAATGCGTCGAAAATGTATGGATGGAAGCTTTAAAACCCACATGACATGAACATGTTTTACAATTTTAGTCTACAAAATAAAATTATGAATGCAGATAACATATATACGTGCCCAAATCTAGTTACACAAATTAATTAAATGTCATCCGCTTTCGCTTCGACATGTGGTTGCAATATAACTAGATACATCACATCTGTGCTGATGGACAAATCAAGCCCTTTCGATGAACCACAGTCCGACGTCAAACCATGCAAACCACGATCGCGCAATTGAGGCCCAAACCACATAGTTTGACGCCATATCTGTCGGTTGCCTGACGCCGATGCGTGGCCAAATCCTTTCACACCAAGTTAGTGAGCACTTGGTGGGCTAAATCCATGCACCCCCCCCCCCCCCAGCCAAATTTGCCAACTGTTCGCCTATAATAAGTGTAACAGTGCAGGAATGAAATAATATGAGTATGTTCAAACCTATACAAACATGTTGAGCTATAGCTATGGGGTCGCCACTTTGGTGTCTGGAAGCGAGATGGATTAATTCGAAAGTTAAATTCAGTGAGCACCAGCCCCAAGGGTCACCGCTAGGAGGGGGGGGGGCGGTCGGGGAGGGGGGGGGGGTTGAAGATATCGAAACGCTGGAAGACTTGCACGTACCACGGCAGCAGTGACTTGGAATTTCAGACACAGGTGGAAATTGTGCGAATATGAGGAACACGGCTTAATCAGCAGAGCATATCTTCACGTCCTTATATAGATATACCTTAGGTATACCTGGATACTTATTAAATCCACGCGTCGTATAGCGCAGGCGGGTTACAATCGCAACAAATTTGCGAACTTTTTTCTTCATTTATCATCCTTGCAAAAGCAGAGTTTTAATGAAGTTAGGGCCAATGCGCGATCATCGTTTAATGATGCAAATTTATTAAAAGCATGCGCCGCGCGGGAAACGGATGAGATTCGAAATATAATTCAAGATTAAAAGTGCGAGCCAAGTTGGTAGATAAATTCGTTCCTGCCCGGGGGAGGGGGGAGGGGGGGGGGGGGGGGACGAGCGTAAAGCATATCATGAAACCTGAAAGTTTCGCGGCGCAATGAAGCTGAAGGGCTAACATAGAGGTGAAGAAAGTTTTTAATTAGTTCGCTAGTCGCGCGGGTGCCCGGGCTACTATATACCTTTATAAATATAGCACAATATTGTAAAATAACATAACACACACACACATCGTTCTAGATGAAATTTAGCCCGACGTATACAGTCTCCGGACGACGCTGCAGATGAATGTTGCCTTGTCGCCGGGGGAGCTTGCTGTGTGTACATACTACGTATGCAGCAGGCAAGATTGGGCTAGCACAAGTCGGTTGACAACATACTGGTTCGCATCTAATTAAGTATAATAAATGAATAACTAGAAGGAGATAATGCTGCAGTCCCGTGGGCTTAGTTGGTTATTTGTGTACGAGAGCGCTTTGCGTCAAATACCACGGACATGCAGTCAGCCAGGAATTGCTATTGCTGCGCCATGTATACCCTCCTGAATAACACGATTAGATCAATTGATCGGACAGGAATCAGTATCAATATAATTGAATGTCAAATACTGGCATCGGAATAACTAATCGGTTGGCCGAAACCGTGATTAAGCGGGCTAGTTTAGGGCGGGGAAGATGAAGGATGGGGGCAGGGGGGCTGAGGGGAGTTCATCTGATTGGACATGTGGGATGAATGGGCCACGATAGGGCAATAACATGAACATCGCGGAGATGGGGAAAAAGATAACCCAGTTTCCCGACTTTTCCTGGAAGCTTTATGGTCGTGGCATGCTGCATAAGCAAAAAGTGTGCGGGCTCGCTACACATATACGCCACCGCCAATAGAAGTATTGTTTCGCGTTCCTGAAGCATTCAGCTTGTATTATATCAAATGGAATCGGTGCTTGACCAAAGTCGCCGTCATGAAAACTGAATTGAAAGTAGCATAAAGAATCGATTTCGAATAATCTCGTTTGTCCAAGATAGGCGACACAGGCGCTCTAACATATCTAGTTAAAGCAGCACGGTCGTGTGACAGTGTATGCTTTACCAGTGGCGTGCCAGTCGTAATGGGTCTGGGAGCCAGGTATTATACACATTTCATTTTATGGACACTGACATGCATAACACAGATGTCATGTTCCTTCGCATTATAAGATATCTTTGACTTATTAGAATACCGTGTTAATGTTCGTGAGATGAAACCCATTGGTCTTAGAGAAACCCCACGAGTTCAGCGGATTTAACCGTTTAGAACCTTTAGAATACTGCATATTTGTGACCTTGAAATTCTATCGCATGATACAGATAGAGCGTAATCGAAGCGGAAAAGATGTTAAGTCCTAAGCCACTCCATTCGACGGTAACCCAATGGATCAAGCATTATGCGCTAAAAAAAACATCCAGAAGATTGCTGGAGACGTGGGACTGTGAAGCGAGTGCACTCGCTGTACGCCACTGCTCTGTATAATAAACACACCGAAACATTTCTCTCGGCTGATCTCGCTCCATGCGACGGTCGAAGCAGCCACTTTCCTTATTGGGCAGAAACTCCCCGGAGCCGGCTGATAAAAACCAGATCCGAACCAGCAATTGATCGCGCCGAGAACCAGGCAATGCACAAGACCATGGGCAAGACGCAACTATTGCACCAGCCAGCCTCCAACATAATAGCGAGCAAATGATTGCAAGCGGACCCCGGCCGTATCTGTGTGTATTTTCGGGAATCGCGTAATATTGAACATCAGATTCACATTATGCACCCTCCTCCCTTAGCAAGCAAGCACCGAGCTAAATTGCCCCACCCTTGTCGGGTAAATTTAGCCATCAGGCTCCGAAATCGCGGATTAAAACACAGAATCTAGTCTCGTCGGCGTGGATGGAATAATATACCAGCAGAGTGGGTGCGGCTATTCGCAAGCCTCTAGTGAAACTTTAACAATCACGTATTCATGTAATCTGGGAGAGCATGGAAGGTATAAACTACCCGTGTATACCCACTGACGTAGGAGTGCGTGTGCTTATCCCAGTCGAGCGGCAGAGGATCAAAGACCAAATTGAGCCAATTGCGCGATTGTAGGGTAGGTAGGTACCTGCTGGTGGTTTTAATTTATAGTAGAAACAAAGAAACAGTGGTCATTTTTACAAAGCCTAACTTTTAGAATGCTGTATCTATCGTTAAAAAGGATATTAAATTTTGTACTGTCCGTCTGCCTTTGTTTCATATTGAAAAAATAAAAATAAAATAGCTTTAACGGATCGTGGCAAAGTAAATATTTAGCATACTGTTACAGGGAAATAACGGTAGAAAACCAGCCGTGATTCGCAAGACTTCGTGGTATTTGGCTTGCAAAATGTTTCGTCAGAACGCTGTGGAACATTACCGAACATCGCCTGTTTGCGATATGGTGGAGGTGCCAGGTTCGCTATCAAATAAAGCGTACGACGTTTATATCTGCTTGGATGGACTGGCAAAGCAGATACCGCTAGCTATTGGCTCCGAAATGCAGAAAGATTTTTCAAAAGTAACAACTGAATCTGCAATTGCTCGCAGCGTTCCCAGCTCGCACGGCTGGACGCAATTCTGCGTGCATCGTGCGTAATGCAGATCGGCAATGCTTTACGCGACCGCCTCCCAGCCTCTTTGGTCTGGCCTGGCCACACGACGCAGGGCTCAGTGGCGGATCACAATCCACACAAAGAAGAAACTATAGAGATAAAGAGCGTGACCAGTGTCAGTTCCTTCGATGGAGCGGGCCTCGAAGAGAGGTATCAGGGAAATGTCAGGGAAAAAATCAGGGAACTGAGTACAAATTACCTACGGCGGTACCCTCATTTTCACCGTGATCGTATATTCCCACATCAACAGCTCGTGGTCAATCAGCAGCCCCGGACCGATGAGCAGGTTCGGTTCAGGTGTGAGTGTCTGCCGATGGCACCGAGGCGATCCAGCACAGGTGAACGGCGGTCCCCGCAGCCGTGAAACTCACACACGTCCTGGAGCAAGTCTGTGTCAGCTCCAGCCTCCGAATTGCACGCATCGCATTCATTAGTACGTCGTGCCGCCGCCAACCTGTGGGCAGGCCCCCGGGGCCCCGGCCCCGGCCGCGTGCTGCGAATGTCTGCTCTAATGGGGGCCCGGCCCTCGAAGCCGAATGGTGCCGAACATACACGAAGAGGTGTGACCAAACTCGGTAGCGTCCATGAAGTAAACCATACCTGCACACCGCGGTTCAGTAACATTTTGACCAAATTTGAGGCAAATTTTATCTCACGACGCACTCTAGACTGAATAATGTCGAAGAGAGGTCTCAATTTAGCAGTTCAGGTCGATTGCTTCACATCTGCAACTGAGTTTATTGTTTTGTGTTTTCCTTCTTTCATTTTCGTTTGTAAATATAGCAGAGTTAATAGCTAGCAACTTCTAAAGATTCACAACCAACAAAGATATGCGGATATTGGATTGCGGCTACTGCACAAGTAAGGCTAGCCGATACGTAACTAACAAGACGTTATTCAGCGCACCTGGCCGCTGACCGCTGAACTCTGAACGCTTGAAACTAAGTGGATGGAGGTCGTGCGAATCGACAAATGAAGGAACGATTGCTTTTCCAGTTCCTCTGAGAACTCGAGTCCCTGGAGCCTCTAGTTTCTCCACACACTCGCGTAACGAACACGTACGCCTAGATGCAAGCCTGAGTCCGCAAGCTTAGTGTTACAGCGTGCATCGAGGAAATGGTCGCTTAAGGGAATATAAGTTGAGAGAGGAGATTTCAGTTCATCGGCATACAAGCTTCGCTACTCGTATTCTGTTCATAAAGGACTGGGAGCAAACAAATGATTCTGAACCAAAGTTGGGCTAGCGACGTCCCAAAGTTCGGCCCCGTAGTCCCAACAGGCGGAATTTTTTTAGATTGGTGAAAACCACAAACTGCTTCATCAGAAGGGACACAGCATACTTTTCACTGGGGAAATGTTTGTATGTTTTTTAAAGTCAGAATTCCTGTGTAGGAGTAGACTGCAGTGTATAGTATAACCTTCGACCATTGCGATCGAAGGTATAACAGTATGTGAAAAATGAAATCGCTTAAATACTCTACCGACGGGTTTGAAGTAAAATTTATATGTATTTGATAAAAAAGTGCCCCTACAGACTGGCTATTTGCGGACTCAATGGACGACTACAGTTCCAGAGTAAATCACAGATTTGCCCACATTACTGCAATACTATTCTTATGAGAATTATTTGCCCACATATTGATTGACTCGGATACTGTAGTCGTCCATTAAAAATCAAAGATTTTATTGTTTCTGGGTAGTGGAAAATGGCAAATTCTTTCATTTGCGCACAACTTGTTTCAAGATGAGAGTAAACACACTCTTCTAATACCATGTCAGCATGGAATTGTTTTAGAAACTGGCAACTCGGCTAACTGGCAAACCTACCAAAACTGTGTGCACACGAGCAAAATAAAAGTAAGCATAATTTCAGCACGGAAATCATAAATTGGTGGCGTTTGGAAAGGGCCACCTCATCGGTGCTCGAACGCGGGAAGCAAAGGGGAAAGTCGGAGCTGCGTGAAATGTGCGGCATTCATCCATGTGCTCCTGATTAGCATACGTATTGTGCCCCTCAAGTGAATGCTGCTGCGGTGGCAATGAGTGCAGGAGCCGATCATCATCCGCCATCTTGGAAAACCCCTTTCTTCGGATCAATACCTTTCAAGGGTGACTGCCAAACACACACACTAACTCAATCCGGAAAATTGTCTTCCAGTTTGAAAAAAACTATTTCAAATTGTGTTTTGAATGTTAATAAATAAAAGGTTTTTTCAAAAACATATGGTATAGCGCTCAAGATAGGACAAATGGCAATAGGTCTAAGAAATTGAATAATTGTCGTAAATATTTCTGCATCCAATATTTAACAGGCTGAAAGTTTGATTACCTACAAGTGTTTTTGTGTATGTGTTTATTTAACTGGAGCGAGAGAGTAGGTACGCGGATTTACTTCAATTGTGGATCGATCCATGAACGCGGATTCGAAGTCCACATCTGTTCAAACATGTTCTAGTGCCTGTGCTGCTGATGCTGTTGTTTTTCACGGGGCTATTATTGCAGGGGAAAATAAATCTCGACTGGAAATGGCATTTCGCGGACATGTGTTTGCGAAGCCGTTGTTTCCGTTCCCCGTTGCCGCTAGCGCGGATTTTCTCGGGGAAAACTCTCAGCCGAACACACGAGATGTGAAATAACAGATGTGCGCCGACGTACGACGTACGTAGACGTACGTACGTGCCCGTACCTCTACGGACGGATGAAAAATGTCGAGTAAATCAAATGTTTATGTGGCAGGTAAAATTGTGCATAAGCAAGCGTTGTCGTCTGCAGGACAGGTGACATTAAGAAAAATGAAAATGAAATATTTTCGTGGACCGTTTCGTTTGTCACACGGCTAAAAGCGTTACAACGCTTTGAATTCTGCAATTTCTTGTGGGTGGGCGTTTACAAAACAAACAATGCACGTAGCGTGGGCGGCGATGATTGGAGATAGGATACATAAACTGTATCGTGGTGGTATTCACTCAATCGGCACACAACTCCGCTTCCCTTCAAATATAGCTGGACGTTGCGGACTGACACAAATTGGCGCAAGCGGCAAGGACGTATACCCCTAGCGTCCCAGGGGCGTTCGTCACTTCCAAACCAGACGGTCAGAAATGATTGAACACATTATTCGTGTCACCTGTCTACCCCAACCCCAACCCCCTATTGCTAATGCATTCGCCCCGAAAAATCGATCGCACGCGAAACTTCCTCACTATAGTCACTTGACAGCGTCAAGTACAGGCAACATTTTTGCCCAGCGCTGTATCACGCTCGGCCAGCGAACGATCGCGGTCCTGGACCGGCAAGGACCCGGCAAGGACCCGGCAAGGACCCGGCAAGGACGCACAAATTTTTCAAATAAATTACTCTGAAAAGTCAACGTCGAGATTTAATTCATCTACCTAGTGATTAATGAGGTTTCACATAGCAATTTACGTCACAAGCATAGTTATGAATAACTTACGTCGAAAAGCAAATTTTGTCGTATAGAAATTTGCCTCTCACCGTTCCAAATAACCGCGTAACGTGGTCTCTAATGCGCCCGTGACTGCCATATACGTGAACAGAATACCGACGGCGTATTTTATATTATTGCTTAACTTGGCAAAATGATGGCGCCAACCACCAACTATAATAACACTACCTTCCCACTAAACCTACTCTACTCCAGTTAACAAAGTTTCGGAAATTAACCGCCGACTAAGTTGGCTACTTTAAGAGACTTGAGATTCCACTATTCCACTATAAACTTGTTTAACCAAGTTAACACGAGGGAAGAAAATGTGCTCACCACTGTCGCATCTGCCTACAGTAGCTCTCTCTTCTCTATCTTTCAAGAGTATCGCTCTACGTGTACATACGGCAGAAATTTCATTATACCTGTGTTTGTTTTCCGCAGCTTTCCTAGGATAATATTGGCCGCTCTTGGTTCGACTTCGACTCAGGTACGTATAAGATAACAATGTGTGAGTGTGTGTGTTCGTGTGAGCTGCACACAATGTTTGCTTTGCGTGAGTTACCAAGAAAAACGTTCAAGTGCAACAAAACTGTGGTTGTCTGCGCGGCAAGCGAGTTTCTTTTCTGATAAAGCTCTAATCGATTTCCACGTCCCATTGATTTGGACGGGGTTTCCCAGCATGTGTTATTGATCAAAATGTGGTCGACTGTCTGGGCTTGCAACGTTTTCTCCCTTTTGTTCACGGCTTGGCCCGGGGATGTTTTATAAACTGCAAGGGCAGCGCTCGCTCGCTGAAACTTCTTTGCCGTTTGGAAAGGGCTAGTGGCTTTGGTATGCTCCTCGTCCCTTCATTCAAGCGTCGCTAAGAAATATGGGGTGGAGCGAACATGATTTATTACCGAGGAAACATCGAGGAAATTCTAAAAAAGTGGTTAGGAAATAGAAGATGAATAAGAAGATGGGATGTCGTTGCCACGTGGCTGATTTTTCAGTCCGCTACCGGCGCTCATTTCTTGTGAAATATTAAATGGGAAGCCATCGTGGCTACCAACTGCCCTTAAAACAACGATCAATTTGAACGTTGGCCAGAACTGGAATAAGACCAACAGGGGCATTAAATGTGATGAGTACACCGATAGAATCCGTAGTATCTTACTCCCCCCCCCCCCCCCCCCCCCCAACCACCCACAGCCAACTCTGTATAAGGCAAAATCTTTAGCTGACATTTGATAGCATTTTACTGCTTCCTTGCAATCCAAGGTAAAATTGCAACATTCCCATCCAAGAGGCTTTCCACCTTTTAGAGAGGGTTGATTTATGCTCCCTGCACAGCAACCACGAGTGCATAACATTCTTAATGGTCAGCCGATCAATTCGCTCATATTATTTTGGAGCTGTTTCCAAGTAAGAGCAATTCTTCGCAAAAAGTCTGCAACGATTTGACAGTCTGCTTAGTTGTCGCTCGTCTTGCAGGCTCCAGCACATGAGAAATCTCTACTGTCAAAACTGAAAAGTAAAAAGTGAACTAACGACTGCACCAAAAACTCTGTTTCCGGCTCCATGGTCCTACGTCGAGCAGGCTCGCTGCGCTCTGTTGCATTGCGTATGAGGGCGCTGCCCCGGCCGAGTGTACGCGTAGCCATGTTGGTATTGCGGATAATACCCACGCTGTAACAGAGTTATCGAGTTTCGGCGCCGCACGATGAGCCCCCAAAACGCGAGGCGCCAGCCAGCCAGCCAGCCAGCCAGCCAGCCAGCCAGCCAGCCATGGGGTGACGCTCCGGCGCGACGCCGCCGACGCCGCCGGGCCCCGAAACACCCTCCCAACGTCGCTCCTTGATAACAAGTCGAAGTGCAGTCTAAAGCTCCTTGCAACTTCGCGACGGGCTAAGAGGTGCAACGCGAAAATCTAGAGTAGCACATCATATTTGATTCAAACTAAACCAACAACACGCGTCGTGGGCGTAACGAAGTTCAAGCTGCATTTCGAGGCAGCTTTAGCTGACGAGCAAGTTTTCCTTGCGCTGCAAAGCATTTCCACAAGATGAATAATTGTGTCTCGCTCTTGCTATGGTAAAAAGTTCCTTATTTTCTGGAGCGCAAGAAGTTTCTCGAAACGAATTCAAGAACTAATTTACATTTATATCTGTCGAGGAATTTCGAAGCTGCTGAACTATTAAGCCCTAAAGATTTAACCAATACTCGGGTTTTTAAGAAAACAGTTCTCAACTTAGAAGCAATGTTTTAACATTTGACATTTATTTAAAGTGCAAATACTAAGATATCACAATTTATCGAATAGTTGCTAAAGAATCCAGCATCTCATTGATGAAGTATGAGAAAATGCCGGCGCGCTGTAACAAATACAGCGATAAATTTTCGCCGTACTCGCCGTGGCAGAGGAGAATACTTTCCTCTCAGCGCGAAAACTAATTACTGGAAGCGGCTCAATTAAAGCGATCGCCGTCGATTTGCTCGGCACACCGACGTCTATACAGCTCGGCATCGGCGTCGGCGTCGTGCGTCGGATCGCGGGGGCGTCGGATCGCAAGGCGTCGACACCGACAGCGGTGGAATGAGCCTTCGCACTCACAATCGCCGAGACTTTACCTGGAGGTTGATTCTTTCCTTGTATATTACTCGCCGTGAAATAAGAGAAGAAAAAACCAATTTATATTTGCGCAATATGTGACAGCTCATATTTTTCCCGAAACGTTACTTAACCCGGGGCTTCACAAAAAAATTACGGGGCTCAATGGAAAATTATTTCTGCTCCCCCTCACGTTACAGTGAAAAAGGTCGAATTCACTGGCGTCATTTGTAGTGCAGTACGTCTCGATTTTGGCTTCCTCCTACTTTCGTTCTGCCTTTCAGAGCCTTCTTGTCCGATCGGTAAAGCAACATTTCGAATGTGCACTGGTCGCAGGAACCGTCGAGGGCCCTTGTCCCTCCGCCCGCGCGAGCGCCCCGGGCCGCACCTCCGCCACTGTCGAGCCTACGCGTGCCCACGCCGCTCGCGAGCTAAATGAACTACCGGCACGTGAAGTGGTTGGCGAAATCGAGCACAGGCTCCGAGACAACGAGTTCGAAGAAGATCGCGCTTGGCTCGGCAAATCGCACGTCCGACGAAGACGGCCGGAACCGGTACCGGAGAAGAAGGAAATCAATGATTGCTTCTGTTGACGTCGCTTGGGCTAAACCGTGACAGGGCCCACCACTTTGGTAAGAATGCACAGCGCTCGTCTCTCAGGCTTGTCGATAAGTCGATACCGTGGCACTGGCATATCACGTTTCATATAGGACCACTTAGGAAAAACACGCGCTGAAACTGACTTTTCTGCGACGAGGTTCAAGCTTGTTTCGGTGGTGGAATACAAACGAGCGGGCGACTTTTTGATATAGAACAACACGACGAAGAGGGAACGAAAAAGGCGGCCGCGTTAACCTAATAAAAACTAATTGATTTACTTATATATCGGGGGGAAACGTTCGGAGAAATGTGTTAAGGTAAGCACCTCGTGGTATGAGGTCACGGTATGAGCTTGACACGTGCCAGACGTGTGCACGCGGGGCTCAATCAAGATTAGTCCCTTGAAATTCGCAAGACCTACTGACCTTTAGACCTGTAATTATGAACGCAAATAAACAAAAAACAACCCAGTGCCGTCCACTCTACAAAGTTACAGTTGTTTTTTGTCGACATGTATAATATCTTGTATATACCCCGGTAGGAAAATGCATTAGGACCTCGAGCTCTGACGATGCGTTATTATTCATGAGGCCTGCCATTGTTTTCTACCTAGCTCGTCTCGTTCCAATGCACTCAATCGCGCGCTGCTTTCATTATGAACATCGTCCGGTTTTGTTTTGCGAAAATAACCGCGCTTTATATGGTATAGTATATACTCGACGGAAGTGTCAGGGGTGTTATTCAATTAATAAGTGAGTTGGAAATATCAGTGATTACGTTAATATTCCATAGCAATGTGTGACAGGAGCTGAAGATTCAATCGAACTAACCGTTACAGTGAAGAGTAAACCCGGCACCTCCACCAGTCGCAAAGAACGTTCAGCCGCGGGCAGTGTTAATTTCCGTCACACATTTCAACACGGATTACCTCTGGTTTCTACTCCGGATACTTTGAATTAACGTTTTACTCGAATACCAGCGTCGGTGTTACTTAATTCCAGTTTCCAGTTGTTCAGCGCGGAAAAGCTTAAACACGGCTCCTCCACTCATCAAGCGTACCGAGACAATAATATTTGGATCCAGCGATTTCCAACCTCCCAAATCGCGTTCATGACCTAAATTTAGCTCCATTCTAGTGGCAGATACATCTTCATAGTCAACTCCAAGTCCCCAATGTCACTGCGCGCAGTACCCGGCTGACCTTGAAGTAAGCCAACCAATCAGGAGGACTACACCGCCTCGCTACCTAATGAAATAATTAATTTATTATCGGTTTTCTGTCGCGCGCATCTCTAAATTTGGAAATGAAAACAAACCATTCAAAAACTAAATAAAACCGTCGAAGACAAGCTCCACTCCTACGCGTTCTGGCGATACCCCTCCCCCCCCCCCCCTTCACTTCTAGGTGACGTCACTTGAGTGTCGTTTTTCGTAGCATCTCGGTTGATCAGACAAAGCATGTTGTTAAAACATCGTACCGAGCTGGCAAGTTAAAGCTTGGTTAGCCATGGAGCCGACTCCTTACGACGAGAGCGCGCAAGTTGCAGCTGCGTTGGCGATATGCAATCTCACACGAGTCGATCTCCCTGGAGTGCAACTTCGGCACCCAAGGGACGAAACCTTCCATGAAATGCACTCGCAAGTACAATGATAATTGCCCACAAGGGCGAACGCCGTCGTCCACACAGGCTTGCCGATGTTTGCTATGTTATTGTAAGGTAGTTGACTTCTATCCCTAATTACCTTTTCATATATTTAGAGGGTCATCGAATCCGATTTACAGAGGACATGAAACATAACGGTTCGATGCCGAATTATAGATCCAATGCGAAATCGGGAGCACTTGGGAAATAGCAACTAAACCCTATTCACAATTAACACTCGTAAATCTTGGCTACTGCGATAGGGAGCAATTCGCAATTGTACATGCTCGCCGAGAAGTTTCAAGTACAATTAAACTGGCACGAGTGTTCGAAAGCCTTCTCTGTTCAGACCTCGGAATACGACGATAAATACGAATGATGAACACAGCTTTTAGCAAAACAAAATGATCAATGGGAAACAAAACGACGAAAAACTCGTGGACTAGAGTCGAGATGAGTATCGTACGAAACGCGGTTCTAATTTCACCTCTCAAAGCACTCGAACAAAAGCCGAGCACCTTCGTATAGATAAAAACGGAAATAAGAGATTTCGGTTCGATTTTTCCGCTATTTCCCGGCAGCCATGTAGCTCACAGTCATAGGTCGGAGGTTAAATCACAAAACAATGGCGACAAACAATGGGCCGACGGCGCTTCTGAGAGGCAGCCCCACGTTAGGCCCCGGACAGCACGGCATGGCACACGGCATTGTTCGGGACTCGGGCTGAAGGTAATCACGAGACTAATGGGTCGCGAATTGGAGCGCTGCCGCTGCGGCTGCTTTACAACACTCATTATGGGTTCTCAAGATGTTTGCAATCCGACGGAAGCTGCGCCCTCAATTTGCAACCACGACTGCAGCGAATAATTAAAAGTCACCCTCGTTCGCGTCGCGCGTATTGTCGAAACACCACACGCACACGCACGCACACGCACGCACACAAAGACGACCGCTGCGAATCACATTAAGAAAGGATTGCCGCCCGAGGCCACCCAAGAGATTGCTGATTTTGGGAGTGTAACACGAGGCGACGACACGAACGTTTGGACGGCGCCCCCCCCCCCCCCCCCAACCCCCGTGCACTCGAGCGCCGCGACGCGCAAACGAGCGACAAGGACGCGACCACGCCTGGGGCGTCGCCTGCCTACCACCCAGGATTCAGCAGACGCCGGGCGTCGTTTACCAAACAAGGCCTAGCGATAACTACGTACTCCTCCGTCAGTTATGTACCCTGGCGTTTTCCCTAGCCTATAATTGGTGAGAATTAGCGAGTCCTTGCCGGCGCTTTTGTGGATGGTACACCGTCCCCGACGAACAAAGGAGCGCGGTATTGTTTGAGACTAAACGGTACACCGGCGGAGAGCCAATTCGGAACGCACGGCCATTTTGGTTTCTTGGAACCCCTCGGGAGGCCTTGGTTTTACCGGACATTCTATATAGGATTTCCATAGCGTGTGTACGTGTAGGCAGAGCACGCAGTGTTATGCCGATGCGTATAGAGTAATTGGAGACTGCGGCTGGCCCGCGTTTGATGGCGCATCGAGGAAGCGGAAGTGCCTTTCTGCATTTATTAGGAGGCGTGGGAAGTGGGAACAGGAGAGCACGTATAGGATCTTGAGTAAAGCAGAGCGGAAGCGCGAGAGGGTATATACCCCGTGCTGTGGAGGTAAACGTCAGAAACTCAAGAAGAGAAGCGAGAGGGAAAATAAAAGCGTGTGCGGGACTCTGCAGGGAACGTATCGTGTTTACAGGAGACGGCGATCCAGGTATAGCTGAGTAAAGCAAGCAAAATGAACCCGCCTCCCAGCATCAACATCACCCGATGATGTTTCCCCAGTACGCGTCCACGACTGGCAAATCTAACCTCTTTCCGTGTTTGTATGTGTACACCTCCACACACAGCCGCAGAAGCGTCGCCTCTTTCTGAGGGTCAATCGGGAAATCAGCGTGGCGCTCGCGAGACTGCAACCAAGGAAGGATGGGGTGGGATGGGGTGGGATGGGGTGGGATGGGGTGGGGTTCGGTTGGGAGGGTGGGGACACTCCTGGTAAAAAGCATGGAAGCGACGCGCCGTGCGCCGTGCGGCCGCGAAGAGCGACGGTGCCCCAGGCGTCGACGGGGTGCACTCGCGTCTCTGTCGCTCCCGAGCACCGCGTGCCGCTAGCCTCGTCGGGCGCGCGCGCGTGTGCAATCGATACCTACCCTCGACTCGGAGTTAACACACGACGGCCACCCTCATTGCTCCACACAGACTAGAATATCCTGCGCCAGCACGTCAGCCGACATCACAGTGCGGTGAGCACGAATTGCTTCACAATTGAAATAAGCATCGGAACTTTGAAGTTCATAGTGTATAGCGGAGGCGGGAAAACAAGAGAACAAACACAAGGAAAAGTGTGGGATAGGATACGGGGGTTCTAATGAAAGGTAGTCGCCGCTAGCATTTTCACTTGATTACGAGGATGCCGTGGCGCATTCGTGACATTACAGTTGGAGGCTATTTACGGATTCTTTGTGGGCGGGGTTGGTATCATATTCACGCTAGATTACTTCGTGGCAGGGCCGGTGGGTTTGCGTTCGATGCTCGTGTTTTTGGCTCTGTAATACAATAAATAAAACAATGTGGTGTATCGGAGTAAGCCGTGGACTAATGAGTTCGGATCAAATTGGTCGAGAGGGCATATCACGAGGGCAGCAAGTAATTTATCGAGACCACTGGCCAGCCGCGGGGAATGGGGATCAAGCCCCGGGCGGTGTGGCGCTAGAGTTGAGACAACTACACCCGCACACCCTCCTAGCGTAATCTTTGTAGCGGCGAACGAACGCTACGCACGCGCTTTTCCGCCGAACGCGTCGCGTTCGGAAAAGAGGAAATTAGCCGATTAATCACATTTCCTTGACTTGTACACAAACACGCGCTCTGCAGGCTGGCATCGACGGTGCGGGTGGAGAGACGTGTCGTTTCTGCGCTGCCTGGCGAATTGCTTGCTGTTGCTGCCTACATAATTTAACCCCCCCCCCTCCCCCTCCCACTCGCCCTCGCCAGCCAGTGGCTTATCGCTTGTCTTAGCATAAGCGAACAAGATTAAAATATCAATTGTGTGCTTCAGGAATAATGTTGCCATATTCAGAGCATAAGCTATAAGATCATCAACGATCTTGTTACCAACATCAACGATCGTGTTACCAACATCAACGATCGTATAGACATGGGTTGCAATGTTGATGGTTCAGTGTATCAAAAGTGACTGTACAGTACCCATGAGAATAAACATTGCTTGCACACATCTTGAAGCTCTCAGGACTTGCGGAATCAATGACATTTATGTAGATTTGTAGACGTGAAGCTAGAGCTGTCCCAATTCTGTCAAATGAGCGGGCTATTTGACACGACGTTGAGGGAATCAAAGTTCAAAGCGAGACGGTAAACTTTGGTCTTCGAGATCCTAGACAGCATCTGCACTGTTCTTATGCGCGAGACAAATGATGCTGAATCAATTTTGAGAGACGCAACTCAAACTTCAATCCTCGAGACAAAACAAAAGCGGG
Organism: Nemoura dubitans; assembly: GCA_921293005.1. Classification (NCBI taxonomy): domain Eukaryota; kingdom Metazoa; phylum Arthropoda; class Insecta; order Plecoptera; family Nemouridae; genus Nemoura; species Nemoura dubitans. The sequence continues at coordinate 19,169,546 of OV121074.1, forward strand.
CGAATTGATCGCATAGCACACGAACGTGCGGCGCTGCGAGAGTTTCGACCCCCACTTTGACTTTGATCCGCGCGAAACGAATCGCAAGGCAATAACCTTTGTGGCGCTAGACGCTCTGCACGACGCATGCCGCGCATTCGGCCCGCGTGAACACGGGTCAAGAATGCAGGCGCGACGGTCGACACCGCATTGCATCGGTCACGTTGCATCGCGGCCGAAGAATGTTTATTAGCTCCTTGTGTCGCGGTGCTCGCCGCGCTGCGAGAGCCCATGACAGCCGGAGAGTGGCGAGTTCGTGGCTTCGAAAACCCGCCATGTTGGGGCGGAGATACACGAGCGATGTACGCCTGAATTTACGCTTGTTTTTTACGTTTTGCCGGTGTATCGATGCCATTTAGTGACGACATCTGCGAATGGGTCAATGGAATCAATCATTTTCGGCTAAATTGATGAGAATACGTTGTGTATCCAGGTTTTATAAAGCTAAGAACTCTTGAACACTCTCGACATCTTGGGACTGTTCACCAAAGCAAGGAATTTAGATGCTCGCTGTACCGTGTACGCGAATTCGACTTCAAACGTAGTTCGACCATGCAAGGGCGGCTAACTATTTAGATATCAAACAGCACACGAAACGGAGCGCTTTTCCGACAGACCACTCTCTCGGCATAAAAACACTCTAGCCAGCATCGACGAGCGTCACAGAGCAGAGAGCGCCGATAAATAGTTGGCATCGGGAGGCCGCGACAAAGAACCAGTGTGTGCATTGCTAGTGCAGGACGGGTGGACGGAGGGCTCGCTGCAATTGACGCGCAAAGACAACATGCCGCGGTCGCGGTCGCGGCGGCACCTACAGAAGTACAGACTTAGAGCAGTGTCAGCGCGGGACGCGTCAAATAGTTTCAGGTCAACTGGCTATACGACACGGGGAACAGATTAGCGCTCGCTCGAGAACGAGCGACAAAGAAAGGGCAACCAACTATAAATAATGTCGCGGCCATCAATTATTCGCGCGCCTCGTTTGTTTCAGATGGTAAAGGCCAGTTGGAGGTGGTGGTAGCGTCGCGGTCAGACGTCGATCAACCTAACTTGATCTCGTGAATTGCTTTGTCTTGTACTGGATCTAGAAACGCGGCACACGGTTTATTTAGCGAGCAATTCCTTTGAAGTGATGCTGAAGCCGATTTTCACGAGATCGAATCAGAATTCCGAAGTGCTTTCCGACGAATTTCCGGGTGCATAGCGACAAATGCCAGTGGGTATTCACAGTTCTTCCTTATTGGTTGAAATACGGTAACATTTCAAAAAATACTTGAAAGAAAGCGGTGGCAAAAAAAATGAAAACAGAATATATTTATTAATGACTGATGTAACGTCTTTTTCCAAACACCCAAGTGGTTTTCCAACTATGTATAGATCATCAGACGGACGTCCTTGAGAATAAGCAGCAAGCAGTAAGCTTGTCTTCCCATCCCCATCCTCCGAAACGCAAGACACGGCGAATTGACTGAGCTACTTTGGAGACGTCTCGGCCCTGTTAAGTTTCCTTTTGCTACTAAACACAGAAACCGTCTAATGTATTATTTCTTGCGCTCCGCGCATTCGACGACGGCGTCCCCCACTCTGTGACGTCGACGCTGTTTCCTACGGCGTCTCGCGACGCTGACAAATTCATCTGACGCTGAGCCCAACGCGACGCCGACGCCTCGACGTATAAGAGACTGGAGCGGTGCGAACAGAAGGAAAAACTATCCGATAAATCCGATACCGCGCCATCTGACAGGCCAAGGACATGGCCTGACACAAACTACAGAAGGGAGCAGGATGCCATTCTCTTTAAAATGTTGGTGATGACTACTAGTTGTGTAAGTGGAAACAGATTTTTAACATATCTTACTCTTTACGTAAAAAGTGGTTGCAATGAATATTGAATAGTGTTCATATTCAGACTATCTCAGGACAGCGACAGAAAACACGGCATATAAAGATTTAAATTGAATAAAAGCGCTGCCTTCAGACCCATTTTGTCAAAAACTCACAAGACATTAAAATTCAATGGGACGAAGGGAAGTCGACGCTGCCACCCGAGCATCTGCCTGAAAGAGGATGAAGAGGGATGAAACCCTAGCCAAGATTGAGGCCGACGTCGACGCCGACGCCGACTATACGTATGCCGACGCCGACCTTGGTTTGCTATCCGGATAGTAGCAGGCAGATTGACGAGGCGATTTTAACAACATTGTTGTGATTGGGGGCGCTGGCCGAGGGTGTATTAACCAGCGACAATAAAACTATATATATGGCAAATCAATAAAGTCTAGAATAGACTGTAAAAGAGAAACCGTAAACGGAGGGGCTCCATTCCGTGGAGTACGGCGATTAGAATACACGCGGCAAGCAAGGCGATAAACCTTCCGTTGCATTATGCAGTTTCGCGAGGGTGCACGCGCAAGATGACGGCGTAACGAACGACTTAATTAATTTCGCGAATGGGTTTGCACAAATCCGGAAAGCCAAAACTTTCCTCTTATCCGCACACGTATGGTTATTCGTTCGAGAGTTGGACACTTACAGCCAACGCCCTCGGCCCTGAGATTTCCATTTTCATTTCGCAGCTCGGTTTACATATTTCCCTCGTTCCCCGTGGTGCAGCCGTCGTCGTCGTCGTCGTCGTCGTCGTCGTCGTGAGATAATTGATTGGTCTGTCCTAAACTTTTTAGACAACCGCCGCCGCGAAACCGCGCGCAGGGCAGCGGCGGGCGGCGGAAACGGAACTCACCCTGGCCGCACGGAATTCGCACCTATTCGCGCAGAGCGCCGCGCTTGCGGTGCCGTGCGAACTCGAGTCTTACCTGCAACAAATGAAAAGTGAAATTAGCATTGAAAAACATTTAATCATTGCAAGGTTTTAAAAAACTACAAGGCCGTCCGTTTTTTGGCGCCGTCTTAAACTAACATGCTATAGTATTTCCATTGTTTTATGTATAAAGGTAACCTTCTCATAAAAGTATTGAGGTAACGTCATTAAGATTTAAAAAAAACATAGTGGATGATTGATCGCTGTTTCGCGAATTACCTGTACACATAATATATTATCACCACCACAATGCTTTTTTGTGTAACGTGCACGTGAGGGATCCTGAACACAGAACAACACATTGTTGGCGAATCGGAATGCCTCCTCTGCACCGCAGTGCGTCAATGGCAACGCCACAAGAGAAGTGCATGCAGAAGGCACAAATGCCGCGAACGCTCTCATTCGAGCGGTGTAATCAAAATGCCTTGCATATTACCGGCGACAGAGTAAATAGTTGATTGCGTAGACCGCGCGCGAGCTTTGTTGCAAGTGTGCCGCCGACAGGAATCGCAGAAATAGCGATTGCCGACGAAGATGTCGACACCTTGGTTAAACAAGCAAAGCAAGCTTCAAGCTTCGTATAGCTTCGAGCTTCAGAGCTTCAAGCAGAGCAGACGCTGCATTTGATTACTAATTACCTAAATAACGTTTTAACTGGTAATTTGTATGTACAGTGATGCGAACGAAATTTTGCTCGTTTGTCTACACATTCTGAATTTAATAACTGCCTGAACCAAGTTAAATTTGTTCTGATTAATGGGACACAGTAAATACTGATTGGCCAATAGTATCAATTACCGAATTGGCATTAAATTTTGCAATTTGCATATACAATTATAACGTGCTTTCATTTCATAATAGAATATACAGTATATTATAATATCCTATATATAGAGTGAGAAAAAGAAAAATAACTGATCTATTTTATATAATTCAGTGGAAAAAAGTGCTGGAATTTGCAGCCATCGTAACAAACATACAGAAATTAAATTAAATTAAAGAACCGGGATTTGGAGTATTACTCGAGAATTGAAATATGACGGGATATTAAGAGTTCTATGTGTTGACAAAAAGACCAAATAAGCGAGGTCTGCAGTTTTAAGTCCAAGTAATTAAGAATTAAGACGCAGCTTCCAAAGCAACGCTGTACGAGGGGGTGAAATGGGGTGGCATCGCTGGAATGGGCTCCAGGCTTCTAAATGGCCGGAAAAGAAGGATGTAACAGTGAGCACTTCTACCTCGATCGTACTCCTTGGCTTATCTCAGAGTAACGAGTCTACTTTGCAGATTGTGCCGACATTACCATTTCAAGCCCTTGATATTTTATTAAAACTGTTTAATAATGCATCTCTAATGCCGCCAGTCGATAAGCCAGACGATGCCGTTATATGCATCGAGAAATAGCTCTGGCCTGTAGGTATGTAGACATACACTCTGCTGCAATCGCGTAATCGAACAATGACATTGCTGTACGTTAGCATGCCTCGGAAAATCATTCTCGCCAGATGGAAAATGGACGTCGATTTGTGGCGTCGCGTGCGATCAGAGGCATTTTCTTCGCGACAAGTAACGAAACAACGCAATGAAGACGAACTGGCATTAGGAACTACAAACGAGGGCGTTTTTCAAGCAAATGCGAAGGCGATGAAATGTAATATTTTCTAGACAAAAGAGTTACTCTACAAGATTGCATTCTGGAAAACCACTTTGGTAAAGAAATGAAAATGAATGAGTGTGATGCAAGAAATTCATAGCATGGAACAGTATGCGTCCGTTGAATATAAATAACATGGCTGGAGCCAACAAAAAAGAATTACCGAGGGCCGAGATGCAATTTTTCAACAAACTTCTACATCTTCAAATAGCTAACAATAAAAATATTGCATCACAAGTATACATCCGATCAAACCAGTAAGCAATTCTCCGAAAAACCATTTTAAACAGGGTATTGAATACAAAGTAGGTCCATCTTCGTTTCTCACGTATAACTATACCTAGTACTACTTGTACTACTAGTGAAGTACTAGTGTTTCCCAAAGAGGTACTGTATTTCCCAACGTTTTGTAATCTAAGTTTCGTAGTAGTATAAAGTAGTAGTGGTGGTGGTGTGGTTGTGGTAGAACCTATGGTAGAACTCCTGGTCTAAGGTACTACAAGCAACGAAACGTGGGAACCCAATTAGACTTTCCTTAGCATTCGATACCCTGCAATTTTAACTTATATTTATTTTTAACAAAGTGCCAAGGCATGGACAAAAAGACGCAAATATAAGATCCACCTCCATTCATCAAATTCAATTGCAGACGCGAATTGTTTGCAACCACATGGCTTTGACAGTTGGCGAGCACGTGACCGTCTCAAAGTCATGCAGTATCAGTGCTTGCTCGTTCCATCATCGCCCGTCCGCCAATCGCGACATGCAGCCACAGCGACAGCGACATCGAGTCACTTTACGATGCACAGCGAAGCCATTACACACCACCCTCTAAGCACGCTAGAACAACACGGTGCGCTTATACACTTGGCACACAATACGCCGAGGGGTGCATGCAAGCACAATATCTGCATGTCTGTGATGCGATTTGCCGAGTGCCCCGTCGCGTTACCCCATGAGTTGTGAAACATTTTACGAGAGAAACAGGGTGCAATTAGCTGTGGCGTGCGAGTCGCACCTGCAGCACAACTGCATGTAGCGAGAGATGGAGCATTATTCATTATGATTTATTTCCTACGCCGCACGGCGACGAGTAAAGTGCTTATATTTTCATTCATTAACGCGCTGATACATTTTTAATTATTGTTATTAATCTAATTTATTACAAACAAGCTTGTTTTCAACGACAGCGGGTGTGTATGTACTATGGGCATTACTCCGCATGGAGTTCGTTTCGAGGAAGATGACGATGATGTTGATTAATGTAATTATTGTAACATGACAAAGCCAAAACTGAATTAAATCAACTCTCTCTGTTCTGTACCCCAGGCCTGTGTCTTCCCAGGATTAATTACTTTATAGTATAGAGTACGTCGTGGCGAGGACTAAGATTTCCCGGTCGCTGAGCTTCTATATGAAATAAGTCGCAATCTGAGAAGTGTTCGCGGGACAGAGCGAGGGAGAACTACGCCGGGGCTGGGTGACAGAAAGATGACATACGAGGGTGCTTGGCCCAGGGTGGGGTCCACCACATTACGGTCTATTATTTACGAGCGATACCGGCAGAGCGCAACACTGGCGCGCCCGCAGTTGCAACTATCAACCATAGGGAAAACCGTTATTTGGCCACGCTAGAAAATTTTCGTTTTATCAACATTTTGAAAATTAACCGTCGGGCAAACGAAAACCACCAACAAACCACGGTCATTTATTACTGGCTATGGGTTTGGTACAGCATGATACTGCTCGGTTTGGATAATAATTCATCGGTTCTAATTAGAGAGAATTATATATAACAATGGTTCGGTTAGGTTAGCGTAACATTTGTAAAGCATTCGATAATGAATATCCAATGCATCCGTCATGTTGGTCGATTGATTGCATAAATAGGTGTAAAGCTTGACGCAGCTTTACCGAGCTGGGAAAGCGCCCTTATCTCAACTCGGCACCAAAGAGTATAGTCAAGCTCGTTTACATACATAACCCACACCAGGCAAGTGATGTATGCCACTTTTGCATATACGGCAGCATCGAAAACGACCAAGAAAAATGTTACACGAAATCCAAAATGATTTGAGAGAAGATTCAAACTCCCCGTGCGGCTTTCGGTAAATGGCTTTGGAGATTTCGCGCTCCTCTCCATTCGTCAACGAGACAGGACCTCGACAGCATCCAGGGCGGGACGGTGTTGCGAGTTGGGGACCAGGACAGGGACCAGGGCACGGGGGTGGCCGACGTGGCGAGAGAGGAGCAAAAAGTAGACATAATCCGTGGATTTAAACTTAGCTATACAGCGCAGCATACCGCCTAGCTGTGTGCGGGGCTCATGGTTTGGCTTCGGGGACGCTTTGGGGCGGCGGCGTTTTACAAACTTTGTGCAGAACGCGGCGATCGAATACACAACAGCGGTATACACAACGGTACACACTGTACCAACTGAACGCTCTTGCGCTTGCTCTGGCTGGCTTATAGCCATAAAATAAGTTTACGATTTAGCCGAAGTGCTGGAATTTGTACGCTGCAATTGAAATGAGCGCAAATGCACGGCAAACAGCAGCGGGAGATTTGTTTTAAACATGGGTTTTGAACGTGGATCCTTTAGAATTAGCTTCTAGCGGCAATTACATAATCAAATAACTTTGGATTTTAATTTTACCGTTATACTTAACGCGAAATGTCTTTTCAAGTATAAACCATCGTTTGGAAAATGAGTGGCTATTTATATTTGTATCTAGTCGAATAAAATGTCTGTAAGTATAGGGGGGGATCTGGCGAGGTACTTCCGTTGCAAATAATGCAGCGCAGTGCAGCGTCAATATAGCAGATGCACCCGCTCCAACAACAATCGATCTTGATATTACTTTATAATTCAAGCGTGCAGATCTGCAATTCACTGCGGAATACAAATTTGTCTTTTGGTAAAATATCCTCGATGCCATGTGCACACGAGCAATTGTGCTGCTGCCTGCTGTCCCCGAGCCAGTCACACAACAACGCAAAGCCACCGCGGGCGTTTTAGGGAAATTCAATACTTTCTCGAAAATGATACCAATTGGCTGTACTTATAGCTGTGCTGTATATATCTATACGAAGGTAATCCGAATGTTGAACGGATCAATTTCAGGATATACGCCCGCGCCAAAACGCACAAAGCAAATGAGCTGAGCTCGGAGATACGAAATATCAAAATCCACTAATCACGACAAAGGCGGGAACGGTTTCCCGATGCTGTACAGCAGCTACCGCCAAGACAGATGGGGCTTGTATATCATTCCATTTCAGATACTGTAACAGTGCTATCAATAATTCAAGTGAAAACACCGTGCATAAGGAAGAGGTTGCGTATATGAATACCAGACTCTGGGAAAATGGAATGGAAAAGGATACTTTACATCAGATCCTCAGGCTGAGATTTGATTTCACTGATATTCAAATTTTCTCACTTTCATAAATAAAAGATAACAGGGAGAAAAAAATGCTGCAACCGGAAAACACAAAGCGTTGTCAACGTCGGCACGAGGAAAAGAAAGCGTCTTCAAAGAGAACGCGCATTGCAACGCGCATTGGTCTCTAAATTTCCCTCTCTGCTCGTCATTATTTTCTAAGGAAATATGTCGAGTAAGAGCAGTGTCAGGACCTAACGGAGATTGATGCAACGCGGCAGGCTGCATGGCGCGCAGCTTCCACGAAAGCGAGGGGCGGGCCGGGGCGCGTTCGAAAGAAAACAAGGAACTAAGCTTATAAAACAGGATGAGAATGAACGCGAAGGGGATGAAGAATAGGAGAAAGCACGGCGGCAAAGAGACGAGGGAGGGACTGAACACAAAAATAAATTTGTATTACCTGTCATACAGCACGATAAATTAAAGCAGATAAAGCTCCCTAGACAAAGATATATCCGATCGCTGCACAAAATTCGCGAGACTCGTCAGAATATCACTTTTGTCAAAATCGAATAGCATTCTATATCATTATTCTAGCCCACACAATTACACAAACAATTAATTGCATCGAGGACCGGCAAAGGAAACACAATCCGATGCAGTTGGCATTCGGATGACGGGAGAAAGCATCAATGTTTTAGCCCGAATATCTGCAACGTGACAGCACGGCACTGACGGAGTGCGGCGGGTAGAGCGGGTAGAGCGGGTAGAGCGGGTAGAGCGGGTAGAGCGGGTAGAGCGGGTAGAGCGGGTAGAGCGGGTAGAGCGGGTAGAGCGGGTAGAGCGGGTAGAGCGGGTAGAGCTAGGTGATGCTGGCACATTTTGACACCATGCATCAAGCTGTCAAACTGACAGATCGCCCAGCCCACTCCGCTACCCGCTCATCCCAATTGTGCATTCTGCAAACTGTGAACTATGCCCGACATCGCACCGGGTGGGTTGGTTGGTATGCTCCACAGCGTGTGTCACCCAGCTCAGTGGCCAGGCGCAATTAATGTCGCTGCCCCTTGGCGGTTTAGATGGGCGGAATCCTCAACTTCGGCATACGTGTTCGTTCTGTCCCTGGGTGAATCGATTTGAGAGTACCACAGTCGGTTGGTCAGGAAAGAAATGCTTGGAAATGTGAATGAACACATTTTGCTGATCACCATTAAATAGAAGTTATCCAATATCATCTATCCAAGTGAAGATATTGTAACATTTATATAAATGAGTTACTCCGTTTTGAGGTCAGTAAATAACGATGCCAAGTGTCATGTCCAGACCAGAGTATCAGCGCTATACGATATAATCCTGACCCTGATTCCTGAGACCTGACCTATGCTTTAGCGAGAGAAAATACAGGAGCTCAAAGCAGAAGATAAGCAGCTCATCCCTCACGAGGAAATGCTCGGTTTATAGATATCAAATTTAATAGAGCTCAAAAGAACTCTAACTGAGTTTCTTTTGGAAGAGGTATAACGGCATCTCAAAATGCATGTGGTATCCGCCCCCTAACAAGCCTGCGTCGAAAGTGACAACGATTTGAGTCCGATAAACCACCAGCGTCAGCATAGGTCTGCGCAGGGCAAACGGTTAATGCGGCACAGCATGGGATGGACCATAATGATGGTCACAAATAGTACATCATGTTCTATGCCAGTGACCGCTAAAGCAAGAGTTGTGACAAGGCATGGCAGCCATCGACAGCACACATTGAATTTATATCCGAGCACTCAACCAGTGCCTTCTATATGAAAGCGTTACAGATTGCTGGCTTATGGTGTGAATGTGAATGTTGCTAGGAGGCTGTGGAAAATGGCAGAGCATTACAAAATCTCTGGGTTGAATCTCGCTCAAGGTCAAGCCACCTAGATACGTTTTTGAATTCCAGCAAATCGAAACTAGATCGAACTAGGATCGAAACAGATCCATTTAGAGGGCGCTGGCAAGTGGCAAGGTTCCTCCTTATGAAAATTAGTTGAAATCTCGGGAATAAAATCTAAAACACTGCATATAGTGCTGGAAAAATCTGAGATACGGCGTGCGCCGTGTGGGAAGCACCGCTGCGCACGCCTGCGGGCGTCAGCAGCAGCAGTTCCTCCAAGGCCAGCAATCCACCATGGAACCACTCTAGCTGGAACACGCTCGGCAGTCGGCACTATACCGCCATTACGAGCCCACATTATTTGCGAGCATCAGCAATATCGCGCTGGGAAATACCTGGCCATGCAGGGAATGCATGATGAGCGTTCCAGATAACGAATAAACCCCGGCAAATAATTGAGAGGAGGGACATCATCTGGCGGGTTTCATTCAAATGCACGCCAACACGTCAGGGGTGATGCGGGGGAGGACGGCCCAATGTCACCCCGCAAGGACATTGAACTGACGCTAACAAAGAGGCGTCAAAAATATCGCAGCTCGTTGTTTCATCGTGTTTTCAGCAGTGCACAGTTCGTGTCTTGTAATATTAGTGCCGCCGTAATTTTGAATGCAATTAATATAATGAACTATCAGGCAGGTATTTAAAGTTATCGTCCCATTTCCATTATTAAATACGCACCATAAAACAATAAGTCACAACGTCGACATCAACCTGCATCAGCCCTTCCATCGCGCGCTTGACAAGATAATAGATGACATAACCCTTAATTTGTGGATTTACATAGAAAGTGCTTTGTGTGTGTATGTGTGTTTGTTTTGCCTCTATACCTCCAAGGGCGAGATCGACACAGCCGCGCCCCACGCCGCCATCAAAATAGCGCGCCTAATATGCGCAGCGATCCTCTATCATCGTGTAAACACATCGACACTTGCGCCGTAGCACTCGTAATCTGTTCAATTTACGTGTGAACCCTTGAGTGTTGTTTCTTCACCTGCTTCCACGCAATATTGTTTTCAGTTACTGAAGAAAAAAATTATCCGTTGATGTTCATCATATCTACCTGTAAACCACCACAAATATCAGAAAATGTTTTAAAAATGTGTTGTGCCAGAATCCACTTATTATATACTATTGCTTCTGATACCAGATTATGTGATATTATCATGACAATCTTTTCAAACCCCGTGATTATTTTAAAGTAACACTTCGTCCCGATTTTTCCGTAGTGCTCGAATCGATCTTTAAAATGTCTTATGTGTAGCACCTATGCCAATTTAAAACTAAACCTAAATGCAATAACAATAAATGTTCTGGACGAAAGTGTTCCAGATTTGCAAGTCCCACTACATTTCGACTTGCATATACAGAGTTCAACCACGCCAGCTATGCCCCATCGTGATGGTCCAAACGCCCAGCATCCCCGTCTCTCTTTAATTTCAAACCCAACCGGCTCGAACCGTCCACCAAACACTAAATTACAGAAGCATGTCTCCAGCCAAGCAATTGTTTCCGTCGGACTAGTGAGCAATCACCCTGCATTGTGATTGTGCATTGTGGCGGTCGCATGTGGGACGACACGACAGCATGGCGAAAGCGCCCAGACCAGCGACGTGCCGCCCGCCCGCTCGGTGCAGGGATAAAACGACGCCGACGCCGCACTGCGTCGGATTCAATGCCGGCGACCAACGACGCCGCGTCGGCCGCCAGAGCATCAATGTTCGCTTGCTACGCGTATGTACTCAATTATCATAGCTGCAGAAATGCAAGTTCTGCTGCAGTGTGTTTTCATGATAATTGGTTTGGAGTTTAGACGACGGAACGAATGTGATAAACGCGAACATGGTTTTGAATTGCATATGAGCGTATGGATAGACTTGCGGCACATCTCAGTAAATCAGGCCACATTACTTTGAAAACTATGGGTTGAATTTAGAGACTCAAATTTCCATGAATGATTATTCTTCTGACGGAACCAGTCTCAGGTGAATATGTTCCATCTGAAGTAGAAAATCTAATTTAAATAAAAGGAAACCGTTCAAATACTGACTGGCAATTATTTAAATATTATGTCACGATGCCGGGAACGTGCCCAGCGTGATAACTTGTCAGTTCAGATTCAGGATGAGGAGAAGTCCGTAGTGAATTTGAGGCGGGCAAATCACATGCAGAGGAAAGGATGGAAAATGGAAGGGACAGAATGAGAAACGTAGGCTAAGTTTCATTTGACAGACGACACAAAAGGTGACATTGCAAAGGATTTCCTCTGCCCCCTTGCAAAGCTTTGGGAAATCACTAACGCACACAATTGGAAAGCGCACGGTGTCGCTAATAATATTCCCAAAACATCTGCGTCTTTCGGAAAATCGAGACAAAAATCGCGTGTGTGTTGACGTGTGTGTGTGTGTGTGTGTGTGTGTGTGTGTGTGTGTGTGTGTGTGTGTGTGTGTGTGTGTGTGTGTGTGTGTGTGTGTGTGAGCACAGGAGAGCGAAAGATTGAGAGAGGGGATGTTCGTGAAGGTAGCAAACCGGAGTAGACAGACCGCCAAATCCCTGAGGCTTTCCCCTCGTCACGTGACCTTTGAATTGGCCTGCTCAAGATCAAAGAGATTGCTGATGGCATACTGAAGAAGCCCACGACAAGATTTCCACAAGCTGAAACTCGGGAAACTCGGAAGAGGTGCTCTCTGATTTCTTGAGCGTAGATTAAGCCAATCAAAGGCGATTAGAAAAGTAACAAATCAAAGCACATGCCAACTCAATCATTTTTCCGTTCGATCGATCACAAACAATGTCTTAAAAACGTACCTTGATGAAAAGAGGATCGCCCCACTCAGCAGCTTAATTCGCAAGACTAAAAGATCGACGATTACCTACTAGTGTCACGTATCACAAGTCAAATCAACCCGAAGCACAGGCACTCGCTCTCCAGCAAAAAAATTGATAAATTTATCACGAAATAATGTATCGAGAAAATTCACGCGATCGACCCCGCTTGTCGAGCACTCAGCGTAATGACTGCACGGTCTGATTGTCGCAGTGTGTACTGGTCGTGTCGAGTGCCGAGTGCATGCTGCCCTTGTGCCGCACACCGTCGAGTCGCGTCGCGTCGAGTCGGCGACCTAGCCCTGATGATGGTTCCTCCGCGGCATGCCACCACACCCTGCTGTCCCTGCTAAGCGGCTAGGATCGACTGACGCGGGGGCCGTCGGTGGAAGCGACGCTTGCCGGGGGACGCTGCCTACATTGACCGGGCAGAACCGACGGCCGACTGGCCCGCGACGCAGCGTCGCGACGCAGCCTCGACGGCGTCGGCGTCGCGCGGGGCGTCGACCAATCGCGACGCTCCCCGACGCGCGGCACGTCAAGAGCGCGGAAAACGGTTGCTATCTGATTTTAGTTCTATTTTTTTGTTTAGTTTTGGAAATTTTTGACATGGAATTGGAACATGCTATGTCTATTATTGAGTGGTGTTTCTTTCAAAGGTGGTGCTTGACATTTAGTTAGCGGGTCAACGCACGATTGGTGGAGCTATTTAGGTGTATTAAGGTTGAAATTCACAGCCCAAAAAAGGGAATGAATACATACATTAAAATGACTGTGACTATCAAAAACAAATTCAGGAGTAGCACGCATTCAGGAGGTACATAACTATCACTGGTGTTTTGCAAAAAACCAAAAAATGCATACAACACTCGAAAATGACATGACCGCAAAGGGTTGAAAGACGTTAAAAAACAATCATGCCATCCCCCGATGTTAAACAAGGCACATAAAACTCCTGATTGAAAAATATGTCGACAATAAATTACAACCACAAAAATAGTATTAATTGTGTCGTGGCGTGCTCTTTTGGCCCGAGACCGCAACACAACTCGCTTGTTATTATCGCGAAATAAACAGTCTTTTCGATTTCGCCCGCACGCACTCGGCGTGCTGCGTGCTGCCAGCCGAGGTCTTCGGGAGCCAACAAGTTAAGCAGCACTGCGCCGAACTAGATTCTGGATGGGTCACCAAGGTCAACCAACTTCACCAAGGTCTGCCAACGAGCCATGACTTCCCCTGCTCTTTGCACTGTAAGCTCTCACCTCTCTGACTGATCAGCTGCTTTTAATTATCTTGTACACTACCGTCGAATACTTTATAACAGCATTAGATTATTTTAAAATATATATTAATAATTAAACCATTTAAGAAATAAGTGAAGAACAAGGAACTCTATAAAAGCCTGCTACTGTTAACCCTGTCGCTCATACTATTTTAAAATTCCGTGCCCTCCATAGGACCCTATGCTTATATACATTTTTCTTCAAATTTGCCATCGTTAGTCGGTATTATCAAGAGCCTCATTTACCCGCGACTAATGAAATAAACGAACAAGCCGATGTCGACGTCGACGTCGGCGTCGGTGGCGGCCGAGTGGCTGTGCCCGCGATCAGCTGACTGCCGCCCACGCGTCACGGCGCCCCCAACGTCACCCACACTGCAAGCCCCTCCCCCCGTCACCCCTCCCCCCCTCTACCCGCGCACTTGACGTTAGACAATCGATAAACGGATTCGGCACTCGCCGGCCACCAGGATCAACGGCGCGGGGGGATAGAGGGGGCGGCAGGGGGCGGCAGGGGGGCTAGCCCACTCCGAATTGTTCTCCAGCAGTCGGCTCATGCATGCACCCTCGCCGCATTCAGAAAGAAATGCACGAACCCGTCGATGTTTCCAGCAAACGCGCCCGATCGTATCGGTGCAATAGCAGCAACACCACAACCGTGGAACATGAATGTATTGACCATTCGTACACAGACAGAATGCGCGGCCGAAATTTTGATTTAAAAATAACGTTTGCAGCCCTTATTTTGTTTCAAACACATTGACAACTTTTCAAATTGCTACAATCACAAAATGAATTCCGACGGGCAATTGTTACGAATGGCACGGTTTTATATGACACTAGCTCACAACGTTTTCTAAGTATTACGAAGAATAACGCTACAAAAAGTAGCAAAAAGAGAGAAAACCAATCCAATAACGAAACGGACAATGCATAAGCACAGCGTCATCCTGTACGGTTCTCAGAGAGCGTCCCAATGATTACAGGCCCTGCATTGCCGCCCGTCGGTAGCATTTTCCGATGCCGTCGAAGTGGATATGCCGTGACCTTCGACGGCTGAGTATCGCCACAGCCACGAGACCAGCCATGAAACCGCTGCACCGGCGAAAATGTCTCCGCCTGATTTGAATTCAGATTCGCGCGAAAGAAAAATACGGTTTTATGGCAAATACACGAAATAGCTCTGCGTTAATTTCGCATAACTCAAATTGAATTATGCGTTTTATAGCTAACTAGCTTATAGCGTGCGTTATAATGTACGTATGTTATGTGCACATGGCTATATATTGCTTTGTGATGGAAAACTAGAAGAAATACTCCTGCATGGTCGATTATTTTATATAGCGTTCCCGTAGAACATGTTTACTACAACTAGCTTTCAGCTTCAAGTATGCTGTAACTTACAAATTGCTAGCCATCCATTTGTTTCTCGACCTAGGTGGTACGAAACACACACTCACACATAATCATGAATGTAAGTGTGCACCGCAGAGCGCTAGCTTTTTGGCACCACTGTCGTCGAAACAACCGTCTTAGCGCGCGACTCCTTTGTAAACTGAAAAACAACACACAAAGTGTAATGTACTTGGTAGCTTGCAGTCAACTGCTTCGTTTATGAACGACTTCCTGCGGAATAGGTCCACGATATTCGGCCCGCTGAGTGATTAATTGCAGCCCAGTGCAGCGCAATGCGTCTTGAGATGTGAATTACTGGCGCAAGGAGACACAGAGGGAAGACGCACAAAACCAACTCGTAAATATCAGACGCTGCAGCGACGGCGTACAGCGACTAGCAATCCCCCGTGCTTGGCTGACCGACCAATTAGTGCGCAATGACAAACCGTGTCATCATGCGTAGTGTGCTGATACGCCGGGAAAATCCCATAGCCCACACTGCTCAACTTGAAGTAGGTATTGTGTGGGGACCGCCAAGGGCAATGTGCTAATTATAGTAAGTTTTGATCGTCACAACTGAGATTTAATATTATGAAAACATTCGAGTGGGATTTAGTGGTATCCAGCAATACAGATAAATAAAGAGACAAATAATTTGCCGCACTGATCTTTCGTGTGATCTTTTGTGATCTTTCGTGTAGCTTCGTACGAAAGTGGTGTAAATTTGAAACCCCGATTTGGATTAAAATTCTTACGGCAGTTTGCCACGCGCCTGCCTAAAGTCGCCAGCGTTCAGTGAAATCTCGAGCAAGACATCCGAGATGATTATCGTTGGCGGCTTTCCCATGCGATGACAATGACTCGAAATAATACTCAGATGCCGCATACCACACAACGGGATGGCTTGGAGCTGAGTAACTCCCGCACCAAGATGGCACGATCCTAGGCCACAGCTGCGGTCCATGCATCACATCATGCATCACATCATGCATCACATCATGCATCACATCATGCATCACATCATGCATCACATCATGCATCACATCATGCATCACATCATGCATCACATCATGCATCACATCATGCATCACATCATGCATCACATCATGCATCACATCATGCATCACATCATGCATCACATCATGCTGCAACCGTGGTGCACTACCACTCGCCGGTTGAAACATAGATTGCATTTCCCGGGTGGAAATGCAGAGGGAAATTCACCTGTTCACGTTGCTAGACGCGACGCCACCGCGAAAGATAATCCATCATACGGATCGACGTGTACGTTTATGTGTTCAAACATGGCAGCCACAGCTGAAGAATGATCCAGCCAAGGCGCATTATCATATTTGCGGGGGGGAATTTCAATCAATTACTTGAGAACATTGTGGCGACTGGAAGTCAACGCTCGACTGGTTACAAGGTTCGATGGTTCGATGGTTCGATTCCTGTGATCGGCAACCCTGCTTGCGGTAGTGCGTGCTACGCGACGCCACCTCCTCCCCTGTCCATTCCAGGAAAATGCCGTGACAGTTCTTATTAACTCGATTCTGGCATTCTTTTTTGCATTCATTCCTATATCTGGACTTTACAGGCTTTCCAGGATCATGTGATAACATTTCTTGTACTGTGGAATGGGTACTACAGACGGGGGTGAACAAAGTCTCCTTAAAAACTAAGCTCGCAAATATGTAAAATGTGTTTCAAATCGCTATATATCGTCCAAAGCGAACTTGGTTATAAGGTAAGTTCTCAATTGGCTTGGGAGTGGGGGAGGGGCGCCTTGGATCAACAACCCCCCACTAGCCACCCTATAAACGCACATACCGTGAAAGAGTAGAAAATTGCACAAGAGCACAGAACCGCAAGAATTGTAGGCATAAGAGCCGGAATCGAACGGGGATGCAAACAATTCCAGGCCAGTAAACAGGAACGGGGTGTTATAAATTTAGCCGTATGCCAGAGTGGCGTCCCGTCTCGGTTCACAAAGTACCACGTGCACCCGTCTCCAATCGGGAACGGCGTATTTCACGGGGGCTGACACTCCACGCCGGCGGCGGCCTGAAGGCATCCCGGTTTGTTCCTGACTCCCGGTTCGGGGTCCCAGCTCCCGGGTCCCGGTGATCGAGTGCGCGGGACATCACTCTTCCCGTGTCCTGAGCGTGGCACACTTTATGGTGGTCCTCGCATAAAAATGCAGCCATCTGGCTCAGCACTCTCCAAGAAGTAAAGGATGCGAGAAAAGCATGGGCAAATTTCGATAAAAATTCGAACGTTAAATTTTATTTCGCGTACGGCGGCGCACTCTACGCTGGAGATTAATTTTAAGAAAGCAATCGAGTGGATCTTATAAAATTCGATATCGTAAATTTTGTGCGATACTTGATATTCCCATGGGCAATCATGGCACAATTCTAGCCTGCTGCACACAGCGAGTCCCTTTATAACGATAGAGTGCACAATTTACACAATATATCATAAAAATGTCTATAGATAGGTACTATTTTTATAGCAATCGTGCAAAATAGATGATTGAACTATACCTGGGTTTTAATAACTGCTATACTGTGGTCTAGTATAAACGAATACATTCACAATGAGGTATGACGACTGAAGAGTCCTGTCTGATAAATAGTTTGTTTGCAATTGCATGTGACATGCTTCGAGTAGGCTTAGCAGGCATCGGGTTGAAGCGAGTTGAAGGAACTCTGCCCGGGTATAGAGTACCGAGGGGAGTCATACCCAGACATGCAATTGCTCCGCGGCTATGCGCCTGCCATGCGTGGAGACTATTATTTCCGGGATTTTAGCAGCACACTTCTTCGAAATACACGTGCACCCTAATGTTCTATCAAAAAATTGAAAGGCACAGAATTATGCAGGGCATTTGACAATAAAATATGTCATGTATTTGACTGTTTGGCAGCGTGAATTCCGTTGAAGTGGATGGGAAAACTTTCAGTCTTGTATTTTTAATATCCGAGTTTCATAGTGCATGTTTATTTATAGTCTACACAGTTTTCCGTTGTTATTATCAAAGTAGGAATGGAATGAATGCCTTTCGTGGAAAATAGAAAAGCTGTGGTTGACTATACATACACAGAGACACGCAGAATATAGGAATTATATTTAATCGATGGAAAAGCCATTTCCAGTGGGTTTATTCGCGACCACGATTAGTGTAGTCTTCAATTTTGTCTCTTGCGCGGTGGAGGTGCCAGTTTAGAGCAAATTGAAGGTTTACAGATGTGTTTATGCATAGCCAACGACATTAATTTGTGTGCTGAGTGGAGGCGCCGGATCTGTGTAGCGGGTTGCGGAACCGCAGTAAAAAACAGACACGAACTCCCTGCGAGGAAACCGCGATAAAAAGTAAATTTCCCTGCTCTAACCAAGTTTATCCGAACGCCCTGCCCGGCACGACACTTTTAAACTCCGAAACGTCGTTAAAAACAAGTTAAAAATGCATTTCGAGTGAGCTATTTTCTTCTTAAGACCACGTAATTATCGGTAAAGCATAAAACCTGCTCGGTGCATTTTACAACTCGATCTGCCTGCGCTCCGTGTGGTACAGGAGGGGCGCTTCCGAGTGCACATGGCACACACAAGTCCTGTGCACGGGACAATTCCGAGAGAACTCCTCAGATTCGTACCGACATAAGAGCACCCGCGAATGACGGACTTTTACATGCGCCCCTTGGTCGGAGGGAGGGGTAGGGGGGTGCAAAGGGCAGTCACGTGATAAAGACGTCTGCTAGTGTGCCCCACTAAACAATCACGTTAAATCAATAGCGTACGAAGCTTTTACATGTGCGCGAAAGACCGGGGCAAGTCTTGCAATCGCGTGACATCGCGTGTAGTTCGCTTTTTGCGAGCCCATCGTTCGGGCCAGGACAAGAGGATGGGAACCAACAAATACAAATCGCTTCAAGTTAAGGTTTAAATTTTGGCCGTTGTCTGTTTTTACATCAGTTTGCATAACGAATCTTCCGCTCGAAATCGCATCTTCCCCGCTTGGAATTAATCCTCTTTTTTACCTCTGTATAAACTAAAGTAACGTTTCAGTTCTTCGTCGCTCATCTTCATCATTCGAAGCAGTTCTGATTTCATTCTCTAAGGTACTTAGTGGTGGTAAAGCGAGCAGCATATACTTATTACCTGCCATCCATTACTTCCACTTTATGTACACTCAAAACTTCGGTGCTGGCACTTTGGGAATAATGTGGTTTCCAGGTAGATTCACTGTCTGAAAAGCATCGCGAGCATGATCAATTAATTTTACCATCACCATATTTTTCGCGCATCCGAACTGTGTGGCGGTTCTAGCCCGTCGAGTGCCAGCAGACTGATAGTTCTCCAAATTACACCCCACGGAAAAATAATGAAATTCGTTCAGAGTCTGTGCGAATCGGAATGGCGCGGGCCCATTTCTCGGCTGCAGTGACGTAGCTGTCCTGGATTATCCTTAACAATGGCCTAGTCCTGTTCTCGGAAAACTTGGCGTCTAAACCTTTGAAATACACCCATTTGAAACCAGGTCGCGAGAAAACCAAGAGATACAATAAAGAAAGTTTGTAACCACACAGCTATATGGCTGTGTGCTGATTTCCATCTCTAATAGTTAAGGGCCATGTTTTGGGTTAAGTTGGCTCGGCGGACACTATTCACAGTAGATTGTAGCGTACGGTTCAAAAAAAAGAAATGTCTCTTTACTGTATGAAACCTTTTTGAATCCATAGTTCCGGAAATTTCGCGACATTTCTTTCGCTGAATGACATCCATTGACAAAAGGGCTTCAACAATGCCCCTACATCATTGTCAGGTATCGTCCAAAAGTCTGGATAAAAAAAATGCACTTGCTACGACTTTCAATCTTTCTTGCCGATGACACCCGTATCCAATAGAGCTCCTGCAATACATGTCATCTCACTGGTGGACAGCATACTGGCATTTGTTTTTTAATGGGAATTAACATTGAGGAATTAACCAGTGAGTTTACAGGGGGCTGCTGTTGCAGGTACTCTATACTTGGCTCCCTCCCACATTATATTCTGCTCATGTTACACATCAAAATCATCACATTCATGTTCATTCATGTTCACATTCATCACATTCACTGTCACATTTTTAATTAGGTCGATGGCATTCCAAAACTCTGACTCAGTTTATAAGTTGTGTCCAATTGTTAAGAGATATTGCGAGCTTAAATTGTGAATAATCCTCCCGACACTAATTTCTTCTGTGAGTGATATCTTCCCTGTGAATGATCAAAGAAAATGCATTTTTGAGAGCTACTTAATGTAAACAACCGTGTGCTCTGTCTCTCCTCTCCGTGAAGCGCCGAGCACGAAACACACTCATTACATTAGCCCAGAACATCGGGCAAGTGTATGTTCTACATTACGTGGCCACTGGACTATTTCCAGTTTCTTCTATCCCAAGAAGAATTTTTAACAATGGAAAACACTTTGTTCCCCACTGGGTGCAGTCCTGCATAAGTGAACACCCCACACTACAATCGCGAACATCGTAATCAAACTGCACAAACGGGATAACAAGCAAGACACAACGGACAAACAATGTAAAAGCGGCTGTTGAACTTTCGCATGACAATTTTCCGTACATGAACCATCCCTCGAATGATGGCGAAAACATGCATATCAGCCCCTCCACGCACTACTCGAGAAAAATCTTAAGCCACTTGACGGCAATGTGCTAGTGGAAACGGTTCAAATCCTTTCAATCGACTCACTACTCGAGTGTGTCCCTGCAGGGATGTCATGAAGCTGGAAACCGCGCGACCGATGAGGAAGAAATGAACCCTTTCAGCTTGTTGGGGCAAAATCGAAACTCACACACAGTACACAGGCACCTAGTTCTATATAATACATAATGGGTACTGTACGCTGTGAAACTTTCAAGTGAAAACTCCTGAAGCGGTGCTTATTATATGACGTCCGGTCCATGCTAGACACAGTCACCATAACACAACCATCTCTTGACCTAGTTGCCATTCTATTTTATGCACTACCCGACAGCTACTACATTTTGAGTATGCAAAATGTAACTTATACGTATACACCAAGAGTCCAATATTATATTCCCTTCCCACTTACACAGGTAGAGTAAACCAATATTTCACGGATTATTATTATACTATCTCTATCGAATGTCACAACATCCACTATTATAATATTATCACAATAGTTTCAGACAGTGTTGCTGCACTACAATATGGCTGTATTATAATATATAGTGTATACATACCCCTAGCTAGAATATTATTAGGCGGCCACGATAAATTCCGCGCTGAATAGCGCATAATATAACGCCGACGACAAAATCGTGTGGAAAATGGACGCGACGTGGCCTCCCCGAGAGTAATGGCGACCGGCACGCCACGACTGGCAAATATGTAAAAAGAACGAAAGTAATTCGCGCTGCTCGGTGCCGGGCAATCCCGGTTGCCGGCACATGTTCGACCCTCGGCGGTATAGCTGCTAGAAATTATCCAGCCTCCTTGCACCAGAGAGCAACGTGATCGACACTACAAGGGGGCTGGACTAGCTACAAGCCCCCCCCCCCCCCCCCCCCCCCGGGGAGGAAAATTTGTTTTCAATTTGATTTTACGCGCGATGTATCAGATGCTTTATATTTGAGCACGTTTTCAAAGATATTGTGATAAGATTGTGAAAAGGGTACATCGTCGAAGAAAGGATCCTTTGTTCTGTGTTTATTGAAGCAGGTGATCTCATTAAAAAGTTTTTTGAAATTAACTTTTGTTTTTCGTTATTGCTTTTAATACTTTTAATTATGCTTGAGATATAACATTTGACTGAGTAAATGCAAGTAATGATCCAGTGGATGTGCAATTAGAAGAAGCAACCCTCTCTATAGAAAGCTTTGAAACGAATACACATGCAGTTCTAAGTGGTGTCAATGACGCTTGAGCTTGCCAGCGGTGGAGGTGCCAGGTCTAATATTTCAAAGCTGCATACATTTTCAATGGAAGCTCTGTCGTAATGAGTCATAATCCTCAGGCTATTGATAAATAACCATGTCCTCATTTCAAAAACCGGGGAATAACATCTTGAGAATACAGCTATGGTATACACTTCACATATCCATGCTCGGGCGAACTCCCCGAGCACAAGGGTATAGCTGACAGCATCGTCAAGGTGCACGTTGCTAAATGAAATGTAAATAGCGGAGAATACCGAGGTATGTAGATGAGTATTAATGAAGGTAGCGAGCGAGCGAGCAGAGCCAACAAGCTTGCGAGCAGTCGTCGGGCGAAATTCCTTCAGCATGGCGGCAGGCGCGCCGCGCGTAATAGAATGACATTAAAATGTGGTCATATTATGCATTCCATATACCGAACGGCGACTGCCGGGGAGCGGATTCGCCGAAAGGGGTGGGCCAGCCGACAGGGAGGGTGGGAGGGTGGGAGGGTGGGAGGGCTCTTATGATCCATATTGATGTGTTGGCGTTGGCGTTGGCGCGAAATAAGGGGCCGACTTGGCTTTGGGCGACTGCAACATTTCTGTGGTTTTCCTTTTCATTTCGCGGCAATGGGGATTTTAGGATGGGCGAGTTTGTTGCCAAATGGAAAAGAATGTGTTGGGTTGATTTACAGCGAGTTTCGCTTTGTTGATAGTCCGTTGTTAAATTTAACAGTTCGTTAAGTAGTCGTAACCAAGACAATTGACAGCAGTTTCAAGGAAAACAGACAGCTAAATTTCGCTCGGCTGAGCACTGAAAGTAAAAAAGACCGCAATCCGCACAGCAATAATCTGCATTTTGTATGAGTCTTGATATCGATTTTCAGCGCCGTCATAAAAGTTCTAGAACTTCACGAATTGCAGCCAATTAGAATTAACACGTGAATTTCGCTCCCCAATGAATCCTTAATCCTTAATCCATAATCCTGAAGCTTGAAACCGCACAACCTTCCCACAATTGTGCGCGCCTGCCCTTTCTTTACAATCGAGAAAACTTGGACACTTTCTTTTCTGCTTTTTCTCGGGCTCTGAATTCGGACCCTGAAATCAGGGAGCTTGAATGGCCTTCCCGATGCGAGTGTTAGCAATGACACCCTGATTTATGAACGTAATTTTGGCCCAAAAACATGCCTTTTTTATGTGAGCACAAAAAGGGTAGGAAAATTGCGCCTTAGTGTTCGCGATAAAAAGGCTCAAGTCGATTATGGTGTTCGCCGTGAGATGGACTGTTATGCGTCGGCAATCAACGCTGATACTTATGCGCCGCCTACTTTGTAAAACAGTCCGCTCAAACAGTCGGTGAATGTGGAATTCGGTCGGTCCCAAAGGAGCACGAAGATGGGTTTATTCCAAAGGATAGGCCCCTGGGATGGGCCCTTGGGATCGGCCCTTGGGATGGGCCTTCTTCTCACAACGTGTAAATTAAAATGTCAAGACCATTGACATCACCCAAGCAATTGCTGCAGGGGGCTGCATTGAAAGTGTTGAGTTGCATCTTCCAATTATATTCAATTGTCATTGACAGTTCAATTGGGATGACACAACAGTGCTGTGTGTATGCTAAAACTTCCGTACAGGATTGGGATTTCTTTTGTTATGTCCTTGCATAAAACATCGATGGTAATTGTCATTGACAATGATTGCAACAATAACTGCATTGAATCAGAAGTATTCAGTAGTGAGGCTGCAACGTCCAGCGTGCCGCTACTCCATTTATTGTCACTTTTCATCGACGAGCAGAAGCGTCCCAAAAGCGCAGAGCCATCGTAATCTCTTCAAGGGTATTTCAACTGATGGGTCCATAGAACGCAGCTGCCAAACAATGAAAAACGCCAATATTTGTATAGCATGGCTCTGAAACTTCAAACTAAACCCAGTGTTAGTTTCTCAATCGCCCATGGATGAAAAACAGAAAAAAAATCTCTTCAAAAAAGTTCTTTTGAAAGCTTAATACAGAATGAGGTCAATTTACTTTTCATTTTCCTCCCCTACTAATTGTAATTAATTTTAAATTGAGTCTATAGCAAATTTTAAAATGTAATTCAGTTAATTGAATTGCCTCTCAAAGGCACGCCGCTCTTGATGGATAACACAAGCATTTCACATCCAGACAATTCAGTGGCTATCATCATCTAAAGGGTT
This sequence comes from Nemoura dubitans, assembly GCA_921293005.1. Taxonomy (NCBI): domain Eukaryota; kingdom Metazoa; phylum Arthropoda; class Insecta; order Plecoptera; family Nemouridae; genus Nemoura; species Nemoura dubitans. Next base: position 19,194,013 of record OV121074.1, read on the forward strand.
ATTCGCACCCCTATTTGATTTATCCGATGCAGGGTAACAAATTGGTAAGCGAGTATGGCTGGCTACGTCCGACGGCTGGCGCTATCAAGATGGGAAATCAGCTGACGACATGATCGATCGTGTTTGCAGTGTGTTAGGCCTGGTAATGTGCCGGCTGATTTCCCTGGACTTCCACCGGCAGCGGCACCGGCACGGGCACACCTCTCACGATGACAGCCGCCTCCTCAGGAGAAATAACAACTTGCCAGGACGAAAGGGTTTATCAATTCAATCTGGCGTAAAGATATCAAAAAGATGGCGCGGCATATATAAAGATATCGACGATGGATTGAGGAGGTAAGGTGGAAACGGGAATCAAATCAGTTTGGATGCTTGAGAAATGTAGGTCATCGTGTTATCTATAACTGAGCGACTGTCTATCTGGTCGATGGGGCTGACTGGTGCACGTATCGGCATCGGTACCTGCATTTCGTACAAAGATGATTGATTGGTTGAATACGTGTGCTGGCCATGCTTTGTCATTGGCGTGCAGACCGAACTTTATACCTTATCAGAATATAATGGATAAATCGTAATTACGAATTGAGGTAAGTAATTGCTATAGTTGCTGATGTAGCATATGTTAACTACGTTCATTGCTGGACACATGGGTGCAATAATTAAAAACTTATACCAAAACCGCCAGAATGAAAACAATATAGTTGTTTGGTTCGATCACAAATTATTCACAACTCATACAGTTTGTTGTTTGCAATAGTTCCAGTTACTGATCTCGTCTGGTCTGAAATTTACTCGGACAAGGGCTACAGTCTGTAACTAATCAGCGGACAGTTAACTAATAACTCTGGAAACTACATTAACGGAGCGTTAAGTTTTTTCCGTGTGACGGCATGCCACGCCACTAGACGTCAGCGATTAAATAAACGAAATGAACGACGAATAAAAACATATCTCTTTGAATTCTCGCATTATAATACCATCAAAACGTTAACGAACTGTTAACGGAGCATTAACGGCGCGTTAAATCCCCGTGTGACGGCATGCCGCGCCACTATAGACGTCAGCGGTTGTTGGCACGTGAGGGGCGCGTGGACTAGAGCGCATGCCTAGCGCAGCTACCCGCACACTAAGGGGTATGGATTTTCCTGCCCCTGAAACCCACGTACAGAGCCAGAGAGAATAGCAACTCCTTGACAAAATGCCACCAATTCCCCTATTCTTATCTAGTCTTGCCTAGCCAACGTTATCTAGTAGCGATCCGACCCAAATAAGACGCGTTTAATGAGAAGTAAGTAGACCAACAGCAGGTATACGCAGAGCTCGTGAATTTTACGCATCCTCGCCGGCGTTTAATTATTTTGATTGCGTTCTTGTCGGTAGGTTAAACCCCCAACTTTATTACAGTATTAAAATGTGCAATTAGGAAATTTTCATACTACCTATGCATGTGTTCAACGAAAAATTCATTAGTAATAAAAGATAATTCCAAAAGTATAAAAGCAACATGGTATGCATACAGTTTTTAATATACATGGTATATTACGGCACCTCTGGGAGGGAAAAACCATGAAAATAATAAGTATCATCCTCATTTAATGAGGAATGTTGCACGCATTTCCCGTTCCCGGTGTGTACATCTTGTTTTTTGTCCCATTCTCAAAAGACTTTCCAATATCACCGTAGTATGGAAGCGAAGAGCGAAGAATTACTCTCGAGTCTCGACAAAGTTACCCTCCTCATTCACACAGCGCTGCAATACCCACATAAACATGACAAGAGTTTTCCTTTCTTTATTCTCAAACATTCATAGAGCGCTTGGTAAGAATCAAGTGCGCTCCCCATAGAAAGTGTGGGTAGTGGAAATCGGCGTCGAATTCAATGGTAGCTTCGACGCCGACGCCAATGGCGACGACGAGAGGGCGAGCGACCCTCTGCGTCAACATTGCTTGTTGTGCGGGGAACACGCGTCGAGCGACGCAGCGTCCCGGTGCGTAATGGTTGCGTAATGCGTGATGATGCGTGTGGGACGGGATAGGTGCTGCAGCGGCTGGCTACGCTAGAAACCAGCGCCGGCCGGAAAATGACAAGGCATAGCGCAATGTTTCGCGGACTACAACATTGAAGCCTTGATTTTTTTAAACCTTTTGGTACCTTTTGGTTATTATTGATTTCTATGCACGTGTGTAATTCCCACGTAACCTAGTCGCATGCATGGCTGCAATATTATCTTCGAATGTCTGAGCAGCGGAAAAACTAAACTTTTAACTTCTAACAGCACCGCAGTTGTGTTAAACGTCACTCCGATCACCCGACCACATGCACATGTTCTGAAATTCCAATGTTACTTTTGGAATCGATATGAACCGAGCAGTCTCCGCGGACGGTCTCGGCATTTTTGTTGTAAAAACAGACCCGTGAAGCTTAAACATGTCCGTCGTGCGTTGTTTTCTCTTATGTATTGAGGTGTCGCCAAAGAAGATCGTTCCTTTCAGCATCCACATCCTGGATAAGCGGTCACGCGGAGACAAGTAACTCCGTCGATATCACTGCCAGCCAGTGCATAGCAATGGATTGTGGTTAAAACATCGAAATAACGAGTTAAAGATCTCCTGAAGTCGCTATACTTGATCAGTGATGCTGTAACTTTCCTCATGGATAAAAATGACAAGAAACCTTCCATGCCAGCATCAATTGGAGTACAGTCCGTTTCACTGCGGGTGAAAAGACAAGAGAATCTCTAAATGCCGAACGTTGCTGGGTGGCCGCGCTTGGGTAGCCTATGGCCAACACCGGCCAACACCAACACGGCTAAACACACTGCGTGCCCCAGTGAAAATCGTGCGGTGGTGGGCCATCGGGCGAGCGGGCGCCGCGCAAACACGGCGCGTCAATGGCCTGTGGTGGAGGTGCCGGGTTCGGGGCCGGGTTCGGGGCCGGGTTCGTGGTCGGGTTCGGGTTGGGGGCCAGGGCAGCGTGGGAATGGACACCTGCTCGGCGGGGATTGCTGAATGAAACGTTGTGCCCAACACAACGCGTCGCAATCTGCTTCACGCGTACGCACAATAAATTAATCACGTGCTACAAGACCAAAGTGGCTTAGTTAGCCGCAACCGATGGATACAGCTGCCGGCAGCACTAATACCTGAACGCTTATCGCGAACCACTGCATGGGTTGAAAAATTAATTCGGTAAAGTGTTACTTGGCGGTGACTGGTGAGATTGGTGAATCGTTTATAATTGAAAATGGATTATTTCCACCGCTAAATCAATTTTTTAAGAGCGTTGAAAGCGATTGGAATCACAAGCCACGCTGCGTGGCCAGGGGTCGGTGCAAAGGTTCACGCGGGAACTTCCTACACCAACAATTATTAATGTACAAATCTGGAAAAAAACCATATACAGAGAAAGAATCACTGGATGTCTGATGGTAGTTTTTAATACAAGTTATGATAAACTTTTTCCATAAGAGCTACGTAAAAATGCTGTAAATATGGTATTTTAGGCACTTTTTGAAAATGCACACCTATATAATTTTTGAAAGTCTAATAACCTAACACACCATCCGACAACCAACAACCCTTCAACTTCACGTGTATTGCTTTTCCAAAACTCTAGTGTTAGTATTTGTGGCCAGGAGAAGTTCCCGCGTGAACCTCCGCGTACGACGAAAACATTAGCGTTTCGTTTCCTCTTAGAGTGACCATACCGCTGAATCCGTTCAGCAACACGTCAAGCACAGGGTGGATATCGGGACGACACTTCAATGCATTTCGTCGCCTCGAGCTCGTCTTCAGATGTCACGCTCTTGGTGCAAGGATTTGCGAGCAATTTGTGATCGTTTCAAGCGGAATTCTTCTCGAGATGTTTAGGTCGTGTAGTGGTATAGCAGGTGTTTGAGATGCAATATGAGAGGTGGCATGGACCGTCGGCAATTCGATTGCTGACCGACGGCGTAACTCCACTCCATAGGTGCACACACTCCGATCAAAGCTGGTAAAAATTTCAATCAAATGACTGGATCAATGTTTGAGGCTCACAGAAACATCTCAAATTCTCATCTCCATTCGACAAGTTTCAAATAAAGCTTATACGGGAGTTCGAAGACAAATTTGGCTGGATTAATCATTTCAAAATTGTACATCACGCTTGATAGCTATAAGTTATGTTTAATTTCATGTATACTCCACCAAGTACTACAATGTGCATGTTCATGTATCATGCGCTTCATGAGCCAATACTACCAAAAATGTGGAACTGTCTGTAAGCCAGGTGAATCCCAGCACAGTAGCCCCCTCGTGGGCAATTCCAATTGGCGTATCAAACCATGTCGGTCCCAATCAACTTCACCACCTTCGAACCGAGCCGTCGACTCGAAAACAAACTGAAGTCGGGCCACCAGACATCCTCGACAACAAGACTGCAATTGCGTTAGTCATGTGACCGTGTAATTGCCGGCCCGCAATTTCGCCCGCGCGTATTTTCTAATAACCCGGCGACGTCGTTAGCTGTGCTCGCAGCGAGTGTCTTCTGTGTGTAAGAATCGAATCACACGGTCAACGCTCACCGCGGCAATTATTGTCGTCGAAAACGGCCGACGCCGCGGCTGATCATTTACCTCGCTAACTTCGACGCTAAACCCAGCGCTAACTCGATTAATGCCGCCGTAATTAAACATCTCGTCTGATGCTGGAGCACCGTTCAAATTCATCACTTCCAAATGCATCATTTAGGCACAGATATATGTATATAGGTATATGAAGTAAACAAATTCATATGCATGAAACTAATTGCTATGTAATTAATAATTATATATATGCGCTGAAATACTTCAGCATTAGAGCTACGAGCTGTAGCTGTGTTCTATAATGAAGTTCTTGTTTGAAATCTTTTGGATCTAAGCACAGATGTAAGTTTAGATCGAGAAACGTTATCTAACAATAAGAGACCGAGTAGAGCAAAGATGTCCTTTATTTAGGTACTGGATTACTTAAAACTTTGCGCGAGCGTAAACAATGTTTCTATACTTTGTGTGCCGTAACACAAAGTATATACTTATATGTAAGGTGTACATAGCGCACAGGGCAACGCAAACAAATTGCCGTGCTAATTATTCGCGAATTCCATGCTTGCCAGCAGCTTAAGAACACTGCGGGCGCAGCTAGACAATAAAGATTGCGGCCCCTTGTGCAGCAGGACAATTGCAGCAATCTGGTCTCATATTCGGGGTAGAGTCCAAACAAATCGCTTCACATTCTACAGAGTTTAGTCGGCATGCAAGAGTAAATAAATATAGTATAACAAAGAGTAGAGATAAGAACTATGAAACACACAAAGAATATAATATCGCGGTGTCCTTTCACACTTTATTCTCTCAAAAGCATGCGAGGTAAAAAAAGATTCTCAAATGAAACACAAGTCCGATTATATAATATCCCATAGTACCTATACTCCTCACCATTACTGCACCGTTGGCTCAGATTCGTTTTTTGAGATTATTTTCTAAGAACTGTTGCCGATTCATCGATCGGTTTCAAGCATTGTTCCCCTCCATGCAACTTTCGAAGATCTTATAGCTTATGAGCTCAAGAGGCAATATTTTCAGCCGTAGTCAGCAAATCACCCGGCCATACACATTGGTGGATGGAAAGAAAGATCTTTGATAAGTAAGGCGATATGGCGATAAAAGATAAGTACCTGACTTAACACTGCATTCACTATTGAGCACGAAGATTTAGGGCGATAAAATTTTTCGTTGTTTCACCAAACTTGGAAAGAGATTTTGTCGATTCCATAGTTCATTTTTGTAATAATGTCGCACTGGAAAGTTCCTTTCTACGCGTGACTGAGCATGGTTTTTATTTTCACATCAAGATGTTCAAATTCCTCGTGTTTTACCTAGATACACCCCAATAAGCCAGTATGAAAGCTGTACAGCTCCGAACCGCTGCTATGGTTTCTTAGCTCAACACTACACACTAAATGTTGGTGTCCTTTTTAATCATGTCTAGATGTTAGACGACTGACGCAAGTTCTTAGCTCGGTGGATTATCCGTTTCCCTCTGTTACTGTCAGTTCATCTTCCAGAATCCGGTACTGCATCATGTAGATATACAGCAGAGAGGTATGGGGTATAGCACCATGACAAGGCGACTGGCTGTGCTGTCGGGTACCTGTACATCACAGCCATCACAATGAAGATGCTTCCTCTAGTTCGGAGAGTAAAGTCCCGTGTAGGTACGTAAAACTTTGCTTTTCATCATCTCACGGCTTCATTACGCTAATGGTAAAAATGATACATTGGGAATAAATGTCATGGATCGGAAAAACGGCTTGAAGGCATCGACGAAGCATTTCAAAGGTCGGGAGCACAATAAGGGAAAAAAACATTCCTGGTAATAGGTTGTGTTTGTTCACTATGCTTACTTTTCGCGAAAATATGGTTTATCCTCATGCTGGATTTTTAAAATATGGAAATAGTAAAACCTGAGCGGAACGTATAGGTATATGCGTGTTGTAATGCGACTGGCTGAAACTAAACGCATGACAGAAGCAAAAATAACTATCCAAAGGGTCCAATTTAAATTGAGAATTAAGATCGTGCACGCGAGGCACAAAGTGAAGCAAAACTTATAAATCATACTCGAAAAGTGAACTCGTTGAAACGATATAATATATTTGTTTGAACCACGCGTATGTAATTTATTGACAATTAAAGCGACCGTGGCCGGCGGCCAGGACATGTGTTATCATTACACTTCTTGGTTCTTGTACTTGCGTAGGTACGTGCAGTGGAAATAATTGTGTCACCCTCGCCTGGCCGTGCATGCCTCGCTGTGCGGTGGCGGCGGCGGCATGCAATTTACGGCCGGCTATTCGTAGCGTCACTAAGGTAATGTGAATAAATTAAGATTCGATTAATTTTAAATACGCAAATAGAATTAATTGCTTCGTTGTCCACTGAACCATTGAGGAAAGCACCTTTCATAACATGGATATATTCGTGAAATTCGAAGAGAACCAACCTCGTTGGATGAGCGAGTGAAGACTTCAATTCGACTACCCATAGAAAAAAAAGTATAAAACGTTTTTTTTTTTTTTGACCGCGCTCTCCCAACCAATCGGCAGAAGCGATTTTGATTAAATTTGCATGGCACCTTTGAAATCTCTGAACTTAATTTGAAAATTTTCGGTTGGGACATTTTTCAATAAATCCATTTTTACTAAATTGTTCGGTTTTTCTAAAAATTTGAATCCTTGTAAATGTCAAAGTTGACAAGTTGAGTAGTTATTATCGTCACCAAATTTTGTACACATGTTGGGTGGTGGGGATTTGGACGTGATCAGAATTTTCGAGAAGGCAACGACACAAGACCTTGGCTGGCAATTGATTGCTTCCATGGGTTATCATAATGCACACCGTCAATGTTTGTGACTCGCTCATCCTGTAACACGATAACGAGCGTTTGGTGTAGCCCTTGTACCAAACATCAATTGACAAACATAATAAAAACCATAACAAACGTTATAAGCGTCCATGCCTTTGAGTACAGACATACATCTTGATCCCACCGTAAGTATATGCTGATGAATACAAGTCAATAAAAATGCTGTCATTTTCTATGTAGGTATTGCAAATGCAATCCATAAATCTCACGTCACATCTCCGGTACATTGCCCTCGGCACGAGCCTTACAAATGTACCATCGCTACGCGAGTACAGTCTCAGAGACCAACGTGCGGCCTGTGAAATTGGAGTAGAAGGGGGTTGCGCTGAGTCTTCGTCTACCGCAGCGTGTAGTACCACGTAATGCGTTCTCAATTGCGCCAGGCGTCGCAGCGCCAGCAAACCACGGAGTAAGGACCGCCGTTGGAATGTCCGTCAAATTATCAGCTCATTTGGCATCAATTGTTTCATTGCGCATGGATCACATTGCATGCACCAGCCACGACCTTTGAAAGTTCGAATACGCATGCCATACAGTAGTTTATGCAAACCCTGCATGCATACTCCTATTTCATTCGAAAGTTGACAAAGCACAAATGTTCAGAGTTCGGGCTGCACAATAAAAAGTCAGGCAACAAATTCAAATTTTCGATAGAATTAATTTCGCAAACATAAATTCAGCAGTTGGAAATGGAATTGGTACCGAAGGTAGACTATCTAATCCGGCAATTAATAGGGATGAGTAGAGCAAGCGGCTCAACTCCATGAAAACGCATGAGAAAAGTTTTCCAGGAAAAGCTCGTCGGAAAAGGGAGCGGCAAACAGCTAGAGCTTGCGAATTTCCCAAATCGGAGCGCGGTCTCTGGGCATAATAACACGCGTATTACGATTCTGGCAGATAAAAGCACTGCCAGTTTGTGACGTGATGTAGACATACAAAGTGCAACACGCAACACGGCGCAAGAGGAGGCAGCTACGATCGAGGTACGATCCCCGGAAAAATATATCTCACCGATTTCGTGAACCATCGAATCACCTGTCTCCATATGTTCTCCAAATGAACAGTGAATTAAGTTTATTTTACCTAGAACCTAAGGCAAAACCACAGTGGGCACTATACCTACAATCTGACCACAGACAGTGACATTCAAATAACCTCAATGCATATTGGCTGGGGGTAGGCAACTCCGGTCGTCCAATACCTCCCTGTACAAATGTAAACGACCAGTTGATCTTTCTCGTCCGGCTCCCTATGCTCAAAAGCGACTATTCCATGACCATCCAAGCCAAGTCCTGCGTCACTCGTTCACATGATTCCATGTCGAAGGGCACACGTGGTAAGCCCTAGTGCCCCCCCCCCCACACGCGCCCCGGGGTCCAAACCCGGAGACTTGCGGCAGGGTGCGCAGCCCCTATCCTATACATCCTATCCATATCCAGTGCACACCGTTGCCCCCACTGATAATCCCGGTAATTGCTCATCACATTTATCATTAGGGGTAGTATTGCAGCATCGAAAACACACCCACGCAATAATAACTTACTATATTATATATACCTATCACATTTGGGTACACAGACAGCATGCAACTAATAAACCTTCATTCTGTAATTACTGAATGTTAAAATTGTGGTTGTGTACACTTTTGATGCAAGGCCCATAGTGAATCGCGATTAAACACATCACTAATCAATTAAAATTCAGCCCAGGGGGTGTCATTCGGGTCAGTGACCATCAATCCTATGTCAGGGGGGGATGAGTTTCTGAGAACAATTACGTAATTTGGAAAAACCGACACGACTGATACGAAGCTCTGTTTATGGACGAAGGCAGATGATATTTTTAACATATTCTCAGCGGATATCCTCAGTTTTTTTCGACAACATTTTGATAGTGAGTCATCGGTGAGTGTGCAAACAGCAAGAGCATATGCGCATATGCATATGCAAGAGCAAGATGCATTAGTGCATATGCGCAAAAATGTCATCTTCTAGCGTCCGTCGGTCGGTGTAAGAGTGGCGGCTACTGCCGTTGGTGCATTGATGTTGAGTGGGCTGCGAATTCCGCGCAACATTTTTAATTACGAGCACGGTTCATTTAACATCAGCTGCTAGTCAAGTCAACCAGATGCATTACAGTAAAAGCAGCGAAGCAAACCCGAAATTGCAACATTACTGACGTGTGCTTTACCTGTATGAACGTGGAGCCAACATTTCGCGTCTACGAATTAATGCCAATCTAAATGCACCGGCAGCAGAATGCGTACCGCGCCGCGCCATGCACGTAGCGACTCGACCGTGATGCCCCAAAGGACCGCGCGGATTTCATCCACTCGCCGTCACAGAGCGTCAAAACAGTTTTGTCAAACCCATAATTTCAAGCGTGACACTGCAGCCAATGCTACGCGCTTTGTTAGCCAGTCTATTGGCCATCTAAACATTGTAGCAAATAGCTATAATATATAAATTACTTCCAATAAACAGGCGCGTAAAACGCAAATAGGTACGTAAAATATATAGCATCATGAATGGTATGAATTTGCGATTTCGCAATAAAAGGCATATTATTATACACCGAAATACCTGCACATTGAAATAGTTTATTACATTCGGCCACTATACGAATACATTTTTGCGTCTCGCTAGTATATCAGCAATAATTTGCATCTGATTTATCCCTTAGCAGAGTCGATATTCCAGTCTCTGGAATTTGGATCTCCTTATAAGCAAGCCTCTACTGATAGGTACCCGAGGGTGCACTCGTTGCGTTGATATAAGTGAGGGTGTGCCTGTTTACATACACAGAGGCACGTGAGCAAAACGATGGCAGCCAACGGCAATTGTTTTTGCTTTATCGACGCGAGGCAAGCCAATCGGAAGTTGAAATTGCTTCTGTCGTATCATCGTGCGCCAATACACGCACGCTAATAACATCGCATGTGCATTACAACTTTTTGGTCGTTTTATCACTACTAGAATGAACTGCAGGCACAGAGATATCGGGGCAGCTGATTTTACTCGAAATAAGCACGTCGGTAGATCACAAGCTTCCGCCGGATTTCTCCCGAGAATTATAGGGGAGATAATTTAGCATTTGTCCGTGATATCGTCAAAAAAACACGGATTGCTTTCGATTCCATAGCCGCAGACTAATTTTTAGGCTTCGGCGATAATTTTCGAAAACTTTGGCTATTTGCATCACCCAACACCAAAACGAAATATTGACTCGTGCTTGCATGCCTAGGCAATAGACATCCTTGCACGCAAATTGTTTCAACGTTAATTCAAAACAGATCGGTGCCACAAACAAAAAAATCGATCCTTTCGGTTCAAATAACACTCAGCACTATGTAGATTGCCCGGTAATCGATAAAGAGCTGCTAGCGCATTGTAAAAAGGTGACATTAAAACAGTAAAATTTCGATGAAGATCAAACACCGGCGAGACATCTCCAACTTGAACTTGACTTATCGTGTTTTATCATGCTCTAAACTCCAACACCATGTGGTGCGTTAAGCATACCGGAAAGAGTTCATGACTAATACTCGACATTCCTAGGTGGCAACTCATCGTGCATTAATTTGGAAATATCGGGAGAGAGAGAGAGAGAGAGAGAGGAGAGAAAGCTACGGATCGCCAAGAGTGGGCGAGAGGTGCACATCATTTCAGCAGCTCTCTACCGCATGTGCCGATGACTGCGATGCGGATGGCGCGATCGCCAGGGGCCCGGCGGCAACCCCTTCACTTGGCAAGGGGTGCGAGTGCGACCGTCCTACATTGATCGCCGGCAAGCCTACACCATCGCGAAGTCGACGTCGTCGTGACGTCAGAGAGTATAAACCACTGCTATCATACAAGATAGCCCCTGACAATACGAGCATATACTCTAATGGCTGCCAAAATATTTTATGACCGTGATAGAGGCGCATCTAGAGATTTCTACCCTCACAATGCGCTGAGAGAAATCCGACGTAGGTTCGGATTTCGAAATGCGTCATATGACTCAATGTGATGTGTTGCGATCGTGTGGCCAAAATTTGTGAAGCGCTGTGGAGCGCGATAAAGTAACGGGTTAATTGTTTGCCCAGTCCCGATTCGAAAACCAATTCGCTATTAAATTTGCACACTAAAGTGCTTACCGAGGTAAGTACCTATAGTAAATTTTAGTATATTATTTCAATGCATTTACTGTCCCATTTCGAACCTAATTCCACTGCCTCAGTTAGTGCAGTTGCAGGAATGGATAGACACGATCACCTCATTGTGTACCGTGCTTTATGTATTGAATTTAATTTTACAACCTTGTCCGAAGTGACAGCAGTAATGCTCGACCAACTAGCGAAAGGAGCTCTTATAAAACTGATAGTTATTGCAAATTGAACTTTGTCTATTCGGATCTAAGGGTTCCCGAGGAAAACAATCCATTACGCAAGGGAGTGCTCCCCGACCCCCTCACACACACGCACAGAGCGAGAGAGAGAGAGAGAGAGAGGCACACGTGTGTACACAAGCGTGCGGAACTGACAGACAGGCGAGTGATTCAGATGGGTCCGTCTTGACCGAGCCACGCAACACCTGTTCTTGTCTACTGCGGCAGTCGACACTAGACACAATGTGCGTGAACATTCGCATGAACAGCTTTAAGTACCAAAAACACCTTGCAAGGTAAAACCATGGCAAGACTTGGACTTGCAACATTGCAATGCATATATATATATATATATGTTGTTTTAAGTTTTCACAGCAATTAGTTTTTAAAAAAGACTTTTGGATAAACTGTGGTGTTTTATTTTTCATTTTCCCAACGTTTCGACCAAATTGTTTGGTCTTTCTCAAGGGTCAATCAATGAACTACTTTGATGAAATACTAATGAAAACTACTAATGATGAAATACTAATGAATTACTACTAATGAAATCAAACAATTTGGTCGAAACGTTGGGAAAATGAAAAATAAAACACCACAGTTTATCCAAAAGTCTTTTTAAAAAAAAAAAAATATATATATATATATATATATATATATATATATATATATATATATATATATATATATATATATATATATATATATATATATATATACTGCAAAAACAAGGCAGAAAGTAAAATGTTTAATATTGATAAGGTAAGCACAGATTAATTATTATCACTTATCAGTAACTTCAATTCAGCCTACATAAAATAATGTTGTGAGGTAGTGATACGTAGGTATAAACAATATCAAGAACTTTGTGCAGGAAACATTATACTAAAAGTCACAACTGCACAATAATATGTAAATTATAAATATATTAAGTAATCGCAGCTTAGCACCCAGATCCCTCCACTCTATCAGCAAAGGATTTAAATTTTATCCCATCGAAATTTGTGAAGCTCAAAAAGTGAGCATGATAACTTGCAAGATTGCCTACCTATATTATGTGTCATTGATTTTTTTACTTTTTCTATATGGAACGCAGACATTCTGTGTTTTTATTGTGACGTCAATGGCAACTTGTCGATTAATTGAATGCATTGATAACATGGAAATGGGGGTAGGGGGGTCCCTTCCCCAAATAGCAACATGGTTTAATTGGACAGAGCCAGAGGATGCTCAACTTTGCCCATATCAAAACTTATAGTTATAGGTTGTAGTTGATAAGCTATTCTTGGAGGAACCCCAGCTTCGTCAATATATTACGTTGTCCAATCTCATTTAACAAAACAATTGACTTATAAAGTTTAGATTCTGTATAATATATAAGGAGGAAATGTAATGGAATATAGGTTTGTAAAAGATATATTTTAAAAAACAATCGTTTTGCTAATATAACGAGGAACTGTTGTATTTACGAATTTCTTAGAAAGGAAATTAGATCTACAACTACAAGCATATCAAATGTGATTATTATGCTTGCTGCCTCACACAAATGCCAACTTTATTTCCCTTTTCCCACACCCTCCACATCAAGAATGTAATTCGGGGTCAAATTTCCCTGGAACGCATAGATTTGCACAAAAAATTACTTTCCATCAACATTTTTTTGGGATATCTCCCATCCCCCCAAACCCCCAATCTTGTCGTAAGCTGCATCAATTATCAACTACAAGATAGTTCTTGATTGCATTCAATACACATGTTTTACATAACGCATCGGCTTGCAAATTCCCATACTTTTTTTTGGAATGGCCCGGTGCAAATAAAGGTTGCATAACATTGATCTCCATTCTATTCCATGAGAGAACATGCCACAATAAGGGCAGCCGTCTTGAAGATTCGAGGCAAAAGTTATGCAAAAGTGACTACTAGCACAGCTGAGGAAAATTTAATATTCTCTCACGGGAGTGGGACTGAGTAAAGGGACAGAGTGAAGGTAGATCATGGGGTCGGCAATTTACACATACTCCACCCATACGATGATTGATCCTGATCAGCACTAACTAAACCTTGGTCACGTGTATTTGCCCCTCAAATTATGTTAGTTAATTTAAAGAGCAAATAAACTTTTGTGTTTTTCAACTTTCAAATCAATATACCTAGGTAGGTTCCTAGTTCCTACCTAAGTATACATAACCCATGCAAATACTGGTCTTCTGCATTCAACTAGGTACAAATTTATAAATTATTAGAAATACTTTGAGATTGACAATTAATCCGAGCGGACCCTACTCGTATAACCCTAGATAGATTGAAATACCTTCAACCTCCCCTTAAATGTATAGGTACACGAACTTTAATACCAGGGGACCTAGGTGAGAACCATAGGTAGGTACCTACTTTTAGAATATAAAGTAAAGATCATATTCATAGGTATAGCTTACACGGAAGAAATAAGTCATGCCTCTCTCAAAGCCTTAGGGAACGTAACTAGTAATTTTCGGTAGGTCTGTGAAAACTGCGCAATTCTGGCAGAATAATACAACCCAACCATCAAAACCAACCATTAACAAGGAGTTTTAAATAAAAATGCATGGTGTCATAGGACTCAAGTGATGCGATTAAATCAGCATCATAGCAACAGTTCCTCCCGATTTTCACTAGTAGTTAACCCTGGTGGAATTCATCATTCAGGAGCAGGGATGAAACATAATGTTCATATCCATCGTGGAAGAGGTTCTTGTTTCTATCGTGCCGATTACATGCTCCACCTATAGACATTCGTATCGAGAGTTTGGTACCTCTACTGCCTCTACCAATACCATTGAATTTGAAGGGTGCCTATGCCTATACCATCATTGCCTATAAATATAAGCAGACTATACCTACTTGTTAATAGTAGTAAAAGCACATGACAGCGTGAGCCTTCAGGACTCGAGCTGGTTGCTTTTAACCCTATGAACCTTTGATGATACAGGTCACTATAACTAATATGACGAATGAGATAATTAGTAGGTTGGTTGATTGAAAACGAAAATTTGTTTATATCCTGAGTCCAGATCCGCCTGGCATGTTCAGACATGCAGGCTAGATTAGGCATGTGTCATTGCAAAGTGAACTTGTAGGCTAGGAAATACACATTTTGCCGATCTAATACAATACGCCCATAAAAAAAATCAACTTTCATTACTAACCTGTGCGTATGGTGTCTTGTCACAGCTAGGATGCACAATTAACGAATATTTATCTTTCCCCGGTCCATCTTCTTATTAAAACATGAAAAATACAAAACTAAACTTCAAGCAACATCTTCTTGTGACACGAATGACGTCAATAAAACGACTGCGTTCCTTGCACTTCACATATTTTGCGATCGGCGATCGCTGAGCGGAAGAACGGAGTGGAGCGGGCCAAACGCGCCAACTTTTAAATAGGATCTACGAATGCCAGGTGCCCAGGTATCAGCATTAGTATTACCATTGATTAACGATAGGCCTACCTATCGTTAATCAATGGTATTACTGTTGCAATAGTCATTTGATCATGGCAATGTACCCATGATACATATGACCCATGACTCTCAAGAAACCATGAAACGATTTGGAGCAAATTAAAGATTTAATATATTTGCAGAACATTGCATTCACGATTATATACATTCGATACCATAATCCCATACAGCTTTGAAACAGTGACAATATTTAGTTAAATGCTACTATCTTATTCCAAATTCAGAAGTAGGTACTATTTAAATATTAGTCATGAAGTGACAAGTATAAATATGTTTCCAAGCATTTCATCAACAGGTATTTACCAGTTTTATTACTGGCCTACCTACAGAATTATTATTAAAATGAAATGTGATACGTTAGTAAAAATATTTAAAAATGTTTTGCATTCAAGAAGCATTCAGATAAGTTATTGTGTTAATGACTTGATAAATAATCCTATTATGATTACTATATAATATTATAAAATAAGATCACCATCAATTACCAGATCACCTAATATAATCACAATGTCTATTTCTGAGAACAGCTGCTCAGTTACTTATTGGAATGAGCACCTCAGCATAAATCAGTCTTAATTGTTTGCAGTCATACTGCAGATTTACTACAGCAGGTACTTGGAACACCTATATGTTCAGGAACTTCAATGGAGGCAGTGTCACACGATCATGCTAACTTGCCGAATAAACACACAAAATTGAAGAATTGCCACATATAAACTGAGCAACTATTAGCAGCATGTATTCTATGGTAAATTGAGGATTTCTCAAAGTTATATCATCAAATGAACTTTGTCGTCTATTTTTTGTCTATAATATGGATACATCACTAAATTATCAATAATTTTATATCTTGCTTCTGAATGATAGGTAAAAATAATTTTGTTGTCTTGAGAAAAGGAATATGTACACTTGGATTTGGTCCAATATTTTTCTCAGCAAAGAGTACACTTTGCTTATTTGACATTTCAAGCATATAAAATATTGAGTCTTTTTTACAAAAATATATAGGTAGGTAGCCAATACATAATAACCGATTGCCCGCCCACAAATTAGAAAAGATGGATTGAAGTAATGTGTAACCAATGCCGTTGTCATCATCATTCGGATTTTTAGTGCTCTCGGACACATCGTAATGAGCCAGTTGGAGACAACGGTTTCACAAGTTGTGTGGGCACCCAATATATCATTGGAAAATTGACGTACCTACCCACCAGATCCTACAGAACTCTTTTAGATATTATAATTAACTCCCATCATACTAAACAGATCACAACTAACAGATCTAACAGAACACAAAAACAGGCCCTCATTGTTTCATATATATTACTATTGGACTGAGCTCTTAATCTAAGTTGTAAATTACTACTTTTAAGACCTAGGTTATTACCTACGTACCACTGCAACATGCAATACTAATCATTATATGATTGATAGCTAAATTCCTACAAACTACTTCTGCCGAATTTACATGCAATAATTCATACAGATTTCCTCACAAGCACTTGGTGTAATATTTTATTTAATCTAGTTAATCCAATTCGTAATCAGTTCTACTATTGCCCCTTCGTCATAAACAGTGAGTAATCGTAGCTGGTTCGAGCATGGTCGGGTAGCGATGCAAGCTCAGCGGCCGAGCGCACAGCCGTGGGTCAATGGCAGTTGTGGTCCAGGATGTTTGAGGTCCTACTTACCCCATGCGAGGATGCCCTTTCCGCTCCTGGGGCCAGGCTCACCTTGAACGGCGCCTTGCGTTTCTTGTACTCTGCAACATATGGGAACAAACTCAATTCAATGGTACATCCAAGGTACCTACTTGATGATAAGACAAGGATATGAAATTCTTAAATTTCTACCATAAAATGTAGTTGAGAAAGTGATAGTAACGTTCCAAGATGAAACTTTACCAACATTTCAGATAAATGAGTAGCACACAATGACTAGCAAATTAGTCAGTACCACACATAAACTGGTACATTTTCTTAGCTGAATTTATATAAAATATGTATTCCTAGTATCCAGAGAGGTCGTAAGTGTTTTATTCTTCACTTTGTTACGCGAGGATCGTCATTATTTTGGCACAGAAATATCGCCAAGTGCGTCGAGCCACCGCGAACGCAGATAGACTAAACATAGCGGCAGTGTCATGATTAATGCAGCCATTTACATAATTTTCAAGTTGATTCTTACAGTTTTGGAGTTTTGGGACATGTTTAGAAAGGGCTTATTACGCATGTTTCAAACGATATTGGAGTGAAAGGCCTAGATAGAATGTTCCTGAATACTAGGAATATTCCAAATAAAGTTAAATTAAATTACCAGAGATGGCAAGGATCATTTTGCGGCGAGCACCAAGGGCGAGGACTCCAATCTCCCGGAGGTCAGTTTCCGTCAGGGAAGAGAACATCTCAATGTCGATCTCGTGCGTCTTGAACGTATCTAAAACCAAGCAATGATTGACGTAGAATATAGTCACTGGGGAAAAATAAAATAAAATGGTAAAAAATAAAGATTTAAAGCAGATTTCATAACAATTGACGATGATGCACAGATTGCTGGCCGACAACAAAATAGTCTGGATGGGATTGAGTTTGAAGAGAACACAAAATTTGGCACTAAAATTAGGTAAAATTAGTTGCACTTACTTATGTATTTGTCCAACCCCAAAGAAGATAGCAGGGTGGTCAGATCGGTGGCCTTGGTGTTAGCGATACAGTTGAGCGAGGCAGCCGAAGTTGCGTCCAGCAGGTTGCTGTTCATCAGCGAGTACGCCCCTTCGTCGCTCTCCGTCAATGTGAAGCGCGGCACCGTGGACGGCGGAGGTGCCCATGTACTTGACTGAACAAACATTTATGTGGTATTTAGGTTTACTTCCAAGTACCTATCATCGTTGGATTTGGAGGCAAATAACTTAAAAAGGGTTTCATACCTTGAGTGGGGTTACGTACAGATTAAGTACCTAGAATGTTTATTTCTTGGATATAAGCTCGCGGTCAGCTTTATGGGTTAGGACATGGGTTATGGCATTGGCATGCATGATGTTGCAGATTATCTTGTTTCTCGGATCTACAATTGGCGAAGGAATTAAACTCATTGCGGCGTGGTTGCAGCCGGGCCCTAGCCTCTGGTACATGAACTTTTACTGTTTTTTTTAACTCTCCGGCTAGGTCGATTAGTGGACATTATGTTCAGATAAATGTGAAACAAAAAAATGGATCAGTCTGAAGTAGGGATTTCAAAAACTGTAACAAATTATCATTAGAGATATTAAAATATAAGCAGTTTTCCTACGAGGGCGAAGACCAACCTGCGAGAGCATCGAGGATCGCTCTGCCTTGTACTTCGAGTCAGGTGCTGGACTGGACTGGCTGAATCCAAAACCGGCCCAGAGGGAGTTGGGCTCGCGCGGCGTGCCGGGCGTGAGCTTCTCCTGCATGGCTCGGGCCGCCTGCAGGCGCCGGGTCTCGTAGTCCAGCTCCTGGCGCAGGTAGGTCTCCGGGGACGCCAGCATCTGTTCCACCTTCCGGCAGCCCTCTGCGTCTGGCATGTACTCGCTGCTGAAGTCTATCAAGAACAGGGAGAAGTTGCAGAGGTTGCCCATGCCATGCACATCCACGGTAAGTCTGATCACGTCTATTGTACGATTGTTATGGTTGTTGTTTGCACGATGCCATGCTCCAAAGACAAGCTGTGGCATGATCTAATGGCTTCTGTCATTGATAGGCAGGGGCGGACTGGCTCGAAAAAGCCCGGGGTGCTGTAGAAAATTTAGGCCCAGTTTTCTGACCGCGGGGACCCCCAAAGTAGGCGACTTTTTGAGTTTTGTTAAACCGAAAAATATAGTGACAACCTTTTTAAGAGAATGAAATATAATATGATAGGGGCACTTAGGACGTCCCCGCCGTCGGGGCCCTTGTGTAGCCAGTCCGACACTGATCCCACGCCACGATTGAAATGTGTTGATCTGACCTTGAGGACACCGAAAATGCAGGGCTGTTTGCCACACAAAATACGTATTACCCTTCCGGGCTGTGATTGTCGACTGCAGACATTAGACACCAAGCAGTGTATGGGAAAATGGAAACAAACATACGCTATATTTTCAACTAGATATTCTTATTTTTATGCCGAAATTGAGCCGAAACAAATGCATTGCAAGTTCATCGAAACTCTCGTAGTCTACGAGCGGCGGCTTTGGCGGCGAAGCAATAGCTTAAGATAGAGTAGAGGTACCAAAGAGTTACTTTTAGTTACTAAGAACATTCGTTCCCTTCTCTCCGCCGACAAAAGCCCGACATTTATCGTATTTATCTTCTACGGATTACATTATTCTTAGCTCGGTGTTGCCAGAAAAAGATATATTCATATTATTATTGAAACATGAGCATTTGCAATGACCGGAAGGGGCCCGGAAAGTGAAAAGCCCGGGGTGCGATAGCACCCCCGCACCCCGGGCCAGTCCGCCCCTGTTGATAGGGTGATAGGATATGAACTAAGTAAAAAAGAGATGAGGGCAGCCCTGGTGCTGGCAAATAACCCAACCCCTTCCGAAAAGGACCAAGGGAACCGGCGACTTTGCGACTTTACGACACTTTCTAAGGGTGGTACTCCCAACTAATCCACTTCACTGATCCACTAATTAACTAATCCATGTTGTCAAGAGGTTTATATTAGAAAGGTGAGTCCCCAAACTCTCTAGAACAGAACTGGCCGTGAGTATAAAGGTCACCCATCTAATACATGAATCACTGCGATGTTGCTTAACCTCGGAAATCTTACGAAGCATAATTTTCCAGCATGCCAAACCACTCACGTATGTTGTACATTTTGCTATGCCTCTTCTCCAACAAAGGCATGTTTATCCCACATGGTCAAAAAGAATAATATGGGCCTAGATAGAACTTCATAGGCAATCTTAGAAATCCAAAATTCAAATCAAAGTTGGTGGCTCATTTTCCCCTGCAAATAGCTTTCCTTCTTGAATTTAAAAAGTAAATTCATATCAAACTAGAGAGGCACCCACTAAAAAAAAAGTGTCCACAAGAGTAGCTTTAGGTGACCCTAAGAACTATACCTAATCGAAAGTCTGACAAAGAATACCCTTTACCGACTCTTCTAATATAGGTAGGTACCCAACTAACAAATTTGTTAACTTTTTGGCAATGCATGGCAAGACCAACTGAAAACTGTTTGGTCAAAGTAATGAAAAATGGCTGACAACACAGTCATAATTAGAGACAAGAATTCTATGGAGGAAACTCTGAAATATGAAGAAACAAATCCCCAAATATGCAATTCTGAAAAACCAGGCAAACGTCCAAATTTGCGGCCAGAAGGGAAAAAAAATGAAATCAACCATTGTTAATGTTCTGATTTCTTGCTGCACATTGAATGACCAAGATAAATTTTATGATTGTTGGTGTCAAATTTCGTCGCCTGTCTGTTAGTACCTATGCTTTTGTATGTCGAGAAGGACAGGCTTTCTACATCAACATATGTCATCGAGCAGTATTTCGAGCATTGCAAGCTGCATAGGTGTTTAATTATTCTTTCCCCCAAAATCTAAAACTCCGCCCGACATGACAGTTTTAACGCCACAATGAAATCGTAGCTAGGATTCTTCCCTAAAACGACCTCTAATTTGTTTGCGGCCTTTTGCAGCTTGTCTTAAATGAACCCACAAGTCTGTAATGACTTCGTTATCTGCTACCCTTGCGTCTTTAGAGACTTGATGGTTTTGGGTAACGAGCCAAAGTGCGTATATACCTATGCTGAAAAACTCAACATTACCAATCAACGGTTGACGGGTCGAAATAAAATTATTAAAAGCTAAAAAATACGTTATTACGACAATTTTTGTCAAAAATACTCCAAAAGTGTCAGAAAGTGGCCAAATATGCAGTTTATACAGTAAAAACCCCAATAATGCAATATCCTCCAAAATATTCCAAAATGTCAAATAAAAACCATATATTATTTGGAGTCAGTGACGTCTGTATCGGATATATCTACGTTTTTGCATAGTCTCCGATGCTTAGATAAAAACATGCAATTGTACAGAATTCTTGTCTCGAGTCATAACCATATCAAAAATGCACAAGACCTATAGTAGGGTTGCAGCCAAATATATAAAGTATTATTTGTATGGCACGTAGGTTCACTCGCCATGTGCAGGATCGGAGTACGGTCCGTTGGGCGACCAGCCACGTGGGCTGCTGCTCTGGCTGGACTGCATGCTCGGGCTGTTGCTGCTTACGGGCGAGTACCCTGTAACACGTACGGCCCATCAAAACTCCAGACCTGGTCAACAGTCCCTGGGGAATGCAGCCTAAACTTTCTTGCAGTAATGGCTTTCAATACTCAGTTCCTTCAACCTACACAACCAACACACATGTACATTGCTAGTTTCTACGTAGACCTACTTGGAACATACTTCCCAAATGAAATAAATTCCTAGTATTACAATTTTTATTAACATGCTAGCACGACTTAAATGCTACATTTGCGACCTCTATTGAGCACTCAATACTCCAATACTGTTCCTCACCATTGTAGTCCCTGCTGTCGCGGAAGCCAATGGAATCGGCCGTCAGCGATCCATTAGCGAACATGTTCGGAGAGGTTCGACTCCCAAATCCGCTGCTCATCGAACTGTTGCAACTCGGGGGCATGGACATGTAGCTGGCCGGGTACTGATGAGCTATAAGTTGCGGTGGAAATAGGTGCTTGTACTGTGGCTGCGGCACACATCCCCCCCATACTGGCAACGGAGACATCGGAGAAATGGCCATCGGCGGCAAGTTGAACCCGTAGTTGGCATGCACCATCAGGAACTGGTTGAATGTGGCTTCCGTTTGCGGGGTCATCGGCGGGATGTGATACGACTCGGGAATGGTGGCGACTACCGGCTCGCCGGATAGAGAGAGCAAACGGTGGCGAGCTTCGTAGATCTTGCTAGCGTGTTTTTCCACGCCACGTATCACAACCGAAAGAGTGCTCTGTTTTGGCTTGTTGCGGATGTTGATGGTGACGCCTAACGATCGCATCAAGTAGAGGATTGTGTCGTTGTCTGTGGATATGTCTTCCGGTAGGTCGAACATCACTACCAAAGGTAGGGCTCCCTGCACAGATTAAATCGACATCTAAATCTCGGTACAAGCAGACATAAAATTTACAAATAAATAGATGTATGTTAATTGTGTAGGTATGCAATTTGACATTTAAATATGTAATTTGACAACATACGGTCAAAGAGAATATGCAGTTCGATTCCATTTCCTAAAAATTATCTTTATTAACCCATTCTGCTTACCAGGAGCATTTGTCGGGCCCTGTAGACTTCGTCAATAGAGCCCATGATATTGATGTTGCTTTTCTTGATGATGGGAATATTTGGGTCATCTGCGTCAGGGATCATGATTTGGCATCGAGTGTTTTGAATAATCATCTTCAAGATTTGTCGGTGCTCTCCTAGAGTGACCAAGTGATGTTGCGGAGAGATTTCAATCGTCGTCTGCACTGACACTTGGCTCTGGAAACATACACAAGCTGATCGGCATGGGAAGGATATTTCAACAATTTTGTAATTACATAATTTTTCTTATAAATTGTATTAAAACGAATTATTGGATGGACAAGCAAAGATTTGCAATTACAGTCATCCCGTCAAAAAATAAATAAACATCGTGTTTGTGGGTGGAAAGTGCAAACTACTTTGTCTGTGTTCTACAGGCCAAACGAAAGCACTGATCGCGTTGACATTTTTAATGAAATTGCCAAAAGCAAAAAGTTTTTCCACGAAAATATTTATTTTTATTCTTTATTTTATTATTTATTATACATGTATTATATTCAGTGGCATAACTTCAAATCGGAGGCCCCCCATTCACCAGTCTCGCTTCAATAACCCATTCCCTAAAAAAAAGTTTGCCGTCTTGTTTTCAAATGTCGCCGCCTTGTTTTCGGAGTAACTTGGGCCTCTTCAGGCCCAAAAATCTGGGCCGGAGGCGCCCGAGCACTGGTATGCCTAATCCCCTCTAGTTATGCCCCTGATTATATTAGCTTTAACTGATGAGCTCAAACGAAAATTTTATTTTTCAAAGGGCAACAATAAAATGAAACGAAATAAAGTCAAGATCCACAAAGGACATGGTAACTGGCGCCAATTTAACAAAGTGTGCCCTTACCGCTTGGCTCTCACACATGTAGTTGATAGTGACGAGGGTGGCCTCCTTGACCTTGTCCAGTTCCACCTCGGAGCCCTTCACCACGACCAGCGTGGCGTGGAGCTTGGGCCGTGTGCGGAAACTGATCTGCACATTGTACTGCTCCTGGATCTTCTGCAGCTCAGGGGAACTGTTGTCTGGCATCGGGTGCATAGACGCTACCATTGGGAGCTCGAAGCTGAATATCAGCGGTGTCAGGTTCTGGATTGAGAAAGACAAAGACAGAGTTACGTCAAAGTCTGGGTTTTTGGATAATTTTTTAAAACGGTTTTTGTAACGTAACCGATTGGAGAATAAGCTTCTTGATGACAAGATGTTAACGAGGTCCTTCAGAAAATTTTACCTCAGCCTTAATCAGATTACAAGTCATAGCCAGATAAATAAAAGAAACAAAAAAGGAAATTTAATTTTAATGCTTATTATGAGAATAGCACTAAATTTTAATAATCAAAATATTACAAAAACCCTTTCCTATGAATAAGGTTTACAGCTACCACCTACTTTGTTCCTATATATAAATAAACTGAAAATCTCTTCAAAGCAGCCAATTTTACCCACATCCCACATCTACAAAGCTTGATGGCGCTCAAAACGAATAAAAGTAAATTCTAAGCTTTACTCAAATGGGAGTGCAGAGTGAACATACCCGAACGAACTCCCTGGCAGCTTCCACCCCCTCCATCTCGCCTGCAATGGACACTTGGTTGCTCTTCTCGGTTACGTTGTTGCGGTTCGAATCCGGAAAGTGGATGTGGCAGCCGGTGTTCTTCATCACCCGTTGGATCGTATCTCCCTTGCGACCGATTATATGCGAGTGGTCAGTGTAGCTCACGTCCAGCTTCATCGTCACTCGGTTGCTCTGGCATATGGCACGAGACATGGATTGATCCAGACCCACACATTGATAAACTAAGGGCCTGGTTTAGGACCTGAACATTTAGTCTCGAAATAAATGATAATGCCTATATATATTCAAATACTATACCCATGCAACCTCACACTAAAAATACATTTTATCATAAAGTCAACATAAAATTTTGTGGTATCAATTAATGAATATATATTATATAAATACAAAATTATGAAGGTATAACTAATTAAAAATAATTTATTAAAAATGTGGTCACACAAGATAACTATGCACTCTGATAGCAGCATAACAATATTATTATCAATGACAAAATTCATACAAGGCAGTATGAATTCCAACATCTGAAACCCAGTGTATCATTGATTAATTGACCCCATGAAGAAGAACATAAGAATATTTTCAAAAAGGAGTTTATCATCTAAACACGTAGGTGAACTGCACGCGCATGCAACCAGACATTTGACGACAAAGACATCTGTTATGGGATTGGGCGGGCACTCTTGGCTTTAGAGGCAGGCAAGGTAGAAAACGACTTACCCGAGCGTCCAGAATTGCAATCACCATTTCCTTGGCAGCCTTCACAGCAGAGCGAAATCCAGCAATAATGATATGGGGATCTGAGTCAAAACATATCCATTGTCACCTATGCCCAAAAAAACGTATTCGAGGTATGCACTGATGCACTATGCGAACTAGTCAGAAACATACCTTTCTTGGATTTGGCACCAATTTTCAATCGTGACGGCCAGATGACTACCGTTTCGCTCTGCTCTTGAACCTGAAAATAAGTGATGAAAAATTAATTATGCTCCTTGGTGCGCCAAAACATGAAAATATTCACAGATTATATAGATAAGGTGATAGTTGACTAGTCAATATCGTTGCAAGTAAAAATTTAATACCGTTCTGAAAAAGTCGTCAGCTGATTCGTACCCCTCGACTCCACCTGAAAGGAGCAATCCAAAATCAGACTCTTTCAGTTGAATCGGACACAAACTTTGAATGACGGTCGTAAAGAATCGTAGCAAGTGATGACACTCATTAGTGACCTTCTCGAGTGACCTGCATAATGACATGCAAGGGTGACTCCACCCTTAGTCACACAATTATTCAAATCACACTTGGATTGCACTTGGTCTAGTTATCAGATTCAGAAAGATTTCACAGAGGCATCGCAATCTAGGCTAGAATACTGGCGTGAAGGTCTTACCTGACAGGAGATTCTCCAATTTTCGGCGATCAACGCGGAATCGCTCTTCATGATAGTCTGCGCCCAGTTTCGTACCAAGATCACGAAGAATTTCCCTGCTGTCGCCATAGCAGCTTCCTCCTGTTAAGCTCGTCCCTGTGGTCCCATCAGATACTTCAGACATCGTATCAAATGGCTGCATTGTCTCAGTACGAATAACAAATTTAAAAATTCCAACTGATCTGTCAGACGGTTAATGACCGTTTCTTCTTAGCTTCGAATGAAAGAACCAAGAGTTTTAACGAAATTGAGCCCAGCTTGATATTCTAAAAACTCCAATGTCTGCTTGTATACCGTTAGACAAGCATTTGAGTTGGCCCTATCTGGAACTGTTGCGAAACCAGACTTTTCCGTTCGAGAGGTTGTGCCCAACTGATTTGTGATTTCTGACAATGCCAGAGCAGTGCCTATTATCGGCTAGACTTTTAATTGCCTATGAGCGTAATGAAAAAACAGGTTGTGCTCGAGCACCAGTCTAAAACCCTTCCTTGGTGTCCCCACTGTTTTATTGATGTTCGGGGGAACACATTTTTGTGCAAGGTCAGGGAACGATACATTGCTCTAATGCGTGTCTAAATTTGACATTTCCCTTCGTTATTGCTATTTTGTTTAATAATGAATCTTATATCCCTGCAATGCGTGCTTAAGTACCTAGGTACTTGCAGTGCAATACAAGTTGGACACACAGTTCACTAATCTTTCGCTTGCAGTAGGTAACTGTGTTTGGTGGTTATTGACTGAAACGAGCGCTTTGGTTTACAGAGATTCTGAAATCAATGTAATTCTTGAAGAACGAAGATATTGAACCTTGTCGTGTCAAATAATGCAGCCAAACAGCCGCGTCAGTACTTTCCACTGTTCAAAAATATTGCGGGCATAACCGTATCACGTGCTTTGAGTTTTCCGAGCCAATCAAAATAATTCCTCCATGGTTTGGAAAGGGCAGAGACAGGGGAGGGTACTGGTACTTGGCAGTGGCCGGCATTTTTGTCACGGCACGGAACGTGTCATATTATTTTATTTGTAAATATGTGTGAAACTCTGAAAGAATTGAAGGAGCGTTCACAAAAACGAAAAAAACTCTTGGCACAAGCAGTAAGCGCTGATAAAATACTAAATTTATATGTATATATATATATAAAGTTAATATTCGTTGAATATCCACCCATATCAGCTTAATTATGGAAACTAACCTTTTGTCATAATGTTAACAAAACCTGTTCTAATTTCTTCCTGGACAAAATTCGTGCGTTACATTGCAACAATAAATAATAATGTGCTCCATTGCACTGTAATCTTTCAGCTCGGAGTGTCAAATGCAGATGAATTGCGACAAGCGCTTGGAACTTCGGTTGAATCAACGGCCTGCAAACGACCCAATCGCGAAACAAGACCACGCGATGATAAATTGCAGAATAGCTCAACAGCAGAAAGTTCGGGCAATAACGAACTTGTATACAAGGATTCTTCTACCTTTTTGAAGGCAAGTACTTATCAAGGTGTCCTTCTATTTGAAATGACTCTACACATCAACAATGTAGATGCTCATCTTTTTCCAAAATCTTGGTTCGTTACCAATAACAACAAGCAACAGGTCTACCTACTTGTTTGCATAACCATAAACAAGTATTTTTATGGGGGTAATTATGGTAATCAAACTTAAGGTTTTTTGGTAATGTAGGTAAACACTGGTAGGTACTTTCTTTATTTAAAAATATATGTGTTGCAAAACTTTTATGACAATTTCCATTACCTATCAATATTTAAACTATAATTACACTAACTTGAGTGTTTTAAGCTAACAATATTGTATCCAGGTACTGAACACTAAGCTAATGAGTAATAAGTATTATCCAATGATTATCCAACATTTTATTTGTATTTTTTATAGGGCACTCAATCATCAAATCCCCACAATGATTATTGCCAGCACTTTGTAGACACCGGTCAAAGACCACAAAACTTTATTCGTGATGTGGGGCTAGCAGATCGGTTTGAAGAGTATCCCAAGCTGCGAGAATTGATTAAACTGAAAGACGACTTGATTGCCGAGACCGCCGCCCCTCCAATGTATCTCAAGACAGACCTTGAAACATTCGACACGAAAGAATTAAACAGCAAGTTTGATGTAATTTTGGTGGAGCCGCCATTGGAAGAATATCAGCGCACGATGGGAGTCACAAACATGCAGTTCTGGGACTGGGATAAGGTAACAAGTAGTGACTTTGTATTGGCATTCAAAAGAAAGCAAATTGAACAGACAACTAAATTTTTTTTAAATTTAAATTTAGCTTGTGAGGCCCATTCAATTCACTAATATTGTTACATTCGTAAAGCAAATAAGCATATAATATAATATATAGTTAATTTTGCTGCTGTAATATTTTATACACAAGCAACACAACACAGAATTACCATTGTAAATGGTCATTAGTTGTACCTACTGCTGTATAGAAAATTTACCTTCCCTCTTAAAGTATAGGAGAAAGGTCCACCTAAAGTACACCCAATAGCTTGTAAGATGAAGGCTACAATTGATACAAAACTAAAAATCTGTCTACAGATAATGCAGTTGGACATTGGAGAGGTTGCAGCTGCACGTAGTTTCGTGTTCTTGTGGTGTGGGTCATCGGAAGGTTTGGACATGGGTCGCTTCTGTCTGAGAAAGTGGGGCTTCCGCCGCTGCGAAGACATCTGCTGGATTCGCACCAACATCGAAAATCCCAGCCACTCGAAAAACCTCGAATCCAAAGCAGTGTTTCAACGGACAAAAGAACACTGCTTGATGGGCATAAAAGGAACCGTGCGCAGATCAACCGACGGAGATTTCATCCACGCCAATGTGGACATTGATCTCATCATCTCCGAAGAGACTGAATATGGAAGTTTGGAGAAACCGGTGGAGATATTTCACATAATCGAACATTTTTGCTTAGGACGACGGAGACTGCATGTGTTTGGAAGGGACAGCACAATTCGTCCCGGTTGGTTGACGGTGGGTCCAGAGCTGACCAACAGCAACTTTAATGCAGACTTGTACGCCAGCTACTTCGGTAACGGCCAGGCAACCACGGGGTGCACGGAGCGAATCGAAGCGCTCCGCCCAAAGTCGCCACCCCCCAAGGGCAAGGGAGCGCCGGGGGGCAGGGGCAGGGGTGGCCCTTCGAGGGGTGGCTTCTCTCGGGGACGGGGGAGAGGGCGATAGAGGAAAGGTGCTTTGAATTGAGCATCTTGCTGAATGTCAAGAAACCAGCTGCCACTTCTTAAATTTAAAAAAATTACATAGCTTGTCTATTTTGGTCCTTTATTGTGTATTGAGGAGGTACAAATATAAAATAATTTAATATAGTTGCATAGATATCTAAATGGAAATGATTAAATTGTGCTCGACCTTGGATGTAAAAATGAATGTAAATGAAAATAAAAATGAAATGTATGCTTACAAAATTACAAAATAAAGTTTTATTTCTCAACTAAAATTTGTTTTGAACAATCCAAAGTAATGTATTGCAAACCAATTGAACAATTAGTAATGGATGAGCAAAGCGAAATCATCAATTTCACTACTGCTAAAAAAAACACTTGTGTGTGTTTGTTTGTTTTTTTTGTATGTGTGTTTAGGCCAAACGCCTGCTTCGATTGTGATGGAATTTTCAGGGTGTCTACTTTTGTTCTCAACTTAGACCCCCTGCGTTTTTCAAGAAAATCCTCCATACCCTTCACTTTCAAAGCAGAAAAAAGAGCAATATTCGACAATTGGGCAAGTTTGGAAAAGTACGGAATTTTTTTTTTAAAGTGCGTATTTTTTTCAAATAATCCCAATTTCGATTGTTGTCTTTAGAAACCATCGAAAATCAATCGAAACATCACACCAGAATTTTTTACTTGAAGTTGACTTCAAGATTTGACAGATATTAGAAATTTTGTCAATTTCGTGCATGCAAGTTTTTGAAAGTAAGTCCGCGGCAGAAATATATCTCCAACCTAATAAAAACCCTTGGACATGAGTTACATCTATGTATTTACATGCACATTGCTCAATTACCTCAAAGTGAGCATATTTCCGCTACCCGACAGCTCGGACAGAAACAAAGAAAGGTCAGAATCGTTTACATTTTCAAGTGATAAGAATTTTTGAGAAAGCAATGGTCCGGCTAGCTGGTCCATGATTTTCATTGGCTTTTGTCTCAATCTTTTTATGCGCAAAATACAAACCGCTACGCTCATCTTCAACGCAACACAAATTGCGTTCGCCCTAGTTACAATAATAATACAGTTTATATGGGGATCTAGCTCATGCTAGCAGCCCACCCTACCTCAAAAATTCTGGTTGTGACCAATCCTAGCAGGTGCAAGAGCACAGGTCATCGATATGCACCCATAGGCATGTGCAGAGTGGGGCAAGCGTAAACCTGGGCCTCACCTAATGAATTTTCTGAAGCACGTAGATTTAACGAAAATAACCTTGCTTGTTCAAATTTTTCCGATGCCCGTGCCCCCCCCCCCCCCCCCCCCATGGTGCCAGTTCAAGTCAAGCCATGAACCCTAAATGAAAAACATTCCTACACTTGTTAGTGAAACCACCATCTTCTGAGTGTGATTTGCAAGTTTCCTCAAAAAATATACCTACATGTGTTAGACTTACCTTACCACCTATTATTATTCATTATTATTTTATTTATATAGGTATTATATTACCTTTAGCTGACGAGCTCATACAAAAATTGTATTTTGCCAAAAGGCGATGTGCAAACTGCAAAAGGCAAACTCAAATTAATTTTAGTGTACTTTACAGATCCCATAATTTATGTGGATTGAACATTATCTTCACCCCTCCCCCCCCCCCCCCTCTCACTGTTACTGTTAGGTAGGGATGCACCATGTCAATTGACTGGTCAATTGACTGGTCAATTGACTGGTCAATTGACCGGTCAAATATTATTGGTCAATTGACTGGTCAATTGACCAAAACATACACTTGACATTTTTTAATTATTTATGGTGTTTTAATCTATGAAACATGCAATTCGTGGCAGCAATAGCGTAACTGCATCTTTCCAGCTTCCTGTTTACAATAGACTAAGGGCTCCGCCCCTGAGGCCTACGGCCGCCAACCCCACACACGGTCCGTTGACTTGTAGCTACCCGAAGGTTTTGCCATGAAATTTGGGGAATGTGCCACCTTAGCTACTGCGAGGGCTTTGCGAGAAACTTGACTTCACGGTGATATTCTGAGGTCATTTCGTTTCGAAACCCGTGTCCAAATAGCCACAGATTTGTGACCAGGGGTGAGATTGTGTATCTTTATTTCGTTCGATTTGGCTAGAAATCACTCGATTTCAAATCACTGCCCGTGTTAAACCATAGGCATTGATATTGAAATCGAATGGTTTTGAAACCACAAAGTTACACAATCGCCCCCCAGCCCTCCTACCCACACACAAAAAAGAACCTACGTAGGAGGGCTCTTCACATTTCTTCAGTTATTGCCGTTTTTAATTGTAAATCATAATAATTTTTTCTGTATTTGTCAGTAAACTAATTACCGTAATACAGTCTTATCAAAAATCACCCATTGTAGCCTATATCCTTCAAGCCCCCTTTTTTTTTTATAAAACCGCATACCAATATATCAATTTTTGTTTAAATTTGAATTTGACCGGTCAATTGACGTCAATTGACCAAAAAAGTATTTGACCGGTCAATTCACATCCCTACTGTTAGGCCCCATCTATTCTGGGACCCTGCGAACGTCTAGGTATGTCCCTAAATCCGAATGTGCGCTGAATTATAAGTCCAAGGTACCTGACGAGAATATGGTTCTAGGTCATGGAAATTGTTTTACTTGCTTAATTTTTATTTTATGTTAAAGATAAGCCCCTATTTATAGTTATTCAGTAAGTGGATGGATGTGTTTTAAAGAAAGTTAGTATCAAACAAGTTCGAAAAGTACTATATAGTCAATGTAGGTGCTGCATACAGGTAAATGGTTTACTTTATTTTCCACCATGAAACTGGAATGTTACCCTATGAGGCTATGCTCATCTGCACCAGTCGAGATGGTGGCTCATGAGCTAACTACACAATATTTAGAATTGACGCAAAGACCCGTACCCCGCACATTCCTGCCAATGTAAAGACTAGAAGCCTGAATGTCGGAGAGTTTGGGTCAGTTAAAAAACCTAACTAAGATTATGAATATGATGCTTACTTTTTAGTCAATAAAAGCATTTAAAGCACTAATGAATTTAACACTAAAGGCACTATCACCACTAGGTAAACATGGTTCTGTATATTCAACTTGCAGCAAAAATAATCTTCCAGTTGAAAACTTTGGAATTATACTAATGAAGTAATGAATAATGATTAAAAGCTTACAAAAGAAGTGGTTTTGTTACCTACCTAGAATACAAACAGAAAAGGGTAATATAAAGGTAAAAAATTGTCTCTTCAAATGAGACACACAACCAAGTGATTTGTTATCTTGGGCAATGTACCAAAGCTTGTGAGACAAAGAAACTAGATAATTGGAACCGTTACATTGCATTGATTTCGCTAAAACTTACACCTAGTTATGTTTAAAAGATCCACTAACCAGCTGAACACTAGTTATTGTAACAAACTTTCCCTGCTGATTATTTTCAGTTTTCACTGATAGGGCACTTGTACCTACAGACTACACCTACTTTTGTACTAAAACATTTTCTATTTCATTCAGATTGGTTCAGATATTAAATATCAATCATATCCTTCCATTAAGTTGAAAAAAAATCTTGATAACTTTTACTTTAAGACAAATCCCAAGAAAGAAAGACAATGGATTTAAGACCTTATAGTAAGTATAAGTACCCAAATGAAAGAAACTTATGAAATATACTTACATCCTAAGAAGCAGCAAATTTTGACTCCTCCCCACTTTGCAAACCCATGTTGCATTAGTTCAGTATGTTTCACGCCCGAAGAACTCCAGGGCGTACTACCGTTCTTCAGCCGACGAGCCGTTGATGCACTTCTGACCAGTCACTCGAAACTCGTGTTTCTGCAGCAAAGGCGTTGCTTCACTGGCGGCCGACGGAGACGTGGTGGACGGACTCGCCGACGGCAACGTAAGGCGTCGACGGCACGGCAAGTAGACTTTCTCGTTGCCCGACCAGCTGCGATAGACCAGGGAGTTGAATGCTGCCTGAAGTGGATTCGTGACCGCCTGGAATTGATACCAAGTATTAGTTTGAGAGCGTGATACTTGGGTCTCACTCACCTGTGTCAAATATACTGGCAACAAAATATATTACACTTTATGAGAGGGGTCAGTTTCACATTGTTTTGACAGTTAACAACCCTATTCTTTAGTGTCATATCAGCCTCTACACTGGTATCTTTGGTCATACTTTGTCTTATATTGAACCCTATTTGAGCTGGATAATGCTGAGCAGCAAAGTTTTTTAGAGTTATGTCAATGTAAGTGTAACAAATATTTGTGTTCTAGACTCATAAAGGAATTTAAACCTGATTTGGTCAGTATCTTACCATGGTGTACCAAAGAGAAACAACAAAACCGCCCGGAAGATTCCCCCACAGGGTCCAGAGCAGGAAGCTGTTGACGAGGTTCGGCAGCCAGCATACATATAGCGCGATGTTGATGAACGCAAACTTAATGCGGACGGAGTCGACCAGATTGCGCTCTTTGCGCGTGTACTGCCCCATTCCGCATGCGACCACACGTTGAACGTCGCGGGATGCCTGCATGTAGAGTGCAGGGCACGCAACCATTACCACTGCCAGCGGCACGTAAGTGGCGCAGTAGTTCGGGAGAACGCGGGTCAGCGCCACAGCCAGGCTGGCTCGGGTTTGACAGCTGGAATGTGATTATGTACAAGAGTGATTAGAGTCGGTAGATATTATGGGTTTTTGATTTGCTGAATTATTTCTGGGAGTAAGTTGATTTTGTTCCTAAGCTTTATTGGTATTTCAGAAATCTGGGTTCCCAATTTGTTCTTGAGGAGATAAATACAAAGATCGTAGGTATTTCTCAAAACTGAATGTTTGACCTTCAACTCCACTCATTTGTATTATTATTAATTAAATCACAACTTAGCTGTGAAGTTATTTGCAAAATTCAACCTACAAAGCTTTGAGAAAAAAGTCTGCCTTCTCTTAGCATTGTACATCCAGTTTGAAATAGCTTTTTTTTTGGGTCGCTAATTGCTTTGCTGTGCTGCATTTATTTTTTACCTTCTTCCAACCAGAATTGTAGCTCCTTGCCATTCCTTGGGAGAGGTTCTAGGATTTGAGCTGGGTCCTAGAGAAATGGTCTGGAAGTCATGTGTTTGGGTCAAACATGACCTAGGTAGGTACCTATACATTTACATTGCGGGTAATGTATTAATTTGAAGACGGAGAGAAAAGCAGGGGGGCTTAATCCCTTTAAAAATCAAATCAATAAGATGCAATACATTTGGCCCGCAGACAAAAATATTGAGGTTTCTATGGTCGTTGTAGACAAATGAATTGTCCGAAACTGTGGTTAATGCTTGCTAAGTTCTGACCACGGGCCAGAGGCTGAACTTCCCTGAGTCACCTGTTGCCTATCCCTAACCTGGAGGATTAGATTAGACACATTATACACCCTAGTTTGAATTTTTTAATACTGTCTACGTTTGTTCATACTTAGCGTCGGGCAGGTACAAGATGGTTAGACCAACTGTTGTGAGAAATGCTGGCAGCACCCATGCGATAGTATGGTAGGTTCTAGGCCACCCAGGCCGCTCTTTCAAAACGAGTCTCATATCAATGGCGTAGCACAACGTCCACATCCATGTGACCGCGTAGAAGTATTGGATCCACGCCTGAAAACAAATGGAACTAGATGGTTGCTAAAAACCAGAGAAAGTAACATCTGTAAATATTTTGCAAATCATTGAAGAAAATTGAAGTCTGCGTACAAAATTAAGTTATAAACTCACAGAAGATATGGCACAGAACAGAACACTGATTGTGTCATTTCCTGGATCCACTTCTCTCTTATACTGCAGCCACAATGCTGCACGGACAAAAACTCCTGGAAAATAAAAATATTTTGACCTAGGTGCTGCCAAATGAAATGCACAATATAGAGTTAATAAACATTTGGAATTGGAAAACTTGCCTAGAGAAGCCATTAAATCTGCGATGGCTAGCCAAACCAGAATACGGCGGCCGCGAGTTGCTGACGAGAACCATCGATGAGCCTGTGTTGGTTCTTGTCGTGGAAGAATCTAATGTGTAAAATGCAGAATGAACCCGCATGAAAAATAATTTTATACTACTACAAAGTAAACCACAGCGGACACAATGTGTCTGTGCAAAGTGCTTTATTAAAAATTATGCGATTTTCACTAACCTGATACAAAGCTCCCAATATTCCCAAACTGGAAGAAATAAGACTGACTGTGTTGTAGGAATCGGTATTAAATTCCAGCATGTGAATAATCCCACTGTCATTTTTAGATGGCTCATGACAACAAAACGTCTGAATAGTAGGATCAGCCATGATTGGCTTTAGATGGAAAGGACAAGACAGTACCTTGATCCGCTAGAACCTTGAAGAATTAGTTACATAACTTTTATTAAACGAGAAT
Source organism: Nemoura dubitans (assembly GCA_921293005.1). Classification (NCBI taxonomy): domain Eukaryota; kingdom Metazoa; phylum Arthropoda; class Insecta; order Plecoptera; family Nemouridae; genus Nemoura; species Nemoura dubitans. The sequence goes on from OV121074.1 coordinate 19,229,287, forward strand.
TGCTATAATTCTGCAATGTACATGCCTCTACTTTCATCCCATTAAACAGGTTTATGTAAATAAGAATGGCAGAAAGTACCCCCACCCACTCACCTTCACCCGTCCACGACCACTACTCCTCGCTGTCCCCACTCAAAACAAGCAACAGCTGTTCTGCGGGCAAGCTCTGCGGGCAATTTTTAGGTTAATGAGGTTAGGTTCTGTCGTTAATCAATGGTTCTGCCTTTTAAAAATTTGTTCATTGCCAAAACTACTCTTAAAGAAGTGGAGTTTATGCGTATATGTTTTGTGTTAAGTAACTTGAAATGACTTGTTTTGGAAGTGCATTTGCTAAGAAAATAATGGCCATTACTGTTGTTGCACCAAAGCAAATACATATATTATTGCTCAAACCCTCGGCAAAGATCTTTTCTGCCACTTGTTACAGCAAGGCAATCATTCCCAAACACTTAAAGAACAGGAATACACACGGGCATGCCAAATCCCATTTGCAAGGAAATATTTTTATTTCGGCCCTTCACACTCGATACAATGCCTATTACGCACAAAACGACGATTATAATTTTGAAGTAGAAGATGTTGAACCAAAAAAGGAATATTTTCATGAACGTGGAAAGAAGGTTATTGCTGTAACATTGCAAAAAGAACTGAACTGTACAAAGATTGAAGCTGAGACTATGCTAAAAGCTTGCAATCCCCTCACTAGGCTGACTCATTACGACATTGCAGAAAGAGTACAATGTTTCTTACGATTTGACATGAAAAAATCATTGATAATGGATCATCCTTGGTTACTTACAGTCAAACTCGAGGACATTCCATTACGTATTAAATATTTCAAAGATATAGGGTTAGAGTTTGAAGAAGGAGTATACTTATTGAAGTTAACAACAAAAATGATTAGTAAACTAAGTGAAGCAGCAAAACAAGAAAGAAATAAAGAAAATCGATTACGGCATTTAGGCAAACTTCTGGATACGAATTTGCCTGAAGTATGTAAAATTGTGGCAAAACATCCATTTCTGTGCACAATACCTTATCAACGCCTCAGCTACATAATGAATGCATTACTTGGTAAGAAAGTCCAACTCTGTAGGTACCAACTGCATAAACGTATGTAGATTTTATTCAATATTAATTCAATATTAAAATATGGTATGATGTGTTTTCCTTCACAGCGCATAATATCACTCGTGAAAATATCTTAAAAGATATGTGGGTGTTCCGATACGACCCACTGAAAATTGAAAATAGACTAGAAAAAGCTGCAGCCGTAGGCTACCCGAATATAAAACCATGGCTTATACACTGCTCAGAGAAAACTTTTGAAAGGTATGTATCCTGCTAAGACGTAGAACTCCGACTGTGATAAGATATTATATCAACCACAGATATCAACGTACATTCGCTTCTTTTTTCCGGCAAATCTAAAAAGTTTTTGATCTTTCAAAATTTTCCAATATGTAAGAAGTTTTCCCAATTTTTTATTTGCAAAATTCCATAACTTTGTCCACTTAGAGCTCTACTCACGCAATTTTTAATATATTTTTAAGAAACTTCTTTTTGTTCTCTTATTATCTGCATTATGTTAAAACTGCAGTAACATTTTGCGGTTGCTTCGGAAACTCACTTAAAATCATTTTTAATGAAGGTTTCCTTCACTTTTAAGCGAGTAAATTGAAATATTTGTTTTACACACGACCTTTTCATCTGTTACAAACCACTACACCGACACCGAATTGAATTAGCGAAGCCTTAGTATTTTTATCGAGAACTTTACCATTTGAATATTATCGAAAATGTTCAATTCATACAGTTAAGAAACCCAAACAAGTGTAATTTAATGCATTTCTCTGTTTACCTATTTGCACAAGCTCACTGAATTCATCTGGTTTAGGTCCCTGGAAAGAAAAACTCAAGAGTTGGACACCCTGGGGCCGAATGGATCAGTAGAACAATATCTCGCTCATCGCTTGGATTGCAGTTGTGAGAATGTCAGAGGGCTTTATCGAAATTACCCCTTGATAACAACCGTCCACATCAACAAAATGAAAGAAATACTTGACTTTCTCTTTGCTGAAGACTTTAATGCAGATCAGATAAAGGTTGTTCCACGGATCTTGTGCCACAGTTTGGACACAATTAAGGAACGCCTAATCGAACTGCGTCAACTAGGTCATCCCCCGTCATCGTTATACACACTGTGCCTCAGCAAGCGCCAATTTGCTGTGTATGTCAAGAAATTAAAGAGCCGACAAAGTCAAGAAGCCGCTAGTCCTTAAATGTTGGCAATTAATTTTGCAGCAATAATTTGTATTGATTCCCTATTTTGCTAACCCATTCACATGTAATTTGATATTAAAAGGATTCAGGAATGGCACCTGGTCTCAAATTAATGAAGCATTTTGTTTGAATACATACATTTTCATTATTTATACATTCCATTCTTGCATGCACCAAAACTAGCCTAGATCTGCGTGTGGTCAGCTTAGGTTCCGACTTGTTTGGACTTGACTACAAGCTGCGACGAGTTGAGATGGACGAAGAGCACGGCCGCCGCCAGCCGCGCTTGAGTCTCGTGCTGGCTGAGATCATGCGCCCACTCGACGCGGCCCCAGTGCTTCACCTGCCGATAAAATATAGCGTTACTTCAAGGACTTTTTTTATATTGGCCGGACTAGGAATTTGAAAAATTATTAATAAATGTAGTAATATTTTTTATTGAGAGAGGGAGAGAGAGAGGGAGGGAGGGGGAGTGGATTTACTCTCGAGACTAAAAATATAACAAAATTTGAGGAAGATTTGTTAGGTATACAACAACAATGAATTAAAGGTTCAACTTTATTATTTTGAATTTGAGGGTGAGTTCATGTTGTTAATTTGAGTGTGGTGTGAGTAGCAGTTTACCAAGCCACTGCCTAGACCAAAGATACTATTTTAATAACCCTATGGTGATTGTAACCCTGCACCAGTGGTACTCAAATTCTAACTTTAGCGTGCGTTTCTCTTTGGATAATAATGGGATCTGAATTTTCCTCTACGGCCTCCCTAAAGCGTGGGCCACCTCTGTATTTTCACTCTTAAAATTCCTTGAAACGCATAGATTTCCACAAAAAATGTCCTTACATCAAAATTTTGTTAACACTGAGCCCCCGAACCCCTAGTTTTGTAAAAGCTGTGCACAGCATTAAATAAATGTAAGCAACTGCACTAAATACACATATGTTTCTTAACACCCCCCTATACAAGAGGTGCGTTTTTTACGTAAAACTGGCCATTGTGGCCCATTGAATCCACGCATATCTTTGAAATGATCCAGTACAGAAAAAGGTTTAGTACCACTGCCCTAGACAATTGCTTGACTGTCCTCCCTATTCTTACCTACCTAATATCCTTGCGTCCAAAGATCCAAACCCTTGTGAACAACGGTTACGGTTACTTAGATTTCAAAATTACGGTTCTGGTTCTAGTTCATTAAAATTTAAAATATATGTTCTGACAATGGTTCTTAAAAAAATCAAGAATAAAGGTACTGATTCCTGTTCCATAGAAATAACAGCTCTTTCGGGTTCCGATTCCTGGACCCGATCCGGCTCTTTGGAAAAATAATTTCTAAAATCCCCAAGTTTATGGAAACTTTTGGAACCTGTATGGATACGCAAAGGAACCGATATTTTTCAATCCAAATTACAGCTTAAGTTCAGATTCCGGTTCTTTTCAAAGATTAATAACGGTTCCGGTTCCATGAAAATTTACAGGCGTTTTGGGTTGTGCGGCAAAAATTTGATGCTATTTATTTCACTGGCAATCTCTGTGCTTTGGCAACCTGTTTTAACATCATCTACCAGGCCATGGCACAAGGTCCATTATAATCAAGGGACTCAAAGTTCCTCAGGTAGTTATAGTTAATCTACATAAACAAGGGACCCACGGTTCAGGGGCGTCAGCTGCGTGTGGGCAGGGTGTGTGGCTGCCCTCCCAGAAATTACTAGGGCTTCGCAAACGCAATTTGTGATAAGTTGAAGATGAGCGTAGCGGTTTGTGTGTAGCGGATTAAAAGGTGCAGGCAGAGGTCCTATGAAAACCATGGAGCAGCAAGCCTGACCATTGCCTTCTCGAAAATTCTAATCACTTGAAAATATAGACGGATTCTGACATTCCTTTGTTTCTCTTCGAGCTGTCGGATAGCAAAAAAATGCAGATTATGAACTCATTGAGTAATGATAACAGAAATACATGAGACATAACTTATGCCCTCCAAGGTTCCTTATTAGATTGGAGATAAATTTCTGACATGGATTTACTTACAATTACTTCCATAAACAAAATTGACTAAACTACAACCACTACCGACTCGATTCGAACGGCACTGCACTACACTGAACTACACTAGACTACACTACACTATACTATACTGCACTGCACTACACAGGTTTTGCAACTGACCATGAGACCAATGCAGAAACAACTGAATTGAATTCGATGACTCGCGGCTGAACTTCCGGCCTTAAGGGTTGAAAAAAGGAACAGGTAGCAAGGGTTGCAGGTGTTTGTGGTGGGATTCTTTAAATAGATGTAGGTATAAGATGTATTTCGTCAGATCCACGCGGTCATTTTGCTCGGCAGACACAGACCACGTATATATTGACCACAGACACATATCATGTTTCTACCTAACACACAGCTCCCAAAAAATTACACCTTAACAACAAAAATCGAAACATCAGATTCCATACAACTTCACATTTTTCAAGCTGTAATTATGCTATGATAAGCTGAATGTAAAATACAGCACTGCTGACTGCAATTTCATACGCCAAGCAAACATAGGTGCAAAATCACAACTAAATGCTCACGCATCTAAACTTTAAAAAAATCATAACTTCGGGTTCAATGACCGTACACGATTTAAATTTTATTTCTAAATAGACAACTAACAGGAGATGCTTGAAAAAAATATGGTGAAAATTAAGACTTTGTTTCTTCAGTTATGAAGTGTTTAAATTTAGGGGTGGATTTTTTTCACCCTTAAATTTGATAAGCAACAAATTTATCTTTGTGCACTGTTTTGTCAAAGCAAGTTAGTAATTTTAAAACAAATCCCATCCTTCTAAGTCAATTTCAAAGTCGAGTGATTTCACAGAGAGTGAAAACAGTGATTCGCCGTGCGGGGCAAAAAGTCAAATGCTGGGTTTTTCCATGCCCCGCCACGGGCAAGCCGTTGGGCGTATGGCGAAAACCTTTAAAATGGGTCTCTTATTTTCTGTGTTCTAAACCTCATGTAAATTTCGTCAACTTCTGAGATAGTGAGGGTTTTGAGAGTTGATGGTAACTCCATCCGCATGGAGTTACCCGGAGGGCTTTTGCGTAGCTGCTATAGTATGGGAGTGGATAATCTGGGTGAAGGTTATTATGTACATAGTATCTTTGATCTGGGTAGCCCTTCTATCTGTGGTTCCGATTCAGATCCATGCTTGCATCGAGGCATCCCTGCTTAAGCATAGCTTTCTTTGCTCGAGTTCACTATTCATCTTGTAGATCACATTTTGTTGCTCACACGCTTAAATTTTCATTTAACATTCAAGTAGTGAGCTTTACAAATTATGACATGCAGTAGAATTGAAAAGATTGCCTACCTGAAACTCCTCTTCTAGCCGAGAAAGTGTGACTGCCTTTTCCACGGTGAGAAATCGCTCCATGCAGCAAAGAGTTAAAATAACTGACTTCAGCGTTTCTATACCGTAACAAAATCCTGGAAAATTAAGGAGTTTTAGTACCAGACCACAGATGAAGTACCTAGTACTGTCACCATCATTCTCATCAACTACATAGGTACTATAAAATATATCAAGCACACTTGCCATGAATAGACCAATGATTGTAAGAGAGTAAGTGTCTTGCAATCGCTGCCTTCGTCTCTGGACTAAGATTTATTCCACCAATGTCTCTGACAGATTGGATATTTACGTCAAATCGCTTATTGAACCACTGCAGAACAGGTTCCCACTCTTGTTGTTGGAGCTCATACAGAAGAGGGTCTTGTTCCTAAAATGTTACAAGATGTTTAAGTATTGGCATATTTGATTATTTGAGCATTATATTTGAGCCAACATCTACGGTTTAATGTTACTTTTAAGCATAAATGTTACTAAGTACATTCAAAGTATTTATATAGATACCGAAAATACTAGATCCAGATGATCATGATAAACTGAAAAAATATTAAAAATTCAAGCATTTGAAAAAATTGATCAAATCTTAATGAGATTTAAAACAAAATCCTTACCCCTGCATGAAACAGTATTGTGTCTGTATCAAGATAATTAGTGATATGTTGCACCAAATCATACTTGGTAAGCCGATTGGGATTGTCTATTGCCGTGCTGCTAAGTCCCGACTAAACGGAAAAAAACTAGATATTAAAAGTAGATAAGTATGAAAATTAATAGTAGAAATTTAATTTACTCAAAGGACATTGAAGAAAAATACAAAACATACCAAATGCATGTAGTTTTGCAGAATTGTCTCTTTCTGTGCATCCCATTCCGCTGCCACTGCTATTGCTAATGGTTCACTTTCGAGCTGAAATGGATTTCCCCGTGGCGTCTTTAACTTCTTCTGATCAAGAGTGATTTCATAGAGTCCGTCGCTGTTAATTACGTTCGTCTTGCGATAAAACCTTTTCGGTGGTGCTGTAATATACACACAGTTTGGTTAGAACTAGAGGTAGGTACACAGATAACCAGGGAAAAGTAAGGTTAGAAATATATAGAATAATTTGTTCACTCACCAGGATAATATCGGACAAATGTTATAGATGGGGGAAATTTTATTTTTTTATTTAGAATAATTACATTCTTGGAATAAGAAAACAAACAACTATTGACACTGTTTAAAAGTACATGAGCTGTTTTTGACATTTCACAACTTTCAATCACGCTCGCTTCTCGCAGAACTTCGAACTCGGCACTTGCCAGTTGCGTTTCGCTTTCGCGGCGCACAGCGCAAGCGCTTCAATCGCAACAAGTAAACAAAACAACTTTACGCATGCGGCTGCTTCATCCACATGTCCTTGACAGGTGATTTTGATGGGTTCAAGGTCTACACAAGAAAATTTTGTAGCCACCTCTGAAAAGTTGTCTGGAATAACGAACGACTTCAGTGGCCACAGTGGTTTGGCTTCACTGCGTCGACTTCGCATTATAACAGGTACGAATCTTACATAAAATTGTGTTTATTTGTTTGCGGCACCGCGAAATTTCCTCATACTACTGGCAAAAGAGGTTAGAATACTCTTATGCAATTTATTGCTTGTATATCTTGTATCATGCTTGGATGAATGTAATATTACCCACCTCCCACCTGATATCTTGAAAGTTTGTTTATTTTTATAAAGTTTTGATGAAGTGATCTACCTGGAGTTTATACCATGTTTTCGTTGATAGTATAAATTAAACTAGAAAATGTAATTTTTGCAATCTTTTGCTAGACTACAACCCTGTTCATTCAGCAAAATTGTTTGCATAGCTTTTGAACAAATAAAAACAATTTGTTTAAATCTTTGAAATATTCACATTTGCAACTTTGGCACGCTGTCCTTCCCATAGTTCAGAATATTTTTACAAAACTAAGTTTTTGCACTCATTTATGTAACTTGCGTCCACCTGGTTATAACGTTCCTCATTCACTTCTTTTACTGAGTTAAGCGAGCGTAGCTAAATTACAGGTCACCCTCTCTCCCCCCCTACAAAGTCAAGTTTGTGGAAGTATCTACTTGTATTTTTTTGTTGGATAACCAAGTGCTTGCTCCAATTTTGATGGCATTTGCTTATAAACTTAGAAAGGAATGTAGAAGTGACTGTGCTGCTGCCAAATGTGTGTTCTCTGGACTCTGGGAGTGGATTGGAGTCAGAAGTGTATTATTTTGTAAATTTTTATGTCAAAGTAATAGGTACTTACCTGCCTGAGCTAGGACCAGCCTAGCGATTTTGTAACTTTTACCTTGTGCCATTATCAGGTCTGATGGATGAATTCCCTATGTTGTCCAGGTAATTTTTTAACTTTGTAACCGAGAACGGCAAAGTCAGGGTTACGTAATCGCACCCAGATGCAACATGCTATACCTAGGTACATCCTGTGGAGAATGTGTACATAACAATGGTATAACAAGATTGACTTGTGCCAGCTCGTCACAATACCAAAAACAATGTTTCTTGTGCAATGGAGAAGAAAACCATTTATTTAATTTTAAATTACTCACTGTATTACTGTAATAACTGTATTACCAAACAGACTGTCAATATGTGGATTTAAAAACCATTAGCAACTAGCAGGTATTGCTTAAGGATATTGTGGATTATGCTGATGCACTTGCAATGCTACCTACCACATGATAACACCCATTTTGGAATCTGAATTTTCTCTTCACAGATGGCTTTGTCAGTTGGATCCAACTCGGGCGTGGAGACCTGGGACAAAACTAATACGGTTGTCAGCAGGCTTCAGGTACTGCTCAAGACTTCACAATGGAGCGATTGTACCTTTCATGTGGGCGGTGAAGACTTTCAGGTCAGTATACTAACTATTATTTTTAGTTTTTATTTGTAATGGGCAAAGCCCCACAAGTACAATCAGTAGGTTTATAGGTTTAATAAACTCCATGGTACAGTAACTGTAGGTAAAAACATTGTACCTAATTTGAAAACACCAACATGGTTATTTCACAACATAAAATATCAACAATGATAGCTGTAGGTAGAGACATTAAAGTCACTAACATAGACATTAGATCATTGACAGTATATTATTATTATTTTTTTGTATAGTTTGTAAAAACTATGTAAACCAGGGTTATAACTCTAATTATAGTTTTCACTGTGTACAATGAATTACTTACTGGTTTTTTAAATATTGTTAAATTCCTTCCGAGCAAAAAAATTAAGCCTAGACAAAAAGTTATTTTACAGGGACAATTCAGTTGCAATTTGCGATTAGATTCTCTTTTATCCCCCTTCCTGTTATCCCAAGTTAATATCTACCTAATATATTGTTAAATATTACAGGAGTTCAAAGCTCACAAGCTAATTTTAGCGTTGTGCAGTCCGGTTTTTGAAGCCATGTGCTTCGGGCCACTTGCTGAACAAGGTGCCATTATTGTACCAGACATTGATCCAAAAGCCTTCAAGATAATGTTGACGTAAGTTGATCCATCACCTACATGTGCATATATTACCTACTAGTTGGTACTACAGACATTATGTACCAGGTCCAACCTGACTTTTGCAATTCTCTCATAGGTACATATACACTGACACCACAGGATTCTTTTCCATCGAGGAAGCTTGTTCCACTCTCTATGCCGGGCACAAATACATGCTGGCAGTGCTCATTCAAAAATGTCGCGATTACATCCGAGGCAACCTAACCCCTAGTAACGTAATCCAAGTATTTGAATTTCTAGAGCTCATGGGAGAGACCGATCTCTACCAGCCATGTTTTTTGATAATCAGTAAGTACACAAAGTTGCTGCTCCTCCAACCCAAAACACACATGAAGCCTTCAACACTAGCCGTTGTTTTGAAGCTAGACGACTTGAACATCAACGAACCCCAGCTGTATGCAGGAGCGGTAAGGTGGGCTGAGACTGAATGCTACAAACGAAGCCTAAGTGTGAACAGCCAGAACTTGCGTAGTGTGCTCGTCGAAGCCGATGCTTTGTCGAACATACGCTTCCTAGCGTTCTCACCAGAAGCCTTTCTGAGCGGTCCGTCCAACTCTAACATACTCACGTGCCGTGAGATCAATGCTATCTGGAACGCTATTTACAAAAGAAGCGAATCCAAAGAAAACTACAACAATACTGAAAAGCAGAATGAAATTTCAACCAAGTCAGAATTACCTGATGGGCTCAGCAAGGTATCGGAATTTCGTCACAATACTTCACCTAACAAGCTTTACTGTGTACGAAGTTTTCTTAAAGCGTCTCAAGTTATTCTCAGTAGCACACTGAATCTGATGACTTCGGTTACCGTCAACAAGCCTGTGTTCATGCAGGGCATCCGCTTCTTCACTCGGCTGGTGCCCAAACAAGGATTGGGCCGATTGCAATCGCTCCATGCGACTTACAAGGAAAACATGCAAATCAGTATTTTCAACCAAGTGAATCAAAAGCTGTTCCAAATGATATTTACAGACGATTTAGAGTACATTACCAAAGCTACGGTGCTTTTTAAAGAGTCTTTCGTCCTTGTACCTGGAGAACAATATAGTATTTTTGTCGAATCTCTTTGTACCGTTAACGTGTCACGTGGCGAGTACCCAGTTGCATATCTCAGCCACGCGGAAGCTAGCCGCGGCATTGTTTTCACATTCTGCGACCATTGCCGACAAAACAGCAACGGCGCTTTTGTGCAAAGGCTGGATATGGGTTTCATTGATTCTGTTGTGTTTGCGCCTGCTTAGTTTGTGAACGTCTTTAAAAGATCTCATTATGTGTTAATTGATATTTAATCCTATTTTGAACATTTATTGTTACAATTATTTCATGTATTTTAGTTCGTACTTAATCATCACAAACAGCCGAACTGATGTCAGCTTTTTCATTGTTAAAATTGGCTATTGTGGATTGGCGGTAATCAAGAGATTGTGATGTAAGAAATCAGGGTTGTAGAATCTCTAATTAGATTTCTTTAAAATTGAGATTTCAATGGATTGTTTCTAGTTTTGAACATACAAGTGATTTTGTTAGCGTTTCATGTGCACATGCTCTCTAAGCAGAATGTGGCAGAACATTATTTTTGAAACCAGTTCATTATTTATCCCAGTTCACTTCTGGTTCCAACTAATGGCTGTGTTGCAAGCTGTTGCTTACTGACTTAAGGTTCAGGGAATGTTAGGACATTTCCATTTTACATCCCAATAAAAAAATGTAACAATCAAAACTTCAATATTTTATTTTCTTGCAATAAGTTCCCTTTTTTCTCCTACATTTATTATTTGTAAGGGACAGGAATTAATGGAAGTTGAAAATATGAAAAAACAACACGACCTTTAAATACTAAAAATTAAAATACTTTATTTTCTTCATTAAATAATCATATAAAATACAAAAGAGAGGGATTGTCTAATCTAGACTGGGAGATATTCACATTGAGGAGTTAGGGAGGTGGGTGGGTGGGTGCAGCATCTGGTGTCTTCAGTCGAAGCTGGCGTTTGTGTGCCGGTGACGGGAGCGTTTAGAGGCGGATGCCGGGATTGCGCGAGCGCACGAAGTTGAGCAGCTCATCGCTGTCTTCGCAAACGAACGGCTTCAAGTGGTGGCATGCGACGTCGTGCCATTTCACGCCGTCTTGGTAAAAGTTGTTCAAGATGGACAGGCAAGACTCATCGTTACCCTGTTGATAAAGTGTAATTTGCATCAGAAATTGGTTGTCAAAAGATACTTTTCTTGTAGTAAAGGATGGAAGTGATGAAACAAATTTATTGTTTTATATTTGCACGACGATTTTGTCATATTATACAGAAAAAGAGACAGAATTATGTCCGCACTTTGATATTGACTGCATGAGTGGGAGTGCCTATCCGGCTTTTTAGCGGTGGAGGTGCCATGTTTCCTATCTGCACTTACTATTTTTCCTCCAAGTCTGTTACAATCTAAAGAATGGAGCACACTGACCAGTCTAAAAATCTATTGAATTGATGTATTCCTGCAGCTTTGGTCTGGTCCAAGGCCAAACACGCCCTTCAAGAAAATACGACATAATGACGCCATGCGAGAGATAATGAAATAACAACTGCTCAGGTCGTCAACCTCAATACCGGTTTACATAGCTGACTACGTGACATTGGTCTACTGGTCAACCTCACACAATTTGTCAGTTTATACAGGTCATTGGTATGTCTGCGATAACTAGGTATTCAGAGCTCGGTCTGGTTACTTTAGGTACCTTCTGTGACTGCTGACTTATAGATATTTGTAATGTTAATTGATGTGAAATCTATATTGTCTTGTTTTAATTGTTAAAAAATTATATAGGTATTAGTTATTTTGCATTTGCACAATTAATTAGCAAAATATTACATTGTTGAGTCCGAATTTATTGAATTCTCCTGGAGGTTAGTAAAAAGAGTGTAAAGAGTGTAAAGAGTCGCCCTCTTTCTACCCTCCCTCTTTCACCTCCTCCCCCTCCGCCACCTCCTCCTCCTCCTCCTCCTCCTCCTCAACACCACCAAATAATACTCAGTCCAACGGATTCCGACTCGTTGGTCCAAAATCAGAAGGGGCATTCTCCCAGGGAATGCCCCTGGACAGCACCAAGATAAACGTAATTAGTTGTGATAAAAAGTATCAAAAATGAAAGCCACCTATCGCCGATAACACGTAGCCTATGAACTGGGATGCGTCCACGGAATTCGTTCAAATCACATGCCTAGAACCAGTTTTCCAACCATCCACCAAGCAACTCCTGGCATCTCACCTGAGGAGCCTCTCGGTTGTCAGGCTGGGCTTGGCCGAAACCACCTGTCGCGCTCCAGTCTCCAGAGTTGCGCTGCGAGGTGGGCCCGATCTTGGCGCCCGAGCCGGACCAGAACCAGCCGTTGACATTGGCAGGCTGCAGATCCGGGCGGTCGCAGCCGTTGAAGTTACACTTGCGGCCAGACGTCCAGATGAAGCGGACATTGCCTGGAAAAAAAGCATCGGTCAACACTTATCGAACCCACACGTCTGCACGTGCATTCCTCCGACACCCATGCTGTAACGAAGTCCGTCGCTTACCCTTGGATATCCTCTGCTTAACGAACTCGTTCTCCTGCGGCGTCTCGAGGGAGACGGCGTCCATGCAGTGGCGACGGCAGATGTTCCTGGCGTCTAGCCAGTCGACCTCCAGGCTTTTGGTGGGCTGGTGCTCCCAGCTGAAGAAGTACGCATGGGCAACGCCGCGGGCGTCGCGGTAGGTCGAATGACGCACCCCTAAGACAGAGCAGCAAATTGGTTTGAGCTCGGGCTTGTTAGAATTGTATGGTTTCGGTGTTTGTGATTACCAATATTTCCGGTAGCTTACTGTTAGCGCAACTCCGGGGGTCCGGAAGGGCCAGACGTCTCTGTGCCATGACCATGGCAACTCCTACCAAAAGGAGCACCAACTCTCTCATCATCATCATCGCCTGAAATCATTAGAAACAAAGGACAAAATTAGGGTCGTACGGGCTGCAATTTGGGACGTAGGCAGGCTGAAGACATCAGCCGACTATTTCGTTTGAGGCTCGCTAAGTGTTTTCCCTAATTGAAAAATGATTATATATATTCAGAGATCCTCCGAGATTTTGTGGGCTAAGAATTGCCCTCCCTTTGCATTGCTTTCCCTCCCAGTAACGAGATTGCAGCCCAGAGGCAGATTGTCGCATATATACGCAATCGAATAGGCGCAATCGCCGAAATGAAGCAGTCCCTCCAGTACCGCGCATTGAAATCACCCCGTAGAAGCGCGCCCGTAGCGGCACGTGCTCGACTCGCGTATCACCATTTGCATCTGTTTGCACATTTCGCACCATTGACACAACCCGGAGTTTCCCAATTTCACGGGCACTGAGACGCGGATTCTTGGCAGGTGAAATTTTCTGCATTTCCAAAGATGTCGGCATGTGTCATCTAGGACAGTCGCGACCGGCGACCGGCCACCGGTAAGAGGGCCTCCATGCGGCGACTTGCGGACGCGTCATGGCCTCAAAAAGGCAGCGCAGAGGCCGCGCTTTGCTGCTCAAAGCTCTCCTCGCGTCTAATATTATGCTATAGGTCATTTCCGCCATCAGATATCTGGGCCATTGAGTTGGAATATTATGATCTAATGTCGTCAAGTAAAGGGGTGGACGTGTAGTGTAGACTGATGTGACGTAAAAGAGACGGAGGATGTAGGCCGTCTGATATTACGGTATATACGCACTCTTGTCCAAACAGTCCATCTTCTAGCACACTTCTAGGAAGCGAGTGGATTAAGCGGCGCTATGAATTACTAATTCGCAACACATGTTGCATCGTAAGTTTGCAAATACATCATCCAATATTGGTTAAGCTAACGGAATGTCAGTGTCAGGAATGTGAACTTGTGGTTTTACTTGTTTTATTATGGATAAAAAATCTCTGCTCGACCAACTAATTGGTTGTTATTCAACCGATTCATCAAGAGCTGCTCATTGAGAAAGGCTTTTCAGTTCTGCTGGTCAAAAAACCGTTGAAGCGAGTCATGCTTTGAATGCCGTAAAATGTGTGAACTGAAAAGTCTAATCAGCGAGTCGTCTCGGTCCTCGCCGAGCCAGTGTTGTGGTGGTCACGCTGACGCAGAATGGGAGGTTTGCCATGCAATTAACCAAAATATGCCGGGAAAATGCAGTCGTCTAGAAAGAGTCGCGATTCGTGGAAACTGCAACTGCTCATCTGTCGCGCTCCTGATTTTAGGCGTCTTAGTTTTAGGTTTCACTGTCAACGTCGAAATTTCAATTAACAGTGTCGGAAACTTTCGCTGACATTTGATGAGACGTTTTTGTGATTAAAAGCAAAATAATTTTATAGAAAATGAGATGTTTGATTGTTTTACGAGTCACTTTTTAAATGAAATGAAACGCATACGCTTGTCGCAAACGCAAACGCATGGAATTACAAAATGTTAGGTATATTGTCAAGAAATATTCATTATGCATGACATTTCTCCGATATAATTGCAATTCAAACTTGAATGTCAAGTTTACTGCCAAACCCATAAAAGCGTACCTGAAGCCAAATCAACACATGACCTTATTGGGGTCACTGGCTGGCTTGTCACCTGCAGCACCTAGCCAACCAGTGGGCTCCGAATTGATGAAATTGTCACGTACATAATTGGCTATCGAGTCATTACTTGCCTTGCACCCGGCGATGAAACGTGGAGGTGATTAACCCAATTCAATGCTTGAAGTGATTAACAATCATTTTGGCTCTTGCCAAGAATATTTGTCCTAAAATACCTGACGGAACTGCGTGATCACTGTCTGTGAAATGTGTCACACTTGCGACGGAACTCTGTAGGTGACCCCACTTTCGGTTTATTTGTAGGAACCTACCTAAATATCGTATTTCGCTCATTTTTTACCGTACCGTGAGCTTTTCTGCTAACCAGCATCCCGCATTACTCGTTTTTTTTTTATCAACCTCCATTTCCACAGTGGACCACGATTTTGAAACGAGCTATCGTTTTAATGCGCGATAAGAAATTTTCTCGTGTAGTAATAATATGTTTGCTCAATTCGGAATCCCACCAACACATATTTTTTAATTACAAAAAAAATAGAAACTAATAAAAACCTCTACGAAAATATATGTTACAAATGTTACAATACGTTGCCTTTTTGTAACAGATGTCCACCCTCGAAATGCATCGACGAAATCAGTATTAAATATATTTGTATTAAATTTATGAGAAAACACCATTTTATTATTATATCCTACTTACCGCGTATCAGAGATTACCGCAAAAATCAAGAATATATTTGAAAAAAGTCACTGTTGGTTCTTGTCGCTGCTAGTCCTGAACCGTTGTGCGTCGAACTCCTCCGGTCGTTAGGTAGGTAGGTAGGTAGGTAGGTAGGTAGGTAGGTAGGTAAAATTATATTGACGCGTTCTCACCTGGTATTTTAGTTCCTTCTTGTGCTACGTTCAACAGACCACTGAACTCCCTCCCGAGGTGTTACCGGTGTATATAGGCGTCCTAGATCCTCAGGGTAGGCCTTCAATAACCTACATTACCCTCTCTTTCCACCAACAGCTATACCATCGTCTCTCTTCCTCTTGGGCACTGGTCTGCACTTAACCATTCTTTCCCTATAACCATCCATCCCATATTATTTCATTTGAATGCAGGAGCGGCAATCATTAGACATTCCATGACGTCTAACTCATATGAATATCTTTGATTGAAGCTATCATTAAAGTGGGTGTATTATAAATTCATAATCCATTTTTTATTTTTTATTTTTTATTTTATTGTACCTACACATGTTTGGTATAATCTGAACATGACTCCACCGCGCCTACCTTTCATTTTCACGCCTCCAGCTGAGATAAGGAGGCCGCTGAATATTATATCGAGATGGAGATGATAGGCCAATTATTGTTTTGTGACAGGACCTAACCTACTCGTTCGTTTTCACGACGTCTCCCCGCCGCCAGACAGTGTTGTCCGAGATGCAACCACATTTTATCATAATTTTTAACGTAATACATACCTTACTTATAATTTCTACCCGCTGCAGACATGCAAAGAATGCAAATTTAAACAGCGGACAGGTTGCACCTGTACAGGTCGCATCTGCACAGGTCGCATCTGTACAGGTCGCATCTGTACAGGTCGCATCTGTACAGGTCGCATCTGTACAGGTCGCATCTGTACAGGTCGCATCTGTACAGGTCGTATGTGTACAGGGTACAATATGTCACAATTGTGCAGGTTGCATGCCTCGTTGACGAAGGAAATCGAACCGACTGTCGACAGAAACCTTTCATTGCTGACAGACATCCATTCGCCTCTTTGTTTTAGGTACACAACTGACAGCATCGTTTGACCTCAGTCATTTAGCGCGTATTGTTGAAATGATTACAACATGTAGAAAAAGATGCAAAATCGTTTGTGAACTAATTAGTTGCCAGTCATTGTCCGACAGCAGTGAAAGACGACAGCTACGGGCTGATGAAGAAACAGTTTGTGGGCTTAAGAAGCGTTCAGCTGTCAGTTGCAATGACAGTCATCTTGTCGATTTGCTTCGTCCTCTGCAGAGCGTCGTACTTGCCGGTCTCTATTTATTTATTTATGTTCATATAATTTAAAAATATCACCAGATGGAGTTAAGCTCCTCTTAATGTTACACAGATCGAAGCAATCTAATTATCTCGAGAAATTGGCATCTTCTGCGATCATCCATGTTTGCAATTTTGCGGGTTTAGTCTTGTTATAAATTGTCTTTCGCTGACTTCCTTTCTCCATTGTCCTCGTTTGCCTTATACTTTTATTATAATTAATGTTTCCCATTGAATATGTCTCTGGACCTATCTTGGATTGCTAAAGTCGGTTCTTTTGTTCCACCCCTCGCATCGTGATCTACCGTAGTTGGAAGTGGAGTAGAATAAAAGATTTGTTACCTTGATTTTTCCTTTGCCTCGTATTATAATACCTGTCTACAATTATAACACTACTTATCGCTAAAATTGACGTCATCTAAAGAGATGCTTGAAGCGCAGACCCGAAGGTACAAAATGCGTTCGAAGGCTTTATTTGTGATGATAACCCTTTAGACAGATAGGTACATCATTGCTTTTTGACCTACTTGCCTCCAAATTCACACTCATGTCTTAGGTGTGTAAACCCGACAGCTGTTACAATGTGGATATTTTTCTCATGCTCGTTTAAACAAGTCTCAATTTTATGGCGAAGATTCGATCGTTTTCTAAAATGATCTGTAAGTCACATTTACCTGCCAACTGCTTACTTTAATTTCCACAAGACACCGACTGACGATCAAAATCAAAAACATTTACAGACTAACCATATAATAAAATACCTGTTCACCTATACACTACATTTGGCATTCATTTTACGTATTTATTACAATAGATTCTAAAAACTACAAGACATACAGCTACCTACAACAGATCTTCAAAAAAACAAGGGCCTTGTCTAAGTTTCTGCCTAATGAGTAATGAACGAGCAGCATGGAATTTTGTAGAAAAAGAGAGGACTGATCGTTGCATCCTTCCCAATTAAGGCATGGCCATAGAATGGGTGGTGATGTGATGTCTGATCATGTTTGATCAAGAACTAGCTTCATGATGCACTTGATGAGGTAATGGAGTTACCTCATCTGCTCCAGTTTCACAAACTGACTTGGATCTGCGACGAGGGCAGACTTGGCTTCAGAGGGCGGGCAATGCAATTTATTAATACCAGCACCACCAAAGCAAAATGAGAAACCGATGTATTTCTGGCGAAACGTTTTTTCTTAATTCATGATTTCTTAATTCATTTTTTATTGGGTTAGGGAAATATCAGTATCAAATTGACTATAGAGAGTGTTAAAGAATAATAAAACGAAGGACACTCGAAAAGAATAATACTGTATATAGAATGATTCACTATAATATCGACAGTGAAGATTAAAATTGAAATAAAAGATATTTTCTTCGTGACTAGAGAAAGAGGTTACATACGAATCAGATAATAAAATAAATTGACCTCATTATATCTTACTTTTGAATTTTAGACACTTGGATTTTCATTTTAATAATCGATAGTATCACGACTCGGCATCATCAATACACATACCTACATATACCTACTCGATGGATTTGGCCCCGTAAGCTGACTCCATGTGCGATGAATCGAAACGCTCGGCGGGCACATTCTTAGGGAGCGGCTTCTTTCATTCGTTTTATAATTAGGAAAGTTTGTTTGGAAGGCATTATTAGTCGTATTGTTTGTTTAACTAACACAATTTAAAATTTAAAGTGTCACGAGGGAAGCTGAATAGATCTTCTTGTTGCCAGCTTTATATGTTCCTAATGAAGTGAACTGAAAATGTTTACCTGGTTCAGAATTCGCGTGATTGAATTCACCGATGGAAATCTCCCACAGTGACTGTATGGGACCGAGGAGGAACGATCTAATGTGGTCAGTTATTATCTTGCATCTCTAAGCGCAGCACCAATTGTTACTCATACTTTCATGTGCTTTCATGTGAGTCAAGCCGTACTGTTCAACGATGCAATAACAACGCTAGCGTCATTATTTTTCGCTCATTTCGTTGCACATTTTCTCAGTGCTTTTGGGCATTATTGTGGTACACAACACATTGATCACAGTGAGATGTTTTCCGTTCATTCAATGCCTGGATTTGAATTTTTGTTTAACGCGAATCATCGTGTGCTGCAGGTTTATGGCTTGAAAATAAACGCTTAATTACAAAAAAAATGTGTCGTTTTTATTTGACATAAAAAGTCTTGTTAGTTTTGAATCGCGCCTATGGGGTCATTGGCAAGGGAAATTTTGAGATGATGACATTTTTTTATGTATTCTGTGGTATTGCCTGTTCCTTGTTAGTGGTGGCTACTTGCTGTAGGTATAGTTCGCTAACACAATCTTTGTCCTTGCCATGACTGTCATTTTGTGAGAAAATAGCATTGTCTACCATTACTCTCCCGTGTTAACAAGTGTCTAGCAAAGAACACCTTATCACAAGCCGTTTTTGTTGGAGATTTCCATAAATATAAGCATGAGTTGCACATCTGGTGAATTTGAGCCGCAAATTTCTCCCATATGTAATTAACGATTTTATCACCGAAGAATATGAATATATAATTGAATATGGCTAAAATGTAAGGAAATTTGAGACCCAGTGCAAACACGATGACAGTTCACACAAAATGCGTTTCACGTATGAAAAGTAAATGTGTTTTGTTGGCTTAAAAATCTATGACGATGAGTTTTCTTTATAGCAGAAAGCAAGAGAAACTGAAATCCTTTCACTTAAGTATGGGTATTTTCTTTGCACAAAACAGAATGCACGTTGAATCATGATTCCAACGGCAGCGTTTTATATTGCACTGTTAAATAACGCTGGCAATTGCATCCTAGTGTGAGAAAATGAGATAATAATCATAGAGCGTAGCACATTGGAGCGGGCAACGTTCATTGAGATGCCGCGTCGCTTGGTTCTGCATTTGGTTGCATTGTGTTTCACGGGTGCGATTATCACACCAACACGGCGTGTTTGGGGCTTGATAGTTGTTGCGCAGGTATTCTGCTGGCATTGCCGTTTATCATAGTCATACACACTATATATAGGTACGTAATCTTAAGTCTAGTAGTCATATGAATATGAAGACTGTAATATACGTTTCATAACTCTCTATGTACCGGCATTCTGGATTTCTGAACCATTAAAATAGGTATTGACCATGGGCGACAGCCTATCACACGAATTCGGGATCCAATTATGAAATTACGCAATATATAGATTTAAATTAAAATAATTAGGCTAGTTAAGTAAAATTTATTGTGCCTGCTATTAACTTTGCATTTCAATTCATTAACATGTGAGCAATTGAATTAAAAGCGGATTCTCACGATGTTTTCATTAAAAACTTCAAATGTAGTTCGTTCTTGTGCAGATAGCATTCACTTTAGAACAAAATTATTTTAGCCAAGCGATTTAATATCTGTCTGATGTAATCATGCGAGTTGTTTATGAAATTACACTGCTAATTATGTTGCACTTTAAAGTGTACCACACGGTTTAAAAGTATTAATCGTGAATTAATTGAGAACGTGTGTTCGTAAAGAAAAGTGAGATCGAGGGAAGGTTTATACGACTTGAAGACAAGACATGAAAACGCCATCATAAAACATAAGCAGCTTCATAGTTCTCTTTTTTATATCTTGATCAATAAATCCCTGTCACCAACAACCTTGTTCATTTTATTATTATGTACACAAATTAGCCTCCCAAAAAGCCGCGAAAGTTGGGGACCCGGGTTCAAATCCCGGAATGGGTAACATTTTTGGGAGGCTAATTTGTGTACATAATAATAAAATGAATAGCCAATTACGAGCTTTCGTAATTTAAATAAGATTAAAAGAGAACCTTGTTCATCCTTGTCCCAGATTGCACATCTTCCTCTCAAAAACTACTTGCCCGTCCTTGCATTTTATCCTTGCATTTCAACTGGCAAATTAGAAGCGCCATCGCCTACTCAATTATAGTCACTTTAGTATGTAGCCCCGTACCTATATAATATGAGGTACCAACGGTTAGAGTTTATGCCTCTTCAGATGTTGAGATATAATTTTTTAATTAGAAATTTTGTGTAATTTTCTTACGTGATAGGTTTATTGGTCACCGCGTCTACACTTTCAATGCCAAAAAATAACATATTGAAATAATTTGAGGTCCTTTAATATTAATTTAATTGGTTACCTGAAGGTATAGGACTTTAAAGTGATTAGATTCGATGATTTTAATTAGCAAGATACTAACGACAGAAAGTTAAGAACCCAGATGATTACCCACCTTACGAAGCCAATCAAATCAAATCCGCAATCGATACAATTGAGCAATCTCACCCACAGTAACGGCAAAATCGTGACATTCACGCCTATTTTAGTGAATGAACCTGGCATCATTCATAAAAACGTCTGGATTAATAATATGTATCCAGGGCAGCTGATGATGAGTAGTAGTCTGTGCACTCCCGCCTGTGGGCATGTCAATCATATCAGACGATGCACCGGGGCACCATAGTTCTAGCCGGTGCAGTGAAAGTTTGGGTGGAATTCAAATTTGATCGGTAGAACCGTCCATGAGTCTGACACTATCCAAATTGGAATCATCGCTTGGAAGATCAATCACTAATAAGACACCGGCGTAGAGGTGTTTGAGCGGTCAATAGGACCAGTTTCCCTCGTGGCTCTTTGATACATCCGAATCATATTTCCTCGCCTGAAGAAATCTTTCTCGTTTTCCCTGCTCTGTTTACTCGCCAACGAACTCAGTGATGCCGATGTATTTGCATAGAAACATAAGCACGTCCAAGATAATTAACACGTGTAAAATTTATGTTTTCAACTTCAGAAATCTCTTTTTTTAAATGCCTGGCCTTTTTATGTACAAGCCCATGTGTCATTCGTTCTCTTCTTCAAAACTCGTAAAGAAGTCATTCCAAAAAGGAACCTTAAATAAACGACAGTTGTTTTAAAACTATACTATACAAAGAACAAACATCATTTGTGCTTTGCAGTGAAATTTACTTCTAAAACAACTTGACTCGGATTCCGTTATACCACAAGATTTATACAGCGGTGGCATACACGGCAAAGATAGGTACACGGCGTCTTCAGAGATGCTCACGGAAAAGCCCAGCATCCGGGTTGGAATTCCTCTGTGGACCGGCCCCCGGTCTCGACCGGTCCAGGACCGGAGCGATCTGCCTGCCCCTGCAGTGACCGAGGAGTGAGTGGGTGCTGGGTGCTCGGTTCGATCCCGTGCTCGTGCTGCAGCTGTCAATCACGCGGGCCCCGCAACAATGAGAGCCATGCGGAGTTCACGCAGATACGCGGATGTTCCAAAGGATTTAAGACAAAGATGAAGGACGTTGTGGTTGATATTACACGGATGCTTATGTCACGAACATTGCATCCGTGTTTACGGGAGGATCTATCCCAACTACCAATGGTTAGGGGAGAATGTGACTGTTCTCTTTCGTTTAAATTTTAATTATACACATTTCCGCGCCTGAGGGTAAATATTTTGCACATGCGTATACGCGTTGAGGTAAATTGGTGGCTTCGTAAGAGAACTATTCTTTTAAACACATTTGCTCATATTTATTTCAATTAATTTCAGTTCAGCAAATTGCCATATGCCCGCAGGCACTTACATTTTAGACGAGCTTTTAAAAGACATTGATCACCTGTCTATGACCAAGAATTGAATAAATCTTCAACACCAGAATTTTGTCCGGTAATTCCAAATGTTCATTTGTCATATCCGAGGCGTTTTATTGCATTTGTTGTTTCGTTTTATAAACCATAATAACAACCAGCATGAATAAAATGATAATTGGCAAGAAGCAATAACTTCAAAAAACCTCCGTTAGTGCGAACTTTAATGCGCCAAAACATAACGTTAGATCGCAATTAAGCGTAATTTCTCTTAACCGTCAATCGTCGGAGAATTTAAATGATAGGTCATGATTACGGTTTGGATCAACGGCCAATGGCTGTGGTTAGCTAGAGCCAACCAGCTCTCACACCTGAGGGAACTGGCGATTTCGATTGAAATCTATAACAACTCTCTATTCCAGTTAGAGTGGTGACTTTTTGACATCCGCTGGAGTCGGCGTCGATGCGCATGCTGTGCACTAACGACAAAGATTCTCGCGTGAGACTGCCGGTCTCATCCGAGACGGTAATTCCTTCGGTGAAAGTGACTGCAGAAGGTGCAATATGCGACTATTGACACTGTCGACGCAGAATACGTGACGATAACCAATTATGCTAATACTAGGGGTACACAAATATTGGGGTCATTTATCGGATGTTTTTATACTTGTTT
Organism: Nemoura dubitans; assembly: GCA_921293005.1. Lineage (NCBI taxonomy): Eukaryota > Metazoa > Arthropoda > Insecta > Plecoptera > Nemouridae > Nemoura > Nemoura dubitans. The sequence goes on from OV121074.1 coordinate 19,252,417, forward strand.
GGTGTCTTAATAGAGGACAAAATATACGCGCAATTTTCTTCTTGTTGTCTTATTATCCTTGTCACATTGAAAGTGATGCAAATTTCTTTTGATGTTTCCGTTCTTAATTTTAATAACCTTGCATGCAATATTTGTTTTGAAAATTATGAGTTTGCGACGAATTGAAGCGTTACAGCACCAGTGCAAATTGCAATGCACGCATTCGCCAATTTCTTTTCAGTGACTTAAAACCATGGGTATACCCAAACAGACATGGGAATGTCGACTAACAGATTTCCATGGCGATAGATTAGACCCATTTCTTAACTGGTTGGGAATCTGCTTCGGTAGTTTCCCTGTAGTTGACATCCAAGGGCCAATTGAGATTTTAATAGCCCGTTACAGTACACAGTGTAACGTTGTTGGGACCACGCTAAATAACCCAAGTGAATTAATGAATAAGAGTACCAAACTCTGATCATGAGGGTTCCACAGATCGGGCTATCGGGGGGCTATCGGGGATTCGGGCGATTCGGGGGATTCGGGGCTATATATATATATATATATATATATATATATATATATATATATATATATATATATATATATATATATATATATATATATGTGTGAATCGGTTCATCTTCGTTGAAACTGTCGTACACCTAAAAACTAATAAGCATTGAAGGAATCCATGACCTTGAGACGTGCTGTGTAGGTTAATACTGCCTAGATCATGGCCTAAAACAACCCAATTCGTAAGAAGAGCCTATATAAACGACAGTTTAATGACTAGCAACTAATAGGCTGTGATGTTGTTTATGGCTGATAGAAACAGCGAAAGTTTTACAAAACTACATGATGTGATGTGTGCTCACCACATGGATTTAATGCAATTGTGTGAATCATTTTGACTTAATGTCAATTGATTGTTATATAGCACCTAGCCAATAATCAACTTGTTTTACATCATTTCAATACTCATTGCAAGTACATGACACTCTTCAAAACCTTGTGTTTGATTGTTTCCCTACTTCTGAGCCACTTCTGTGATATTGTAAGTTGCCAGAATTAGGCATTTGTGTCGCTTGAATTGCAACTGCATCTGCAACTGCAATCGATGTTGCACAATACAATGAAATCGATTATTACACATCTACCTGCAGTTTAATTGAGAAATCATGAATGTTGAAACTATAAACGTATGGGTATCAGCGATGTGATTCTTAATGCCATGCTCATCTCATCAGTTTTTCCATCCCTCACGAAGGAGTTGATATTGAATTGAATCATACGACACGAAAAGTGTCCAGACTCATTTCAAAAAGCATCCCAATGCCATTTCACCACATCAGTTTTGTACATTTTATTTTCTATTCCGAAAACCAGTGAGAGCAACAGACTCGAGGTGGTTTGCGAAAAATTACAGCATCTTATCGGCAGTTGCATGTTTATGAAACATTCCGCTAAAACACCATTTATGTACAAATGTACAATATATTCATTAAGGAAGGTGATTGAAATTCAATTGCTCCAAACTCCCAAAGATTTTCAATCGCATTTGCCAAAGACTTCCACCCCCAACAAATTTGGCATCCAAATCTCCAAACAACCAGTCCCTATACCAAGAGACAAAAGACAACGCAACGGATTGGTCACCCTTTTGTCTACAATATCGCGACGTGATAATCGGCGATGTGGGCTTTGGAAATCACGGTCAATTCCACCTGTTGGCAGTAAGTCGCCGAGGAAAAGGCGCAGGTGTAGACACGACGATGGATGGACCCACGGCACCGGCCCTACCCGTACCCACGGCAGTCACATGCGTGCAGCGTGAGCCGAGCTCGCCCATAGCAGAGATGGCCCACTTCCCCATATAACAAAGCGCGTCCCCACGCAAACACTGCCCAGGTATGCCAGCCTGTGTGCACTGCACGGCGCTTCCTATGCAAATCAAACGTGAACAAGATAAAAGCCTAAAATCACACTTGACTCTAACAGTTAACTTTAACGGCTACTTGTTAATTGAGACTTTAGCCGTTTCGTTAAGCTTTCCCAAATGAGGACCGGAGAGTGAATAGTGTTGTATTTGAATGATTAAGAACATTTGGGAAAAAGAAACTAAACATACCCATATAGCTGCTGAAACTTTCTTAGACTGTATAATTGCGTTTGAAATGAGTTCAAATTAAACCTATCCGCTCTTGTGGTGTGCCGAACCCATGTGCTGCGCGTGAATCAGCGCTCAGCGGATATGTGTGTTCTGCTAAATGCTGGGTGTAACCAGCCTTGACCGCAGTTGATCTTGAAACCAAAGCCTCGTCCGTACGTGTTGGACGAACACGATATTCATCACTTTCATCTTGTAGTGTTTGGGAGATGTACCGACAAATTGGGCTCGTTGTCTGCGGCCGGCTGGACCCAGATCTTGTTTGGTGTGCGATTATCGTGTGCTTATAGCGGCTAACGGATATAGTTAGTAATGACCGAACTTAATGTTTATTTTTCCCTTTGGCTATGGAGAAGTTGTGTAAATCAAACGAAGATTGTTAAAAGTGACAAAGTAACGTAATCTATTTTTTTAAATCACACTGTCAACGAAGATAATTCGCATTCACAACCTTAAGTCATATTTAAGATTTCTGGTACCCTGGGCCGATTAATTTGCCTCCCTCACATATAGGTACTACTTGTAGAGACATTCGTCGCGTTAATACGTTTTTGCGGTCTGTTTTTGGCGCCCCAAATAATATGCGTATTGTTTGCAGAGCCCCGAGCCATAATACGCTCTTTCACATGCCAGCTCTAATTTGATTCAACCACGGATTCGACAATTTTGTCGGTCCCTAATTTTTGCCGCCCTTAAATTTGAGTGCCATGTCAAGCAGGATGGACAAAGCAATGTTATTCAGTTGAACCAATCTATAACTTTCCCCCAGAAAATCACCATTTGTTCACACAAATTTTTTTAAATCTTTTTTAACATTCATCTATGCTGATAGGTTATATTTATTTTCCTCAAGTTAGACAGCTTTATGCCTATATGTTGTATCCATAGGCAGACTCTATTGACGGACACATATTATTCAAGCGTGCCATTTTTAGGTAACTGCTAAACGCTGCCTCCGGGTATCGGTAACACTATTTTACGGCAAAAGTGTGTACGATGGAGGGTCAATGATGTATATGAAAGTGCAGACATTGCGTTTAAAAAGGTCAAAATTTCCCTAATTGCGAATGAGATTCGTTTTCGCGTTGATTGAGTAGTCACTTAGAGTTAGACTATATGATTGGACTAAAACCATTACCAATTTCCTTCATCGCTTTTCTCTAGTATACAGAACTTTCAGAAAATGCATAAATCACAAGTCGTTCTAACCAAGGGTATAAAATCCTATCGGAGGCACGTAGAAAGTACATCTCATACAGGATTTGATATGTAACAAATTGGCAGCATGCAGTTGAATGGTTATGGTTTATGCATCTTCAAGCTATTTCCTTTCAGATTGCGTGCAGAAGAACAAAATTGTATGAATCGTTCAAATCTAAACAACACAACAAGCAATCATTCCATTTAATTGTTAACACCTGGTAAATGCTATCTATGAATAATATTTACTCTCGTAATTGAATTTGTTCGTACGCGATTCTTATATGGCTGATGCTAGTTGGTAGCATCATTGCCTTCCTTGGGACTGGAGTGATCTTAAGGAGATGAACTGCCAGGAAGCTGGCCAGTGAGAGTAGGGTCACAGAGTGAACCAGTCCTGGGTCAAAGGCCAAAACGCCACCGTCATGCGAAGCTGGTAATTAACTTGGATAAAAAGACAACCAACTTAATTTGTATAACCGCTGGTGTGGGTGAGCCGAGTCAACGATTGCAATAAATCATTCAGAACTTTAGAATGGAATGTTGCACCTAACCTTTTAATTTGTTTTGAGCTGATTTTGGTTAAAACGAAAAAGCTTTGAACTGTGCACGTATTTACTGTTGAGAAAGTCATGGGAATTTTAAACGGCTCTGTCAAATTATTTGGGAACAGTTTAAGATGAAATATATTGTATAGCATATTATAAATGGGTAGATTTCTGCACACATGATATGACACAGATCTTATGCACAAGAAATTGCCTAGCTCGGATTAAAGATCGTGGATCAATGATTCCGGGTCAATTCTTGAGATGAAAAGTAAAAATGGTGTACCCCGAATGCGGCTTCGGATTTCTGTGACACACTGCCCCCAACTAAGTCACGTGCACTGATCAAGCTATATGTTATCTTGACATTTTCTGCTATCAACTTTGACCTAACAAGGGTAATTTTGGTAATTATAACAATCAGTATCTGTGACGCGATAAAGAATGATCACAATAACAAGTCAGGTGAAACTGTCGGTGAAACGCTCTGCTAGGAGCTGCAGTAAGTACCTAGTAAGTATTATGTTGTTAAAGTTAAAACGTGCATTTGATCTGACATGTGCAAAACTCATGACGAGGTTGAACTATGTTGAACTCAAAGGCAAAATGATTTAGAGGGAAGAGTACACCAAAGCTTTTCTCATCTTGAGCGTAAATGCACGTTTTATGACGTGAAAGGAAATCAACTCTCACATCGCATGTGTACCTGTCGATAAGAAATGTTGATTGATGAGTTATCGGTTGTGATTTCTTACACGTGCTCACAGAAATGTCACGACATTGTATTATTACCTTGATATGTTGAAGTTTTCATTTCTGGCCTCATATCATAAACTGATTTGTTGTAAGAACATGCCTCTGAAAATTTAAAGTGTTAAATTACTTACGCAGATGGTATTATTATGATTATATATTTGTAATTCGCACTTCCTCCGCTCTACATAATTGTGGGTTGAAATTTCAAATGAAACTTACTGACAGTGATGTCATGACTGCTGGAGTAAAGTAGGTATCAAAAACCATTCCTAGCCCAGATCTAATACTATGAGTTTGGATATTCATACGCGGCAAAGTTTCATCGCGCATCTAACAAAGATGGAATGAGTTGTTTGGACAAAGATGCAAGTGAAGGTCCCGAGTTCGAACCTCACCTCTGAACGTGGTATGCCATAGAAAGAGCTGACTGGGGATTGAGGACGTATGCAAAGCTCACGGATAATTTTATTTGCAGTGATTAGAAAGTGGTGTCTATTCCCTACTCACAGCATGATCGACTCAAAATGCATTGAGTTAAATGTTCAATACATCTTTTCTCATCCTAGAGGATCCAGCCCTCTTGCAAGCAAACCTAAACACTTTGCAAAAGAGTTATAGGTAAATGTTGAATTTATCTGACAAGTACCTTAAAGTGCAGGTAAATGCTTGAAGATAAGTGAATGCTATGCTCGTTAGCTATTATTATGGATCTAATTATGGAGGTGTTCAAAAGTCTAACGAAATCTGAAGTGCAATACTGTGGCGAAGGTATGACAAGGTGGCAACCCTCAAATACAACCGATAATGTGCATCTTGAGAGAATTCAAGTACTCGTGGGTCGAAATTAAATAATGTTAGATTCAACGATGAGGCGACCATGGGCAAATACATAAACTTTTGTAGACTTTTTGACTTCACATTAATTTGTCATGTAATTCGAGGGAGTGAATCACCTCGTGTTTGTATTTGTCGTCTGATATAATATATGATACATATATGAATTCACTAAATACTCGTCTGACCCACTTGCATGCAAGTTTATCCAAGGTATAACCAGATTATTTCAGTTCTAAAAATAGTTTCGTATTCTTGCACTCGTCACTTTGTTGCAATCGAAATCAAACGAACGGTGCGGTTCTTCTCGACGCAGCCTTTCCTAGGGAGGCTGAGAGCCTGCAAGGACGACGGGAGAGAAAGAGCTCACCTCAACGGCTTTTTTTGTTACCCATCTCTAATTAGACGGAATTTTATTGCGGTGCTCCACGGTCGTATTGCCTTTTTTTAAACTTCAAAGTATTTTTGGCAATAAAAAAATTAGCCTCATTTTCAATTTGAAATGAAATAAGGTGCCGTGCGTTAGGAAGGCAGAAACAGAGTTGAAATTGCAGCCAACTTTCTCTCCTCGCATCCCAATCTTTTCATTATCATAGTTGATTATAACAGCATCTTCTCAACTGGTCATCGGGTACCCGTGGCTGCTGGAGCCTTGCAGCCTACAACACTTTTGAGTTGTTGGAATTCTTGTTTTGCCTGCTCTACAAAACGAGGGTAAAAACTCTGATAGCCGATCCTCTCCAGGATGTTTCTGGGTCATCGAAAAACGATTAAGCTTTCTCGAAAATTCCATTATGTATTTGTAATTATTGTATCGATAGATAAAATATCTATGATTATGAATAACAATCGAAATTCCCTATAAGCACAAGCTGCACGGAAAGAAATCGAAATCTCGGGAGCCAAATTCTGCCAGACCCTTTTCTCTGTGATCAGTGGTCATCGCTTCTGGTGCTGTTCTTGGGGGATAATGTCCTCAAGAGTTGTTTCGACCTGTGCTTGTGTTGGTGCCTGGGGCAGGAAGATCCGAGTTAAATTGAAAGGGGTGCTATTAGGGACGAATTCTATGGCCAGGGTGCCCAAAAGATATTTCACACATGATATTATATTCAATATATTGGGTTAAGCTGGGATAACTTGGTTATAAAAAGGGAGGGTTCTAAAATAGATTTTCGTGCAATACATGGTCTTCATACGTACAGTTGATTTTCAGGATGATGCCATTCTCTTTTTTCATAAAATTCAATCACGATTTTTAACCAAGACGGTCAATTTTGATTCCAAATGCATACAGAGCACAATGTTTTATTATTGGATTTTCTACTTTTTACGCACGATTCAAGCTCGAAAGTACTGAGACGTCTAATTTTGATAGCTCGCTGCATAATAAGCTTTGGAGCGTATACATGTAAATCGTGAATGAGATCTAGGGAGCAATAAACATTTAAATGTAAGTAAACCATTCATTTTCTGTCAGTTCGATATAGCAGATCGGACCTATACCTACCGTTAGCAGCATAGGCGGGCGCATGGCCCAGACAAAAAATGTGAAATAGTGATCTGGGGGAGGCAAAATCATGGTCACAGAAAGAACACCGTTTTCTATGCCCGTGACCGCGAAAGCATGTGTTGGCTGGCATGGCAGCCATCGACAGCACACGACCAGGGCCTTCTGCATGAAAATGTTTCCCCTTGGTCCCTTTGGACTGACGGCGCGAATGTTGCTAGGAGGCTGTGGAAAATGACAGTCAAGAAATATTACTAGCGCTAGAATCTCGCTCAAGGTCAAAGAGTCTCTACATGGCCGGCCTAAGCATGGACCAAATCAATGGACCAAATGACAGTTCATGTTATAAGCCACCTAGAGATATACAGATCCATTCAGAGGGCGCTGGCTGGTATACCTTCTTACGAAAATAAATTCGTCTTGAAGATATCCACGTCCTTGGTCGAAATGGAAAATAAATGTAAATACTTAATACTACAACCCCTAAAAATTAAAATTATTTTGTACTGTGGAATAAGATGAAGTAACGAGAGAAGGGTAGGTAGGCGGAGGGGGGCAATGAGATAGAAGATTTCGCTCCGCCCGCAATGCTTATCAATATTAACGAATTCGAAATGAATTTGAACCGAGGAATATTGAGCCGCACAATGTGGAGCTGGTTGCCACAGTTTATACTAGATTGGCCCGCACTATGTTGGGCCGCACTTTATTGAGCCGCAGAAAGCATGCAATAGGGTAATGGGCAAGAGAGTATAGCACTCAATTATTTTCAAAGTGGCGAAATGTGCCTAAAAAATTACGGCATTGAGTTGAAACTTTGGAATCATATAATTTGAACATTTTTCTACACACATGTGTTTTAAAACATTTTTACCACAAAAAATCTGGCACAATCGGCTGAGACCTATGTCATAATGTCAATATGCATTTTTCATACAAATCGATCCCCAGAGTTCAAACTTCAAAATGAATGATAGTCAAGTTTTGAAAACAGGGTTACACTCGAAAATGTTTCAATTATAACCTGTGAAGGTTTCGCAAATCTCGCATGAAAACTGCAGGCATGGGAAGCTAAAACGTGGCAACTGGCGCGACGCCTTAAAATGACGCCCCACTTCGCCCCAGACGTCGGATTTCGTGGTTCCATATCTGGAATTGAAGCTGAGATCAAGGAGCATAACATATCCAAAATCAGTGCTTTATCACTGTGTGAAAGGTTTGACCATATTTTTGCTCTATCCATGGGGACTAAATATGGCCAAGTCGGGTTTCACAGATAAGTACCATAGGTACAAGTATCAAAATTCGATAAATTGTAGGGATGTCAAAAATCAAAATCTATACGGTCTTTGCCGCGACGGCTGTACTTATAAGGTAAGCAGTTAGCAAATATATGCCAGTTGCAATGAAATGAAATTTGATGCTGGTGTTTGGACCACTGAAAAATGTGATAATTTTTTTAACTTAACATCTCGTTTTTATTAATGATATACAGATAAAGGGACAAATCTTTTTAGTTTTCATTGTGAAAGACAATTGGTACCTGTCCGAAAGGCTAACGTTCCAGGAGGACAAAAGTTATCAATTTGATTATATCAGGCAAAGAGATACAAATAATCACGTAAATGATACTAGAAGAAGTTACACAAGCCATTCGGCATCCTGAACAAGGCTTGCAAATTGCAGCAATGCCTAAGTACGAGTAAACGAAGTCAATGCTGCATTCTTCGAGCTTTAGGAATGGGTAGGTACCTAATAACTGCCATGCAATGAAAACAACACGGCTGCGCAACGGCGTGAGAATGATTACTAACTTTAGTGCAGGTAGGTAATATAATATAATAGTTCTCACCTTGCAATAGCGCCGATCTGTGAATGGGATTGAAAAGGAAAGGGCGTGCGCTGCTGGACTGGCGTCGGGGACAGGGCAGCCATTTAGTCATCCTTGTTTGATACAATGAAATTCCGGACAGCACAGAGCACGCAGGCAGCCATACACGTTATAACAATGGGCAGGTACACACATTATTGTTATTGTCTGCAGCCATTTCTTCTCATGTTATTGGGATAGTAATTGTGACATCTTGTTTTGTCTGAGGCTACCACCATTTCCAAGAGAATCGTGATAATTATCGCGGTGATGATGAAAATTTTATTTCTCTTGTACAAACTTAAGCCAAGGTGAGCCCCACTTTTGCATGGGGGTGACACCGCTGATTGAAGAATCTTTTCCGAGTCTTGGCTATTATGGGGGGGGGGGGGGGGGGTGAATGCGTAGAGCAGAAACTTTTGAATTTCCACAATGTGACTTGTAACAGTCGATTTTGTTTTAAAGAACCTATACATTCATTGAACTTGGGCAGACCAGGTAAAGAAACAATTCTTCCTGCGGTAGGTAACTTGATGAAAGACGTTCAGATTTAAAAGAAGCATTACAAACACATACACACATATATAATTTGTTCTTGCGTTTACTCCACCCTCTTTCGTCGACATGGGGTTGAGAGCAGTAAAGTTCAAATGATGTGGCAGTGTCTCTTGGTCTGCCCATAGAGCCTTTTGTCTGGCTTAAGACATGGCTTGTAAATTTGAAACTCAGCAAATGTCTAAAAGCACAGGGCCCACGAGGAAGGTGCAAATGCACTCTCCGTATTAACGTGTTATGGCGTATTATGACTCCAGCGATTGGCGCGCGCAGATATTCCCACCAATTTTTTTTTAGTGTAGGTGCTGAAAAGAGGTGCCGGAGTTCCGGCGCGTTCCCCCACAAAAAAAGCACAGGGTCGAAGCCAAGAAAACGATATAATCTTTTAATTTTACTATTGTAATCTACCAACTACCTTATTTGCTTGAAAGTCGGTAGTCGTTAAACTCATATAAGAACAAAAATATGTCACACCTCATGACAAAATGTTATTTTGAGCAAGTCATAGGAAGCTTGCGGTCATGATTGAAATGATTTTTCTCTTTAAAAAACACACTCTGCTGGTCTGGGGGCTTTGCGGGGGCTGCTCGAGCCTCTGCTTTGCCGCTGTGTATTGGCAGCAGCTACTATAACTTCAGCATCACCTTTGGATCACAAGATAAATCACAAAAACTCCAATGACTCCAATCACAGAGGTCCAATGACAGTCCGGCAGAAGGACCTTGTGGACCATACCTTACAAACCTAACATTGCATTAGCAAACTCATCGAGCACAAAGTTAGAGAAAATATAAGTTAAGGACTTTTGTATCGAAACCCCTACCATGGAGACCACAGGGTAAAATGCAAAATTAAAAAACAAATCTTTATTGTCTTGCAATCAAACGTCACCAAACAGTTACATAGGGCTCACAATCAGTCTGTTACTTATCCATTATCATGGTCACTTTTCCAATATAACAAAAACACAATGCAACATTTCAATGAATTCACAATTCTTAGTTGAAAATTGTCAATTTTAAATCATGTCCCTGTGAGAAGTTGTCAAGAGGAAACAATGGAATTTTACTTTACTCCACTTCTTAACAATCTGTTAAATACTAAATGTACTTGTATAAAAATATCAAAAACCAGTCTGCTCTGTTTGTAGGCAAGTCAATAATCAATATATACACAGAAACACATACACACAAGACACACTCTTAATTTGGCTATCTGATACCACATCTTTTTGACATGCTCGGCATTTTTCAAACATTATAGAAATTTAAACTCTCCTTAAAACCTAGCTCACCTATCCTATACCAAGATTACCAGTAGCAATCATGGTACATAGGTAAGTTTATTCCCATCCGTTATCAGGAAGTTTTCAGAAAACTCGTTGCAGTTCCAGAACTACCTTCAGAACAAAGTTGTGCCAATTACGTAAGTAACCGATAGATAAAAAGAGCGTGGGATACCCATAGCATAGGTAATAACGGTATGAATAAAAAGGTACGTAATTGCTTCACTTAGTGAGGCACATGGTGTCTTTTAAAATTGATGCAAGAAGTTGCTTGTCCCGAAGCACATCGGAAACTTCTTTCTCATCCCACTGAAGACACACCTGAAAGACAACGGTTAAAATCAATTGCAGAACCATCAGTTTGAATGCAAAAAATGTTTATAAGGCAAACTATAAGGCAAGGTTTATAAATTATAAGGCAATTAACAACAAGATTGTTATTTTATTTACCCTTTCTTTTACATAAGCAGGGCCAGATCGACTGATTTTCAGATTAATTTTGCCCCCCCCCCCCCCCCCCCCCCACCCTTCCAACAAGACAAAGCTTAGAATTTACTTTCTGTTCCTGAATTTTGTGAGAAAAAAGAATTAGCAAATTTATTTGCCAATCTATTTAGTTTACAAGTTATAACAAAGCAAATACTTGGGACTAACCTCAGGCCTTGCATATAGGTAGTTGAATGACCAAATTTTGTTGTCAACTAAAGCTCCCCTTTTGTTAGACTTGTGCGGCATTTGCAATTTCGACAGTAGTATTGCGCCGAGTGGGGCTAAATGTTTGCTTTGTTTCGACGTTTTTGTTGGATTTGCGCAATAGGCAATAATTTTTATTTAGTTTCAAATGTGAAAATTCACACAAATATAGTCAGGTACATAGGAAATTTTTAAAGATTGACTAGATTGGTTTGAAAAATTATCCGAAATTTATTTTAAGAGCAAAAATGCCGCCCTGAGCGGCCGCCGACGTCGCTGCGCCTAGATCTGGGCCTGTACATTAGCTATACATTAGCCCAAAGCAGTTACTTAACTTTTACATTTATTACTAGGTATATGGGTCCTAAATAATTGAAGTTGTTGTTTTGTATTTTTGTAACCAATGTATTTGCCAACAGCAAAATCAGTAGGCATAACAAATCCCCAGAGGAGGTTTCCCTATATATCTTTGCCGAGTTTACTTTTCCTAGCCCTAGGTGCACGAGAAGCCTTAAAGAAGGGCAACCGGGCAAACAGGTAAAAACTACAAAAATTTCGTACAAGTGCCTTACAGTGGGACATCCAAAATGAAGCAGAAGATTTTTCATAAAAGGTTGCTTACTTTAGACATCCTAGCTTCCTTCTTGCTTGTGATGCCGATGATGCCCCTGGTTTCAATGAGACCGCACAGGCTGAGGAACTCAGACTGGCATGATGGCTGGAGGTTCCGTCTCGCGCAAATCCGTCGGTAAACGTCGTGGAGCTGGCAACAAGATACATATAGTCAGTACATACTGCATATTATGCTTTTCCACGCTTTCGAGCACGGCGGAGCCTGAAATGCACTGAGAGGCCGAGTACGAGACGGATTCGCAATACCCACTGCGCTTTAGAATCCGGCGGTGTCCAGCCCACGGGCTCGAAAGCGTGATGTTTACTGGCTAATAAGTTAAGAACATTTAACAAACTGGCATCTGTGAAAGCGTGATGTTTACTGGCTAGTAAGTTAAGAACATTAAACAAACTGGCATCTGTCTCTGTACATTCTTGACACTATAGTTTCAGTGTTCCACAAGAAGTAAAAAACGAGGGGTAACCCTTAATTTAGGATGCAATTGAGAGAGCGATTGAATCTTAAAACTTTCCAGGATTATTTTAGCCTACCTCTACAAATGTATTACAATTCACATCACTATTTGGACATTTCATTATCATTACATAATACATTACCTACCCTGGAGGTAGATCAGTATTCTCCATCTATAACATTGATAAAAAAAAGTATATTTTTGCAAGAAAGTTCTCACCTTTCCAATAGTGACTTCTTTCAGTTTTCCCTTCGAAATTACGAGAATGAGAGTGCAGAGTACAATTTTCTGTTGCAACGGGAAGCTGTCGTCGCAGTCTTCATCCAGCGTTTGTGACGTTCCATAGACATTGTTCAGCACGGACATGACCTCTTGGAGATTAATCGTGCATGCATCATTTTTCTTTGGACTAGACGTGTTTGACACTGTAGCAGAAAAGCAGTTGTTAATTGACTGAATAAACTTGTTGGAATCACATTATCTCAAATATGTCAAGTGTTTTCAAAATCATGTTGTAAATTTATACATTTTTTCGGAACTAGTTTGAAGTTATGCAAAGTTATGCAAGTTATGCGTTCGTACCGTGGTCGGTTGTTGGTTTGAGCGGCATGATGCGGTTGTCGGCCATCTCTACGACACGGCACGCGATGTCGAGCGCTCGCCTCGCATCCCCCGATACGGATGCCACCTTGGCGGCCACCAGGCGTACAGCAACGGGCGTGAACAGCTGGCTCGGGTCCGACTAAACACCAGGCAGCACTATGTAAACACACCTTGAAGACTGCAGGTTGTTGGTGGGACCTATTATTGTATATATTCAATGCAGGACTAATGAAAGTATAAGCATAGAGTAAGGATAGTTTTATCCTTACTCTATGGTAGAAGTATGCTATAACAGAGCTGGACAGCAATTCCTGATGTAACCATTTTGAAGTTACTCTATTGATGCGGCGATAGATTTTACGCCGCGACTCACACCATCACCTTTACACATTCCTTTTTCTTGACATTTGACTATTCTTAAGATGACCCCTTTGGATGACCCTATCAATGCATTCCTAATGTTACATTTGGGACAAGAAGCATCCAAAATTAAGCATAGACCACACAGAGTAACAACAAATTTAAGATCTTAGATCAATCAATAAGAATGTAGGTACCATAAACAAAATATGTTTTACAATGCACCAATGGCTGCACGAAGATAGGCATTTTAAATACGATGACTTGTGAACAGCTATGATTACAGCGATTGACCGAGTCTCACCTCTTTCAACCTTCCAGCAAGAATTCCAATAATCTCATCTTTGGAGTACGGCGGGAAGTGCATTAGCTGCGGCTTGAGCTCGAGTCGAGCCTGCAGTCTCGGCAGGATGCGATCAGTGAGATCCAGAGCGTTGGCGATGCCTATGAGCACAAGCTTGGAGTTGGTCTGAGATGGCCACTCGAAGATCGTGTACAAGACCAACTGGTCCTTGCTGTCCAGCTGGTCGATCTCATCCAGCACCAGCAAACTTGACAAAAAAATTAAATTTGAGTCATTAGCATACCAGTTTTTTTAAACTTCTTTATTCCTTTTCCATTACCAATATAACGGGTAAGGAGGTGCGAAAAACACCGATATAAATGCTCTCCTCATCGTAGTGTGTTATAGAGCTATTTTACACACGTTTTTAGTTTTACTGAATAATTCACACAAATATTTACATTATAAAATAATATATTCTATACTTATTTTGTCATATATTTCTTCTCTAATGCCAAATCCATCCACTTCTCTTTATTATTACACCATTTTCCTGTATTATTTACTCCTTCCCAAGTTTCTCCTCTTACCTCGACGGCTCTCCTTACTTGATCAATCCATCTCTCTCTTGGTCTTCCAACTCCCTGTTTTAGCTCATTCGTTTCAATTGCTTTCTTTGGTAATCTTGCCTCGTCAATTCTCATTATACTACCATAAAATTCCAATCTGTCTCTTCCCATCTTCAAACTAAACCTCTCAACTACCCTTTCTCTCAATATCTTGCTCCGAATCTTGTCCATTTTTGCCACCCCTTGTTTACTTCGTATAAATTTCATAAAATGATGGATAAAATTACAGTCACACTTACATCATTTTCTTGCAGGTAGTCAAATGTTTTTGGATGCTATTAAGATAGTCCTTAGCTGCTTTTCCAGATGGTCTGAGGTCCAGTTCCTCACAAATACGACTGTATATTGAGATGGCAGATTTCATCGTGGTGCAATTCACGTAAACAGTCTTAAACCCCTTTTTAAACTATAACAACAAAAGAAAAGGAAAAAGTTTTATAAAATCTTGCATCAAATAACTAAACTATATACAATACGTATAGTATATACAATACGTATAAACTATATACAATACGTATAATACAATATATATATACGTTCATAAACTATATACAATATTACAACCCAAGGGAAAAATGGGACGTACCGTTGGTTGAAGCATAATTTTAGAAAGACAAGCAGTTTTCCCTGTCCCTGGAGGGCCAGAAATATACAATGTGGCCGAGGTTTTGTTTTCCAGGTGGTTTTCTAGGAATGATCGCAGTTTAGCAAGCTGCTCCTCGCGACCAGGCATTTCTTCAGGTACAGTGCTGTGAAGAGCCTGACGTACATCCTGGTAATTTGGCCCTGATTGAAATATAAGGCATAGGCATTAGATATCAATTATGGAAATCGAATAACAAAACATAAATGCAGTAGTGTAGGCCTGTTATATTTACTAACCTTTGTCAAACAGTTTCTTAGGGGAAAAAGATTTTGACGTTTTTTCTAAGACTGGTTTATGAACTGCAGGACTGTGAATTTGTAGTTTAGAAATCAGTTGAGATGGAGTCTGCGGAGATGAAGTAGCTGCACTTTTCCTGTTGCTCTTTGGTGGACTTGGACTCTCTTCAGAATCATCATCTGATAAAAAGTTAGGTAGGTATTCATTATAAATACATGGTATTAACTTAACAATTATAAGGACTGGCACTGCTGCAATAAATTGGTAGTGCCTTTCATCCTCCAATATGTTAACTTCTTATGTAGGTACCTCTAGGTACACAAAAATAGGAAATTGATAGGGAAGATGGTAGGTAGGTACCAAAATTTAAATTTTGGGTTAAACCTTGGGTTATTAAGTCTTTGGTAAAATCACAGCCAACTGAAATTTATTGTATTTTAGTTGGCTATGGTAACATCTTGGGCAAAACCATGGGTTGAACCCAGACATGGATTTACAGTTTTAATACCTGGCCAGCTTTCTTTTGGTGGGGTCTGAAGAAATTGTTGTAAAGGTGAGTAGGGGGCCTTGATGAGATACCCTTCAAGGAAGACCTCGAGTCATCAGCTTATAGCTGAAATGCTGACCATTAAATCTGCCCCTGGCTCTTTTACTTTATGTCTTTGTCGGTTCTGATTGATGAAATCCCTATTGTCGTCAATGGTTTTTATTTAAATTTGAAACCGAGAACGAAAAAATCAGAGTAACATAATTGCAATACTCGATCTAGCTTAAGTAACATTACCTACCATAGAATAAAGAAAATTCCTTCATCTATGGTAGTACCCCACCAAGACTAGAAATCAGAGGCGTAGCTGGGTCTGCACTGAGTGAAGACTCTACATTCGACCCCTAATGCCATTGCAACAGCCAATGAATATTGATGCAGCATTTTCCATAAACAAAAGTTAGTTAGAGAATGGAATGATTCTGAATTCTGATATCCTCTCTGACCTACAACTTATGGCTTTTTCGGTTGGTTGCTCAAGAGTCCTCCGAGAGCAAGTCGCGTTTTCTACTGGTCAAACCAGAGTGATCAAGGGTGGAATTTGAATGTTCGGTCGGTACGGTTGCTCGCTCTCAGAGTGCTCTTTCTTGCTCCGAGATTTTTGTCAGATCAGCACCCAAATCCGACAAATCTGAGCAGAGCGACCCATGCGTGTTCGGTTCAGATTGCTCTGATAGCAAATCAGCGAGCTTGCAGTCAGAGAGCAGATTACCTAGTGCTCGCAGAGCATACCAACCGAAAACGCCATAACATTCTAACAAATGGCCCAAGTAAACTTACCCTCCAAACAAAACAATCGCTTAGTGCATCGCGGAGTTGAGCGAATCGTTGGCACGGTAGCCTTGTGTCGAGGCGACCAAATATCGATCTTGCTATTAGTGTTCTCCTCATCAGAAAGCTCGTCGGAAGAGCTTTGAGAAAATGCAGGGGTTCCTTTGTTTCGGCTAGCTACGCGGGTAGATGTTCTATTTGGTGATTTGAAATTAGAACTAGCGTTTGAATTACTACAATTCTCTTTTTTGTTTGAAAATGAAGTCGGTTTTTTTCTAATGTTGTACGGAATTTTTGTTTGAATCATTTTCCACAAGTGTAGATAGCCGACAGGGGGTTAAAGGCCCAATGTCAAAGATTATGCACAAAGAGTCGACTTAAGAAATCCAACCAAACTTCTGGTGTAAATTGGTCACATAAAATGAGAAATGAGTTTTGAAGAACTCAAATGTATTTCTCTTTTTCTTATGCAACGTTTCTATGCAGAAATAAGCTTTAAAACACTAATAACAGCGCTAATACAAGTACGATCGCCAGTCGATGCCCAGCCGCAATCAAGATGGACTGTTTACGAAGGTTTACGTGTGTCCTGTTGCGCGCCAAAACCCATCTGCCAGTCATATGTTGGATGTCACCAGCGTGATTGGTCAGTCACTAACATGGCGGCAGCTTGAAACCGGCATTTAATTATTAAAGTCGTTCATTGAAAGTTGAGGTAAATTGAATTTAACATTTTTTGGTTTTCCAGGAGATATTTCGAGATTCTGAGATATTCAATTGGTTGTCAGATGTGTGAGGATTCCGTTGAAATTTGTTTCGTCGCGATCAGATTACGGGTGTGGCCTGGAAAGTGTATCCAGTAAGTGGTAAATTCTTAGCTGGAATCGAAGGTTGTTTTAAAACACTTGTAAATAATTTACGGATTAATTTTTCGAAATAAAAATGGTTTACTTGGTTGCCAGGAGTGTGAAGGGGGGGGGGGGCTAATTTTTAATTTTTTAGTATTCGGTAATTTACGCGTTGTATGAAAACTCGCACTGAGAATAGTAATCAAGTATAATAGCGGATACTATATAAATGGCATTCGCAATGATAAATTGTTCCCAATGTGCGCACTGAGTGTGTGCACTCAGTGTCGACTCTGCATTCGGGTCATAAATATAATAATTATTTAACTTTTTTGGCTGAGGAATAAATACATCACAAAGAATCTTCATAGTTATAAATAAAACTTAGTCTGTTAATTTAACCATTTTGTTAAAAAATAGGTACATACAATTAAAGCGTAAGAACAAATTTTTATTGATAAAGTACCTACCATTATTATTATCGATTTAGGTACAACATAACATAGTCCTGCCAACTATTGCAGTTCAATTTGCAACAAAACAATGATGACTTGGTTAGAAAACAATACATTAAAATCTACTAATTAGCATATAAAAATGCACTATCCATTTGTCTCCCTGGGTAGCATGTCCCCTAGATACACGGAGTGCTGCTGTAACAAAACTATCAGTGGATCTTCAGGTTGGTTGAGAAGCTCGTCATGTTCACTGCCAATTCCCCACAACGAGTCCAGATCGTACACTGTTCTTGCAGATTTAGAGAACACGTGCAAAGCAATATTTCCTAAAAAATAATAATATGTACATTTGATTACTTCCACTCTTCCAGATTCCACTTGGTTACAATTTACTTCAAAACTTTTTAGGAGAGGTGTGAATACATAATTGTTTGTACTCCAGGTAATTTCAAACAATGTTAAAATATCTTTGTTTCATGCCATATAAACTGAAACCGCACCTAAATCCAAGGCAATCCAATCTTCACATTCAGCACCCTCAATGCGAGGTATTATGTCCTTTGGACCTCGCTTCCTCTTGAATGCTTTCCTCACGAACTCAGCCATGGCAAGCATATGACGAGTCGACTTTCCAGTTACGACAACAATGTAATCGACGTATCGTAGTTTAGCTGGAATAGCGGCTACAAATATATCTTGTGCCTTATCCCTTCTTAAAATTTCGACTAGTTCTTCGATGTCAAAAACTCCGGTAAGCCCGCCTGTAAATCGTAGAATTTTTTATTTAAATTCTGGGTGGAAAGCATGGATGGCACTTATTATAAAAGTTCCTCCGCACGTTTTAGACTTATTCCACTGAATTCATCTTCTTTGCTAGAAGTCCTCAGCATGGCAGTAGCCGAGTCTGCATTCTGAGAGAGGAGATCACGTTCTTCATCAAAATCTAATATTATTGGGGATTCGACATCCTTGAATACGTCGTACTTTCTTGGTATTGACGCTGTCAATTTGTCTATATTTTTCGCCAGTTTTTTCTTCCTTTCGTGAGAATCATCAGAACTAGACTGGCAAAACCTCACGTTCAATGAAAGGACACCGCATCGAAGAAATCTGGCGGCTTTGGAACATGGAGGAAGGACTTGGCATTTACCAATGCAGGTTAGGAAACGCATGGGAAACATTTTGGGGAATCGAAAAATGTACTGCCAATAAATGCACAGCAGACGAAAATTTTGTGCAAATCGTGTTTTAACTCAATCCATAATTGCACGCTACCATCCCTTTCACGATTGGTGCAACCAGTTGCAATACAATCATTTCACAACAACACGACCAAAGGCAACCATTCAACCCGGATGCCACAGGTACTTCGGAGTCAAATGCACATTCCAATGTCCGATCATTATTGAAAATAAAAGTAATTTTATACCCAAAAACGTGATAAAATTACACAGAAAAACAAATTGTCTGTAGTCAAACGTTTAGCTACACATATTTTTCACATTTGCACAAACTTATATCATTTAATTCAATATATCTCGGAGCATGAAGTATTCTTTTGTTTTGATGACAGCATCATAGTGTTCATTATGGTGGATTTATGTGTATGTATGGGAAAGTTTTATTTTTTGTGAAACGCTGTTGAATCTGTTATATTTGCCAAATATCATATCTTTATGAAGACATACGGTCCGAATTGTGCCTGGATAGCTTTTACGTGTGAAGTGCTTCACTAAAAGACTTGTTTATAGTAAATAACAAGGTCAAATTGTTCAACTTTGCCCGCCCTGTGTCCCTCATTCACAGAAACTCGAGTTGGCCAATGGCCTTAGTAAGTTCTATATAATTCACTATTTTATCAAAGTTATGCTGTATTTCGAGGTTTTAACAAGCTAAAACGAATTTCGTATGGTAAAGCTTGATTAATAACATAGTTGCCTCTTTAACCTTTACTAGAATTTGGGTAAGCTAAGTGAGTTGGCCACATAAGGTCCTCCACATAGTGCTAAAGACCAGTAGCAGACTATGCTTAACGGATTTACTCATCTACTGGAGTATATATGGTATAATTTAATTCACATGAACTTTACTTTCATCTATTCCTATAAGAATTCAAGTCTGATACAATTATTGTGTCATTACACATCAAAACTCTGGTGACCTAGTACATTGGCCATCCACCAACAATGACCTTACCAGAATGAGGGGGCATCTGCTGCATGTTATAGGTACATGCTGATGAAAGTGAGGATGATCTAAGATATTTTTTATATTGCATATAATTTATTTGTTTTTGCTCAGTTTCAGATTCATCCGGCAACTTCTCGACTGCTTGCGCCCTGTAACTCGTCACATCAATTCTTCAAGAACTCAATGACCTTGCTGGAAGCCATTCCCTCCATCAGACTTATATCATGCTGCTACCGAGGACATTACACACACCAGGATTCACCAAGGAGCACCTCATGACCAGTGTTTTGTTTGTAATCAGTTAGAAAAAAAGCGTTCATGGTACTTAGAAGGAACCGAACCGTACCGCAGGTACCGACTATGGACGAGCCTGCCAAGAAGAAGCAGCGAGTGGAGGATGGCGGAGGAGAATGGGGAGCCGATCAGGACCAGGATCTGCTGTCGATACAACAGCACCTCCTGACCCAGTGCCTCTGCCCGCTGTCCGAGGCAAGCCTACGGAAACCGTTCCAAGGAGCCAAGCTTGCGGCCGGCGAGCTGGCAAACGGCTACCAGACGCCCGTGCTTTCGGAGTGGGGTCGCGATCGCATACTTCTGCTTGTCAGCTCGCTGCAGCTACTTTGCGAGGTGGCCATCAAGCAGACTGCTCGTGGCCTCGTCTGCACTCGCATCGGAGAGATCTGCGACGTACTCATCAGGAACGAGTACGGACTCATCGAGCAGCTCATCGACTTCTCCTCACACAACGACCCATTCATCTGCTTTACGGCTAGTAGAGCGTTATCGGCATTTCTCATTGTGTCAAAGTCCCACGTGAACCCAGGCTGGCTAGAAAGTCTGACTGAAAATGCTCTCGTAACGTCCCATTCGCAAAAGATATCTTTTTCGTTGGAAGTGATAAAGCATGTTGTCGAGTGGAAAGATTTGGACAACCATCCATTAGAAGATAGCAGTGAGGAGAAGCCACCTTCGACGTGTGTTGTAGTTAGCATCTCGGACCCAGAAAGTCTTGATACTAGTGAAGTGAAGTGTCTCTGCATCAAAGCGCTGGAAGCAAAGTGGCCCGCGATTGTTAAAAAGTTTGATGGTCTAATAGGATCGTATTCTAATGAGCACGAATCTACGATAGTGACTTTTCTGGGGCTGTGGGAGGCCATAATCTCGGTGAAGGCCAACCTGTCAGTTGTAGACACTAAACCTTTTTATGCTCATCTCGACAACTTTGTCGTGCTTCTAAATTCGACTGTACCCCCTGGTATTTGGAAACACCTTCTGGATCTTTTTAACGAGATCTTGTGTTATGGTAGTACCCTCGCCCTTCAAGACGTGCTGGCCGAAGAACCGTGTGCTTTGGCTCATCTCATTGTGCGCAGTGTGAAAGATTGGCACCTTCTGGATACCCTGCCCTACCGCGGAGGAAGCGGCAGGTTCGGAGGAGGAGCGGGGGATGGAGATCGACCACTACTCCAGAAAATGGTGCTGCTCGTGCTGAAGAGCGTGGCGGTGACCGTGAAAGAGACTAGGTATGACAGTTCGAGTGACAGTTCGCTCGGCTCGGAGGCAGACGACGTAGATGCTGACATGGCTGTCATCGAGCGTAGTATCCGTGAAGTCCTGCGTCAGCTTGACAACTGCGTCAAGTCGCTGCTGCCATTTCACCCGGAAACTCCTCTAGCCCAGTGGGTTGTGCAATTGTTCGCAGACCAAGATGATGCTCTGATTGAGAGCATGGTTTGCTGTTTAGACGTTGTCGTCGGGTTGTTTTATAGAAACACTTCGCAGCTAGATCTAAGGAGAACTCTGAGCCCTGCAGCGACGTTTGTCCAGTTCTTACGAGTGGTTTCGCATGATCCTGATGTGCTGCTGGATCTTTTGGTTTCCAATGAAACATGTTTCCTTTTGTACTTGTTACGACTGCTAAAGTTTTTACGACGAAACTGGTCCGAGTTTGTGGCATGTTGTGGTCGAGAGCTAGGGGAAACAATGACCGTTTTGATAAGGCTACGCCTTGCTATTGATCGACTAGTATCAAAGGCATTGTTTCCATACAACATCAATCCTGTTTTGAGGCTTCTAGAGAAATGTGAGCAAATGTATGAAATGAACGATAACAGCTAAGTAAACTGTCTTCCAATATGTTTAGAATAGACTTTAAATATGTGTTAATTTAATTTGTATATTGTTCAAAATTTGCCATTTCCTGTGCGCTTTCTGCTATGGGTTTTAACTTTTAAGCAAACCCTATGGCCTCACCTACTTAAAAATAAGGTTGTAGGTTGTGAAACTAAAAGTGTATTTATCGTTTCTTGCAAGTATTAGAATCTAATAATTTAAAACTTGGAAGAATATTTTTTCACTAACATATTAAGTAGGTAGCGTAATCTGGCAATACAAGCAGATAGTACCTACATAATATTAATAATGTATTTAATTAATTAACAATAAGATATTTTTATACTATACTAGGTAGGTACTGTACATCGTTTTAACTTTAGTATTTATATTGACAGAAAGTATTCCGAGTAAGAATTAAAATTTATTTTTTATGTTTATAATAGGATTAATAGGTATATTTAAAGTTAAAATGTAACGCTAGGTTTACAAGGTTTATTGTTTTGCTCAATGCATTGAATTTAACCTTTAATTCAATGCATTGAATTCAGCCTTTAATACAATGCATTGAGCAAAACATTGAACCATGTAACCCTAGCTTAACAGTGCCAACGATGCAGTGGCTTTATTTCTTGTAGGTAACTATATTTTGTAGAGTAATTAAAAAATACTTCAACTTTTCTACCCCCTCTACCATGTAGATATTCTATTGTATATTCAGTGCCATTGGTACCTATTAATTTAAACTCATTTTATAATAACTTCTATTATGTTAGATGGCTCTCAGATCAATGTAATGAACCTACCTATCTTCTGTATGATGCCCATCAAAAACCTATATCTCTACCCATCCTGTTTTAATAATTAAATAGTTACCCTTTTGTACAATTTTTTTGTTTAGAAATACTGAAGGTATATTTTTATCTACAACCAAAGCCATGACACAGACATTGCCAATACTATTACTGTACAGTTTCACTTACCTCTAAAAATGTTTTTTGCCTAATATTATTGCCATCACAATATTCTATATTAGGTTTATGATGTAGTTATGTTTGTTTAAGACATACTTGTACTCTGTATATAAAAGAACTATCAAGACAATAAATTTAATATTTTAATTCACACAGGTTTATTTGTTTTAAAAGGGGATTTTCACTGGTGGAAACAATTGTAATTTAAAAAAGAAACGCACAAACAAATAATAGGGAGAAAAGGAGAATGTTAGCAGACTTTTCCCAAAAAGGAAATGCCTAGATACGCATTCATTAATCGGACGAGTGTTAATCATGTGTTATTTCAAGAATCTGAGAATATAAGGACAAGTGAACCAAACATTTCCGGTAAGTAGAAAGATAGCGCATAAACAGAGCAACTGTTTTAGATCGTAGGCACTCTTTATCGTAGGAAAGCAGAGAAAAATATACGTAGGAGGTTCTGCTGTACATGTTACTACTACAAACTAGCAATGCATACAAAACTTAATTTGAAAACAATTGCAAACATTGAAAATGCACAATGAAGTTAATGAATTATGAAAATACTCGGTGGGTGTATGAAAAGCAATTGAGCAGTCGATGGAATCCTGCAAAATACCAAACATTTTCATCCAATGGACAACTACAGTCCCAGAGACAACCACTTATGTGGGGAAAAATGAAATGCTTTTCTTATGGCAATTAACATAATGACCAAAATGAAATGATCATACACATAATGATCAAATCTGGAACTGCAGTCCTCTGTTGCAATGTATACCTATACCTACAATGATACAAAATTATTACTGTAGTTCCATAGCTCTAATTTTGGGGATTGTGTTAGCTTGGTTACGTATCATAATCCTCGTCAACTTGTGTGCAAACTGCGAGGGAAGGAAACGTTGCCGGAATGGTCATCGTTGGCTTTGTCTCCTCTTCAGATTCTTCTTCCTCGCTCTCGTCGACTGGTCCACTTACTGACGAGCTTGGATGATACTCGTTTGAAGTGGAGCGAAAACTTGGACAAGCTTCAGTGTTTTCTATGTAGAAATTTGGTCCTGCTCCATTACGGAATGAGCTTGACCTTGGTTGCGTTTCGGATGATTGCCGAGAATTTCTCAAGCTGCGGTCTGCTTGCCTGTAAAAAACATATGAAGTCTCTTTCAGATAGGATAAGTTATAACATGTTTCTGGTAGGTAGAGCCTAGATATATTTATTATTTTTACCCAAGATCCAAACCAGAACCTGAAATTAGGATTGGTTCCAAATATGAATGCGCTAATACTCAACTTTGGTCTCTTTGAAATTATTGTTCATTAGTTAGACGAACGATAATTATGATCTGTTGTTAAAGGTAACATTCAGTGCCAAGTGAGAGATGTAACAAAATATTATGCTACCTTCTTTCTGCAGCAGGATTGAAGTTGTTGGAAATTGACAAGTTGCTGGTTGGTGTGCAGGGCTCATCTCCGTCAACTGTAGTGGCATCAGGCAGGGCCTTTACAAGGTCTTTCAAAAAGTCGAATCGGCTCTCAGAGAGAATACATTGTTTCCTAGAAGGTAGTGTCTGATTACAACAATGCAACAAAAATCTACTAGACATGTGCCTAATAAAAATTAAAATCCATCTACGTAAAATATTTTTGCTTGCAAAAAATATTTGTAAGTAGGTTGTTGACATACATGTGTGAAGGGGTGAGTGTCTTGGCATTTCTAGCCGCAGTTATTGCCATCGCTTTCGTTAGCAATGATTTCACAAACAGCTCAAGTGTCCTAGGTAAGCTTAATTAAGGAAAGTACAGACATTTTAAGTATTTGTAGGTACCAACTAACTAGTTTTAGCACAAAATTTATCAAACCCATACTAGAATAGAAAGTAACGATAAAATGTTACGTCGTTTATAAAGGATAGGTAGCATCCAGCTACTTGCAACTTGTTAAACTATGTTATGGTTCAGATTCTTGATTCAAGTTTGGCTTCTTTAGAATATGATGTAATAATAGTTAAAGGATATAAATTATAACTGGAACAGCTTGGGCTACTTTTCCGATCTCTTCGTCTGTCTGCATAATTTTCTTTATTCTCCCCTGCAAGCAAACCAGGAAATAATGATATCTCAGATGACAGACAGTGCATCCCTCAAGGTTCATCCCCTAAATATTTGTTATCACTCTTTGCCCTTCTCCAAACACTGCCAATATCTTCAACACTTACTGAAGGAAAGCGAGCATTGTATTTCTTCTTTTTGCTTGGCATTTTTTGATAAACTTATTATTGTGCAAACTACAATATGATAATACTTCTAGACCATTTACTCTCGTATAAAAAACAATTTTACTAAAACTAGGCTAAATCTTCAAGTTACAAAACGTCGGCCGAAATAAGGGATAGCAGCAGCTTTCACACGCTACTATTGACCATCCACCCCTCCACTTCTTTCTCCCCACTACTCGTCAGCCCTTCTCGAGATCCGACAAACTGCGAAATACCCCGAGTTGATATCCACGATCGCTGCTGATCACCACGTTATTGGCAGGCGCGTGTGTTCTGCGCATGACAAACGTCAAGGAGGGGAAAATCAACAATCTCGTATTTACGTCAGATTGTAAAATCCACCGCCGCTTCTAGTGTCAACGTCCTTGTCACAGCTGTTTAATTATCTGAGGATGGCGGTGAACATTTTCTAACCTAACATTTTGACATTTGGGGTTTGTTTTATGTAAAATATTTGTTTTTGGATTTAATATCTAAATATATCTTGAAATTACGATGTCTATCGTATTAGATATCAGGCTTAAAAAAGCCAACAAGGTTTATCATGAAGGGGTAAGATTTCCAACCGCCTCAACCAAACTAAACATTCATATATTCCTAAAAAGTCTAATTTGCAGCACGAAATTACGGGGTAGCTCAGGGTATCTTTGAAAATTAAGCTTAGTAAAAAGTACATGTACTCCAAAATAATCTATTCAGCTGGGGATAGCTATCTCTGAAGAGTTAAAGGGTATGCAATTTTTTTCTTATCATGCATATGTTTCTGGCAAAGGTAGAGGTGGAAGCATCGATAAAAGATTCGCTGTAAGTTTTCAAAATACAACAGCCAACAAGCAACTCTTTAACAATACTTTCATTAATTTTCTCCACAATTTTACGTAAAGAGGGAAGATCACTTCCAGATAACAGTTTCAGTAAACCGCCTCCTATTGGCATGAGTCACATCATTTGTAAGACCTAGTACACATTTTTACAAGTTTGGTCAGAAAATTATTTTCAGGGTGGCAAAAATCGCACAATTAGAACTTTTTTTTATTGATACAGACCAAAAGTTGCCGAGTTCTCACGGCCACACCATTAAAGAATCGTTAATCTGTGGTTAAAGTTATCATTTCAATAGTTCTATATGTTGTAGACAAAAGGCGTAAATAAGGGCTCTTGGCCATTTCCCCCGAATTTAGTTTGCACTTTCGTATACAATGGCTCTATAAAGGGTCAAAAATGAAAATTTTCGGGGTATATTCTAGCATTCCAGGGGCAAATTTTCGAAAAAAGTGTCATGATTGCTCTTATTTACGTCTTTTTACTGAAATATTGAAATGATAACTTCAACGATGTGGCCTTGAGAACTCGGCAACTTTTGGTCTGAAAGCCACTTTCTGGCAAACTGATCTGTCTGTCTCGTTATTATTTGTAGCCAGGAGAAAGTTACTGTTAAACCAATGCAAAAATCGGCCAAACCACAACCAAGTACGATATAGATTAGTTCCCTAGTAGGCAAAGGCATGCATTAAAATTGTAAAATGTCATATTGTACAAAACATTGAACGTTGTAGAACCTTAGAATGAAACAGCGTTGAAACAGGATCTCTCGTTTCTTTAATTTTAAGTAGGTAATTTGTGTACATAATAATAAAAAAGGTACCTAGTATGTTTCTCTATCTGCCATCGTGTTAAGATTCTAGGATTAATTGGCAATTCCAATGGGGTGGGGGGGGGGGGGGATAGTGTAGACACAATGTGCCTTTGGAAACCAATCTTTCATTTCACCGTTGATTCCGTTTCAACCTTATTTTGGCGCCACATTCAAGAGTTTTCCACTTGACTGTAGTTTATGCAGCCTTTTGAGACTCTGACACCATGTTACCACCAAAATAATATCACTAAATTTTATATGTTAGCTCTAATTTCACACAAGACTTTAATTTTTAAAGCTTTTTGGGTCTGTGATGTATGCATTATGCAACGCAAATAATATTATGTGTTCAAACATATTGTGTTCAAACTTCAAACGCAAGAAAATATAATACATTGAGTTCATGCAAAGTGTAACTTTTGAAAATAGGAAACCACAAAAATGATCCACTGATTATAAGCATGGAATTGCTATAAAGAGTTTTTCGAGCCGGGCGGAACTAGAGGGGCTCGTCGGCCGTAACCCGTTTTTATCTTAACGTCCGGATACATATCAAATCCTAAACTGGTGAAATCTTTTCTGCAAGACTTGGACTTGCATGGTTCCTTTGTTTCATGCTTAACTGCAAATGCAATGTGTAAGGCAGACTGGCCCAGCACTTGGAGACCCCCATCATATTTGGCTCTCTTCACAAATTATGGTAAAAATAACAGAAAATACAATAAAACTAAAAGACATCGTCAATATCCAATCGAGTTGTTGATAGCCAGGGCCCTTTAGTGATTAAAAGTATCGGATACCTACTAGGACGCTCAGCATTTTTATTTCCAAGCAAGGGTCTAGCCTGCTTATTGGAAGATAAAACTCGCAATGTGGTTCACAGAACATATCGAGCTACTTTTCCACATCCGTCAGGGTGAAATTGCTACACAGTGCGTGAAATGCTTGCTTAAAACGCGCAGATTCACTCCCTAAAAATTACTTAGTTCAAAATTTTCCGAAACCCTTTTCTCTTTGGGGGGGGGGGGGGGGGGGGGCTTCTTGGGCAAATTTGCGGGGCTGGCCCGTAAATCAGAGTTCCGCCCCTGTTGTCAAGGCTTTTATTCAACTAAGTTATGCAGAACTATGACAAGCAGATGACAAACATGATCAACTTTAATGAGTGATTTCAGTGCCTTGTTTCGGTTAATTATTTTTTCGACTGGGGAGCCAATAGGAATGCCAAGTGTGTTACAAAAAATATAATTTTTTTAAATGGTACTAGTTATCACTTATCACACCTATATGCAGGGTTGGATAGGCCCATTAGGCGGCCGGGCAAATGGCCGAAGTGCCGGTAGTTTCTGGGGCGGCAGACCGACTGGGGGCCGCCCTCGTGGTCGAGCGACGACGTTTTTTTTAGGGAATGGATTTTCTTGGCTGCGACGACGTTTTTATAGGTAATGAGTGTTTCGTAAAAGCTGGGTGACGTGCTTTTAGGTGTTTTTTTTTGGGATTGCCCTCGGAAAAATTTGGATGACGTAGGGCCGGTCTTTTTTCTGAAATGACCGGGCCGGTTTTTTCCCCTATCCAACCCTGCCTATATAAATATATATAATTAAATACATCATCTTTAGGCTTTACCTACATTGTTACGTTCACTCTGAACTTTGAAAGTGAGCCAGTGGGAATAAGCCTATTTCTCAGAAAGGATTGTTGGAAAAGAGCATAGGTAGGCCAGATACCGACCAGGTGGATGAGCATGGGATGTCATATTCTTGATGGGGCAAAATCTACTTTTGAAAAACCAGTTTTAATGTCGGTGACTGCTTTGCAGAGCTAAAGAAATTGTTATGAAGCTAGTTTTGTTTGTATTTCCATTTCAGTTTCCACACACCTTCATTTACCTACAACACCTAATTCTATAGTAAGCAAAAAAAAATAATAAAACTTTGCAAATCTTCTCTTTGCAAGGAATGCTTCCATGTCATAACTTTGTATGTTAAAGAAAACAAATGTGTTTCCATATCTTGATTAAATTGTTTTTCTATTGCTCCTGTTAGATCTCGGAATCAAGTTATTGGTTCGTACAATACCCAACTCTTGGCTATACCTTGTCTGGGCGGGTCACAAAAGCAATTTAGTGAAAATTCAATTCAATCGAAATTTGAATACCAACATTTTCGCGGTTACCTACTGAGAGGACGCAGGAAGCTATTTTAAAATTTTCTTCTCACTTAGGTACCTACCCATTATGAACCATTGAACCCACGTCAATTCTCTTGCAAAACATTACTGCATATTGATTTGTCAGCTTGGTTGATTTCTCTTATCACTGAGAAAGGCAGTTGCTGGAAGAAAATTGGTTTATCGAAACAATATTTTAACCCCCTTAGCCATGTGCGCAACTAATAAAATTTTGAAGTGGCTGACTTTAATTTTAATTTCAGGAAAAAATAACTGGGTTCATTCTAGTTCAATCAAATGCCGACTTTAAGCATGATGGCATTACGCTGACCATGGATGGGACCGTCAATTTGCAACTAAGTGCAAAGAATGTAGGAATATTTGAAGCATTTTATAATTCAGTAAAGGTAATGAACTTTCAAATTAACAAAATAAACTCTTAATGCATTTGTCTGTAGAACATGCAATAATTCCCTTCATTTTTTTGCAGCCAATACAGCTTGTGTCATCCACAATTGATGTTGCCTCATCTGGAAAAGTCCCGGCAGGAAAGATAGAGATTCCATTTGAATTCCCGCTGGCACCAAGAGGGAACAAAGTGTTACACGAAACATATCACGGCGTTTTTGTCAATATACAATATCTCTTACGTTGCGAGATGAAACGTAGCTTTTTGGCCAAAGACTTGTTCAAAGTCGCCGAGTTTATCGTCGAATATAAACCATCAGCTTGTGACAAAGCAATACCTTCTCCTGCAACATTTTCAATCACACCCGATTCTGTGATGATGAACTCTAAAGAAAAGGGACGTATTCCGAAGTTCTCCGTCACTGGCCGCCTAGACTCTACGATGTGTTGTTTGACGAAGCCGTTCACAGGAGAACTCATTGTAGAGCACTGCGAGATTCCGATCAAGTCTGTCGAGCTGCAACTTGTCCGAGTGGAGACTTGTGGATGTGCGGAAGGATACGCTAGGGATGGTAAGCATGCCTCAGAATGCCCGACGACCGGTGAAGCTGTAACTTGTATCAGTTTGGATGTGCTCAAGTATATTTTAGGGATACCCTACCATCCATGCCAGTGGTTCTCGAACAGTGCCGGCTCTCTGGAGCGTTGCACATTTCAGCTAGGGGCGTCGCGGAATTTTCACAAGATTCCATGAATCGCAATATTTCTTTTTAGGTATAGAAATAATATTTATTCCCGACATATACAATTGACATGATTATACGATTGACAAAAATCCTTGTCTGGTCAAATTACAGAGAAATGTATTTTCATACACTTTGAGTCGACCACTTACGATGTTTCAAAATTTTGCACGCAGGTATCTTGCTAAAACATGAAGATAAGTATGGGTTGCCTAGTTAAACTCATGATATTACGACAAGAGAGCCGCGGAAATTCATGGATTCAATAAGTTTGAGAACCACTGCTCTATGCCATACCTTACGCTCTCTGGATATATTATGTGTACGAGAACAATTTTCGCAGAACGACTTGATTGGTTGATTTATTTAACATTTCTTTCACTCGTGTATATTATATTGGTGTGGCTTACCTATTCATTAACAAATCTATTTTTCAAATTAGTTATCAGAAGTAAGTGTCCAATTGATTAAACAGAAACATCAGCTGTTCCTTAACCGAAGCCTAAACTCTATACCCAAGGATGTGGACCCAATACATCTGCTGCAACCAATTTGGCTTAAATAACTTTCTACTGTCAACATATTTTCTGATGTAACTACAAGCTTTTTTGTGGTTTCCAGAAATTGCTGGAAATTGCATTCATATTGTTGTTTTTCTTAGCTACGGAAATCCAAAACATCCAGATCGGAGAGGGCAACGTTCCATGTGGCTTGGCTATCCCGATATACATGATTTTCCCCAGACTGTTCACGTGCCCAACCTTGCTCACCAGTAACTTCAAAGTAGGTGAGTAAAATTCCAGTTTGGGGTCCCTGCTGTGGGTGGGAGACAAAGAATACCATTGCCAGCATGTTTGGTTTCTTTATTTTTTTGGGACTTTGTGATGTTGATTGTGTTTACTTTTTCAACATATTTCCAGAGTTTGAAGTGAATCTCGTGATCGTATTCCAAGACGACCACCTCGTCACCGAGAACTTTCGAATAGTATTAACAAGGCATTAGTTTTGTGTAAACCAAAAAACTGCTAAAGACCATTCCACATTATGTCTCATATTAAAGGATGTTATTTCTATCCATTTTAAATACCTATTTCAGTTTGTAACTTATGTCAACTTTTTTTTGTACTTCATGTGTATGCAAGTTATGTTACGTTTGTAAATAATCAATAAATTATGTATCAAGCTATGTTATGTAAAAAATCAAATCAAATTGGATTGGTATGTAGTACTGTTAATCAACCTGGTACAATTTTTGGGGACAGCTCTTAGGTAGGCATTCCCCCATACATCCTAGTATAGTACGTTGCCTACCTGTCAGGCTAAGTAGGTATTTGCAAAATAGCCGCATTTTATTCGTTCAGTCAGTCCATTCATTAATCAACATGTTTCTTTGTGACAAATGTTTTAAATTTAGGGGCTAGTTGTTTAAAGCCTCTAAATTATGACTAGCCTTTCACACTATAAATAAAATTCAAAATCGAAATATATCACAAACGTAGGGCGGGAGATGAAACCGCAGTCTCCAGCTGTTCAATTTAGATTCCCTGGTAGCCGAATCTCCCGTAGTTTCATGTAAATGTTTTCCCTCCCTTCTGCGCCCAGGACTGTTATTACGTGATAATGCATTTGCCTCTTCATGGGGGTTAGCCGAGGGCGTGAAAGGGGGACAGCTCGGGGGCACGGTTTATAAATTAGTTTACTCAAATATGTAGCTGCGTTAGCGTTGGGGCGGCAGTATCGCTGCTACCAACTGCAAATAGCGTGAAAATAGGGCGGGGAAGGGCGACGCTGGGCTTTTTAAGAGCTGTGATTTATGGCGGGAAATGGTGGTGGCTTGGCTCGATGGTGATGGCAAATTGGAGAGTAAAGAAGGGTGTCTGCTCGAGCAGGAGCAGTGTGCTGCCTTACACCACACATGAATAACAAACAGAGGCTCCCTCGTCGACGACGGCGTCGTAGTAGCCGGCGGCGGCGCAATCGCACGAGGGGCGCCACAAACACACACGGCGACGCCGTGCGCGTTGTAGCTTTTATTTGATTACTCAATCATGCCAATCACAATATCACGAGTCATTTCCTCTCATCTCGAGGGCCACTTATCGGGGGCTCGTCGTCGTCAATTCAATCAGTTATTCTGGAGTGTCCGCAACTGCTCTGTGATATCCGATGGCTTTAACGCATTGTTGATGATGAACGGATGGTATTTGCTCAATTATCGATGCGCTTCCTCTCTGCCTGAACGCATTAGCTCATTTATTTATAGTGGTTCAATTAGATTTCAATTATAAATAGGTATACAGACAGCTAGCAATCGATATATAGAGAGGGATCTATCGCGACGACATCCAGCTGGCCACAGCATGATTTTCATTGAGACATTTTCTTGTAAGCGGGCTCAAAGTTTCAAACTACTTGGTCGAATTCCAAACTGTCATTTTGATTTTCTCGTGCTGTCTCGACAACAATTACATTCATTTGCTTTGCCTGTAGCCGACTTTCGTTTAAAAATGCATCAATATGTATTTAAATGAACAAATTAGTGTGTTATTTTGACAAGTGGACCATGTGTCAATTCAATTCTGTCGGCTCTCCCACACAAACGACCGCAAAGGCGGGTATCGCATGCTTGGTCCAACTCCACGGTCCAACCGTCCAAGAAGACAGAAGACACCTATGAAGCGTCTCCCCGTCTGGCAGTGCCGCAGTGGTCGCCGCTTGGGCTGTCACCCACCTCACCCGCTTTGTCCGGCTGATTTGACAGTTGCTTGTTGTGGATTTGGAGGGCCCGGCGGTCGGACAGGGTGACGATTGTTGCGGGCGGGAGCAGCCCTTACCTTGCTTACCTAGCCAGCCCTCACA
Organism: Nemoura dubitans; assembly: GCA_921293005.1. NCBI lineage: Eukaryota > Metazoa > Arthropoda > Insecta > Plecoptera > Nemouridae > Nemoura > Nemoura dubitans. The sequence continues at coordinate 19,285,654 of OV121074.1, forward strand.
TATCCCTAGGACATATTACAAGTATTCTAATGGTAATGCCCCATTATGTTGGCGATATATACGTTTTCTCGTTGTATATGTATACAAACAGAGATTGAAAGAGCGTATATCAACACAAGGAGATATTATAAAGCCGCAGGGCAAGGAATTTCTTGCTTGTAGACAAACCTATGGCGAACGAAAAGCTTTTTGACAGCCGAGAATTGCAGTGAACTGACATGTTAAAAGAAACGGACATGGTGCATGCAACACAATTTGGTTGTTTGCTTTAGTTGCCCTTACGAATTTCATATTTCAGCCCCTTAGTTTTGTCTCGTCAAAAACTCAAAATTGTTCGACGTGTGTTGTTTGGTGTTTCGGGTTCGATTTTTGTTAAACATTCTTTTACCACCTGCGATTTCTTACAGCTATTTTTATCGTGATTCACTGAAAAAATTCAAAATTCTCACGAGATCGAACAATTAAAGCTCCATGCTAACGATAACATCTTGACATTCTGTAATCTCAGGTAATTCGTATACCTAGGTATAAGAGAGAATGCGATTAGAAAACGTTATCATGGCGTATTATAGCTTGCACTCGCCTGTTTGTTTATTTCATTTGTTCCCTGGGGGGGTGGCTGGTGTTGCGAGTCGTTATCGCACGGGGCTGTCCCATTAGCCCGTTTTGACAAATCACCTGGCGTTCGTGGGGCTCGGCTGGGCTTGGGGCTCCCATGTTGCACATGAAGGGGCGCTATATTTAGGCGCCGCGGTGAAACGGGGACTGGAAAGCGCTTGCGCGTCCTGCTCTCCGCGCTGCAAAATCGATGGCGAGGAAAACACTTTCACGCGCTTTCCTTGGACCTTCAGGGGAAAACTAATTGGGTTCTAATAGAACTTCTGTGTTTCCTTGTTCTTCGGATGTTCGTGGCAATCAAGTCTCATATTTATAACTAATAGATCATGAAAAGTCTTTAGAAGTTTGTAATTGGCATTACACAAATGATTTTGTCTGTGATTTCGTTATTTTAATTACGTATGTATACAGCCATTTGTCGAAGTTTTTTTTCCAATTTTATCCAAATTATCTTATATAACTTTGGGACTTCAATATGAAAATGCCTGCAGCATAATGATGACCGTCGATGAATATACATGCAAAGGTTTGCATATACCTATACTTATAGTTTTCTTCCCAAATCCCAGTTATAACATTTCTCAAAAGGGATATCTAATAAACTATTTACAAGTAAACCTGGCTACGACGACGACAATAATCCGTTGACATCATGGCTATATCATTGGGTAAATTCTAAAAAAACAAAGTTCAACTATTTTCTTTCGATGTGTCACACAATATATACCTAACCCTGAATTGAGACGGGCTATTTTCTCGACATCAAAGAAAATGTGACGTTGGAAAGAGTGTCTCGAAATAGGGGCTGGCGCTATCATGAATGCTGAACACAAAGATGCTCAAAAGGTGTCACATTGCGCTTTCAAAGGCGCGAGAAACGACACACGTTTTTAGTATGTTCGTGCATTGAATCTTTAGATTCAACACATAATACATTGACAGCTATATATTATATAATATTGCCACTGTTCAGCAGCTCATTTCTCAGGCACTGTTTCTCAGACAATAAACCATATTATTATTATTGTTAGTATTATTATTATTTATAATAATAATAATAATTATTATTATTATTAAAAAGCAATCGAAGTTCGGGCCGAAAGAGCTGCATGAAAAAATTGATTTGAATTTCAGCTTCTGAGCACTGAACGTTGTTTATATTTTCAAGAGCAAGTAATTTTTATATACACAATTGAGAGAAACAAGCGAGCAAAACAGAACCTACATAGGTACTATACCATAATACCAGAGAATAATAATGATACCCGAGCTGGAGAAGCTCAATTCTCTGATGCCATTGGCATCTCTTTGATGCCATTGAAAATATGATTAATCTTATAAAGTGTGGTGAATACTACAGTGCTTAAAATACCACAATTTAATTTCACAAAATCCTATTCTAGATTGCGTAAAACGCATACACGTAAACACATGGGTAGACGTAATTTGTAGGAATCCCATATCGCATCCGCTAACTCCCATCCCGCTCTCACAGGCAACAGAGTAGGTACCTAATTCATTTCGTCTCTCTCTCTCTCTCTATCACTCTCCCAGCCTCAACCCCACGATGCACCCCTCGCTCGCTGCTCCGTAATGTAATGTAACCACAATATCACGAGCAGACTTTGTAATCATATAAACCACGCCTCCTTTCTTCTTTCCCCATGGACCAATGAAAACGCGCGTGGAGCTGCCATCATGATTTTGATTCAATAGCAGAAAGTAAAAAACATCAGCCCTGTTACTGCGGCGTTGCCCTCGACTCAGGTTCACGTATAGCACTAAAACTACTGCTGGATAGTGTGCTTTGATCATCATCATAATAATATGCTGTGAACTCTCTGGTGCGTCGCGATATCCACAGTGCAATTATCGAGTGCAATTAAACGTGAACCGACTGTGTTTACCTGAGTAATAATTAACGATTACGGGTGGTCGCGAATAATTGAGGCCATCGGTTTCATGGAGTATTTCTTTTAGTGTACCTACGAACTGGTGAAGATTGACAGTTTCGTGAAGTGAAATACTGGAATTGAAGTACGTTACGGTGTTCGTATACTTTATGAGCGATTTATAGTGCGAATTTTTGGTGCGGTTTGTGGTCCGGCTGCGTAAACGCTACGCTCTGATCGTTAAAAAGGTGAGTACAGTGATCATTGATCTAATTTATAGTGCGAATTTGATCAATGTCCACAATGACATTACATTATGTTCGCAGGATTCACTGAATTCCTGTCTCACCTTCCGCGTGTCATTTTTTTAGAAATAGCTTAATTTCATTTCACATTATTTTAGTCTGTAGCCCGTTGAATGTTTCAACTTTATGCAGCAGTATAGGGCAGGTGTGACAGCGAACGTCTTTGATGAATATTAGAGGTCATTTAGAAAATTTTATGGTTAACCTGCCATACTTTTCTTAAAATATGGTCTCTAATGAGGAACAAACCCGTGTATTTTGGTCAAATTGTTGCACCTCGTATGGTCAGAGGGTCGTTAAAACCATCTCGATGGGAGAGGTCAATCACTGCGTGACCCCGTCGGATCTTACCAATATCTTGCATGCTTGCGGAACATCTAATCAATTCGTCTGTCATTTTATTTGAATGGTATTCGCTTCTGTATAGAGAAACAGCTATCGAGTTTATCAGCTCTACCCATGGATTCAGGCGACCCATGGATTTGGGAACAACAAACTGTCCACAATATATAGAAAAGGCAAAGCATTTCAAAAATATGACCCGTGAAATTTGCAAATTATTGTTGACACGTTTTCTTATAAAAATACTATTAGCACTGACTGTGACACTAACACTCATGTAATGCAGGATACCTATGACAAATATTTTAAAATAATAATGCTAGAACATGCTATTCGCATACAAGCAAATGCTTTATCAATTAGGATATTTTCTGTACAAGTGTGTAGGTATATATCTGCGAGCAAAATTTTCTCAACTCATCACCCGATAAAAAGCCTAACTTTATCGAGCGATAGGTACTTGTACATAATATATGACTGACAATATTTATATGGAATCTATCAAATATAAGATAGACTTTGATATACTCATACATTTTCATCGGGAAATTCCCCATCACTCTCGCCAAATCCGTGCTGCCCGATGACTTCTGCTCCGTCGGACGCGGCGTTTGAAAGTCCACCCTCACCCACAAACACAACAAGGCGCAACCACCCGTCGCATATACCATGGCTAACAACGCAGCGACGAAATAATTAGCCATATGTTCAGCGGCCGAACTAGTTAATAACGCCGCTCGGCACAACATGAATGACAAGTTTCATTCAAACCAACACAGCGTATGAGTGCATGAGTAAGATGTCTAATTTGTAAAGCCTTTTACACTCTCATCTCGCGCCTTTGGACATCACTGGTAGCTGTTGAATGTTGTTGATGATGATGATGATGATTATGATGATGATGTTGTGTTGTTGCCTAGCCATTCCATCTTCAAAGAACACTGCATTGTCATGCAGTTAAATACGTGCACTGGGCACAATACCACAAAATACCGACAAACAAAACACTCTGAATACCGGTACCCGTAAACAGAAGCTCGATGTGTATACCGCGCGCTTTTATTAATACATTTATAATGTGAAAATAAATGACATTTGAAAGCGAATTGAAGCTACTGCGAAGTCATGGCAATAGTTGAATTTCTTTCGTGCTGAACGTATGTATTGCTGCATGCTATCCCCCTTTCTTAATTGACAATTGAGTGCCGCGCGGAAAAGAAATGATGTCTTCATTTTGGACGACGATTGCGGTGCACATTGCTTGGAAGTGCTCAGCGAACGAAATGGAAACGAGCTAATAATTATAGAGGGATGAGAAGAAAAAGGTTGGGACTTTTTAAGGGTCTATGCACTCGGCGAGAAAGCCTCTGTTCGTTGCGAGACATGCGGCGTCGCGGCGGCGACGCTCATACCGACGCCGTCGCCATAGCCGACGGTACTTTTTGGCGTCGAGCATACATGAACGATCGGCGGTCATAATTGCGAAATGCCTCGCATACTTATACGAATTCATGAAATGCGACATGAAGATTTGCTTGCGTGACAACCGGTCTCACCTTCAATATAACTACTTTGTATCAACTTTGCAGTATTTTCAAATCGAGTTGATTTGACATTTGACCTCTCTGTGCGTGAGCCATTATGGCTAGGTACCTACTGGTCTATGAATAACTATAGAATATACAGAGAACATACGTAATTTTCTCTTCATTACGCACAAGAAGGCGTTCTATTCTGTATGAGGACTACTTTTATAAAATGAAAAGCAAGAGGTGCTTCTGTATAGGTATTGTAATTGTTGCTGAAGTTATGTATCAAGTTATCCACCCACGATTGTGTAAAGATTGTCCAATAGGTCTGCTCTCGTAAAACAGGCTTTTGAAAGCAACGTGCAGCAAGAAATATTTACGACTGCCATCCAAAGTTTTAAACGAACGTGTTTTGGAAAAATTAAAAGCGCATAAATTGTCACTGATGCATATTATAATGCCACGGGTCTAAATTTATTTTACAATCCGAATTCCAGTTGCTTGCCTGCCCTTCACGCGCGTTGAATTAGATTTTTTTTTTGTCTTCTTTTTTTCGGTTCTTATATATATTTTTATTATTAACCATAGTTCCATAAACAACATGCGACATCAGCATCTGGATTTTCTTGCCAGAGGAAATTAATAATATTTCCAAAACCGGTAACTTCAAATTATACGACTTATATATAAGATCTTTACTATAATAACAACTGCGATGAACCGTTGTCGTGATAAATACGCTAAAGCGACGGCCGCCTGCCTAATTCAGTAGGATATATTCACAAACGCGCGCTAAAAACATCGAATTATTCATATTATTTGAAATGAAAATTTCGTAAAGTTTGCGTCGCTTCTCTACCATAATTTAAATAACACAATATAGCTTATGAATATAAAATATGATGATATTATTCATCGGGCTCCGGCTACCGGTTTCCTCTAAAAGGACATTCTTTCTAGCCACCTTCCATAAATTATATCATATTCTATGAGTGTCCCTGGAGAATCTTGTAGCGGGCGCTGAGAGTGCACAATGGACCTATCTCCCTTGGCAGTTCCCAGTGCCGGCATGTCTTCGGCGAGAATCTTGATTATCCATTATCGCCGCCGCCGCCGCCGCCGCCGCCGCCGCCGCCGCCGCCGCCGCCGCCGCAGTCGCAGTCGCCGTACATAAAGGAGGCGACGAGGACAGCGTCTTCTAGGTCCGGCTGATAACCAAACGAATGCATCTCGAAACTTGGAGTAGCGAGCAAATCCGAGAAAAGACAGTCTCGATCAGCCGTCGTTAGAACAGTGTCTTTGAAACGATAACCAACGCCCGACATCGATGGTAAAGTGGGACGGTAGGAATAAATTATGCCGTTTTCAAAAACTCCGGCCGCGTCAATACCGAAATGACATGAACTTCTTTGCGAGCTGTAGGTACAGTATCAACTGACGCCATCAGCGTCCTTCCAAACAGGGCGTCTAAAGCTACAAACCCCACCTTGCAAGTTGCAGATGATGTGCTGTTCGGCTGATTAGATGGTTAAAATGCAAACCCAGTGGCGAGAAATGTCATTAGCATTGATGATATCAGAAGAGAAGTTAATTCGTATTTTAAAATATTAATTAACCGTGTGTAAAAAGCGAAATATTCTGCACTTTGAAGTTTGACTACATGTTTGCCAGTGGCACGGGGACATTTGACACGAGCTATAACTGATCGTCAAGTCTCGCTTCCTTGTATCAATTCGATCATTGGGAGTTTGTGTCCTGGCGTGGACCTTTGGCGCCGCACCACATTCAGCGTTTGTCAACTGTCCTGCTCTTTGAATCCACATCTGAAATTACATCTTCGAATCGATGTATTGATTGTAAACTGGGTTTTTATCGCTCAAACTAGTTAATCCCTCCGCGAGCGTGTCTGCAAGAGTAGTCGCCCAGAGCAGAGAGTAGGAGGTCGCATGGTCTCCGGTGGACCACGTTATCTCCCGCTGTCGGGACTATAGAGGGACAACTGGAAGACGCGGCGAACACACTAAGTGAATCAATCGAAACGAGAGACGTGTTAATGTCTCGATTGAGGTCAGCCTTTCAGAGATATAAGCTAATGTTTGGGCTCTGTCAAACAGAACCTTTCAAGGGAAAAAAGTTGTCATGCTTCTCCACAGTCTCCTGTCTTTCACCTTTTTATGTAATTTTATTAATCTCTTGGATGCTAAAAGGAATTTGCCTTTTTTATGTGTGCTATCATAATGAGAACTGAGAAGAGAAGCTCATTATTTGAGACTTGCTGGAATTCTTGCACAAGATTCGAAGAGTTGACCATTTGAATATGACACAACATTGGTTTAATTATTGCTGGATTTTTTTTCTGGATTCCTGGGTTCATTGGCTTGGTCTAATTTTACCATAAGGTCAAGCTGGTATTTCTCAAAGGTGATCATTGGTATTCTCTCTTCGCACATGCGATCAATCGCTCAAAACAAATTAACATTTCGTATTTCATTGAAATTATTTTTCGATTCTTCGCTTCTCTCAGTGTACCTATATGAAAGTGATCCACACCTGAATGTCCTGGCCAAAGAAACCGATGAATATCACTCACAATGTAGGTTGCTCCACATTCTGACAGTGACACAATCTGTGATGTCCAACCACCAACGAGCCCACGAACTGTCATCTCGATGTTGGCATGCCTCAAGAAATATCTATAGGGCAGATCTTAGCGCGGTGCGGTGTCATAAAGGCATCCTCCTCGATATACCAATTATCAAGGCAGTCCTCGCAAAGCGTACATATTATGGTGAAGGCATTCAAGCTTGCTCCACTCGAACTGAATGGCCTTTGCGCCTTTCTTCGCCGTCTCGGCACTTCTTTTCAGGAGCAACCTCGATCACGTGACAGGGGTGTCAAAGAAACTCAATCACGTGGTTGCTTATATCGAGGTGTTGCAATCATAATTAAATTACTTTGTATCGGTAACTTTGCCTATCTGTGTGATTTTGAGCCATTCGGCCGCTTCAAAATTCTTTTTCTTTTTTTCCATGTGTTTTTCCACATGGGTGAAGCGGATTGAAATGCCAACTTTTAAATATAACGAGGAAATTATTTTAGAGCAGATCAATGTATGACAATCATTCTCGCCAGCCAATTGAATCGTATCATGATTTGATGATACTTCTGCACATCCCTGCATCTGATCGTGTTCGACGACGGTGACCCCCAAATCAACCAGTGGACCCGCCGAATTTGTGCCGCGGTAGCTTTGAACTGACTAATTCACGCGCGAGAGAGAGCCAGGCCGGCGGCATTTTTTCTGTCGGTTTTTGTGATTATGAACTCTTTATACGCTGCGGTCTCGGGTCTCTGTCCTCCCTTGAGCTGTGCTGTGAACATTAATTTGCAATTTGTATATTTAAAGTTTTATGTAACGTTTATACTGATGTGGTTTTTTAATACTTTTGAGTCTCAGTTTCGTGCTATGCAATGCTGGGGCTATAAGATAACAAATAGATTGCATTGTGTAACTGCGTCATTGGGTCATTTTTGTGTTTGGGTGCAAAATATTAATACTCATCTTTAATTTAATTATTCTTACAATATTATGACACCATAATTCGGTCTGCGTGGAATTACAGTCGAAGGGTCAACTTTAATTCCACGATAAAAATATATTTGGCTGATCACGTCTCAAAATAATATGCATGCATTGTAAACCTATACCTACCTAGGTATACATATATTTTACTATAGCGATGTAAATTGGTGATCTTCCCAATCCAATAAACGCACATGTCCAGGCAGGTGGGTTTTCATTTAACCCTTCCACCTCTCTATTCAACAAACCCCTAAACTATTTCTTAATTTGGAAATGTATTTCCCAACGGAGCGTATACTATGTTATGGTTTTCCTCAATGAATTCTGCCCCGTTCAGGGTCTGAATTTTCTATCAACATCTCCAGGGGGTCTGCATATATTTTGACGCCAGAATTGTTCGCTCTTGTGGGGTATATTTTGTTACAAAACTTGCACACCTCACTGATTTCGGGTGTTGTAGAAAGTGCGTAACGAAAACCCACCCTATTCTATCTCCTCGACCTCATATACCTATATATGCTGAACTGATATTGTTCACATATAAAAGCGACATATTACGTACACTTTGTGCATTATTGTGCATGTCTAAAGAATGTATCAAATGTATGGCATAAATACCGGGTGGATGAAGTAGGTAAAAGTTATAGGTAGGTACACACTTTGCGCAGAAAAACTGTGGCGAATTGCAAATCGATGGAGCAAATCGAGGGAATAGACCCATGGACGTTGAGCGAAAAGTGAGACAATTATCGGAAAATTATTAAGAGTGGAGGGAAATCTTGACTTCCCCTACGTGCGATCACATTTCGCGTATTGGATGTCGTATTTGATCCTTGTGCGTCAATGGAAAATAATATGAACGATACCTTAACCATAAGGTAATATTTTTTTGATTGATTGAAAATAAATAATGATAATAATATGCTGTGTAAGACTATATGATATTATTGTTCTTGGCTCTGGCCTTACTCTTATAACGTTGTTTTGATGCCTTTGAAATCATCGCATTTTAACTGAAGCCATGGGTAAACAACTTGAGATTGACTGATTTCCTGCAGTTAATTTCAAGATTGATTACCTTAACAAAATTTACGAAAACACTTCATCTTAGAGGGCTGTTTATTTTACTATCTCGAAAGGTAGGCATATAGTTAAAAACCATTTATTTGTATGAATGGAATATAGCGGATTTGTATTTCCATGGCCAAAATTCGAACATGCTTATGGTATATTTTTTAGCACTTGAGTTTGTGATTGTTCTGCTTATCAATATTTTGTACACAGTCGTTGCAGCCTAGCAGACAATTGTGGGGACATACCTACGGCAAGACAAAGAGTATGATGATCTGAGGCTGAACGTACACATGCTTTTTAATTTCGGTTCGAGTATAACCTCGTAGTCTCCAATAAATGTGTAATTCTGTAACGGCAAAATGCGAATCTCAATACAATGCCGAAGCGAGTGTACCAATTTTTCGGTGTGGTGGTGACCGAAACGTGGACCATAAACATCTGATCTGCAGCCTCGCGCCCATGTGTCCTTCCTTGTCCGTGCAATGGGGGGGTTGGACAGCATTGTTGCGTCGACAATAAGCAATCGCCGCGGCAATAGACTGCCAATTCCACAATGAATGCCACCCCACTCCACCCCACCCCATCCCACCTCATCCCACCTCATCCCACCTCATCCCACCCGCCTCCGACGTATACAGCGGGAAATAATACCCCGTGCAGCATTGAAAACAGTTACATATTAATAATAGGAGGTATGCAAATGGGGACAGCACGTTCCATAGGCTGCAAGAGGAGCCATCAATCAGCCGGGAGGCTTTTGGCAATCATGGAATTGAATTGAATAAAAAAACCATTGCTATCACTAAAATATATAATATGAATAGTTTCAAAATGTATTTGCGTGCAGTGATAGAACAAGAAAATGAAGCGATGATAGCTCTTATTGTATACAATATGCATACTGTGTAATATCGACTTATTCTGTTTTGAATATTGGTAGGTACACGAATTTCGTCGAAACTAGGCACTCTGAAAATGCAAAAGGATTTGATATTACTGTTAACGTTGTACATGGCTTCTGTGCCAAAGCCAATAACACTTTTCGTGGAACAATTCAGTGTAATATCTTATATGCAGCACCAAATCCATTTCGTGTGGTGGAATGTTTTGAAACATATTTGACATGAGCGAACTGCTAAATTATATAATATTTTTTTACTTTAGTATGTAGTATAATAATATGAAGTATACAATATAAGTGTAACAACTATTTTGGTTCAACAATCGAAATATAAACTTATAGTAAAGGTATCAATTTTGTCAGTTCTTTTGTGCTTTGGTGCCTTTTGAGTTTTGACGTATATACTTCTCATTTCTCAGCCGTCCAACTGCTATATTATATTTCATTAAAACTGCCTACAGGGTCTGATATCTTGTGTTTGCTCGTTCAATTGAACAATTACGTCAAGCGTTGTCCGAAGCACGCTCAATTGCCCATTATCTTTTCAATCTCGTGTATCAGTGCTGTTTTAGGATCGCCCCACAATTCTGTTCGAAGGGAGTGCTTGAAAAGAAGTCGAAGGATCCCTGTAGGCGCCCATCAAATTGAAAGATATTTATATAGAAACGAAATAGCCGTAAAATGAACGGATCGGTTTTTTAGACGGCTCACTGAATATGCGTGATAGGAAGAGATGAATGCCAGTCCAGCGTCCAAGAAAAGGTAAAAAAAAAATCCATAGTCTACAACAAACTGGCAAGTATGAACAGCTTGCGGAACACCTTTGAGATAAGCTCTAAGTTTCTCGGTGCTGTATTTTAGTAATTTTACCTTCTAGAAGTTTGCTAAGTCCAGCTCACCTACAGCTGAGTAAAGTAACTACTATAATACATGAAGTATAAGATATTTCTTATTTCTCACCAGCATTTCCAGAAAGTCCCGATTGAATATAGAGTTGGCCTGTGTATAGTCTACAGGCCGCCAGCATTTTATAAAGTCGCATTAGTTCATAAAATGTGCGTGAGAATATGCCAATGTTTTAAATGCCACGGAAATTTTTGTAAATACCTGGAAAAGATGATACAGGATCGCCATGAACAAAGATTTTGTTTTGTGCGACTTGTTAGCAAAATGCCAAACAGGAATTTCTTAAACTTGGTTCCACCTATTATAATAAAGCTCCATTTGTAAAATGACTTCATCTCATTTCACGGAGGCACAATTTTATCAATTTGGAACGAACCCAAACCCTCAATAGAACCGCTCGCACCACTGAACATGATCCTAAAGGTCAATTACTATTTATTTTTATCACAATTCGACGTTTACGAGTTAGCTAACCGGTGTATATATAGTGTATAATAATGGTCGACAAGAGCGCCCTCGGCTCCTCGCCACACCCTGCCCCTGTACCCTGTGCCAATAATGAGCTATCACATCGGTGATCCGGCGACCTGGTGTGCGGTGATAAGCAGCTTAGCCCTCACATAATCAGCGTGCCACGCGCTGGGATGACCACTCGCTCGTGCCGCCTGAATCCTGATAACATCTTACAGGATCACAGCATCCCTTCTTGCTCTTTGCCGGCTGCCAGGGCTTACACTGCAAACAAATTACTTATTTGATAGAACTTGGAGGTTGCTCGTCAAGATATCCCAATGTTTACTGTGCTGTGCATCATATACCTACTTGAATAATTACCAACAACATGTCGCAAAAGCCTCATTGTGCCAGTTTAGAAACTATACCTGCATCGTGTTAGATGATTCGGTACATACCTACCTACCTTACCTATACCTATACCTATACCTATATACCTATACCTATACCTATACCTATTCCTATTCCTGTACCTATACCTATACCTATACCTATACCTATACCTATACCTATACCTATACCTATACCTATACCTATACCTATACCTATACCTATACCTATACCTACACCTATACCTATACCTATACCTATACCTATACCAGGAGAAAATTATAGTTACTTGTATATGCCCAAGCTGATAATCACACAAATTATTATAAAATTTTATAAATATTATAGCAGCAATGCAATTGACTGACTATTACCACAGATAGGAAGTTACCCAGATTTTCTACTCTCATACTAAAGTAGCTCCGCGAAAGCCCTCCGCCCGCAATAATAGTTCCTCACCTGAGGAACATTAGGTCCCTTGATTATAATTGACCTTGTGCCGTGGCCTGGTAGATGGTGTTAAAACAGGTTGTCAACGCGCCCTATGCGATTGCAGGCCAAACCACTAGCATCAAATTTTTGCCGTAGCCATAGCTAGGTATGGGAGAATGTCTGGGTCTATCACTCTTGGTTGTCTGGTCTTGTAGGTACCTATACTTCAAGGTACTACCTATACTTGAGACAAGAAGGAAGAGTGATTTTATAAGATCAGAAAAAATGATCCGGATCCAGAAAGATATATCGCGAAACTGCTGCAACGACTTGACATGTGTGGCCGTATGTACTGGTAATGTCACCTTCCTGGTGTGCCTGGAATTTTGATAGGGCATTTGCATGAAGCTGCAGCCTTGTCTGGTCCAGCTATGTACTCTATATTGGTAGCGCATCATGCATTCAAATGGAAAGGTTAAGTAAACTGTTAATTCATCATCGCATGAACATCCTCATGGCTGACTTAAGTTTGTATCATTTATCATATTGTGTGTATATATTTTTAACACGACCTCTACTAGGTACTTTCTATATAACAGTATGGAATTCCAATAAATGATGACTTCAACTTCAGTGAATTGCTGAAAATAGTGGTTCAACCCTTGCAGGTTGAAAGCCACCCCAATCCGTGACTGAGTCCCATTAGTTTGCCGTCCTCCCTGGACCAATTGCTGTGGTGCTAATATTGCGTTGATGAATTCAGACACAACGAATATATTACTAAATTGATTGTAAGAATAATCTCTTTGCAGGACATCCATAATCATATTCATCTCTAATTGCGATCGATATACGGCAATTCAACATATAGTTTAACGAGTATATATAGAAGTTCGCTGGTTAGAAGATAATATTAATTAGCAGATAGTTTCAAGCAGTTTACAGACGAAGTCATGCGAATGCTGCAATTATTCTACATTCTTCCGCGTTGTGGCGAAAGATGTTTTATAGCTAATCGCTGACAGAAAAGCACAGCTCAGAAAATTAAGAAGCTCGTGTCCTGGATGGACCCACTTGCGTATTCTATCACTCATAGGCCTCCGAGCGCAGAGACTGGGACATGACAAAACGAAGATATGACAGACCCTGTCATATTACCTGACAACTTTTTTCGAAGTGCCAGTCCTGGCTGGAACCGGGACCGGACGGCAACTAATATCTAATAATATATCTTCGCCTATAAGATTTGGACAGGTGGTGTAAAATAACTCACTTGTGCCCTTTCACTGTCATTCCCATTCAGTTCTTTCCCTTATATCTGACAAATCAATCTATAATTTTTTACGATGCGTCAGTGGTGTTTGAGATGGGTCAAGTCGCGCGTTATTGCGAGCCTAGTAGACATTTTTTTATAACATCAACATCAATAATAACATGCACCCGAATAAGCAGCAGTAAAACGGAAATTTATGCCAGTTATGCCGATGCAAACCGAGAACTGTCTATATTTATACTTCATGCGTAGTCATTAAAAAACCGTTTGATAGGCGAATACAAGTTGGTCCAGTACCCATATATACGTATGCTCTGCGATGACTTACGGGTAATCTATTCATTTTATTATAGATTTCAGTAGCAATCCGAGCTAGTAATCCTATTTGCTTTGAACAGGCTCTACTTCCAGTCAACCAATGAACCATAATAAAATGCTTGATTTTACCACTAATTACAGCCCATTGAATGAGGAGAAGACATGATGGCGTATCATATAAATTTCTCAAGTCGGGCATTAAACGGCTCGGGCTCGCATAACGATATACGCGTGTTTTCGGGCGATAATCTTCGGTAGCCGTTGAGTCATCGGGAGTCCGTGTCCTCAGGCACCAGTGGCCGTAAATACAACACTGAGATATGTCGGACAATCGTAAATCAAGTGATTTATAGGCCATGTAGATATTATTAATATGAGAAGGTTTGTATTCAGCTCCAAGAGACGGGGTACAGTGGTCGCGGTCTGCCTTTGGGCTGGCTGGGCAATGCTTGCAGGTGTAAAGAAGAGTCCAGAGATATACAATATCTTCCGTATATCAGCCGCGCTGTCTATTAACTCTGTGACATCGGCAGAGATATTTTATAGTCGGCGACCGTATGTCGCTTTTTAAAATCATTGAAATTGACTGCATTCCAAAGGCGATGGTTTTCGAATTGCTATGCGCGTCTTGCTAACCTATTCCACAATACGTGATGTTATGAAATCAGGACAAAGTGCGCCAGAAATATATAGGCGTAGGTCAATAAAAAGCACGGCTCGAATTCAATTTGCGAAAGAGATAAAGCGATGAAGTGTTAAAAATATATTCATTGCAATAAGGACCCTTTCGAGATCTTAGAGGGTGAGTGATCTTATCACAGACCAACTGTTTACTTTCGGTATTTTATTTTTTACATGTCAAGCTGATAAGTTGTTTCGTGGTTATCTCCATAGATGATGTCTTCACGATAAAGAAAGATGCTCTATGCATATCAAACAATATTTCATTGAGCCCGGATTATTTGGGGGCAACATCAACAGTAATCTCAACTCCTGTCCAGTGAAGATCATGCATAACATTAGTTGTAATTGTGGCCATCAGTTAGCCAGAGTGCAACGTGAATACTATATGGTAGTCTGTAGTAATTATCATCGTAATAAGTCAGGTCACAATGGGGTGACTTTTCATTGAGCTCTAGTCGCTAAGTAGGGGCCAACCCTCAATACCATTGCTTTCAACTTCTATAATCGTGAAATGTTAGAACTGGAAGTGGGCATACAAAATATCTCTCACTTCTACGTAGATCTCGGGAAAGTATTTTGACCCTCCGGGATCCATTTACATCTTAATCTCGGCCGCTATGAATGGGTTACGTGCAAGCATCCCCAAAACACTCCCCGCCGTTGCCGTCGTCGTCGACGCAATATAGTGGTCGATGGCCGGAGGTAGACGGTTTCATTCACCAGATCTAGAAGGGAGCACACACATAGCAATTGGGATGCTGCGCACTGAACCATAAACTTCTCATCTGGAATGTGTCTTCTCGGGGAAAGTTGGAGCCAATGGGAAGTTAGGGGCGTTGAGAGAGGCGGTGTCGGTACCTCCTCTAACAGATTTCATGATAACGAGATGAAAGTGATGTGCATGCCAGGCATAAATGACATCTGTCACGTGAGAAACACATGCTTGATGGTTGGATCGTGTTACATACATTGCCAACAGATTTGCGTACAACTTTACGAGCATAATTAATAATCATGGTCGGGGCTCTAATCGGCCCAACAAACTGTTTGTCTCTTGCTACAAAGAAGACGTTGAAGAATATCAAATCTATGCGATCGGAGAAGAAAAATATTATTATTTTTCAGTTATTCTAATTATACCTCAAAAATAAAATACAGCCAGGTGGGCAAAAAAAAGGCTTGTTCTTTTCTTATTTTCAGTGCTTTGTTCATATATAAGGGATGGTTGTTTCACCCCTTCCTTCCAGACAAATTTATAACAGTTGCAAAACCTGTGAGCGCAGGTAGAATGGAAATAATTATTGCTGCCATTTCTAAGAACTTGTCACTAGACGTAAAAGACGTCTTTTTGGGTGCTCTTGTACCTATCTATCGGTATACGGAAACTGTATATCTGGGAACGGTCATGCATGTAATAATTGACAGCTTAGTTCGTCTTTGAGATGAGTTTGAGATGCAAGTTTGAGCAGAGAAGTGGTCAGTCCACGGTCGGTCACTGAAGCATTTAGTACCTTGCAGGTGCAATGTTGCAGAAATAATTACAACGGTCGAGCTCTAAGATAAACTTACATAAACGTGCAAAGGTAAAACGAGCTGTATATTATGCATAAAATGGTCCATTACCTATACCAATTTGGTTTGACTCGCCAATGCTTTGACCAATGCTTTGACTTGCATGAATAGGGCATGACTTGATTGAACGGCATAATATTATATGGAATATAATTTACGAAGCCCAATTATTCAACTTTACCTTTATTGAAATTCCCATCATAATGGATTAACGGTGACAAAGGGTTCAATAATTTGACGATAATTGATATGATCAGCGTAGCAAAATTACTTTACTGCAGAAGACAATGCGAATAAAATGACAGTAATGCATGATTTTAAAACCAATATCCATCCGATTCGTAGACAAAGGGTCACATTCGCAAGCGACAACTTAACTCCAGGTATACACCATAATTAGAAATTGCAACGTCCAACACAGACACCTGTGTAACGTTTAGCTCTAACCCGTCTCGTA
Source organism: Nemoura dubitans (assembly GCA_921293005.1). NCBI lineage: Eukaryota > Metazoa > Arthropoda > Insecta > Plecoptera > Nemouridae > Nemoura > Nemoura dubitans. The sequence continues at coordinate 19,302,383 of OV121074.1, forward strand.
GGTAGAAAAGGCAGGAGGTGGCCGACCTACCGTGCTGTTGCTGTTGGTTTGTGATGACGAACACGTGAGGGACCCCAGACGCAGGTTAGGTTAGTGCGGAGTCGAGCGTCAGTCATCTTCCTTCGGAGCTGGTGGTTGGTCGTGTGAGAACACTAGGCTGCTCGGCTTTCGCGTCCAGTGTTCTATAGGATCATTCTGCGATATTGGGTTTGGTTTGGCAGCGAAATTAACGCTGAAAGTTCGACGGATTGATAACGTTAATATTTGTTTGTTATTGAAGTGTGCCTTTCAAAGGTGTTGTTGCACAAGGTAAGCTGCTCGCATGCTTTTTGTTGTGTACTTTGGTGGCCCGTGATCGATAAGATTTTGAGCTTTATTGTGGTTCGTGAATTTAAAGTTTCACTTTTAGACCATACTCGTTAATTTGATCGATTACCGTACCGCAGGTCTTGTTAAAAACTTAAAGGTCAGACTATCTAAAAAAAAAAACGAGTATAGGTATGTATAGTACATTAACAAAAACAACCACGATGATGTTTCAATTTGGATTTTGTCTAGTGATTTACTTTAGTTTGCATTTCGAATTTGAGAATGACTGTTGGTCTAGAAATAAGTTCTCATCTGTGGTAGCTTTATTTCATATCAAAAATAAGATTTGTAATCCCATGTATTTGGAAACAATGTTCCGCTTGCCACGCTTCCGCCACACTTTGCAGGCGCAGTAATTCGAACACTTCGCTGTATTTTCATCGACTAACGACACCCGGACTGGACCCACACCCTTAAAAATGGCCATAATTGTCTTTTGTTTTGTCCTACATTTGCTTGGCTACCGCTGTGATGCGCCCCCTGTCCACGCTGTCAGGTGATAGAATGACGAGACGCGTACCTACCTGTCTTCACAATCAACCCCTACCTGTTGGTCATTGCATCCGCACAACAAACTGCCCATTTCTCCCCGATTTGACCGTGCAAATTCACCAAAAAATCTCGCTGAAAGGACCTTACTGCTCACCACCTTCCTTTTATCTTTTTCTGCGAAAAGCGCTACTTTCATAAACTGCAAACACGGCAAGTTTCTTTATTTGCGGCTTTGCAATCTCTGGCGGCATTCGTTTATGGGATAAGATAGGAAAGGATATTATCCTTTTGATGGATATTTGATCAAGTCCAGTGTCCGCCTTTGGCTCCGACTCCGCGGCCGGAAGTCCAGCTTTTGGTCCGAGGGTTTATCTGGACTGGACATTGGCAGAGGATTGAATTGTCAATGGACCAGCCTTTGAGCTCCATGATTGGATTACTGTAGATGCGGAAAGTCACCATACGACATGGGAATCTCGATTGATGCCAGCTGACGAGTTGTGTTATACAATTTCCACCAGATTTTAGTACATATACATTGAAAATAATATAATGTCAACAGTCCTAGTAGTATTTGTGCCACAGCAATTTTTCGTACCCCATGTGCCGCCAAATGACTCGACCAATGTTTCGTAATATAGCCTTTCAAATTGGCTCAGTTCCCATGTCCGAATGAACGGGCCAAATTGCACTGGAAGCAAATATCAGTTTCAATTACAGCGGCTGCTAAAGTTTTATGATGTGTTGAACTAGAAGTTGATCGAAGCTAAATAAACTTGTCATCAAAATCATAACGATTATACTTGTTGACTATTATAGCATACCAGCTGCGATCGGCGAAACATTTGTGACAGCAGATCACAAAGCACTGAATCAAACTAATTGAACCTGAGAAACGACTATTTCTTTGCGAAATACCTGATTTCGATCGAGCATAATGTATTCTCCTGCTATGTCACCTGTGCTCGACATCGTCTTTGCAAGGATCTAAATCGATCAACATCATTGTGTTCCCAACATTATTTTCTCCCTATTTAAAGTGTTTGATTCGTCAATATAATATGCTGATTATGTTTAAAAAAATGCAGTATTTTTATCATTTTATGTCGTAAACACGTAATTGATTTTGCTGCTTGCAGTTCAGAGGGTTGCACTCGCACCCCCGACTTTAACCGCAAGACGTGGCTAGGACAGTCGCTTGTTCCTGTCGGGGTGGCCCTCCCGAGGGGAAGGGGGTGCACGTCCACTATATCGTTGTAGGTTGTAGCTATGGCGCGAGACACAATTGGCGAAATTTGTGAAATAAATGGCGGTGACTGCCATAAACAAAGAAAGGCACATAACGGCTGCGCTGACAAATAATTCATCAACGGTCCACCGCTGAAAAAAAATACCGACATTGAGCGAACTTTACATATTATGTCAAATCACCCTTCTATAGCCAAACCCGAGAACCCGCGGCACTTCCAGCGCTGCGCGAAGCTGTTTTTATTATTTCTCATTATAAATTAGTTTTGCGTCCCGTGTAGTGGAGTTCCCGTGCCGGTTCTCAGGTTCTAATCTTGCGCATCTTGCAGGGGTGTGCTACCGGCCCGTATATTGGAGTTCCCGTGCCGGTTCAAATGACTGGCTACGTGAAGTCCCCGAGTTCTAATCTTGCGCCTCTTGCAGGGGTGTGCTAGCCCGTATACTGGAGTTCCCGTGCTGGTTCAAATGACTGGCTACGTGAAGTCCCCGAGTTCTAATCTTGCGCCTCTTGCAGGGGTGTGCTACCGGCCCGTATACTGGAGTTCCCGTGCCGGTTCAGCCACATGGCTGGCTACTTGAAGTCCCCGGCACCGCCCGTGGCAGCACACCACCAGTTCCACCCACCGCACCACGGCGTGCCCATGCCGGGGCTCTCGGGCCCTTTCGGGCTGCAGCACGCCCTCGACTCGGTGCACCCCGGGGTCGGGTACCCCCCAGGTACGTTGCGCTATGCTTTGTTTGGTGAATGCATGGAAATTGGCGGGTTAGTGTGCGCCCATTTCGACAGTCTGCATTCGTTGGAGACTTGCGCTGGGAAAACCATGTATGTCTCATAAACACCCGAGTACCTACCACGCTGCAGTTTTTGTTATTTTTCGTAGAAATTGCGCTTTAGGTTTGCTCTACTCATGTTCTGAAACATGGACATGTAAGCACAATCTTAGACTTTCGTAATCGGCTTGTTTTATATTGAGTTTTGTGCGAGATATTTATCAATGTTTATTATGTTTATCCCCGATTCTATAGAAAATATAAATTATTTGTTCCATTATTTATTTGCTCATGTTTCGGTTGAAACTTCCAAAGAACTAAAATTTCGCAATTTTTCCGAGCGTTATTCGATGCTTTTGTGGTACTAAATACGGAAGGGGGGGGGGGGGGGGGGGTATTTCTTATGTCACACTTTTTTGGTAAATAACAGCGAATTTTAAAATCAAAAGTCAAATCAAATTGTTAATTTTTATTGCAAAAACTATATGCTTAGTTCCGGTTGGTGAAACTCGCCGGTTTTTAAACTGCATTGAAGTGCACCGTATATAGGTATTACGCCACAAGTTTTGTCCGGGTGATGATTTTCGCCAATTTTGTTTGCAAATTCAAAGGTATAAAATTTCATTTCTAAAAAGGAAGTGGGGGGGGGGGGGGGGGTTGTCATGGAATGTGACGTAACTCTAGAGGGTTGTTTGCCAATGTGTGACAAAATGTGATTAGGATGGAGGAAAGGTCAAAACGTTGCCTAAAACTTTCATTGAGAATACTTTGGGTATAGGTTCCATATCAAGCTTGATCTCTACTTGTTTTTGTAAGGAATGACCAGTGGCTGCAATATCTGTTCAAGGTTCAGTTGGTACATGAGCCAGCCAGCCAGCCACTCACAAATTTCATTTCCAATTTCGAGAACTGATAGCATTTCGCTAAGGAAATTGAAGCAATTGTAGGTATCTCTCTTGCTTTCTTGCCATTCTAACTTCGGTTTCATTTCCTTCCTCTAGAGCCGACAGATGAACAAGTCAGATCAGGGATAGGCAAATCATTCAAATATATCTTCGAAATCACGGTGCTACGGAAGATTTAATCGGACCACGACATAATAGTCATACATATTATATGCCAACTTCCAAGTCTTATTTATACCTCTGCAGATCATCGCACATTTCTTTAATTGAGCCCTGTAATCTCGTTGATTTAGCCTGCATCTGATAGTCCTCCGATTAGAAGCGGGCACTACGGTGTTGTGTGCGTTAGTTGTTGACGCGGGTGTCGGTGCCGGTGTGGAAGCCCTATGGGGACGTGAGCATATCCCTCGGGGTAGCCGCGCTGACCCCACACCCCCACACCGCCAGACCCGCGAAGCATACCGCGCTCTAGGTCTTCGGGCGTTCAACCATGCCCCAGAAGGACTGTTATACTCGTGTCGGGATTACAATATGTGGATTATATTAGATTGTCATTATATGATTACACGACTCCAGATGAAATATGTGAAAATCCTTCTCAAATCATTACTTAATTTCATTAGTTTTGATTGATAGGATATATTTAATAGATAATGAATTCAGCTTGGAAACCGATGACTTGATGTTCTATCAATTAGAAGGGCGTATAATGCTAATGATGGATCTGAATCTTGCCGTTCTTTACGTTGGCTCTAAAAGACTACATGACATCGATTTCGTATGCATGAGATCGATAGTCAAATATGAGCCTAGCCTTTTTGGTCTATAGTTGCACATACACCCACACTATCCATAGTTGAAACTTATCGCGATCAAGCGGTTCGATTTGACAAGTTAAAGTCCGATGTGGTTGACCGTTGTTCTGTTCTTGTGTAGCCGTTCCTGGCTATTATTACCATCAGGAGCCGGGTCCTGCAGGTCAGCAATCTTACAGGGAGGAAACTGCGACGCGTCCTGCCAGTCAGGCCCCCAGACACCCCCGGTCTGATTTCGACGAGAAACTCCGGGAGTTGCGGGAATCTCTCAGTTTCCCCACCTCGCATTCGGTTGCTCCGGACGGTCTAGTTACCTTCTCCCGATTACCTCCCGGTAAACTACGGCTGAAGACTTAATACGTTGATATTCTTGAAATTATCCATGTTAACCGTGCGAAGCTGACCTTTTTTGAAACGTGAGCTAACGCACTCGTCATTTGGGAAACGATGTCATTTGCTTTCTGCGATACATAAAATAAGTCACACATGTTCGTAAATCAGCTGATATACGTTTCCCGAATACCGAGGCGTTTCTGTTCAGTTTCACAAGAGGACATCTTCGAGCACTTTGTGTTTGTGACTAACTTTCTGCATTCTTCGCAGGGAGTGACCAGACCTTTGTACCGTATGATAGGGCCGTTGCAAACCCAGGATACCAGTACAATTTCACCCCCGAGTTCAAGGCTAGCGACTTGGCCAAAAAGCAACGGGGCAAGAGGCCGTTACAGCTCCCCGGTCCCGTTCGCGGGCCTCAGGACGGCAAATTAGAACCATTTGACACGGCCTCGTTTACGTACGGCGCGGATGGCATCGTAAATTTCTCGAAAAAATACAAAAGTGCCGGTAAATCCAAATGATATTATAACTGACATACTTATTTAAGGCTCAATTTACCTGGGGATTCTATTAATGTAAGCAGATATGAGACGGATTTCTGATAGGTCTCCGTTCCCAACCGTTCCAGCGCGCGGGAAACAAGTTGTCACGGCCAAAAAGGGGCGGGGGAGGCCCAAGAAGAGCCCTCCAGAACCTCGCGAAACGACGGCCAATCCAGTTCGGGACACTGGCATCACAAATGCTTCCTTTTCGGAACCTAGTGCCCCCTACTTAAAAATGGAGCCACTGAATGCTGCGAACCTCCCCGTGAAGCCTCATGCCGGCTACACAGTCGTGACACCGTACTACAACACGGACGCAAACGCTCCAAACGGCGCAAACAACCAAAGAAACAAAAACCAGCCAAAGACTACCGAGTCACACGACGCGGGCGCAAACGCCGCAAAGGTCGTACAACACCAAAGAAAAGAGGTCTTACCATCTCCGAAGACGTTCTCCGTAGCATCGGATTCCTTCCGAGGCATTCACTCGGGATACACAGTGCTCACCCCGAATACGTTAGCCAACATGCAAAACCCGGTGACTCCGTACAATTTGCCACACGACACCGATTACTACCCAACGACAGTTCCAAGTTACTTCTCACTAAGTGAAAGCATCGCAAGTCATCAGCCATTCTATGGACACAGCAGCGCACGCCGTTTGAGCTCGGCGCATGGTGCCATTGGGTCCCCGTACCAGTACATCCAAACTAGTGGCTGCTACTTCCCTCCGGCATACTCTGCTGACGTCCCAAAACGTTCATCCTCTGGACCGTACTTCGTTTCACACTATCCGGGCTCTGCCTACAATGCCAATGGAGGCTACAATACTTCTGCTAATTACAATGCATCTACTGGTAACAGTGCATTTCCCGCGTCCTCTGGTTGCAATGCATCTGCCGCTTACAATGAACCCTCCGACTACAGTGGACGTCTTGACGGCTACAATGCGAATGACTCGTCCATGCCAAACGATAGCAACTTAAAACCAAATGACTGGAGTTCGTTCATGCCAAAAAATACCAGTCTTGTGCCAAATGAAAATGAGCTTAAACGTGATAACAGCTCCGTGCCAAATGAAAATCACTGTGATAGTTACACCATGCCAAATGAAAAATGTATTTCCAATGAAAATGAATCGGCCACTCAACTGACATCGACGACCAACGAAGCTGCAGGAAATGATATCATAGAGCTGTTAGACATTACATACTCAAACTTGAACGCGGAGTTTATTCTGCCGGACCTTTTGCCACCGATAATCCGGGCTGAAACGGCGAGTGCCGACGCACTGACGACGCCGGCCGACGTCCAGGAGACGGCCAAACCTGACTCCACGACGGTCTCGCCGGTCGACGCACCTGCCGGCGATGATGGACACTCCGCTGTGGACTCCCCGGACTCGGAGTATTTCTCCCCGTCGTCCTGCAGCTCCGACAAGCTCTATATAGACGAGGAGGATGAGGAGGATGATGACGGTAAGATTCCTGACTAAGAAAGGGATAGGATTATGGTTTACATCATGCATTATTATTATTGTTGCAATTTGTCGGTCTTATTATATATCTCGAACGGTGCTATTTGAATTCCAAATATTTTATCATACTGACTAGATTTCTCTGCATTTTCTACTAGAAAATGTTCATTGTCTAAATTTTGTTTGCATTCCATCCCATCCCAGTTGGGAAAGTAGTTCTTCTAGTTATAAAATTAGAAGAAGAGATGGTGTTCAGGATTAAACATTCCTGCGAAAATGTGTGCACATTGGGCAAAAAATGTCTGGTACTTTGCAGATGCACATATTTACCTAATTTTAATTGCAATGTCTATAAAACATTCCACGAAGAGAACATTTTTCGCTCTCGCTCCCTTTCAGTTTAAAATGTTGAAGTTAGCGCTCTACCCCAACCTTCCAAAACTTAATAGGATCTAACGTATCATTGACATCAAAGCATTCTCCAAATTTAGATAACGACATGCGATTTAAAATTTACTTCACAAAGGAAACATGTCCAATAGCCATATTTGAGAAGTTAATTGCGTGCACATGCGCTTCATCGCATAACGCAGATGATTGAAATGAGCCGTGTACCCGATGGTCGAAACAAACGCTAATTCCTGACTACAGCAGCCGATCGATTGTGATAGAGTATTTACCCGGGCCGTAACTCGTTCCACGTGACTTGCCATTGCATCGTCAAATCCGAATTGGAATGCTTTTCAATTTTCTTAAGACGCGGTATTTCTTTGTGGAAATCAATTTGCCCATACTCTCTTATTTCACATCTAGTCCGATTGTAAACATCTTCTTGGACACTAACAAACGGCTGCGTCGGTTACTTAAATACTTTCGTGTACGGCTGGCTACCTGTCTTTGAGACATGCGATATCGGTACCTCGGTATTTGTGATCCGATCACAGTTGAGGCGTTCGTAGGAACATGGTACTTGGTCGGTAACCGGGCTTCGAAAGGGGCACGCTGCGGTCAAAAATAACACTGTTCATAGGTGCCTGAGGTTTGTCAACAAAGGCACGGGGCAGCGAGATGTTTCGCAAACTTGCTCCAGTGAATTTGTTGCAAATAGCTGCAAGAACCCTAACTGACACTAAGTGATGTAAATGGACAGTGTAAACTGCACACCCTTGAGAGCCCTAAAGATCCAGATCAACATGATCCGCCCCAGATTGTATCTATCGGTGCAAGAAAATATCGGGTAACTACACAGCGCCTGTGAATGAGTGTTTTTACCAAACTTGAGTACAGCGCGATACGATTTTCCGATTTATAAAAAAAAAATAATAATCATCCTTAATCCTCAAAATAAAGCACGCTTCATATAAAGCAGCCCTGACACTGCAGAGGCCCCGGGTAAAATATACCATTTCCAGATTGATTTACTCTATTTCATCCCTTTTGATGTCGTGTAAATATAAAAATGACTGTATCCACGTACATAGATTCACCCTAAAAGCCTATACCGACGGCCCCGGCATCTGCTTCATCAAGCAGTGACTAAAATAAAACAGCTATTGTCAACCCCTATTTAACTTCACTCTCCAGCCAGTTGGAATAAAAAACTGAAATTGGTACAAGACTCTGCAATTATGGTTGAATTCACAGCCAAGGAGTCGTGAATCATGTTCGGTATCATCGATTGGCGCTATACACTTGGTACCGTGGCAATTGATACGACCGACGTTTGTCCGTTTGTTTAGCGTGTCGCCCGACGCACGTGGCGTGGGTTGGTTTGGGGTCTTCGAGTGGACTCTCTTGCGGTATGCCATGAGACCCAACAGTTGGGCTGCCTCTTGACACCACCCTATGTGCGTTCGGCATCGCGAGGTTTGCAGTCGCCCTTCAATGATGTCACAGACCGCAGTCACTGGCACTTGTGCACAAATGCCTAGCGAATTGGACAATTTTCAATCAGTCTTGCTTGTTTCATTTTTATGTTGTCGGTTGTATCTAGAAGTTCAAAACTCGGTATTTCTCATTTCTCATGAGTGGTTTTGCATCTCGCTTAGGTATATGCGTGAAATTCGCACAGATCAGAACTTTCTCCTTTGCTTTAGTTTTGTTCTTAGAACTAGATGTAAAAAATATGAGATTTTTTGTTATTGGGTAACAATAGTGTTGAGGAAGTAACAGGTTTTAGTATAGATTGTTAAAGATACCTATAAATATTTTGTTCACTAAAAATTTAGCTGCGTACTCAACATCTGTCGGATGTACGGTGTGCCTACTGCAAAGTGCAAACTCAACTCGCGGGCGGGCTTCGATCGATTTTCTGCGTCGTGTCGGCCGTCGTTTAGTTGAGCTGAACAAACTCGGCGAGCGAATGTGAGAAAACGCCAGCTGAAAAGTGCGAGGAGAAGGAATGAAGGGATTTGCTAGTTTTACTCGTTTCATGGCGATGCCTGCCTTGATTCCATTGCACAAATTCTATTCACAAACTTCGCGGCAATCCAAGTGTGACACAATGAATCTCTGCTCGCGGCTCCATCCATACACAGATGAGTTTTATTTACTCCCGAAACCACAATTGAGGGATGAAATTATTCAAATGAAAATATCGATGTTTTCCTTTTCCCTCAATATTCTCGGATAATTTACAACGATAGGCAACGCTCGTTGAGTTTAGGTCTGGTTTTAATGGTGCCAGATTAAGCCGGTTGTGTCAAAATTGTGCCAAGTTAGTATCTTACATGAATTGCTCAAGATTTGCTATAGTGTATCACCTGTGGTATCACCTTATATTACTACAATATACGGCCAAATATCACATATGATTTGTGTATACTTGAATGTTGATGCTATAGGTACGAGTTCTAGGTGAATGAAAATTTAAAAAATATTTCGTCCATTTTTCTTGCTGGTGATGGGAGTTGGTTAACACCCAAGATTTTGATCCCGCTTTCCCCGCGATTGCACCTTCAATCCCCGGGCTCCGAAACGGATGCGCTCGGGCTGCGTGTTCTTGGTGCTGGATCATGCGTCGGATCGACCCGGTAGCAGCTCAGAACCAGGTTTGGAAAAAACCTATGGGGTTTTATTAAACGCGTGGGTTCTAATGGGGTTTTAATGGGTTTTAATGGGTTTTAATGGGTTCTAATGAGTTTGAATGGGGCTTATAAAATTTTAAAACTTGATTGTATAAAAAACGAAACAGTGAAAAATTGAAAGTAAATAGAAAACTTGAGAAGGTCACCAAAGTTTCCGCTGAGATCGCGTAAAATCGTAACAACTTGCTCGGGATTTTGAACCGCATTCGGTTTTAGGGTCGCTGAAAATGCCGCGTTCGGTCCAAGCTTGTAGAAACAGAACACTTATACCTATAGCTGCTCTTCAAGTGCAGACCTGTCGAAAACATCGTCAGTAACTCGGAATTCATGTGATATATAACTATATTTAGACAAAAACACAGAAGTACCAGCCCCGTTTTTCAATACCAGCCCTGTTATAAGAGAATGTAAATTTTCTACTAACCACACCGGGTATAGGGGCCGAATTTTATTGTCTAATTAGGTAATTAATGACGTTGATAAAAACTGGTGTAAATTTGTGTTAGGTGAAAGAACTTCGACCAGAAATTTGGCGACACATGTTCAACAAATATAAGCCCATGATCGAACAATAAACAAATTGGTACATTTTTGACAGCTGACAACGACATGGAAGCGTGCCACCGGAACCAGATGTGCTAAGCTTTATCATTCTTGGAAAGAAAACACTTTTTCGCAATAACACCACCCAATCGTGATAGCGAACTTGTTCCAATTGTTAGGAGCCACGCAAAACGTGACTGCTGAGTTCAGACATTGGTGAAAATTCACGATTATGGTTGTAATAATTGCAAGCTGACTCGTGGAATCTCCAGATCTAAGATCCGGGCTCTGGATATAGCAGATATTAGGTGAGGGCTCGAAGGCCCCACATTTGGTATGATATTTAGATGGAAAGACCTACGAACGTATATACCACAATTGATAATGCAATCTTTTTAGCAACTTCAGCATTCTATTAACTTGAACCCTGATATTTATCTGATAGTGAAAAGAGTAACTGCTTGGCATCCCCGTGATTTAGTCAGGTCAAGACGACCATTCATTTAAAACGTAATTTATTAGGATCACAAAGCACACAATGCCTCGGCACTAAACACTAATGCCACCTAATCCCTGAATTGCTGCTGGTTTTTTCACCCATAGCGTTGTGCAGGAGCGGGACATAATGTCAACTCAGCACGGAAAAAACGCCCTGAAAAACTTTCAAAAAAATCATGCCAACTTTGAAATTTTTATAGAACGTGGACCAATATCCAAGATGAAAAGATTATTTGAGGAAAAACAAAGCCGTAAAAAAATGAAATAAAAACTTTGCTATCTAAAAAAAATGGTATCGTTCGCGTTGTTTTTCGTCTTAAATCCATCGGTGGTCACGTGACGTCGAAGCGGGCGAGGCGAGGCAGGACGTTCTCCCGCTGGCCTGGCGGTTTATTCCATCATCGTGGGCCCATGTATCCATCCCGTCGTCTCTGCGCTGCCCCATCCCATCCCATCCTCGTGCAGCCTCCCATGCAGCAGAGCCCGTGCGAGCGGAGGCAGCGAGTCCTAAGCCGGCTTAGCGCCGAGGACCACGGAGCTTTGTTCGCTTCGATGTGACCCCTCATTCCCCCCGACTCCCCCCCCCCCCCCCCTCCATCATACCCGCACTGGCAGCCTACATTACGCCTGATATGGGCTTGCTAGTCATATCTGCCCCGAATGGGATACGCACTTCCATTTCAAGTAGACCTCGGCGATAACGTGCTGACTGGGCAGTTTTTGAAAAACGGATTGCCCCAATCTTTTGATGCCAATTTGACGAAGTCTAATTTTTTACAGTTGTAAAATTGCTAAGTATTTTTTGGTCAATGGTCGATTGCGCTTAATCACTCGCAAAGAAAGACTAGAGCGCTCAACAACGGAAACGAATCATGAAATATCTTTACTCGGCTTTTCAGGTTTTCCGACGGGCATAATTAAACCGAGTTTCATATACCTTCAGTTTTCGCGGTTATTTCTTTTCTTTTGTTTTAAATGAAACCCCAGCAATCATTTTGAGAGTATAGCGACGCTTACTAACGATCGCCGCTTCGTATCTTTGCAGGGGTGAATCCTCGGAAGCAGCGTCGGGAGCGGACGACGTTCACGAGGGCCCAGCTCGACGTCTTGGAGTCGCTGTTCGGCAAGACGCGCTACCCTGACATCTTCATGCGCGAGGAGGTCGCCCTCAAGATCAACCTGCCGGAGTCCAGAGTACAGGTATTACCATTTTTCTGAAATGAATTATACTTGAAGCTAATTTTCAATTGTGTCAAATTTACAGTCTCGCAGAAGGAATGCACTTCAAAACAGATCAACCGCGCAAATCATTGTTAGAAACTGATTTAAATAATACTGTTTACCAGTTAGGCAGAACTATATATTTTTTACCTACATACTCCCACTTGACTGCAGAATGCACTTCAAAACAGACCGTCTTCAAAAATCATTGAAAACTAATTTTTTCTAAATTATTATACCTATTTATTTATTTAATTAACTGAAAATTGTGTATTTGTACGGGTTTTAAAGAAGTATATATTATAAATACATACTTTTTACCATTATACCAAACGATGGTTTTTATAATATATAAAAAGTTATCCTCAAGCTGGTGCCAATTGAACTTTCGTGACAGACACTGAATTTTAGGGACGCAATCACTATCACATTTACATTATTATTGGAATATCCACGTGCAGTTTACAAATAACATAAGCAATTATTAGTAGCTTTTCGACTCTAATTTGCATTGCAATAAGCACGGAGCAATCGTATGCCTCGGTAATCCCCGCACAGTATCGATTGTCGAATATTAATCCGTATAAAAAGGTGATATTAGTCCAGGGTAAACAGTGGGTGCGTGTGGCTCGAATGCACCCGACGCGAAGTCGTGCCCACTGCATTGATTGCGCGACACTGCAATAGCATTGAATGCCTCCTGCCTCCTGCCTTCGCATTATATATGTTATGGGGAACATTCGCAGTTGACACAAGGATAAAGTCAGGATCCCGTGGAACTGATGTCTTTAGCGATGTCTCCATTCGACATGAAGCTAATCCCGCCATTGATGTCGGCTGATCCTTGCACCTTGAGCCTCCACGGGCAGAGCTAGGTCAAAATTCAATTCGTGATATCGGGGTGTAGGTCTGGCGCTGATAGCTCATTTTTCGCGACTTGGAATGTAGCATGCGTTTGTGTCCGTACATTTTTACTTGGTCGTTGTTTGCATCTCGGGAAACGGTTTCATGTGCTTTCCGGAGCTAATAATTTTCTCAATTTTAAGTATTCGGACGCTAGGTTGTACTAATGCATGCTCAACTTTACGGAGGAGTATAACTTGGGAAGTTAGTTTCCTCCGGTCCCGCACTCCATGCTAATCCCATCAAACTGTTGATGCTCTTGGCGAGCTGAACACAGAAAGTCGATCAGAGTGCGTGTGTTCTGGATTCGGTGTGTGTTCAGCGAACGCATGTCGTGCGCCCGCGGGCAGGCAAACAGCGCCGCGTGTGACGTTTACCCGGGGGTAGGTAATCAGTTTATACCCGCAGCGTCGGTCATTAGACAATCCAATTCATTGGGAGGGAATTGAGCGGAGTGTGACGCGTTTCAAACTGTGACCGGGGATGGGAACGGTGTATATAATCGTTCGTTTCTTAAATGTTTTTCTGTTACTTTTTCTACAGCTAAATGTTTAGCTATTTTTTAAAATCAAGATTTCGTGCTCTCAATACCATTTTTATGGTGAAATTTTCTATTGCTGTATTCTTCTTGTTCGTGGGAGTCTCGGCCGTCCCCTTCTTGCCAGGAAGCAGTTTATCTGGCTTCATCCAACAGAAATCACGGCAAAATGCGTCACGTCAAATACGCAACTTTTCTCGGTTTTCTCGCCACACTTTTTCTCATTCACAATTTCCAAAGCAGACAAAAAAGGCTACGAATTTGTCACGTCACGGGGTATAGAACGGGGGAGGGGGGATCGGCGATATGAATTTCATTGCCACGCAATTTTCAAGCCCGCGTTCTCATCTTTTTCATCAATTTTTTTACTCGCAGAGTCAGTAGGGGTCTGATCTCTTCTGCTCGGCTCTTGCGAGCCGTGATTGTGCGTAAGACCATTGTTGCTGGAATCTCTACAGCCTCCTCTCTCCTCGGTCGCCACAGAAGACTTGACAGTGTCTCCATGCTTTATGCGCCCTCAGCCCTTCACGGCACTCGCATGCTCTTGCCATGCAGCACCTATTTCCATTAGCCTGCGGAGCAGCGAAAAAGAGCGGATTAGACCTTTGAGAATAAAGGGCCCATGGGTTGGGGGCGCTGTTCTACAGGGGTGTAAATGACTGGGCCAATGTTTGCACGTCTGAGCCGACGGGGAGGGGGCTGCAATGTGTGCACGACACAGAAAATAGATTCGAGGGATGAGGGTTGAATATCTAGAATAATGAAATCACATCAACTGTTTAAAATGGCTCGGCCAGGCCGTCGGGAAAAACGATACAGTGCAGGCGATGGGGGAGGTAGGGCGGGATGCGACGGAGCGGACGGCCAAATTGAGTTTCAATTTGCAATGAATTGATAGAGCCGATCGTGCTCGCTTCAGTGGAGTCTGATAACAATGAACACTGTATCAATATTCAATAACGCGTGAATTGTGATTGAGCGGGAGGACGAGATGACGAGCCCGACGGATTTCGGTGGAAGATGAATCGATGTAAATCTCAAGGGGCTCGGAACCGGAATGTCGCTGGCTCCACGCGGTGGCACGGGATTCGTGTGATAAGCCGACCTCTAAGAGCTAATTCGATTGTCGTGTTCTCTTGCAGGTCTGGTTCAAGAACCGGCGGGCAAAGTGTCGCCAACAACTGCAACAGCAGCAACAACAACATCAGCAGACCCTTAGCGGCTCCCCGACCAAGTCCTCGAGAGCCTCCAATAACAACAACAAGATAAAATCTTCCGCCAAATCGCCCCCGCCCCTGACATCGTCGTCGTCGTTACCTCAGCCGCCGCTCATCAAAAACAATCTCGCGAACAATGCCAGTGCGTCGCCCCCGCCGAACAACGGCATGATGTCTATCAAGAAAGAGTCTTCGCCGGGCGTGCCGACGTATCACCATCAGCAGTCGACCACGGCGACGACGCCGTCGACGGCGCATCGCATCAACGTGCCGAACGGTCCGACGACGCCGTTGGGAGGCGGTAGCAGCGCGCCGTCGTCGATCATGACGACGCCGAGTCCGCCGGTGACGCCCGGCAGTTCGGCGGGGTACCAGACCGACCCCCTCGGCCCGGCGTACAACTTCTGGGGCCCGACGGGCAACTCCAACGCCTCGTGCTATTCGCAGAACTACGGCCAGTATTACAGTCAGATGGGGATGGAGTACTTCCCGCCGCCCCCGCAGTCGGTGAGCCACCACCACCAGATGTCTGCGGGCTCGGGCAGCGGGCCCAACCTGTCCCAGCACTACTCTTCACACAACCAAATGCTGGCGGCGGGCTATCACCATCAGATGGCCGCCTACTCTGGCATGGGCATGGCCGGCCACCAGACGTTCAATTCGGTCCGACACCAGGACTGCAGCCTGGACTACCAGTCGGACAAGTACATTTTAGCGGACTAGCGGCGCAGGCGGCGGTGAGGCCCGGTACGTGCATCCGAGTGACTAGTGTCCGAATTACGGCGTCGCGTCTAAGTGCTTAGTGCCTTGCAAGAAGTCGTCGTCTTCGTACGAATGCTCGTCGTGGTTTTCTTTCTAATGTTCGTGTTCTGTCCGTCAAAAGTGTGCGAATTTAAATATCGCATCGAGTTCAGATGGCAGCGTGTTTTTTGCTCCATAAAAGCCAACGAAATGAGTTTTTAAACCACGCACCGCGATTTTTTAATGTTGTATTCAAGAATTTCTTGAATTCTTATTTAGCTTTTAATAGCATACCAAATAATGCATTCTTATATCATATCTCATTCAGAAGCTTAATTTTTTATTCCTGTTTTCTAAAGCTTTTATTCAGATTCAGATTTTATCATGACTTCTATATTGTTATGGCCCGCAAGTGGTCCTAAAAGTGGTCCTCTGCGAAGGATTCTCTTCCGCATTCAGTTTTCCTCCAAGATTTTGACCTTATACATTTTTATAGTTTTACGCGTGTTTATAGTGATATGATGTCATATTCCACTTTTCAAATATTTGTTACACAAAATAATGTTTGTAACATGCATCTATAAAGGCACTCAAAACAGTAGCACAATCTTATCAGCCTTATATGATATCAATGAGTTAACAAATCTCAGGTAAACAAAAGATTCTCGTTCCACAAGGAAAAGGTTACAAAAAGCATGCTAATGTCTTATGTACCTACTCGATTTCATTTTTTTTTCGGTGTGCCTAAATCGAGGCCTAACCCTGACTTCCTACATATGCACAATCTATCAATATTATTTGCCAAGAATTATATAATTAATTGTCAAAAAGAAAGTATTGTGATTTTGTTTGCGAACGACTATTGTAAATAATATCGACCCAATGAGAATGTGTCTTCACGTTTCAATCGTCCCGACATCCTATCTCCTTATCACGATTTGGCGCCCCCACAGTTCTAACTTCCAGGGGCTCTGCCGGCTAATCGAGGGCTGCACGGCGGCCGGGTCTCAAATTGCCTCAAACACCGAAAAGCGCACGGCCGTCGGCTTGTTTTGTTCCCTCACGATGGTGGCTTCATTGTTTCCGCGAGTCGCGTGCTGGTCACGTGACTTCCGCTGCTGGGGCTTCTGATTGCTTCATGGAGGACAGGGAGGCTGTCTGTATATCTCGCCTGTGATCTCTCTCACGGTCGCATATGCCGAGATCAGTTCGCTGAATTGCTGATGGGAATCGGATGGTTCAAACAGAAACCCCGACGCTTCCTTACAGTGGATACAGAGTCAACGACATTCTTCTTACCACACAAACGAAGCGACGTTTTGCATTTATTTATTTATTTATTTATTTAAGTCATTGAAATTCCTATACTGTAGGGTACAGTGGGAATGTACAGACTATTTCCAGAGAAGGTGGGTCTGTGCTGAACTGTGAAGTGTTCTGTACGAGATGAACGCTGTCTGGGTGCTTTCCTGTAAACATGGGCACGGGAAATTTGGAGGTTGAATGAATAGTTAGGTTTTCTAAACTTCTTGGTGGGAAAGTCTCAATTTTCTTACATTTTTAATTTCCCTGTCAACTTTGTTCCGCAAAGGTTTCAGGATTATAGGGCTCAAAAGCATAATATCATCAATAATTAATGTCGACAGCACAATGCACAATATAAAATGCTGAATCGTAACTTTAAATGGTCACAGATCAAAGTTTGCAAATAGAAATACAATTTTAAATATTAAGTTATGGGCTCCACATACTGCAAGTTGGATAAACTATAACTACCATTTCGACTATTTTCAACGAAAGGCTAAAATATGGGTGATTTTAACTAGGGAGAATATAAATCCGTTCGAGGTCAACGAGTTCAAGGAAAACTGGAATTTTCGACACATGGTCGAGCCACAAAATATAAATAGGTATAGACCAAAATAACATCGATGCCGCATAAGCCCATGGTAAGTGGTCAGCACGATACCTCAATCAATCGCTAATCTCTACAGATCGTTCGTTTGTGGAATTGGATCCTGCACTCCGGTGCTCAATTAGCCCTCGAACGGGTCGTGAACGACGCTCGGACACGTGCCGACGCCGACGCCGACGCCGCACCGAGCGTCGGTCTACAGGCGTCCATTCACAATGCCTGGAGGGGCGAGTCCAGCCATTGGAGAACATAATCGGCGCCGTTGCAATTGAAAATAAAGCGCAACCAAGCACCAACCATTGCGTTCTCAACATGCGCTTTCCATTTATGAAATGTGTACTTACTCCGCATGAAGTTTCAAGCCATGGAAATAGGAAAAGGCTCGTATTTTATTTCCGGTCGTGCAAATTGATCTATGAAAAGTCTGGATTTGGTTTAAACGTTTAAGGTAGTACGAAGAGTGGCTTACGTCCAATTATCTCCAATGGCAATTAGTGTTCTAATGATCTGATATTTTCATACAATAATCTGTAGCTCAAATCCACTCACATACCGGATAGCACCCCAAAGTCGCTAGTCAGAAGTTCACAGAAAGAAAATGATCTAATCAATTTACTACAGATCTATATAGTCTGTCTATCAATGAAGGGCTAAAGAGATTACCAGCATAAGGGTTGTTGTAGGTACAACAAGGCATTAGAACAACCCTCGACGATAAACCACCCTTAAATTGCGCCACGTGCTAGTCTTTAGCGGCAGGTACGTACGTGTATAGTATATACTCCTTCACTTATGATGCAGTTAGTCTAATTGGCTGTTTCAATTCATCTGACAATGCTGGAGAGAGTTTCATGGGGATCGAATTTGGCGGTATTGCATACCATTAATTTCCTTGTTTTCATTGATTCTGAACATAAAAAACTCGTTATTCGTGTAGTGACTAGTGGATGAAGGTGTGTGCTAGCTGTTAGTATGTACATTAAATATTCTAGCAGCACTTTTATTTATCTTACGTTCCGTAACGTGGGCACTTTCGTGGTCAGTATTATTTTCACTGTGTCATACCTATAACCTCATATCTTGGCGAAGTTTTTTGGTGTGACTACGTTCTTAATTTGGCTACTCGTCGAATCTCTCCTCAGTTTACAAGAAAATATCAAGCTAAAAAAATTATTTGTATCAGTGCTTGTGCCAGACTTTAATATACCTATATATAAACTTCGTACGTGATAAAAACAAGACTGCTCTAAAATTTACGTTACATATTACAAACGGTGCCGTTCCTTCCTGGCTTATTAGTTATACGCACACCGATAAAATTCGAGATGTAATGTAATACCAATTAAAGCTTCGCTCCATTTTTCAATTCAAATTTTAAATAAAACCGATCCAGCAAAGCCAACTGCCGACCAGCACCGCACCGCTCATTTGACCAGGTAAAGCTTTGATGTATTTTGTTTTTACCCAAGGAGACTCGGTATATGTTTCTTTGATCGTCATGATTATTTCCTTTATGTTATACTTCGCTAATGAATAAGTTAATGCCAAGTTAATACCTTTTGGGACACAACTGTCGGGTTTGCGTCAATGTGCGTCTATTTAAGGGGGATGGCTGGTGGGGTGCTCGTCGGAGGGAGTACTTGGGGGTGGTTTAAGGACCCAACTATCTGAAAGAACCTCATTTCTCTGCCTGATTAACCACGGATCTTGTTTCACCGGGGGTGGGTCTGCAGGGGCGGAATGGGAGTGGGCAGGGGGGGGTGTGCAGTGCGAAAGCGAGGAGGTAGAGTTCAGGGCGAAGAAAAGGGGCCTTTGCGACTGCAGAACGTAATTAATTAAGATACTTGAAAACATTGTTCATTATACGGGGTAGGTTTCGCAGTTCGCTATACACCCAAACCAATGGCTGCAATGGATTATGATTTTCGATGAACGCAAAAGGCAACTTTGATTTTATAATTTTGTACAACCGTTCTGCCGAGAAGCCAACAATGTGGCGCGTGCCGTGCCCAGATATTTCCCCATGCTCCATACTCCGACTCCTTGTATAATGTAATTTAAATAACGTGTAATTTGTAAATGAAATTAAAATGTGTGTATCTAGTAACCTACGTGTGTTGTATTCCGTATTATACATTTTAATCACTTAGTTTTTGAAGATTAGCTTTTGATATTACAGGTGGGATTTACTGGGCGGTATGTAGTGGGTGTAGGTGTGTGTGGTGTGTTTATTGTTAGAACACACAAAAACTCGTTTGTGGTATAAATAATAATTATGTTGGGATAATACCAGGTTTGCGCAGAGTTATGCGAGGAAAGTCCTTTGAGCTCTTTGTAAGCTGGCTGCTTATCCACATACATTTTTGTCAAATTTATGAACTTTGTAAAGAAAAATTTTGAGCTGCCACTGGTGGTGATGTGGGGAAAATATATGCATTCATTCAAATTTGAGATATAATAACAAATGTATTTGTATGATATTTATATATTATATATGGAAGATAATGATATACCTATGTTTTATTATAATCTGACGGAGCATTTTGACACAACGGCTGACTGGTCTGAGTTTTTTTTTATACGGGGTTCAGTTTCTTTCTTCGCATTTCATTTTGTTCATTTTGAAGAGAGAATAAGAAAATTGTTAGTTAGTTAATAGTTAGTACTCAGATCACTCACGTCAGTGCCCGAAGTAGGTACTACGAGAAGTAGGTACTGAAACAAGCAAGTGTGCATTCTACCACTGACCATGTAATGCGGGTTGCCGTACTGTTAACTACAAAAAAGTAAAAACCATCCCCCTATCCGTTTAGGAAAGAAAACTGAAAAAAAAATCCAAAAATATAAAGCTCAAGCCCAGCCAAAAACCACTGCATCCCCCTTGTACCCCCCTTGTACATTCCTCCGCGGTAGATACCGGATACCTGCTTTCCTTTAAACTGATCTTGCTCTTTGGAATTAGGATGCAACTGCAAGAGGACCGCCACTACGAGAGGAATATTAAAATCAGGTAGCAGGTAATGTGGGCAGTTCGTTTGTGTCAAGCTCGTGCAAATATATCGGTGAGGAACTTAGAGACCAACTCTATTCTATCACATTAGTTTATTTCGTGTGCCAAACGTGTCAATGTGTGAACAAGATATTAACTCGGTGTATTATTTCTAAGAAATTTCCGCATGATATTATCGACCATTGACACTATACGAGAGTGGGACAGAAGGAATCAAACTTTCTCACAAAGAAATTCAACCCCAGCAGTTTTATTGCTATCCAGTATTCTTGAACATGCGCTAGGTTAAATTCGTAAGGAGCCTATAAAACCGATAAAAAAAGGAACACGTCACGGTTCTAAGAATTGTATAAATTCTCGTAGCGTAAGTCCATTGAAAGAGCCGGACCAGACTTTTGAACCATATTCCATTCAGCCACGTGCACTTGTTCACTGACCGATAAATAATTTCAAAGCGCCCTAAAATCTCACGCGGTCAAAATACAGGTCCATGCCATTCATGAATGAGGCTATAAAGTCGAAGGAAATGACGTCAGTTCCACAGTAATGGTTTCCGGATGCCCTATTGTGGTCAATTCTGCACTTGCTATCAAATTCTTGTGACCCGACGATTTCGACTGCCGAGCTTATGAGAAAGGCGTAGGTGTGACCCAGACATTGTTGAGGCCAAGGGGCTCCCCTCTGTATTTAGCCTGTGGCATTGGCAGTGTGTGCCATAACTGATTTGTTCTGAATGCTTTAGTGTCGTGGAATACACCTCGCCAGCGTTATTAGCGTCTGTCTGACTTTGGACTGGACAGGCAAGGAACATCGAATGACCTCGATCCTCGACGAATCTCCCGATTTCTCAGCTGAACCCATGTTTCAAGGCGGTTCATTCATAACTGGAATTTTAATATCAAATCTGATTCATAAAGTTACAGTGGTCGGGGTAGAAAGGTGGAAAGCTATCACAAAAGACGAGCTGCGAGATGTAGCTTCCTCGCCCCACGCATATACGATGGGAATCCCTATGCTTTTAATAATAACAATAATAACATGTGAATCGCTTTAGGTGTACTACCCTTGTCAAGAATGTACGTGAATTATTGCTTCCGGATTCAGTGACAAATTTATATGCTATGACAAAATGGAAACAAATTGTTCCCTGATAGGAACACACATGCATGGTTTATAGAATAGAGATTCCTGGTCTCAAACATCGCAAAGTGAAACAGTCCATGTTGAGATTTTAGTCGGAGTGGCATTCGCATTATGCAGGTTGAGACTCCGATGTATGAATCACGTACAGTTGGACTGCAGTTTGGAGTCCTGACTCCTGCCAAATCAGTAATGTCACATCGATTATTTCGATGTTTGAGGATTTCGACTGTTTCATACCATGGCATACATCTGTAAATGCCATCTCTTTTCATGCCAGTTTCAAGCCAGTATAAGCTGTAAAGGCCACCTCATTTAATGCCAAATTCAAGCCAGTGTAAGCTGTAAATGCCACCCCTAAAAATGCCAGTTTCAAGCCAGTTTCAAGAAAGTATAAGGTAAAGTAAAGACCACCTTATTTCCTGCCAATTTCAAGCCAGTAGGTATAAGCTGTACAGGCTGGCCACCTCAATGAAAATGTAAAATGACATCATTGACAGCAAGTGTGATTTGGGCAGGTTTTCATCTTCCCCTAATGGACGAACGTGAATTTCTTTTTGATGAGTGAGAAGAGTTTATGTTCGCGCATGTCTTTGAAAGGCGCTGCATGGAAGAACGGAGCTGAAAGTTTAATCCAATCTAAATCCAACCATCCCACGAGTAGGAGACTTTCCCAAAAGTTTAAATACGAGAAACAATATAATCAATTAATTTTGTCAAATTGACAATTTATTAGACTCTTTGTGGGATCTAACTATGTGAATTTATTTCAAAGACAAAAGTGCGTATCGTGAAATTCGATTTCGAAGCAACAGAAGTTCACGCAATTTAATCTCTTCGCTTTGCCTCTCGAAAAACCCTTCGTCAATCAATAGACAGGGAGACTTTTGAGAAATGCAATAACTGTGGACGGATGGTTGGTTAGCCATGTTCGGGGGAAAGAGGCGACTACGCGCTTTTATTCCAAGCCGCTGGGCTGGTCCACCGATCTCAACGGGTGCGGTCGCTAGAATTAGCAATACCAGCGAAAAAACTTGAAATCAAACAAAAATTTCCCTTGCAACTCTTTGCTTTTTGAAGCGTACTTGAACCGAAATAAAATGCCTCGCTAGATTTCAAACGAGTCTATTTTAAGATAATGAAATGATAGAGATATACGTGTGCAGAATCACTCTGCGCTTTAGAAATAGCTGGGATAAAAATTGCGAAATACGCTGAAAGTTTGGAAGAACTGGCTTACTAACATGAATTCGAACAATATTAACATTTTTGTCTCCATAATAATTATTATTGTTTATTGTCAAAGAGATCGCATTGACGTAGCCACACATTCATTTTCTTAATATGTTATAGGGGGAAGTTGGGGGGAAGTTGGCGGGCAGCTGCAGTCACCAAAATGTAGCCGGTACGCCGTTGTGGAGGACTGGGTGAACATTTTCACAACAAAATTATTGGAAATATTTTTTATAACCAAATTTCAAATAAGAATATCAGAGGCTCATGATCAACGTTACAACCTTTGTTCATTATTTTCGTTTAAAAAAGTATATAACTGTAATTGGAAATTCATTTCTGCCCGTCGAATAAAAAAAAAAAAAACATCCCATGCATTGCCTATTTCAATTACAGAAATTCTGATTCATTACACGGTGACCGAACACCCTCTATCCACCCTCTAACATCTATGGAACGAGGGTTAAGTTTTTAATAAACAGTCAATTCCCGAATGGTTAATGTCGGTAAATGCTGTGCGTGTCAGACTGGCCGCAAAAATGGCGCTTGCGTAACATCATGCAGCTCCGGTATCCCCGAGATGTTTTCCCCGGGGATCGGGAGGTGGGGGGAGTGGGGAGGGGGATGAGGATGGGGATGCTGCAGTCACTAATCCCGATGGACCTTACTAGACCACGGAAAAAATGTCATATCGGGCACATAAAAAGACGACTTTTTGTTTTTGTTACACTGAATTCTTGCCAAAAAAGAAAATGTATTTGCCGATGGCAAATCGCAAATCTCTATATTATTCCGCTAAATATCATAGTCTCCAAATAGTACCCATATAACAATTCTCTTATTTCCCCCATCCACCGTAGCGCTGAAAGTTGACTTCCCCTGGGAATCTGTAATAGCATACTGAATCATTGATTCCCGTGTCCATCAAACGCGGCAAATCCTGCTCGGATATGGAATACGGCGGACTGAAATCCTATCCCGAGCCCGGAGCCGTCACTCTGCGGCAATTCGATCTCATGTGAGACTCCGGTCTGTCTGCCGGATTCAAGGGGCGCTCATTCACAAGCTCGCTGAGGTACACGGCGTATATATACGCCGTGTACCCGACTGAGTGTACCTACAGAGTCAAGGAAAATGTATGTAGGTACTTCAGTATGCAATCTTGTTTGATTTAAAATGAAACTTGTTCGGTCGGTTATATTATTAACGATGTTTTGTTAGGACTATTACTTTAGAAAATTTCAATAAGTTGCCATTTTTAATTCCGGATGACTTGCTTAGACTTTTGACATTTAGTCGTCGTGGTCGGTCTACTAGACTACTATATAGCACACAAATATAATAAGAATACTATACTAATTTAGGTAAGAATGGGAAAAAGTGAATGGCTATATCCCGAGCTTTTGGTAAATATTTTAGCATTAGTATATGTAGTTTATTACCTTAGACGCTCGATTTCCATTTTTCTAGGTGGAGACATTTTTCCACCAACAGTCCGAACGCGTATATCAAACTCGTTCCCCGTCTCATCGACATGGCTCATCCACATGTCGTCCCGTGCTCGCATTCTGTTGCCCACGACGACGCCAATTACCATGGCACAATGGCGCTCTACTTAAACGCTGACACCAGATGGCCAGACTCCATGAAATTCAATCTGGATTAATCGAGATTCGAAAAAATACAAGTTATCATCGCCTTCTGTTTCTCGTGCGGTTAGGAAACATACCAAATAGTATTACCCTTCATAATCTTCCTATGCGCCAGTGCATCGAGATGCGGATAACTTTAATGGAATTTGAAGTGGTTGGACATTGTTGCAGAAAGTACTTATCATCTGAAGGGTGGGGGATGGGGTGAAAGGAGAGGGGGTGCATGATGTCAACGTTGCATCTTAAAAATGAGTCTCTCAAGACTTCCTGTCGTTCAACTGCACACGTACACCCTGATCTGAGGTACAATTGATAAATCAAGATTGTTGGCCACTATTAACAGCATCGTGACGTGGAGGCTGGGACTCAGTTTGAGATTGAGTAGAAGCCGAGGGTGGTCCAGTCGGTCCACCTGACACGAGCGAGGGTTTGGCCGAGCCCTCTTTGCCTGTCAATGAGCTGACATGTATTCATTTAGGACCTCCCGGTGAAGGAGCGCGCTGCGCTGCACAGATTTCCACGCAGCATCCCTGCAAAGCGTAGCGGCCTGATGCATCGCTCGCCGAGCTTCATCCCTCGGGGCCTTTGGGAAATCACCACCCCTAAACACCCCGATCAGTCATTAGGGAAACAATCCCCTTGAGTGTTTGCTTGCTTGTTACGACCGGCTGCTATGTATTCATTTGTACCCCTAATTTAATGTAGTAGGAAATACCACCCTAGTTTATAATTTTTTTTTTTGCCAGCTGGATATAATTTTGGCACATTTGCCGGTCCCGTTATCAATTCTCTGTAATTTCGTGGGGAAAGAAGTTTTGCCAGTTCTGTTTCGGTCTGCGATTTAGGTGGAGGTGCCAGTTCCTTTCCCGCTTAAAAAACGAACTGCTCTGAGGGTTGCATTCAGGAGCACACCCTTTCTTGTCAAAATGCGAAGCTAAAAGTGTATAAATAATCTAAAAAGAAAAAGAAACACATTTTCTGTGTCGTGATTTATTACTTGGTGATTGCGTTTAGTACAGCAACAAAAAACACAGCATAAAATTTAAATATTTCTGCCAGTCACCTTGGAATTGTCCACAAAACCAGCAACTGTCGATATTTCTATTATTGTTATTCAAATGCACGACTTGACAAATGATGTGGCTACATGACTTAACCCTCCTATTGGCGGGGGTGACCCCCTGTAGGTAGGTGCGTTACCCTGCAGCGCTGTCAGGTAGCTATTTAGCTGATTGCTAGCTCCGACACCCCCGCTGGTGTTGCTCTGCCCCAGCCTCTTGACAGAACAACACTAATTTGTTTCAGAACAGACCCTTGCTGACAAGGGTAGGTGTATAGCTAGGTGGCTGCACTTCAAGAATTGTTAACTCACATTTGAACCGGCCAGCATTTAACTGACAAATATATTTAAGAGCTACTAAATGTGTGTCTACTTTGATTGACTGCAAAACATTTCTGTTGATACTCTGCAACTGAAGAGTTATTGAATTTGTTCAGGCTACAGTGAGAGAACAGAACAAAAGCTCTGTGACTCGGTGCTATATACAGTGCTGCTTACGAACACTGCCAAGTTTCAAGAACTGTGTTGTGTTGCAATATCTGACTCCTTTCTTTTATGACATGATCTCATTAGATCTCGTAGGTAGACAGATCTGGGTGTAATCCGCCAGCTTCTTAAAAACATAAATGCTTGTTCGGCCATCATCCATCAATCAGTGATAAGACATCGGTCACAATGACACTTCCTATTGGTTGATGTATTGGTATAAGTTATTCATTAAAATATGTGGTGTGGCATTGGGCAACGTAATATACAAGCACGTGGGCATATTGTTATCATCTGAGATTTCAAGAGTCAAGACTGCTCTTTTGAGCTAGACAATAATGTTATCTGTATGCAACGATGGGTAGATGTGAAAGATTGTGATCAGTTCGCAGGGAAGATATATACCGATCTTTTGTATTCAAATCAGATTATTTTCAAAAAGTTTATATTGCAAAGTTTATACTGTATAGAGACTATATAGAAATAAGCTAAACCAAAAATAATATTATAAACAAATAGTAATTTGCTCTTATCAGCTCCGCAAGAACACAGTCTACACTCTGCGTTGACTTTTTCAAAGTGAAGAAAAGGAATAGCAAATTCAACAAAAAACGCTCATATCACCCCGACGCCGCAGTCACGCCCTCGCTGCAGCCTCCCGAATCTGATACACAGTCATCTTCGACACTCCAGCTGTCAGAAAGTCACAGACTGGCAAGATGACAAATGATCGCAAGCCAATGACTTGAGCAATGGGCTTGTTTCCTTTTCACGATAACTACTGCATTCATGTCTCAGATTGTCCTGTCAGAGGAAACACAGGTTATCACGTCTCTCGATTGTACCGTCTTCTTGTTGTGGTCATCTGATTTGGACCACCTCAGTTCGGTTAAATTTTTAGTGGCATAGGAATCGAGCACGTCATTTCCATCAAAGTTTGACGATGACATTTTAGTTTTTAAAACTCTCAATGGTATTACAATATGATTCGAGAATCGTTCAAGATTTTGAAAACAATTTTTTTTTAAGAAAATTGAGAAAGGTTCTCACGGATTGTATAGGTGTTTCTATATGTGCCTATATATAAAGAATACCTATAAATGATCAGTAGCGTCGATAAATATAATTTTAAGTGTAAATAAAGTTAAACACAAAAGCTATATCTAACAAATTTAAAGTCAGAAGTCTGCAAGAGTAAGCAAATGAAACTTTCTTCTTGTGCTTGTATCAAGAAACTTAGACATCATGATCATCTAATTACGAATTCAAAAGAGCACGATGCCAATCTTAGTGTCGCGCCCAAAATTGACCCCACATTGAGGCAAAAAGCAAGTAACCTTATATCGACTGCCGATTGCAATCACGTGCGTAGGTTTGCGTAAATCTAGAAGAGTGACGCAGTACTTTGTCGCCTTGGTAGCATGATCTGGACAATGGAGACAATTATCGGAGGAACGAAGGAGGAGGTTTATCTGCAGGTGTCTGGTATATGGGTGTGAGGTGATGGGTTGGGGGGGGGGGGGGTCATGCCCTGGCCTGGCGTGGTACGATGTCACTTGCGACGTGGGGTGATCTCGGAAGGAATGTTGCTGACTAATTGTGAGCACCATCAACAATCCATTGAGATATCGAACAGTCTGTCAAATATTTTGATCGAAAGTTTTTTTTAGGATATATTATTATTATTTATGTGTGAAAAAATATCGATCACCTTTTTGTAAGATTGTCTGCGGTTTGAGAAATGAAGGAACTCTGAATAGATGCAATAATTCAGCTATTTGCTTAGTCAATGTTTATTAGTGTGGGTGTCCTGTGGGCGAATCTAGCCACCGCCACAAATATCAAGTTTATTTCCTCCCGCATGTCCTAGTTTTCTCCCACTATACACAGGAATTCCGACCCGGTTCTTGGCTTCTTCATTCTAATAAGTATTTCCCGACGATATTGCAATGATGCGCTCAGAATAAGCTGAGCACTAAGCACTAAGCAGTAAGCAGATCTCAGGTTTTTGCTCATTTATACACCCATAAGCCGGCTCATCCTCCAATAGACTAACAATACCAGAACACAAAGCCTGACTGATCGATGAACCGTTCAAGTGAAACGGAAAGACGCCGCTAGATTTTCGGGATGCTTTTTATTTCTACAAATCCTCATCCGCAGCCACCCGCACGAGATGAGCGGGGCTTTACACGGATCTAATGTTTTAAAAAAGAATCACTTCCAAGTCATATTCAATCTCACCTCATCGTTTTCGTTCGATTGGGCTGGATTATCAGCGTAGGCATTTGCCACTTACAATATCAAGCTACATGCGAATATGCAGCAAATGCGATTGCGAATGCTGTGCGATGCAGTCGTCACTCGCCAGTCTAAATGGAAAAATGTCGTACGTCGTTGAATTTGAAGAATAAATTGATATTAGAAAACAAATATATTATATTATAAGGATAATGATATCTTGGTTCGAGTATACGCACATAAAGTATAGGAAGAAATTTGGTTTTCCACCAGGGTTTGTGTGTATATGCGAGGCCTTTCTTAAAAATAAATAATTTAGACATGTATAGAGAAGTGCTTGGTGATGGCAAACCGTTGCCACCGGATACACAAAATGAACGACAAGCTACGTCCCTATATTGATCCTGCAGCATCGCAGATGTGGTCCATTGCCGCCAACCCCGCCCTCGCGATCGCAAACATGCGCCCTCCGGCTCCACGCATCGCTCGCACTTTCGTCTTCACGCACTTCCATTCCCGTCTGAAGGAAAGCATCGCGGCAGCTCGGATCGGCATAAAAAACGAGAAATGATTGCAATTTGCAGGAAACGAGGACATACCTAACTAAAGAGCATTTCAACTGCAACTTTGTGTATAGAAAGAAATTGTTTTGGTTTATTTTTATTCATTTAATATGATCATCAATAATATAATTAGATTGAAACGACAGCCATAGCTATAAGTATGTCGGCTGGCGCGTTGTTTTGCCCTATAGAGCGTGGCAATCTGAATTTCAACGTATATAGCTCAAGCGACACGCTTTTAAGTTTTAAATAAAGTGAATTCCAGAATTAAAATATTATATTAGCTTCAAATGGTTTGCTTCATAAATGAGCATTTTCTATAATCGTACTTCGTCCTTGCATTTAACCCCTTCGAAACGTACTTGTTTTCAAACAGCAAAAAGGAGCTAGCGTAGTGGGAATCTGCAACCGTCCATCCGCGCATGATCTGTGGGTTGCCTGCCTTCCCGGCGCACGGCAAAGAGTTTCCTGGCGAAAGCGCAGGAGCGAAACGTCGCAGCCGAGATGGATGGGCGGGTGCCGATAGCGACCGTCGCTTTTGCTATTAGGCTATTAGTCGCAGTAAGAATCCTATACCTTGCTCTGCATGCTGCAATTAGCGGTTTCACTTGTCTAGCACAATGACGCAAATGATGTTCATGTCAAACAGTTCGTTTCAATTGAATCAAAGACTGGGAGATTCCAGTTTTGAAATGCTTTCACAAGGTTTGGAACAGTCTGAACATGAAGTAATTTAGAATAGGAATGTATAGTTAGTTAAAGAGAAAAGCGTGGTTGGGGCATAGTATTTATTCCTGGTTTCCATCTACAATTTATTACAAAATTTATTTACCTTTTGTATTTTATATACAGGTCTTCAATCAGTAGAACCAAAATTCACCATGCAAATAGACTTTTCTTTATAAAATGTATATAGGTATATTATATAGGTAGGTATGTTGAGATGTATATTATATATGTTACTCGAATGGATTGAGATCATTGGTATTTGCGTAATCTGCCATCATGATTCTTTTCTCTTCACGAGGCATAATATGATATTGTGTGAACAATAACATCTGTAAATAATTGTTAATCCTGTCCTTCCCTTATTTTGTTATCGTTTCCATTTACATGGTAGAGAACGAATTCAATCTCATCTCTAAATCCCTATCGATTCTTGGCGTGCAGCAAAATAGCTCGTGTTATAAAGGGCTCGTTTTTTGCCTAGCAAGTTATTCGTCTTCGTAAAATTGCATTTTTGGTTTATTGAAGTCAAGGAACGTGGGTTTTCTTTCAGCGCATTTAGATTAAATTTTCTTTTGATTCGATTCTTCGTGTTGGGGTGCTGGATTTAGATTCTAGAGATGGTACTAAATAATTTATCGAGTGTATATAATAAGGGTTTTTGGAGAACAACTTTAAACTTCACGAGAAAGAGATTTTGACGCAAAGTTTACACAAATTCGTAAAGGAAAATATACCTCCTTACACTGAAAAACGAAATTGGACACCACGGCAAGAAAAAGTGACATTTGGAAACATTATACCGAAATATTAAGCACAGAAACCATGCAATGAATATTAATGATATATAATTTGAGAAGACAGGATCGAGCATTTGAGGCTTATCGAAGAAGAGACGACAGCACGTATTGTTAAGAAGGAAATAGGCAAACCGGTAGATCAGAATCCAACCGACCAGAACAATTTTATCATTTCCATTTTGGACTCAATATTGAGGTGAATTGTGCCTACCGCCTATAAATATTACACCTCCAACAAATCGTGATATTCGGTTAAAATAAAATTGAAACACATGGTATTTTGTTCTCAGGTATGTTCTCAGGTTCTCAGGTATTCAATAAGGTAAGATATAAAGTAATATTTGGTAAAACTTCGAATCGGAAACGTTAGAATACATTATTTAATATAGGAAGAAAATGTGCAGGGTGTCATAAACCATAGAAATGATTCTAAAAACTTGCGTTTTATGCAGAAGAAATGTGAATGGCTTCTTCTACTGTCCATACGACACGCGAGCAGTAGCAATTTTCAAATAAATTAAATAACTTGAGGTATACCCATAGGAAGAAGCGTGCAGCGAATTTATTTTATATTACAATTAAGTATACTTTTTTGGATGTCCCTATGAACCGGCCAGTACTGCCATTGCGAGAAGAAACACATCACGCACATTCCTGTGTAGACATTACACCCCCAATGTGCGTGTCGAGCCGCACGCGTCTGTATTGACACAGATCGACCCTTTATTTGTAATCCCGCTCATTTGTCGAGTCGACGCCGGCCGACGTTCGCAAATGATGGCCCACAAAATGCTCTCCAGGCACCTTAATGCCATGTGCGTTGATCTGCTAACAGGATAAGTGAAGCTTAGATAATGCGACTGAATTCGCTTTTAATGATATTTCCAACCCTGGGGGAAGAGATCAGACCAGACGACTTTCACACATCGAGGCTCTAATCCAAGCCAAGTGACAACAGACACGACCTCATCTGATTGCTACCCGGCGATAAAAACACGCCGACTTCATCGCCGAAACTGCAGCGTTCGCGGTGCAATCAATTGGTTAGTCGATCAATTAGAGTCTTCTTGCGTTCGGTGAAAAGAAACAATCAGGATTCTTGTCTGAAGGACAGGAGACATCAGTCGGTTGAGATGCTGCGTGGTGCAATCAAGTCGACTATCTCCATTGTTTCGCCGCTTTATTCTTTTGGTCGTCGTATGAGAGATGAAAGTATGATAGGTATAGCAAGAATGGGACTGGATATAACGAGGTTTGATTCTATGCTAAATAGATTATGTAAATAATCGTCAATGCAGCGTTGCGCTCTGCATTGTGTGTTCGTATAGTCAGATACTATCTTGTCATCCAGCTATTGATTAACTCTAACTAGAAACCTTACGGGGACCCGTCGGCCGAGTGCCGACGATACGGTAACGGGGTCTGGGTGGCAGAGGGTGGCTGCGTTCGGGGGTTCGGGGGTTTGAGGCGACTCTGTACACACACGTCCCCAGCCCCCCGTGAAAACCGCCCAAAAACCCTTTGTTTGTCGTTCGCTCTACCACAATAGGAATACGTGTCGGTCGGAATAGAATGAAAAGTGATTTGGAAAAGGTAGATACAATCGTGCGTCTCTTTCCATCGTGCATCCCTCGCGTATGTCCGTCTCTCGCGGCGCTGGGTTGGACAGGGTAGCGCATGCATATCTAATCCTTGCGCCGGGGCGGGGCCGCGATCGAGGCGGGGCCCCGCGATTGGCGGGCACCCCGACCACGTGATGGGTGCGCACACGGGTGGGACGGCTCGGAGGCAGCGAGCGCCACTCGGAGCACGTCGTCGCCAGCTCCTCTGTGTGTGTGTAAAGTATGCTTGTCTATGTGTATGTGTGTTTGAAAAGTTGGGGATTGCAGTGGATCAATCGTGGTCTTATTTAATACGGTTTGAGACGGTCTAAGCTGCTCTGTAACAAGCTTACGGCTTGTTTTATCTGGGAAGGCCTCTGCATTCAGTAACAGATTTCTGACAGCTTAGGTGAGTTTATTGTGTTTTATCTCCTTTAAATGTTGGAACACCATGGAAGCGCCGGAGCCGCCGCGCCTCCGGCTAAGAAGATTAGTAAAGACTGATCTTGTATGATGTGTTATTGGCGATTATTATCCAAAGCCTTTACTTGCACTTTACAGCCGCTTAGCCGTACTTATGCTAACAAATGCTATTATGATAACTCTTTAACTTCTTTAGACTCTTTACACAGTTTTTATATAAGTAGTTTAGCCGTGCTTAAATCTAGCTATTTATTTAGAACGTGTTTGTTTGTCTTTCTTTGAATGGCTGGAGGTAAAACATTTAGGGTAAAGTGGTTGTGAATTATTTCTGGCTGCCAGTTCCCTCGTGACTTCTGTAGCCGATGCGTCTTCGACAACCGTGCCACGCCGATGAGCCGATCGATTGCAGTGCTAAGTGACGCGTGTGGTGTGTAATGTGTGCGATGTGTGTCTGTGATTTGTTCGATTAATCACGCGTCGGGTGTAGTGTGCATCACGCACATGGTGATCATGGCGACCGGCGTTTTGTGGTAGGCGGGGCCAGAAAATCATAATTAATTGTAATTAAGTGTGGAGTGGATCGCCTAGTTTCAATCGGTTTGAGTGAGCTGACCGCGTGTCACAACAACTGATGGGAAATAATGATACCTTCTACCTAAGCGTCAAAAGTGTCAGTGTGTCGTTAATTATACCCTCCGTGCAGTGTTGGATTGAAAACATCTGAGTGGTATACGAGTGGCGTGATTCTCTAAAAAGCTGCGTTGAAGTTAAACCTTTTACATTCGAGTCAAATATTATATAATTGCGCAATCAATAAGCAAATTAATTGTTGGGCATGCATTGTGCTCCATCTAAATGATTACCTATACGCCATGCCTCTATATTTCGAATACGATTTTAATTTCCACCGAACCAGTCGATTTTGAATGAAAAAAATACATCATGGTTTAAAAAAGATGGCTGCAGCTCTTTTCCATCAATTCCATAATATACATTATATACTGGGCACCTTTGACAACAAACCGCAGCAAAGCACGGCCGTCTTCTTTCCCCGAGCTAAGTTCTATACCCATGCTATTTACGCGCCGTCGCCTCGGCTATGTCAAATTCACCTTCGCAGCGTTCGGTTCCATCCATCG
Organism: Nemoura dubitans; assembly: GCA_921293005.1. Taxonomy (NCBI): domain Eukaryota; kingdom Metazoa; phylum Arthropoda; class Insecta; order Plecoptera; family Nemouridae; genus Nemoura; species Nemoura dubitans. Next base: position 19,336,074 of record OV121074.1, read on the forward strand.
AGAAGTATCTGATAGGACACGGGGGCAAACCGACCGCAATTAGACCACTTTTATTGGTTATCACAGTTTTCCATCACGAAAGGTATCCAATGCATGCACTCTTCGACCGCATTCTCTTCAATGGATGGATACAAAGGTGTCAACTGTCACATTCTTCGGCATGTCCACGTTTCTTCAGCACTCTATTCAGATAAAATCATGGTGTTCGAACCAAATGCCAAAAGGCCTTATACGATGCTTTTTTACTATAGACTTGTCTTGTTTATGTTAATTTCGACGTGTTAATATTACGCCAACTATTTTTATACTTGTGATAGAACCGTAGGTATATACAACGTAATAACGTGTGGTTGGATCGAACGACAGAGAGCAGTTACCGACTGGTTTTGATAAGTCGCATAAGAAAATGCCACCCAAGTAACAAATCAAAGGCGCGTTGCTGGACTCAACCATGCCTGTATTGTTGTTCTTTACAAATCTATCTGCCTCTCGCGGCTATAAAATGTTTAGGAAGCAAGTATATTTTGCATCACTATCGCGACCACCGAACGCGCCTGACAGATTTCTGCAATGCCCATGATCTTCAACTAATATAATGTGAAACCTGCATCATGATTTTGTATATACGCGCTATCCATGTGTAACGTATACCTATACAGACAACGCTAAACTAAACAGTTTTCCGATGTGTTTCATATTATGACGTTTATGAAATTGCATGCACCCTTCCCCCTCGATGGTTGCCCCCGCAAGCGACGGGTGTACATTTCAAGAGTGTTTATCCACGCCGCGACGACACTGCGTCTAATGCGTCCCGGCGTGCGAACCGACGCCGCCGACGCCGCCGCCGTGCCGCGAGCGTCAACGTTCTCCTCGCACAACCGCGACGCCAACGCCGCCGGCAACTTTCAAATTCATTTCCCCGAGTGCTGCTTTCTTAATTTCAACTAGGGTTTAAAGATGCAGCGACTATATGCATATACACATCACAGTCACAGAGATATCATCGTCATTCAGCTTTAATTCTTTTTCCTTGTGTATAATACTGGGTCCTCATTTGAGTTCACTGTTAAACAAATTTGTGCAGAACCAACAGAGTTCAACAGTTGTTGAGGGGGGGGGGGGGACGCACAAAATGTGTTCTTTCTTTAACATAACTAAATAGTTTTATTTAGGTATGTGTATAGGTGTACTATCCGGTGTTCGCTTTTGCAGACAAATATCTAAGTGCTTTGGAATGCCATTGTGGTATAGGTATAACTTATATAAGCATTCTTTCTCCGTCAATAACTCGGTATTCAATTATAATTGTATAGTTTCCTATAGCTTATTTCCGGAGCGAAAATGACTGCACGTCAACGATACATGCACGAAACCCGTGGTCCCGTCCGAGGCGTGATAAGTCATCCCCCGAGAGGAAACCAGTCGCGGTCTTCCCTCGCTGCAGTCTCTGCCCCACAGCCTTCCTAACTCGACGCACGCTTATCGAATTAACGCAGTTGGCGGCGCTGCATTTGTTTGCGTTTCATTTGCCGCGCGTGATTGAAGGGAGGAATGCACCCACGAGGCTCAGGGGCGCAGGGGGCGCAGGGGGCGCAGGGGCGCAGGGGGCGCAGAGGCGATGGGTGTTTCGCATTAATTGATGTAAATTTCTATCGGCGGGGGCTGCGCGTCGAGTGATGGGAAATTAATTGCATGACGCGTTCCCTTTTCATTTCAAAGTGGTTTTATTGTCAGAGCAAACAACAATTTATTTGCCTTTTAGCATTTTACTCAAATTAACCAAATATAAAGCTCTTATTATTTTTATTTCTCGCGCGTGTGTTACCAACGTGTTTCATAATTTTAATGAAAGTGACTTTAATTCTTTTTGTTGTACACCTTGATTATTTTAAATGTTGGCACTTTTGACAAACACTCACGGGCTCTTCGTTTCATACCCAGAGAGGGACTTAAATTTTAATGTTCCCGTGCCAAAAGGGCCATGATGATACAGAGAATTGTCATTTTCAGCGATTTTTTTTAATACAGCGTGAATTGTCAGAATATATAACTGTATATGTATAAATTTGAGTTTTCCAACATGAATTTGCATGTAAAAACTGTAATTTTTAAACGTCCATCTTTGTCTCAAAGCATGCGATAAATTATTACATTGGCACCAAAAACTAAAAGGTGTACACATGCAGCGGACTGCCGGCATCGATGAGATGGTGCGCATATACTATTTCCTTCCGGCCCGTGTGGGGAATAATCGGACGCCCTGCACCGACCTATTATCTTGGGCTGATCGCTCACTTGGGGGCGACGTGCGTGCCCCCCCCCCCCTCCCATCGCTATGAGGAGGGCAATTTGTAATCGGAGCCAGCCGTGATTCGGAGGGGGGGGGGGGGGGGGCACGCGGCTGGCCCGGCCGATAACCGCGTGTACATGGATTTGTCGCTTTCCTCTGGCTTTCCATCGGCTTTTCACAGGTTTTCCACGGAATTTCCATGGGCTTTTTACACGTTTTACACGGCTTTCGATGGGTTTTCCACGGGTACTCCACGGGCTTTCCATGGGATTTTCACGGGCTTCCCACGGACTTTCCTCAGGTTTTTTGCGGGCTTGTCGCTTTCCTCTGGTTTTCCATCGGATTTTCATATGTTTTTCACGGGATTTTCATGGGCTTTCCACGGCATTTCCTTAGGTTTTCCATGGGTGTTCCATAGGCTTTCCTGAGTTTTTCCATGGGCTTTCTACGGGATTTCCATTGGCTTTCCACGGGCTTTTCATGCATTTTGAGTATCAATACTTCTTCGCCCTGATAAAATGATAAGTCCATCGCTCCATGCGAAGGAGTGAAACAAAGCTACGTAAAAGCCGTTAGATGCTGCGAGCCAAGCAAAAGAGTACAGGGTGGCACGGTGTCCCTGCAGCATAGGATCAAGTCTACAGCTATACACTCGACCAGAGTAAGAAATCTAAGTCTACACAATTCACATGCTCTTGTGGGAAAATGAACGTGCGTTCGTCAGAAAAATAATTCCCATTTCTACTGTCGCAATGAAAAATTTAATTACCCTAAAGTTATCCCCGAAGAAAATTGCCTTTGCGTGGAGAGGAGACTCCAAACCAGAAAATTGTGCTAACCATGCGAGTTGCGCTGTCCCATTTATATATTTTTCTCATTCCAACTTTTAAAATATTTTGTGAGAGTTTAATTTGCCACCGGCTGTATGCTAACTGGAAATGGAGCAGTTCATCCTGAGTCGGACTCGTTCTCGTGGTGGTATCCTGATAAAATCAAATGTTGACCATTCAAATTTCAAATGGATGGATCGACTTTATTTTTCTATGATACTGAGCGTTCGTTATCAGAGAAATTGGACTTATATTCTTGTTTTGCATAATGAAGAACAAAATCACTCCATCCCTTTTATGTATATACCTATTTATACCGAAAAATGGACATCGTATATAAATGGGAAATAATTTGCATTATTGATGCGTATGAGCAGAATGCACACAAAAATATTCTGATTTCCATTTCATGACCCTCAAAATTGATTAATAAAATGCAGTTTCACGAAAACGATAATTTAAAATGCCATATACATAACATCATATATACAAATGAGTCACTTCCAGGTCTTGTTGAATTTACACCCAACCAAAGATATATGGAATGCAACCACCCCACAAGTCACAACGTACACCATTATGAAGCAATAAGCATCCCTCTCTACTCGACTCCCATACAAACCTGTATAGTTCATGGCGCCGAGTACGGGACTCTCTCACAATTGTTTTGTAATCTACCAAGTCGCTCTCATTGTCTCGCGTTTAGGCCGCGCGTTGCCTGTTGTTTGTTTCCATGTTGTTGGGCTTACCACGTGCTTGAGAATGGCAAACAGCGGAGCGAGCGAGCGATCGGTGATAGTACTCATCACCATGCACCCTGCCATTGTTAGTGGTCAAGTGGGTGGAATGAAGATTGGAGAGTCTTGATCGTGGCTGTGGAAGCGATGAAAAGCACATTGGGCACTCGTCGCTGGTAGTCGAGTACTTGCGAGCATTGTGATCAACCAAAGCTGGCCCATTGTTGTGTTTTAATATCGGCTGTGCCGTGGGTGCGAGTATATATGCAGTCCAATAGATGTGTGAGTGGGTGTATTAGTTATCCACTTGTTGGTGGTGGAAATATTACGGTGGTATTTAGGCAACGGCTATGCTGGGTTGCAGAAATCGGTGTGTTATTGGAAAAGTTGATGTTTAACGTATAACGCATCTAAGGCAGACGTCGTTAGTCTTACAGTTAAGTGTTTTGGTTGGTTTGGCACGGCGAGAGGTTTCTATATAGATAAATTATTTTATTACATGGTTACAAATAATTTTACGGAACAGGCAGTTAGATAACAGACACCTGCAGATATTTTATACACATATTTGTTTATTTTTCTGACAGTAAAATAACTGTCTCTCACGTGGAGGTATATGATATAAATATATAACCACGCGGGATTTTGAAATACAGGAACCAAAAAAAAAAGCGTGCAACGTGGCGGAAGATAAATTTAACCCGTCATGCGTTTCTTTAATACATTTTCCACTCTCTCCGCTTTGGATGTCACATGGAATTATTTAATAAAAAGTTGGGAAATCAGCGGAGCAGCGCACATTCCGCTTTTCCACGGTTTTGTGCTGATAAAATGAAACGCGCGGAGACAGGAATGAAAATTGCGCTGACAAATGGTTTCCTCGCAGCTCCGCATCCTTTCTTGCCCGCAATGTTTACTGAAAGATCAATTTACAAAAAGCAACAAGTCAGCCAAAAGTCAAAACCATTGATCAATGCAACTCCCTGGCATAATGCGTGACCTTTATTTTTTTGAATAAGAAGAGTCAACATTATTATCATGTTATTCACATTCTTCATGCCATGAAAACATCTATTCATCTCAAAGAAACATAATATATCAAACTGATTTCGATACATTTTCTCCACTTATTCGTAACGTCCGCTTTTATTGTAAGCTTTAGAACTCGACAATAAATGTCTGAACTAAATAGGCTTATAATAATATTGATATAAAGGAATGCTAGTAAAATATTTTCCGTGTATTTGCGCCGTTTGTAAATCATTTTAATATCGGAAGTGTAAAGCAGCAAGTTTCGTGCAGTGCTAATATAGAATGGTGTGACATCGCGCAGTGGGGTGAGAAAGAGGAATGCCTCAGGTTCCATGCGCTGATACCTATTCTTTGTGTTGGGCAGCAACAGATGCATGAAGAACGGTTAATTGTACTTGCTTCATTTATATTACATACATTTTCTATTATTTGTGTTATATTTAGTTTTATAACTATACAAAAACATAGCACCACGATGAACTAGACTTCCGAGCTTGGAAATTAGAATTGAAATATGTCATCAAGACGAATCGTTTTGCACAACTAATCATCCTTCATGTACTTTTCACCGTATTTCGCTGAGTTTCAATAATTGAATGTAAAACGCTTCTTTGTTTCGCAGGTCGAGAGCGATGTGGCCAAACAGTCTGACAGCAGGGTAAGTACAGAAAACCATTTGATATCCATCTGAGGTCTATCGCATCTCTTGATGCAAGGAACAAATTCACTGTATACAAAAATATAAAGAAACGACTGCTTCCTGTCCGCTATGTAATTCAACGTGATGTTGAAAAAAAGAAGACCATATTCGTTCAGAAATTTCGATGAGTATTCAGTAGCAGTATCAGAAGCAGCATAGGCGGAATAAGCAGCACATAAGCAGAAAAAGCAGAAGCATGCATAGTGTAAGTTCCAGCCCATGGGACCCAGATTGCCCCTCAAATATTTCCTCCCATGCACACTGCCAAAAGGCCGGGGGTTCAGTAATGATTTGAGGACTGACATACGATAATAAAAATTAGCAGACTTTATTAGATAATCTGAAAACCTGTGACGTAACGATCTGTTAGCGGTAACTTATAACTCGTATTTTCAAGTATCCTATATATAATGTACTATATATATGCGGGGAAAAAACCGAAAGCCCGGGCCGGGCAAGGGCCGAAACTTTGAAAATGATTTCAGGCCCGGGAGCCCGGGCTTGGGTCGAGATTTTCCGAAGTCCGGCCGACCGGGCCCGACTTTCAGGCTTTCGGGCTTTCCCGGGCTTTCGGGATTTGAAAATTCATAAAATGAAAACGAAAAAAAGGCGATGCCGTTTTATTTAGGGGATGGATACCGCGAGGCGAAGATCTTTTTTTAGAGAATGGACTTTTTTGCAGTCTCGGGCCGAGATTTTCGGTCTCGGGCTTTTTCGGTCTTTTTCGGGCCTGTCCGACTTAACTTTCCGGGAACAATTCGGGCCGGTTCGGGCCTCAAAAATAATGTAGACATTCAGGCCGGACCGGGCCCGACTTAGGCTTTTCGAGTCGAATCCGGCCGGGCCAACGAAAAAAATATATCATCTCTATAATATAACATACCTATAACAGTTTCTGTGTGCCAAGCTAGATTTTGCTAAACTAATGTGTAAGAGCCAAGTCATATGAGAAAGTGCCGCCACTATATCTCTGAAAGAAAAATCTTCGAAAGTAGGGAAATTCAAATGGGATTTTTTTTGTAAAGTAAAACGAAACGGGGGTTTTACATATGACTGGTATATAAATCCTTGGTGGATTTGGTGGTGCAGCAATTGAGATGCATTACCGTTTTGGGCACACTGACCCCTGGGCCCTCACCATGGAGAATCCCTCGCGTTTGTAGCAGTGGCATAATAGAACTGAGTGACGGACAGCTGATACATATGCCACCTGTACGACTAATCACGTGTGTCCAATCTGATCAATTGTCTTGATAATACCATTCTGTCCATCTGATAAAAGGGCGGGCGTTTTCATTACCATAAGTGCACAAAGCAAGGTCAGGTGTTTTCTGCAGCCCAATTGTTTGGGCCAGACAAAGCGCACAGCTAATTTCACGGGGGCGTTCGAGCTCGAAAGATAATATATGTTAGTTAATTATGCCATCTGCTGAAATCTGTTTGATGTTACCTGAATGAATGTGACGGCTTGATCAAGCTAATTCGTTTTGGGATGGGGATTAAATTTAACAAAATGAAACTGCTTCATCATTTTTGACATGTTTTTGCAGTTGTTCATTAAAATTTTCGGCATTAAACTGTACATATTATATACCTATACTTCGAAACTATATACCTATATATTATACTAGTATAGGATGGACCAAAGTTATCTTGGGCATGGAATTGAAATGTTTCTTATATCACGAACCGAAATCACGATATACCCACGCTAGGTTTCGAAAATCTACACAGGCATATGAAATCGCATGTTTCTATAAAAATGTTGAAACAGAATCTCGATCTTTTTTCTGTTCAATGCGTTTCGTGAAGATTATTTTGATATTGCCACTTGATTTGACATGTTTGATACTTGGAGCCAATTCGAACTCGAAACTTTTGTGTCTTCTTTCGCCTATCTCTGAAAACCAATCGTTCAATCGCAATATATTGTTGACAACCGGCGACAAGGTTTCCTCTTCTCAAATAAGACGACTTATTATTGTGCCATTCGCTTCTGCTGTATACAACTGCGAGGGCGATTTTGCTAACTTGGACAGAGCTCTGTATATGGGATTCACTGTGCTCATAAGCCCTTTTTGTTGGAAGGAAAGCAAGAATATAGATTATAGTATTTAGCCGTCCTTCAGGCCTGTTGAATTGGAAATATCTTACTTCCATACTAAGCCTTATACACTTGAAGATGCGTACAAACACTTTTGATTGCAACAAGTATGCTATACTCTCTCATCCATCGTCTCGGATTAAAATAGCATAATAGAGGCATGCAATCGTTGGTGCGGTGGATTGACTAGAGATTTGTGGGGAAGCGAAATGAGCAGATGAGAGCATTTTGAAGAGTTTAGAGCGTGGAGAGGAGTTCACTATTAACTGGCACTAGTCACTAGTCACGTGTCCGATTGAGGTTTATATGTGGTAGCACAAGCTATATATACTACAGTATACCTATATACGTGAATGAGCATATACAGCACATAAAAGCTTATCAATGTATAGTACCTAACTATACTTACGAAAAGTCGAAACAAATTTACAAGCTTGCTCGCTGTAAAGAGTAAAGACGAATGTAGCACCAAGTGGGAAAAACAGAAAATGAAGAAATTGAGAAAAACTGCCAAAGGACAGAAACATGCAGATAAAGCAAGAGTAATTTTGTTTGTGTATAAGAGACGAAGGATTTTTATATGCTCCATAAGATTGTTTACTAACTAGGTACTTATTCGCAACATTATCCATAAAAAACTAAACCCATGTAATTGCCAACTTGATGTGAAATCAATCCTGCAGCAAACGAGGTCGAGGTTCTTTGGCACAGATGGATTGTCCCCGCTGGCTACATATTGGCATGGTCGCGTCGAGTGCAGTGTGTGGTGGTGTATCGGCGGATCGCGGATGAACGGGTTTCGATGGGATATGGCGCGGGGATTGACTTCGCCGCTCCGTCGCTTCGGTCTGCGCCACGCACAGCTCGGTCGCTCGCTCGCCTTCAATCGAGATGGAGTCGAGAGGAAAAGTCAATCGCTCGTGCCATGCAAATATTTGAACGACGTCCAAGTGAAATAATCGTGGCTATTGCAAAGCCGAGAGCTGGGGTTTAATATGCCTCGGTTGAATGAATTACATGAGTAGACCTAATACTCGTTATATTATAGCGGTATATACGCTACAAGTAGGTGGGCATCTAATATGCGTCTGTGCAAATTAATCTCCCATACTTTTATCATTATTTCATTTCGTTTTTTCTTTAAAAATCCACTCTATAGCTTGTCAAATAGTGAAATAACCCTGAGCTAAATATAAAACTTTGGAGACGAAACTGCAGTTTCAGTAAAGAGGTTTCTGTCAGATTAAAAGTTTGTGGTTTTCATGAGCGGCATGGGAAAAGAAAAGTAAAAGATATAATGGCACCTCCACTTTACCGCTTAAGTGTCGGTAAGTTGATTTCTTAAATAAACTACCGTGTTTACACAGTAAATTGTAAGTAGAGGATTATTCTTACCAGTCAAGCTATTTAAAATCGTAAGCCACTATTAACTCACTCTATATACGTAGGAGGTAGAAGTAGGTATACCTTGTAACATTACTTATATAGTGAGCGACTTAGTTGCGAACTGGCTGGTTATATGGACTGGATGCACCACGAGCGGCGGTCAAAATGGGTAAATAATTGGTGGGGTTAAGCATTCCTTTAGAACCCATTTTTGGGGAAATACTTTATGTTTTGTTTGTGTGTTTTGAGGAAACACGAACCGCCTGTAAAAGTTTTGAAACGAACAAGGGATGGATCTTTTCAATGAGCAAGGGAGTAGCAATATATATACCTGGTGTTGGGTGACTGGAAGGTGGGCATAGCTGACACCAATGTCAAAATGATGAAGAGACACCTCAATGTAGCAATAACCATGGCGTTGGCCAGGCGACGCGATTGCAAAAGAATGGATTTGAAAACAATTTTTGAGGCTGTACAGTGGTGTGAACAGAACCGACCAAAAGAAAACGACTCGACATGAGACAGGGTTCGGTATGAGACCATACCAAACAATTTTCTATAACTTTTAATCAGACTCAAAGAAAATAATTGGAAAGGAATGGGCTAGAGGATAACACAGAAAAAACTGAATTTTGCTTGAAAATGTTTTTTTCTAAACTTATAATATTTCGACTCCTGCCGTCATATAGCGTTATGGGGCATTCTTTTAGTGGATACAAACCTATATTCTCCTTCTCACCAATTTGCAGTGTCGGTACTAAAATGTTCAGTTTGCCGACAATTTCCCATTCAAGCAACGCGAATACAGACCGAATCAACCGAATTGTTCAGGAAATGCCAGCCATGGACTTTCATCGAACAGGATTCACGATCCCAATAATGCGCTCAATACCGAACCAGCCCGGAACATGATTGACACAAAGCTAGCTGTATGGCAGCACCCCTTTCTCCCTGGTCCCCGCGGTCCACGGTCTCTGCACGGCCATTGCTGATGAAGGCTGGGTGGTGTAAAGTTGTAAACTACCCTTCCTCCAGCGTCCTCATTGGCATGCTTGTTTGTCATCCCGCGCGGCTAGCTTTCCGCGCGATTACTCCGAATAATTGCCCCTCATTGTCGCACGGGGGTGGTTCTGCCTTGTTCTGCCTTGTTGTGCGACGAAGATGCCGAATCTGTTGGCAACAATAGTGTGTGCCACTGCAGCTGGGCTCGCCCATTGTTACTTCGTCATACCAAAGTTTGGTGTGCCAGTGTGTGCATACAGCATGATAGAGGTGCCCCTGCCAAAATAGCCGCATAGGGTGGCACATGAAATCTATGCGTTGTGTTGTATGGGATTATGTGCATAGCTACTATATAGCAAGTAAAGCAAGCCCAGATTGTAAACCTCATCAAAAAGGACGCCGAATTAATAACTTTATTTATAAAAGCGGAAAAGAGAAAACATTTTTTTGTTGCTTTTTGTGTGATGGAACTGGTAGTATCAATCATAGAGAATAATATTACGTCCCGGGGAAATTCGGGTGAAAATAGTCTTGACATTTTTTCTATTTCTTTTCTACTTCCTTTCTTAATGCTGGTGGTGTATTTTATGGTGCTACTTTTACATCACCCTGTAGTATATCTTATCTTGTGGTCTCTCCGAGTCGCGAGTCGTGAGACGATTTTCCTCTCCAGAAATTCCATCCCCCAGCGGAGTTGAATCTTCTATTTCTCTCTCCGAGCATACACTGAGATCCCTTATTATTTTCATCTTAACTTCCAATGAACAATGGGCGAGGGTGGGTTTCTTCCAGTCGAGTTTCCAATTCTTTACTTTATTATATCGAAGAATTCAAGAGTCTATTAAATACACACGATAATTCTATGAGCATTTTGTCAGGTGGGTGAATTCGCTACAAACATTTTTTAAGCTTTTGGCACAATAAGGAAATGTAAATGCGATCGTTGGATATTATGATATTCAGCGATTCATCAAATTCACATTATAACACAGCTTTTCAAGTATAGATAGTAGATACCTTTATACCTACACATCCAGGTATCTCCAGTTTAGGTGGAGGCGCCAGGTTCGCTACAAATCGAAGCTATAGTAAAATATTTGCGTTTGCTACTAATTACACCGCATATACTGTGAACATTTCTTCCTTGCGCTTTCTGCGATTATGCAAGAATGCAAGTTTGATCGTGCGACTCCTGCTTTTCCCCAGATGCAACTCCGACGGCGAGCTCGCGTTCCCCCCCTTCAGCAGCCCTTGCGGCTCTGGGTCAACTGCCAGCATGGCGTACCTCAAGTCATCCCCCTACTCGGTGAACGGCATCGGCCTGGCTATGCCCTCCATGGACCCCCTGCATTGTTACCCGCCAGGTAATTATCACGGTAATTACACAAACCAAACACATTCATTTTGTAGAACGATATTTAGTATATACAATAAGGTTCAGTGTCATTATACACAATTGTGAATTGAGTCTTCTCATGGCTGTAATAAGAAGATTATAATTTTAGATGTGCAATATTAGAATTATTTAGAAAAGAAGGATGGTTGACATAATACACAAACTAAAGAGTTTGCGCATGTATGTAGATTGAATAAGTGCTTGCAAAATTTCATCAATATTTCATCGGTGCAGGTATTACTTTGAAAACATGCATGCATCCTCTTTACAAAGCTCTATGCTAATATTGACGTTGCTTGAGAGAAGTTTCATTGATTTGTTCGAAACCAGGGAATCCTCGGAAGCAGCGTCGGGAGCGGACGACGTTCACGAGGGCCCAGCTCGACGTCTTGGAGTCGCTGTTCGGCAAGACGCGCTACCCTGACATTTTCATGCGCGAGGAGGTCGCCCTCAAGATCAACCTGCCGGAGTCCAGAGTACAGGTACATGCTCCACTGAAAGTTCATTTTCGCATTGTTTTCATCTACGAATAAATTTGCAAAGAAAATGCGTAATCTCCTCACTTTTCAACACACTTATTTTTATTTGATTCAAATTTGCTATATTCTTCATAGTCATGGGTCCAGCAGGAGAAGATCTTGCTAACTGTCCTTTGGGCATCGTTATCAAATTTTTCAACCTATGTCGATATTTTCCATTCGCATGTCAGTCCTCGAGTCACCATCGAAACCTCAGTGTTTTGGCACTGTGAGCCAAAACCATCAGTGTTTTGAGCCGGGTAAAACGCAGCCTTCTCTGATTGGACCCGACTATTCATATTTGCGTTTTCTATCGGTCCATGAAAATCATTATGGTGTAATTGCTTGTAGCAATGTATCTCCATACATCACCACGCGATTTATTCTTTATAGTTTATTCATGGCATACACATTATATAGAAAGCTATATCGCTTCAGCTCAGTTTGATTTCTCCAATCGACGATAAGTATCCATTATTGGTAACTTCAACTCTGATCGCAGCTGGCATTTACTCGTTCAGCACGAGACAGTTGTCATGCATCCAATAATCCTTCCGTTATAGTCAGATACCCTCCAAAAAGCAAAGAGTTTTTTTACGCCATTCTGCTTTGAGCCGCGCCATAGATGCACTGCACCTGTTAGTTTCCCAAGCCGGCTTAACAAGTTTAATCAACTAAAGAATATTTGATTCCAAGTTAAACCAATTCACACCTCCTTGATCTGAATTATTATGCAGCAGAAGTCTAGCTAGCAGCTTGAAATGGCGGAAGTGTGGATTATGCAGATGCATGCATAATTTCCTCTCCTCCCTGTCGTTGAAATCTCTTACAGTGCTCCACTCCCCCCACTAGTGTTGCCTTGACACCCTCTGGACCTCCTCATCAATGGGATAAAGTCATTTGTCACTTCTGATATACAAGACCACTTTCATTGGTGTCGCGGGGATACAAATAAACCGCAGTCGAAGCACGTACGAAACATTCTCTGCTTTCGTATAATATCAAAAGTCTGCAGTCATTGTGTGTTATTCAAACTAAACCAACCACCGGATTTTGATGGTTTTTGCGCGTGAAATAATTTTAAGCCATACACTCGTTAGCGGCTGTCAAATCAGCAAAATGTGATGAAAAGTAACACTAAAACAATGTATTTCATTGTAGGTATAAACTTATATCGGCGCTTATGATTTCATATGATTTTTCATCTTGTATTGTGTCGAGAAGTGCCCGTTATTTTGAATCGCACCAAGCCCATTGAGGCTCTCCCATCAGCAAAAGGCTCCCTTACTCACTGGCACAGTGTTTTGTTGTTCTCCCATAAATTAGGGGTTGTAATGTGTTGGTGTAATGGCGGGTGTGCGTGCCTGGGCATCAAGTCAATCTCAAACAGCCACTCGGTCCTCTGTAGCCTGTAGCGAACGAGCCTCAAAAGTGGCCGATTCATTTCACCTATTTGCCGGCCCGTACGCCTATCGTAGGTAATATGTTGCAAGAAAGGTGCCCCGAGAACCCTATAGTCTAGTCGGCTACGTTTACTGTTCTTTTATGTATCGTCTCATATAACTAGGTGTAAAAAGGTGATGCACGTCTATGGGTGTACCTATTTATGTACCCGGCTGCTGATGATATTTAGTGTAGACATTTTGGGACTGTGGACCATTGAAGATATGCTTCATTGATATTTTTGGGCATTCCGGCACGTTTTGCCCATTACCGGTGTCAATATCTTTGGAACAGGTGAGCGAAACTGGTGACCTTTCGCCGAAGGTATTTTCTTGTTTGTCGCGAGTTTTTGGTAAACGTCCCTTCGCATGTATGTCGGTATATATTTGTATTTTCTATGAGGAGGGAAAACAATTGTTTTGGACACACGAGAAAGTTTGCCTGTCCATGGAGGTAAACTCCAACGATAGCAAATCTGTTTCCATATTCCTTGCCGTCTCATTTCGATCTCACGGATAAACAGTGTGTTTCAACTTTTCTTAGCTTCTCTTATGCTATACATAATATATTGCAGAGAGCATGAAGCAGGACGCTAGAAATATTTTCCCTGGGGCGGCTCATTCGAAAATATATTTCGTCGTGACTGCAGGACTTCATATCATATACGCGAAAGAAACCTTTTCCTTCACGGGAAAGGTATTTAAAATCAATATACTTCTCGTGTTAAAAAATAGAGGGGCATTTTTAAAGCTTCCTACGTTCACAGTCAATACTGCAGGCGTTATACAGAGCATTTAGAACTGTTCAGCACGAGCGGATGTTCAGAATTAAGAACAAAACCAAAAGCACGCACCTCACATTGCCTAAGCCTAGGACAAATCTGTTTCAAATCATCAAATGATTTGTACGTGTGGAGGTGCCGTGAACCACAAATTAAAATGTGTCAGAACGAAGCAGCTTTTTGCTCTCCTGTTGTCCCTGTCAAGAGTAGACGGCCGACAGACCAGCGACAGCGTACATGTGTGAATTAGTGAATGGTCAATTCATGAACGCGAGCAGCTCCCCAGTGAGAATTGATTTTGAACTTCGAAGCAATGACGGGATTAAGTTACTCCCTCCCTCCCAACCTCGCGTCACTAGCACCCGATAGAACGATACACGAACATCCAAGCTGACGAAAATGGATGAAGCTACGAACATGTAGACGAACCTGACGAACCTGACGATCGTAACATTAACCACGAGCGCACTCAGCAGAGGTGTTGCTTCAAATGAGAGAATCTCGTGACCAAAATAATACTAAAAACTAACAAAACTAAAAAACAGTATATAAATAATATAATTTTTGCGTTTCTCTATAAGAAATCTGATTGCGCACGGCGTCTACTTTCGAGAACCTAATTTTACTTCTTGCACTGACAACCAAATGATATCGATCATGGGCCAGCACAGCCTATATAATAAACGGCGAGATTCTTTAGAAGATGGTGAACATACATTTTTCATTCGAAATCTGTCATAATTTATACGGAATACTACAGGAAAATACGATACAAAGTAAAGTTATTAGACTTCATCTTGATGACTTTCCACGAGAAATTATAACATTCCTTGTGGGCAACAGGAAGAGGAAACCGTGATTACGTCCCTCTTTGTGGGAAATCTCCCATGCGCATGGAACCATCGGCGGGATCCATTCGGTCGGTGGACTCCGGATTGCAGACTGTGTCTCGCCGAAGAGGATGCAGGTCCTTCAGGACACGGCGTAAGGACGCTGTCAGGCGAAGCACCTGAAAGTCGGCTTAGGCTGTCGAGTGTATAGAGGCCGGGGGCGGCGGGGCGAGGGTCACGGGCCGTGTTGGGATTTGGGCGAGTGCAGCCCTCATCACTCAGAAACACTCTCGAGGTGCCGAAATGCGTGTGAGAAGAAATCGGTTGACGCGATAGAAAAGCGAAGCTCGTCAAATAGAAAGCTTGGCGGTGAGAAAAAATTGACATCGAGGAGTAAAAAAATTTGAAACTCGACCGATTTATTCAGAGTACTCTTTCCAGATTTTTTTGCCCCCAGATATTTAAAGGTACACGTTTTTCTCAGTTCGGTCGAAACAGTTTCAAAGTGAATCGTCCTCATTTGGTATTGCTTAGGAACCTCATTGCTTATGGTGACTTCTCGGCCTGAGAATGATCCGTAGCAATTCCCTCAAAATAAATGTATTGTAAAACCGGGGAGTGATGTAATTTTGTACAGTGTCCATTTTTGTTTCACCCAAATAATGTTAAAATTACCCCCCAAGTCAAACCTAACCATGCATTATAGAGTTATACTCCGCGACCACAGATCCCTCGACGCTTTCCACAACCGAAACACCTTTATTTCCTACTTTCCTGCATCGACCGCCACGTTTTTCTGACACGTGCTAACTCCTTCCCCAGGTCTGGTTCAAGAACCGACGAGCCAAATGCCGGCAACAGCAAAAACAGCACCAACAACAGCAACAACACCAGCAGAACGGCACCGAGAAAACCCCGAGCGGCCGCTCGAAAAGCAAATCCTCCTCCATATCCGTAGCCGCATGCAACAAATCACCACCGCCGACCAACAACAACAACAACAACAACAACACGAATCCCAGCTCGACGACCAGCTCGCCTCCCGTGAGCATCGCGACGCCTCAGCACCGGGACTCGCCCGGCTCCGGCGGCGTCGGCGTCGGTTTCGTCAAGCCGGTGCTGAGCAGTTCGCCGCCGAGCATCGGCAACTCGGGCGTCGCTGCCGCGTACAATTCGGCCATCTGGAGTCCGGCGTCGATAGACACGGGGTACGCGTCGCTGGGCGTCGGGGCAGGCACCGGGACGGCGCAGGGGACGGGCGCCGCCAACTGCTATCCGTCGCACCAGAACTACGGCGCTTACTACACCAACATGGACTACCTCACGCCGGCGTCGGCGGCGATGTCGCACTCTCAGCTCAATGTGGGGGTAAGCGGGATTTGATATCAGCCGTGATTTTCAGGACTCTATTAAAAATTAATTTACAGCGAAAAAAAAAATTTTGTATCATCAGGTCTGCGTGTGTTCAATCTAGAGAGTCTCAAATTTATTCCTCGTTCTTCCAGATCCATGGAGCTTGGTAGATTAAGTACAGGCCATGTTTCGTTTGGAAGTGGTTTACACAATCTTGGAGGCCGGTCGCGAAAAGCGAAAAGCACATTTTAAGGAAAAGGGAATCTGAATCCAGTTGGATATGCCTATACTCATCATGGAAGAGACAAGGAATATTTTGGAGCACAGGGACCAAGGGGGCGGCCATGTTCTAATCTTGCTCTTAGGAAACAAATGGATTGGCACCAAATTTGAGTGGGAAACTCGACACTGTCTTTTGTAGCTTCTCATTGGTTGGCAGCCTCTTGTAAGTCGCAACCGTTTTTAAATGGGAATCAGAGCCCACCAGTGCGGTTAGCCTTTTGATCCTGTGCCCCATCTTCCTTGGTCCCTCATCTCTTGTTGGAGGATCAAGGACCACACTGCCACATCGAAACAGACATCTTTACTGTTCAGTATCCAACGGGGATGGAGAGTCTTTTCTGTGTGTGTGGGGGGGGGGGGGGGGGGAGAGAATATGAAAACTTTCTCTCTTCCCATCGAAAATACTTATAAGATCGCGTCTTTCGCCGTGAATTGCTTTTCCTTCGTTTCAGCTAATACGCGCCATGTTTTGCTTTTTGCCGCAGGAAAACAGTTTGGAGTCGTCTTGGGCGAAGAGCAGAGAAGAGTCGTGGTACTACAACGCCTCAGGGTGGGACAGAAAGTGAAAATTACTTCGTGACGCTGTTACCAAAAATAAACATCTATACTAATAACCCCCCCCCCCCCTCTCCCCGCCCCATTTATAGTACAAATAAAAGACAATTTCCCCCTCCATTTGAACCCCAATTATTATATAAATTGTGAATAGAGAACGAGAAAAATAATGACCATGTACATATTATTAAAGTAAAGTAGTTCGACCGTGAACTTTCCGTAGATATAGGTATGTCTGAAATGTAGGTAATATATAGGTACAATTTGTCAAGTGACGAGTGATTGTGAAGTTTACTAGGCCTACGCCAGTGTTAGTTTCGACTTTCGATGAGATATGCATCTGAAAAGTGTTCAATGTCTAAGAAAACTGGTGTGAGTTGTGAATCAATGTTTGCATCGAGCTCGACTTCCTATCTGAGATATTAGATTGTTTAATAATTGCCGCAAAAATGCGCAAAGTATAGACAGACACGGGAAACCTAATAGAAAATTCCTATTAGTAGCAATTTACCTACTATAGCCTATTACTTTCTACCTCTTTTAATATCGACTGATTGGGATAGCGTATATGGCCTAATGGATAGTTAAATGATTGAATCATGTCTCGACGTGTCAAAAATCTTAAGAGAAGTTTAGGTATTGTAAACGTTTGTTTGCCCGTTCTACTTCATATTTATGTGAACTGAATCGAAAGTCGTTGTCAGTTCACTGTCAGGCCTATAGGACTAGAGAGGGTGTGCCAAGTAGACGTGCCATGCAATGCAATGATAATTTTACCGTAAGACCCATATGAAGTATTATACCTATCTATAAAAGTAGGTAGGTACTTGCACATGTTAACGAGTCCACCGAAATCTTGTACAACCGAGTTGTATGCAGACTTACCTTAATATATATTATACCTATAGTATCGCATCGCAGTCTCACACATTAACTAAACCAGCTCATTTAGAATCGATTTTAAGTGTTAAATATTATTCTTGACTGATGTACTTAAATTTTGACATCGACTTACAACGTTGTGATGATTCTTATTATTTGTAAATTATTCATTAACAATATGTAAATCGTAAAGCTACTGTTAGTATTATATAGTTATAAATTCAATCTCTTCGTTAATGTATTGTGAATACTAAAAATATTATGTCCATATACATTTCCTCTTCAAATTTATAAAGTTGAGTAAAAGTGATGATATTCTGATGTACAGTTATTTCAAAAGTTTTCCCTCTAGTTATTTATACCTTTATAATAAGCTAGTCAGCCAGCGTACATCGAAACCCGTTGAGAATAACTAGGAAAACAATGCAGGTAGACCAAGGTTTTGAATCTACGCCGAATGCGCCGCGACGCCAGTTTCCGACGCCGCTTTGGACGCCGCTAGCATGGAGCAAGAAATCCGTAGCAATTGCCATCTACGCGGGTCTAATGGGACTATTGTTGGTATTCACGGAACGATCTGCCCCTCTATCGATATAAAATGAAACTAAAGTGGTGTTGATGGCGGATGCTCTCCCACCCAGAATTCCTCTGTCGGCTAGGTGTGGCAGCCATATTTTGGCGAGTGACCAAGGGGTCAGGGGAACGAAGAAATGTTTTGTTGTAATGAAGTAGCTCGAGTATCTACACAGAAATACTCTAAATTCGGTATGATGGTGTGAAAATGTTGCGTTACGTATTTTTGCTAATGCGAGTTTTTAATTGTGTTGCAAGATGAAGCTGTTGTGATGCAAATAACTACTTGAGCATGAAAGATATCCAATCAAAGAGGAAAAGATAAAGAGTGGGCACTGGCTTAACATGTACCTAGCAGATAACATAGGCTACTACTTGAGATTGGTAGTTTTGATTGTCTTATCAAGTTTCCTCATTTGTGCAATCTAGAGCCTGTGTTCGAGTGGATTGTTTCAGATAACTTGATCAATACCATTTCTAATAAAGCCTTATATGGGTATGTTAAACTTCAACCAACAGATTGACAGAAGGAATGGACATTTTTTCTTAAATTAATTGGATATCTCTTCACAAAATTATTCACAACTAACACATACTTAACTTAACTGCATTATTTAGAGAACTCATCTGACCTACAAGTGGTGCAAGTGTGGAACTCCAAAAGACAGGATTTCCCCATGAATAATAAAATAAAATTTCTGGTAGGTGTTAGGATAGGAATCACCAACTTATCTAGCCCATCCTACTTCAGGACATCTGGCATGTCAATTGTTACTGGGACATAAATACCAAATACTCTTTTCACCCCATATGTGTAAAAGCTCAATTGAATTCAAATTTTTTAATGAAATGGGGTTCTTTTGCAGATTATTAACGGAAAATGACCACTATCGACAATATTCTACATATCTCTTGTGATAGCAGGGTTATTAAAAGGAAAATTGATTAGTGCTGGTCCTGTTGTAATGCTCATAGATGTCTGAGATTGCGACAAAAACAGTCACTTCACATGATGTAGTAGAGGGTGTTACAAAAGGTATATACCAACTGAGAATTATATTTTTACTTTCATCTAGGTATCATATAAATAATAATATGTTGGTAATAATCAACATTGTGAATTTACATGACATCTAATACTAATATTCATCTGTGGCTTAGGACCGCTAACAGGAGAACGAAGACTACGGCAGTTGGAAGCCCTGTTCCTGGGTGGTCCAATCCAGGGACAGGGCCAATGCTTCAGTATCGAAACACTGTTGGATATTCTTGTTCTCCTTTATGATGAATGTTGTAATTCCTCCTTACGAAGGGAAAAGACAGTTTCAGATTTCATTGAATTTGGTGAGTGTGGTAATTGTTTATGGAGACAGAGAGATGCTTGTCCCTATTTATTGTAGTACCTATACGATAGTTAGTACCTACTTATTCTAATCGGCATTTATATTCTCTTTTAGTGAAACCTGTTGCATCGAGCGTGAAAAGCCTTCGACTTGTTCGAGATGATTTTGAGATCGTGAAGGTGATTGGCCGTGGAGCCTTTGGAGAAGTATGTGTGGTCAAGATGAAGGGCTCCGACAAGGTGTTTGCTATGAAAATTCTCAACAAATGGGAGATGTTGAAACGGGCAGAGACGGCATGTTTTCAAGAAGAACGAGATGTGCTTGTGTATGGAGACAGACGATGGATAACAAATCTGCATTATGCATTTCAAGACGATTCAAACCTGGTGAGTATTGTTCAGTTTTTGTTTTTAAGTCTCTATCTCTACTTCAATAACCAGAAGTAACTGAGATAAAAAAAAAAGCCTGGGGTGAGACCTGGGTTTCATCTCAATAAGCTAAATTTTTGTTTCTGATTTGCAGTACCTGGTAATGGACTACTACTGTGGTGGAGACCTGCTTACTTTGCTTAGTAAATTTGAAGATCGTCTTCCGGAGGACATGGCTCGCTTCTACATAGCTGAGATGGTCCTTGCAATCGGCTCCATCCACGATCTGCGCTACGTGCACCGCGACATCAAGCCTGACAACGTCTTACTTGATGCCAACGGACACATTCGGCTGGCCGACTTTGGCTCCTGCCTCAAACTCTTTGAGGATGGCACAGTAAGCTAGCTAAGCTCTTTAGAAACCCTGATTGATTGTTACAAGTTGCAATGCCATTTCACTGCAAGTATGTTCAATGAAATTCGGTCAAAACCAAATATCTCTTAACATTACTTTAAACCGACTTTCATTTGAGCTACAAATTCAAATTTAATGAATGTTGGATGAAGAACCTGCAAGCTAGCTAGGAGTGATTCATGAACTATCAAACCTCTAATGCTCAAGTATTAGTTTACATTATCTATACAATTTGCATGACTACCTACGTAGTTTATTTGTCAAAAATATTGTTCAAAACTTATTTCAAATAACACAATATGATGTTGTTAGATTATGAGTGTTCATTACGTGCTAGTTGCGAAACCTGTTGATTCCTGTCTGATGTCCAAGTTGTCTGTCAGTCTGCCAATATTGACGCTGTCTGTGTCCCACCAGGTGCAAAGTAATGTGGCCGTGGGCACTCCAGACTACATCTCCCCAGAAATCCTGCGAGCAATGGAGGACGGACAGGGCCGATATGGTCCAGAGTGCGATTGGTGGTCGCTCGGTGTTTGCATGTATGAGATGCTCTACGGTGAAACACCGTTCTATGCAGAGTCGCTGGTAGAGACATATGGAAAGATCATGAACCACAAGGTATATGCTTTTACTTGACTCCTTTTATTTTTTATTTAATGATTGGACCGAGATCTAAATTAATTTTGTTGTTTTCTAGAATTGCTTCGATTTCCCGTCTGATGTCGGTTACGAAGTCTCACAAGATGCCAAAGATTTGATGAGGAGACTTATCTGCAGTTCAGACTTTCGACTAGGCCAGAACGGCATTGGCGATTTTAAAGTAAGCTACGTAAAAAATATAAGTTTCCTTAAAATCGAGTAGGTACCTGCTGTCTGACTGATGTGGCATTATATTCTAGTGCTTGCACCATTAAATTAGGCATGAGATAGGTACTAAGGGTTTTAACGGAAATCGTCCCCATTTCAATCTTGTTCATGCCTTGCAAGCCGCAAGTAGGTTGTACAACAAATGTAAGAAAGAAGTTATTTTCATGATTTGCAATCCAAAACTTAATACAATTCGAGATATAGCGATTTCTTTTAGTGATCGACTTCTGAGCGTTGCGTTTGGTTGCAGAACCACGCATGGTTTGCCGGCCTGGACTGGGAAGGGATCCGCGACAGCGTAGCGCCGTACAAGCCAGAGGTGAGCAGTCCAACGGACACATCCAACTTCGACGTCGACGACACGGACATCCGCACATCAGACGCCATTCCTCCCACAGCCAACGCCGCGTTCACCGCCTTGCATCTGCCATTTGTTGCGTTCACGTTCACGCAGGGAAGGTAAGCTGGACAGTCTCGAAAAACTTTGCGAAGTTTAAGTGGGCTTGGAAATTTGAATCTTGTTCCTAGGGTCACATCCTTCCAAAATTAGTTTTAAATGTGGGAAGCCAGTAGGTGCTGATTATCTTTTAACATGTGGCTGCAGACACGTTACACAGATAGCACAAGACTGTTAACAGTGGCTCCACATGATCTTGCCAGGCCCTTGAACCCCCACCCCCCCCCCACATGATTCCCAATATTCTCCTCATCTACAAGCTAATGGTTGCGCCCTGCCGGGCGTTTGTTTTGCTTATAACTTGTAAGGAATGTTAGTAACTGCTAACCAAGCAACTGAAAATCTACCAGCACCAATTTTTCCTGTGCTTTTCCATTATCTTTTGTCCTACGACAAAAATCTGACCCTTAAATCTGACCCTTAAATTTAAATACTTGTTTGTATGTGATAAAACACTCAACACAATAGCTCCTGAGCTCCGGAGCTCTAACTGAATCCAGAATAGCTTTTTTATGGTACAGTCTTGGTATTTCAAAATACATGTTAGATAAGCACAATCCTGCAAATGCTAACACGGTGTGTACATATTTCTGGCAGCTGCATTTCTGACTTGGCTTCGCTGCCCGTGGGCGAGGTTTCTACACCCCCGCTCGTGGAGAAACGGGTGCAGCAGCTGGAGGAGGAGAATCTCCGGCTGATCAAGAGTCTGGCGGAGGCACGCAATGCAGCCACGCCCGGAGACGACGACGCCAAGCGGATTTCGCCGACCCTCGACGGCGGCAGCGGGACTCGCAGGCTACAAGACGAGATCAACACGCTGACCAAGAAGAACTGCGAGCTGGAGACGCAACTCAAGTGTTTGTCCAATCAAACACCGACTGATAAACGAGATGTCATTTCCGTTGACGGAGATGCCGCATCGAAGGTGAAAGAATTGGAGAAAACTGTGAGGTTGCTCAGGCAGGAGAAAGATGAAGCTCAGAAAGTGAGTATATATGAGATGGTTTTGCAGCACCTTAAGATCTTGGCAATTTGCCTGTTGAGTCGTGTTTGTAATATTGTCTGTTTTCACATAACCTTCAAGTTTTGGAATG
Source organism: Nemoura dubitans (assembly GCA_921293005.1). Taxonomy (NCBI): domain Eukaryota; kingdom Metazoa; phylum Arthropoda; class Insecta; order Plecoptera; family Nemouridae; genus Nemoura; species Nemoura dubitans. The sequence continues at coordinate 19,359,315 of OV121074.1, forward strand.
AGACATTAAGCAAGAAACTAAACATTTTGTTTTATTGACAATAACATGAGTAGTACCGAGTACCTAGGTGTATTGCAGCTCTATTTAAATGTCTTTTGTTTATGATTCAAAGTTCATTGCCTATAAAGATTACGAATTGCCTATTATGGTATCCCGTTTCCACCTTCGATAATACAGTTGCTTGTATCAACATTCAATCCTCTATTCATTTCTTATTTAACTACAGCGCCAGCCATTGTTCCAGGACAAGTTGGATGTCCAGGAGAAACTGAAGCTTCAGGAGAAGGAGCTGAAGGATGCTCTTAGCCAGCGGTCGTTGGCGATGACGGAGTACACAGAGGTGACGGACCGTCTGTCCGAGCTGCGCCAACAGAAGCAGAAGCTGTCACGCCAGGTCCGCGACAAGGAGGAGGAGCTCGAGGTGGCCATGCAGAAGGTGGACAGTCTGCGCCATGACATCCGCAAGGCCGAGAAGCTGCGCAGGGAGCTGGAGGCCCGCGTCGAGGAGGCCATGGCCGAGACCGGCAAGGAGAGGAAACTCAGGTACTGCACCGGGAAATGCGTCTATATTACATTTTGCCACGTAGCCAATTGTAACTTCTAGATGTCGGCGGTACCCAAAAATTGGATCCAGGTACCCGTAACCAGCACCCGGGTAACCACGCTGGTACCAAGGTAAGCTCAAAACCCCAAATAAAAATAACTTTATTTTATGAGTTGCCCAACATAGAATATTGCTACTTGCAAGTTTGTTGGGAAATAGTGCTATATTGGACAAGGCATTCATGAATAAGTTCCCATGATGTTATCTGACATGATTTTTATCTTTGTTTCCCCAATAAAAGCAGCAGTCAATCATGCTTATGAGTGGTGAAGCCATACAAAGTGATTAGGTGGCATAAACAAAGTATACTAACTGCATACTCAGCTTGGCCTTGGGTGACTGCCAATAAATCACTAGAATTGAGGAAGAAGGAATTGAGGTTGAAGTGGCTGGTACTCTTGGTGGCATCTAAGTACCTGCCAATATCTCAAGTAGCTTCTCTACAGATGACATAGAATGGGTTTGTCTTCATCTAGTTTGCCAAATGGTAGGATTTTGTTTAAATAGCAAGCTGCAGTAAATACCTTTGCCACTCCATTTCTCACCCTAAATTCACAGTGCTGAACTAAATTGAGCTATTGATTGACTATTGGCAGTTTGTTCTGTCTTTTTTATGTAAAATTTGTATCATGATTTGTGAGAATTTGGCTCTCCATTGAACTTTAAATTAAACACACTGGTAACATTTTGGAATGGTATCTTCCGTCTACAGTGAACTGTCGTATCTTACAGGGAGCGCAGTGAAGAGTATTGCAAGCAGATGGAGGAAGAGACTGAGAAGTTACGCCAGCGCAACTTCACGGCAGGCGAGCCGGCGGCCGCGGGCTCACCCGCCGCCTCGCAGGAGATCTCGCGGCTCAAGGCCGAGGTGGAGAAGCTGGAAGTGCAATACAACGAGAGCCTGGCTGCGCAGCACGGTCGCTACAACACTGAGAACCTCAGTCTCCGCGAGCAACTCCAGGAGGCAGAGGCCAGACGGGATGTGCTGGAGAGAGAGGTAATGGTCTGGCATTTTACGATCGGTTTGGCCCTGGATCTTCGGTCTTTATTTTGGTGTTTTCCGGGATCATACTTCAAATAGAAATGTATTATTGTTAAATTTCCTGACTTCGGAAGTACCTTCAGCAACCTGACCAGCTAAATGAGGTTTTTGTCATACTAGATCCAAAACCAGTAGGTAATGCTGGAGTAGAAGTATTGAGATGTACTCATTAGGAAGCAATTACTATGCTATCATTCTTCGTAAAGCAAAGAAGAAATGTCTGGGAACTGGTTCTACAGACTATTCCTTCATGGTAGGTACAAAAATATAAATATTTTCTCTGTTTAATCAGGTGCAGTCGGTGAAAGAGAAACTGGATGCCGCCCGGCTAGAAGATTTGACTGACAGCGAGGAAACAATCGCAGAACTGAAGAGGCGATACGAACGCGAGAAGTTGCTGATACTGGAAGACAATAAGAAGCTGATAATGAATGTCGATGCCGTAAGTATGGGTTATTTGTAGATTCTATGAGGCTCATGACAGTGGTAAATGGAGTTCATCGTAACTTCATGTGCTCCTTTTTGGACAGCTGAACGAGAGTATCGGCAGACTGCAGCGAGAAAGACGACAGATTGATGAAGAGTATGAAGAACTGCGCAACAAGAAAGATGCAATTGCCCAATGGGAGGCACAGATCACTGAGATTATTCAATGGTATGCAATACTCCTACACCATGCTGCTGGAAATTGATCTCGAAGAGTGCAATGATGCGTAGCTAAACTGATTATGTTACTTACCTAACAATTGGCATTTTGTTTTTGCAGGGTGAGCGACGAGAAAGATGCTAGGGGTTACCTGCAAGCACTCGCAACGAAAATGACTGAAGAACTTGAGTTCCTGAAACATTCGGGAGGTGCCAACACTAACAACGCTGCCGTAAGTTGATCGGCACCTTGTCAAACGTCTGGGATCACTTTGACAAATCAACTTACAATGATCTTAGTTCATACCAATTTGATCTAATCTTGAGTTAAAGTGAAACCACTATCATGAATTTACCAAGATAAGCTACTCAAGGTGCAATATAGATAAGCCATGATTTATGTTTCAGGACAAAAACTGGCGTAACAGGAGGAGCCAGAAGCTCGATAAGATGGAATTGTTGAACCTTCAGAGCAGCCTCCAGTCGGAGATCCAGGCCAAGCAAGGAATCAGTGAAGAACTGAGCAAGACTCGGTCTGAGCTGATTGCCGCACAAAAGTACATATCAAGCTCTTTCCTATACAATAAACTTAAAATAGAATCTGATTTAAATTGTATTTGCTTGAATTTGTCAAGTTATTCTTTTTAATTCTATTTGTTTATACTTTTGTTTGTCAAGAGTCTATATGTAAACTATGTTGAAAGATTTGTTTGGCAAATTTTGACGATGCATTTTTTGTCGACTTCCAGGGACTCTCGGGACAGCCGGCAACGACTGGAGGTATTATCTCATGACATGAAGAGGAAAGATATGCAAATCAAAGAGCTGCAATCGAGAGTTGAGACTGGAGAAGGATGTAAGTTTCTCATCTCCCCTCACTATCTTCACTTTAATATTTAATTGATTCTTTCTAATATTAGCAACTCACTTCTTGACATACCTTCTTTCTATTGAATATTAATCCCGGCCTTCATACATCGTTCATCGTTTCTCAATTCCACTCGTCCCGACCTCAATTGACCACAGTTAACTTGATTCAAAGCAATTAAGTAATGCCCTTTAGAAATCGGATTTTTGTTGATTAACACACCTATGAGCATGGTATTATATTATCAAGTAGGAAATGCACAATACTTTGCCTCCTAGAAGAATGGCAATAGTAGTTTGGTTTCAATACACCTAACAATAATTTGTAGCCAGCTGAATTTGTTCCAAAAACAATTCATTAACAATTAAGCAGCACTTATAAATTATAAATTATTATCAAGAACAAAAACACACATGTAATGATTTCATTCATTATCCCAGTTTTTGTATAAAGATTGGAAATGAAGTATTATATCCATATATTTTGTTACAAGAAAGTGAATGAACATTCTCTAGTTGATCAATAAATTTACTTGTTTAATTATAATGATTAATGTCTTACTTGCACTGTACTATGATTTTTCTCGATAAACATTTATCTAGAAAGGCATGGATATTTTATTTTTCACTTTGATTTTTTAATTTCTCAATAGAACTACAGTTACAATAATTTCTATGTCCAAGTTTGATTTCTCCTCTCTGTTGCACCTCCAGACAGAATGCCCCTATTTATTGGTGTTACAAGCTGCCTCTGGGGCTTGATTCTGCTCCTTATCAAAGTCTATCTCTGACCATACTGGGCCAAGTTACCGATGTGGGGTGGTAGTACGTTTCACCACCTCTCCTTAGGTATGGTAAAGTACCGGTTGCTAGTATCGATGCGTTGAGTTTCGTTTCGTTTCGTTGCTGCTGATATATTGCACAAATATGCCAGCCTGTCTTTGTTTTGTGACTCACCCTTTCCAACTGTCAGTGTCAAGCCTTCTCAAAAACCTTTCCGCCATTCAAACAGCCTATCACAAGTACCGTAGCCAATCATTTTTTGTAGGCCATGTAACGTGAGCATCACGGCACATGGTTTTCATCCTCTGTTATTTAATCACTAACATTCAGCTCGATTTACTACTCGGACCTTTATTTTGCTTGCATCGGCTGATAACACTTTCATGTTATTTTTCATGGTTTGGTTTTTGCAGCTACTTTATTTTCTCGCCAACTGGGGCAGTTACGCAATCGGAGTAGATCGCTAACTTACGATTAAGTGTTCTGTGTGATAATTTTGACAAGTGAGCAATGGATATTGCAATTACCAAGTTACTCACTGATCATTCAGCCTTCATCAGTTCTAAAAGTTTATTGCTGCATGCAAATTTGTGAAGTTCCAACTTAAAAAGTATGCAGGATCTGTTCTACATACATTCTTCCAGTCCCGTGTACGCAAATAACCTGTTTTGCATGTCTGATTTTTTTTCTTTATGATTAGTCAAACCTTTGAGGCTTCTTAAGGCTGCATCGTTTCTGAGAGGTGACTATTTGTATATTTCAAAGTTAAATGGTATCAATTTGACAGCTATCACAGTTGGTGCAAGTAGATCCAACTGCTGGAGCTTTTTGAAAATTGTATTTTTTAAAGGATTTTCAACAGCTGTAATTATTTAATTTTCCAGGATTTTCCAATAGAATTTGCATATTTCTAATCCATGTATTTTTACTCTATTTCTTGTCCAACGCTCCGCTGTATGGCTTTGTATGGCTTAACAGCATATTAAGCTCTCGGATAACTCCATGCTGCGTTTGTTGCATTTGCATTCTTTGAGATGCCCTTTGGCTGCCTTCCCCGACATGTTCGTTTCTCCAGATTGAAGTACCCCTAACATACGTATCTCGCTAACATTATTGTTCTTTCTTTGAATGCCGAAGTAGGTAGTGATTTAGTAAATGGTTGTACTACTGTGCACTGGCGTTTACGTATTATTAACTCTTACATTAATAATCTAAACATTCCGTAGTAATAACTAGTGTGAATTTGCCATAAGTAAAATATTCTCACTGAAGTTATTGTTAAATGATTCTGTGAACTTTTCATAAACATACCTTCCAGTTTGAGTGTTGAAAAGAAAAAGGAAATCATGAGTGGGCAATCACGCATGGCACTGTCGGTATTACAGCTTTTGTCGTTGTTGCAGTTCTGGAGCGCCCATCGTCGCAGATGTCCTACCTGGACCACTTTCTGAAAGAGTCGTCGACCCGCCACGGTGGCTCAGTGGAAAGCGAGGAAGGAGACGTTGAAGACAATAGAGCCCCATCGGTAGCCAGTAGTAGATCTAATTTATCAGAGTTTAGCATAGTAAGTACCTATTCTAATCTTTGCTTGTTCATCAACAGGTGTTGGGGCAAACAAGCACAGCAGCTTCTTAATTCGTAAAATGCTAGCTTTTTTGCTTCTAAAACTCACAATTTAAAAAAAATTTGCACATATCTTTGAACTTGTTAGTACCTATGTACTTTCATTATCAGTCACTTACTGTTTATTTCAAGGTCACTCCTTCACAATCATGCACCAATCTTAAAAATGTCTTAAATATTTTTAAATGCTTATACTTAATTCTAGTTTTGACTGGCTTTGTTAGTTTCTAAGATGGAATCTTAACAGTCAAATTTTTAATAAACTCTGAATGTCCCTTGTCTAAAGTAGTTTGTATAAAATGCTTATTTTGACTCTGGCTGGATGTTTTAGACTCATTGGTTGATTGCTAACGCAACCCGCGATTAGCATAATCTTCCAAGATTCTCATGCCACATCTCATCAGTTGTCTCCGTTCTAGACAACAAGACTCTTGTGCTAACCCTGTTCTTTCCTTGGCAGGAGCCTAGTTCCCCTGTGGGGCTGGATGCGCACTGCAAGCCGCCCATGCACTTAGGCGTGGCGGCGCACTACCCACCCAAGCCCAAGTCGCACCAGTTTGTTGTGCGCACATTCTCGTCGCCGACCAAATGCTCGCACTGCACCTCGCTCATGGTGGGCCTCACGCGCCAGGGCGTAGTCTGCGAGGTGTGCGGATTCGCCTGCCACATGGGGTGCTGCGAGAAGGTGCCCGCCGTGTGCCCGGTGCCCTCAGACCAGAGTCAGTACCAATTTCGATTGCTTTCTTTAGTGCGCTTGGCTGCTCAGCTGCACAGTCTAATCTCTAGATCTCTGCTGTGAAAAGGCCTGTACAAACAAAACCATTATTTTTGCTCACCTGCTGACATAATCCCTGCATTTTCTATCCAGCGTTACAACCTGAATAACCTTATTAATCAACGTTAACAGGTGATCAACGTGTTAAGTAGTATTTTTTTTAATTTGAGGTAATATTTTGTAAAAATGCTAAATTTACCTACTTCACTGCTATGAATTCGTGTTGAATTAGCAAAACATTGTTTTTTTATTGTATAGTACTTTAATTGTTTATAATGCAAATGTACTTGTGGAGTTTCTTTGGGAGTAAACTAGGTAAATGACATGCAGCAGTGTATGTAAAGTAACAACAAATTCTTTGGTGCTTTCCAGCCAAGCGTCCTCTAGGTATCGACCCCACTCGAGGCATCGGCACGGCGTACGAAGGCTACGTGAAGGTGCCCAAGATGGGTGGTGTGAAGAAGGGGTGGGTGCGCCAGTTCGTTGTGGTGTGCGACTTCAAGCTGTTCCTCTACGACATCTCGCCCGACCGCAATGCCTGTCCCTCGGTGTACGTATCGCAAGTGCTGGACATGCGCGACGAAGAGTTTGCCGTTAGCTCGGTGCGCGATTCCGACGTCATACACGCGACCAAGAAGGACATACCATGCATATTCAGGGTATGTGCGATGATTTACTAGGTACTACATTTAGCGGAAAATAATTCCGAATTATTTTTTCTTACGTTGGTTCCCCTCGATACCTTGATACCTTGCCTTTGTTGTCACTTCATTTTCCAGGTACTGACTCTTTGTCCTCTCATCCTCCTGCATGAAATTCCCAATCCAATGTCCATGTTCTGGATGATGATGGTGAGTTTCTTCATCTTGTCCTCTGCTTCATGTATTGTACGTTTTGTTGATTCATCTCTGACTTGTCATAAGCTAGATAGCATAGATAGATAGGTGATGGATGATGATTGATGAATCATAAGTTCTGAAAATTTCATAGTAATTCAAAACATATGGTTTGTGTTCCTCTCATATTTGGAGCAGTCATTTCTTTCCTCTTTACCATATTTTCCCAGATAATGTTCCCTCCTGCAAACCAAATTTAGTATGTGTGTACCTATTTATTTCAGCTAGTGAAACATAGAATTGGTATGTTTGTTTCCACCCTAAATATCCTCTTAGTCGCAATCACTTAGGGACAGCTGTGTTAAGTGCACCCAATATCGCCAAGGAGCGAACCTTGTGTGGGGACAGCTGAAAGTTGAGACTGACATCCTGTTTTGCTGTGGTACAGATCACGACGTCTCTGATGGAGCCACCGGGGCTGAAGAACCACACGCTCATGCTGGCAGACACAGAGAGCGAGAAGACAAAATGGGTGGTCGCGCTCAGTGAACTGCATCGAATCCTCAAGAGGAATAATCTCCCTAACAGAACGGTAAGCTGGCAGTGTTATAAGCGGGAAGTCCGAGTCAATGTTTTATTCCCTGTAAGCGATATTTTATGCTTATTTTTTCTTACATTAGCCATCAATTTATAGCTAAGGAAATGAGAATGTCATCCGGCAAACTGCAAGAGTAGTTGGGATTATCTTGAGACTACCTATCATAAGAGATTTTCCATATGTGAGGTTATTTAGTATTTACACATTTCAAGCTTGCAATTATATACTGATGGACTTATCTAGTGAGTTGAGTTAAGACTGCAAGTGTATCTCTATTTGATCTTTTATCTCTATTTGCAGATTTTCCGTGCAAAGGAGTTGTTAGACAACACATTAGCATTCATTAAGAACGCCATGTCGGGAGCCATTGTGGATCCGGATCGCCTAGTCATTGGAACTGAGGAGGGTCTGTTCTGTTTAGATCTGGACCGCAGTGGTAAGTTGGTCGCCTCTGTTTGGTCCGCATCCGATATCATTTCGATGGCACGACATCTCATGGCGCTGTGTTTTACTCACAGAAATTGCCCGAGTGGGAGAGGGCAAGAAGGTGTACCAGCTTGAGTACGTAATCGAGGAACAGCTGTTGGTGGTCCTGTCGGGCAAACAGCGGCACGTGCGACTGATTCCTGTCCGTGCGTTGGATGGAGACGACGTGGAGTGGATAAAGGTATGCTCGACATTCAATGAAACATATATTTTTTTATAGTGTGTTGAGTTGATAGGAAACACAGCTTAGACCAGTAATAACAAGAAGCAAAACTTTTCAAGCTGAAGATATTCATTACAGAATTTAAGAAAAAAAACACCTTGCAATGAAAATTGGAGTCTATGCATTTTAAATACATGCTTCGGCATAGATTTTAACTAACCACCTAGCAAATGTTGTAACGCATCACAAGTGAATGTGTTCTGAATGACAGCCAACAGGTTGCCAGCGCAAAATGATCTAGCAGTTGACGCGCCTCTAAGCCCCACTATGACTTCATCCAACAGGTTGCCGAGACGAAGGGCTGCATCACGTTTGCGACGGGTGTGATGAAGCGCTCCCCCCAGCTCGGCTACTGCCTGTGCGTGGCCATCAAGCGGCAGAACACGTCGCAAGTAATTGTCTACGAGGTGACAAGAACCAAGACGCGGCACAAGCGGCTGCGCGAGGTGATGCTGCCTACTCAAGCGCAGACGCTCAACATTCTCAGCGAGGGACGACTCTGTGTCGGATACCAGTCTGGGTTCAGCATATACAGCATTGTGGGAGACCAGCATCCTCTCTGTGAGTGTTGTGAATGTGATGTAAACAGATTTTCTGTTCTGGTAGGTAATGCTGATAGCCAGTACACAACACTCTTTTACCACGCTTTCGAGTCTGTAGGCTGAGCTATTGGAGCCCGGAACGTTACGAGAAGCCGAGAATGGGAGGGATTTGCAATACACTATAAAATTAATTTGAGTTTACCAGTACACAGTCTTCTAACTGGAGCTGTTATTCATTGGCTCTTGCGGCCATTTGTTTTGCTAGCAGGCTGTGGGAACAATAACCAAAAATAAATTCTACTGTACACTCGGCGTTTTAGACTCTGACGGGCTCAGCCCAGAGGCTCGAAAGCGTAGGTTTGTATTGGCTTTATGCGGAGTACTAGGGAATGTAAAAGCTTCATATTTCTTTGAACGTTTCTAAGAACTCTACACATTTTACAGGCAATTTGAAGCTCAACAATAAGCTCAAAACAAAGCAGTTAGGTACCAGAATAATAATTGTCTTTAGCTTCACAGTCCGCTTAGCGTGGTCAGTGAGAAAGAGCCATAGAATTTTTAGCATGGCTTCCGTGCGCCTTCGAGTGCCAACTGAAATGCTGCCGAGCTAGTTGTTTGAGCACCTCTCTCCCCAACTAACAAGCTGCGTTTGTTGTTTCCCTGTGCAGCCCTGGTTCACCCCGACAACCAGCTGCTAGGCTTCCTGGCGCACAGCACAGTCGACGCCATGCGTGCCATCGAGCTGTCGCGCGGCGAGTTCCTGCTCGTCTTCCAGAAGCTCGGCGTCTACGTGGACGCGCAGGGCCGCAAGTCGCGCGACCGAGAGATCATGTACCCTGCCATCCCGCTGGCCGTCAGTGAGTACCTCCGTTGGGTCGGGCAAGGCGCATGTTTCGAGCTTGGGGTTTACTGCGCTAGTTTTAAAAAGCAAGTATCTGCTGTGCTGTGGTAGAAAAAAGTTTAACTAGATGTATCGAACTATGGATAATATGGTGAGCAAATTTTCTCTCAAAGCTCAACCTTGGGAGAGCTGGCACCTTTCTAAAACCACAGATATAAGGTTACCCAGATTTTCCACTACCATACTAAAGCAGCAATAACAGTTTTGCTGGCAGTCTGTTTGTTGTTATATCTCCTGTTACCAAGGTAATTGTAACCACCTGTGGAACATTAATTGCCTTGATTATATTGACGTGCAATGGCCCGGTAGGTGAAGCCATAATTATAACCACCTGAGGAACATTGGGTCCCTTGATTATAATAATTGATCTTGTGCCATGGCCTGGTAGATAAGGTTAAAACAGGTTGTCAACGCCCCAGCTATTTCCGGTGAAATTACTATCATCAAATTTTTGCTGTAGCCTTAGCTAGGTATGGTAGAATTTCTGGGTAAACCTTATCTGAGCTAAAACCATGTCAACAGCGCTGTACCGTCTAAGACTGAACACGTTTAAAACTTAAAGCTGGGTTTACAGCTAGCAGTGTCAGTGTCACGGTGTCATGAACATTGACTCTGGACCAATCAGAGACTCGATGGCAGTTGTGAGCGTGACGTCAACGTCATGCACATCCAGAGTCGCCGATTGGTCCAGAGCCAATATTCAAAACATCGTGTCAGTGACATTGCTAGCTGTAAACCCTGCTGTATGGTTGCAACTATTGTAAATCATTTGAATGCATTGCCTTACTAAACCTTGACCATAGAAACGTGCAATATTTCCATATCATTTCTGGTCAAACGATTGCCTTCTCAAATCGTTGCCTGTCTAACGCATGCGATTCCCCCAGGCTACTGCGACGGCAACCTTCTGGTGTACAGTGAGACTCATGTGGACGTATTCAACTGCGCTTCCGGCGAGTGGGTGCAGACCATCAACGTGAAGCACTCGAAGCCCCTCAACGGCACAGGCACCCTCAGCATCTGCATCATCAACGATCTGCCGCACATCATTTATCTCAATAACGTGCACCAACGTAAGTGTACGCTCGGTGTTACTATGCAGTCTATGCTGATTGTGTTGTGGGTATACTCTCAATTTTTGTGTGAAAATAAGAGGACTTATTTCCAGTCTTAGAAAGTATTTCCAAGTCCGTGATAACTTGTCACCTAAATGCCAAAAATATTTTGAGTCGTATGCTGTTTTTTTGCAGGCGAGCTGATAAATGTGACTGTGTTTGATGGCGCCGGGAGACCAATGCCGCGTCCTCGAAGAAGATTTTCTCTGCGTGAAGGACACCGTGCGTCTAGGGCGTAAGTTCACCCACCCTCCAACAATGCACATGCAATACTATTTACTGAGAATCCTACGCAGTTCACAAAATTGTAGTGAGTATCTTATCAACTGGACTACTAAAAGAACATGACAAATCCCCCAAAATTTGACTGCTAACTCTTGGAGTGCCTAGTTCGATAGACTTCTCGCAAAGAGCTAAACACAGTAGTGACACCGGTGTAACATCTTGAACTTGTCGGCTTGCGTAGCACCGACCGGCGGTCGAAGATGATTTCGGCGCCGACGAACTTCAACCACATCAGCCACATGGGTCCCGGCGACGGCATACAGATCCAGCGACTGATGGATCTGCCGACCACCATCGAGACGGCAGACCAAGTGCAGCCCGGGCCGCAGCCACTGCAGGCACAGCCACAGAGGGTCAGTCCGCATTCGCACAACTGGTGGCAGCTAATTCCCCAACGACTGAGACGGTGGTGACTTGTTTTAAAGGTCCACCTGATGCAAAGAAAAGTCAGACTTGATTTTTAATTTTATCAAGATTTACCACTGGGGCTGTTATCATTAGCTTTTATGGCTCTTATGCTGCTAGATGGTCATGGGAAACGTTAACCATAAACAAATTGAAATTTGGTAATTAATGAAAAAACAAATGGATGAAATTTCATTTGAACACTTTGCAGCATTTTGGACCACTTCATAAACCCAGCTCTTCTCTTTCCGTCCAATTGAAATGTTGGTCTAGTAACGAACATGCCAGTCGGTTAAATGTTTCGGTGCGTGCGGTTCCTCGAGTGCCTTGTCGTTGACGTTTGTGCCGCGTTACAGCCGCTGCACCCACCTAAGATGGCGCACCCGCCGCCGCGCCACCCGCCGCACGTGGAGCAGCGCCGCCTGTCAGGGCACATGACGCGGCCCCCGCCCTCGTATCCCGTGCACAACGGTACGTCATCGACTCTTGCCACTCCCACAAAGTGTGGCTAAACTCCTTGTTATATAGGTACCAACCAGTTCAATGGCCTACAAAATGTAAGGAAACTGGCTTGGCTTTAATAATGGGTGTAATGGTTGGTAGTTTAAACTCTTTCAAATCGGAGTGTTGGACTGGCTAACAAGGTTTTCAAAATTATAAAGTGGTCTTGTCTTTTTAGGGCAACTTTTTTCCCAGTGAATTTTGCCAAAGTATTATAGCTTTTTTAATTTATAGGGGCCCCTGTAGCTCAGAGAGCCAGGGGCCCCGGCGGAAATGGCCGCCTTGCCGCTATGGGCAGTCTGACACTGTACGGGAGTTTGAAGTACATTATATAGTTAATACATCATTTAGCTTGTTTGCTCTGGTTTTTTAACTCGCGCTCAAGACTAGTTTGCAAGCGCTTGCTTTCTGTAGTTTACCCTTGAGATTGCTCTCATCCCATTGTCTTTCGACCTGAACCTGAACGGGAACTACTTTCAAGACTTGGTCTCTGGCAGGCTTCTTGGGCAGTTCCTGCGTGGAAAGGTGGTAACCGTGCTGTTCGTAGGTTCCACGTCTTCCCGGCGGCCGATGGCGCCCGCGCGACCAACGGCGACGCCTCCCTCGCTGCCGCGCACGCCTGACGGCGGGCCCGCCGGCGACGCTGACCCACTGCACCGCGCGGGGCACTCGCACGGCAGCCTGCCTTCACTGCACGACTCCGCAAAGGTCAGTACACACTCTACTTATGTCCTATTGCTCAATACTCATAGTCATAGCTAGTGACAGGATATTTACTACTTATTTATTTTTACCTATATTTCTACCCTTACTTTTTTCTACTCTTTATTTTGTTGGCAGTCATATTTGGCTACAATAGAGGTATTTATTAGTACCAAAGTATTTATAACTTTAATGCTTATATAAGTACTTAACAATTAGACTCGAATTGAGTCAGCCAAGAAAGAGTGTTGACCCAAGTCACTTCTGTACCTTGGGCAGTTGGGGACCGCGTTTTTTGTGCACGGTCGATTTTGCCTGCGGACGGGCGCTTTGTGATAAGTTGCGCCACATTTTCTCAGACTGGGAGCCTGCAGCTGCCTTGTAGGGGCATCTCAAGCTGACTCAGTCACTTCTCAGTTTTGGGGACTACCCAGTCCCCAATGGGGTGCAGCCAGGCTGCTGCTGATGATGATACTCGTTTATTATTTGTTGCGAATCTCCTCTGGGCTTGAAAACAATGGACGACTACAGATCCAGAGTCGATCATTATGTGGGCAAATAATTGTCACAAGAATAGCAATGCATTTATGTAGGCAAATCAGTGATTGACTCGAACTGTAGTCGGCCATTACTTGTCTGTAGGGGCTGAATGGAGTCTGGGACTATAATATGTAAATGTCAACGATGCACTTTGTGGAACACAGAATGGCCTTTCATTGAACAAGGTTTGTTGTGTTAATGCCAGAAGACTGTACCTATAGGGAATTTTGGAGAAAAGGGGGCAGAGAGTGCAATACTTGCCGATCGGCTGTAGATGTGGTGCCCCGAGGATTTACTTTGTTAATGTTTCGGCTGCTGCTGGAGCGTTTGTTACTTCGAGCGTCTTGTTCGTTGGGTTCATCTTTTGCAACAGTTGGTTTCCCAGAATATCACCGGGAGATTTTGATTGTCCTGTCCTGTGCCAACGTTCAGTGTTTGATCCAGGATCTGGGAGCCGGTGGCAACAGCCCGCGGCACTCGATCGCCTCCAACAACAGCAGCAACCCGAGCACACCGCCCAGCCCCGGCCACGACCACGGCTCCTCGAGCTACGACAGTTAAGTGCGCTGCACCGCAAACCAACGCCGCGCCGCCCACCGCCGCGCGATGCCTAAATAGCCACCTCCTTTCTTTTGTACATCATGATATCGATCGATCCCCGTGATAATTTGTGAGTTAGGCCTAATTTTAGATGATTACAGAATAGAAATAAAAAAGTAAAATTATGTCTAAGGCATTGCAGGTAAAAGACCCGTAATTTTAATAGTATTAAGCTAGGGTAATGTATGAAAGTGTGGATTTTATGTCTATATATTATATTATTATAAAGAGTTGAGGTTGTTGACAAATTTTTGAGAAATGTAATTATTATCACACTTACTGTGCAAAATCTGTTCTAGTTTCTGGTAAGTAGGTACTAAATAATAGGGAACTGCAAGTTTAATACCTAATGTTAATAATTTAATAATAATATTTATTTGAAGAGGATATCAAGTATTTGTGTGGGCAATATTATTATTACGTATATCTTTGTGACTCTCCCACTTACTAGTCTATTACGGCGAGACTTTTCGTTGAAGATCTTGACTCCTCGTTAATAATTATAGAAATCGATCAATTTCACATTTTTTTATGCTATGCAATAATAACTTAATAATGAGTCAATTCCTAAAGAATGAAATAAATGTGCGATTTCTTAGTTGGTGATACTTGCGGAGCGCGAGAATCACTTCAAATTTTCCAAGTACCTACCTTATAATAGTGCATATTAGACAAGGGTATAAAATTGAGTATTAGATCAAATAATATTTAAAAAAACTGTAGGCTGAAGTTAGTTACTGCTGCCTACCTTCCAACTGTAAAAATGCCTTGTATCTTAAATCTAAGTAAAAATTTTATTGCTTGTTTTAAACAGGATGAACCTATTCTAAGTTTTGTTTTGTAGGTCCTCTTATGTGGATTATATGTAGCGTTTCCTGTTACACTAGACAACTTCCGCCATGTGTCGGTCTGAGCATTCATATTGCATGGGTGCCTCTCCAGCTACCTACCTACCTGAAATATGAAATACTTGTTATTCAGATTGCTGCATATGCTAGCATTTTATATTTGCCTAAAACTAAAAAGAGTCTTGCAATTGTGCATTTTCAGCGCATTTGTGGTATCTAGGTACCGTAAATAAATAGTAATATCATGCCTTATGCCATGCGTAGGCATAAAATTAAAGTATGATATAAACCAAATTTTTGGAAATCAAAATGAGATAATCCTTTTGTAAAAGCTGCCTGTGTGGTAGAGCATGTTGTTTTTTCATAACTTGTATTACTTTACAGACTACAGAAATTAAATACAGTCCAGTTAAATAAGTTGAATACAATACTTATATTTTTAGCAGCTGATTTGCCACGAGCTTTTCCTTTTAGGTTTGATAATTACTACCACAGATAGAGTTTACACCGATGGGTCATGCTGTGCAGAATCGTCAATCAGTCAGCAATTGATTTACGGCATCATCATCATCGTCAACCTCAGTAGACAAGAATCCAATCTTGGGATGCCCACATACGTCATCACTCATCACTTAATAGATCTCTGTCACATGGGGTTCGTATGCCCCGCCTACACCTGGCAACAATTTTCCTCTCACGGCACTTGATATGATGAACTATCTGCATAAGATTTATCTGTGTTTTAACATGATTATAAATTTACACAAAAGTCACAAGATACATTTTATATCTGTTGCTTCCTACAGTATTTTTTTATTATATGCGTGCAAACAATAATGAAACAACTAATAACTTTCTAAGCCTTATCAAGTCATCATTAATACTATCGAGACATTATTCTGTGTCATATTTTGTCAAGGTCAACCAATGTTAACATAAGCAGATGGCATTTTTGAGGTATTTTTGCTTTATAGTTAGTTATGAGAACATATCGAGCAAACTTCTTGGCACGAGTTACAGAATGCAAGAAGATATTTTTAGTCCCTGGTTCGATAGTGTTTCTGTAATGCATGCAAGGGTCTCGCAATTGGATCGGAATGCCGTACAAGCTAAGGTACCTACATGAAATTGATATACTGTTTAAATAGTTAGGATACTGAATGAGAATTGGCCCCCAAATACACTTTTCTAGTTGGTATTAAATATTGAACAACATTTGACATTTCATTCACCAAGGACATACGTAATTACTTAAAATGAAATTGTGGGGCTAGGTTGAATCTAACACATTAAAATATTTACAAAACCGGCTGTCTATAGACTATTTTAGGAAAACATAAACCATGCGATAAGGGTTACAAATACCTACAATGTGTACTAACATATATTTATGTTGCTCCTCAAAAATAGTGGGTATGTGTAGGGTAGTGGTAGTAGGTACTTCTAAGTAAATTGTACATTTTCCAAACATGCAATATGTCGAATGTTGATGGAGTTCCTTGAAGTTTAACTTGATTTTGATTTAAAACTGGACCTGAAAATTATTACAAAATAATAAACATACATACAAATTGCTACCTTTGCAATTTTAAGATATGGAAAGTTACCTACTAGTGCAGATGCTAATGAGTGGTACATGATAAATATTATATAGATGTGTTGTGACATTTTTATTCACATAGATAGTTTTTAAACTGATCATGTTGCAAAGAATATATCGAAATCTTGCTCTGGGATAATAATATACTGAAATAGGATGGGGAAAGGGAGAAAGTTACCACAGTTTTCCTGCTTGTTTTCTTACTGCAATCAGATTAAAGATTTTTGAAATTATTATTTGAGCTGTCAAGTGGCTTGAGACGATTTTTAAATTTGATATGATACCAAAATGGCATTCAATGATACTTTTTCTCATACTGTGCAAAGATCTGATTTTTGTTTGCAAATGGAACAACATTGCAATAGTTGCTATATAACTTTAATGCTACTAACTAAACATAATATATACATTTATTACCTAAAAACAGTTCTAATTTATAGGGCTTCTCCTATCTTGATACAAGTTGTGTTCAGACAAAATAATTTTGACATTTTATAACCCTAACAGAAGCATTTTTCTTTTTTTCGTCTAATTTTCCAATTTAAAAATACATTTTCAAAATTGTATTGGCAATTCACAAATTTTGCTTTTTCAACATGATCGCTGTAAAAAGTCGCTAGGGCTACAAAGAAATACTGTTTGCAGTCTCAAATAAATAAATTAAAAAGTGCTTTTGCTTCTGACATTGGTTATGAAAAGTTAACATCTTTCATTAGCGCAACTTGGTTGGAGATGAGACAAGTTTTTTACATGCAAAAAGAAATAAGTATTTTTATTCCCAGTTTTATTTATATTTATTTGTGGTTTATTCTGTTACTTTTGTAATGTCTGTTCTTTTATATATGTGTGTGTGTGATAGTTTGTTAATAGTATCTGAATTACCTACCTTTTTTACGTGCTTATATCTCCATTTACTCGCCTTTTATTCTATCCTCTTTTATTTATCTCATTCCCAACCATAGGCGTGCGCAGGGTCCCAGATTAGGTGGGGCAAAACAGTTACGGGTAGGAAGGGGGGGGGGGGGGGTTATAAAGTTCACTCCACAGAAATTAGGGGCTCTGTCAAGTATATTTTTCGAGAAAAACTTGTAATTCGAAACTTGAAACAAAACATAGCGGTTTCATTATGTCAAGCGTTTATAAGCAGGCACGTAGGACGTTTTTCGTTCATGGGAGGTTAATGGCTTGACTTGAACCGGAACTGGGGGGGGGGGAGGGCCTCAACAGGAAGGAGAGTCTGGGCGCACAGCCCCTGGAAAAATTTATCGTTCAGAAAATTCATTTGGTAGGGTCCAGGCCAATGCTCGCCCCCCCCCCCCCTGCGCAGGTCTGTGTTCCTAACCAAATGTAGTGATTATTTCAAGGAGCGAACTTTGTGTCTGATCAATAATAAATTCGAAGGCTAGTAGCAGTACTATTTGAGATTTATGCGAATTCATCGAAAAGCTCATAGCAATGTCTGTAGAGTATTTTACTAGTGGTGACTGGTGAGCAAGCCGCAACCCTTTGAGTGGTATCGCGCCGACAAAACGGTGCGAGCGCTAGGGCGAACAATATCGCAAGCATAGTAAAAGCTAAAACTTCCAATAATTTTTGCATCTGTTTTTCTTGGGACTGATATGATTTAAACCCGAACCCACTGGCCACTATACTCAAATATATTTCATAAAAATCCCTCAACTATTCAGACCAGAATGATCTTTCGATTCCGAAGATGAAAATGTTGAAATCCTGTATTCGCTTTTGTAAAATTATAATAGTGCCAACGAAGTCCGAATAGCCCCAAATCGTCAACAGTTGGATGCTTGGATTCTGAAACTTGATGTAATCTTTTTCCCTTTCAAGTAGGTATTCATTGTTTTCCAATATGTCTGTCTGAATTTATCCAGTTATAGGTGACCCTAAACTAAAAAATAAATAAATAACACGTTCAGTTGCGGTTTATTTATTGTCATGTACCTACTATATACTTAATTTCTGTCCACAGTGTGAGTTTTCATACATAACGCGTAAACTACCTGTAAAACCTACTACAAATTTACAAAATTGCCCCCTCCCCGCTACTTATGAGGGTTTAGTACATTTTTTACTATATTTAGTTAAGGGTTTACCCACCTTTTCAATAAAGGTAAAGTTCTCCCACCAAAAAATGGACAGCCCCCCTCCCTTCTCCCAGGAAAGTGCGAATGCAGCAACACCAAAGTAGAAGTGGTGTCCTTGATGAGGAGAGCAGCCAGTGATGGTATTGGCATATTGGCGATGACGCCAACCCTTAGCCACGGAATTTAACGGGGCCCCTAGGCGAAGTTGGCTTTTGGGGCCCCATACTATATTCCCATGGCTTTTGTAAACCCCACAGTAATAGAAAATTTAATGGAAAGGGAAGCAGGTTTGGAGGCTCAGCCAAATTTTTTTGTAATTTACGGTTATTCTTGGTGAATCTACGCGTTTGAGACAAATTTCATGCGGCGATTGATGCAGTTTGTAAATGGGCTTCAAGTGGGTACACCATTTGTTGCCCTGTCCGAGCCCCCTGTATTGTAAAATTGATGAGAATATGTATCAGTGCGTCCACGACTTCAAAGCAAAGGAGCCAATGGGAGCCAAGCTTTAATCGATCAATACCGAAGGAGGCGGATCGATCGAAGCACGTGGCTGACTACGTCACACTCACAGCGGGACGATGTCGATACTACTCTCTCTCCTGGGCGCCCGATACTAAAAGCGATTTTAACCTCGGTGTTTCAGCGTTTTCGAACGTTGGTTCTCGTCAGGACAAGCGCTGGTCCGCCTTGTGTGTAGGCTTGGTGGTATGCTCATGTGTACCATTGGTTGCCTACAAACAATTTTCAGTGATAGGCCAATTTAGGAATATTTTGACTTCAACGGTGGAAAATCGGTTCGACAAATTTGTTTGTGCTTCTTCGACCACCCCCTAGGCACGCGCCTAGTGCACCTAGGCCTAAAAGCGCCACTGCATTTTCCTCTTTAGGGGGGCCAGACCAACTTTTAGGCGATAGATGTGTAAAAATTACAATTTGTCTCAATTGACCGAAAAACAAAACCGGGATAAAATCATTTCCAAGGGCTAGATTCATGCATCTAGTCCATCTTCCAAATACCCGGGCCTCGGTGTCGTTCTTATGAAGAGCCTCTGCGCCCGACTCGAACCCGTCGGCCCAGCCCGAACCCCACGTGCGGTTTGGAGTCTTTCTGTGGCTTGGGACAATTTTCGAACCTTGGTCGTGGGCTTCTCCATGACCCCGAAGTGGCATTTCGCTATCGAAGTCTGCTGCCCGCGTTCTTGCTATTTATCACAGCAGCGTTGGGCCCGTTGGCTCGGCCTGCCCCCGCCTAGTGCGTCAATGCGGTGCGGCCAGTCGTGATGCTTTGAGCCGCTGAGGCCTGCGTCGAGCGAGGCGTTCGACTGGTGAATCTTCGAATTCGCGTTAGTACGTTTTTCACCTTGGACTCTGGGTTGTTTCCGCTATTGAAGCAAATGCTGTCAAATAACTCCCGCAGATTAAGATAAAATTTATCGCATGTCTTTGACGTTACTTTGATAATCTGTATTACTTGATGTAGCTCGATTTAAGGTGGGATGATCACCTTGGCCAACGAGTAGCTGCTAAATAATTGATTACTTGCAAACAATTGGTGACAGCCCGCTTATTTGAAGCTTGCCATCCACCAGGGCCCGAGTTCGAATTAAGCTCGATCCGCTTTATGCCCTACAGGAAATGCCAGTGCTTGCCGTCCCACTGGCTTGTCATTTAAAACCGCATGTTGAAGTCTCAAGAGCGACATCTGCTCTTGGTCTTCCAGTCGTCGGCATGGCTCGGAGGTAGCGCTGGCAAGTTGCAGCGCACGGGTAGTGGGTTCGAATCCTAGCCCACCCGCTTTTTGTAGCATGCCTCGTCATTGGAATTCAATTCACTGTTACTTTCGCCCTTATAGCTAGACAGTGAACTAGCCAGCGACTTGTGTTTTCCAATTACTTATAATTTGAATACCCAAAAGCACGTGATCAGCTCATATACGTTATTTACCTCGCCACATCCATCAGACGGCGTGGCGCAGTGGTAGCTCACCCGAATGGTAACACATAGTTCCCGGGTTCGAATCCCAGCCGATGCACTCGGCCCAGGCAAGACAGATTTTTGGCCTATCCCTTTCACCCACCACAGTTTATATACCTTATTTTCCTCATCAGTTTCCATCCACCCATCTAGCTCAGTGGAAGGCACCATTCTCGGTAGCGGACACGGGTCCGTTACCAAGATGGACCGAGTTCGATTCCCGGCCAAGGCATGAGTCGACATAAACTCTTTGGAGTTTTGTCGCAGCTGCATTCTGTGCGATATCTATCAGGGCACCTTAGGACGTCTCGGGATGTCCTGTCCGATCGACGCCAGACTTGCAGCCATGCCCAAGCGCATCGGGTGCCCAAGGCCCCGATGCCCGCTTCAGTGCCAAGCGGAACGACCGGTAGCCAGAGCTAGATGGGTGATGTATTGCAAAAAATAATCTTGGAGCTATATTGCTCCGGTCAAAAATCATCTAGTGCATTTCTGTTATTTTCGCACGGCTGCCTGGGTGGAG
Organism: Nemoura dubitans; assembly: GCA_921293005.1. Taxonomy (NCBI): domain Eukaryota; kingdom Metazoa; phylum Arthropoda; class Insecta; order Plecoptera; family Nemouridae; genus Nemoura; species Nemoura dubitans. Next base: position 19,380,438 of record OV121074.1, read on the forward strand.
TGCATCGGCTGGGATTCGAACCCGGACCATATGTGTTATCATTCGGGTGAGCTACCACTGCGCCACGCCGCCTGATGAAAGTTACTAGGTAAATAACGTATATGAGCTGATAATAGGCACCTGGACTTTTAATTATAAGCAATTGGAAATCACAAGTCGCTGGCTAGTTCACTGTCTAGCTAAAAGGGCGACAATAACAGTGAAATTGATTTCCAATGACGTGGCGTGCACAAAAAGCGGAAGGGCTAGGATCCGAACCCACCACCCCTGCGTTGCGTTGCAAGCTGCCATCGCTTCCACCGAGCCATGGTGACGACGCAGAAATAATGATAACAATGTAACACCGTAGTTACTGCTGAACGATGCTATCAGGAAGAAGAATGGTGGTAGTACTTGTATTGAAGGTAGATTCGAGTAGAACAGATACTGTGTTCACAAGCTGTGTATTCAAAGTTAGTACGGGTAGACCTAGAGACGTCCTATCGCTAGTGTGGTGGTCGTTCGTCTCAGGGGAGTCCGGCCGCTGGGCCGACTCGCATCTTTCTCTGGTTGTCCGGTCACTGTCAGCACTTCTTACCAGGGGATAGTAAAAACAAGGTTCCTATGTGGCGAAGTAGCTGGCTAAGCACATGGTGTAAGTATGGTCCGGCCTATGTATAGGGCTCTTTGTTACAATAAACAGAAATAAGAAATAATTAAATAACATGCCTGCCAGAACATTCCTGCTTACGCTTGAAATCGCCATGTTCCATGATAAGAATTGCAAGTTTTCCTCAAAAAATATACTTTAGAGCATTCCTTATACATGGAATGAACATTATCGCCCCCCCCCCCCCCCCCCCCCCCTCCTCACACACACACAACCGTTTGGGACAAATGTCCATTTTACGCCAATGGACTTCCACGGCAGTAGTCAGTCCCCTGGGAGTTAGACTACCTGGCAAGGCAGGCGCGTAGTAAACATTGCCTACCTCCAGACGGTGCGTTTCTTGAACGAGCCAGAAGGAAAGCCTGGTCCCTTTGAAAAAGCCTTCAAAGAGTGTGATAAGCAAATTTACTTGCTGAGCGAAGAGGCAAAACCTTAAAACGGTATAGTTTTTTGTCATTGGATAACAAGTATGAAAATAATAAGAAATATTTATTACAGGAAAATCCACAAAGATTGGGTTGACACTTTATCCATACAAGTATTATTACTTGGATATAACAAGTAAATATCAGTGTCTTTATGTAGGTCTGTAATCTTATTGCAGGTAGTAAGCTCCATTTTTAAGCAATGCTTCTCAATCTAACGCAGTAAAAATTTTGTGATACATCTAAAATCACAATGAGCCATTTAAACAAGAATAAAAAAGGGCTCACAGTTAAAATGTTACCTACTTGCTAGTATTAATGGCAAATCAATATTGTGCGGTGAGGTGACACAGTCTGCATGCTAAATCACACTTGAATATACCTATGTCTATGAGACTGATCATCTATTTCCAAATAATATCAATACCATTAGAACCATAAATTGGACCATGGCCTACTATAGTAATATAATTTCTTTTAAATTTTATATTTGGACATATGGACGTACTGTAGCCAAAACTTGGCAGGACAATTTCTCAAATCAGTGATAATCTCTGTAAATTCTTTTTGAGTGTTGACTACACTGACACTTATAACTCAGCTGATAACTTTTGAATAGAGTTATGTATAACTTACAAGCAAAAGATTGAATTCACATTGAAAGAATCTGAAGCAAGATTAAAAAGATATAGCACAGCAAATATTCAGTTTTCCTGCAAATTACACAGATGAAATATATATTATTCCATTGTCAGTCACAAAGGAATAGTAGGACTTACAATTTTGTTCAGTTTCAATAGAAATTCTAGATGGGAGTTTAGGCAAATCTCAGTAAGAGTAAAAGTGTGTGGTACCCTTATAAGACGAAGTTTGTGGCATTTTCATCGAGTCTCAATTAATTTCAAGCCTAGCACAGACCTTTTACAATGCATCAATACTCAGCATTTGGAAAGTCATTGTTGAAACATTCATCCAAGACCAAGAATATTGGGCCCTATTTATCTATTTATTATCAAATTTTCTAGCATGTACCACCACATCTCAAATGACCACAACGTCTAAATCCCATATTAAGAAACAATCTTATAGGTTGGTTGTTACTAATTATGCAAGTAACTAAAATTAAATAAATACGTCTATAAATCTACTAAGGCAGTTACAATTTTAATTCTTTGGCAGCACTGAATCAGAATATATATATATATATATATTATAGCACATGGATCACATCAGTGAAATATTATTGTTAAATGACTAAAAGCATTTTTTTTTTTAATTCGCAGTTGAAATTCTTTAAGCGTTACACTTAACGAAAAGATGCATCAGGATATGCAGAGTACAGAACTAGAACTTCTATGTACACAGTACACTGTGTCAAATTAAAGCATTTTATAGTTGAAACAGTGTAGACCACCGCCGACCGGATTCAAACGGCTCTGCACTGGTTAACTGCCTGTCCGCCAAACCAATTTAACATGGGGCTTGCTGTCGGCAAATTTAAGTTCCAAATTTGCCGATTAGAGCTAGATGGTATGTCGAAAATTACCTCCGTGGCCGAGCTTTCGTGGTAACGAAAGCCTTGGGTTGGCGCTTTTTTCAAAACTGTCATGTGATATTTTCAATCTCAGATGATCGTAACTTTTTATCTTGGCATACTTATAAAGTCGTTTGAAAAAAAAATAAACGAGGAAAATAGCAAAATATTAAAAGAATTCAAACCCAGAATGACATTTCGTGCCCAGATTCTTCATATATTTCTTGTAAAAAATGCAAGATTGCTAGCATACATGTAGGATCTTAGAATGTCGCCTAGTCTCAAAATTTAGATTCCCTGGACATCCATCGCCCCGTTCAGAAGTCATTCAATGATTCAATGTCATTTTCGGCAATGAGAATAAGTTTGATTAGCAAATTGATTGACGAAAATCTAGGGCCATTCCACAACAAAATAAAGTTGCCAAGGAAGTTATGCAATTGAGAGTATAAAAAATGTTGTGATGTTGAAATCGTTTCAGTTCATCATTATACCTATCTAGAGGGATTAATTTAACTGCCAAATTATATAAGATAATTAAATAACGAAGATTTAAAATAAGGTAAAACATTTTACGGCCACGATAATCTCAATAGGAAACGGTATACGATCTCTGCAAATACCTACCCTGAGAAAAATAATACCTAATCCCCGAGAGGGTTTCCTGCTTAACTATCACAAGCAGTACTATGTTAGCACTGGTTATTCAAGTATGATACAAAATAACTAATGCTTCTTTATATTTTAACAACAAAATTATAAATTGTTAATCAAACATCACGTGAAACAATATGCCGAGTTTTTGAAAGCTTGGGCCCGGGCGTTTTAGTTTGTTCACAGGTCAATATTTTGCTGAAAGATGAAGTTAGTTCATGACCTGCTGGTCAAAATTTGGCGACACAAAAATGCCCTCGGCGGACAGGCAGATAGCTAGTGCACCGCAGCTAGATTCCAGTTGGCGGTGGTTTCGACTGAAACTTATGTCCAACATTATCATAACAAATAACCACAAAGCACCTGTGACATGCAATAATTACCAACGGCCATTTCACTGGATCACACAGTTTTTGTTTTGCTGAGTGATTCCTGCTCGGCTCAAGTCGCGTTCGATTTCGTCGTCATCTTCGATCCTGTGTAATGAATTGCATATTTTAAATCTTGTGGTAACATGCCAATTTAACAATTTGGACTGTGAAAACTCTACTGAACCACAGAAAACATTAATGAACTATGAATTTTAAAAACGACCAACGTCACATTTTATGTCAATTTCAGTTTTAGGCAGAAAATTTCCAGGGGATTCTTGACCACATTCTCAGTAAGAACAACCTAACATATCACATGCAACTGAGCGGCCATGGTCGATTCATTGGAGGCGTTTTGTATATGATTTGTAGGACTACTTAACACTTGTCTTTTATTATCTTGGAACTTATTGCAAATTGACATCTAGGACATTCTCAAAATGTATGGTTCAGATATGTTTAGGAATTTTTAAAATAGACAAGAGTAGACTCACGCTCGTTCTTGCGAGTCCAAATGGTGCACGAGTTCATCTCGTTTGTTTACAATCGTTACTAGTTCTTCTAGAAGTAAGTTTTCGCGAATTTTTTGCTCTTCTGTTTTTTGCCAGTCTGAAATCACCAAATCACATTGAATTGAGGTGTAAATCAGAATGGAAAATCTGTGTGAGGAATCTTGACTGAAATAGCGCAGGTACACGTTATTATGAAAATGATTTGTTTTTATACCTTCCATGGCGATTATGCTCCGCAGCTCTCGATTCAGCAGTTCGAACCTCCGCTCAAGATCATCTTCCTTTTCTCTGGAAAATTAAAATACAAGCATGAATGATATTTATCATCTGAAAGGAACTGAAACACAATGTTTGTTCTTGTACTATGGATTGCTTACAAAATATTTAGTTGCATCTGTCGTCGTAGTAAGGCATTCTTCTTGTTGACCAGTGTAAACCACTTGGCCATCAACTGCTCTTCCCTTTCTTTCTCATTTCCTGCGAAAAAAATTATTAACGTAAGTGAAGAAGGGAACGCATTCAATTTATGGTATAAGTCTGAGCAGTGATTGGATAAAAAATTAAACCATGGAGACGGTAAATAAAAATAAATATCAACGTGCATCATTACCTGTTTCCATCACCCTACGTAGATCTTTCTCCATGAGCGCAGCTTGCTTGTCGATCTGTTTCTGTTCACGTTCGAGAGCTTCCAGCTCATTCTGTATGTAGTTGACCATGTCCTTCCCACACTGAAACAATCAAGCAGAAGATAAACATGCACTCTTAACTATTAAATTGTGACCCCCTTACCTAAAGGGACATTGTAGCTTTGTAAGGGTGATGCTATTACTAGGGCGGTGCTACAGCCTTGTTAAAGCCCAGACAAGACCTGAATCAGAACATGACAACAATCTGACGATAATCGATCTTCATAGATCAAAGTACCCACCCCTCGGGGAGAAAACTCGTCGCTAGACTTGTCTGGCGATATCTGCTGCATGAGCGTTGAGAAGGACTGCAGCGGCAGTGTCAGCTTCTTCGAACCGTCCTCTGCGTTCACCGAGTATCGCTGGGGGCTAGGCGGCTCAGCCGATCGCTGCACAAACGAGTTTCCGTTCGTCTCCGGATATGTCGCACTCCGCTCGGGGGACGAACGCAGCACCACGTTGTTTTGCTCGTCTGCAAACAGCCAATGTTAAACTCGCACCTCATTTGCACAACATCAGTTACTGCAGTGCATATAGTATGTTGCCTACTGACTTGTAAATCATAGGGCCTACCAGTTGAATTGGGTAGGTATGCCATGACATTGTGAAATATCAACTTCCCTTGCCGTAATTACGCGGGTAAATTCACGATCTGAACACCATTTAGTCGGATTTCAATCCGCGCAGTAAACAACACTCAGAGAGGGGCAGTAGTCTGCATGTGTGACGCATGAGGGCAGCAGTGCCACGCTAGTAACCCTAGATCCGGATCGATAATTGTCAAAGCCATCGCCTGGAGCGCTATCGACCAGGACGCTGCATGATGTCATCCCGAAATGCTCCGCGGTGCGTCGGTATGCTGGACAATACGGGGTAGACAAAGGCAGTCGGCTTCTGGGTGGTCTCAAGGCAGGAACATACAGGTCGGGACGAAGATTTGGCGGCAAGCGAAGATGCCGCAATATCGACCAGAGTACTTGAGTGCAAATAACTTCTGAAGTATCCGACTAGTGATCGAATGTGGTAACGCTTGTGTATCGTGGATAGAGCGAGTACCCGAACTTTTGTGATCATTGAGTACCAGCGTAAGCGTGTGCTACCGGTGTAGCGGTACGAGGAAGGATTAGGCCCGGACGGTCTGCGAGGAACATTGTGAGGAACGATTGGCCCGTGGGCCGATGCCGCACACCAACGCTAGGCGACCGAGAAGATGCAGGTTGGTGTTAAGTCACGTGTGCGGTGTGCGGATAGGTAGCCGCGAGTTTTCATGTTAAAAAATCATTATCGGTCCCCGGTAAGGAACTAAAATTAGGTCGTAACCGAGGAGGATTGGTGCCCAAACCCGGTAAATTAGAGTTCAAGGTAGGAAGGAAAGGGGAAGCTAGGAAGTTAGCAATGATCCCTCGTGCTGTGATGTAAGTAGGGGGAAGTTGACAATTATCATGCCCACAGTGTGACTTGTGTTGACAGGAAAGTGAGTGATACAAATAACACCCAACTAGAAGCGATAAAGAAGCTTTAAAGAAACAGATGATGAATTTTCTTTAGTAATAATAACAACCACAGGAGTTTGATCGAGGAAAAATTGAACGGTACCACACCAAATAAAAATGTAAAAATATAGGTACCTACTTATCTGCATATTCAAACTTATCCTGACTTCCAGGAACAACCGAAATTCGTACCTGTCTTGCTAGCTGCGGTGGGCACAGATCCAAATTCTCTAATTGGTTCAGTTTCATACCTCATAAGAACTAGGGATGTCAGTAGATAGCCGTAAAGTAACCGTATAGATCCCAATTACCGAACTGATTAAAATTCGTTTTGAAAAATTAATGTTTTTGTCAATGAGAGTATACTGCTAAGCAAGCCTATTCCACCTCATTGCCCAGATCCAGAAATCAGGGCTTGGGCAAAAACAGGGGTATGTTTGTTACAACCATGGTATTAACCTCCAACTATCCCCATCTAAAATGCCATCTGTGACTGGCTGTTCACTATTTTACCCTGAGGGCACAGTGTTCCCTCTGCTTTGTGGGTCTGGGCTCTGGAGCTTTGCTTAGGAACTTCTGGCAATGCTGCAGGACACCAATCGGCAGCCAGACATGAAATAACTATTCGAAGGCGTCTCAAGTTTTGATGTTCACAGTAAATCGGTATTCTCCTTTTTTATAAAAATCCTAATGCCCCAAGGCGCTGCCATCGGAACCTGAGGCGTAGGTACCATAGCAGAAACTGAAAGAAAACACCCCAAAGATCGATGCCGCACTAACCGGATGGCGAGTCGGGTTGCAGAGGTGAAGTGACAACGCCCATCCTTGCCTCCGCTATCAGTCGACGTGCCCTCGCACGCAGCTGTTGTTGTCGCTCCTCCTCGCTGCCCTGGAAACACAGCAAAAGCTAGATGCATGCCAGAATGCATGCTAGATGGTACAGTTCACTAGAAGTAGAGACAATTCTGTTCTCATGAATGTAAAGTTGAATCAGAAAACTCCAAGTCTCTTTCCAAAATCTCCTTCCAGAACATTGATAAGGGACAGATAATTTCTTTAAAATAATTTGTAGTTTTAGTGGGTATCTTGAAGATTTCAAATGCTCGATGGTAAGATGTATTATTTAAAACAGTCAAAAAGAGATAAAATATACCTTTATAGGTAGGTATTTATATTGTATTAACAACAAATAAAATTACTTTGATGCCTATTACAATTATGGTAGTCGGTCTTACGCAATCCACAGATTGGATTACTTACATTGCTACGTGACATATGCACAGCCAATACTTTCAGTGACAGTAGGAGCATTCAAGATTGACTGTCAGGGCAGTGGATCTAATCCAGGTCAGCATCTTGGTCATGTACAAGACCACCTCATTGCCGTTTCAGCCAGATAGCTTGTAGTTTTGTACCTGACATTACTCTATCCAGCATCAGCAAGACAAACACAATCAGACCTCATATTCGCACAGGCATGCAAGACTGCCGTCTGGTGTCAAACCGTTGTACTGACCTTGACGGGCGACTGCGCCAGTGCACCCCTTGCGGCCGACTCTCGGCGCGCCTGCTCTAGAAGCTGCCGCGCACGTTCGCGCAGCTCGTCGTGCCGTGTGATCAGGTGCTAGCAAAGCACACGCGGGTCAGCACAAAGCACGCGCATGCATCACTCAGCCGAGGCTGCCTTCCCTGGCAAGCCGCAAAGACTTTGCCCTTCTTGACATATCGAGACCAATTGTCTCGTTTCGGAGGCGCACAGCATGTGACGCCCAACTTGTGTGGCATGGAATGTTGGGACGTTAGTAGCTGGGCTTGAGATAAATATATGAACAAGTATGTTGGGATTTAAACTTATGGAATTTTGAAATTGCTTATGATAGCAAGCAAGCAAGCTATGCCAGCAAGCTTTACCAAAATTACTTTATCAATGAATGAGTGGCTCACATGATACAAAATATCGAAATTAATATCCTTATAAATCCAACAATCTGAGTTGTACATATAATATTTGCTCCCTTTGTGAAAATTTACAAATTGCAAAAAATTGACATCAGCTAGTTTCAAGGTTATAAAAGAGAGAAGCAATTTGGCCAACAAACAAAACAAATACTAACCTTTTGAGAAGTCAATGCGCCCAGCCTGCTACTGGCAAGAGCAATGATTGAGGGGCAATAAATATATCTCTGCGGGGATAGGTAGCCTCCGCAAGGTATAAATCCAACAGTTTCTATGTCTTTGTGCAGACGAGTAGCTTACTAATGTCTAGAGAAAACCAAGTAGGCAAGACCAAGTAGGGGACACAGGTTTAAAATGGACTGCATGTCAGCTCTCCACGGTATTAACAAACAATCTATCAATGAGATTATGGTTACTGACAAACGGTACAGATGCATGTTATATGCCAACAAACTAACTCCAAATCAACACTAAAGTGCTTCACAGATTGATGAAATCCAGCATCAATTTACTCACATGCTGTTGCCTTGTCAGCGGATCTTTTTGCGTGGGTGACCCAAGAGAGTCTCGTGCGTCCGAACCATCCTTCGTATCCGTCGAGTAGTTCGGTTCCTGCACAGGTGCATTTGCCATGACTGAACACATCTTGCAAAACACTCCAGCTATCTGCTAAGTCAGTAGCTGTTGAAAGCAGGGATCAAAACCTTTATTGAAAAACTTTCCAATTCCTAAAATTTGAAATAACCGTTCCGTTCCGGTTCTTGAACTTTTAAAAATAACCGTTCCCGTTCTATGAAATTTGAAATATAGGCTCTGGTTCTGGTTCTTCAAAATTTTTGAATAGCGGTTCTGATTCCAGTTCCATGAAAGTAATCGTTCCTGTTATGATGTTGATATCAACATCCCTCCATTCAGAGAATGGTTTAGTGTATTTTTGTTTTTTCAGCTGTGTTTGCTGGCTGTAGCATGTAGAAGAATGAATTTCAAAGAAAATCTATGCACTCCACGTTTTTCGTTTTCAAAGGTTAAAAATCTGTATGGGACTATAAAATTTTTTTGCCCTTTTTAGTTCATTTTAAAAACATTTTTTTTTTAAATTATTTGTTATTTATAAAATTATTTTCCAATGTGGAGGGCTGCGCCCCCCAACCCCCGCTCCATGGAACCAATCGCATGTAAAAGGGCATAACTACAAATTTCGCTGATTGGGGGGCTGTGCCCCCACCAAACCCCCGCATTCTGGAATATGGGAAAATTCCCTTTTTGCATAATTTCCATATTTCCCCAAATGTTCCCAATGTCTGATATGTGCTCCTATGTGCGATTTGAAGGGGAAGTAGATGGAGGACGGGGCTAAAAATTTCAAAGAATGTATTGTCAATGGAAACTAGCCTGAGTAGTGAGTACTAAATTTCAGCTCAATCGGATGACGGGAAGTGGGTTAATTAGCCGAAGCAAGATTTGGCCAGCCATGGAGAGTGAGTGAGTGGCCACAAAATCGAAGTAGGTAAATATAAAGGATCCAAAAATCCGAGGTTACAGAACCTTACGAAACCGAAAAGAACTGATATTTTTTGTCTCAAATAATGGTTCTGATTCCGGTTCTACAAAAATTTCAAATAACAGTCCAGGTTTTTAGATAATAATTATTAGCGCTTCCGATTCCAGTTCCATGAAAATTGACCATCTTTCAGGTGCCTGTTTGGATCCCTGATCAAGTGCAGAGACATGATGTACTCACGTCTTGCGACGAATGTGATTTGACCTGTTGAGGTACACAGCTCTTCTTATCTTTGGCTAAAGGACTGAAATTAGAAGAAAAAACCACAACAGAGATGAGTTAGAGAATATATGCAAAGAGCATTCAATTGTCAGCCATCAAAGAGATATTTGGACTACTATTTTTTCTTCCTGTAACTTTGTTAGTGCTGTTGCTTTAAAATAAAACTGAAAATGGCATTGGCTTACTCATCGTCTTCTTCATCTGAGCCGAAAGGGTCGGTGAGTTGTCTTCGAGTCATCAGAACTGGCCGCGGGTTCACGCTGACGGGCGATTTACTCTGTGGTCATTCAAAAAACCCCAGTTACTCATCCGAAAACTCAGCAGATACACAAAAACGTCACACCATCTATGGCGTTTCCTGATCACCTTGTCTCTGGCAAACTTCTCCTTGGTCGGCGACAGGACTTTGTCAAGGATGCTTCTCGAGCCGGCCAGGAACTTATCCTTGACGTCTTTAACGGAGGTCGGTGAGCGGTCGTTTGTGTCATTTCCGTCAGGAGAAACGAGCGGCAGGCGACGCAGGACCGAGCTCAGAGATGTGCTTTTGCTCACTGCAAAGAAGACACAAGACCCGAAAATCAGCTAGCTTGCGGTGGCGAGTGATGTAGTTTTAACAAAGTTAACATCACTAAAACCACAGCATTTCCAGAATCCGAACCACCAACCATTAAAAAAGTCAGTGACAGACTTCCAAACTGCCATCTATACTCATGTATCTCATTTCTCTAATAGGACATTGGTTCAGAGGCTGTGGGATAGCACGCAGTTCTTGTTGACTGATTTGTGGAGTTTAACGACGCACTGTTTTGACAACTGGCCCTGCGGCACTGGTCTGATGGTGTCGGTGAATGATATGGTGATGATCAACATAACCCAGCCTAGAAGAGAGGAGGGGGAACCTGGTGCCGGCACGTAGCCTACTCCTGTCGGAAAGCACCAAGGGGACCAACGGCTTAAGATCCCTTCCGAAAGACGGTAAAACCCGAACAACAGGATTCCTCCACTAATCCTTGCTGTTGAGCAAAGAGAGTGTAGAAATTTTTACTAACTTCAACCCTTCCTACCTCTCTCCCAAACAGAGCTGGCCATGAGTATGATGGTCACCCATCTCATACCTGACTCTGCATAGTTTTGTTTAACTTTTGTGATCTCAAAGAACCGGTGTTTTTAACACCATTTGATGCGGTCCTTATTTGTAACAGAAATGGAAAAGAGAAGGAGGAGCATGGGTTTAGCTACAGAAGTAACTCAGAAAGTTTGGCAAATCCTACATCAACTGCCAGACTGAGGGATTATTGGTTAGCGATTAGGATGATGATGAACCTATCATAGAGTAGAAACCCCCCGGCAAGAAGACATAACGAGCAACACAAAGCCCATTGGCCGGTGGCAATGTTGGCAATGCTCTACTCACCCTCGCTGTCGTTGGTAGATGCCGAGTCTGCCGACCCTGACCGGCGGTTGCCCGACGAGACCGAGCCCTTGGTGCGGCTCGCCGCCTCGCGCTTGCGCAGGTTCAGAATCTCCTGGCCGAACAGCTGCACCGTCACGTCTGTCTCGGTGTCCGTGTTAAACCGGCCGATCATATACGACGACTCATCCGTCGTCTTGCCGATCTGCTGCACCTCCAGCTCATGGCCTACGAGCAACACAATGGTATTGACATTTTGATAAAAACTGGACACAGTGAGTTGTTGAAGATGTATGCATACTTCCCAGTTCATAAAGAACATGTTCAAAGATCATCGTAAATATTTAAAAAATGATTGTTCTGTCGCACGACCGAAAGCAGTAAGATATCTCGTAACTATCAGACATTGTTTTGACTTTTGTTCCAAGCAATTCAACAGATATCACAGATGTGTGTGGCTCGTGACTATGTACCTGTGAAGTGTGTGCGTAGTTGAAAGAGATAGGTCATAACGGCAAGCTTGTCCGGCACGGTGAGGACGTCCATGTCGGCCGGCTCGATGACTCGAGGGATCCCGCACGCCTCTCCTGCGTCAAACGCCTTCTTGCAGTTTCCTTTGACGTCATGTGGGGTCAGCGAATCAAACTCACTGTAACAACACACCTATGTCAGCTCACTGCATGTTGGCAAGGTTCGGTGAGTGTTCTGATCAGGTTAATTTCATATTAGATCAAAGTTTATTTATTTCATTTTGGGGGCCTGTTCTGGTCCATCTTGTGACAGATTGTTTTGCATGAGATCCGACCTTTATATTGAAAATAATCTTGCAACACCAGTTAACATAAAAAGGATAAAGTGAAAGACAATATTAAGGTTCCAGTGTAAAACTAGGACATGTGATTAACAATGGTGGACTTCAGAATGAAAGTCTCTTTCGAAAGTAGCAAGTAGCAACCGTCATTTTTGACCAACGCCTCGACAATAGTCGATTTCTCAAGCGTTCAGACCCCTCAACGCTCGCAATATGGAGCTCCGAGAGCACTCTCGGAAACATTATTCATACACGGCCTAGGTGTATGAATGGTCTTTGAAGTTTAAAAGAATCTTAGCAAGTAATAATTTCACTCACACGAGATCCGGGCGGAATTTGTGGACGACAGCGCAAAAAGCCAAGCCGTTTCTCCAGGATGTGGTCAAATTGGTGACTTTGACTCCTGGATAATCCTTGGTGACTTCCTTGCACCAATCCAACAAGTCGACCCCGGGAGTAGTCTCTTTGAGCTGAGAGGACGACGTGTTCAAATCTCCCTAGGCAAATGAAAGCACAGGTAACATTACCAACTTCTGCCAGGCTAGATCCCATTATAAATGAGTTGCAGAAATGCTGATTAAGTTGAAGTATTGAGGTTGCAACTTGAATTGTATCACCTGTTGTAAATTGAGTGGTTGCAGGTTGAGATGAATATTTTTGTTCCGACTTTCTTGTGGCAAGCTATGAACAATAACACACAAATTTAGATCTCAAAGTGTAATTCCCAGGTAATCCAAAAATATGGTGGAATACTAATGATTTTTTTTCTCACATTTGTGCATTTCCTGGCAATTCTATAGGATGATTGGTATTTGAATCAGGATGAGTAGTCGATGAATTGTTGTCAATGGTCTCGTCTCTGTCAACGATAGTCCTCATTTCCACCACCGGCGTGGCCTCATCTTTCAGGTAGTACGACGATAAGCTAGCCACTGGAATCGTGCAAAAGAAGATTAGCTTCATGCAGGCATTTAGAAGATATTTCAATGCAGAGTGAGTAAGATGAATAAATGAAAACGGTTTTCTGGAAGAAAATTGTTTGTATGCGTTCATCGGTCATCCAAATTTTTTTTCAGTAACTGTGCAAGGAAAATATTTAGCTCGGGGGTAAACCTGGGCAACAGTCATGTGTCTACACCGCTAGTGGCATCACGAGAGGACCAGCCAAGCGATCACGAAGCTTTTACGTCGGCCGTTTTCGGTTCTGATTGATAAAATTCCTATTGTTGACAAAGCTAACTTTTTAGCTTTAAAACAAAGAACGGCAAAATCAGAATTACGTAAAAGCAGAGCGGGCCGTCAGCAAAGGCGACAGTCTGAACCTTTTAACTCACCGCTGGCAGGAGTGCTTGCTATTTCTGACCCACTCAAACTGTTGGTAAGCAGATCAATCTGGGACGTTAAATCAAAAAGCTCTTGTGTTTTGTTACCAAAATCTGGCATGTACTCTGAAATGAATCAGAAAAAAGTCCAATAAAGTCAAGCTTATAGTTATAATTTTAAATAATATTTATTAAATAATTAATATAGGTCCAAACTTCCACATGGCTGATTTTTCCAGGTACCTATTCATTCAATCTTAACCAACCTTCAGTATCATCTTCATCATCGAAGTCTTCTAATGGAGCGATATCACTGTTGTTGTTGTGACTCATCAAACTAGCCATGCTCTGCATGTCTTCGTCACTGTAAGCAAATACTGGCTCATTTATCATGTGGTAAAAAATTAATCATAGCCCTCTATGGTTCGAACTCCCGAATGGTATCCTGCTTACTAGGTAGGCATTTTTAAAATAAAATGTCCAGCTTACGTTGCTTTGCCTTCTCGTAGAAACACGCATGACAAAGTGCACTCTAACGTTGCGCTGACGATTTTCTTTGTGGTTGGTTTCAAAGATAGCTGTAGATGGTGCTGAGAGGAGTCGATGCTAGCGTATTTACGCATATTTATGTTTGATGACGCAATCTGCCTTCTCTTACCAGTCGAGGACACCTGAAAAGAAAAACAATGAATATGTAGGCATATTGATTTAAAAAAACTTGTAAGAAAAAAAAGTTGGTAGGTAATTGGAATTGATCCTACAGTAGGTATATTATGGTACTTTTACTACCACTGTAATAATACGAGGTCATGAGTTGGGAAAGCATGCAATGTATTGATTTTTGCTAAATATTCAGGGTTTCAGGGTGTATAGCAAGTTGTTTAAATTACTTCATCACTTGTATTGATGTGAAGTATTTAACACCATGTGATATATTATTGTAGTTATTACAATGAGAAAGGCATCAAGCCAAACATTCACAAAGGGATGTGGGTGCTTATCTTTGATATTACGTACATCCTCAATGACAAAAGTCCAATCTTTGTCCTCCAGCTCCTGAGTTCGTGGGTCTTTGAACAGGGTCACAGAGACCTCCTTGTTCTCTGGCACCGCCCAAACAACGACACCTCGCAATGGGTCCTTCATCGTCGGTTCCCATGGCAGAGGATCGGAGACAACCCGCCGACTTCTTCTCGTCCAAGCAACGCTCAGTTTATTCGGCTTCCTGAACACAAAAACATTTTATTTTTAAAATTATGTTGGTACAATAAGATATCTTCTAAATTTTTTCAATAAACAATATGTTTTCAAGTCCCTTTGTCCTGGAGACAAAACTATTTTGAAACAGAATACAGAAAAAGCAATTGATGGAACCTGATGGGTACATATTTTATTTTCTTACCATTTTGGGGTAGTTTCTAGAGTAATTTGATGATACGAGACTGTGAATTGAAATTTGGCAGCGTGCTTATTCACTCGTTGTAACCGTTTCCACACAGACGTCATGTTTCGATTAGGAAATTCACCTCGATGTCATCTACAGCACGAAAATTATTCCGTTTAGAAAAGTGACAGCTGACACAAGAGCAGCTGCAAAAACTAAGCAGAGTTTGTCACAAAAATAAAACAACCATAGTGCAATCCCAGCCAAAATTTCTTACTGCAGATCTTACCTTAAAATAAAAACATGTCCCAAAGGAAAAGTGATGTCTCGGACACTAATGATAAGACGCTAATGTAGGGCATCGTAGATTGAAATCAAAGAAAGGGTTGTAGAACACTTGTAACTTCTTTTGTGCACGATGAAAGTGCGGAAATTAGTTTTAATAGATTAACCTTTCTTTAATAGCAAGACGTCCTTGGTCCCTGACACTTGACCATAGTGAGAAGATGGTGCACAAGGATTTTGACGGCGGAAAATACCTCGGCTGAGAAGTACACTTGTTGCCCGCTAGATCGCAAGTGGTGGCCGATGAGTGAGCTGGGAGCAGCTGAGGCAACGGCAGACAAGTAGTTGACAGCCGACAGTAACCTTATTAAATTCCAAGATTTGCTCTTTTTTATATTAAAAGGGATTGACAGCTTTTACCTATGTGAATAGAAGTTATAAAATGTTTATTCCAAAGTTTATACGCCGAAGGATTGAGCATTACGTGGAACGAACGGTGGTAAAAGTTCAAAACGCAAAAGACTTGGTGTTCCGAGGGGGAATTGTTGGACTAATTTGTATTATAATTGTATGGGCTGCAATATTTATGTATTCGGCATTTTACTATGCATACATGCCCTCAATAGCCCACATTCGCCCAGTTCATTTACAATTTAAGTATGTTCACATTTTAAACTTAACTTGCCTACATCGCCTAGGTGCTTTACCTTAGACCATAGGTGACATGTGCTCTATTTCTAAATGAATACTTTTTCTTGAAATTTCAGATCATGTGATGCAAGTCCTGGCATTTGTAGCTTCCCTTCAGCACATGTTCAGCTAACCAAACGTCAGCAGATTCTAATGGTTGGTCAGTCATACAAAATGTACCTGAATCTCGATATGCCAGAGTCTCCAGCTAATAGAGGTGTTGGTGCGTTATTTTTTTAACTTGATATTCCAACTCAATATTGAAATCTAATAATGTACCAAAGTACAAGTTTATGAAAGTCCAGATTTGGCTAAACCTAACAAAAATGCAACAAGTATCTTCCCAGGTCCCAGGTTCTTTATTATTATATAAAACCACATAAAACCTAATACAAATGTTTTTTGCAGGAATGTTCATGGTTTGTGTAAATCTTCACGATAAAGATAGCACACTAGTGGGAAATTCGTGTCGTTCTACCATGCTGCATTACCGCAGTTATCTCATTCACACACTGTCAACCCTTTTCTTCTCACCATTTTTGATTTTTGGTTCGTCAGAAGAAAAACAAAATATCAACTTGGAACTTTTCCATGACTTTGAAGATGATCAAGTAAAGCATAATAATTCATTGTAACTGATTTTGTAACAAATTTGACAAATTGATTGCTTGAATTAATTTGCAATTATTACGTAATGTAGGTACCTATATAGATATAGGCACCTACATACCTGATTAACAATTGTGTATTTTATTTCCTCCAGAACCATCCCGTAACCGACATTTACGTGGAGATACAATCGCGACACATTGAACTGTATTCTGCCGTGCTACACATTCACGCTCACTTTACGGGCCTTCGCTACCTGATGTTTCATTGGCCAGTCCTTTCTGCTATTGTCGGGATAAGCTCCAATCTTTTTTTTATCGTACTCGTCTGCCTGTTGTCTTGGCTTCGGCTCTATCAGATGCACGAAGGTGACGAAGACACCTCCAGCTATGTGTACGAGAAATTAGACGGGGCTGAAAAGGATAAGATTTTTGTTTTCAAAGGAGAGAATGATGGTGAGTATGAGCACCCTACCCTTGGCCTTTGCACCAGCCTCTCTCTTATCTGTCTGTCTAAGTTAGAAAGTGATGACCTTTGAAATTGCATCTTTGAACTGATAATAGGGAATGAGTAGTATAGTGATAAGATAAATACTGGCACATTGTTGCTGTGAAAGGTGCCAGTTGATCATTTATAACATTATTATTTTCCAGACTCGTTGGATGATGCTAGTTTCATGGAAGATTTGAAAACTGATGATTCTAATGGGAGTGCAGAGCTTCTAAATCGGGATTCAATCACAGAGCTTGCAGCCTTCAAAGACACTACCTTCAAGCGTAGGACCTCGAGCAGTGACTGTTGATGATTTGCTTCTTGTCTCAGTGGAGAGATGGCGAATTGTCAATGGCACATTGTGAGCAACGAAGACTCGTGTGATTTTTTAAAATTATTTTATAATGGGGCCAAAATGGTAGCTACCAAAGCAAGTTCTAGTTTAAACTGATGATGATTCTACCTATTGCTATTTATTGATTATGTTTTAGTCTTTTATTTTTATTTTTATGTACCTACTTTACCTATATTGAAAGTCTGATTTTGATTTACAAACACATGTATAGTACCTATGCGTAACTATAGCATTAGTCGATAACAAAACAGAAAAGAAGTGCCAGGGTTTGAATTTAAATTTTCCTACCTATTTACAGTGGTCACTTTACTTATTTAGATCAGGATGAAAGGGTATTATTATTTATTCACAAATGGCTGTCATGTAATACATTATGCAACTTTTCATTCTAGTACCAAAATATACCAAAAAAAGTGAAAGTACACATTCTCCGGCTTTTCCACTAGTAATCTACCAAACCACATTGCGACATACTTTATCCGATCAATTCCATTGCCTACAATTCACTGGAATGCCAATAGACAATTTAGCATGAACGTAACCACCCACAATAATTTATATCCTAGCAAGCCCAGGAATCGGGTAATCCACCCCTTTTGACATTAAGCCAAACTTGGGGCAAAAAGGGAAAAACCCAGTAATGTTGAGTCTGCCAATTGCCAAAGTGCTTGAAAAAGTGTGGGACATAAAATTATTTTTTCACATTGTAATCATCATGAAGTAAAAACTGTTACTGATTTCAGAGGCGAACAACAGAACATTCTGATAGAGATGTTA
The DNA here is from genome assembly GCA_921293005.1 of Nemoura dubitans. Classification (NCBI taxonomy): domain Eukaryota; kingdom Metazoa; phylum Arthropoda; class Insecta; order Plecoptera; family Nemouridae; genus Nemoura; species Nemoura dubitans. Next base: position 19,398,640 of record OV121074.1, read on the forward strand.
CCAATCATGCCTACAATTAATGGTATTTGACTTGAGTTGGGAGGCTGGCAGCTGGGAGAGAGGAAGCGGGAGGATACAGTGGGGCCACAATTCTTCCTTGATTAATCCAAAGACGGAAAACTTGCCAGTTGCCACTCGGCACAGAGCAAATCAATACATCATAATTTACTTGCTCTTTGTTGCAACCAATTTATCTCGAATCAAATCCAAATCTCAGCTGGCAATCCAAATCTCAGCTGACGTAATCTTTTCCATGTCCTCCAATAAATAAACACGTTGTGACAATATAATGACAGGCCAGAATTTTTTTATTGTCGGTTGGTAGGTAGTTATTTGTAAGTTATACCTATATGTATATTGTGTAGTAGTGAGTGCGACAGGCAGGGAAAAGCACTAACGAGAATTTAGCATATCGCGTTGTTTTGTCTGTACTCTGTATTATGCATCGCGCCTAATGTAACTTTACGCGGTACGTTACATGCAAACTCGCATCCCTTGCCCCAAGGGAATACTGCGGGCTGCCTATCACGCCGGGATCAGAATTCCAATCTAACTCGCGGCTTCCTCTAGCTACAGGGATAAGCCTGATCCTAATGAAAAAAATATGCACCGCGGGCTAAAGTCTTATGCGCGTACGAACATAGCTAAATCAATTCCTCTTTTGTTCTCCGATGTTAGTTGTACCTGGAAGTGGAACCGCAATACGACCGATGCATGGCAATTAATTACAATGCGAATATATTTACGATGAAAGTTTGATCGCAAAATCCAACAATGGCAGTTTCTTACTCGCTGTCGCACCGCCCCACGGTTGGTTGATTCCGGAGAGGAAGCGATAATTCAGCCTCAGCGCCGCCACTGCTGCAGCGCCAACCGTCTAATATCTTTCGATAATGAAGATAATATCTCTCTCATTACAAACTTTACTGCTCACGTAGTCTATATGTTTTCGTCAAGAAAAGACCAATAATACACACTGAGAATGATTATTAAAAGTGTGTACAAAAAATCGTATCGCTCCGGGTCGAGGTCTTTTAGCCGAGAGCAAGAAATCAGAGACGATGGCACTAGCAGGCAAAGGCAAAGCATAGGCACTGGCAGGCAGTCAGGCCTAGGCGGGCAACAGCAGGTGGCTGCCAGCTATTCCGACGAGATTTCTTGTTTGCCTGCCCCGGGCGCCTCGAGGCGAACGCGATACGATATAGGTACCAAGTTTTCTTCGAGCCAGCCAGGCTCGGCCCGGCCGCGGCCATCATCTGCACCTGCCGTGTGCCTGATGTATGTGACCGCACGGCGTTGCCGTCCCAATCCCATCTTGCCGGTGCGGAGCCGAGCAGCGCGCAGCTCCAGTTTCCTCCGCAGCCTCCGCAGCGCTGCGCCAACGCCAGCGGCCGCCGATCTCCTCTGCGCTGGCCGCCGCCGCCGCCGCCGCCGCCGCTGCTACACTTGTTACAATATAAGTGGCGAGCGAAAGCCGGACCGCTGATAGGAATGAACAAGTTTGCTCCACCGGTTCGCAGGAATGCCAAATCAAGGCCAGCCTTCGATATAAGGGCTGTCTGTACTGACACGGCAGGTTTGAAACAAAGGATAGATCGGAGCACGGTGTCCATTCTCGCTATGAAACCGCTGGACCTTAGCAAAGCGATCGAAATAAACTTAAGGGCACCGCCCGCGTCCGAGAGAGCCGAAGAACTTGTCGAGTCGCGCGGCTCAATAGCGAGCTGCAGAGAAGATAATAAATATGTAGAGCAGAATGCGTGCTTGCATCATTACGATGGCTGTCCAATTATTCGTGACCGCGACTCCGATACGGATTGCCCGGGCAATCTTGGTTCCGTTCGCTTGGAATTTGGAGTGCGCTAAAAAATCTAAATACTTGAAAATTATTGCCGCGCACCTAATTATCTGGCAGTGGTAAAAAAAAGCTCTCAAGTCGTAACAATGCAATTACGTTTTCATTACGCTTATTGCTCTGTTTTTATGGCGCTACCCGACAACGAGCTGGCAATAACGCGAATGGAAGGAAATCATTCCATTGATCATCAGAATTCAGGTGCGCACTCGATGTTGCTATATCTCGCCTATCTATATATAGTAGCTGCTGACAATTGACATTCATTAATGAACAATCATTGCTCGAGCTTTGGATGACATTAAAAACATGCCGTCAAGTCAAGCAGAATGACAAATGCACGATATTGATAATAATTTATAAATCACACCGTAGGGTATCATTTGGTTTACAAAGGAAGACACTACCACACCTGTCTGTGAATGATGGCCTCAGCTATGGAGTAAAACAAAACTCATGACCAGCCCCGAGCGTTTCTCCTAAACATTATTTTACTCCCTCATCACCATTAGAGAGCATGCTGCACGCACATCCTCACAAACTGGAGGTCTCAAATCTCAATTTGAGATGCTGGTGCCGATAACGCGCCTGACTTGGCCTCGCCTCGACGCCGCTCTGCACGACGCCCGACGCCGACGCACGACGCCCGACGCAAGACGCGGCGCGGCGTCGGTGGAGCAGATAAAGAGGAAACGCTCGCTCTCGTGCAGAGGAAACGGAGGGCCGCACGGTGGAGGTGCCGGGTTCGATACGAACAAGTTAATTTATGCCGGAGCGCTGAAGACTAGGAGTGTATCGTTCGCTATCTCACACCATCTATCATTACTGTTAATACACGGCATTCTTGCGAGCATGGCAGGCCCAGGCAGGCGGCCGTGCGCTCCGAAGACGCATTTGTATGCCCGCTGCAGGGCGCGCGTGGGTGTCGTGTCGACGACTGTCGGCCTGTTACTAGCTCACTGTTGTGATATTGTATCAGCAGCCCGCGTATAGCGCAGCGGTGGAATGTGTCGTTTCGGAGGGAACAGAATTAATGGCATTATCACACATTACGTGAACAAATTAATAACTTTTCGCCACTATTGATGTATCAAGTGTGCGGCGTGCGGGTGCGGGTGCGGGGCGCGACGTGCGGGGTGGGTCCTGGAATGGCAATGGCTTTTTGCACCTGGCATATACACATGGGCCGCACTGCGTTGTTGTTACTTGTTAGCATGGAAGTGTGTACACGGCGCGAAGCCTTGATTTGCTTGTCTCCACATCACGTCTCTGGGTGCCGGACAAAGCCCGCATTGCAAAGCGAATTTACATATTTTGCATTATAATAACACGGATTTGATTTTAATATTCAAAAAACTTTTACTTGCATTATCTGATTCAAAAATATCGATCGAGAGCTGAGTTCCGTGGATAGGACGAGGCCCGATGGGGCATGTGTTAGAAGAAAAACCACAGTTTTTAGGACCCCAATCCGGCGTGAGTGTGTGTGTGTGTGTTTGGAGTGCCTGTATGTGTGCGAGGGATGCGCGCCGAAAAGGCAGGGGTTATTTTGTTTCCCCCTGCCCGCCGCCGACACGATGTAATAGAAAAATACGGCTCGGAATTGGAAACAGAATTCTTTATTCCGTTCGCAGTTCGTCCGAGATGTGCTGTACTTTCATCTTGTCGTCGTCGCCGCCGTCGTCTTCTTCGCCCGCCGTTGGAGTCTTGTCCCTTTTATTATTTCGATGGTCCGCGACAGAATATCCGGGAGTGCAAGAATGCCGTGTCCACGACTGGCTATGATTTGTCATGAGAAAGAAGTGGCAAGCCGCGCGTTGGGCAATCATAACAATTGTATACAATGGAAGAAAAGAAAACATCTAAGAAGAAACTATTTGAGATGATGAGCGTCTCTCACTTAGAAGACGGTGCGCAAACAGTCCATTGCCCTTTAGTGCCGTGTCATGGCAGCAAACAGCTCTGCAAGAACGACGTCGCATAGCGTTGCATCTCCAGCAGCCAAGCCATCCAGCCAGCCATCCAGCCAGCCAGCAATATCTCGCAGCGCACCGGTCTGCATTGGATTCTACGGTTCAATACAATTACCAGCAGCTCGCCCGCGTAATCATCTATGGAAAATCTGTGCGCCGGACATGTCGAGAGAAGTTGAACCACTCCACGATTTTGAATATAATGAGCGTCTTGGTCATTTCGTGCCGTTTTATGCCGAGTTAAAGCTGCGTTTAGTCCGGTCAAGTCCTTTAGACAAACTTGCGAGCGGCAGTGACGATAACAAATTTGTTGATCGCCTTTATGCGTTGGAGATTTGAGATATGGAGATTGGAGTGGACCCTTGTATATGAAAGACGGGAAACTGTACGGTTATGTGTAGCTGGAAAGCTATTATCTTTCTCTCTTTCTATCTTCCATTACGAACACCCTCTACTATTCCATTTCCATTTCAATCTACATCAGCAGAAGAGAAAAGGACGCTTGGCGTCGCGTCGAGCGCTCATGAGGTCGAAATAGAGTCTGCGCGTCGTGAATAACTCCTTTGTTGCTCTGATTATATCAATTAAGATTTAGGTTGTTGCGTTCGCTTGTAATTGTATTGTTTAACCTTCTTGGGGTGTCTTCATTGACCTGTAATGGAGGTCACGACTTCTGCGCCACAATTACTAGCTGCGAGGAGAGTCTAGAACAATAGATGGTAAGGATGAGCCAGCCAGCCTTTTGACCTCTCCTCTCTCCGTCGCTGCTCGCGTGGCTGCTCGCGTGCCCGAGTCACCCGAGTCTAGCCGAGAGTGGCCGAAGCCGACGGAGGAGCGTGGCAGAGTAATCTTCTCGTTTTCCCAGGCCAAGGACTCGCGCTGCAGCGAAAGATCTGATGGAGATTCTTGAGTGCGCGGGGCGCGGTGCGGCACAGAAAGGCAGGTGGGCTGGTCAATCCTGTCAGTATAATCTCAACCAAACATTCAACTCCCACCGCACCGCTGTGCACGGGGCCGGCCGCTGCCGCGTTGCCCGATCGCCCGTTCCCCAAGGCGCCGGGACTTTTTACCGGGCAGCCAAGCCAGCTTGAACTCAATCTTACATGATGGCTTTTTATAACTTAACAGTCGGCTACAAATTCAGGTAGACAAGATCAGAGACTCGAATAATCTAATAACAAAGAGATTCGAGGATGTTTCGAGTCGGATACTTAAAAGTTCAAAAGGGAATTCTCGGGTCCGTGGTCTTTATAAGTAGAAAACGTAATTTGTATGCACTTCCTAATGAGATTATTGTGGAGACGTACGTGCCTGCAGATACGGTCGATGAATGCTGCCAAGCCTGGCACGGCACTAGCAGTGTTACTGCTCTGTATCCCACTCGCAGCTTCCAGGCTACACGAATAGGGCCCATCCGTGGAGGGAATTATCTGCTGAAAGTAGTACATTTAAACTAACAAAGATTGCGAAAATGGTCCATCCAATCTACTCGAAGCTCGCTTCGTATTATAAAGCACAGCAAAGCCATTTTAAATAAAATGAAACGAAACTATTAAGATAAAAATTGTAATTGGGCCGTCTGTTTTTCTGTCCGCCTTTCCCTTCCAATTACGCTCCATCGCACCTATTTATGTGACATGACAAACTTGAGTTTCAGATTTTTTCCCTCGTGATTAATATAACCAAAATGTGGAATGGGGATTTCGTGAATCTGTTTAGGCTGGCTCTCAGTCCGTTGGTCAGGTCTGATCGAGCACAATGGTGGATTCATGTCTTGAGAGACGAGGTGTTGTTGAGACTTGAGAGAGCGCACGCTGGCAGCTGAGCTCCACGCGACCACCGCATAACATCTTGTTTCCTCCCCGCCCCTCTGGGCTGGCCGCTCCTCCGCCCTTGTCCTCCTCGGCGATCCTGGTCGTCTTCGGCGTCGTCTTCGCCTCGGCCAGCCGGCCGGTCAACAACCATCCTCTGCACTCTGCTGGCCAGTCTCAGCCACTGCCTCTGTTCGCTTCGTCTGCACGATGGCCTGCTATTGTCGTATCGTGATTGTGGTAAATGCTAAGCTGCCAGGTCTAACGATGCATATGCAGGTGCGAGCTACGAAGGTCACGCAGCTTCGAGAGCAACGCAAGGCTATTGGCGCCCTCGGGCTAGGAACAGCGTGCCATGCCGAGGAGAGGCAAGGCGCCCATCAAAACCACTTGCTGCTGCTGCCGCTGCCGCTGCCGCTGCCACTGCCTCTGCTTCTTGAGAAGGCATGAGAGGCACGGATTTTTAATAAGAATGCCATGTCCATACCGTGTATTATAATAGGCTCCCGTTTCGACCATCTACTTGGTTTCCTCTCAGTTTCGGCCTCTGCTCGATGATTTAAGTTTCGCGTGTAGGATTTCCATGATGAAATGTCCCGGTGGTTAACATGAACGTCAACCTGCTGATTGATGCTCATGTAGAGAGACGAGAATACAAGGAGAATCATGTCGGCTGTGATGAATGGAAGATCAACATATCAAAGCTAGAGGAAAACTCTAAGAGACTCAGTCTCCGAAATGTGCCGATATCATCTTTCGCGGCCCCGGGCAGATTTACCCTACTTCCACGGCAAGATAAAACCGATGATACCGAAAAGCGGCGTGTCGATAAATCGGAGGCGATCGCCAGCCTGCTTGCACTATCGATCGGAATCACACAACAACTAAACTACCATGGCGATTTAATTAAGTATCTGCGATAAACTACGTTGAAGCATCCGACCGAATCCGACCATATTTATTCGGGGAATGGACCAATGGTTGGAATCGCCATTACCCTCAAGTATAATAAGCTTTGAACGTATTTCAAACTCAGTTTTACCCTGCCGCTGATATTTTGAAATACCATCGCAATCATATACGTATACGACCGCCCCATTCTCACTCACTGACTAACCATCTCTCTCTCTCTCTTGTGTCCATTTGATGTTATATTCACCGTGTAGTATATCATATCATATAATATCGTTTCATTCCGTTCTTTTGAGTTTGATTCCAATATTGCGCTATTGGCGCGTGCATCCGGCTATGATTGACGAATTAACTAATTAATGTAGCGCGCTCTCTTTTCCTGCCACAGACAGATAGGTATACGGTCTGCAGAATAATCAATTAATCAACGCGCGATGCCTCTGGCCGGACACGGGTTCGATGCTAGCAAAGGGAATGGCAAAAGGTCACCGTTCCTGAGGGCACCTGCACGGCCAGCGTTGGCCTGTGTTGGCCAGCGCCGGCCAGCGCGGCGGCTTTGTGTGGGAACACCGCGGCTTGCCAGCGGGGACGACGAGGGAGTGAGTCCTGCTGCTCCCGTTGCCTCCTGCCGCTCGCTCGCATCCCCTAAACCCATCGGCGTTAACGAACGTTTAGACCCTCGCCTCCTGCCCGCTTCCCGCTCGCCCGGCTGCCCACCCGCCCGCCCGCCTACCGGCTAGTAGCCCGTGCCCGGTGCGCGAAATGGTCCGACGCCGACGCCGACGCCGACGCCGACGCCGACGACGCCGAGTGAGGCATGCCAATTGCCGGACGGACATCCAGCTCCGCGCTGCGCGCGATGCCAATAGATAGACTGAATCAAGATTTATGGCTATCGAGTAATCAATTCAATTGACAATCCTTTTAATTAATTATCAAACTATGTGGGTGCATGCGTCCTGTGCCGGCGATTCCCTCCCCCGCAGGCTGCCGACGCCAGAGCTGGGGACGGGGGACGAGCGACCGAGCGGGTATCGAGCCGCCGATTGAATTCGATCGGTTTGCAATAAAAACGCCACTCGGCAGCCCGATGAATGCACCATCATCAAGCTCGGTATCAATTCTGATCATGAACGGATCATCACGGCCACGCTCCGATGATTATTTCCAAGTAATTCGAGTCGCGTTTTTGCACCGGGTTCAGTCTGGCAGTCAAAATCGGAATTGTCGTAATGGCTGCAGGGTTGGTTTTCCGTAAACGTGCGTGGGCATTGCTTGAGCTTTCTCTGGGGAGTCGTTTTAAGACGTACACCTTGATTTGATTGCCACACACAGGCGGCCCAACTGAGGTGTAAATTGCCAGTCATTCTGATGGATTATTCAGCGAATTAAAAACCAATCACTCTTCGCACCACTCCGTGATGCATCACACCTCCTAGTCCGCGACTGACTGACACCGTCTGCCGACCGGACGGACGGCGATATACTGACTGGGTCCGGAACATTTCGGACACAATTAATAATAATATATCCGAAATAACGGGATGATGTGCAAATCGTTTCGGTGTAGGTACTTGATTAGCCCATCTAGGTACGTCGCATCCACAGCGCTCTCATCTGCATACATTACTCCACCTCCTCTCGTTACGGCGATGCGACCAATTTATATATCGTCGACGGCCTGCCTGGCGGTCGGCCGCTCGCCCGTCCACCGCCCGCCCGCCGCCCGCCGCTCGCACGACGCGCTCGCTGCATGGTCCGGTCGCGTGGACCGAGAGGCTGCCAAGCGATCTGGATGAAAAGAGAAGCGGCGACTAGCCGAGAGAGACACACACAATCAACATTCTACAGGGTCCACTACTGGTCCGCGGCGCGCGCACCGCTAAACAGGTACCTACGCCGTCGAGCGTCGACGATACGCGCACCGCGCGGCCTGACCAGACCAACGACCGACTGCGAGCGAGCGAGGTAGTGCGCGAGAGAGCTTCGAAATACTCAACTCGTCCAGTCGAGATTTGCGGCAATCTCTCGACTAGTCGCCGCCGCCGCCGCTGCCGCCGCCGCCGTCGCCGCCGTCGTCGTCGTGCCAGCGCCGTCGAGCCGAGCATTGCTGTGTTGGACGTCGCGCGCGCCGAGGGTTCCTGCGACGCCGCGAGCCTCGACTGCGTTGCTCAGTGTCGCCGAGCGCTCCGCGAACAGGGGATCGTGTGCCACCCAGCTGCCCGGCGAGGTTTCGCAACATGACAGTGTGAACTTATTTGAATGAATCGTTTGTTCGCGAGTGTGCGAGTGTTGTGCCTGCCTCATTGACGCTCGACTACGGAGCGTAAGGTCTACACACGATCGATAAGAAATTTATATAGTAGCTCCGTTGTTGCGCATCCTCACGCCGACTTGCTGGCTGCTATTTTTTTTATTTTCTCTGTTTTTTTTATTTTTATTAAGTGTTTGATAGTTTGAATCGTGACATTCGCGCGACGATGACACTGTCGTCACGCTAGCGGCAGGGTCCGGTGCAGACCTAGTGTTGTTCGTTCTGCTAATGTGTTCGAATCAAGTGTACCACATACGAAGACGTCGAAGGAAAACCGACGCCGAGTACGCTCCGAATCAGGAAGTGTTTTCAACGCTATTCAACCTGCGAGGAGCAAGTTCGAGCTCGCGCTGAGGTAAGCAAACTTCACTGCCTACCACCGAGTCGCAATCAATAACCACTTACGCATGAATATTGAGGCGAATGAATTGTTACAATTCTACTACTGTTATAATCGTCGGGTTGATCGTGTTAATGGTTTTCTGATATCGCACTTCCTTCCCTCGCCTCGTGCTGTTTCTATGACAGTCGGTTTAGTATCCATTCAGAAGACATGCCGTACTATTCATCCCCTTACTCCTGCCAGCCAGCCAGCCAGCCAGCCAGCCAGCCAGCCAGCCAGCCAGCCAGCCAGCGTAGCGCCACTCCAGCGTTCCACCGTCCCCCTTGCTCATACTACCCTCGAAACCTGGCACGAGCATCAATAGTCTGCTTGCTCGGCAGTCCCGGAGTCCGGACCTTTGCGCACCCCTTCAAGTTCCCGCTCCCCGCGGCCGCCGGAGCCACGAGCTGCGAGCCGCGCAAATTATAAATTGCCATTTGCCACTGTGTTTGAAAGTAATAGTATGTAGATAGGGGGTTGCTTTAATTGAGGGTCACTGGGCCTATGATTCACCGACGACTCTCTCCTCCCCCACCCCCTCTAGCTGACACTGGATCCCTATTGCTGTCACAGTCACCCTTCGCTTCTCAGGCAGAAGAGTGTATACGCACTTGTATACGCACTAGACGCACTAGACGCACTATAGACGCACTAGCCGTGCTCTTGCATGCAGACGCTCCCGCACTTGTGAGGGTGCAGCGTCGAGATGACTTATCGCCGAAGGGGTTGCAGGCCGGCCACGCTCGATGAATCCGACTTATGAGAACAAGGGCCGGTGTGTCATCAAGATTACAATAAATGAATAGCTTTCCTAATCGAGCGACACTGCTTTGCGAAACGGCGCGGGTACGGCCAATAACCGCGCGACTCGCTTTCGCGCGAAATGTTTATTACCCGGCGACGAATTTTATCATTTCAACGCCAAAGACATTTCACGTTAGACATTTGCACCTTAGTTCATAATTTTGGTCACGAAGTTTGCCGAGTATTCAGCGGACGTGCTCGCCATGCCCGCTGAATATATAGGTATATATTAAGGGTTTCTCCGAGAGCAGTTCTGTTTTTAACGAGGAACTATTTTAGGTCACACCAGAAACCATCCCTACAATATTTGGATCTTGTAATTCAAATCAGATTTTTATCTCGTTGGAAATTTGAATTTCAAATATTTTCCATTCCCCATTACGGTGGGAATCATCTGAAAGAAAACGCTCTCATAAAACGTTTCATGGCAATTGGCAATACCTATATATATGCTTTGATAGGTGTGGAATAAAATAATGGCAATAATCGAGGTGGCTATAGCCATGTCATGTCTGTATGTTCGGGCCGTCTTCAGACCTTCCATCGGTCGTTCGTTCCCGTGTTCTTCATGCACACGGCATTCAAAGCGCGCGCAGGGCGCCCAAAGTTGCGCCTTGCGTCTAGCGCCGTTCGCGCCGCTTGCGCCGCCCGACCTCACTTTTTATAGCGTCTCCGCGATGGCACCGAGCCGGAAAGTAATTACCGAGTTTGTTGGAAAATAAGTAATTTGAAAACGTGTCGCTATAAAACATCATAAAGTATAACACACAACACAATAGCGAAACTTCTCATTTTCATTTATTCCAGTTCATCTGGTACTTATTTACCTGGCCGCCCTCATTATATCGCGTCTCACGAACAAAGATGCTCTCAGCTGAAATCATCTCAGAAGATGCAATTAGTCATACACAATGAAACTGAAATGAAAATCCCAACTCAACCGCCTCTTGATCCATAATGCAACAAGAAACGCTCTGGTTTATCTGATGCGTTGCTCGCGCGTCCAAATCAAATCACGGTGATAAAGCGCTGGCAGCGGCGACGCTGGCGACGCTGGCGACGCTGCCGCTGCTGGCGCCGCGACGCAGGCAGCCAACTAACATCAAAGACAGCTGCGCCAATTTGAGCCCCGCTCCGCGTGGCGCACGAAGCTACTAACATCATTGTGTTCATTAACATTCTATTTGACTGTCATTATTCAGCAGTGTTGAACAACCCTCTGTCCTCCTATGTCTCCGTGATGCGACGCCCGAGTCGAGACGCGTATATCCTCCTCAGCTCGCAAAGCCACTTCCGGCCCTCGTCGCGACGCCGACGTCGACGTCGTCCCCTACCCTCGGCACATCCGCGCGATTCTGTCGCTAGCTCCCCGGCGCCGGCAGCCCCTTGCGCGGGTCCTACGCCATCCAGCGGCGTGTTTCCACGGAATGAGTACGCAGACAGACACGGATCTCCAAATTTAGATTCACCAATGTGCTCCTATTTTTAAATCGTATGCAAGTTCTGAATTTCTCATCCATACAGACAAAGGCAAATGTTTTTCTACTTTGCCTAACATGCTTCGCCACCGCCGCATGCCGCACCACCACCATGGTAGAGCACTCCGCAGTTGACTTAGCGTAACAGTTTTTTGTTAGCTTGGTTTCCTTGGAAAAAGTACGGTGTCTTGAGGATAATGTCTCGGAGGAGTGGGAAGGAGGATCTCCAGTGTGTGTGTGAAGAGAAGATACTCTGGTGCAAGATGTGTTGATCTTTGCTAGAAGCCCTCCCGCTGTCGCCCAGTCTTCCCGGCAGCAGAAGACGCCAAAGCCGACGCCGCCACGCCAACGTCGGCAAGAGTCTTTCAATACGGCACCAGTTTCCAATTCCCATCGGTCATCGGTTTCCGATCAAATATCCGTCAACTTTCTGGCTTGTTATTTCTTCCAAGTGAGGCACTATGGCAGACACCTCTAGAGCTCACTCTCTCTCCGCGGGAACCGAACATATTCACCGATAATTTACAGGTCTTAGCTGCCCACTGGACCGTGAGGCGTGGATCTTGACACACACTGCAGGACGTGCTTGGCTGCTGGCCTGCTGTGGCTGCCGCTGTGCAGCGGGCCAGAGGACGGAGGATGTCATGGCTCCTCTGCTCCGCAGCCGCTCTCCTCTGCAGGCACCAATACACAAATGTTTGTTCTTCGGTTCTTCTGATCTGCTGCTGTCACGGCTGCAGCACACGGATTCGCGACGCATCGAAACACTTATCGCTTGTGGTGTCGTGCCGGACCGAGATTCTGAGCAACACCAAGATGCCGGCATTGCATGTAAATTTATATCTATGTAATAAGGGTGTCGACAAGTTCCTGTATCTATTTAGAGAAATGTGCAATTTCTAAGAGATCTGGAGAGCTATAACGAGTCGCGAGTGACTTCTTTCATTTCCTTTCGGCACCCAGAGCTCCTTCTATATTGAAGTTAGTTAAAACTAAGACGAGATAATTTTATTAAGGGACAAATTTAATAACTCGGCATTTCTATGGCAGAAAAGATTTAATTTCTTCGAAAAAGTTTCCACTAAGAATAAGAAGTATTAAATGCCGTTTCCATAGCGTAAGTGTAGTACTTAGGGAACTAACTTTCATGGGCTTAAAACCAGGCGTAATGCTGACTGAACCTACAGATAGAAACATTCTGCCGACAGCTCCTGCCGCTCTGTTGGTCTGGTAGCAAAAGTACACGAAATTACTTTTACGTAGAACTTGTTGAACGCGCATACCAGTCGACAAAATAACATGTTATTATTTTCCAATCACAAGTGATTTTTTTATTTATATTAAATTGATCTTTGCGGGATCCGCTGGTAAATAAAATTGGATCAAGTAGGGACACAGTCCCCTCCCTCAAACACGAATCGATCGGCTTTGCACCAAAGATACGATATAGACGCTTGTATCCAGTGGAAAAATATATAATATGTCAGCTGGATATCGTTTGATTTAGGAGCAGCGACGTAAACAAGTCGGGAGTCGTTCTGTTAGGTGTGATTCCTGTCTGCAGAACTCGGATATTCCATAAAGTTTGCCACCTCACCCCGATCAATCAGCCGGTTAAAGGTGTTGGAGCTGCGAAGTTTGAACCTAACCAAGTCAATATAGATTGATGGCATGGCCGCCCCAGGATATGTAACATGCTGCCACACAGATGCTGCTCTTCCATCGCGCTCATGCAATCGGGCCATGGGCTCGGGCACCTCTCAGCTCCGTAATGCGCCAATCAGCATTGTCTCTCCGCGCTCTGCTCTCCGCTCTCGCTCGCCAAAACCTATACAGACTACAGACTAGAGTCTATTCCAGGACGAGACGAATTATATTTTGATCTTTCCCTGCGCACAGTCTGCCCCTGCCGTCTGCACTTGGTACGCATTCAGTTCGAATCGAGAGCACCGGGTCTATCTATAGTCCAGAGGCAATGGCACTTCTGTCTGGTGCACATGGAGATTGAAACATTTGTCCTCTCCGTTATATAAAACATTCATCTGTACGGTGAAATGCTCTGGAAATATTAGATCTATCAACACGTAGTTTGTAAAATATATCGCTGTACTTTATATGCAGCTATACGTAAAACGCTTTTCCGTAGATATACTGATATTAAAAAAAATAACCTGCAGGAAATACAAGTAGTTGCCCCAGTTTTGGCGTTCGTATATTTGTGCGACTATAAAATACAATCCTTCGGGAAAGGTCTTCCCATTTTTATATTATTTCCTCTATCCATTCATTTATCATCGTTTATCTTTGACTCGTTCATTTTCGATTCGTACCTATTTTAAAAACGCCCTCGGGGTCGATATTTCGCGTACCATACGTCTATTATAATAAAGTTATCGTATCTTGAGAAGGACGCAGCCGTTAGCTCCGCCATGTTTTCCAAGACAACAAGTTTGCTTTCAAATGGTACGAGACACTTGCATAATTACAAGATATCACAACCGGGGACGACTTACTCACAATATTCTCTCTAAGAAGATAATCACATATCTTACAGTATGCATTGCTGCTCCAGTTTATATGAGGTATTATCTGAGCATGTTTCTGTACTGCAGCGAGTCCCACCCGTCTTTGCCTGGGTTCCCATGCACCATGCGCTAAACCATGCCTCTCGCATGCGATGAAAGATTTATGTAGTTTCGATGCTCGCTAGACAAGCTAGAAAACAGTTTAACCGATTTGTCTCAAAAACTATAAACTTCTCGGGGAGTACTTATAACTCAGTCTTATAACCCTCCCCTATAAAGAAAATCTAGTTAATCGGTTGAGCCGGTCGGATCCGATGGCGTCGGGCGGGCAAAAAATACAGTGCCGCCGCTGCCGCCGCTGCTGCAGAAAGCAGCAAATGACTCGAATGAAAGTCTTTGGCATTCCCGTTTTCAGCTTGCTCGTTCACGCAATTAATTCAGTTTGCATATTATTCGAATAATCTCAGCTACTTTTTCCGAATGGAAAAATCTAAAAAATTAATAGCTCTTCAGCGTCGACAAAACATGACGCAACCTTTCAAATCATGGGCCAAGGGTTGTGGGGGCGGCAAACACGCGCGTTCGCACAACGAACACACATGCTCCAGCTCGCACTCATACAAAATGTCCACTCGAAATTTCGTCATATATAATTCACATTGTCTCGGCTTGTTTATCGCGGCGGTAGCATTAAGACTGATTCGGGTTATGTCCCGGATGTGATGTGGGTTACTCTCCGGGAGTGAAGCGACGTCAGACATGTCGGTTAGGCCTGACTTGGAGTTCCATCATCGCATCATCACCGGGACTGGGAGGATATATGAGACGTCTCCGTCTGGTTCTATTCCAGCCCGACAACGACACCAGGAGCCCTGGCTGCCCTACCATGGCAGCTATGCGCACTATAGGCACTAGACAGGCACCCTGAACTCGTTCGGGGGCAACCGACGGGCATGCCTACGCGACCGCCGTCGCCTCCTCGCCTGTTTCATTTCAGTCGAGAACCAGGACGCATGTGATGTGAATGTTTCGGTATATTTAGCTCCCGTGGTGTGTCGGCGCTCGGCATTTCACTCTCTATCGCAAAACCGCGCGACGACGTTGTGTTTTAGTCGTCCATCCACCGTGTGCAGCCTTGCATGGTAAGTAATATCTTTCGGGGGAGTATTGAAGGATTAGACTCATAAGCACCCCATCCATAAACAATGTAATCCGCCAGTTATCAACATAATAATTACAAGGGAGCGACGTCGGATATGCACAATCACATGGGTTTGGGATTAGAGCGGGTTCCGATGTAGGTGCGTGCGTTATGCAAACACGTTAGCTAATCGTTAGGCTGATAGCGTCCTGTGGCGAAAGCAAGATTAAGATCCATCATCCACCTCGAAGACGACGTGTAACACGTGCGTTGTTTACTTTGCGAAGAAACTTTGTCAAGTTGAATTGAGTTGGATTAGACGAGTTTAGTTTGTTCTTATCACGAGCGGGCGTGCGGGGGATGGTGTGGCCGGGCCGTGGACGCCGACGACGACGACGCCGACGACGAGATTGTACTCCAGAGCACGACTTTCTTCATTTGAAAACGACCTCGTAATTGACTGGAGACGCGGAGCGCTCGCTTCAGAGACACGGAGTTCTTAGCGCGACGACGAGGCGATGTGACGCACTACATGGCAATATAGTTCGAGTCGGGTGTAACAATGCTTCGAACGAACAACGAACAACGAACAACAAACAATTAACACATCGTGATCTCAATCAGATTCGAATCTTGGTACGCACGCCGCATCCCGAGCGGCGTTTACTGCCTACGATGCAGCGCCCTGTATGGAGCTGACACACACGTACAGTGCGAGCTCGAGATGAGATCTCGATCTCGCCGCCGCCGACACCGCCGCCGCGTGCAGCTCGCTCGGCCGGGCAGGGCAGGGCACACAATAGGAGGAAATTAGCGCCTGACGCGACCGAGCTTGCTCGTCGAGGATCATTTCCATGTCCTGATGGATGAGCCAAATAAATCATACCAAGAACGGGAAGGTTGATTGATTCAATTATCTTCCGCTAGTCGTAAGTAAAAACTTGGGAAATTGAATTGGAAAACAAACTCATTAGTTTTAAACTTTGATGCTTTTTTTTTCTCTTCCTTAAGTTATTGGTGGAGGTGAGTTTGCTTAAGCGAGAATGACGTTATGGTGGATGTGTGTGGATAACTGAAACGACTCAATTAAATTTCTCGCGTCGTAATAAACTCGTATATAGAAGACATCCATTACTTCGCCATCATCATCTTTATGCAGTCGAAAATAACGACCCTTCAATGCGAACGAAAAAAGTGGCCGATCTTCCGTTCCTCGCTCAGATATCGACATTCGACATATAGGTATACGTATTGTGCGCGGCGCCACTTATAGGATTAATCGCGCTAATTAGAAATTAATCGGAATTGATTAATTTTTGCGCACGTATCTCTCTATATATACACAAGCCCACGTTAGGCCAGTAAGCCCTTTCGGCCGGTAGCAAATAATCACTCTTTACATATAGGCTTACAATGGGCTTATGACTGAACAATCTTCATAGTAAATCACTCGCAGTTGAAATATCCCAGGAAAATTAGCAGAGTTATAAAGTTAATAGTTAGTAAGCTCCAGCTCGTTATGTTAATGAGCTGCAGGGATGCTGGGCCTGGAACAAAAGTCTGCGTTCTCCGTCTCCTCCCCCTCCCACTCTCGTAATCACATTATATTATTATTCCAGAGTGAAATCAAAGGGAACGGGATTTTGTCCGACCACAATCAGAATGAAACTTGAATCGATTACTACACGAATATAGCTCACTGATCCACAAACAATGGGAAGTTTTCTAGCAGGCAGCCACCAAGCATATAGGAATGCCCAGGCCCAGGCACACTGGCAACCACCGCACCAGCAGGGCAATATATGTGTTTTGCAAATGGGCATCTCGTAACGGAGCCGAGAGGATGGGACGGAATATTTTTCCGTGCTTGTAGTTTAAATGCCATGCAGAATTCCCTGCTTTTTATACAATTGAAATTCGCTCGGTCGGGCTGCGTTGCAGTAGGAAATGGAGTGCTAACAACGAGGCGTTCGCCCGTCTGTCAGCCATTCGGGCTGTGCTTTTGCCAAAAATGCGCCGTCGCTGGTTTATTTGGACGTGTATTTTTGTGGTGTATATATCGAAGGAAGGGTAGCGGTAGAGAGCTTTTCTTGAACTAGTGAGAGCGAGCTCGCTCCACTTTCCAGACCTGGGAAATACATGAGATGTTTATTGACAATGACAAAATACAGGATATTAGTTTGTAATCGCACAATTTAGGTCACCGAAATTGAGACATACACCAGTAATGCTCTCTGCAAAGAAAAGTTAAGTACCCACTGAACTAGATATATGTACTGCGAGTGCAGTTGTATAGGAGTATAGTGATGGGAAGTATAGAGGCAGTACGACTACACATATACACGCCGGGTTGATTGTGTTGAGTTGAAGTGAAGGTAACTGGAACTAACGGCACCTCGTGAAACTGCATTATTAGGTCGCTTCTATGTAAATAAGTTCTCATCTTGCCCGACGACCGACGACCTATCCGGAACTTTTCATCGTTTTAGAGTTTTGCTAGCGTCGGCGTCGGCGTCGTCACCGCCGAAGAACAAAGTAACCGGCGGCGATTGACCCGAACTAGTTGTAATAGGATTAACTTATTTATGAAGACTCCAGCAGCAGGCAGCAGGCAGCAGCAGCAGCAGCAGCAGCCCCAAACGGTACACGGATCTAAAACGACGACGGAGCTTATTATGGAGATTGAAAAAAGTCGCGCACTCCCATAACGGCGAAGAGACAAACAATAAAGGGTGAAAAATTAATTAATACTTCAAGCTTAACATATCTCTTGGGAACTGTTAGTTCTTGCCGGCATGCAAAATACAGGTTCAACTGCTAAACTTTTCCGAAAGCCCTAAAAACTTATGTTCGAAACCTCGTATTATTTTCATTTCGTTTGCCATCCAAGAAAAAAATCACTTTACGTGACAGCAATGATTGCGAAACCAATTTCCTCTAGATGTTGGGAAACAAGTTTTCAATCCGGTTCACACATGTGTGTGTGTGTGGGCATATGTGATATAATTGTAGGGCTTCTAATGTTAAAGTGTATTTTATAGTTCAGATATATGGTCGAGTATTGAGTGTATATTGCATTAGGAACGCCTTTGGGAACGGGCAATCCATCTTCCTTCGCCATGGCACCAACGTGATGATATTCGGTTCGATTTTCTCACAGTGTTTTGCTATGATTCACAATCACCTGCAGCCTGCAGTCGAGACGAGACAAGGCTCAGCTCCTGATCGACGAGACACCTTTCCCCGCTCACTTTCCCCCGTTACCCGCATGTCGCAACGATCATCACAGTCTTTGTCCGCGAAATGTATGAGATTTTCTCAAACTTTCCTCAACAAGGTACAGAGTAAACTCCTTAATATAAATTGTTATATTTTCATTACATTTCCCTTTGCTTTGACAGCCATCAATCATCAGTCGAGAAATATGTACAGTATCACGTTTCAGCAATATATTTGCGATTTTCAAAGCAGGATCTCGTCAAAGAAACTTGGAAATATTCAAATACATATAACCGAGCGGGCGCGAGCGTTCAAGCCCCGAGAGTTTGCCGAGCATAGATCTTACAAAAATCCCATTAAAAAACTAATCTCAACTTTTAAAATTGATCGGATATTGAGGCCGGTTGCGTCGTAAATCGACGCCATTGTATTTATAGGCCAAGCGGGCTGGGTCTGCGTGAGCAGTCGCCGTGCGTCCGTCTTCGACTGCGAGCGCCAACGCACGGCGGCCGACGATTGCAGGGGCAGGGGCGCAACCGACCCGCCGACCCTTTTTTGTTTTCCATTCAATTATTGGCGAGCGTATGCAGAACTCCGCCCTGCCGCCCTGCCGCCCTGGCGCCCTTCCGCGGCCGAGGCTAGCAGTTAGTTAGAATATCGCTTATTCGTGTGCTATTAATTAACAGTCTCATAGCAAACCATAAATACTATACGATGCAGCTATTATATTATACTGTATATAGGTTCACCCGCCTCCCCCTTCATTTGCCATGTCATAATTAACTTAAACGAGTAATTAGCAGCCAATTAATGAGAATCGTTCCTCATCACACCATGGATTTGGCCGCACGGCTATAGGCAGGTACCTATATAGAGAACTAAACTGACCAGCCCCTCCGAAACATTTCAGATTTGTAAATAATTCGCTCGGGATAGTCTCAATAATAGATGCAACGGTCTCGTGCATGCTGCAAGGTTTCCTCCACAATAGTGGCCAGGACCTTGCTGCCAGGACGGTGCCAGGACCCTGCTTGCTTGGCTCGATCGTTAAAGGGCTTAGTACGGAAAATGAGTTAATTACTACATTAATCCACCGAATTCCCAAATCGCCTTTAATAAAACATTTTTTATAAAATAATAACGCCCGGGGCTCATTTTGAGAGGGGCGTAGCCATCTCTGGGCAAGCAAAAGTAGCCAAACTTGCTCTACACACGGACCCCGGATAACAATAATTATTTCCATCAAAGCCAGGCTCCTGACCTGAGAAAAAACATTGATTATATAGAGGTAAATATAGGCTGCTACACTTTATAATAAGCCGGAGATGAGAGTAAGCGAGAGCTGCGAGACCGCTACGTCATGAATCGGACAGAGAACTCCGAGACATTCCTGGTAAGGAACAAAGTAGGCTGAATGGTCAAGACACTACCGAGCAAGATCGTATCTGAACTCTTAGAGAAGAACAGTCGAAATTATTACGACAAAAAAAAATACAGTAACGCATATATGAAAGCATAAAGTGGGCACTTATTACATAAGAATGGCCCAGATTAGAGAAAGACAATGAGCGAAGAGCAACTGGAAGCGAGAGCGTTTGGTGTGCGAGCCACAAACAAAGAAGCCTGCTCCGAGTAATTATTTAGGAACATCCAATTCTCGAGTGAAGAAGAATGGTGCACGAAAACATATCTGAATGCCGGTAGGTAGTCAATCATCTCAACAAGAAAGATGGTATCGCAACCTGCGTCGCCAATGGGTCTAACTAAAGCTAACCCAATCACTTTGTTCTGTCAAGCCAAACACATAAATGATATTCTAATTTATATACTATCATGAAAATGGTCGTTGAAAACGGCTATACAAGATATTTCGTGTTGGTGCGACCGGAGTCGAGCCTAGGACCCTCAAATGTGAGTTTAGCATGCTATGCTGTATGTATATATGCACTGAGCTAGCTATTCTAATCTCCTAAATTATTCAAAGAAACGATATATATGTAGTAGCATTGTAGGCGTCGGTAGGGAAGCGTTGCTATTCACCCTGTGCTTTATAATACAGGCGAGCTGGTGTATATGCAGTACGCTGCTGCTAGTGTGCGAGTATAGCGAACCAGGGGTTGCAGCGGCGGCGGCAGCGGCGGCGGGCCTTACAAACTGACAAATAAATATGTAGAGGGAAGCAGAATCATTACTTCACTATGCAGGCAAGCAGGAAGGAATATCCTGCCACCACAAAGCGCCTAAGTGGCCACAAACCCCTTTGAAAGGCCATAAAACAGGAGCAATCCTATAATTTTTTCAATTTTATACCCCATTGGCCATTAAGGTCTTTACTCGAGGGAGGCTCTAGGTGAGCTTCTGTCCAACACCATTGCGGTTTCCAGTTTCACTCAGATGGCTTCTGCTGTCTTCGCTCGCAGAGCTGTTGCGTAGTGTAGGGCCGGGAAAACAGCTAAAGTTTCAAAAGAATATTGCCGTTCTGTTTCCACTTTTTTTGGGATGATTTCGTCGCATACCAACAGTCACTTGATAAGTTTCGCAATAAAAATGGTGATTTTTCAGCAAACGCGAACGCAATCCCAAAGCGCCTGGTGCATTTGTGCAAAATTATTCATTCGCATAAAAACGAGACTGTACTTATTAAGCCCACGTAGGTATTTGGTATCATTTTATGGAAATGTCTGATATAATGGTACAATGGTTTTAGAGGTCGCACTATATGGTAGAGCACCTTCTAGAAAAGCGAACAGACTATTTATCTTCGTTAGCTTCTCCTATCTAAAGATCTAGCGTATTATTGTAGTAGAGGTAAATCAATATTGAACATTAAATCAGACTTAATTCAGTCCATTGGTTTAGCTGCATTGGGGAGGAATTTCAGACGCGACTTAGAGGAGGCTTTCGACTTGGAGGAGGCACAGATTTAATTTATCCAAGACGCTATTTCGTGTCGAAATGCACAGAGTGCGATGAGGTTATATATATATATCGACGTACAAGGCTAAGCAAAAGAAAAATCTGTGTGATACGCGATTCCGAATCTGTTTTTAACTTAATATTTCCAACATCAAATAGAGTTTTTCTTTGGACTGTAAAGGGCAAGTTTACTCTAGATACTCTAGAATTGTTATTTTCTGGTTTTACCATTTTGATACAAAAGCGAAGCAAGCAGCCGGAGGGCACGCTTGTTTGATGAAAAGAGCAAAAGGGTCTCGTCTCTCTGCAAACGTACCAGATAGCTGCATGCCTAAGACGGAGCTCATCGCTGCGTTGGATGCTGCTCGCCGCGATTACTATATCTCATTAATTAGGTATGTGCGTATTCCCCGGGTGGAAGTGCCTGATGGGGTTAGTACTAATTACGATTCACGATACTTCTGTACTTGGAGCTAAATCATTTTTCCGAATGTGCACACGTCGGTTCGTTGGGCCGCGTAAACGCCGACTCGTCATTTTATTCAGCGTGACTGCACCAAAGATCAAAGACAATCAAATTATAAACACAACAAATTAAATGCCGTGCGCCCGAGAACATCATTTAAACGAAAACTACAATCATTATTTCCCCTTTTCCGTTCTCTCAGCTGCACGCATAGGCATTATGATAGATATATAACTACCCCATATATATATATTTATCTTGAAAAGAATGCCTCGACGTTTCCGAACAAGGAAGATTCCAAGATCGCGCCGAGTTCTTTGTACTGGAACAACCAATCAGCGTGCAGATCAATCACTTCCGCTCGAATTTCTTCCGGGCTAAGATTTTCACGATGCCGGCTTATTCCCCAACGTCGTGCGCGGCGAGTAGTCGTTCCGTGTCACATATTTGGATGAAGAATGCCGGATGGGTGCCTCGTCTGTGTGAGTTGAGCACGCGTCTGGGCGTCTGTCTGTGTGTGTGTGTGTGTGTGTGTGTGTGTGTGCATAACCAGACAGGCAGGGTCGTGTACCAAATTTGGTTGAAATCGAATCAAGTTGTTGACGAGCGGGTCGATGTGGGGACGACGGATCGTGGACAGATTCGAAGATGGGCAGATTTCAGAAAACAATTCCGAGCATAGTTTCGTGCGAGGCAAGGGTTGAACTTTATAGACATATATAGGTATAGTCGCAGGGAATATAGGTAGATATATATACATATGACATATGTTTAGCTTGTCAAACGACTTGCTTGTATTCCGGTTTATGTGTTGTGTCAAGTTTAAATGCCACGGAAGAAGTGTTGGATGGTGTGAACTGTGAATAGCTGAATACATCAAAGCGAGTCGGCCCTGACGTTGTCGGTGTCGCGAGGAGGGCTCATAGCTGGGCGCGAGCCCGTGGTCGCTCGAGTGCATTGTGTGGGACTCATTTCCTTCTCACCTGTGCACACGATCCACGAACGCTTATTGAATGACATAGCGCCAGACGCTGATTTATACCTCGACCACCAATGCATTTATTTTTATGATTTACATAGCGAGATCACGCATGTACATATTGGGCGCATGTCAGCGAGCTACTTGAGTTGTGTGTTCATCCGGCGTGCAGACACGCTGTTTGCACCCAGATTGGCACGTCTTATACATTAGAGTCAGGGCAATGCACATGCACTTGCACATGCAAGTTGCAACTAAGTGCATCCCCGCCCCGAGGCAAACGCGTCAGAGCGCAATTCACGGCATTAACATAACGTTTATGAGCCGTCACGCCGATGCTAGACAAATGTGTTGCTAAGCTTGTACCTCTGTGTTCAGCTTAACGCTAACAATTCCATGTCGGCAGTTGATTGGAACTGATTGAAAACTCGTGAATACTTAATAGTGTGCGTTTCCATAGATTTTTTGTCCTTGTTCTGTGCGACTTGTTGCAGTAATAGTTTGATAAAGTTTTCATAGCCCTTTCAAGAAGATAGTTGAAAACTTTGCAGCTTTATGAAGTTATTATTTGACAGGCCTATAATATGATTTCTTTATTAAATAAAATCCGAGTTGGCCGTACGGGCAACTGATAGGGTACATAGCCTTTCCCCGTTCTCGGGTTTCTGGCTCGCATGGGCGTTCGCGTTCGCGTTCGCGTTCCACACCTACGCGCTGGTACCCCACACCCCCCTTTCCGTTCCCCGATTCATCCACATGGGCGCCGACGGGGGAATTCTGGCATGGGTGAGAAGGGGTTGGAGGAGGGGAGGGGGAGGGTGGCGTGGGCGGTCAGTGCTTGAGGTTAGGTTTAGCTTGAGCCAGTTTAACTTTCATACAGATTAACTGAGATCGCTGATTAACTGATTAGTGAAGCTGTTGAATAAATGATGGAATATAAACTATTTCAGGTGTATTTAGCCAATCATTTCTGAAGCAAGCAAGTGCCTTGCCCCTTCCCCTCCCATGCCCTTACTGCTGGCGCACGCGGCACACATACGTACGCGTCCCTGCAGGAACAAGGACGGATGGGAAGGACAGGAAGATATACGGGACGCGGATGCGGAGGCTGGGGACCGCTGGAGCTGCAGACTATGCACTTTGATCAAATTATACGTTCACACTGTGCCAAAGCTTTGTGATTTAGCAAATTTTACGTTAATTAACTGGCTACGGTAAAAATCTGGGGCATCTCTCTGCGCAATATACAGTAGGACTAAAGCACTTTACATATCAAAGAAACGTGATGAATTAATATTCAGATTAAAGCAGGGAAAAACGAAAAAGTGAAAAAAGGCCAATAAAGTGAATTATGAAAGTATTGCAATATTATAATTGCATTAGTTCACCGTAAAATTAATTACTATAATATGTATACTAACTGAATAAAACATGACCAGGTAAATTCTTCAAATTATTACGAGAGGGGAAAATGAGTCAATTAAATAATTATATTGCTCGAGGCAAAATGGTTGTCAAGCTGGATTGGTATCGTGAAATGTTTTCGCGAATCACTTTTGAAATTAGAAATTGCTGGAACCTTATTCTGTGCCAGTGTTTATGGAGGAAAGTTGTAAAATGAGAGAAAATAAATAACACGAATCGTAAATCATTTAAAAATACAAAACCCGATCTTGGCGAACAACAGGGGAAAAAATCTTGAAGACCAACGGAATAATAACATTTAGGAATAATAACATTTAAAGCGTTCACGTAAATCACTTGCCAGCAAACCATTGAAATTAATCGGTTCACACAAGAAAGACTTGAAAGTAGCCACGTGAAACTATGTGCCGTGGTAGAAACGCATTGCAAGATAATGAATGCCCGCGAAACCCAAAGAAAACTTTCCGTGGCCTGTTTTCTTTCTTACGTTCAAGACTGAAAAGAAAACTCGGGGAGTGCGATGAATTAAATTTGTAGAATCTGCTGAGGACTAATGCTGTGCAGGATAAAGGCTCAAGTTCGGTCAATCTCTGAGAACGGCGAGGATTTTATGATGAATTGCCGCCGCCTCTTCATCACCGGCAGAGCATAAGCATAGAGCTCAGACAAGCCGATGATGTAAGCCATCCACCATCCACCCGCAGTTCCAGCGAGGCAAATGCAATGGAAGGGCACCCGGGTTAAAAGCCCGGCGCTCGGGAGTTTGTCAGCACATAGTACCTACACTATACACTGGCTGATAACTAAGTGTATGCTATCATCATATACGGCATCGGGTTGGCGCTATTAGCTCGTAATCCTGTTGCCATCTAACATAATTTGATCCATGATGAGCAAACTATAGAGTAGTCATCTGTCATATTTGATGAAGGCGAAGGCGACCAGCGAGACACGCCCTCGGTTCGTTGTGCAGGGTTAAGTTACACCACCACCACACACATCGATACGAGATGGTAACTAATACTTGGTGTGAGCAAATCACTATCACCTCATCAAGCTCACCAAGCTCATCGAGCCAGCGCAAGCCGCTTGTTTTCTGCGCGCGTACGACTATACAAAGAGTGCGCGTTCAGATTTGCAGTCCGACAGATTCGCATCCACCCACGTGAGCTCTTTTATTGCTGAGATCAGTGAAATTATTGTTATTCGGAAGAGGGTACATCGAAAGGCGGCAGACAGGAGGGGGCAACCTTATGACCCACGGCGAGTTGGCTTAAAGGCTTCAATGACTACTACTTTGGTACGGCTTCAATTACTACATGGTCACGATGCGATACCCGTTCGGTTCAAAGGGTAGACACACACACCGTTTGGAGTTTGGACTCGAGGAAAATGAGACCACGGGGACTGGGCTGTTTTTGTCACATGACACGACACGCCACCACCCGCGTCGCGTGGTTCGTGGGTTGCCATGGTGCAGGCAGGGTTGATACACAAACACTCAGCAAAAGCGAGCTAGACATTCTTTGGACATGTATGTATACCGGCGGGCGGGTCAGCTGCGAAAAGGCTCAGTGAAAAGAGACCATCGCGACCTGATTAATTACTAGTTGCGAAGATAATTGCGGGTAGGTACGTCTTGCAGATTTCTATGCTAATACAGTAATTACGGGGGTTGTCGCACAACAAATTGCCGCTTTTCGTCACGCTCTCCACAAGTCACAGCACAATTATGTAATTCCACACAAATAACGAAATTAAAGCAACACGAACGCAACGAATTAAAATTTCAACGATTATTTTTATCTTTATTTTTATTCTTTATTTCTTTGTTTATTTCTTTGTTTATTTTTATTTTCTTGGAGGAACTGTGACACGTGTAGTAATTAAAAAAAACACAAGAAGGCCAGACAATTTGGCGAAAACGTTGATTTTTAAATTAAATAAAAATGTTACAGTTCATCCAGAATAATCTTTTATAATACATACCTGCAGCAAATTGCTGTGAAAACGCAAAACAAACATTTACATAATAAATAAATAAGTATATATATTACGAGAGTTTAAATTTTCACAGCAAAAGTTACATGGATAATTGTTTTTGGGATTCAATTGTGACTTTGTAGTAATTTTACCTATTTTAATTGTACTTTCCCAACGTGTCGACCATCTTCTGGGAACTTTGCACGCAAATGTCAAAAGTTACAGCAACGCAAAAATAACGATACCTATATAATCTGCACCTAGAAAAAAACCACCACCACCCCCTAGCAAGGTCACAGCAAACAGCGGCCCAATGACCATGGAAGCCTCTCTGCTATATTTCTACTATGTTGTTACCCCTGCTTACAAGTTTCAACTTGTTGGCTTTTCTTCGATTCCGTTAATTACATTTCTTATATTGGCTGACTCGATACGGAAGTAATCTGAGCCCGATAGCGATCAGGAGGCAAATCGATCGCAGTCTCGAATCTCGACGAAGGAAAGGCAGGATATTTCGTCATCGGTTTTCTACGGAGGTTTGAACAAAATGCAGGTGTCGAGCCATGTCCTGGTTTCAGTCGCTAGTATCACTCCAAGTGTGTCTAATGAGTTGAGACGTTTCTTTTGCGGTCAACGCAAGCTGAAGAAAAGATGATTGTTTTTATTTCGTTTCCTGCTGTTAAAGTAATCTTATTTTGATATACCTGATACTTACAATGATGCTCGCTCGACGCTTGATGGCTGTTGGAAGAGAGAAGATCAAGCGCTTGGAAGGGCAACATCTCCAGCCAGCCAAGGGCCTGCTATCTCTTTGAAGGCGCAGCGTTTGTAAGGGACACAAACGTGTCATGAAATAACACCGAGGAAAGCTGTGTACGATCTGGGAAAGCGTGTTTATTCGGTCCTTGCGGGAAGATAGCAGTATATAGTGTGGCACTAACTAAATATGGGATCAAAATCATATAGGGCATAATCCCACCGCCAGCTCCACTAAATTCAACCCGCACAACTCTATTCTAATTATTACAATTTTCATTGAATATGCTTTTGGTAGAGCGCAAGCAAAGCACTAGATGAAAGTTAAATCGTTTCATGTATAGCATAATAAAAATAAAGCCCCTCCCCCCGTCCCTTCTCTTCCACCATATCCGATTAACTTTTCAAATCCCCGGTTTCGAGGTTCAAACGTTCGGAGCTTCGTCTTCGGCGATCGACCGAACTTGAAGTTGGTCGAAATGAAATTATTGTGGTTGAATGGTCCTGTATAGCAGGTTTCATAGTAAACCCCAGCTATTTAATCAGCTATTATTAGCGATCAGCCACAGTGTGTTCAATTATTTCGATCCCAATTTTCTGGACATGGCTTCTTTCGCCACGAGCGCGACATTATGGGGCGATAGCGAGTGGTGTGGCGTGGCGTGGTATGGTGTGGTGCGGTGTAACAGAGAGGCGTCTAGCGGAGCCCGGCCAGACCAATGGCTGGCTGCCACGCCAGCGCGTTCACATCCACATCCGCGGAAATGGATGGGGCTGGAAACTGAACTCGTTCGTACCATTATCTAAATAATTGCGCAATGGGATGTGGAAGGTAACTAGATACTCCATGCAGAGTCACTCAGTAATGTGTCTCCCTCGAGAAATGATGGAAAAACGTAACGGCCAAAGATAATCCCGGACAGTCGAGTCGGACAAAACGAATGCTCGCCAGTTTTGTGTTTGTTCTGCTCTGGCAACCGAAACTGAGACCGTGGGCAAAGAGAGATGCCGTAGCTATAGCTCTTGCTGGGTAAAAACGTGTACAGTTAAGCATAATGAAACTTACTTATACAACTCATTGCCAGTAGATTGTTGCCGTGTAAGAATCGAGTTTTTGTCGCCTGACTGAGAGTGACTCGGACGCAGTGATCGAGATGAATTTTTGGGTACGGTTCCAGCGAGCGGTTTGCATGCCAGCTAGCCGAGCCAAGCCAGCCGAGCCGAGTCAGGCTAAATGCTCGGTGTGTGGCGTGCATGGACTCCAGTCTCCACCATCGCCATCCCAACCCATCCACAATGATGGAGGACTCAGAAGCTAACGACGTTAATTTCCTCGTTTTGTTTATAATGAAAGTTGGGGAAAAATGAATAATTTATGAGTTGAGCCCATAAGCAAGGTAGTAATGAAGATGCTCACGTTTTCGGCTAGTACTATCCAATTCCCATTCAGCTCGGACTAAACAAGGGGAGTGGAAACAAATCATTGCCGTGCTCGCATCGCATCGCAGGCGCGGCGCGGCGCGGGGAAGACGGGAAGCTAGGGGTGTAAAACAGAGCCGGAGTCATATTATCAATCCTGAATCCACGGTGCAGCCTTTTATATGCTTTTATTACTCCAGTCTTATCATGAACACGGCCAGTCGCTGCCCGAATGTTTTCATTCATTAGTGTAATTGGTGATTCTGATGGCCGAGCCAATTGATTTCGCTCTCAGTAAACAAAACAATAAGTTAATTCCTTTCATGCGCTGAATGATCATCTAATGGAAACTCCATGCTCGGCAATGTCGACAGCCATTTTAGGGCCTATCACATAGCGCACTCTTACAGTAACTAACACACTTCGGCTGCTACCTAAACAAACATTACGCACTAAATAATATACAAGACAGTGCTTTATAGTGCCGCCAAGGTAGCAGCAGTGGCACCGGCAGCGGCAGAAGTAGAGGCGACAGACCATTCTTACCCCCCAAGTACATTTACACTTTAGAGTAATTTAAACAAACGGGCAAACTTCTGCTGGTGACGGTTTTATGGACATTTAACGCGTCTGCCAGCATGCTTCCTTAATATTCTGCCGAAGTCTCGACACTCTCGCCTCGCCAGTCGCCGGCTAATCGAATCATTCCAATACAATCGGCCGAATTAGTTCACTTCGTTTATAGAAATAAAACGGCGAATCCCTATTATTGATTGGAACAAAGGCGTAAAAATGACCCAGTTTACACCCAAATTCGGGCATAAATCCTTCGGAGTAATATCTCCCAGCTGCAATCCGCTAGGCGCGCCACCAAAGGGGCCACATTTCAATTCTGCGCTTACGGCCCCCAAAAGAGTTAATCCGTATAGCTCTTCTAACATACCTTTATAAAATAGCCATATGAGACGGTTAACAATGAGGAGCAAAGTAAGGAACCATGTTTCTTCAGAAACACATTTCATACGGTGGCTAGTGTATTTTTCGCGGCTCCCAAGCACCGCAAAACGTGAGCATGTGTATAGATATAGGACGGGACGCGCCTAGGTGTGTGTGTGTGTGTGTGTGTCTGTGTGTGTGTGTGTGTGCGCCTGTATAGTGCGTGGAAACTGGAAGGGGGTGGCTTAGGCTTTGCTTAGCTTACGGCGCACACTGCAGCAGTAGCACGACAGCTTTAGGCTCAGCAATAGCAAACCAGTGTAATGTGAACGTAATCCAGTTTCATAGCCGGTTCCGATGTGAGTTTATTCACCACCATGCCACCATTGTGAATATATTACGGTAAAATTGGAATGATGAAATTGAAATAAAAATCTAATGAATAAACAAAGCAAAGAAACTCGGCTCGCTGGCGCGCAAAAACGAGTGGCGATGTAGTCGTCTCCTCCGCGGCGGCATTGGAAATTTATTTCCACGCTGAATGAGTCGTCGCTGGCACACTGTCGAAAATCTTAATCGAAAAAAACTAATTAGAGTAGCGCTGTTCGAGTGGGTAGCTGCGCGCGGGAGCACGCTCGTGCCCTCAGCGCCCGCCACGGCTTTCCCGCCGATGGAAATATCAACCAGGAGGAAAGCCACGGCACACGACGCGCCAAACCACTCTGCACCCCGCGAAATTGAACCGGAATGAATGAAAAATTAGCTAAAATTATAAAACGAAGTAATGAAAAGAGATCCAGTAATGAATCGCTGTGCGGCGATCCATCAGAGCTAATGGCAGGGGCGTTTACGTAGAACCACTAGCAGGCAGAACTAGCAGATGCGCTGATAATTGACCCTGATAAGAGTGAAGACGGATTGTGATGTCGAGCGCGAGAGCAGAGCGAGCAGCGGAAGAACAGATTGCTACACTGGTTCCAACAGATTCCAGGTTAAAGGTGGCAACCAGAGTAGATGTATCCTCGTCCGGGCGACATGCCTTATGCATAGGCATTTCCGATGTCAGAGGATGCTTTTACAAGCTAAATCTGTTTTATGGACATCCGAGTTTCACCCCCTGCCCGCTGCAAGCTTACAGCGCAGCATTTCCAGCTCCTGCAGAAACAGCGCGTATTCTAGGTGCAGAGTTTATTTAAATATAAACTCGTATTTCATTTGGAGTTTCATTAAAGATTGCGGTCGGTGTGCCGTGGTATATACAAGCAAGTTACGGCATATAATTATATCACTCAAAATTAAACAACATTAACCCAAGTCAAATCCCAGCTCTGGAGCCGTGACGTAAGGAATTTAATTAGAGTACAATGCAATTTCCTGGTCTATTGAGCATTGTAGAGCAAGCAAGGCAAGGCAAGCAGCGAGCGAGCAAGGCAGAGCGAGCAGACTCTTCTTCACTGGGTTAGGTGGCCTGTCTGCGACCAATGCTGTTAGCTGTCTAGTGTCTGTGTATGTGGTACAACAATACAATACAACATACGTTATGCTTATTATGTGTGCAGCCATCCAGGCAGCCATGCTCAAGCAAGCCCAGTGTAAACGAGGACAGTTTTATCCTGGCATGCAATGTGCATGGTGTAATTGCCACCAGTGTACAGTACTTGTAGTGCTCGTGCTCGTGCTCGTGCCTTGCCCGTGGCCTGCGATCACGAAACATGAGCGTACACCATCAGAACGATATTTATTCGGTAAAACAATAAACCCAGGGCGGCAGATCATGCGCGCACATCTAAAATAATAACGACTACCCCATGCGAGCGTGCGGCTTCTACACGCTGAGACCTGGAATCAATTCGGGATGTTTTCATAGGCCCGCTGCGGTGGGATCGTCTTGTTTCCCGAGCGAGATTATACAAGTCTCGAGATGGAATCTGTTCGCTTTATTTATAATTTTCAAGTTTCTCAGAGATTTCGTCGACATGAAAACCAGGTGGATGGTTGGTGGATATCTTCACTAAACTAATAATAACTTTCATCACTAATGTACATCGGAACTGGCGTGGTCGGTAGTCGGTACGGTACTATACCTACATCGTGCCGGTTGCGAGACGGAACTTCTTCATCCAACAAATCTCTCACCCAACCAACTCTCACCTGTGAACTCGTTGAATTCATGGCTCTGACTTTACTGCGAACGCGTAACGCGTTTCATTACTTACACTTGCTACGCATTATTTACACACGCACGCCGCCGTAATTAAAGCACGCATTTTTATATTTCCTGCGCGAAAATTCGGAGAAAATTCCGGACGGTGAGAGAGCCCAGACTTTCCGTTTAATTTTCCGTTCGAATGTCGTTTCGCGCCCTTGCGACATGTCCAAAAGGTAACCAAGCATGCTGGTTTTTCATCCGCCGCGAGTGGCGAATAAACCAGGGTATGCATCCGGAAAATGATCGCGGGAAAGCGCGAGATCATCGGAAAACCCAAACTTTTGCCTTGCGAATCCAGGGATCAAGTTACCCCATGGCGGCGAGGAAAGATGATCCACCGGTTCTTTCTTACCGAAATAAAAAATTATAATCCAATCGCGAAAACGACATAGAACGTTTAAAATGATCCAACGCTTAAAAATAATCACCTCCAATTTCGTACAATGGCCTATTAGTTACCTATCTCGCATAGCGCTGCACTCCGCCCGTCGCCGCCACCAACGCCGGGCTGCTCTGCCTAGGCGTGCACTGTTCATTAAGCTAATGAATTAAGAAATAATAGGTGATGTTAGAGCTAGGCACGTGACAGAGTCGTGATTAACGCCTATTATCGTGCGCCGTCGCGTTCAAGCCGCGCGCGCCGTGCGCCCGATGAGTCGGAAATAATGCGTGCGCACGACGCCGACGCCGGACGCCGACGCCGCTGCAGAAGGCGACAAAGAAAGACGCGTCGCGTTCAAGCCGCGCGCGCTCACAACGACAGCCACGATCTGATATATTGTATTAAAACGTCTTATACAACATATATCTCTTTGTCGCGATTCCCATTTTATTATTAATCGATCTCCGAGGGATGGAAGTGATTCTGAAGTCGTTCTGAAGTCCCCGAGACGAGAGCTGTAGGCCGGGTCGGGGAGCGCCGGTGCATGCTAATGAATCCCGCCGATCTCCATGTCACCGTCGTCGTATACCGTCGCCTCCCGTCGCCCCCCCCCCCCCCCCCCCCTCCCTACAAAGAGCGGGCGCCGCGCCGCGCGTTCAGAAACTTGTAATATAAGGGCAGACAAGCGGGCAGGCGGGCCGTAGGCCACCAGGCGTGATAATTATAACTTGTAATAAAGCGTCCGGAATCGAAACGACGCCGGCACGGTTGCCCGCGTGAACTAACGGCCTGCTACGGGATCTGTTAACATCACTTTTCTGACACACGGATAATATCGTGGTGCGGAACATGCAACCGAATGGTGTTATGACTTTGAAATTGGATATAGGGGTGTTGGATAGAGGGGGGTGGGTAGGCGGTTGCCTAGTAGTTTTTAAATCAAGACTTCCTTCTGGCTTTTGTTTTCTTATTTCTCTATTAACCAAGCCAGCTAGCCACATGTATACATGGAGTGGGAGGGGGAGAATGGGGATATCATGGTCTAGGAGCATGCAGGGATTACGCGCCACGTAAGGGCTTGGGAAGCAAAGGGTGCTGGCGAGCATCCGTGCCGCGGGTGGTGTTATTGTCGCGACTCCGTGCGGCCCCACGGCGGGGACGGGGACGGGGACGGTGACGGGGACGGGGACGGGGACGGGGACGGGGCCAGGGTGGGCGACGGCGTCACATCGCAGCTCGCCTTCCGACCGCATGTGCAACGCTTCCACACAGATGTTACTCGAACGTACTCATTACAACTCTCATCACGATTTTTCATAATACATGCTTTGCTATCAGAATATTAGGGAGATCCGGTGCACGGCCCGAAATGGCTCGCATTTCCATTGATTGATACGCTCTCGGTGCTGACATGAATTGCGGGTTGCAAAACATCTCAGTTCTCTTTGATTTATTAGAGCGGGCTAGGCTCTCTAAATCGATTCAGTTTCTTCGTGAAACGTGTATACAGTAACAAAACTCATTGTGTTTTGCTCGGCGTCGGCGTCGGCTTCGGCGGTGTATTCTTGATGCCTGCTCGCTAATCGTCCGACGCCCGACGCCCGACGCCGACGCCGGCGCTCGACGCAGTACGCGCAATCGAGCAAACCTGGCGCGCCACGCTGATGAAAATTGCTTCCCCTAAAACCGGCGCTCTTGGCACTGAGAGATGCCGAACTGTCACGCCGTTGATTTCGCTTCTTCCAAACTAACCCATGCGCCAGACGATACATCAAAGTCGATTATTAAGGGTTTCTCATCTAAAATTCGACTGTAGGCGATTCAGCATTAAGCGCGAAGCACCCTCATATCCACGACCCCCTTTCCCACACCACGGTTTCCATCCGCACCCCCCGCCCAACCGCCCAGTCACCCCCACCCACCTCCTTCCTTCTCGCGCCCGTTCCGAATAATGGCAAAGAGAGAAGATAGATAAGCTTGCTATTCTAGTGAGTCGTAATTGATTAGTGACGTCATGTTTATGACGTCATTACAATGAGGTAGTCACCCTTACAGCTCCATATGCCATTTGTTTCAGCATAATATTATTATATGCCGCACGCGGCGTCGCCAACGGTATCATGGCATGGAATGACCGAGGTATGGGGCGGCGGGGGCGGATGGCTTGTTGGCGCTTTCCACACATACCTACACAATTCATGACACAGTGACATAAAACATTAGGACTTGCTCCGTTTTGTTTTGTTGTCGATAGAATTGTAATGGGTCAGCCATATTTTCTGGGGTCTCGCTTTATCAAATATCGCTGCTGTTGTATGGCCGAGCGAGCGTCCGGCACCCCGCAACACACGCCGCGCGCGAGCCGACCTATTCGTAGCGATATTGCATTTTGACGTGGTCGCTGGGTGATCAATTATTATTAAAGTTGTACACGCGGTTATCCCAGCTAGAATCCATTCTATGTGATACATACCGTGTGCACAATAAGCCTTTATAATTCATAATATGCGAGGCTAGCTGCGAATAATCCGCATAACAGAGTTGCTGTACGTCATCACGCAAATCGCCATTGCAGGCTGTTTGGTGCCGACGCGCTCGGTACTGTCCTGTTCAAGCATCGGAGGCGATTAAAAAATCGTTCAATAGTAGTATAAGGATATAATTGAACGACGTGATTGTAATTAACATTGGAAATAATGAAACCTGGTCGGATGTGGGCCCGCAATTGCTCGCAATCGGCAAGTGATGAAGGCCGTCATGGGGTTTTAATAGGGCTCGTCGTACTGTTAAAGGCGAATGGTATTTTCCCATGCTGTGTATCGCAGTGCGGCTATGGTATACAGCCGAGGTGGAAAAAAACTCCCCGCTGAATGTAGGCTTGTCATCTATCAACCACAGAGTGAATAGTCTGGGTCGTTAATCGCCGATCGGCAATAAAAGATTTCAATACTATATTCGGTCAGAATCACTGTTTACGAGTTTTCTTCGCCGGCGAGTCATACGTATGTCCTCATGTGCTGTATATACGGTAGCGACGACCACACCGCGCACTTGCACTTGCTATAATCCGACGCAAAAGAGGTGCACAAAAAGCAGCGCCAGCTTACAAGCAGATTGTCGCGAGAAATGCCCCGACAAACTGGTTAAGCTTGTGTATCAACGACATCCGGAGCGGAGCAGCAATCTTTTTTATTTATATTCCGTAGCAGTTCACATATAATAGATCTCCAACTTAATATGCCAACCGTGTTGGCTGTTCGTTACATTAAGTACTCTGGTACAATCCGGGGCGAAATACACTACACCGTCACGGCGACGTCGGGGGTGAGGGGAGTGCGCGGGGGTGCGCGGGGTGCTAGGGGTGGCTATGAACGCGAGGGCGGGTTGCGAGGCCAGGTCTTATTAGATTGCTCAAGAGGGAAATTATTATAGCAAGCCCCGTGTATTGCTCATCGGGGATCGTAGGGTGTAGGAAGGGGTTAAGTTTAATTGACAATGGTACCTTCCGCTGCCTTTTAAACCTGTTGCCAATTAGCATAATTCATAATCCATTAGCGGAGGGAGCCGGCGCTGGCTCGGTTGTGTGCGTATGTGTGCGTGCGTGCGACGCGAGGATGGGGGAGGGGGAGGGTGTCACCTGGAAGTGAACCCACGCCCGCGCGGACACTAGGCGAGACACGGCGCAAATCTGGACCGTTCGTTTTGCGCGCAGATTAATGCAAAAATTATGCAAAAATGATTTTTTTTTGTTGACATTCGGCAGATTTATGCATGGTTTTCGGCGATATTTTCGGAATAACTTTGTTCGCAAACTGTTTTGTGTGCCTATAAAGCATATTAAACATACTAGATAATGGGATAATTTAAAATTTGCCAGGCAAAAACATCTACATCTGGATGCGAGTAAACACAGAGTCGTGATGTGTAAGAGATTAACGCTCGCCGCCTTCTAAACACCAAGTACAGGGCGCGTATGCTGTGAGTGCCAGCTCCGGTGGAGGCGCCGCCTTCTAAACACCAAGTACAGGGCGCGTTTGCTGTGAGTGCCTGCTCCGGTGGAGGCGCCGCCTTCTAAACACCAAGTACAGGGCGCGTGTCCTGCGAGTGCCAGTTTCGGTGGAGGCGCCGCCTTCTAAACACCAAGTACAGGGCGCGTGTCCTGCGAGTGCCAGTTTCGGTGGAGGCGCCGGGTACCAATCCACGGCCTCGAACGGTGTTGAATAAAACTCCACTTCTCCCAAGGCAACTGCGGATTTTCGAAACACGAATCGATTTTACATTAAATTTGAATAAAAGAGCCGATTAATTTTGACAGCACGCCTCGTATAACGCTGTTTAATTAAGTTTCAGATGTGGCCAATTATAACCGGCTGCAGAGCAATCGTGGAAACCATTGTCTTATTCATTAATACATCTTATTATGCAATGATGCGCCCTGAAGCGAGCTCGGCACCGCACCGCGGGCGTGAAAGATATCACCGTTTTAATTGCAGGTGTGAGAAGCAGTGCTAATTAAAAGAAAAATTGGAATTTCCGGTTGGTTGGTCTGTTTATTTTAGCAGGTTGAGAGGAAAAGCGGGATTCAGTGGGATGGGCAACGCTAGCGATCCGTGCAGATAAAGGCAAGGCCGCCTGGCCGTCGACGCACCGCATTATGCGCGCTTGTTTATACGTGATACGTGAATGAACAACATAACTAAGTCAAGTTTCGGCAAAGGTCGCCGTACTTTTAATTATTTTATATCTCCATTATATAAACGTTTGGTAAGGTCGTCTCGCTCATTGTCTTCCGGTAAATTAGCCGAATTCAATTGGGACATTAGCGCGCGCTAGGGTTGATTTTTACTGCGCTCATTATTCGAATTTCGGCAAGTTCGTTGTGTGTATACGCGTAATTTTCATTCCGCATTGGAGAGAAGGCGATGATGGTGATAATAACACAACAGAAGCAAATTTATTTACGCTCGTTTACGCGCGCCGAAAATGTTTCCCATTCATTGCTCCACTCATTCATAGAAAACAATACAAACAATCGTCCGCCATAAACTCGCGATAAAGGAACGCAAAAAAGAAAAAAGTAAAAAACGAGGAATCCATATCCTCCTATAACAGAAGTCGGGAATTGTACTTCGAAGCGAGATAATAAAGTAATTAAACACGTACTTAAAGTTATATCTGCCATTAGCGATGTGAATTTCGCGCCCTCCGCGTCGTGATTGAGCGCGGCATGCAAGCGCACGACGCTCGAACGGCTAGACGCCGACGCCGACGCCGACGCCGAGCGCCGTGCGAGGCAAAACGGGGCAGCCATTGTGCTCGCCGACGCGGCACCTCCACCGAGCAAACACCGCTTTTGTGGGTAAATTATTCTGCCCGAACCGTGTGTTTACACGCCGTTGACTGCGGCCTTTCTGAAGCTATTAGGGATCGAGCACGGGACAAAAGACTTAATGAAGAACTGTTCAAATAGGAAGGTAGGTCATGGCCTAATGATTAGAACCCCGACATAGCTGCAGCAGCGGCGGCGGCGGAAGACAATTTGAATAACTCGAGACGTTATATGAACATGAAGCGTAATTGAACATCTGAGATCGTATA
The DNA here is from genome assembly GCA_921293005.1 of Nemoura dubitans. Lineage (NCBI taxonomy): Eukaryota > Metazoa > Arthropoda > Insecta > Plecoptera > Nemouridae > Nemoura > Nemoura dubitans. The sequence goes on from OV121074.1 coordinate 19,436,123, forward strand.
ACGTGAACCTTTCGTGCTTTCTTTTCTAACCCGATAGCACGTTACTGTATACGTGTTTCGTTGCTCCAACTGCTTTGATTTCTTTCATTACATCTCTTTACATTATTTCAGACAAAAAAGGAAACGTAATATTAGATTTTCACGAAGAGAACGCGAATAAGAGAGTAGTGTACGGGCATCGTGCAGGTTGGTGTGTAGACCGTACTCTTTCTTGCACAGGAATTAGTAGTCCATATTCATAAGATGCTGATTTATTCAAGCGCCCCAAAGAATCTCCGCGTTATGTTTTTTAATATTCTTATTTATCTGAAAGTAACTCAGCGACGCCGCGCTGCGATCTAATTCTCAAACAGGACGACGCCGACGCCGACGGCGACTGGGGAGTGAGTGTCGTCGGCGACGTCCAACACAGACGCCACGACGCTGACAACATTAAACTCTTTCCCTCCGCACGTTTATGAGTGGCCCGAAATGGGAGCATGAATGCACCATTCTGCATCTAATTTCATTCAATTATCCCCTGGGAAATTTACGAGGACCCTATCAAAAAAGCGTCGACCCTTTGCCTGCCAGCAGCCCAGCCAGCCCTTCGCTTGCGGTTTGCCCATGTTCGGTGCCAACCGCGCCGTGCAGCGCTAACACAGTGTCAGCCAGCGGTGATACATAAACATATCTCGCGCCCGGCTTCCTCAAATCCCAGTTCGCAAACTCCAATTACGGGTTTTTGAATTATGACCCAGTTTATTCATTCTGATGATAAGTCACCCGCGAACCCACGACGTCGGTTTTTCCTTTGACCACCGAGCATTGCATGGCAGAAGCCGCCCTTGTTTGCTACTCCTATATATACACACACACACCGTATATACACCTATACATGCCGCTATCATACATAGCCGTATCGATTACGTATATATACGAGAAGCATTTATAACCCGGCACGTTGTGTTTTAGAGTGTTGTTAGGCTCGACTGGCAATAGCAATACCTTCCTTGTGTTATGTATGCGAAGAGAGCGGCTCGCCTTCAAGAAAATGAACTCATTCCATTTTCCGCACCAGTAGCTGCGAATCAATCAAACAGAATCGCCTATAGTGTACTTTATACATAATAGATTTGATAGATGAAAGGCTCGGGGAGCATAGAAGAAGTGTCTGTATTGTGTACACACACATAACGTTGTGGAAGCGACGGCGACGGCAGCGGTGGCGGCGGCGGCGGAGGAGGAGGAGGAGTCGCAGGCGGGGGTGTTTCAATAATGTTGCTGGCTCGGATATAGACCAACATGTACGTTATTAATTAGGGTATGAATAGCAACTATCTATCCAGCTAGTTGCTAATGCGAGTCCCTCAGTGAGCGTCGGCGGCGTCGGCGGCGGCGTCGGCCGCTAGAACACGGCATGGGAATACAGAGGGCTGGTTTCGAGCCTATGTGCTGGTGTATATCTCGACACACCGATTAGCCCCATACACAAAGGATCAAAATCCAATTGACAAGGTTGTAAACCCGTCAGCACCTCTCACGCCTGGCGAGCATGGGCCGCGCGGCTGCCACGGCGAACAGTAACAATCTCCTACCCTCCCGCCCGTTGCCCTTGCCCGCCCTTTGCCCGCCCAGGCGACAATATCACTCGCGCTGCCCTACACTTTATGATGACACGATCGAACGACACATTATATTGGCACTTGGACGCGTAGCGCGGAATTATTGCACGGCACGATTTTCAGATTAACAAAGTTCGGAAAAGTTAATTTACATGCGAAATTAAAAATATAATAATCGGATTTATATGCAACATCGACACAAAAGTATCACCGACGGATTGTTAAAAAAAGAAGATAATTTCTTGTTTATATACACGACGCGTTCCGTTCCATTTGCGCACGATTGACTAATTGCTGCGGACAAAATGCAGACTCTCTGTGTGATTTACCCGAATTCTCAATCATCATAATCATCATTAGATAATTACCACCATCATGGCCGCCAATGATAAAGCGCTTCAGAATCGAGTGACTGATGAACGCGCTTGTTTTACATTACGGCTGATGTGGAAAGGTTGGCGGGAAGTAAATTACTGCTAGTATTTTGTCAGTTGTAACAAGCCAATGAGCGCTTAGTCTTACACCGTACTACATACGCTACCTACACCACCCTTGCCACCAGCTATAGTAGCAACCCCCACACCACTCCATCCCTTCCATTACGACAGTGAGTCTCATTACTTGCTATGCCATTTGCTCGGCACTGCTGCCAGCGCTCGTACCGGCCAAACTAGACAGCGCATGGCCTTTGCACGGGAAAAAACGCAGTCCTTGTGAAATATGTCCTTTTCTAGAACACAATGCAATTAGCAAAAAAATATTACAATCATTTTCTAAACTATGTCAGTTAGTTAGTTAGCCAGCTTCCATATTTAGAGCACGATCTGGAGTCCCAACCTCTCCCAACGAGCGACTCATTGGGCTACTCAGAGCGGAGCGCTCCGCGGTTACGTAAATAGCGGTTACACGCAAGAACATACTGAATAAAGTCTACAATTACCAGCAGAGATAATACGAGAGGAATGAGAGGCATATGCAGACCGCGAGCGAGCGCGAGGGAAACAGACACAGGTGAACACTAGGGCTGCCTGCACGGGAACGGGAGGCTGCTGGAGCGTTTGCTTGGCATGGAATGCATGCCCAGTATACACCGAATGCCTGGCGCAGTTATGGCAATTACCGCAGAGATGATAATTGAGTTACATAACTCACACAGGGGGTATCATCATGCGATTACGCCACTTTTGTCTACAGTTGCCGTGTGTATACGAGTGCACTTTATGTAGGCACTATACCTGGAACGCTTGTGGATGCAGCAAAGCAAAGTATGAATGCACTCTACCTATCGCGTCCTCTCAGCCGAGCTCGAAGCATAGGTGTAGGCTTTTGCTCATGTGTCCCAGTTATGGCAATTACATTACCCGGCGTTGTAATTGAGTTGCATAACTCACAGGAGGTGTGTGTGTGTGCTGCGAATGCGATACATGTGAGCTTTTGTCCGAGCGCCTCTCGCACCGTCGACGACGATGCTCCAGTCCCCTCCAGTCTGTGCAGGGTGTGCGAATTGGTGCCGTGCCGACCAAACGAGCTGCTATGAACTCTGCATGGTCGGTCGTGGCATGGATCCATCGGCAAACCCGTGCAGGCAATCCTCTCTGTAGGCTGCGCATAACATGTTTGCCCGGATTTCAGACGCCTTTTTTGCACCACATTGTAAAAGGTAATTTTGTAAACTCAATCAATCTGGGAAAAGATTGTTGGTGTACAATCTTGATTCATCTATAGCAATCCGATTCGCTATATGATATTGAGACTTTACATTACAACAAGGGGATATTTTTTGTACCCGCGTGGAATTAGCTTTTTAACTTTCATCTATCAGAAATAACAAGCCTCATTGGCGCTTCAAAATAAACACGATATCTGTGTTTTGACAGAGCGGACTTTTTCTCTTGTAGCTCCATTTTATAACTTTTGCCATTTTTTGCGTTATATATTCTGGCTGGAACCATGGTTAATTCGTATACGTTACGCCGTGGTATTATGATAAATTAATTCTGCTTTTTACTGTAAGCCCTGGACTTATTCGAAACAAGCTTAACGTGTCCTATTAAAGGTGTAAGACTATTTTTATATTTTCTGTGGAAGGCGAAGTTTCCTTGTGAGAAAATGTATTATCATGGACAGAACATGCACGAGGAGTATAAAAGCTAGTAGAAAGAACAAGACGCCTCGGAACCGCTTTTGTGATCCAACTTCTCAAGACAGAACGTCTCCTTTTGAATTCGTTATCGGAATCAAAAGAATAAATCGATTACACTATGACTGACTATGCACAGAAAACGTGAACAGAATTCCTGACACTAATCAAAAAATAATACGGCCGACAAATACAACAAATCTCTGGCGGAAAAAATCCAATTTAAAGCTGGCAGAATAAATTCCCGGGCATCTTTATTTTATCATCGTTAGATGCACCATTGGATTAAACTGGGCTTCGTCCCGTTCGCGCGGGCAATCCGTCAGGACTGGGAAGGGACTAATGCGCGCGCCACATTACACGTGGGCTGCGCCGCGCCCGCCAGCTCCTCTACCATCTTGTAGATTGCACTGCCGCCCAGCCAAGCCCATCTCACCTCACCTCACCTCACCTCAAGCCTCATGCCTCAGCCAGCGAAATAACATTATATAAATGTGGCCTGAGCTGAGCTGAGCAGAGCAAATTACAAGAAACAGTACAAACGGGTTCTAGTTTGTCAACGTTGGTTAGTCTGATCTGCAGCGAGTATGAGCTCGTCGGCTGCAGCTAGCCTGGCTGGCTAGTGGCTTGGCCAGGCTACAGCCATCCGAGTGGAATGCTGCTGCTGCTGCTGCTGCTCGTTTCGGGTTCACCGTTCGCACAATTAGCCCGAGGAAGTTTCAAGACTGAAATGACTCGCTAGCTCCATGCATATTATATCATGTCCGATGCTTGGTTGATTGCAGAGCATGGTGGAGCGAGGACCCAGTGGCGCCTGCGCGCGCTGCCGTCGGCTGGTGATCGACGTGCTTCTAGTGGTCGGCGTCGCCGTCGCGATGACGCCCGACGTCGCCAGCGCCAGCGCCGAGCAGAGGTTTGCGCGGCAGCCGGAAGACCAGACGACCATCGTGGGCAATCGGGTCACCCTGCCCTGTCGCGTCATCAACAAAACCGGCGTGTTGCAATGGACGAAGGATGACTTCGGCCTGGGAACCTATAGAAACTTATCTGGTTTCGAGCGCTACTCAATGATTGGCAGTGATGAAGAAGGTTAGTTAAATCACTTTTATCTCAATCAATAAAGCCGAGAAGAGAACATTAATTTGATCTGTCCATCTGGCTGTCTTCGATTTCTTGTCCCCTAGCTGTGCTATAGCTAAGTCCAATCCCCTCATGTCCCTCACTTCTTTAGATCCGCGCCTCTTCCCTTTCCTTTCACCCGTCATTCTCCCAAGGAACTTGCTAAGAAGAAAAGAAAATCTGCTCGAAAGATAAAAATCTACGATTCGATGCTTTATATACCTTGAAATGGCAATGTTTCCCAGTTTGGCTCTCCATTAAACCTGTATGCCGCTGCAGTCGCTGTAGAACTCAGCCTATCGACGGCATAAAAACTAATGCAAGGATTGCTGGTTCGAGCCCAGGCAATGCCGACCGATTCCCATTACAGCGAATTGATATTTCATGTTCGAAATGTCAAGCCCAGTTGCTAGAAACAAATTTCATCATTTATTAGCAAAATAGCAAATAAAAGCAACACCGTTTAGTCCGCTGGTATTGATGGAAATAATGGCCTCTTCCTCGGGCCCTGTTCGCTATAAATCGGTGGCTGAGCGATGGAGCGATGGAGCTCGCGCCGCGGCGAGGTCGGGGGAGGGGGTGAAATATGTTCGCCGGTCAGTTAGCGCTGTCCCCGTCGCGTGATTTCACGCACTGACACATTAAAACGCCGTCCCGACGCAGCTCAGCGCAACGCAGCGCAGCGCAGCGCAGCGCAGCGCAGCGCAGCGCAGCGCAGCGCAGCGCAGCGCTCTGCCGCTATTCGCTGCTGCTGGCTCGCGCTAAACGCCCCACTAGTGCCCTGTGGCTGCACCGCATGCACATCTGCGGTAGTCACTTAATTAGTGCTATTGTTTTTTGTTCCATCAAAACAAATTCCAGTTTCAATTAGATCAATGATACTGTGTTCCGGCCGAGTTATGCCAATATCAATTTATCCCATGCACGCATCCGATGTCGTTGCATGGCTTTTGCAATCAATGATTAAATTTCGAGTGACGTCAGCGTTAAAATAGTACCGCGTTGGCTTCGGGCCTGTGGGGTCCACGCGGGATGCGACCGCGCGTACGAAATCACCTCACGCTCGCCCACAGCCACCGCCGCCGCCGCCGCCGCCGCCGCCGCCGCCGCCGCCCGCCCGCCCGCCGTTACCGCCGCCCGCCGGCATCGTGCGCCGCGGGGCGGTTTTCCGGCTGATTGAAGGGTTTCACCAAATTATCTCCTGTCCTAGGGGACTTTTCGCTCGAGATGTACCCGGTGATGCTGGATGACGACGCCAGGTACCAGTGCCAAGTGGGTCCGGGGTCGCACGGCGAGCCCGGCATTCGGTCCAAGTTCGCCCATCTCACGGTGCTCGTGCCTCCCGAGCCGCCACGGATCGTCCAGGGCGACTACCTCATCACCACCGAGGACCGCGAGATCGAGCTCGAGTGCGTGTCCTATGCGGGCAAGCCGGCGGCAGAGGTCAGTACAAACGCCGACATCATCGATATCGTGCGTACCTCTCTAAGGCGCGGCGGCGGGCGCGGCGGCGAGCGCGAACAGATGCTGCTTGCCTCTTTTATGTGCCGAGATTTGAAGCGACGTGTTTCCACAAATTGAGTCGATCCATCCTGCCTAGCTTCCAGGCATATAACACTTTATTTTGAATGAGTTGGTATCGAAAACGGCTCGTCCCTTAATCTCGTAAAACAACCCAACGAGAAAAGAGTGTTCGTTCGCCCGCCGGACGGGACGGGCTACTGAAGGGCCACTTTAACAAAAGTAGCCACTGAAAATACACCCCACGGCGTGGCGAGCCGAGGCAAAAGATCAACCCTTCTTATCTGCACCCCTTATCCCGCGTTTAAAGCAAACAGCCTGCGCGGTGTGATTGGCTTCCGCAGCGCAATCGACGACGCCGTCCGCTCCCGCGGCTCGCAGTTCGCGTATCCACCAGCCTAGACCATCCAGGCCACTAAGGCAATTGTCTTTCATCCTCCTTTGTGTTATAAATCATAACTGCACGGTTATATTCATGACATACGGCACCACCTTCTCGAGGTGGTATCCATTCTCGGAATCAGATTTATATGCGATAGTCGTATTAAAGGTAGCCAGGTGCAAGCAAGTAGTGAAATAACAGCTTTCCCATATCGTTTTCTGGCTGGCCCCGCCGAAATCTCCGCTGCGCAAGTATATGCTGGTAGGAATTACTCAAGAATTCACAAGGTTGCTTGCCATCTGTGTGATCGTCTTGACCCTATTTGTTAAATCATGCAGTATGATAACTTAAAGAATTGAATAATGGCCAAGGCTCATGGACGCTCTCTGCAGCCACAGCCAATATCGCACCACCGACGCAAAGTGAGGAAAATTCGCAAAGCCGGATCTCGGCGTTCACTGTGACTGTGCCTGTCGGAAAGATGTCTATCGTGTGTATAGAAGAGTTGAGCAAACAATTTTTTGTTACAACGCCGTCACATAATGTGTTCGTCTTCTCGTCAATGACGCGATGTATAACAGCGGCTCTATTTCTATTCTCTGCGAAACTTGCAACGTGCAGTCAGACAGCCCATTTGCTGGCGTCTAACGTTACACCGCGACGTCTAATAAGAAACACACTATGCATGGGTCTCCTTCACAGCCAAGCTCCACGTACTAGCAAGTAGCAACCCAATCAAAGCAGCGAAAAATGCTTATCGGGAGAAAAACTAATTAACACCCTGTTGTTAATTAACGCGCCGAGCACAGAGAGGCTGTATGTACTTACTGTACAGCGCCGACTCCTTAGAAGTCACAAAGCACATCATGCCTCTTTTCTATGCGTATCGCACTTCGCTAGAATTTGACGCTACAGTCTACACACACATTTCAACTTCAAGAGCTCATGCCAGTAATTAAAATATAAAATCAATTCTTCTGCTCGGTCTATTACGTTATAATTATAGCAGGGTCTAGAGCCCATTCTAGTGTGTCCCGGTGCGTAAACCCCCGTGGTTGCATGCTTTGGTAGCTCCCTGCGAGGCACTCGATATCTCGAGATTTTTTACTGCGTCTACCGACACGCACAGGGGCTAGTAAAACATCTTCAACATCAAGTGGCCTGCTGCGAGCTCAGAGCTGTGTCGCGGTGAGAGCGGGATGCCTAGTCGCCGTCTGCCAGGCGAAACTGCAGTAAAACCTGCCTTGGTGTAGGACGATGACTCCGATGAGTGCTACTAAAAACTAGCCTACATCTATCCCTTGCGCTGAGAGATTCAAGTGACGCTGAAACCAGTGGATACGATATATATGTATATAGGTATATACACCTATTTCTTGTTGAGTGGTGTTTTTTTTTGCAAAAAAAAATCCCGGTCGGTTCCAAGGCGCAAGGTTTGCTCGTCTTTGATGTATGATGTTGCATTACTCGGTTGTTGTAATGGCAGGCACTGGCAGGCAGGGGCATAAAGGAGGGCAAACAGGCAGGCGGCAGCCAGAGTGTTATAGATTGTTCCTGTTACTGGGCAAGCTGGTGATTAGTTCTTGCTCTCTTTCAACTTTAAACCAGCCTAATAATAGCAAGTTAGAGATCGGGTCAAAGCGTGGAGGCAGGCGGCGACGCCGGTCGCCACACTGCTTCCGTCGTATACACATCCAACGAACGGTACCGGCTACCACCGTCGTTGCTGCTGTCGCTGCAGTCGTTCGCCTTTCGCCTTTCGAGCCAGGGCACAAGCGAAATGCTTTACTTCCTATTAACGTGAATATATTGCTCTATAAACGAGAAGAATTTGCTGTTGTCATGATTGCTTGGTATACGTGGATCCCGAAAATAGAAATTCGAAAAGTTTGTGCTATATAAGAATATTGTATACGCGTGGCTATTGGAAAATGTTTTTGCCTCTATTTTCATTTGAATTGACAAAATATTCAATGTCGCACGAGATATTGTTATTTGATTTGATTCCCTGTTTTGTGGAATAATAATTACATGCTCGACTGAGTTCTGTAGGGCTTTACTTTACCGGATTTGCTGGCGACTTGAACCTTGGCATATTATTCTCGATCTTTAAAAGGTTACACTCGCTTACCAGCTGTTCTATGGGTTTAAAAGTAGGCGAATCCTCTTTTCTCCTGTCAAAATATGTTTCTCAAATACCCGCATAGTGTTTGTAGTCAAGCACTGTTGTATACAGATGAAAGCTTGCGGAGCCAACTACATGGAATACAAACTAAATTACGTTCTCACAGTTTTCGAAAAAAGTTTCTCTAATTCATTGTAGCCTAACGTAACGTCGCTTCCACCTTTTGTTGCAGATCACTTGGATTGACGGGCTCGGCAACGTAATGACCGATGGTTTGGAATACATCGTCGAAGCATTACCCGACGGACGTCTTTTCACGGCCAAATCAATCCTGAAATTGACGCCGAAAAAAGAACACCACAACACGAACTTCACGTGTCAGGCACAAAATACTGCCGACCGAACGTATCGCAGCGCGAAGCTTCGGCTCGAGGTGAAATATGCTCCGAAAGTGACGCTGAGCGTCGTCGGTATGAGCCCGTCGGGACGCATCCCCGAAGGCGCCGAAGTGAGGATGGCCTGCAAAGCCGACGCCAATCCATCAGACCTGACATATCGGTGGTACATCAATGATGAGATGATGATAGGAGATTACACGACGGAACTGATACTGCCGAATGTTACGAGGAAACAACACGACGCCATCATCAAGTGCGAGGTGCACAACGCCGTGGGGAAGAGCGAGGAGTCTGAGACGCTTGACATCAGCTGTAAGTATTGATGCACCATAAATAGTGTCGGTACTTAGGAGGGTCCATCGAGTGAATCAGCCGGTCCGGGGGCCGGGGTTCGGGGGCTCTGTGAGGTCGCCCCACCTGGGCGCACACACGAAGCGCCTCCCCCCCCCCCCCCCCCGAAACCCACCCCCTGCCACCTTAGTTACCGGCGCTGGCCTCGAGTGAAACGCATCCACCGTAATTCCCAAGTAGCACACTTTGCGTCGGAGTTGGTCGTTTCGCCGGATCGATATTGGTGCTAAGAATGAATGGCCACCCTCATGCTAAACGTCCATATTAAGTGATGCCCAAAGTAGTGACCCATAAAGGGTCAAGTGTCCATTAAACGGTTAAAACCAAGTACTCGTTTTACACAAGTTGCGTCAACCTCTAAGTTTTCGTATAATACTTAATAAATATGACGTATAATGTAAACAGCAAGTTATAGCGGGCGGTGCCGCGGGCGGTGAGGCATGGTAGGGACGCAGTTGAGAGTCCATGGTCGGGTCGGGCGACCAATTTCAACGCACTTTATTCCACGCAACAACGGCAGCCGTATATACGACGACGACACGGAAAACAGGACCTCGAACAGTATATTCTCAATACTTCTTTATTCATAGAGTTCAAAGTAAAATTACTTAGCGTTTGAACAAAGAACAGAAAAACGGAAACTTCATATCAAGCTCACAAGTCGCGAAAACACTTTTGCAATTTGCTATAGTCTTTTCTTTATCTTTCTAAAAACTGCACAAAGTTTTAGTCCGTTTTTGTATCATTTTAACAATATCGTCGTCTTGTGTAACTTGTTCGAAATTACGTCGTCAATTTATTTATTATCTCCGCTATAACGAGCTCGCGAAGAAGTTGTTTCCCGGCGGTGGAGGCGCCGTGTATGCGTCTGCCGCCTGGGAAATTCGTGCAGCGGCGGGCACAGCGACGATTTCATCGCTTCGCGGCGGAGCAAATAAAAGCCCGGTCGCCTCGCGCCGCCTAGCGTCGCGCCATATTGGAAATCGGGCGAATTTATTTGATGCGTAACGAATTCACCGTGTCACTAATTGCTGCCTCGGAGTTTTCTCAAAATGGCGGCAAACATGCAGGGGGGAGGACGGCGTGGCACTACCCCTTGCCGCGACCCCGGCGATGTGCCCGATTTCTTTGTCCGCCCGGCCTCGTGAGTCGTGTGCGAATGGTCCGGCTAGACTGTACACATGGATTATTATCTATCTTTTCCGTCGAGTCCGAGTCCGAGTCCGAGTCAGAGCAACTCGCAGATAATGCTGGCTGAGCCTCTGTTGTCACGTCCAGAGCCCGCTCGCTCGGTCAATAACGATCATCCAATTACCATTGTGCTAACCTTAATTGCTTCCGAAAAGTTGTCTAGCAATTTTACGATGGAAACGAAATTTATTCGTATAATAATATATCCTTCCGTTTCACGAGGCACTTAAAAGGGATAATAATGAGAAGTAGCAAGTCAGTCATTACCAAAGTCTGATAATCAATATCAATCACACTCGACTCGAGTATTCAGATCATAACATCGCCACATTGCGAGCTGCGACGTCGGCGTCGGCCTCGGCGTCCGCGTCGGCGTCGGCCGGGGTTCCTAAAGTTTGCAGTTCGCTTTATGATGGGACGGAGCTGCATTATTAATTTCATTCGGCCATGGCGTAGAAGGAAACGTAAAAAGAGATCGCGCGGGATCTTTTTATTCTGCACAACAACAAACACTTTCAGTAATGTGCTTCCACTTCTCTAGACGCCCTATCCCCCCTGTCCCCTTTTCCACCCCCTGCCCTCTGCCTCACACCCGTTCTTCGCCATCTTCCTTCTTACACTTCCTATGCAACGCCGACGCCGAGAATAATTGTCAGCCAGGATATTCTTTCCCGTTCCTTTATGCCTTAAATATCTTACATAATAATTCAACTCGCAACAAGAGCAAAGGAGTAATAATAATATTACGTCGAGGAAATCACCACACAACGCGACGGCACGGAATTTCCCGGGAACGAACAGATTTCCATCAGACACGCGTACACAATACATAATATAAAATGTAACGTTCCCATTTGCCGTTCACACAACACATAGTACTTTTCGCGCGTAATCACCTATCATCCCTCGAACAGCGAACTCTGTGTAGGACGCCCATAGCGCCGTGCATGGTTTTCCGTTACAATCGCGCACCTTCGGGATAATATAGTGCCAGTGCCGTTGCCGGTGCCGGCACTGCCGCCATATAGGTACCGGTAGATTGGCATCATCAATACCAATACTCCATTCATATTAACGACGTTATATTTCAAGGGGATTGAGCCGAGCGAGTGAGTCTCATGGTTTGCGATGAGGAAGAGTGGTTGGAGACTGAATGGCGTAGGAGGATGGGTCTGGGTAGAGAACTAGAGAATGCCGCGGCACACGGTTCGAGGCCCTCGGTTCACCAGTGGAGCGTCATCAAGTGTGCCATGCAATATGCCTCCCTTCTCCGTCACAATGGCTGCCTAGCTGTCTACGGGCTTCCTTTTCACACAAATAATACGCGATTTTCCATTGAGTTGCTTTTCTTTTTGGGTAGAAAAAAATCATGCGGAGAGGATGCTTTGTAAACCGAAATGAATCATCTAGTGAAGTGAGACTCTAATGAGTTTCATGAACGGTTAATGAGGACGATTGGGATTAGTAGTTAGCGCAGTACACTGATTAACTCACTTGGCGCAGTTGGCAAGAGTCGGTCTCGGTACTTGGTCGTCTAAACTCTAAGCTGCAGCGCTCTTTACCGGCATCCAAGGGGGCGGGAGAACCGCACGGCACTTTATACGAGCAACGTCTCAATTTCACTCGGCGATTATGTGAAGAAAATATCAAATCTGGCGACAATGACGATAAAACTAGCGGGCCAGGCCGTACCGTGCCGTACGTCGAACTGAATCACTCTTTATAGATTTACCGCCGAAGAAAGTGTAGCGAAACGATGTTTGTAATCTCGCCTGTTGGGAGGCTTCGGAACGCGGGCTTACGACAATCTTTATTTCTCATATATTCGGTATTCCCTGTGAGACAATAAAGCGGCGGAGACAACTCCACTCAATGGCTTAAAGCGTCACCACCGCAAGTCGCCATGTTTCGAGCAACCAGCCCTATGGCAGCCACCCGATTTGGGGATACATCGCCGTATCTGGAAGGTCAGAACCGTCCCCTCAAGAGAAACTTGCAAAGTTTTAAGTATGCCTTTCCTCTGTATGTGTAGTAAGCTGAGCAATTCCCTCTTTGGTTTTGCGGTACGAAGTGACATAGCCCAAACTAAGTCAGATAACCGCAGAAACCTAACAGCGTCTTATGTGCTCGCTGGCACGGCCCTTGCGCGCGGAATGGGCTGTGAGGGCGGCGCGGCGCGGGGGAGGGTTTGAACTTTCCTACGCGAGGGTTTAATTATTACCCGTTCCTATAAAATCTGCCTATACAATCAGGAAACTTTAGTAGCACGAAAATATGACGTCGACGTCGGAGCTGTGCTTTATCTCCTTCGTTCTTATAAAATTGTCCTCCGCTATGGGGCATATATATTTTCTTGAAAAAGCATGTTTATTCAATATTGACGTGGCAGTAGCAGGCCATATTCCCGAACCCTCAGCCATGCCACCTTGATGTACAACCCTTTACAGCGCCGGCTGACTTACTGATCCCACTTCCTTGATAAAGGATATAAAGGCAAGGTCTCACACCTTACATCCTTTTGATCGCTCTTCCATCTCCGCTATGTGATGTTACTTCGTACTCATGCCAGGAAGCATCAAACTTGCTTCCCGACTCGTTTCCTTTTCCCATAACTTGCATATTAAACAGCGAACCGTGCATAACGAGGATAATAGGCCCGGGATAAAATTAAATAATGTGGACTGACGCCGACGCCGACCGCCGCCACGTAGGCCATTGTAGCCGCGTGCGCGCAAACCAACAGGCCAGCCAGTCAACCATTCAGCCAGCTAGCCAGCCAGCAGCACTCGGCGTGGTTAGAAATGAGACCGATCCAGCCCCAGATTGTGATTCAAGAGGCACGCGTCGTTCTAATTCCCGACGCCGGTTATATCCCGATTGAAGTTTTATTCCATTAGCACAGCAATAAAGCGTGGGCGATGCGATCGCTGGGCACAGAGGTGCTCCACGGATAGCCTACGAATTCGCGACGTCTTCCCCCTCCCTCCCCCTAGCGCCCATTCGCCCCATCGGCCCGCTGAAGATGTTGTCTATACGGACGCACAATGGCCAATTGTTCCCCATTTTCCAGGCATCGTTCTATCCATTTTTTATCAATATATTCGACGAGCGACGTGTTTTAGTTGGCCGTCTTTGTTGTGTAACCTGTAACCTAATGATGGTGCATGTTTTTCTTCCCCGACGTAGACGGGCCACGCTTCCGAATGAGACCACGAAGCATTCAAGCCGACCTGGGCACCACCGTCACCCTCACCTGCGACGTCGACGGCAACCCCCAGCCGGATATTGTTTGGATCCACGACGACTCCGCCAAGGTAAGACCAGGACGCAGGACGAGCCGAGGCGCCCGACCGATATGCATCTATCCATCTATTTTCACTCGATTTACATAATGAAGGCGGAAGCCGCGGTGCTGCGGCGATGGTATTTTCACCGTTCGCGTTCATGTACCTATATAGCTGTGCTGTCTACGTTTATGCGCGGTAGGTAATGCAGTTCACCTTTGCAGCGCCCTCGCTCGCGACCCTCTTCTTTGTGGAACTGAAATCTTATCTGAGCATGGCTCGAGTTTTGAATGGTGCAACACGCTGTCATGACTGATAATTAAATCGGTTTGAAACAGGTGCATTGTGTGTGCCGTATCCCATTTCATTTCTGGCCGATGACAAAAGATCACAAAGATTGATTACACGCGATTTAAATTTCATTTCATTTTGATGTGTATAACGCAACATATATATTATACAGGCTTACATATATACTCTGCAGTATGGTGGTGTAGTAACATAAAATATACGTATACTTATATATACATTCGAGACGATTCTAAGTTGACAATAGAGGGGTGTTATTTCTAGTTTCGTGAGTAAACAAGTGAAAAGCAACATGTCGCCATGCCACTATACCAACCACTCCATGGTGCACCTACATCGATTTTTCCAACGAGCAGGCTGGCTCTAGGCAGGCAGAGTAGGCAGGCTGGCAGGCGGGCAGGCAGCGCAGGCACGGCAGGCCCGCGCTAGGGGTTGCTGCTCGCTAACTTATATTTGAGAGTGAAGAAGCAAAACGCGCGCGCAAACGCGGTTATATACACATACTATTATCAACACGAGACGACGGCGACGGCGACGGCGACGACGAAGGGCCAGGCCACCGACGCTCAAGCGAGCAAAGAGCTCTAAGGGCTGTTTTTATAAAACTAAGGAAAACGATGTAGTAGCGAACACGAGAGGGAAATTGTGGTCTGAGCGAGCGTAAGAGCTCGCTGGGAGTGTAGATAAAAATCGACAACTCTACAAAACCGGAAACTGGCTGTTAAAAAAGCTTTTCAGTTATTTCAGTTCCGCGTGTCGATGTGGTATATAGAGGCTACGGTAGCCTTGTAAGCGGAGTGCAAAGTTAGTTACATAACCCACCAATAATTATTCTAATGAACATTTAACTGATTCGGGCTTTAATTCTAAGTTCGCAAAATGGTTAAACTTTAATTGTTCGCGCGGGGCAAATCTAATTGCGAATCGATTCGGCTGCACCCAGGAGCTGTGTGTTTAACGACGCACTGGCAAACTACGATGACAGCTTAAAATAATACCACGAGTGGAGGCTGCAAATAAAATCGTAATTTAGAGTGAACGACTTGTTTGGACAGGGACAGCTTTTCGTATGCTTCCTCGTTCATCCAATAATGGAAATGGGATTAACTTCCCCAATTATTCCGTTCTTTTTCGAATAAAAAAATTAACAGATCGTAATTGGGGACGCAAAATCACATTCGCATTTGCGGAAAGAGAGGGTTGTTCCGGTGAGGGGATATACGGCTAGTGAGGGAGTGAGAGGGCAAGCGGCACAAGCGATTAATCAATTACCACAATTTTTTTCCGAACGGCCTCTTGTTCGGATTTTGTTTCATCAATCAAAACGTAACGGATCCGCTCATTTTGTTTTCACGGCAGCTCGCACAGTTTTCAGCTGCTATATCTCTATATACACGTTCACGTGCACACCTCGACCCGCCTGTCCCAGACCAGATCGACTAGACGCAAAACGGAACTCCCGTTCCACTGTGTCCGCGCACATATTCATCATGACAAAGTCAAAGAGTGTAGTTAATTTAGAAAATGTCTTGCCGTTAATTGGGTCGTGCATCACGCACAATCTTCGACACGCTCTTTACAAAATCCGAGTTTCATGTCTGAAACGTTTACCAGCTATAGCCGAGGAGTCGACGAATTCGGTGCCGTGATTGTGCCGGTGCCGGTGCCGGAGCCGGCATGCATGGGCCGTCCGTGGAAACACCTCGCACCATGGGACAGCTAGCCCGGGTGGGTAGGACACGAAACTGCCATTGACAGAAGAGCACGGGGGCAACGCAGAGGCGGCAGGGGCATTTGATCCCCTGCGGAGCGGAAAACACGGACCTCCCGGTCGCCCCAGGATCGAAGGCTCGAAGGCTCGGCCTGCCAGTTACCAGCCAGCTTGTTTAGCGGTTCGCTAGCTCAATGTATTCCATTGATATCAACTCGCTCCGGTTCGACTCGGGCCTCTTTATGCTTATCACATTAATCACTGTGGCGCGGTTAAAACTTGAAATAATGATTTCTCGGAGAACGTTTACGTTTTTGTCACGCCGCAATTAGCAATTATTGTCCTCGTACAGCGATCGGTATGTGAGCGTGATATTAGTTCGTGTCGAACTGGAACTTGGATGGACGGAAAGTGCCACGTGACGATCCAACTACACGAGCGTTGAGCGAGCGAGTTTTGGAACACTGCTATATAGGTACTTACTTTAAGATATCTGCTATATATATGCGAAAAGAAAAGGATGGAATTATTATATGGAGCGAGTTCCTTTTGGATTTGTTTTCAAGCAGTATAGCATGTCAATTGTCGGTGTAAGGTTGTAAACTTGTCGTTTCCACTTTTCATCAAAGAAAGTGGCATGGTACACAAAATCATGTCAATTTGTTGTCTGCTTCGCGATAAGATGTGTACCTTTTCTACGTTTGCCAGCAAGCGCTTGACAGCAAAGTGACAAAGTCTAGAGACAATCGGCCCGGAAGGTTTATTTCAAATTATATTATTGAGTGCAACGGCAACACTTTGCTCGGGCAGCCATGCGCAGCACTGCAGCAAATCCAAGTCAGTCTTAGCAAGTCATCAATGTTTAACACAGTTTAATATCCCGTCTCTGCATAATACATCTTTATAGAATTATAAATGAATTCATCTTCCCATGAGCTTTAGACAGAACCGCGCATGAATTAGGAACGAGGCGAATTGTTTTATAATATTGCGAGAGCTCGTTTTAATAAAATGATGAGACGAGAGCTTTTTTGCTGCCGCTGCCCGCCAGGGGAGGCACCGTCGACGGCGTGCAATCTGAATTGGTGCACACAATGCTGCATGAGCGCGCCCGAAAAAGAACATAATTGTATTAATTATTAATAGGTTATTGAAAGGACGCCAGGCGCCGGTCCCATTAATAATGCTTCTTGAATCTTGACTGACGTGCAAGTGTCGTATGATAATGGCATTAAACAATTTCAACGACGTCTACTTTTCTTCGTCAATGGGAATTCTTCACTAATAGCGCCTCCACGATTGTTTGTTCATATGTCTGACTGTATAAAATAATTTTATGTTTTTACTCACGTCAACACAGATTAAAGCAGAATAAAAGCTCATAATACGAATTTCTGGTTTCGGGGAAAAAAAGCGGGGAAAAAGCAGTCACCGCCGACGCCGCTTGAATGTAGTTAATATAACACATGGCAGTGACAGTTGGTAATGCCCGATTTCCGCGCTGCACCATCGCGGGAGAGCTCGCTGACGGACTAATTAATGCGTCCGCAGCTAGGCTAGGCTAGGCCTGGTACTTGTACCATGGGCCTGGCCTAGGCTGGGCCCTGCCCAACCCTCCATGCACTCAACGCTAATAACACAAATAATTAAAACTTTTCGAATCATAACAATTGTCCAAATCGTTCTTTTGGCGCGGCTACGTAAATACGGGGCACAGCCCGGAAAACAGCGCAGCGCTAGCTGTTGGTGTGAGGGGGGGGGTGTGATTGTCCAAACAGTTCGATATGCACCGGCATACCTGTGCTGTGGGTCAGACCCGGCACCTCCACCGAGTAGAACATGCTCGATAGCCGCGTGGGAGGGGCGAAGGGGGGGGGGGCGAAGGCGGGGGCGTCACGGCGTATTCCACCACAAGGATTCCGATGGCTCTATATCGGAAAGTAATCTAATGTCTTACAAAAATACAAGGATTCCTTCGTGTTTTCCTATGATGTAGGTAAAATGGAATTACTATCTTAGTTCCGACACGACTATTTGTGTTGTTTATTTATCCTCGCGCTAGCAGCAAGCTGGCGCAGTTGAAGCTGCAGCGATGTGCGACGACTTTTCAACTTTGTGCAGTCATTTTCCTTCGGTATGTCGCGCTTGTGGAAATATGCTCGTAGTTGTAGCATATTAATGGAAACTATAACATTAGTTATTAATTACGGTGTGCAACTATGTTTTCACGTAAGCAAAGTTTAAACATCGTAATTAGTATTATTATATATTATATGCTTCTCTTTGCAAATTCTTGACAGAATTTATATTGTTCGTCGCGAAACGAAAATAACATGAAAACTTTTTAATTACCACCTCTCTATATATATATAACATACTTAAAGGATTAACAGGAAGTTGATCATTTCACATAGTCGAGCGGTGGGTCCTCTTGCTTATTTTACCATCATAAACACTTAGTTTTTGCGATGAAAGACAAAGATAAGCCCGCTTAGGTACTACACAAAATAATTAAAAACAACTGTGGCGTGAATAAAGTGTAACTTATAATTAGCCAAGGGAGATATATTTTTCTCATGCGATTTTTGGCGCCGCGTCGCGCAACTCGACGAGCAGCCCGGCAACTCCACGAAATAAATTATATTTCAGAGCTTAACTTTCTGCTGCTGTGGGTGTAGTTGCAAATATGACTAACTCTGCGCGCGGCGCGGTGCGGCGCGGCGCCGTAATTGAAGTTGCTTTATACACGTACACATACGCACACCACCGCAAGAACGACAACACACAGAATTATGTGCCGATGGAAACTAATTTTTACTTCAAACACCCAGTATAACAAGTTAATGCAATTAAATTCTAATAATTGTTCGGATATATTGACGCATAAACAATTACCCTGCAATTTTCCAACGACTCTTAGTCAACAAAACTCGTGCCTATGTAATTGCACATCTATTTAAACGCCCCTCTCCGTGCACTTTTCTTTCATCTCACTTGCTCCGCTATCAATGGCGACGGGCAGGTGTAATTGCAGCCTCTATGCCGAGCAGTTTTTCCATCCGTCACATTCCCTACTAATCGGTGTTGTTCGCCACGTCCGTTGCAGGTTGTTGGCACGACAGTGAACCTGACTCTGGACGTCGACCGCGAGACCGCCGGCCGATATTACTGCAAAGCGAGCGTCCTGGGCTACCCCGAAGTGGGCGCCGAGGCGGCCGTCTATCTCAAAGGGCCCCCCTCGATTATCAGTCATCGCACCCAGTTCGGCATCCAAGGGGACAACGTACGTCTGGAATGCGTCGCCTTCTCCATCCCTAAGCCGGAACATGTAACTTGGACGTACAGGGGCAATGAGGTGGACGCAGAAGATAAGGACTACACGATCCTGGAGGACCCGCTCCCGGAGGGCATTAAGAGCACGCTCGTGATAAGAGAGTCGCAAGAGCAACATTTCGGTGCCTACAACTGCTCGGTTACTAATCCGTACGGCAATGACGTCGTCGAGATTTATCTCAGACCTCAGAGTAAGTACCTACACTGATGTTGATTCAATGAAATAATCCCATGAGGGTAAAGAGACCCTATACGTATATATATACATATCTAGAAAGCATTTGATTTTTAATTGGAAATTCCATGATCGTATAGCCAAACTGCAGTTAACCTCCTCTCCCGCACTTCCTAAACAATTCCCGAAATATGATGAAGGGCTCGTCGCGAAATAGGCGTCCTGAAATTGAAATGCATAGTAATGCGTTCTCGTGAATCGTGATAAATGCCAGCACACCCGCCCATTCGGTCGCACTCGCAACCCCTGCCTACCAGCCTGCCTCCCTCGTGTGACGCATTGTGCATCGAAAACAGTGCTGGCTGGGCTGGGGCAAACCAATTAAAAGGTACCGAGATGGAATTTTAAAGGGGGTGATAAACGTTGCATTGGCAGCGTTCGAATGTTTTTATAGTCCCGATGCTCTCTAAGCCAATACCCACATTCTGTGTATAGCCAACACACATTACATAAATACGACTACCACCCATGGAATTTAGAATACTATTATCAAGCAAACTTACGCCATGCATCTCTCGGTACTGTCAGGAAAGACATCCATTATCCAGCGGCTGATAACGTTAATGCTATTACTGTCATTAGTATAACGTCCAAGTACACAAACAACAAGCGCACAATTCCAAACTGCTGTCTTGTCCTTTCACAATGCAATAATTTGCGCACTTTGTAATACTTGCCCGCTTCAAACACACTGAACACTTAATGTTCGCATGTAAAATTAACCCACTTCAATTAAATTATGCTACACAGAACCGAATATTGTATGTCGGTAAATTGAGCCACATGGGGCCACCTCTCCGCCCATCTGACTTCTCACCCCTTCCCCCTAACCCCGTCAGACGGGCTGTAATTGGCTCATTGCGCAAGAAACGTCATAAGATTTGAATTAGGTGGGAATTATGAAAAATTACCTACTTCCTTGGCAGCCGCAAAGAATTTGCAATCGGAAGCAATTATGTGCCTAACACAGTCGAAGGGGAGGAACTAATGTAGTCAATGGGAAGAAATGAGATTCCTACGCGAAATTCCGCCCCGGTAATGAGCCCAATAAGTGTACAATCAAAGAAACATGTCCTCAAGGCAACTCATGACCGTTAGCAGTAGCTGTAGATGGGAATGCTACGTGTTGTAATTGAGGGGGGTGCATAATCACCACTGCTTTCATCTGCCCACGCGGGGCTCGATATTTTCAAGCGAAAGTGCCACTATGACGATTGGACCATAAAGCTCACAAGTTATAGATTTTTGACTATAGCTGGCTCCTGACGATACTGATCATTCTGCAGCCACTCTGCAGCCATGTATGGGTGAAACCAACGTGAAACTGGAATTATTTTGCCTCAATGGACACTTCAAACTCTGGCAAAAGTCAATATCGTAGTTTCCGCATTATTGTATCCCATCAGGTTGTCCATTATAAAGTTTCCAGCTGTTCCTCCTAAATCCCAAGTGCAATTAGTTTTAGTTTATTTCTATTTTCTCATTTTATTACTACACAATGTTTTTGCCAAATAGCTCGCAATGAACAAAATAACGTCTGTGGTCAGACATTTTCAATAATTTCCTTGGGGGATTTCTATTGTATTATCATGTATTTTATTACTGCACTACCTTTTCACAAATATCATCCCCTGGGATTCAGATGCGAGACTATGACATCCATAAAACAATAAAGTGCATAGTTTTGTTATTGTTTCCAACTTTATTTTATATTTACCAAGAAAATTAGCATATATTTCATTAGAAGCTAAATTACCATATTGCACACATTAATGGCCGGTTGTTTTTGCTCATTTCCAGAAAACTTCCCGCTGCTTATGATTCTCACAGGGGTGATTGGCGGCGTCATTGTGATCATCGCGATAGCAATGGTCGTCATATTGTGCCATCGCAGAGACAAGAAAGAGGGTAATTGCACACATTCAAATTCAATTCACTCAGCGCAGCAGCTGGGATAAAATATTTTACATCAAAATGTAATGCAAATTTTCCATACCTACTAACAGTCAGTAGCCACTACCACATCAATGAAGCAAAACAAGCTTTGCAAGGCAGCTGCAGATCACCTTTTTGGCCATTCTTTCCAGCCAAAGCACCACTTTATTTTAATGCCATAGTCATTACACCGACCACCAAACCCAACGCCATCTAATGCTCCGCCTGCTTCAACAGATCCGCGAGACATCGAGAAGCAGTGCAAGGAGTCTGACCGTTCGTCCAACATCTCGGACATGAAGATGGAGCTGCGCACGGGCTCGTCAGTGAGCAATGTGCACTGCGAGCTTGAGTATGGACACGACTCGGAGACGGGGAGCGAAAGCGTCGTCACGAGGATAGGGGTGCCGTTAGCGGGACCTGTCGCAATGCCACTCAACGGGGGGGAACACCTGTACAGATACTCGGCGGACTTCCCAGAGCCCATCTTCCCGCCAAAGGTATGCGAGCGGGTCTCGTGGTTTGCAATCGATAGAATTGATAAATCTCTTAAACCAAATTTTTGTCTCTTTGAAGCTAGTCCCAGTATTTTGGTCTTGAACATCTTGCCTCCAAAGTTCGATTACTCCAACGTTTTATTTTGTGTATGAGAGTGCCATGCTCCTAGAATGTCGCGCTAATTAAAGTGCAGTTATTAAACGTTCAACTTGATTTCCTAGCTGATCTCAAAGATAGAAAGTCACCAAGCTCACTGTTTATGGGTAACTCTTGTCAGGCCCACCTAAACATAACTATAGAAAGTTAGTTAAACATGTTAAACATGTTTACAGTTAAACATGTTGTCAATATTTCTTTTCTTCAATGCTTTTTCTGAGCTAGGTTCCTTCTACATACCCACTCTCCATCATAAACAGTATATTTAAAACTTTTGAGCCGATTGATTGCTCTAGTGCTCTTATTACTAAACCAGCCAAAAAAAAAACATTTGGTAAAATTGTCCAGTTTCACAGGATTTATTTGACCAAAGAGTTGTCTACACAAAACAACCACACAGCATGCCCAGCAAGCACCATCAATGAATTCCGCAAAACAACTTGTTCTGAAAATTCCACCTTCGATTCCAGGACGGGCAAAACAACAACGGCTACGTCCCATACGTGGACTACGCCCGCGACTACAACCCTCCCCCACCGCTGGACAGCAGTCGAGAGTCGATTCCGAGCCTGGTGGACCCGCGCTACTCGGCAATCTACGGCAACCCGTACCTGCGCAACTCAAATACTTCGTTACCTGCGCCACATGCCACCATCGCAGGAGCGCCTGCGCCGCCACCCTACTCGTCCGCGACGCGCAACGGCGCCGTGCCACAAGTGGCGCGGCTGCCCAACTCGCCGACGTCGCAATACATTGTGCCGACGTCGCAAGCGCCGACCGTGAAGCGCGGGACGCTAGCGACGCACGTATAATAGACGCTGTCACGGTGTAGTGAGGACTCCAGTGTGCGGAGAATGTGACGAAAGACTTATATTTCTAGTGTAAATACGTTTCCGATGTGTTGCTTCTTCTGAGTGCGTGTGTAGCCGAACACTGGAAGCTGTATCCTAGCAGTCGAATAGACCGAGTAGGGGGATTCTAAATCAAGAGAGCTTCCAGTAAAAAAATAAACAATGGTAGATTCATATAAAGATGAAATATTACTACTTCGTGACAAAAAAAAATACCAAAGACGCAATTTTAAAATCATCTTAGGTCGGTGTGTTGCAATGAATCGTGCGAACGTTAAGTTTTCTTTCCAAGAAAGACGGTGGACGGACTATTTACTGTGACGAGGAACGGTCTTTTCGACGAGCTCCCCTCGACAAATGCTTGGCGTAGTGCCATCCAATGAGGCGATTGGCTAGCCTTAAGTGTAGCTATCAAGCGGCAATGAGATTGGCTTTCATTATCATGTAACTTACAACGCAATTAGCCCAACGATGTGATGTAGCGAATCCTACGCAGTCTACCTGTAAATTAAGTGTGAATTGCGCTCACTCGTGCAGCTGCCGCCTAGCAAATGTTCTTCTTGACGTAACATCTTTACTGTGATTCAACTCATTTTGATGTCTTTGCTATACAAATTCCGTCATTTGTGGAATACATTCATAATATTCCTTTCCAAAATATAAGTCAATGTTCTTTAAAGTTTAAACGATAATCGATAATATATAAAGTGAGAAATCCATTTCGACACAGGCCTAATACGACTCAGCTTTTGGACATAATTTATAAAAAAAATCAATGTTTATTTTGAAAAAAAATAAGGTCTGTTCAATTAGTTGCCATACAAAGGCTTTAGTCAAACTTATCAGTTTTCACTTGTACTACTCCATGTCAATTTGTACCAGGGCTGTAGACGAGGATCGTGTAATCCCCTTGACATTTCTAAAATGTTCCGTGGTTTTAATACTGCGACGCTAGAGTGTTCGCCGCGTCGTTTTTCTTGGTATTTTTGTATACCGTAGTCGGCATTCAGACAGTAGCATGGCTGATCCCGTCCCTTCTGCCGCTAAAGTCGCGTGACAGGCTCCGTCGTGCGTCGTTCCTGCTTGCCGTAGAGGCCCGGGCCGCGGAGCCCGCAGTACGTCTAGCCACCATATCGTCATCGACACATGGGTGATACTAACGTTAGGTGGACTCGTTTGATTATCAAAGACTGTTAAAAGATTGTATATTAAAAGCGAACATGTGCTCATTGAATATTATAAATATAAAAGGAGTATTTGTTTTAGATTGTTTAATGTTGAGTGAAGTCTGCCTTAGTAAATATTGAGTGATAACTCATCGAGTGTTTGGGCCTAATTGTTTTATATTAAACATTGAATATTAAATAGCTACTCGACTCCCTATATTTGCCATATTGCGTAGATGTTTAATGATTGAAAGCACGTTGACAAATCTTTTGGAATCGATTCGAATACCTACGTCAAGCAAGTCAACTTTTCCTGGGCTTTGCATTGGTACCTAACTGAGTCATTCACACTCTCCATCCATATCATCAGCTGTTACTTCTCATATGTCCCAGCGCTAGATTTCGCCTCGATTGCCTACGTATTTTTAATTATCATCGTTTGCGTGAGCACGTTGGCCCGTGTAACCACGCTCGATATCTCTCCATCCATGGTTGTATTTACGAAGCATTGTTATCCTATGGTCATTCATATCGTCGAGTTGGGGTGCGGATGATTGCCACTACGACCCCAATTCATTCCATTGCATTATACATGTAAATTCGAGTTTCATTTCCCTGCTATTCGCTCAATAATTCTAACACTTTTGGAATTAAAATACTAGGATCTTTCCTGTTAAAGCAATATGTGAATTTTGTGAATACGAATGATGTACATTGATTTTTATCGTGCAACGAAATATGACTTGTGTTACAATAAATGTTGTAACAATATGGTATATAAAAATGAGATGTTTCCTATCATTCAACTATCATTCTTCATTAGGCCTATCATTCTCAAATTGTTATTTATATTATGAGCTAGGTCTACATAGCATGCTGAGAGCAATGGGGATTCATGAGGATATTGCAGCTGATCTTGCCACAATTTTGGTGGGCAGTTTGGTTGTCAACAAACAAGAAATGCAGTTTTCAGGTGGATAAATTTTTATCACGAATTCAAAAAACAAGAGCCAAGTGCAGTATATAAACTTGCACGTTAATTATGGCTGCAATGGTGAAGCAATAATAAAAAAACGAAATTGCTCAACTATATAAATTGGCTTAAAATGCAAATTCCAGCTAACAAACAAAAACCTACCATCACCTATTTAATAGATTACTAGCCCCCTCAATTTCTTCCCCATAAGTTTCTCACTGTGCAAGTAGGCTTCTACTGTAATAGTGCTTCATCTTGATCAACTGACCAGAGTGATTCCAAATATTACAAAACAAAACATCGCGCTCTTTATTTAGTATTGACTTATTTGTTGTTGGCTGTAATTTTGGCAGATGACTGATTCATAATTCATGTAGAACTAAATACTGTTAGCTTTATAGAAAATTGATCTGGTACTGAGATCAGACAAAATATATATGTGTTCAGAGGAATAAAAATACCATCATCATATCGAATAATAAAAATATGCTCCGTTGCTAATGATTTAGTAGAAATACTAATTTACCTTGCTCTCCTAGAATGTTTCTTCTGGGCGCAGCTTCACCATTTCGGCACTTATCTCCCAGAGCTTGGTGCTGACGGCAGGGTCGAAAACTGTCTTGGACTTGTACGGCTTGCAATCGCGGTAAAACCCACCTGACTCGATTGCAGGAGTGGTCGCACAATGCAGCACTGTCTGGGCTCCCTGAAAGTATCATAAGTCGTAACCCATTGGAATTGAAATTTGTCAATCGAAATTTGGTACATATGATAGTCAGAAATGAGGATTTTAGAAATTACCAAGATGTAAAGAATGGACAGAAGGTGATAATGACACATAAATTATTGTCTGAGATCCCAAACCCGTAGGACTTGGGAAAGAGTTAATGGATTTTTTGTTGGAACTACTATCCTTTGTTACCTAGTATTATATATAATATATATATTATTTGATGAGCATAGCAAGCGAAGCAAAATCATCAATTTCACTACAGCTAAAAATCACTTGTGTGTGTTTGTTTATTTATATATATTTTTTTTTGTATGTGTGTTCGTGCGCGCTATAGAGACCAAATGCCTGCTTCGATTGGGATGACATTTTTAGGGTGTACTTTTGTTCTCCCCTGCGTTTTTCAAGAAAATGCTCGATACCCTTCACTTACAAAGCAGAAAAAAGAGCAATATTCGACAATTGGGAAAGTTTGGAAAAGTACGGAAATTTATTCTATTTTTTCCAAATTTTCCCAATTGCGATTGTTGCCTTTAGAAACCATCGAAACCTAAGCGAAACATCACACCAGATTTGTTGACTTTAAGTTGACTTCAAGATTTGACAGAAATTAGAAATTTTGTCAATTTTGTGCACGCAAGTTTTTGAAAGTAAATCCGCGTCAGAAACATACTTCCAACTTAATAAAAATCCTTTGGCATGAGTTACATCTATGGATTTACATGCACATTGCTCAATGAGCTCAAAATGAGCACATTTTTGCTACCCGACAGCTTGTACAGAAACAAAGAAAGGTCAAAATCGTTTACATTTTTAAATGATCAGAATTTTTCAGACGGCAATGGTCTGGCTTGGTGCTTCATAGTTTTCATCGGCCTTCTGTCTCCACATTTTTATCCGCTATATGTATAAAACGCTACGCTAATCTTCAACGCAACACAAATTGCGTTCGCGAAGCCCTAGTATATATTATATAAAAGCAAGCCGCATTATAGAATAATCGGTCATTGGGATACAGATTGGGATTTATGAAATTGAACGCACTTGCTTAATGCTTGGTGAATTTAACTCATCACCTCTTTACTATGAAATAATAATATACTGATTACTGGGGTAAAACTTTAAAAAAATCAAAAATCAAACCCTACAAACTAATTTTTTTGTATAGGTAAACGCACATTTTCATAATAGAAAATTACCCTTTACCCCCCACCCCCATTCACCACCGCCAATAAACAACTATCAGCTTCGCATTAGTTGTTTGGTTGATACTGGATGCCGTTCTTAGCTGTGATAAGCAGTGAATACAGAATTCTTCCCATCTCTATTCTGTTTAATTATTGTAGGTTTCTTTCTAATTCAAAATGATGAACAACTGGGTTTCTTTTGTCACTTCGTACGAAGTACGAAAAATTTTGCCAGTGAGTGACGACTCTTTCATTGGACAGTGCTTTTAATAACACTTTGTCCAGTGGCTGATTCTTTGTGGTCATGCACTTTCTTGCAAAAAGATGTCAGCTGCTGCTTTCTAGTTTCCCCATAAAAGACAGTTCCGCGTTTGCCCATTCCTTTGTAATTTTCATCCCTGCTCTGAGTATCAATTTCCTACAAGCAGTGCTGCCGAGTTTCTTGTTTTGATAACAGCCAATTGTTTTTTAAGCAAAATTCATTCTTCTGCTCTACTGTCCAGCAGCTAGGCCAGTCGTCAGCCAGAGGCTGCTCTTCAAGATCACCGCCCGGTGCATTTCCTGATATCTCAGGAGTTCCACTAGCACTGGCACATCCCATTTCATTTCTCACACTCATCTTCATCACCTGTACGAGCCCTTTTAGTAACTTGGATCGAAAAAATATAAGTAGGTAGTTTTTTCATTATTTCCACAAACTCACGAGTTTGTAGAGCAGTTAAAAAGGTGAAAAAGGTGAAAAAGGTGAAAAGGGGTAGAAGATAGTAGAAGACCTAATGCGAAAACCACGGAGCACCATGCCAGATCATTGCCTTCTCGAAAATTCCGATCACTTGAAAATTTAGACAATTCTGACATCCTTTGTTTCTCTCCGAGCTGTCAGAAAGCGAAAACAGGCAAATTTTGAAGTCATTGAGTTATGATAACGTAAATACATAAGACATTACTTATGCCCGACGGTTCTTATTAGATTAGAGATACATTTCTGTTGCGGATTTACTTTCAATTACTTCCATAAACGAAATTGACCAAACTTCTGATAACTGTCAAATCTATGCCTTGGCCAAAATTGAAGTCAACAAAGCAGGTAACCAAGGAAGTGAAGATCTCGTAACTCGTATTGAATCAGGCGTCAATTCACGAAAAAACACTCCAAAAGTGCGAATACCAACCAATCGGAAAGTCCTACCATCCTAAAATTTTCAGGATTGATAAATATTAAATATCTATAAGGTCGACATGTTTTTAAGTTTTGGTGAAGATATGTAAAGAATTTTATTTTTATGTACACAAATTAGCCTCCCAAAAATGTTGCCCATTCCGGGATTTGAACCCGGGTCCCCAACTTTCGCGGCTGGTGCTCTAACCGCTGAGCTAAATAGACACGAAATTTGAGAGAAGTAATTTGCATACAGGTGTGAGAATTGAATGTCCCCAGGGGGGTATGGTCCAGAGTCTATGAATACTCAAAGTGGCTCTGGTACCGCGTGATGCTATACTGCAACCACATTTTACATTCAACCTCGAGTAACTCCAATTTAACGTTGGATGCGTTTAAATAAAAAATTTATATTTATTTTAATAAATTTATTTAAATAAGATTATAAAAAGATATGTAAAGAACTTTGACATCTACAAAGAATAAAAATTTTGAAAAAATCAAAAAATTTCGTAAAAATTTATTTATTAAAAAAGCTATAAACCGATCTTTTCCAAAAACTTAGAGGACCTAAATTGAGAACAAAAGTATGTCTGAAATTTTCATCCAAATCGGTTTGGGTGTTTTGTCTGTAGAGCGCACACAAACACACATAAAAAAAAACATACACAAGTGACATTTTTTTTTGGGGGTAGAGAAATTGAAGATTTCGCTCCGCTCGCTTCGCTCATTAATTAGTATTATCACACTGATGCCGAATATGTTTGGCGGCTAATATTTTATTTGCCTACTCGATAAAGCAGATCGACCCAAACCAATCACGGACTGAATCTAGATAGCCTGTACCTTTTGGCTCCACCATGCAATTGCATGGGACATCGGTCTTTCATCAATCTCTAACCAGTTTTAAACTACACTGTTTTTCTGCCTAGCCCATACGTCAGAACTTGTAAAATTTTGCGGGCGCACTTTATGATTTCAGAAGTGTACCAACAGATTTCCTTTATTGTTGTAAATATTGAAAAATCTTCATTCTTCCCACATTTTTTGCTGCCTTAGTCCCAAAATTTGGCAGCCAGCTATGAACCCAGGTTGTAGGTCGTCAACCTGCCAGCCAGCCACAAAATGAAAGTTAAGCACCTAATATAAAGGGCTTAAAAATCACCTGGTAGGCAGTCCGCATGTAGACGAAAGCAATGGGTGCGAAGAAGATCCATTGATACCACTTAAAGGTGTTGGGTGTGTTCCTGAACAAGCCGGTGTACGTGAATCCAGGACAAAGAGCACAAACTTCAATGCCAGTGTCTCGCGTTCGCTGCGCCAGCTCGCGAGCAAAGTACATGTTGGCAAGCTTTGAGTTGCAGTAACCTGGGTTGAAGCGTTTACTAGCCTCGAATCCCTTCTCTCCGTTGAGATTGTTAAAGTCAATCAATCCATTTTCGTGTAGCAAAGACGAGACAACGACAACCCTGTTGAGAGGAAGATATTTGCAATTTTTTTTCAATGAGCAACAAGTAGAATCCTTCTAGGTATATCACCCCTCTCCTGTAACTAGGTAATGTCATCAAAATTAATTACCTATTGATTTCTGTTTTTATATATCTGAGGTGGTAGGTGTATAGGCAGGTCCAACCAGATAAGAACAATCAGTTATTGGTAACAGGTAATTTGGGCATAGGATGTCAGATTCTTTCATCAATTCACTTGTTGGTCCTTTAATAAGGTACCAGGCCACTGAACCATTGAACCTTTGGCTGAGTGCTGGGTTGAAATATTTGAGAGCCAAACTGTAGTCTGTAGTTGGACCTGACCAAAGTTATGTAGGTACCAAGTTAGTTCACCTGTTTTGGTAGGAACCTAAACAAACATAGGCACACTCCACAGGTATAACTGAATACCACTCACCTGCTTGGGGCTGATTTCTTTAGATGTGGAAGCAAAATATTTGTCAGTAAAAAGTGGCCAAGATGGTTTACCCCGAAGTTAATTTCAAATCCGTCCTTAGTTTTCTTGTTTTGTTCTACTGGCACCCACAGGCCAGCATTGTCGATAAGCACATTAATTTCTGGGAAATCCTTCAAAATCACTTTTGCAAAAACTCGTATTGATTCCAAGGATGCCAAATCAAGTTCTAGGGGTATCTGGTTGAGGAAAAATGGCTCAATTAATGTAATACCGGTCATGCTCATGATTAAGGTAGGGACACAGGTAGGGAGGTATGTCCAAAGGAGAATACACATAGGTACACTGTGAGGTTGATACTTGATGCATCGTAAAATAATTACTCCGCCACCTAATGGCGAAATGCCCATTCTAATAAAGTACATAGTGTTATCCTTTTTGGGAATAAATATTACATTGCTTACTTTATTTATGTCTGGACAAGGAGTAAATGAATGGGGTGTGGCTATAGGGTTAAAGAAAATTGTAGTGCTCACCAGTTCACCAGTCAAAACAGTGCGACGTATTTCCTCAATGGCAATCCTGGCATTTTTTAGATCACGACATGCCATTATAACTCTAGCTTTCTTTCTGGCCAATTCACGGACCGTTTCCTTGCCTATGCCCGAATTGGCCCCAGTAACCAAAAATACCTTTCCCTGAAGGGAACCTTTGATTTTGCTGTGTCCCCATTGATATTCCCTGAACTTACGCAAAATGCCGATCGCTATCAGCACTGGAACAATAACATATACCGCATTGGATACCATGTTGATAATCAATAGAAATTCTGCTGAAGTAAACGTAATTTATTGTAAGATGTTCTAATCAGAAGCCCGACACCAAATCTCTGCACCTGCTATTGACATTTGAACTTCGTGACAGTACATCTGTCAGAAACAGGTGTTTTCTTTGGACACGCCCCCAGGCTAATTTTACGAATACGATTGGTTGCCTTATTTGGCGCGTATATTCACAAAACATTTTAAATTACGTTATTTCTCCTCATTTAATTTACTCTTCGAGCATTAATTATCTTACTCTTTTGTTGTTGCAAAATAACAGTTTTCAATTGAACAGAAGGAAATTGATAATGAGTTTGATGAGATCGCTGCCGACTCGATCCTAGCTGCGCTGCACTAGCTACAAGAGCAGCGCCGTTCGAATCGAGTAGGTAGTGGATGAGATACACGGTTAAGGTACGAGGGAAATATTTTCAAAGCCTATTAGATTTTTTTCTTTTCCAGCTTTTGTTTAAAAGTACAAGCTCTAGGTAAAATGGTAAAATCTTCCAAATTCCCAATATAATTATTTTTCTCAATCATAAAAATGTAATCAAATAAGTCACTCTATGTATTGTAAATTATACACAAATATAATAAATTGTATAGCAAAAAAATTATCATACATTGATAAATAATAGTCACTGTGGAGATGGCAAAAGGAAAAGGTGCAAAAAATAAAAAGGGTGAAAAAACGGAAAAGGGTGGTAAAAAGGGCAAAAATGCTAATAAGAAAGGAACAGAATCTAAACCATCAAATAAAAAAGGAGGAGGTGATGCTCAAAGCGAGCCACCAAAAGCACCCTTCATACCTTACGACTGGAGCCAACCACGAAAAGAACGGCTATCATTAGATTTTGAAATTCAAAGATCTACGATAAAAAAAGAAGAGATTGATCTCATAAAACACTCACAGTCTACACCTGGAATTTTACCATCTCATAAATTAGACGATCTTTGTGCACCAACTTTCCCAGGAGTTCCGCCGTTCTTATATGGATCAGAAGTAAAAGTACCGCATGTTTGTCAAAATGAGTTCTTTTCAAAGGAAGACATGAATACTTTGCAACAGATATGCAACAAGGAGGAAATTCTAAATTTTTTTGGTATGGTTTAGCCGTAGCCATCTATTTATACAGTTAAATGCTTTATCGCACATTCAATATGTGTGGCCTGCAATTAAGTGGTATTCCTAAACTTAATGCTAGCAGATGGTTTATTTCTTTTTGATATCTTTTAGTTGATTTGTACTTTTTGATGATTATTTACATATTTTTTTATTACATTACAATATAATTGACATATTCGCATACCGGTCATGTAGCTAGGTACTGTTCAATTTAGATAAATATACAAGTTCCCCCCCTCAGCACAAAAATTGCCATGGAACGAGAATTGTATAGATGTTGACACATCACTTGAACTTTTGTATGAAGCGTTACAATTTTCAAGGTAAGAATTCAATCCAAGGTTCCTTTCAGGTTTAGTAAGAATTAATTTTAAAAACCTACAAACATTAAGCTTATGTGAAAGACTTGCTTCACAGGGTAAACAAAATGAGCAATAAAAAAACTGCAGCACTACTATCAATATTTTACCTGACGCACATGTTCTTCAAATCATCACTATGGCACTCTGCTCTAGAAACTTACGAATATGTGAAAGAAGCATTTCTCCTACACTCTGTTCAGGTAGGTAGTACCTACCTAGCCTACTTCATTTTATATAGTACCAATTATTGAAAATTTGGCATGGGAAAGGAAGTTACATTAGGTAGGTATAGGTAGCAATAAAACAATAATTTCTTCCATTATGTCAATAATATAACAGCGGCCAATAAAAAGTGCCGAGATCTTCGAGCCCGAAGAGTGCAGATCAGCTTTGCTTCAGTTCTGCGAGATGTACCTGCGTCACCTACCCCTGACCCATCTGACAGCATTGCCTAGTTACCAAGTGCGCATTGAATGGCAGCCCAAGCCTGTGTCCGTAATCGAAGAAGGAGACTCCATACCAAAAGGAAAAGAAAAGAAAGGAGGAAAAGCAAAGAAAGAAAAGGGTAAAGGAAAGAAGAAGAAATAGACTCGTTGAATCTTTAAAACAGGGTAATAAAAATACTATTTTCGAACACTTGAATTTCAATTTTTCTTTACTATCAATTAATAGCAATAGATAGCTAATATCAATCAAGTTTAGGTATACCTATACCAAACTAAAAAATATATACATGAAGACCACATGTTATACAAAATTATTGAAAGTGATTATAAAGGCGTCATTGTGAAAAAAAATAATAATGAAAAAAAACTGGCAACTGAAGTAATAAAAAATCTGATTGCATACAATATTTATCAAGGTCCACAAACTAACTTTTCTCATATCCGCTGGAAGTCTCAGATCTTTCTGGATATTCACAGGAATCATAGCTGGATTGGTTTGAAATCTCTTCATCTTGTTGATTAGTTCCCTGGAAAAGAATCACAAATACCTAATTTAAGAAAAGACAAGAATCATCACTCACCAAAAGATAATGCATCTCGATAGAGCTCTATATTCTGCTCCTGTCAGGGGCCTCGGCCTGACTGCTTGGGCATCCGTGGGCGACAAGGAGGCTAGAGCTCCCTGGTGCGTGCCCAGTTACCAGAGCATCATCGGAATTCTTTAACATTTTTGTAGAGAGATTACACAAATTTTTTCTCAGTTCCACTTGCAGCTGGTACCTAGGTACTTCTGTACTGTTTCAAATGTTGCTGCAGCTACACAACAAAGTAGTTTACGGAGGAAACTCAGGGAAACTCAAAACACTACCACCAAATGGATTAGAAATTGGAACAGAATTAAACAATTAGGTACCTACATGAAGTTAAAAACGTAAATCCACCGCCTTGAATAAAATTTTTTTAAAACTGGGTTCTAAATAACCTCGTTTAGACTGCCCCCCTCTCTAGCCATGAACCACTGCGACCAAGTAAATGCCGTATTTACCGGTAGGCAAAGTAGGCCATAGCCCGTGTGGTTTAAAGAGAGCAAACTTCTTTAGTTTTTTCAAATTTCACTTTGGAACAAACTAATTGTGTGTTAATGCAACGCTTACAAACCTATAAAACTACTGTATTAACGGGAGCTTAAGAAGGGTCAATATAAGCTTGAAAAATGAAAATTTTGGGCTGCAGCACAGAAACATAACAAATATCTTAGAAAATATTTGTCCAATACACCACTCCTATTCGGTCAGCGGTCTGACTTGCTCCCTGGGTTTGTGGGAATTGAAATACAAAAAGCACTATGCAATACATGTTGAATGCAGTGCTTGAAGTATACTAAATTATTTTTAAATTATTTTCTTTTAAATGCAGTTTTGAACTTTTTCATTCTCTGGCCCTATAATTTGACTGCAAATCAAATGCATAAATTTGCTCCTAAAATATCATTGACTTAACATTTTTCTTGGTCACTCTAAAGTTTAAAGAAAAGAAGCATGATCAACACCTAGAAAAAAAAATCGTTTCCATGAACGCCAGTAGCAAGAGGGGAACCAAAATGAAACTGCCTACAGTTGCATCAAGCAATTCCTACCAAAGATACTATTAAAATAATTTATAACATTTTTTAGAATACCCTTTGAAAGCCATAAACTTTTCTTACCTCAGTTGATGTTGATGCATCACTCTCAACTTTATTAGAACTCTGACTAGATCCGTTCAATGAACTAATTTTTATTTCTCTTTGGATTTCCAAAACTTTCGCCGGATACGACAAAAGTGGCCAATTATTGTTTTGGGACAAGGTTCGAGCTCGCAGCTTCCTCCGCAAATTGGTGTTGTCACTGATTAGTTTGTTAATAGCATTTGTCATCAGCCTGGAATACATGAGTTGCACCAAATAAGAAAAAATGTATAAATACAACACCTACTGGTTAAGTAGATAAGATCGATGTACAGTAGGTTAAAAGCATTCTAAAAGTGGTAGGTACCTACTCTCATCTTGACAAAAGTTATGTGTTGTGTTAAAAGATCTTGGCAATTTATAACCCATGGCAGAAGCAAAAGATAATAAATTTAATGAAGTCCTCAAATAGCTTTTGTGTGACGCCCATCGGGATTATTTTCCGTCCGTAATTACCTTCCCAGTTATTCACTCCAATCTTTAGGGGTGACATTGCTTACGATTTAAAGTAATTTGAAATCA
Source organism: Nemoura dubitans (assembly GCA_921293005.1). NCBI lineage: Eukaryota > Metazoa > Arthropoda > Insecta > Plecoptera > Nemouridae > Nemoura > Nemoura dubitans. The sequence goes on from OV121074.1 coordinate 19,471,392, forward strand.
TACACAAAATAGCATAAGGTGAACTAAAAATTGTTATATTTTGCTTTCTTATGTGGGATATAAATCCAAAATCTTTTATCTGAGCACCAACTTGTTTCAAAATGCAAAAAGCCAAAAGTCAGTAAAATGTCAACAACCAGCATACTCTTTTGTCCTGCATAGCTTCTTGATTTCAGTGTGTGGATTTAATTCCTTCTTCATCACCACATCATTAATTTGAGGGGTGAAATCGCCTCTCTGCATGGAGCATAGGATCATTGTGCCTTGACTATCGGAGAATGACACTTTCGACAATATGGATCGAAGCTTCACGATTGATTGGGATTTGGAATTGAATTCGTAAACCAAATACTGATAAGCCTCCTGTAGTGAAGCCACCTGAAAGATGAACCAACATGAAAACAATCCTTTTTTAATAAGCTACTACTACTAATACTACATTGCTTTAATCAGATAAAGTGTATTAGACACATTGACAACTTTACAAATATCAAGGTAGGTAGGTACCTACCTCCTGGTATTTGAAAATTAAAACTTGCGTGTCTAGGACAAAAAATTCAGAACACTAATCTATCTACCTATGGTTTTCATTTTAGATTAATCGTACAATGATATAGTGTGCAAAACACCACCATGCCCACAAAATCACCCAGTGATCCTATGGGGGTGATGAAAACGGTGAAATCTATTTGATACCAACATTGGCCTAAGGAAAGCATGCGGACACATACCTTCTGCAGAAAATGATGAACTTCAAGCTTGGATTCATCTATTATTACTTCAAATGTGTTGTCCTTTGACTGCTTCTTAATAATTAAACGTGATGAAAAGAACTAATAGTGGCTTCCTTTTTTCATACCCAAAATTAAAGTACTAACTGCTAATAAACTAACCACACAACAAAAAGAAAATAGGTGTTGGTGTCTGCAATAAATAAAATTAGGTACTTAAAATCATTGTGGCAAAAGATCAATTAAGCATTTAAGCATACATGCAATATGAAATCTTGCTAGCATTCCATTTTCAAAGATCCCGGTGCAACGACATAGCTAAAAAGGCGACACAAAATGCAATATTGACGTTCCAATACACATTTCATATTTTCAAACAGAATAAGAATCAAAATATATCAAAATATGAATATGTGGTGACGGGAGTTGGGATGACGGTAGGTTGGAAATACGAGAGGCAGTTTATGTGCTGTAGAACGTACCACATCTGTGAATAATCATCCCACCACCACTTTTCAGTGACAGCTAAGTACTCCCTCACCTCGGCATTGGTTTTCTCACGCAATTGCACCAGGCGCGTTATCTCACACTTGAGATTAGACATCTCTTGCACCATGCTCGTGAGCTTGCCATCTGTGCAGCCATCCTGACAATGCCAAAAACCGAGGTGGGTTGATTATAAATATACATATATATATATAAACAAAATAGTAGGTTTAAGGTATCATCTATATTTAAATTGAATGATCAAAAATCGTATCCAAGCTGTAACTTGAAGCAGCATAGGTACCTTTTCTACTTGAGTACTCGAAAGTAGCACTCGAAGATGGTCTATTTCTTCGTCATTTCTCTCCAAACGATCGTTGGCTTCGATCAAACATGATTTTGCCTTGGACAAAGCTTCATAAAGCTTCAGAATCTGTTCCCGACCATCATCCAGCTGAAAAATAATAAACGGTAAACTCTATGCAGAATGCCACACTTCCACGTTGTATAATATTAAACCATGTTTAAATGTACGCACTTCAACGTGCATATTGCGGTTTTCAATTTGAAGCCTTTCCACCTGGCAGCATTCTTGCCTCAGCTTGCATTCTAGATTGAGTACTTGCGAGTTGAGTGCTTGAACTTCGTCCGATAGCTGCAGCTCCATAGCGTGCATCGCTTGCATCTTGGCACGCAGCTGTCTGTCGTGCTCGGTGAACTTGGCTTGAAGTGTGGCCTCGCGTTCTGCCGCTTCCACAAGTGCAGCCTTGTTTTTATTGCAGCTGCAGCTGCTCTTCACTTCTTCGGCTACGTTCATAAGCTCTTTCAGCCGCCTCTCCATGTCACCCTGTTTAGAAACGAAAGCACATCCGATAATGAACGTTAATAATTATGATACAGCAGTGGCTGATGACATCGTAATTCCTGTACCTATTTTGTAAAATACCTTTTCCTCGTAGTACTGATTCTGTGCAGCGTAAAATTCTTCATCTTTCTGCCGAATGATACTCTCCATTTTATTTAAGCGTACTTGCATTACCTTATTAATTCTGTCTTGTTCTACAGCCTTGTTTCTTGAGGCACATCGGCAAGCAGCTAGTCTTTGACGCAGTTCGGCAATTTCTAGCCTTTGCCGATTCAGTTCCGCGTCTCTCCTCTTCAGCTGGCACGACAGTGAGCGGCAATTGCACTCACTCACCTTCCCACGTAGCTCACTTATTTGGTGGGAGAGACCTTCCAGCTCACTGTCTTTCTGATGTAGTTGTGCCTTTAGTACTGTACACTTACATGAATTGGTTTTGTGCTTCAAGTCATCAACTTCCAGATTCAAGGATTTCAGTTGTTGCTCTCGTTGCTGAAGTTTTTTACTAAGTGAGGAGCACTGGCAAGCATTTGTACTGTGTTGCAGTTCACAGATTTCATGTTTCAATAGGTTTATTGCATCTTCCTTTTCTTTTGCACATTGCTCAACCTTGTCATAAGATTTTTGAAGTTTGTTCATGGAAAGTTTCCAATTTTTTATCTAGAAGGAAAATGTTTTAAAATTATATTTACGCTCATGCTTTAACCCACCTGACTGCTAACGCAGCTGACAATTTCCTCACCTCAATAGCTTGAGAGTCTACAGTGAGCTGCAGTTCTCCAATCTTCTCGGCATACTCATCATTCAGTCTCTCCTCGTCGGTCAGCTGCACCTTTACACCCATGATATGGTGTTCCAATTGTCTCAGAGTTTCATCTTCTGACCCTCCCTCTGATTGAGCATTGCACTGGAATCATGTTTCAGATTAATGACTTATGTGTGTAATGGTCAGTACACACCTACACTTTCGAGCCCGTCAGATTCTAAAACGCAGTGTGTATTGAAAATCCGTCTCATTCTCGGCTTCTCAAAGCATTTCGGGCTCCAACGGGCTCGGACAGGCCCAAAAACGTGGAGAAGGCCATGCGTGAATAACTATTTCTTCTATAATGCTGAGAAAATCTTAATTTAAAAAAAGTTCAATTAAATTCGGTATGAAAACAGTAGTTTTACTTCAAAATTGAAAAAATATGTAAATAAAAATAAATAAACAGACGTGCAGCCATAAAATTTTCAGATGTTTCATATCAGCATACTTTCCATCTCTGTAAAGTTTCGTAAAATATATCCAAAAATAGCACTACAGCTCGTTAACTAGTACCTTTCTAAAAAAATGAACATTTTAGTAGATATTTTGATTGGTTCAAAAATCGATATTTTTAAATGCACATGGGGTCTAAGTAGAGCAAAGGTAAGTTCCCTGGAAATTGTATCAAAATCAGAGCGGCACACAATCCACACACACGATGAAAAAAGATTTTAAATTTGCTCACTTTGTTTGTAAAAAGTGTTGCCGGTATAACAAAAAAATATAAAGTAGTAACTGGACGTCATCTAATGAGTAATGAAACTCTCCTTACAAACCTACCTTACAAACCCTTTTGGGAGAATTCTGGCTCTTCATACAAATAGCCTTCACTTTGTTGGTAACATTGGTTCGAAAGTTTCTGGTTGTTTGATGGATTATTTGCATGTGTTGCTGCATCTGTACCAATGTGGTCGTCTTGCTTAGTTCTTCTTGCAACTGAAAAAATAAAATAAAAAATTACATTATATATTTTAATGTACCCTCAAGGTGATCCTTATCTCGTGACTATAATGTATGGCCTTCCAGCTTACTTCTCTTTGTAAAATCGTTCTCTCGTGATTTACTTTCGCCATTTTCCGCAATATTTCATCTTTCTGTTGCAGTTCCTCATATAAACTGCTATTCTGAATTTGAAAGAATATAATAAATACATAATAAAACATAATAGTATAGCTACATCAAACCAAAGAAAATTATGATCTACTAGGTAGGTACTCTACTAATCGGTTTATTCTTCTTCACTGACCTCCATCATCATGTGATCAAGATCCGTTCGAAGCTTTTCCACCATCATTTTTAGTTCCCCCATGCTTTCCTCCTATAAGAAAACATAAAAGGTACCTATTCAGCAGTTATTACCAAAGATGAGTATTCCAATCCGAGGGGGGTCTACAGATCCACAGATTGATCAGCCAGTTAGCAAAAGAAGATCCCTGCAACACAGTAGTTGAATATCTTCCACGTGCATAAAAACATTATCATGCATCAAGCAACACAGCCAGACTGGTATGTATGGTACCTTCAAACGTAACTCTCTGATCTTCAGCTTATTTTTGCCTTCCAGCTCAGCAACATCTAGGAAGAGATTGACGTTCTCTGCTTCAAGATAAAGATTTTCATCTCGCAGTCTTTCAACGACGATTTCCTGCCGCAAGACCTCAACACCAGACACTCTTTAGATAGAACTTAAATGGCAAAGAAATGAAATATTCTGCACAAATGAACAAGTAGATGATATGTAAAGGAGTGGTTAATAAAAGAATTGGCCAGGATTGGATGCAGAGAGTTCAGAATACAGAAACCACACAGAAAAGTTTTTAACAATTTGCAATATATTATTTTAAGGTAACTTGTAGATATCATTATTCATTGATGCAATTTGTAATGAAATGTGAAGAATATAACATTGTTAATTTATGCATACCTATATATACATATAAATTTTCATCACTGTTAAGTCATTGCAATAAAACAGTAGTTAGCAATAGTTCTACTACATTATTGAACTATTGGCAACCAAACACACATGCTGCATGGACAAAGGGCAAAATTTGCACTTCAAAAATAGTTAACATGATCACTAGGTATAGGTGCATTGATATACCACTGTAGCCATAAGTACGAAATGACAGATACTATTTTCAAACAGCTTGTTTAATTATAGTAGATTCAAGTAATATTTTGAAAGTTGGCACCTCTCGGCAGAATGTAGTGCCGCATATTATTATGGAAGAAATGTTACAATTAGTTCTAATAGAATACACCAAGAATGGAAAATATAGCCGTTAGCTTGCTAATAAAATCAAATAACATAGGTACACATATCTACATACCTACATAAGTAACAAGGAATTGGTGGTACCGTAATATGACATAATAAAAATAAAAACAAGTACAACTTCTAATTAAGCAGAGGCTTAGCATGCACCAGGCAGAAATCGCTAAATTTGCCCCCCCCTGTCATCGAGCAGGCTACTGGAAGTATCCAAAAAATTTGCATGAACAAGTCAACAAGAGGTTGGACAGTGTTCATTTGATGAGCAATTAACACAAGAAGCAGGTTCTCGCCAAGCCTGCGGAATTAAGACTACCTACCTCAGCATTTAATGCATTGTGCAAGTTTATACATTGTAGCAAATAAAGTAAAATCAGTTACCTAGTTGTCCCAAAATTAACTTTGTCTACAGCAGTGGTACTCAACCTTTTTTTGCACAGAGCCATATAAAAGAACTTTGTTACCTCTGCTAGCCGCAAAAGGTAATTTGAAGTAAAACTTTCAAATTGCAAGATATAGCGTATTGTAACATTGTGGGTATTGATTGAACGCATTCACGTAACTTGTACTTGCTTGTACTTGTTAAATGAAAATTGACATTGCTTCTGATTCAATAAGGGTCTGGGGGTTTAATCCCCAGGAAAATTTTGATTTAGAGCACTTTTATGGTGAAAATCTATGCATTTCAGGGAGTTTCGGCCTTAAAAATACCTTGAAATGACACACTTGTTAAATGGAGTCTGAAGAAATTGCAAATCAATTCATTTTCCATGGAGAATTGCATGTTAAATTGGTATTTCAAATTTAATAAAAATTTTGAGACTTTTTGCGGTCCAGGCCTCAAAAATATGATCGCCACAGGTTGAGTACTACTGGTCTACAAGTAGGTACCAATTATTGGTATACTGCATTTGGTTACAATTCACTCTAGCACACTGATAATGGTCTCATTTCAAAGTAGGTACCTTCTATACCAAAATATGGGCTATGATCACTCAGTAATGAACACATACTGACTGTTCATTTGGCAAACAAATCCTAATGAGCTGCAGAACCAGTTCACAATAACAATTGAGGAAAGCAACAGTCAATTGATACCTTCTTAAATCACATAGTTTGTACAAATTACCATCTGGCATGTGGCAAGTACCTAGGCAGTTTATCCATGAACAGTCGATTCAGAACTTGTATTGGTTAGAAAGAAAACTATCATACAGATTTAAACAATCAGCTCAAAAGAGCATCATAACATTAGTAGGTAGGTAAGGTCTCCTTGCACAGCATAAACGTAAATAGTACTCTTTTGTACTGACTTTTAAAGATCAGTCCAATTTCATTGCCAACTAAAGTAAAACAACACTCTAAATGCAAGAACCTGTCTCTGACATTTGAAGGAATGGCACACAGCAATAATTGATACTTAACACAAATGAAAAAAAAGGATAGGAAATTAAGTGGCAAAATTTACTGAAATGAATTATTTAGGTAGGTAGGTAGGTATCACTTAAACCATTATTGTACTTAAAGCCTCCTTAATGGTGCCGTTGGACACTTAACTGTTCAAGGGAGCAAATATAAAGAGACCCGTGAAATAAAGAGACTTAGATTGGGTTGTACCAACTGATAGTTAAGGTTTAACTATTAGTTAAATTTAATTATTAGTTAGCTCTCAAGGGCTTTGCATGAGTTGCTAACTAATAGTTAAATTTTAACTAATAGTAAAGCTTAACTATCAGTTGGTACAACCCATAAAGAACAGTGCTGGCCTGATCCAGGGATCAGACGTCATGCACGGTGCGTTTAGCCTTACTGATGGCGCCTCCCTTTGGCCAAGACCATGAGCTGGTGGAGCTGCCTACACTCACTTCGAGAGAACCCCTGCTCTGCAGATCCTCTAGCTGGTGCTTGGTCGACAGCAGCGCCCTTTGCAGATTACCGATGGTCACCTGCTGATGGGCTACTTGCCTCTCTAATTCTGCCATTTGTACATTTGTACTTTCCTCTCCCTACAACAAACTCAAATGTACGGTCGTTTCAAGGAAGAATAATAAGCTAAGCAGAAGCATCAGAATACAAAAATAATGTGTAGGTATTGCTAGTTGTAATTTAAACCTGCATTTCCAAGGGCAATCGCAATATTAAAGAAGTCATTGTGTATGTGAGCAAACTTGTAGATTTGGTTGTAAATTTATTCGAATTTATTCTTTAACATATTAATATTATAAAAAGAAGAAAGCTACAAAAGAAAGAATTTTTATAAAAACGGCTGTTTTTTCTTTACGACTATACGAGTGACATTCAAAGTTGTACTCACAGGTTGTTTAAATGGCTGGCACGAACAGGAATCACCTTCAAACAACTGATTATGTTGTGGATGCACGAAGTCAGTCTGCGATTTGTCTGAACACTGGCAATTTTGATCTTGCGAATCAAGCTGCAGAAAAATAAAAAGTTACATTAAAAACAAACGCCATAATATATCTTTTCATATCAAAGTACAAATGTCAAGTCAGTAATGTCTGGAAAGTTTAAATTACTTACTCGTGCTTCATTGCTCTTCAATTCACCCTTAATTGACTGCACCTGAGCTCTGGAACGTTCAAGCTCTTCTTCTAGCTTCAAGGTTTTCTTGCAGAACTTGTCCAGTACAATCTGCTGCTCTTCACTTGAAGGAAGTTGATTTGTTGATTTCCGATCAGCATTTCTCTCCGGCATTGTACGAATTTGTGCTCGTGCCTTGTTAAGAGCGTTCTGAAGATTCTTCGACCTGTCGTTCAGTTCTTCGACAATTGCTGTGTGTTCCCCAATTATAGCAAGTAGGTTCTGTGCAGGACTGGTTCCATCATCCAAATCTTCACTCAGCTGAGGAGCAATGTTACATAAGTTTCCGTTTACTCTAGCAAACAATTAACTTTTAAGCATATTTCGTAAAGGCTGAAAAGGGATTTTTACCAAATTTTCAATATCTTGTTGTATTTGTTCAAGTTCACAGTCGGTCATTTGCAAAGTGTTTTGAAGGATCTCGATGGGATCCCCCTGTGCTGCTGGATCATCTTCCTCTGCACAGTTACAACCAATGTCCTGTAAAAATTGGAAGTGTTCACACAGCTGTACGTCAATTGATGGCTATTGTTCCAGAGTCGATTAAGTCATATGTGTCGTAAACATTTCTTACATTTGGACCCATCTCAGCTCAACATTTAAAAAATTCCATACTCTTTAGAGTAAAATTTCAAAATGTTTTGCCAGATTCGAATGTTTTAAGGAGTGTAAAAAAAACTTTTTCTACTAATTGTGTTACAATTTTTGTCGTTACACAAACAAACAAAAAACGTGGATCTGAATCGAACATCCAAATTACATTAAGTACACGTTTTACCTACAAGTTAATAATCCTTTCACAAGCATGCCACTGCACATAAGTCCTCAATAGCACAGTTGGTATCGATTACAGATCTAACTTTTTTCTATGCAGCGCAACCACAAAGCAATCACTAACTCACATTCATTTCATTCACCACAAAAGTACACATTTGGGACAGAACTCCTATAATATATTATTGAGATTGTTTACTGTTTGCTGTTAAGTACTGATTGAAGAAATTCACAAACAATTTAAAAAACATATCCATTACTTACTGCGCATAAGCCAATGCAAGTACTATGCTGCAAGTCAACCTGACTTTGGATGATTTCAAGGTTTTCTTGCAACTCTTTAACTTTCTGCTCATTTGCTTCTTTGTAATCATCAAATTCCTCTAATTCATCAACCAAAATATCTATCTGCTCCTTGAATTCTTCAATAGTTCTCCTCACTTCGTTATCGCTTCCTCGATAAACGTGGTTGCGTATAAGTGGTGATCTTGATGGGGGTCGCTCTTTATTAGCCATCTGGATCAATCTGCGAGAGGCATATTCCGTTGCTGCATACTGCTCCACATTGTCTCGCAGCTCATCCTGGGCATTCTCTAGCTCCGTCTGCCATTTCTCCATCTTGCGTTCACTTTCCTTACGACTCTGCTCAGTCTTCTCCTTTACCTTCAAATAACTGACTAGTTCCACCTGCACTTGACCCATGCTACTCTGGATTTGTGCAAGCGATTCCTTTACGTCTGTGATAACGTCTTGTTTGAACACAACTTGCTTTTCTCTAGAGAGAACTGCATGCATAATGTCCATAAGTTCACAAGTTATTTTATCCATTGCCAGCTGAAACTCATTTGCCGCTATGTGGTAATGGTCCGCTCGGATTTGTTGTGGAGATAACGAAAGACTTTCAAACGATTTACTCAGCGATTCTTTCAGCTGTAATATTTGCATTGCTTTACCTTCAAGACTTATAGTTGCGCCTTGCTTCTCTCGATCACAGTTGCTGGTGTCTTCGAGTTCACACATCTCCTGTCTGTTTCTATAAAGATTCTGTTGCAATGTCTCGATAATTCTTTCCAATTCGTTGAACTTATTTTCTCGTTCATTCAAGTTGCTGAGAAGAGTTTCCATTTCTTCCATCATATCTTCGATTGCTGCTTGAGCCTCAACAGTTTTCACGCGGAACTCTTCAATGCTTGCTGCACGTAAAATTTTAGGAGGTTTTATGTCTTCCTTATAAACTTTTTTGTAGGAAGCTGTTTTACAGAGATTTCTGGCTCTACAACCGATGATAAAGTTCCCGGGAGAAGCTTTAGAGGCTTTACGCAAACCAGAATGTGCCAACCTCAATAAAGACCGCAGTCGCACAATCAGTGCATTCTTGTGACATATTTCTTCTTCACGTGCTTTGAGCGTCAATGTCATTTCTTCCACTTGCCTCATAGAATTTTCCAGCCCTTTATAACATTCATTTGTGTTGTGTCTCGACAGATCACCAGTGTCCCCTTGCGAGAAACTCACTTGGGAATGAGGCACTTCCGTTAAATCCGGCGAGTTATTAGGATCACTCAAGGCAGACATCTCTCCTCCATTGGTGCCATTCAACATGCTTAAATCTAGTAAACTTTTCTGTTTAATGACCAAGTCTTTCTGAAGTTCTTCAATTAATACTTCTTGAAGGGCAATTTTCTCATCCCGTGACTTCAATTTTGTGATAAGCCTGTTCATTTGATCTTTCATTTCATCAGTGGCAACGTTTTGTCCAAAACCTTCCAAGCTCGATGATTCTGGAATTTGCGATTTGCTCTACAAAAACAAAGAAAGTTTTATGGCAATGGTTCTATAGAAAATAAATACATTCTATACAATTACCCTTGTGGTAAATTGTAAAAAAGCAAAAACGCCAGTTGGAATAGTCGGTTGGAAAATTAATAATTTTTGACCATGGTTGACTTAAAATACAGGTACCTACCAAATACCATATTATGCAATACAACATGCAATAGTAACATGCAATAGTAACAATAGTAACATGCATGTAGTAGTATGAACTGCGATTTTATTTTTTTCCATGAAGGGAATCGAGTCAAATAATTTTAGCATTTATAAAATAAATTATAAAAATACACGTATACATGTACGTGTACATGTGTGCATGTGTGTGGCATGATAGGGAAAAGTCACAAATTGAAAATTTCAAGAGAGATAAATGAGCTCTTGTCATAAACTAATGTCAATTGAAAACTCACCACAATACAGTTTTTCAGTCACAAGCATTTTAAAAGAAAATTAAGCCCAAAAGTAAGAAAAAAAGTAGTTTAATCAATATAATCAATATTACTAACACAACTGCCCATGCACAGGCACAAATAGGCTAAATGAAACAAAAATGTTAAAACCAAATACAATAAAATAAATTACAATAATTTACACAAACACAATAAATACAACGGTGTTGTTAGAGAAATGCAAACATTTGATTCAGATCTACCACCTATGTTTGTCCCTAGAGAAAGCGGCATGTTCAGATGATTCCCATGATAATACATGCAGATATTAAGCGGCTATTAACAGGCTATTTATAGCACCAGTCCTTGCCAAACATGTCCTCTTCATTGCACAATCATGCAATACCCATGCAAATTTTGCCGATTAATGACCGTAATGACCCTTGCGATGAAATTCAGGAGGTTTAAGGAAATCGGATTTTGTCTCCTTAACCGCTCCTACCTTAGCCCGAGACTCGCCATAGGACATCACTTTGAGCTTGCCGAGCTTTAATTCCTTCCTCATCTCTTTGATGATGCCATCTTTGAAGATAATCTGCACGTCTGCTTGCCTGCAACGGTCCTCTAGTTGCAGGCATTCACGTTTCAGCTGGGAAATTTCATCATGCTTGTCCGCTACTTCTCCTGTTAAGGCTGCCTGCTTATCCTTTGCACACTGAACAAAGAACAAAGATATTTAGACTAATTATAATTTCCTTGTCATGGGACTGGATTCAAGAAGCTGATAAATTTGGTTGTAGGTACCTTGTCCATGTCAGTGATGACATTCGTTAGAGCTGCTACCTCCTGCTTCTTGATTTGTAATTCCCGGTGCACGGAGTTAAGATTATCTGTAACTTGTTGCTTGTCTCCAAGCACATAGTCCAGACGATACTCCGTTTCTTGCAGCTGCCGCATTAGTATGAGGATCTCGTTTTGTTGGTCTTCGATCTTCCGCTGTTCCGTAACAGTTTGTGACTAGAACAATTAGAATCTATCTATTATCTTGGTTTGAGCATATTCCTTAATTTGACAAATATGTGTGAAGTGTGCCAACAAACTTACCGCAAAAATTGCACAGAGCTCCAAAAATCAAAAGTGCTGTGTTTTTTTTTCATTTTCATGCAAACAAAAGTTATGGATAACCACTTCTCGTGCTTAATATCTACGTTCATTGTATAACTGTTTTTAATGTAGACCAAGCTCCATGCGGCGTGGGCTTGAAAGACAGCAAGGCGATATCAGAACGACCTACCTGTCCCTAACGTTAAATCTAATTTCTCGCTTCATGTTCTATGCTGTGCCTACAGCGCTTTGTCAACTTCCTGTAGTCTACATGTTTGATATCATGTAACTGTGCCACTGGCCATAAATAGAGGCTATTAAGTGCCGTTAGAAAGATAAGTTTGTAATTACTTGTGAAACTTCTGAAGCTTTCAGCAACAAGGTGTTGACAGTGCAGGATTTCTCTTGAAGATCTTCACGAAGCTCTTGAATTTTCTGAATTAAGCTCATGATTTGTTCATCCTTCAAAGCCATATGTTCCTTCATCGTCTTCAAATCATTCTCCAGAGATCCAATTAAACTAAAACATAGGCACATGGAAATAGTTTAAGTTGGTTTAATTAAGTAGGTTTTCAGTTGGAAAAACAAATTGTACACCTAATGGTTTCGTCACATACAATAATGGAACACCAAATGGTACACCTAACAGTTTCGTCGCATACAGTTTAACATTGACAAGAACTAGCTGCCTTTTTTGTGTAATCTTCTAATTTCCACATACCTATTTCTGTCGGTCATTTCCCCATCTATGCTCTCTTTTTTTCGGTTAAACTCCGATAACTCCAACGCCATTTTTTTCAGTTGGGTATCCTTACACAGCATTTCCTCATGTAGTTTCTTCAACTCTGCTTCTAGAGCTTCAGAAGCCCTGCACCAAAATGACAAGTTCATCAAAATATCTGGTCTCAATATCCTTTGCTACCTAGATGTTTAAGAAGAATGATTAAGAATGACTCACTTTTTTCGGTCTTCGAGGTCCAGCCTGAGGATATCGCAACCACAATCCTCCTCAGTTGTATCCTTGGCCTGCAGGCACAAAAAAAGTTAAGAAACAAAATACCTCTAGGTTCCAATTAAGATTTAGACTTTAGAGAGGCATTTTAAATCCATGCATGGATATTAAAAGTTAAAATATACATATTATTCAGAATCAGAATATTGGATTTGCTATCAGAATATTGGATGTGCCTCATTAAAATAAAAAAATCTTTGAAAAGTCCACAAACTTCCACAATTCATAAGAAGCAACATTTTAACAAGGATTTTTTTAATGACATTAATAATGATATGCATACAAAAATCTTACAAAATTTTAAAACACAATAATGGATAGGCACTAGGAAAGCAATGATACAAGTCTTTAATTAAAAATCACTTATGAAATTTCCTAAAGTAAAAAGAAGGTAACAAGTCTCATGTGTAGGTAGGCAAATGGCACTCCGAAGTAGAGGTATCAAGAGGTTGCAGCACCCAAGTATTAATGGAATCCTGTTCACCACCCCACAGTGCATCCCCACTTTGATCTAATGAAATTTCTAAACAAAATTTAGGCAGCTTTTGTTTAGCAGGCACCAAAGGCAAGCGGTTATAGCCACCCAAATCTGGATAGTGGCATGAGGAGCAGAACTGGCATGGTGTCACAGGTTGAATTTGTGATGCCGAGCAATCACAAGATCTGTGATGTACATTCGGTGAAAGGGATTCTATTGCGCCCATATTCCCATATGATGGCAAACCCACTTGTGTGTTGTAGGATTGACATTGCCCAAACGGTGTGGTTGCAGAGATCGGAGGCCTGCTATTGCGTCTAGTCAACGAACTGAATTGAGTGTTGTGGTATTGATGAGGTTCATGTGGTACATTTTGAGTATAGAGGCCATTTAGATTACTAGGGTGTATAGCATTAGTCGGAGTGCGGCATACTTGGCACGGGACATCACTACCAAGATTTTCAATGTTTGGCGAACTAAGGAAGCTAGTTGTTCTCTGATTACGTAGACCATTGAAAAGTTTATTTGGCTCGTTTAAGAACGGACACGAGGCACAAATATTGCAAGGGGGAATTATGTTACGAGCGTTATGGCATTCACACGCCCTGCAATGAGACATATTTGAGCTGATTTGTGAACTGTAACGGTTACATGGCATCAATTTAATCTGATTATTTGGTAGGTGCTGATATTCATAATACGGTTTGTATGAATTTATTGGCGAAGTAACTGGAAAATTTACCAGCCGATTGATATTTCTGGTAGAATATTGATTTTCTTCACTCAAATTGTGCTGTGGACTTATTTTGTTTGAAAACACATTTGATAATAGTGCGTCATTTTGAGGTAATGATGCCAGTTCACTAACTGTCATGTTCATATTCAATCTGTTTGAACCCCTGTGTTCCTGATTATAACTAGATGGATGGCTAGATAGCAGAGGTCTAATGCTCTGATCGTTGCTTCTACTTGAATGTTGTTCTTCATCAACTGATTGGGGTAGCGAAATTTTACGTTTAGGTGTATTTGCAGCAGACTGAATGCTGCTTCCATTTGATTGTCGACTTTTTTGATTGCTAGTGGCTGTATTAGTCATGCGTGCGTTATCACTTATATTTGTGAATCGATGTTCTTCAGAGGAATTAGGGGAAGTACTCTGAATGTGCGGTGGCAATGAACCTACTTGTGAGCCATATTTTGAACCTATTTGGGACTGACTTTCTTTTTTCGGTGCTCCTGGTACATTCTGTCTGTGAGTGGAAGCTACTTGAGACACAATTCCACCTGAGTTTTGGCGACCAATGCTAGGTGTCGGTGTTTGACCCCATGTTAACCCTTCAATTTGAGAACCAGTTCCGTTTACGTGTTGATCATCCACTTCCAGAGATCGTGGTTTTCTGTGTGTACCTGGCATTTTCTTTCCTCTGCGATTGCCGCTTTCGTCTGATTGTTGATTTCCTTTGCTAGATATTGGCTTATCAAGGTCACTCCCATAAGAGTATTTGAGTTCTTTGTTGTATGCTAGTTGTTTAGTACTTATCTGAGTGTCACTGTCTTTTTGATTTCCTGTGCTTGATTGTGGTGTTGTGTCTTTTGGAGTGTTGTTTCTGTTTAATTGATGATTAACTTTGTTCAAGGAGGGCAAAGGACTAAGTTTCGTTGGTGCCATTTGTCCTATTTTAGATTCACTGGAATTCATTTGATATTCACTTCTATTTGGGTAACCGTAATCTTTGTTGAAAGGAGGTGGTTCCCATCTATTGGGTAGTGTAGGTTCTAATTGGTTGTTACTTTTTCCATAGTGTTGATGTTCTTCAGGAGAAGATCCAACTGTATCACTGGACAGATTGTTTCCTATGTTTCTTGACAGAGGGTTGTTAGTTGGCATTGGCATTATCTGAGTAACACTTCCACTTCTTTCATTAGAATTAAAAGATGGTTTTAGAATTACTCTCAGTGTTGGATTAGTCTGGGTTTGTGACACATCATTTGAAGTTGGCAAAGCTTTTAAAATGCTTTTAGGTATTGAACTCAATTGGGTGTCACTTTCGTTATCTGCATGCAGATGTTCTTGACTAGAATTTGGAGGAATAAGGAGGTGACTTTCTGGCTTTGGATTCAATTGAGTGTAATTTGTATTTGTCTGTGGTTTATCTGTGAGAAAAGAAGATGGTGTCATTAGTTCATTCTGAGAAACTGAGTTATTTTGATCAGGTGCTGCAATTGTATCAGGCAATGTACTAAAATTAGTAGCAGGTAGTACAGAGCTGGAAAGAGTACCCGTATTTGCACACTGACAATTTTCTCCGCAATTTGGTGGCGCAGGTGGCCTCTGAAAGTGATCACTTGGTGAAAATTGATTTGCTTGATCATTAGAAGTTGTGCTAGTTGAATTGGGTGGTAATCCCAGGTGACTGGATGGCACAGATTGCATACTGATTCTATTGTAGGCTTCAATTTCCTTGTTAACAGACAGCAGTGAGGTATGATAGCTAGGTGGCATTGCACCAATATTTGAGACTGTAGAATTGGATGGCATGTTTTGCCCACCATTGGGAATAGACCCAGTTTCCAAATTATGCTGTTTTGTGTTTGCTGTTGCAGGGCTTATTTTAGAACCCGGATTTGAAAAAGTTTGGATGTAGCTCTTATTTAGGTCTATCTTTTCTTCTACGTCAGTGGGTGGCAGACTCTGATGCGTGTTTAGAACATGGCTAGCTTTAGGTAATCCAGAGGAGGTGCTAGAATTGGGTGGTATGTTAACATTGCTTTGAGGGTGGAAACTCAGTGCATTACTTTTTTTATTCTCTTTTAAGTAACTTGAAGGTGAAGAACTTGTGGTAGAGTTACGACTGGTGGGTGCAATTGAACTTGTTTGGGAAAAGCTTTTAAAAGAGCCATGAGGATCTTCATAAGCACCCATCAGGGGACTCTGATCATTGGCAGGAAATCTTCTTTTCGAATAATCAAGTGCTACATTTGAGTTGGGAACGTCAACGTCCTGATAACTAGGTGAAATAGAGTTATCGCGAGTATAGTTTGAAGATGTATTCATCCTACTTTCAGAGTCCTCAAAAGGCATTTCTGAGTTCAGGTTGCCAAGGAAAGACTGCAAACTATGAGCCCCATTGTTAAACCCCGAGTGTGAGTGATCTTCTTTATAAGTACTGTTGAAGCTCCCATCGATTGGTGAGAGCTCACTTATGCGAGTGTCGTTACGTTTAGAATTTTGTTTGGAACTGTGCGAAATGATATTAGGCGTTGATTGCTCCTGTGCAGTTGAAGTGTGCATGCCCGCAGTGTTGCTCCGGTTACCCACCTGGTTTTCTGAGGTGGTTTCATTTGGCTTGGACAACCTTAAATAATAAAAGAGTTTCAGGTAGGTATATTGCTTATCCATAAACTGAACCTACCTAATCAATTACCTATTAACTAAACATAATTTTTGTGATTGCTGAGTTCATGTATTTTCCCTTATCTATTACAACATTATGTTTGAATTTACTTTGACAACCAATAAATTCTTCAGTATGAATCACCTACACCTACTACAGAACATTGTCTTACTTGGAATTAAATGGATGAGTGCCAAAAATATCTTCCAGCGTAACCTCAAAGAAAATGTAGTCATCGGCATTCCAATTGTCGCTTTCTCGACCCTGTTGAATAAGTCTGCAGAGATTTCTAATATCACTTTTTAAATGATCAATTTGGGCTATATCTTCAGCAGCCTATTTGAGAAAAACTTTAGTTAGACAAGTAACTGAAAGTAGGTAGGTAATTCTAATTACTCTATGGTAATAGGTATCCATAACACTATGTGAAATGAATCTGAATTTGCTTACTTGGCCACTCCTGCTTGTAACACTCTGTAACTGGTTGTTGTAATCCTGAGCTTTAACCATGTAACCTCTTGTTGCAATAGATGTACCTTTCAGTTTTTCTTCAATCAACTTCACATGGCAAGCAGTTTCTCGTTCCAGAACCTCAAGAGCACGGACCAATTCGGTATTCTGAACATTGAGATCGGTTACCCATGATTTGAGTGTGTGAACCAGTGGCTGAAAAATCAGGAGCATAGCATTGTTATTAAAAAATCTTCCAAGTCTTATTTTTAAACCAAGGTTACCAGATTAAAACCTGTTGAACCAAAGTTCAGGAAGTAAACGAAAAATACTAGGTACCTAGTCACGGTCTGTGATGGACTGACCACATGTGACTAGGCAGCGATTGCCGCCGGGATCTCTGGCTTTTGGAGATAAATTAAATGCACGGTGCTTTGGCAAATTTCACTGCAATAAAGTGCCCACAATTGAAAAAAAACGCTCCTCAGACACAAGACATGGGGGCCTCAGGATGTTTTGGCGTCCGCAAACTTGTAACACCACCGACAGATAAATAGGTTCTACCTTACTAGTAGCACTAGTAGGTGAGTAGGTAACCTACCTACCTATTGACAACGGTTCTACAATATGGTTCACGATTCCAGAACCATTGCCAACGGATATCTATAATATTGAAGTATTAAGTAGCCACTAAATAGGGATTTGATGGACAATGAAGTATTGAAAATAAAATGCCAGCAGGCTTTTTGGTTGCTTAAAGGCAGACTGCTTTAGTGTTGTGGCTAAAATGCACATGCAGAATTATTTTGAGATAAACTATAAACGTTAAAAAAGGATCTGCTTACATCGTTTGTACTTTGGCCTGTTCTTGTTTCTATATTCCTCACACGATCTTCATATAAACCATTCAGTTCCGATATTATGTTTAAAGAACCAGATTCACCACACGCCAGTGCCATGCAATCATACTGATGATACTCTGATCCACCTGGTTGAGCCGATGGCGTAGCTTCAGAGTTGTTGTTAATCATTTTGATTATTTGATATTAAAACCAACAGAAATTTTTGGCGTGATCAATGTATTAAAACGTAAGTTGAAAATTACACCCTAAAAATATATCCATGACATGACAGACATGGCAGCCATCCTTGTTGTCATTTGTCGCTCGAAGCAGTGCGTGCGTGTGCGGTGCGCTGTGCACTTGATGTTTTTTTGGTTAATTGTTGGCGCTGTGAGTTCAGCTGGTGTCACCAAGATGTCACCACTTGTAAGAGATGGTGAGCGGTGAGAAGTACCAACATGATGGCAACCTACAAGTAGTTCAAAATCGTTGAATGGGTAACTTTGAAAGATATTTAAGTTGGCAATCCGCCGCACAGTGTTTGATTTTGCAAATGGTGAACGTCGGGGGTCGGTCTTAACCTAACGAAGTTGAAAAAAATCTACTGATTTATCGCGACAAGTAAATATATTTAAACTTTTGGTTGCTTATTTCACCGTTTTTATTCAAAAGTATTCATTAGTTATATATCTGCAAGCATGTCGAAACAAAAAAGCTTCGATAAAGAGGAAGTATCGTTGGGAGATACCACAGGTGATAGAAGTAAAAGGACAACTAAGAACAAACACAGCAGCTCAGACTCCTCGGATTCTGAAAATGAAAAACCGAAATCGTCTGCTAAGAAGCGTAGAAGCGATAAACATCGCGAGGATCTTGATGGTAGTAGGGAACGAGAAGCTTCTCCGCCAAAGTCTCGAAGAGACCGACGTGCCTCCTCGGAGGTTGACAAAGGATGTAAAAGTCCAAACGATTCGGATGGTCAAGAGAGGAGGCATCGGTCATCATCTAACAGGCATCAAAGGTACTGGGGAAGAGGTGACTCCGAATCACGTAGTTCCCGCCGCAATAATGATCGATATTGGAACAAGTACCAGTCTAAGGACGAGGACCGATCAGTAGGATCTCGTTATTATGGTGATAACACGTCTCGTGAAAGAAAACGGGATGATAAGGAAAACTATCAGAATAAAAGAAGGCATGATGGAGAAGGCAATCCTGAACGTCGGGACGATCGACGCAGTAAAACTAATCGGTCACAGGACAAAGATGATAAGTCTACGGCAGAAGCGCAATCGAATCAAGAAGAAAATCCGCCTCCTCCTAAGGCACCTAAAAAGGTCATTGATATGCTCACATCAAAAACTGGTGGTGCTTACATTCCACCAGCTAGGCTACGCATGATGCAAGCCCAAATCACTGATAAGTCAAGTGCTGCTTATCAGAGAATATCCTGGGAAGCTTTAAAGAAGTCAATTCATGGGCATATTAATAAAGTGAATACTGGAAACATAGGCATCATTGTGCGTGAGCTTCTCAAGGAAAACGTTGTTCGTGGGCGCGGTCTTCTCTGCCGATCTATTATTCAAGCACAAGCGGCTTCAATAACGTTCACTCACGTCTATGCTGGTCTTGTGGCGGTCATCAATTGCAAGTTTCCTAAGGTGGGAGAATTATTGCTCAAGCGATTGATAATCCAATTTAAACGAGGCTTCAAACGCAACGATAAGAGCGTTTGCATTTCGGCGTCCACATTTATTGCACATTTGGTCAATCAGAGAGTCGCACATGAAATTCTGGCATTGGAGATTCTCACCTTGCTTGTTGAGACCCCCACCGATGATTCAGTGGAAGTTGCTATTGCATTCTTGAAGGAGTGCGGAAGCAAACTTTTGGAAGTATCCAACAAGGGAATCCTTGCCATCTTTGAGATGCTTCGAAATATTCTACATGAAGGTCAACTGGAGAAGAGAGTTCAGTACATGATTGAAGTTATGTTTCAAGTACGAAAAGATAATTTCAAGGATCACGAAGCTGTCATAAGCGATCTGGACTTGGTCGGAGAAGACGATCAATTTACGCATTTGATCACACTCGAAGATGTAACTGATCCAGAAGATCTACTTAGTAAGTACAACATACTTGCCTAACTAAAAATTTTGCTTATTGTTTTACAAGGTGGCTATTTCAATACTTCAATACACAATTATCAATTTCAGATGTCTTCAAGCTTGACCCAGATTTTGAAGTGAATGAGGGAAAGTACAAAGCTCTGAAGGAGGAGCTCCTGGATGAGGAGAGCAGTGGCGACGAGAGTGGATCTGGTTCGTCGGAAGAGGACGACTCGGATGCGGAAAGTGAGAGCGCCAAGCGAGCCAAGGAGGAGACCATAATCGACAACACCGAGACTAACCTGGTCGCACTCCGACGCACAATCTACCTCACGATTCACTCGAGTTTAGATTTTGAAGAATGTGCTCACAAACTGATGCGAATGGAACTCAAGCCCGGTCAAGAAATTGAATTGTGTCACATGTTTTTGGACTGTTGTGCTGAGCAGAGAACATATGAAAAGTTCTATGGTCTTTTGTCTCAAAGGTTCTGCATGATCAACAAGATATTTGTCCCTCCGTTCCAGCAGATTTTCAGAGACACTTACGAAACCATTCACCGTCTAGACATTAACAAACTTCGTAATGTTGCCAAGTTCTTTGCTCATCTTCTTTTCACTGATGCCATATCGTGGGAAGTTCTTTCCTTGATTCGTCTAAATGAAGAAGACACTTCGAGCTCAAGCCGTATTTTTATCAAGATACTTTTCCAAGAGCTCTCAGAGTACATGGGTCTGACCAAACTTAACGATCGAGTCAAAGATGTGTAAGAATCTTTATGTATTTTTTATATGGATTTAAAACAGGTATGGTTTTACAAAAAATATTATTTTGAGTACTTATTATTGTTCCAGAACTCTTCAGTCAGCATTTGATGGTTTGTTCCCAAGAGATGATCCCAAAAACACTAGATTTGCGGTGAACTTCTTTACTTCAATTGGTTTGGGTGGCTTGACGTAAGTAAAACAAATCATTGGTACACTTGCTATATTTTCATTATTTTTTCTGTGTGCAATTTATTTATTTATTTATTTTTCAGCGACGAGCTCCGTGAGCACTTGAAAGCGCAATCAAAGCTGGCAGCTGCTGCAAAGATTGTGCCACCTACTCCCGTTTCAAACAAGAATGTTCCAGATGAATCTTCTAGCTCAGATTCCAGTTCTAGCAGTTCAAGTTCTAGCAGCTCTGGTAAGAGACATCCACAAGACTAATCACTAACCTGTGACTATATTTTGTTGCTTTCAATAATCGCATAGTAGGTAATGATTATTTAAACAATAATTTTCTTATTTTGCTGTTTAGATTCCAGCTCAGAGTCTGAATCCAGTGATGAAGATTCTCGTAAGAAATCTAAGAAAAGGAGCAAAAAAATGAAGAAGAAAGCTCCATCTAAAGCTCCGATAAAGAAAGCATCACGCAATAAGAAAAGTAGGTCGCCTCTTCCATCCAAGCACAGAAGCAGTAGAAGATAATCACCAACATTCTAAAGTCTTCATCTCACCAATTATAATAACCAATTACAATCTGTTGTACCAATAATTAAAATGATTATTTTCTTATAATATGTTTCCGTTGTATCAATTTGAAGTATACATTATGTCTTACTGGAAGTAAATATTTTTTCTTTGAAATACTAAATAGTACTTACTTGGATTTGTTTTAAATGTTTACCCCACCCCATAGCTCTGCCACTCGACTAGCTATTTTCATTACTTTTTAAAGTATGGCAGATTCCTATATTATAATGATAATTGATAAGCAACGCAAAATTTTTTATTGCATTGCAAAAAGTCATTTGTAATTGTAAATATATTTTTTCCTGTCTGTGTGTGTGAGGTCCAAAATTCTTTTGAATATTCTCAATTTTCAAATATATGTTTAAACTAGGTACGGCCAAAAGTTCTCAAATTTTTTTCACTAAACTTTACATAAATGAAGTAATGAAGCATTTATGAAATTTACAGTCCAGTAATAACCAACTTTTTAGTCTCTTTATTAATATTGTTGTGGTTCTCATGCAAAACTCGGTGAAACTAGTTTTGAAATGGATTACACATTGGCCTTCTGTTAACAAAGTTCAGACAAAACTTTATTATCTGCTTCAAACTGCTCTTTTCATCTCCAACTCAACAAAAATTTCTTTTGCGAAGCCCTGGTATGTCGTCGGCACATACAGCGTGAACTTGCCAAGTCACCTTTTCACAAAAACGAGTTTATTACGCCATTAAATCCATATCTGTCTATATTCTACAGTGTGCCAAAGTTCAGAAAATCAAATCAAAATTTGCAAAGTTATAGGCATTTTAAAATTAATTCTAGTGTAGTGAGTTTTCACAGTCAAATGGGTACATACCATTCAAAGGAAGAGAGCATGCCACTAGGTGTTCCCCAAGGAGCGACCATCTCCCCTTTACTATTCATCCTCTTTACGAATGATCTCGCTAAGTTAATAAGTGTCGGGAAAATAACAACTTATGCTGACGACACAACACATCTCGTAGGTGAATATACAGAGTCTAGTAACCCAGTGTGTAGAAAGGCCATATCCCAAATGGTCGACTGGAGTAGGTCAAATGGTCTGAAGCTTAATTGCAAAAAAACAGTGCTAATTGATTTTAATTCAAAGGCAAAATCTACCGATAATGATACAAGCCCACTGTTGTACCTAGACGGGAAAAGTATTCAGGTGTTAAATGAAACAAAATTCCTTGGAATAATAATAGACAGCAAACTTAGATGGGAGGCGCACATCAATAAAACTGCCCTTTCGGTGGCATCAGGATGCTTTCTTGTGAAAAGAATAATGAAAACCTGTGACCATTCCTCGGCCAAAGCCGTATATTTTGCATATGTTCATTCGAAACTAGCCTATGGCATTGCCGTCTGGGGGTCATCGCCTCACGCCTCAAAGCTATTTACCCTTCAAAAGCGTGCAGTCAGGTACCTTGCCAATGTAAGCTTTGACCCTACCACACCTGGGGTTTACTATAAAGACTCGTGTAGGCCTCTTTTTCAAAAATACAAAATCTTACCATTGCCTTGCCTGTACATATTCAGTATTATTATATATGTGATAAAGAACAAACAAGTATCTGTAAGAGTGGAACCCCACGACTACATATTAAGAGGTAATAATGATATGTTTTTAATAGCTCCTAATGGTAATGATAAAAGTCCTGTCTCTTCAGGGGTCCGTATCTTTAATAAACTGCATTATGTTTTAAAAACTAGGATAAAGAATGACGACTTCTCCACAAAACTCATGAGTTTTCTAATAAACAAATGTTTTTACTCTTTGCAGGAATATTTTAATCAATGACATGTATTATTGTATACTATATAATAAGATGACCAAACCAATATTACTTGATGTAATCAATCTGGTTAAAACAAATAAACAAATAAACAAACAAGTATGCCGACAATATATTATAGGCTAAAATGTTGTTTCTATGTTATTGAACATCGGTGGTGCTCAGCCTGCAGGCCTGATGTGGCCTGGCACTGAAAATTTTGAAGCCCACGTCCAATTTAACTGTTACATTTCAAATACCATACCATATCTTTGGGACGTCCCTGGCCCAAAATTTCCTAGCCGTATTCAGTCAAGCCGGTTTTTGTCAAATTCCCCTTAGCCTTACATTTCTTTGGTACAAAAATGTTTAGCACATTTTGAGTATGTGTTATCAAAAAAATTATCCCAAAAAATGGAAAACGGATATCTAGCGGCGACACAAAGGAGAGTTTGTAAGATTCATAGCAAGTAATCCATTTTGAGTTTACTAACGAATGTGTGCCAATGCACACCTATGTAGGCCCACTACGCTTTCGATACTTTCGATTCTAATACGGTTCTAAACACTTTAGCTACTAGGTCAGCTAGATTGACAGATGTAGATCATTTTGAGGGAGAAAAGGAGAAACTTAGAGTCATTTTTCAACGAAATGGCTATAAAGTCAAGGAAATAAGAAGAGTACTTGACAAAATGAACAGGTTAAAACAGGAGGAAGTTATGGGGGTTGGTACGGAAATAATAGAGAAAGGAATTACTGAGAGCGGTTTAGATGAGATCAAAGCAATAGCAGTTTTTCCATATGTACCAAAAATAGGAGAGAAGATTAAGAAAGTATTGTCTAAGAACAGTATTTTTACAGCATTTAGAGCAGACAGAAAAGTCAGTTCAATGATCAGACCAGTAAAGGATCAAATCCCGTTGGATTGTAATGGGGTGTATGAAGTTATAGTTGTGAGTGTGGGTGTGAGGTGTGTTGTGAGTTGTGAGTGTGGTTTATATCGGGGAGACAGGGAGAAAAATTAGTACAAGAGTAAAGGAACATGAAAGACACATAAGGTTAGCAAAACAATCAAATACACAGGGTAGGGTGACCAGACGTCCCGGTTTTCCCAGGACAGTCCTGGTATTGAGGTCCCTGTCCCGGCGCCCGAGAGCCATCACCCGGGACGCCTAAATGTCCCGGTTTTCCAGTCATTCCATTTTATTAGTTTTATCATTTTAATTTCAAATAATTTGTCTCCATATAAATACTATCTTTATTAATTGTTGTGTAGTGCGTTTTTCAAGCAATTATAATATGCTGTAGTTTATAACAATAAAACACATACTTGGGTTTGGAGTCTGAAAATGGGAGCATGGGAACTGCAAAATGAATCTCTAGAGTTCCTTTCACGCAGTTTACGGGAAAAGCTATTGGAAATCACAAAAAATCAGTGATAAAACATGATATCAGTATCGAGTTTTGGCCCATGAATTGCCTGAATCGCGTAGACGCGACAATTTACGAACTAAGCTCCCCCGCCCCCCCCCCCCCCCCCCCCCCACAACGTCCGGTAAATTCGACTAGATTAAATCATCAATTAGGGAGTAGGGGAGGAAGGGGGGGGGGGCTCATGTTATTTTTAACAAGGCGCCGTTTCTGCACACTACGGCCCCAAGTGTATGGGTACATCGCCCCCTCCCCCTAGCCCCACCCGTAAGAAAATGTCCCGGTTTTGGAGTTTGAAAATGTGGTCACCCTAACACAGGGTGAAAAACAAAGACATTTAAACCAATCAGCTTGTGCAGAACACGGGAATGAGTTTCAACATCACATTCAAATAGATAAGGTCAGAGTATTGTGTAGGGAAGAAAATAAATTTCTTTACACTAGGAAAGTCAGAGACGCACTATAAATAAAGAAACAACCTAATAATTTCAATAGGGATGATAGTTTTCAGCTCGATAGGGCATGGGGAACAGTGTTGCAATATAAACATAGAATAGAAGATATAGTAGAAGCACAGGTAGAAGAGGTCGAAAAACAGGGAGCCGACACACAGGATAAGGGGGAAAATGGGTGGGCAGGTAGATTAAGGAATCAAGTATCAAAGGTATAGTTTTTGTTCTTTTGGAAGGTTAAATTTAAAAGGCTTTGAATAGTGGGTTTACAATTCTTGAGACAGCATACGTTATGCGCTAGATTTTACTTTTTCACATCACATTTGATAAGATAAAAAGACGACCATGAATTATTGCCCTTTTCATAATTTTCAATATTGATTTAGAAAAATTGGTTAGGTTTCTCGTAAGGGTCCAAAAAAAATTATTCAAAAAATTTTTGAAACATTATATTTGGATTTTGACAAGAGCATTAAAATTTAGGAAGCTTAGTTTAAAAACAGTAATTGTTGGTTCTTTTGTTCATGTTTTAATGTCAGTCAAGCTTTCACCCTTGATAAAGTAACAAGTATGTAACGAAACGTCGGGAAACCAGTGAGACTTTTGATTTAGCATTCAAATCCCAGTTTGAAATAGTTTTTTTCAAAACTAGTGCTAAAGTTAGGATATAGTAGACATGAGTCTATGAAAATTAATAATCTGGGCTAAGTCTGTCATATTCTAAAGCGTGTGTGTTGCAAATCCATCTCGTTCTCAGCCTCAGAGCATTTTGGCTCCAATTAGCCACGATGGGCCCATCCCACGTGCTTGAAAGCGAGGAAAAATCGTAATGTATACTGGCTACAAGAAAAGACTAAGAATGTGAGTTCAATGTAAATACGTAACCAACTTAGTCAAGTCAAGCTTTGTTACATTACCTTTTCAAGGGTGCAAAGTCCCAAATTATTGTACACAACATAGAATGTCCCCTAACTTTTTGATACCTACCTATTGTTTGCCAAACTTGTTTCCGTGTCCCTAATAATCATTGCATATGACCCTAACGTGCAAAGATGCTGTAGACTCTTTTTATTATTAACAACACTATCTGTGAAAATGGATTTGTACAATGAAAATTATTTCTGCTAAAATAGGTGCAACGAAACCTGGGATGAAACTGGGCACATAATAATAAGAGTAAAAAGTGGGAGGGGGGGGGGGGGGGGGGGGGATTTAGCCCAAACATTTTCGAAATTCAGATTGGGTGGCGTCTGAAGATACTCTTCAAGCCCATGGGGCCACGCCAGCAACTTTGCTGAAATGCTAGTCTTAAAATCTGCCCCAAGGTGAAACTGTGTTAAGTTGCACTTCTAGTCGTACTTCACGGTGTAGGTAGAACTTTGAAGCTTTGACTTGTTCGTGTAGTCATCCCTTTTAGAGCATTATTTGAACGTTATAATATGTAGATAATAGTCGCATTGTTTATAAAAATGTAAATACTTTATTTGTTTTGAATTTGGTCGCGCCAGTCTTTTGTGACGTCAAAAAGAGACAACGCACGAATACAGTCCAAGAAACTTCCGTCGAATGCATAAAAATAGTGCGATGCATAAGTCCTTTTTTGGTCAGTAATATGTAGTTAAGATATTAAAAATGGATGATGAAAGAAATTTTAATATATTCTCTCTATATGTATATGGTTAAATGTAAAAACCTGCAACGAAATAAAAATATAATTGAGTAGTAATACATTGTTATGTCGTGATGTGTCCACTGAAGGATGTGTGGAGGAGGGTGTTGCGCTGCGCGATATATTCTGTGCTGGAAAGGTAAAGAACGTCGCTGTGCGCTTGACTTTGTTCTCGTGGTCAAATACCAATATAAACGCCTGTAATTAATAATTAATTCATTGTTATTTTGTGACTGGAGTGCGTTGAAGTGATCTAACTGATCGTATAGGGGGTGTTTTCTACCAGTTAGTTGCAATTCATCATTTTTGTTGAGGTGAAGGTAGGTCTTGTTATGGTCGAATTACCATTCCGAGTATCAGTCACTATTAATGTGTTGCTCACAGGATGCTGCAGGTTCATGTGGGTTTAGTTATTTAATCACCAGTACAACGATAGATTTCATGCCTTCTTTATTCGTTAAACATGTAGCAATTATTACATCGTTTTAGAAGCATTTCCTGGTAATACCAATGCAATTAAAATTCCTAACTGTCAGAAAAATATGTTGCCATTGTATCTCCCATCAATGTCAGCTGACAGCTATAATCTAGAAGCAACTTATTGAAAATGGTACTTAGTAGGTCATCACTCATCGGTATTTAAACAAGGTTTTCTGATCTGTTGCTGTTTTATAGGTGGGGAAATAGCTTGCAATGGCTAATAGAGGTGGTGCCCAGAGACCGAATGGTTCGTCTCAGGGGAAGATCTGTCAGTTCAAGCTTGTGCTGCTCGGAGAATCAGCTGTAGGAAAGTCAAGTTTAGTATTAAGGTTCGTCAAGGGACAGTTCCATGAATACCAAGAAAGCACGATAGGAGGTAAGGCGCATATTTGTTTTTGCTTCGGTCTACTAGGTAGTTTGTTTTAATATGTGTGACAAAATATAAATGCTTTGCCCACTCTATAATGCTAGTCTATTGTTTGCAGCTGCGTTCCTTACTCAAACAGTATGCCTCGATGATACAACGGTTAAATTCGAAATATGGGACACTGCAGGTCAAGAGAGGTATCACAGTCTAGCTCCTATGTACTATCGAGGAGCACAAGCGGCAATTGTTGTGTATGACATAACAAACCAGGTTTGTGTTCAATATTTTAAATTAATTTCCAAAGCAAATTAGTTCTGAATAATTTTTACATAGTTTATTGTTATTTAAGGTCAGCCTTAAGCTGGAATAAGATACAGTAAATATTTGATATACATGATTTTAGATTTAATATTGAAGGTGCTCTACCATTACTTTTCTTGTGACTTCAATCGAAAACATAACATTTTAGGATACTTTTGGACGTGCCAAAACATGGGTAAAGGAACTTCAGAGGCAAGCGTCACCGAACATTGTGATCGCGCTAGCGGGCAACAAAGCTGATCTAGCCAACAAGAGGATGGTGGAATATGATGAAGCACAAGCATATGCTGAAGAAAATGGTCTCCTCTTTATGGAAACTTCTGCAAAAACAGCTATGAATGTGAACGAAATATTTTTAGCAATAGGTAAAGTGTAATTCTATTTAGTTTGACCTTAAAGGTTTAGGATTACCAACCAAATGTCTGGGAACTGAGAAGCCATAGGTAGCTGTTGACATTGTAGGTATTCATTTGAACACACCAGTCAACCTGGTATCTATGATGCTAAGTCTTCAAGTATCTTCAATCTATATTCTGCAATCTTTCAAGTAATTACCTATTATCCTGGGTCCTTATAGATATTGAATTTAGAAAATTAAGATTAAGGAAAAAAGAAATTTAAAAATTGAGGAAATAAAGTCTATATTACCAATAAAAAAAGCCAATCCAAACCATGATCAATTGCATATTTGGGCTGATATGGCAGTAGGGACTGAGACTTGGTATTAAATTAGGATATCATCTACAATACTGTTTTGCAGCTAAGAAACTTCCTAAGAACGAGCAGGTCCCAGGGGCTGGCACCAGTGGGCAAGGCCGGCGACTTGTCGAGTCTGAAGGGCAACAAAAAGCGACAGGAAACTGCTGCAAGTGATCCCTCTACATCACAATCAACAATTTTATCAACCATGTGAGTCACTCACCACTTAATACTGGAATGGATTCCTTTCTTTGTCGGTGGCTTTTGAGGATATTTTCTGAAAGCTCAACAAATTCTTCAGATTTTTGCTACACTAGAATTAATTTGAGTTTGCCACTTTCTGGGGATGTCATATCATAGAGTACCATACCAAAGAGTAAAATGATTAAGTTTGTATCATTACCATTAAAAATGGTTTTTATCATGATCATCATTTACCATTTTACTCTTTACAAATCGTAATGAGTCCAATGCTACTTCGAAGTCCACCAGGCTGTGGTAAAGTAAGGCTAACACATCTGTTGCTAAAGCCGATGACAGTAGTGATCATGGGGCAGTATCTTTCATCACTACTCTGATAGCATAAGAGTCGGCAACAGTCTTTGTTTTATGCTGGACCAAAGTACCTGCGAATCTGAAAGGCTGTTGATCATTTTGAATATTAATTCAGCAGCATACAATAGACTTACTGCCAAGGTGAAGGTTAACTGACCAAGCACAACATTAAACATTCCAGCTATATCTGGCTAGGTCATTGTTTATTTTATTTTAAAGAACCAAGTTCAGTAACTTACATTTCTGAGTCATCAATCATACAATTTTTGCTAATTTGGATTAACGGATGATCCGGTATCAGTATACCGGGTAAGCCGGTACCTATCTATTATAGGTACCTACTCAATCGATATCATTTTCTGGTTTGCTGCACTGCTAGAAGATTCTTATCTATGTGTTGCGTGTTTTTAATAGCTCAATTATATATATATATATGTTGTTTTAAGTTTTCACAGCAATTAGTTTTTAAAAAAGACTTTTGGATAAACTGTGGTGTTTTATTTTTCATTTTCCCAACGTTTCGACCAAATTGTTTGGTCTTTCTCAAGGGTCAATCAATGAACTACAAAAAACAAAACATTGGACAAAAGGTATACCAAATTAATAAAAATTATAAAAAGGTATACAGTTTATCCAAAAGTCTTTAAAAAAAAAAAAAAAAAAAATATATATATATATATATATATATATATATATATATATATATATATATATATATATATATATATATATACTCTAGTCTACCTGGAAGTTTGCATTCCTGCTTCCGAAAAAGATTATCTTGCACGATCTCTCATGCATAGCTTTTGTTTCTAGGTTTGTCATTCTTAGCTAGGAGGGCAATATTCTGGCTGGCACATCGCAGACTGAGAGAATTCCGGCATTTATTACGGCTGGAAACATTCCTGACGGTTGGAATCAAATTAACCTCCGCATGTGAAACAAAAAACTCATTTCAGTGGCAAGCAATCATAGTGATTACTTGCCAAATAACTTGATACAGTTTATCAGTGGCGATTGTTCATAGGTGAAATAAGTGTAATAATATGAATAGTGGTGATGATAATATAAAATGTTCTACGTACTTGATTTATTTTCGAGTCGTGGAATTGCATATGAAGAATGAAGAACGTCTGCTACTCCGAATGATCGTACGAGATGATATAACGTTGGCTGGTTTTTGCGCTTGGCTCTTGCAAGGCTCTCAATATCTGGTGGCAAATTGTATGCTTTAGACTAAAGAAGATCACATTTACAAATGTGTTCCAAAATGATCTGATCATTACAAGTTGCTAACGGATATTGTCAAGTTTCTTACTGTATTTGATATAAAAAGAAGTGTTTTACTGTTTTACCCAGTGCAGCTTTTTCTTAAACTATTGTAGCAAATTCATTCAATGTTTGGAACATATTTCTGTGTCTTTGGTATCTGGTGTACACCCATGAATGCAATGTTTCTAACAAAATGCGTAGTTATTACAATATTATGATTAAACTACTGTATGCTCACATGGTCCAACCTCTAATAGCTTGTATATCATATATCAATATGATTTCTTACAGTTTACAATATTGAATGTTATTATTAAATACTTATTATTATATGTATATTCATGCTGGTACCTAGGCGAAATTTCAGTCAATTTTATTTGTTTTCCTCAAATGTATAGCACATGATTATTGTGTACATGTACATTTTGAATCGAGTTCTATCAATTGTTTATTAAATAATAAGCTCAGATTATATTATATAAAATAAATTAGATATCATCATATATAATATTATATTGTATGGGTGTTAAAATAATGCTACCCAGCCAATTCAAGCACTGTATTATACTTATTGGAAATGCTTGCTCTATCTTTCTGTATGCACAGAAACACTACAATTGTACAGGATGAAATTATAATGAAATAAAGTTAATAGTATCAAATTATAAATTATAAATATTGCAGAACAATTATTATCAGCAAACTGTGGAACTGCATTGCATCTAAAACCTTGACGAGTCAAAATTTCCTTAACTGAGCTAGCGCAGATTAATGACTTTTGGGTGATGGGTGCTTGTCTTTCTTACATAGAGAATTTTATTGCCTTAACCAAAGATGCAAGTAAAGTAGGTACCATATAATATTCTAGATTGCCAT
Source organism: Nemoura dubitans (assembly GCA_921293005.1). Lineage (NCBI taxonomy): Eukaryota > Metazoa > Arthropoda > Insecta > Plecoptera > Nemouridae > Nemoura > Nemoura dubitans. The sequence goes on from OV121074.1 coordinate 19,502,956, forward strand.
TTTCCATAGGTATCTTATCACCATAGTAATTTGGCATGAAGTTTTTACTGTTTAAAATATTTGCAATGAATATGAGAAAGAACAGTGGTGTGCCAAGTGTAGAGGGAGGGGCCAGGAACGCTGGTTAGACGGCCCTTGAAATAAAAAATATCTAGTATTATATTTTCTATAGTCTATACGAGCTTATTTACATAACGTACCTTTGGTCTATACTCTATAGGGAAGAATAGGGAAGACTCTATAGGGACTGCAGTTTCAATGCAACAATATTACAAAAATAGGCCACGACCCTTGTTTTCTGAACCGCTCTTTACTAGCTAAGATAAGTGCCGAGTACAAACAAACTCAATACCATAAACCCTTGGTTGTTACGTCATGAAAGCAGCAATCGTTCGAATGGTTTTACTTTTTATGGAGCCTCTTCCTACCACACAATGCTTTTGGAAAGGTATGATGTTGTGAAGAAAGTAGAGATAAATAATTGGGGGCTTTCTTATCGGTAAATTCTTTATTCTTACTATAATATTGGCACTATGCCATAATCAGATGTGTTGTGGCATTATCAATGGTGCCATCCTTCATGCTTGGGGTCCATTCCAGTAGCCCATAGATATGTAAAGAAATATCCACATTGGCATTAATAAATTGAAAATATCGTATATGGGATTTAAGATTTGACGTCACTCAAATTACAAATAGCTCCACATAATCGGCTGCTCCACTGCTCTGTAATGTACGTACCTACCTTCTATTGGAGAGAGCACATTAGCAACTTAATTAAGCCAGCCAAGTGAGGGGAAATTGTAAACATTCACTATCTACTTTGCATTCCCATGGTTTAGTTACTTATCAAGCTTGGGCATCAACACCTTTGCAGCAAGCATACAAATTTAAAGTTTAATATTTTGCTGGTGCAAGTAGTACAAAGGTAGTAAGCAGCCATAATTGACGCACCAGGGCTTTGTTACTTGGTGCAGAGGTCCTTTCGACAGATTAAAATAAATTACTACTAGAAATTGGCAATATAGTGATGTATTTCTATAAAACATAATTAGTACAAGCTAAACTAATATTAAATATGCTATATTGACCGATATAATTTTGTTAGTAAATTTTAAAATGCATTAGGTAACCCATTGACCAGTGCTAGATTTAAATGCAGCAGAAAAATATGCTTATGGAAGCCATTAGGTTTGTCATTACAAGATAGAAGAAAACTCCTCAAAAAAGTATGAATCTAATTGAAAATTATGCATAATGTTAAATTGCAATTACAACATAATAATTAATGAATAATAATAATCTGCATCACCATAATCAGCATGTAATTCTAAGGAAAGTATCCCCTTTTCTTTTGTGGCACAAGTACCACATTGTTCCTTAATACTAATTATAATTAAAAACTTACTAATGTAGAAAGACAATAATATTGTGGAAATTTGCACCTTTCTACGCTTTATGATGGTTCATGACACGTAAATTTTTACACTTTTCCCGTAACTGCTAATCAATCGCTTAGAAAATGGAAGAATTAAAATCAGACGCCTTCCATTTAAATTTGTTCTCGTGCTTACTCGTCGCTTGACATTGGCAGTTGGACCTCCTTTGGTAAACATTCTGATAATTCACTTAGTTTCGTAGCCTTTCTTTTGATGTGAGATCCGGAACAGACTTCGTTACGACATTGGACAAACACTATCACACAGATTATCACACACTTACCCAGGAATTATTGTGCCTGTTGGCACATTTGGACCTAACTTCACAAAACTATAATCTCTTTAGAGAAAAGTGATTCTTGAAAAATTGTCCATTAAAAAAAATGCGTCTTTATCATCTAGCGTAAACAATGACGTAGGTAAGTCTTGGTGTTAAGGTTTTAAGACAGTATGGCAACACTTCTTCGGGGTCCGCCATTGCTTACGTTATCCATGCTCGACCACTTCTTGAATCCATTGCGCAGGGCTTCGGCAGTGATCTTGTCTTCACAGACGCGAGACATTGCTTCGAGTTTTTGCGCACGCTCCTTGCTTAGTGGTTCGCCCGGAAAGGAGAGCTCGTTGGCTTCGGCAAGCGTTCGCAAATCAAAGTAGTACTTAGCGTAGACACTCGATGGCACGTTGATGTTGAACTGAAGCATTTCGAGGAACTGTCGTTCCAGCTCGTTCCTAGATTCGACAAGTCGGATGCAAAGTTAAGGTACACGATGTATTCAGACAGAGAAGAAACAAAGGCTCGGAGAATGAAGCTATTGCAGTGACTTACATGTCTTCAACAGTGATATCTTTTAAGATCTGGCAATAGTCTACGTTCCACACTGCTTGGTCATCCCAGACTTTAGATGCCAATAAGATTGCTCCCAAGACGATGCGCTTCCAATTCGCAGGTGTGATATCTATCTCGGCGTAAGTAAGTAATCTAAAAGAAATCGAATAAAGATCAGACCATTTTCAGCACAACCCCACAAGTTAAAAAAAATTATATTTAATTATAATATATATTGATGTTCACCTTTCAAGGTAAACAAGCGTAATAATGGCACACTCTGCAGTAAGTTGCGCAGCATTGAAAAGTGTTCGGACAAACTTATATATTTGCCTATGTTCAGGACTATGTGTATCATAATCTTCTGAAACTCCGTCTCTCTGAAATAGAAAAAAAATCATTAAATTAAATGCATAAAATATGTCACTTTCATCCCGTTTTAGCATGCAAAATTTCATTGTTATTGAAAATACCGTCAGAGGGTGGAGTTTCTCATCGAAGATATCGAGCTGCCTATGAGACATTCTGTTTTTGATATGATAGTATATTGCAAGAGCAACACATTTGACAGTATTTTTTAGGTTTGGTTGTGAAACTGTGCTATCATCCAAGTAGATGGTCGAGCAAGAACTACTCTTTTTTAAAGGACGGACATCAACAAGCTGTAACAATAACAAAACCCGTTAGCATTGCCGTTAGGAGGTTTAAAGAGAGCAGGTAAACAATGGTTAAATGACATTAGTAAATTGGCTGAATATTCGTTCAAATAGGTATTGAAAAACAGACTACAAAACTTATGTTAAAATATTACGTACGTGACTTTGACTTCGCTTTCGGACCATGCCATCTAACAAAGGAGAAAGAAACTGATGTAAAAGATGATAATAATATGCATTATTTCTGCAAAAAATAAGTACAGGAAAACTTCACATACTTTCTATTGAGGCCTTTGACCTCTCCATGAAAATTGTTCCTGCTTTGGGATGAAGGGAAGGGTCAGCAACCCAATCCTCCGGCTCACGCTCACTGATGTGCTGGAGGTTGCCTATGCTCTCTTCTCCTTCTGGCAAGTATTCTGGGAATTTGTTGAGATCCTTCCGTCCTGGTGGAGGACTCGAATATGCACAGCAACTGTTTTTATTACCCATTGCTCTTCCGATGCGGTTTTGTATTAAAGTTGGTAGGTAGGGTAGGTAGGTACGACGTAGTTCTGTCCGCCACTTCAAAGACTTAGCAATTGGGTATTATTAAAATTATGGAACTGTCCGCATTGTGATTTAAATATAATTTATAGGAATGTTCAAAGTTGCTTCAGCATAGGTGCCTAAGATAATCTTACTTATAGCAAGTTATATGTCCATGGTCGCAAAACATGTCAGACCAGTGTGCAGGTAGTACTGTCAACCAACAGCAACCAATAAATGCCCTGAAAAAGATTTCAAGTAAATTCAGGACAGTTTTACAAGACGCAAATTAACGTATTTTCTTAATATTTGGTACCCAGAATTATTTTAGTGAGGAATATTGTACTAAACAAATACAGATGACTTGAGAGGGCTACGCCTTCTCCTACAGCCATCAGTTGCAACCGGTGACGTCTTTATTTGACTATTTTTATGTCATTGCAACACTTAAACACAGTCAATCCTTGGTCTGAAGAGTCATACATTGAAATCGGATTAAAAAATTTATTCTATACTTATGTATCTCACATACCTACCTTAAAAACAAGATTTACAGCTACAATACGACATTTGTGGACCTAGCAGCACCCATTTTTCCACAGCCTGCTATATTGGGATCTTGAATTTTAGGAGTAGTGTGCGGTAGCCAAAGCCAAGGCGGTGTCATCGTCCTTTGTCGACTGGAACATGGCCGACACAATGACGGATTGTGACATGGATGTAATTGGCCTAGTGGAAAATATCATTGCGGAAAACAATGAAGAGTGAGTTCTTAGCCGATAAGTTTTTCGTTAATATTTTGCACCATCGAATAATCCGCTAGTGCTAGATTAGTGCTCTCCTCCGTTTTTGACCCGTTTTTTGACACTTGCTGGAGACTCGAGTCTTGACTGCTTTATTATTGAGACCTAGATTTGAACAATATAATATGGACCACTTACATTATTGTGGCGCATATTGAAAGTGAACATTAGCTACATTTATATCCTTGTTATTTTTGTAACTGCATTTATATCCGGATACTACTTTAGGCTTTACTAGGATTGCCGACCTAAGTGTAGGTCAAGTTTGATAGGGCAATCACATTGTGGTCCTAATTAACATGTGCAATTAGTGACACCACATTTGGATTCCTAACAAAATTCGGATGGCACATGCTGTTCTGACTCATCCAGCAATTAACGATATTATCAATCTCCGCAAACGTAAATGATTATTTCGGTTATTGCCTCATGCGTACATTTATAGAGCATCATATCAAGATTAACCTATCACGAGTTTACCTACTGGGGCGTTAAGAATTTAGCATGCCCAAAAGTAGAAATAACCGTCGAAAAAAGAGTAAAAACATGGGAGATGGCGGATCATTTACGGTTATCAGTGTGAGGAAGCCACTGGGTAAACCTTCGTAAGTGGCTGTTTTTATTTACATATTAGAATTTAATTTTAAATTCTTTATTAGGTACCTACCTAATTTTTTATAGATTGGCTTTTTATTCATTTGTTGAGGTATTTTGCAGGTGGACTGCATTTGTTCATTGTATAATATTTTTTACGTTTAAAATTTTTTGTTTTCAGAGCGGCCGAGACCAAGAAAGAACAAGGAAACCAGTTATACAAGACCAAGAAGTATGTTCAGGCCATATCTGCTTACTCTGAAGCTATTGGTATGTGAAACAATCTAATTGGAGCTGGGAATGAGAGTTTTTAAAATGATTGCATTCCTTGGTAAATGTCCAAAATTGGACATTTGAAAAGATGGAAAATTTCTGGAAATTTTCCATCTTATGTGCATTATTCCTTGTAAGTGCAGCTTGTTGGCTAGATTTACCAATAGTGGGGCCTGCAATTTTAGTAATTTTCCCCCCATGGCCTAAAGGGAGCCCCAAAAGAGAATGGAAATTTTGCTTCTGTTGGTCCTATGGTCCTTGTAGAGCTCCAAGCTATCAATCATAAAGTTATCACCTTTTATAAATTAGCATATTTTACTTAGGTACTAGATAGGTATTGTTTCATCATATTTTTTTGATATTACACTGGTACCTAATTTACTTCCAGTCTTCTGTAAGAAGGGAAGTGTAGAAGAGAATGATTTTTTTACCCCATGCCCCCCCATGCCCCCCCCCCCCCCCCCCCCCCAATCACCTCTAATAAGTAGCATGGGATGATAAAGTTTGGTCTCAATGGACTATTTATTACCTACGTTCCGGAGTCAATGTATGTGCCTATAGGTAGGTATGCCTATATGGGCAAAGAAGGGCAATAGTTTTCTTACGGAAATTATTTACCCACATGCTGTGACTAATAAACCATTTGTGTGTGAAGGGATGTTAACTATTGTGATTGGTGGTTACTATTTCAATTTGTTTTTTATTCTTTTTTGTGCTGTATTGCTTTGCAGAACTTTGTCCCAGCAGCCCAGCTTATTATGGAAACCGATCAGCATGCTACATGATGCTCCACCAATACAAAGATGCCCTGGAAGATGCTAGGAAGTCAGTTTTACTGGACCCAAACTTTGTCAAGGTTAGTTTTTCTTACTTTTATTCTTAATGAAATCATTCTAGAGTTTGATTTTAAAAATTGTTATTGTTTAACTGTTTTTTTGTATTCTAGGGATACATCCGGATTTCCAAGTGCTGTCTCACGCTTGGTGACATCTCGGCTGCTGAAAATGCTCTCTCCAAAGCCTCCGACATCGAAGCTACCAATCCAGTAATTCAACCAGAGTTGTACAAAATACAAACAATCAAGCGACATATTGAGGATGGGGAGAAAGCCTATGCCAAAAAGGATTACCGCCGGGTGGTGTACTGCATGGACCGTGTCCTTGAGCAAATTCCTAGCGCCAGGTTTAAGATTCTCAAAGCAGAATGTTTGGCACTTATTGGGAGGTACCAAGAGGCGCAAGAGATTGCCAAGTAAGTATTAAAGTTAAACTAATGTAAATACCTATCTTGTTGGTGTGAACATACTATTTTTTGCAGTCATACATAACTTTTGCCCATGCTATTGCATTTTGCCAAAAATCATCTACCACAACATTCTCAATGAATTGTTACTGCTAATTAGCAGCCACAGATCTACTACCTAGATAGTCTTTCACATGCAGTAAAGGCTGTGAGAGAAAATGGTGCCAGTAGATGTGCTATGGATCGCTCGAGTGCTTGACATCACAATGTAAGAGAGTTAACTATACAGATGAGCAGTTTCTCCATCACGAAATTGCCACGTACGAGCTGTGGGAACCCGTATGATTTCTAGCAGCCTCTTGTCACGGACAATCTGTGTTCTGTGCCTTTAGCATAAACAAACTTTTTGCCTCCTTGCCTATCATAAGACCAGGGTTACTTATTTGGATGATATTCCTTGAATAGAGATAAATTATTAACCAGCATGCATGTTTCAGCGACATCCTGCACGTGGATATGCAAAATGCCGACGCTATCTATGTCCGTGGAATGTGTCTCTACTACGAAGATAACGTCGATAAGGCATTCACCCACTTCCAACACGTTCTCAAGTTGGCCCCAGATCACAAGAAAGCCATGGATATTTACAAAGTAAGGAAAACTTCTCAGAAGTATTGTGAGGCAGACTGGTTTGGAGCTGTAGGTTGTTTGGTTTTGCTCTGATGGGATAGGTTTTTGGTCCTGAAAGACTTGACCAAATGCCAAGGTCTTGTTATAACCAAAAAAATATGCTATCTGAGCAAAACCATGCACACAATATAGTTGCTAGAAGTAAGATCCTAATTGCTTCGTGGTTCAAGAATCTATCCTGATGGTTCCAGAAAAACCAACATGTGGTAGACTTGAACTCCAGAATATTTTCCTCCTGTTTTACAGCGTGCCAAATCCCTAAAAGTTAAGAAGGAGGAAGGCAACGATGCCTTCAAGGCAGGTCGGCTTACCGAAGCATACAGCCTGTACACAGAGGCAATGACCATCGACCCTAGCAATAACCGAACCAATGCAAAGCTGTACTTCAACCGAGCGACCGTCTCTTCACGCCTCGGCCGGCTTAACGAGTCGATTGAAGACTGCACCTCAGCCTTGGCTCTCGACGAGACCTACCTCAAAGCGTTGCTGCGACGTGCCAAGTGCTACATGGACTCGGGGGACTTTGAGGAGGCTGTTCGAGATTACGAGAAGGCAGTCAAGATGGACAGGGACAGAGGTATTTTCTGCATACAATTGTTACCTCATTGTTTGTATGTAACCAAATGACCAAACAACGACAAAATTTGTTTTTGTTTTGTTAGATTGTCTGACATTGGCACGACAGAAATTAAGCACCATTTTAAAATTACTCCCTCAGATGAACAATATGAGTGGATTTGCATAATCTTCGAGGACCCACTGCTGGTAGACACGAGCTAAGAGTTCCAAAAATTACAAGGCATTTCTTGACCCGGACAAAAGGCTCTGTGGGCCTTTTCGAAACCAACTCATTTCTAGCAACGGTGGGTCCTCGAGGAAGGTGCAGATACACACTCCTGCTTAATGTGGAATGGAGTATACCGTGCGTTGATATTCACAAGTAGGTATATTAAATGGCAGTTTTTCAGTGGCCCATGAAGATACTCTCGGTCCATTAGCAAGAATAAAAACAGACTGATTGTATATTGCCAAGAAAATCAGACCTTTAGATGAGCAAAGATCAGTGGGTCTTAATCAGCAAAATGTCATAGATAGTTTGCATTTACCAACAGTGCCAAGTACCCTTCCATAGAATTTCAAATTTAAGCAAGTGTTATGGCCAGTGGCCGTTTTTTTGGGGGAGTGTAACGAAAAGCAATTTGGGGTCCACCCATTCTACATACCTATTCAGGAAAGCACCCTTGGTACACTAGAATTAATTTGAGTTTGCCACTTTGTGGGGATCACATATCATTGAGTACCATACCAAAGAGTCAAATGATTAAGTGTTTACCATTACCATTAAAAGTGGTATTTTTTATTACCATTATTAACCATTTTACTCTTTACAAGTGGTAAAAAGTTAAATGATACTTTACTTCGAAGTCCACCAGGCTGTGGTTAAGTAAGGCTAACACAACTGTAGTTGCTAAGGTACTTTTTTCAATTTTGCAGAGAGCAAGCGGTTGCTAGCAGAGGCCAAACTGGCACTGAAGAAGTCAAAACGCAAAGACTACTACAAGATACTTGGCGTTGACAAGAATGCATCCTCAGACGACGTTAAGAAGGCATATAGGAAGAGGGCTCTTGTATTTCATCCTGGTAAGTTTTTACCATACATAAGAAATGGACTAAAAAGCAATTTTATTCCATACTATGTGGTATGATATTTTTGGATATCAACTGAATCTTTCAACTGAATCTGAATCTGAATATCAAACTAAATCTTTAGAGAAATTAATTTTGTAATTAAGCATTTAAAAAAAAGTGCATTAGTGCCACATGTTGCACAAGGCACAATACAATTTCTCAAGCAGTTGAGAAGTTGCCGCAAAAGAAGTTGTGGCATTCAGGATATTTACGTTTGTGTTGTTAGCAGAAAGCATTACAGCCACAATGTACTTTCATAGTAGGTACTCTTACACTTCAACATTTGTAAATTTTGGAAACTTTGATTTTTTAACTTCCCACTGATTTTCAGCACAGATTTAGTTGTAAAACCACTTTTTGGAATGCAAACCGTTGCTTGTTTTGCCAAAATTTTAAAAATTGGCTTTTAGGTAATCTGTTTAGTTGTTTATTCAAAACTATCATTGATGATCGTAGCGAGCGAAGCAAGCAGAGCGAAATCTTCAATTTCACTACCCCAAAAAAAAGTAACTTTGTATTTTTTTTGTGTGTGTTTGTGCGCAGCCTACAGACCGAACGCCTGAACCGATTTAGATCAAAATTTCAGAGGACCTACCTTTGTTCTCAACTTAGATCCTCCAGGTTTTTGGAAAAGATCGGTTCAGAAATCTTTGAATAAATCAATTTTTACGAAATTTTTCGATTTTTTCAAAATTTTGATTCTCTGTAAATGTCCAAGTTCTTTACATATCTTCACCAAAACTTTTAAACGTGTTTACCTTATAGATATTTATCATTTCTGAAAATCTGAGGACGGTAGGGCTTTCCGATTGGTTTGTATTCACATTTTTGGAGTGTTTTTTTCGTGAATTGACGCCTGATTCAATAATAGTCAGGTTTCCTTCGTTTCGTAGGTTGTTTTGTAGGTTTCGTAGGCTTTGTTGACTGCCATTTTGACCAAGGCATAGATTTGACAGTTCGGTATCAGAAGTTTAGTCAATTTCTTTTATGGAAGTAATTGAAATTCAATCCGCATCAGAAATTTATATCTGTAATCTAACAAGAACCCTCTGGTATAAGTTATGTCTTATGTATTTACGTTATCATAACTCAATGAGTTCATAATTTACATGTTTTCGCTTTCTAACAGCTCGGAGAGAAACAAAGGAAGGTCAAAATCGTGTAAATTTTCAAAGGAAAGGAATTTTTGAGAAGGCAATGATCTGGCATGGTGCTCCATGGCTTTTTTATTAGGTCTTCTGCCTTCACCTTTTTATCTGCAGTTGATCCGCAGTAAATACCTCTATGCTCATCTGCAACGCAACACAAATTGTGTTCGCGAAGCCCTAGTTTAAAAATACATTTATACCAGTTTTGAACCAAGGTGCAATGTAATTTCGCAATGTAAAATCGCGTAGAAGATGAGTGTAGCTGTTTGTAGCAGATAAGTTGAATGCAGACCGTCGTTAACAGCCGATGTGTTAATTAGTATTTCCAAGTTTTTTGCACGCAGTCACAAAAAATGTTTTGGAAAATATGAAAAAAATATGCACTTTTATATAAAGTTCCATATTTTTCCAAATATTCTCAATTTTGAACATTGCAATTTTTTTATTTGAAGGGGATGGGTATAGAGGATCTTCTTGAAAAACACATGATGTCTAAGTTGAGAACAAAAGTAGACACCCTGAAAATTTCATTGTAATCGAAGCAGGCGTTTGGTCTGTAGAGCGCGCACAAACATGTATACAAACAAACAAACAAACCCACTCAAGTGTTTTTTTTACCCAGTAGTAAAATTTAAGATTTCGCTTCGCTCGCTACGGTCATCAGTTAACATGTATGCTTTACTGATTGATATGATTTACTTTCTCTTCAGACCGACATGCAGATGCAACTGACATCGAGAAAAAGGAGCAGGAGCGCAAGTTTAAAGAAGTAGGCGAAGCGTATGGCATTCTGTCCGATCCGAAGAAGCGTGCTCGTTACGACAATGGCCAAGATCTCGAAGACATGGAGGGCATGAACTGCCACATGGACCCCAGCACTGTTTTTTCCAACTTCTTCGGAGAACAAGGTGGCGGACAAAGCTTTAGCTTCAACGGTGCTGGCGGCAACGGGGGTGGATTCCCAGGCGGCTTTGCTTTCCAGTTTGGCTAGTTGTTCGTATCTTGTAAAGCATTCCGTCATTGTGTTTGGTTGTGTTGTCGATCTTCCCTATGTGTATGAAGCCTTAGATTTCTTGCCCAGTGAATGGTGCATACTACTTACTCTAATTGACCACCACTAAAGCTCCGAATCCACGTAGTACTTTGCAACTCACTTTCCAGGGTGCCATGCTTTCTGGTCTCGCATGCATGTGATGGCACATGGGAGGTATATAAAACAGTGTTTAGTCTGATAATGTAATATGCACTTGTTCAAAGAGTAGATTGCCTTACCTTTAATACCAAGGAACTTTAGTACGCGTTGCATTGTACATAAATATATTAACGACGAGACTTCAAAATTTATAATACAAGGACACATTGCTATTCGAAACAATACGTAGGTACTGTCTGGTTTCCAAATGTTTGATTTTGAAAGTTTGAAAGTCTGAAAATTATCATTGATAATTAACTTTTGTCAGATAAAAATTTCTTGTATATCTTAAAACTTGCTGTTCGTAAAATACAAGATGCTCGCAAGATTTTGATATATATATTTCATTTTCTGGTTTTTGGTTTTAGTATTTTGGAATTTTGATAACTAATTTATGTAATAAAACATTGTTACAGATCTGTTCATAGAAAGTAGGATTCAATTTAGACTTCTACAAAATGTTGAGAGGTTTGTAAAGTTTCCATTTATTGACAGTAAATAGTTGATCCTATTAATATTTCACCGTGGTAAATAAATCTTTCTGATCTTCACTGTTGCATACTGACCACGTTCTTTACCTGAAAGAAAAGAGAAATGTTCCAGTTTGATGGTCTATCCAAGTGGGGAGCAAAGTGTGTGAGAATAGGTATAGGAATAGGAAAAAGAATCACAAAATTAAACAGAAACAGAGCAAAAAAACTTTGCCCGTTTTTGTGACGGAATATGGTGGTTATTCACCTGGCTATAAATATAAGGATCTTTGGTTCTATCTGTTAGTCTATTTAAAGAGATAATCTGCGATAAAAATGACATGCCACGGTAATTGAACGTGTCACAGGGTAACCATTCCCAGAATGAGTGTTGAATGCTGGGTACATACTTAGCGCAGCACGTGGGTGGTGGCCGGGATCTGTCGTGGTCGACCTTCGATGGGATACTCTCGAACCTGAAGTAAACGAGCAAAGATTTTAGTGATTAAAGTTTTCATGAAAGAATCTTGTTTCAAAAAAATTAATAGATGATTTTTTTACTTTTTTATCTTGAATAATTTGGCTGTGGAAACTGCCTCCTTATTTACAACTGTATTTTGCTTCTTCAGCCGTAATCCTCGTTTTACATTTTTGCGCAGGAAATTAGCCTTTTCTTTTGCAGGGTAAGCTCTTCGTTCATACATAATTTTTTCCTCTGCATACATTCGAGAATATTCATTTGCCAACAGAAGGAACATGCTGTGGTTGGCTTTTGGAGCCTGTAAGTCGGAAAGAAAGGCTAATTTGAAGATAAATTTGTTTATCGAGGTCTTCCATCTACAGCCTCGTTTCAGAGTAAAGATCTAACAACATTTTTGCTTCCCGTACTTACAAGCATAAACGATGGCACAAATGGTTTGGTGTTAGCAAACTTTGAGGATTTAATGAAATTGGATGGAAATATTGGTACTGCCTTCTCCCATCTTTGCTGCCCCGGCGGTAGCGCCATATTTTGATCAGCTACAAATATTTGGGTAAAATATAAATATGTTATAAATATTTTTCAGATCAAGATCGAGTATCTGACGCAACTGTGCCAGGCAATTTTAATAATAACCAAAGAGTCATAAATTTGGTCATAATAACAATGTTGAAATCCAAAATAAATAATGTGAAAATCATTGTTCCACACGATGATCTAGATTGCCTATTGGATTTTGAGGAAAAAAACTGTGAATTGGGGTGTGAAGATAAGTGGGTGTGAACGGTGTAGGAAGTTTAAATGGTGAAATTTTGGTATGTTTGGCCCTACATTAAAATTTCCATCATGAAATTGGTAATTGTTGTCGATCGTGAGCTTAAAATGCTCATTACAGACATAATTTGATAGTGAGAGATAGTGGTTTTGCAACGTATTTTATTTTGCGTCGATGGCTGGTGGCGGTGAACTGCAGTGCCCACGTTTGGAAGGGGAAGTTTACAGGCGGGCGTGTGCCTGGCGTGCGTCACATGTAGATGTAGGTAGGCGGTAGGCGTCGTTGTCGATCTGACCTGCTGGCTTGATTTTGTTTGAGTAAAGGGTTAATTCTCTTATTTGGTTGAAATTGAAGACACATTAAGCATGGAGCAACCTGAAGATCTTCCCTCAAATGCGGGATTAGGTTGTGCTTTGGAGGCATTCACCGAAGTGGAAGAGGTTAAGTCTCTTATTAATGGCATACGAGTAACCTATACAAACCCATCAAAGTCTGAAAAATCATTTGAAAGATTTATCAGCATACTGAATCTGTATCAGGAACAACCACATCTTTTGGACAGAAAACTTGATGATCTTCTGGCATCTATGATATCCATAATACAAACTGAAAGGGCAGCTGCACAGCTACAACACGAAGTATTTAAATACATGCACATCGTTATGAAAGTTCGCGGCTACAAAGTTGTCATTAACCACTTGCCTCATGAAGTTGTTGATCTCGAGCCAGTTTTACAGCTGTTAGAACTTCAAGATCCAAGTGATCTTACAAGTTGGCAGACAGTTTATTGCCTAATACTCTGGTTATCCATAATTGTGTTTATACCATTTCATATGTCAAAATTGGATAGTTTTGCAGAAGTACAGACCTTAGGAGGACAGCTAACTGTTCGGCAAAGAATACTGAATGTTTGCAAGATCTATTGTCTCAGGTCAGATGTTTGTCGCGTTGCTGCATTGCTTGCGTCCTATTTTTTAAAACGTTCGGATGTGAAGCATGATTACTTAGCACCTTTCGTTGATTGGGCTTGCCTAAAAATGCTCGGAGATGAATCAGTTCTGGATCCATGCGGACCGCAAGCAGCAATAGCTGCGATTCTGAAACATAGCGACCGAGAAGATTTGCTTCAACTGGGTCCTGTATTAGTGAAGACCATCATTAATAGCAACTACAAAGAACACAACAGCGGACTTGTGAGGAAATTTGGAATGAAAATCATTCAGAGAATTGGCCTTACCTTTTTGCCAGAAAGAGTCGCTGCTTGGCGATATCAACGTGGTCATAGGTCTCTTGAAGCTAATCTCGCTGCAAAAGTGGTGCATCTTTCCGAGGGTAAAGACGAGAAGAATATAAACAAAAATATTGACACAGCTGGAGAAGATGAATATGATTTTGATGTTCCTGAAGAAATCGAAACAGTTATAGAAGAGTTAATTCAAGGTCTTCGGTTTTCCGATAACAATAGCCGGTGGTCAGCTGCTAAAGGGATCGGTCGTATAACAAATCGTCTCCCAAAAGACTTGGCAAACGAAGTGGTTGGGTCCGTGCTGGAGCTGCTCAGCTACCGTGAGAAAGATGGTGCTTGGCATGGAGGATGTTTGGCTCTGGCCGAGCTGGGTCGTCGAGGTCTTCTGTTGCCTGAAAGGTTAGCAGAAGTGGTGCCCAAAGTTCGCCAGGCATTGATGTATGATGAATGGCGTACGTTTTCATCTGTCGGCTGCCATGTTCGAGACGCTGCTTGCTTCGTATGCTGGGCCTTTGCACGAGCTTTTGATGCTGACATTATCGCTCCATATGTTCAAGAAATTGCAAGTTCCCTTCTCGTCGTCGCTTGCTTTGACAGAGAAGTTCAATGCCGTAGAGCTGCCTCCGCGGCTTTCCAAGAGAATGTGGGCCGTCAAGGAGCGTTTCCTCATGGCATTGACATTGTTACCAAGGCAGATTACACGGCTGTTGGTGTCAGGTCCCATTCGTTTTTGGACATCAGTGTTTACATTGCTCAGTTTGAAGAGTATGTACATCCTCTCCTTGAACACCTTCTTTCAGTAAAAATATACCATTGGGATCCAACTGTTCGAGAACTGTCAGGCAAAGCCATCTTTAGCCTGACTTCTCGAGATCCTCAGTTCATGGTTGCTGCTATCGGCAAGCTTTGTGTTGACGTCGATTCGATTGAGCTCAATGTGCGCCATGGGGCAGTCTTGGCGATTGGGGAGATACTTCATGCACTTGCGTTTTGTAATGAAACCAAACCTGAAGCCACCTACGGAGATTCGTCTAAAGATGCTGCAATGGATATGGTTTTCAAGAAGTTATTAGTTCTGAAGGGGGAACTAAAAGAACATCAACATTTTCGTGGCATTGGTGGGGAACTCATGAAACAAGCTTGTTCATATATGATCGAAAAGTGCACTTACTCGGGCATGATCATTGAAAAGTTCATGGCTCTTATGGAAGTTTGGATGGAGTTCCTGTACGACTGTTTGCGTGACGATTGCGAGCCCGTTCGAACGCGCTCGGCTGCTGCTCTCTCGGCTGTGTTTGCCCGATGGTACGCTCTAGATTCCCGTGAGGCAGCGTTGACGGAAATCATCAACGCCCGGAAAGGACTAGTCGAAAGCATTTCCGTGCTCTACTCCAAAGAAGTTCTAGTGCATCACGAAATTGTCAGAAGAGGCTTTTCTACTTCCCTTAGTTTGTTTCCAAAACCTCTACTGAAAGAAACGTTTGACGCTGTCTTCCCTGCTTTAATCGGCTGTACGAAGATCACGGCATCAACAGAGAAGTGGGCAGAGAGCCGGAGAGAGTCCATCAGAGCTCTGACCAACATCTGCCGAACGCTGGATGGCGACCTGGTCACCCTGCCCAACAATTTGCATACCATCGAGACGTTGTTTGTGTGCTTCCTGGAAGGCTTCAAGGACTACACGCAGGACAAACGTGGCGACATAGGCGCTTGGGTGCGCGAAGCTGTCATGACGGGGCTGCAAGTACTCGTCAGCCTGTTGCTCGTGCATGATCCCACACATCTGACAGACCAGCGGGTCAAGGCCGTTCTCACAGGTTTGGCGCAACAGTCTGTCGAGAAAATTGACCGTACTCGGGCGCATGCTGGAATTATATTCGCTGGCATCCTACATAGTGATCCAACTGTTCCTCACATTCCTTATCACTCGGAGTTAAAGGAAATTTTCCCCAAGGATTCGTGCGACAATAAAATCATCTGGATTTCAGCTGCTGAAACATTTCCGCACTTCATCAAGCTGTTGGCGATGCCGCCTTTTACCTACAGCATTATGCACGGGCTCGTCCTCAGCGTTGGGGGAATCACCGAGAGCCTCGTTAAAAACTCTAGTTTATCTTTGTTTGCGTATATGAAGTCCATTCAAACCGATCCCGAAGAAATCGAAAGACTTTGCCTGATAATATCCGAGATTTTTCGCGACAACCAATACAACGATAGGGTCATTGTTCCCATGCTGTCATTTTTGGACCGAATCATCAGTTCAAACAGTATCCGAAAAGTATTAGATAACGAAGAATCTAAGTTCGCTCCCTCTATTCTTAATCACATCAGAATAGAAGTGAGAAAATCACGCGACATGAACAAACTAATGGCTGCTGTTTCAGTCTTGTGCCAGTTGATCCAAGTTGCTGGCGACGTTTCTAAACGTTCTCTATTCCAGCTTTGCATCTTTCTCAACAACCGCTTCGTGTACATCCGCAAGTCAACTGCTTCGCGTCTGTACGAGGCCCTCACGATGTATGGAGACGAGAGCGCAATTCCGCTGGAGAACCTCGACGAGGTGATTTCGCTGCTCGGCAGCACCAACTGGGAGGATGAGGTGGCCATGATCAAGCCAGTTCGCAACAAACTCTGCGACTTGATGGGCATCGAAAGACCCGTTCCCATTGCGCAACCCTAAACGCCGGCGACAGATTCGCCTCAGGGGTTACAGGGGCGGTTGGGCTAGCGAGTTTCGACCATACCTAGAAACTTGCGTTTTTTTGTGAATGACATTATTGTGATGCTGATAAAACTGAAATAACTATGCTGTTATAAAAGCAATGCTGGGTCTTTACAAATTTACACTTGAACTGATCATTGCTGGCCATTGTTGTTTTCTATTGGAACTGTTAATTCTTTAACCATCATGCTTATGAAGAATGCACCGCAAGACTGCATGTGCAGAATAGCAGATGATCTAATGGTAGTCTACTCAATAATATGAAGCCTTTTCAAGAACGCACAATGTGTTTCTGATCTACTCCGGTAGCTTAAACAACATTTAAAACAATTAATAATTTGTGCACATTGTGTTCTCACTAATTTCGTCGAAAGCTTTAATGTCAAAAAGTAATTAACTTTACTCTGTTACGACTAATTAATTCCGGTGTGAGAGTTCTGCATTTAGTTTTATATGCTTTATGTAAAAAAATAAAATAAAAATGCTGCTTTAAAATAAATATAAATTTAGTGTTTTTATTGCTAATGTGGCAAAGGATAAGAATTCATATTTTATACTTGTACAAAGAACTTGGCTGCTTTGCAGTTGAGAGTTAATGATGAATAAATTTGAAAATTGTATCCTTGCTTTGAAAATGTGATATGATTTGGATTTTGGGTATCTAAAAATGATTGAAATGTCAAAATCATATTTTCCGAGTTACCTACGTAGGTACCTGTATCTAGATATGTATCTAGGTCCCTAAAATGTCAGTTGTATCAAATAAATTTCCTGTTGGCGGTTCAATACAAAACCGCCAGGGCAAAGATATAATAAAAGTTCTATATTACGCCACAATTGACGACAGAATGTCACCTAATATTGACTCGATTCGTGGGCAGTGGAGTTACCAACAGAATTGGTGAATGAAGGTTGACAATATTTAATTGGTGGGGTGTGTTAGGTGTGGGTAGTCCAGACTGCCAGGCTGTAAAATCAAAGGTAAAATGGTACCTATTGAAAAGGCGTAATTTTAGGACCTGCGAGAACAGTCCACAAGAATAAAATTTGAATGAACGAGTTGAATCAGAAAAAATTAAAATCACTTGGAGAAATTACTTCCCTTTAAGACTTTTGAAGGGGATTTAATGGTATACGGGATGTATGTTAATGAAAAATAAGGCTGTATGCAGGGATTCAACCCGGAACCAAAAAAGGCGTTTTATTTATCGAACCAGAATCGGAATCATTATTAAAACTTTTTAAAGTGGGAACGAGACTGGAACTGTTATTTTAGTTGAAAATGTCGGTTCCTTTGCCGTTCCATAAAGATTCCATAGATTTCTGTAGCTTTTTTGTAGATTTGGTATAATTTTTCTTAAAATCGAATCAGAACTGCTGTTGTAACAGTTTTTGAAGTTCAATGAACCAGATGTGCTGAAGACCTCACAGATGTCAGTCGCCAAAAATTATTTGGTAGTTTTTGGTCAACTTTTTGGTAATTTTTTAAAATTACGGATTTAATGCTGGTTTGCTGGTTTCCCTTTGGGCACCCAGCATCTCATTTGCAGTGGATCGGCTCAATCCGTTCATATTATACTTTGTCAGCTTGCCATTCAGATGTGTGCTGCAATACAACTTTTTTTCAATCGCAGATAACATAGCATTGTGTAAACTAACTTGCGTTCCTATTTATTTCAACGCGTGATTTGTCTAGCCTTTACGATGAGACAATATCATACCTACCTATATTCAAAAGTTATGAGATTGCCGATTGCCTTGGGAATAGGGTTGACACTTGACAACGGACATTGGGGTACAAAATAGATAGGTATCAGCTAGACGTAATACAAATTAAATACAGTGGATATCTGTTCTTACAATAGCATGACACATTATCGCTTTTTAGCGCAGCTTTTTTATTCGGCATGTAACCAACTCAATGTTTTTATGACATAATTCAATAGCAATTAGCATCATATTGAATGATCGATGACATCCATTCCGCTTTCTGATGGTGCTATTATGGGAGGGGGGGGGGTGGTCCATTGTTCTACTACTACTACTTTGGTACTACTACTTTGTAGTAGTGTAGTGTGAGGAAATGTATGTAAGTTATAGCTAGGGCTGGTCTGCCAGCTCCAACCAGAATTGGTTCAGCAAAAAGGCAGCCTTTTAAAAGCATCCTACTGTTTATGGGAGGATCAATTCCATAAATTATAAATTACAATTAAAAAACTATATACACGACACTTTAAAATCGAAAAATCGAAGGGGCAATCAAAAACGACGGTGCCCATCCGGACGCGGAATGGATGGTAGGTTCAGCATTATACCTACCCCTAGATGAGGAGATGCGTATACACTCAAACAACATGTGTCAGTGTAGACATATTATATAGTTACAACGACGGTCGTTACATCATGCTTACTTGGACGAATAACATCACACCAACCGGGAGAATTAAATGAGAATGTTATTTAGTTACAAGGTTACATTTTGATGACATTGTAAGATCAAATGATTGTTTTCTGTACACTGTACATAGTACATAGGTAATACCAATATGAATATTATCTTATCTTTGGGGAGATTTGCCGGTTTAGGTTTAATGGGTGCTGATGTGAATTTTTGCAGGCCAAGAAAGAACTTGAACGTCACTGTCATTGTTCGCTGTTAAGTTTAAAACAATTTGATAATATTGTTAGACCGCTGGTCGATGATTATTTTTAGAGGTAATCCTTAATTTTATTTGTTTCGCAATTCGCACCATTTACGTATTGCAAAACATGACATGAAACAATGTTAGCACTAACAGATTACACTACGTGAAATTGGAAAAATATGAGAACAGACCGAAAAAGAAAAATTGTAAACATTTTTCAACCAATATTTTGTTTGCAAGGGGTTTGTCTGACTTTTATTGTTAAACCTGCTCTACCCAGACATGCATTTTAAAATCGGCTTGAAGAATAAAAAGCATACCTCCCTTACCATATTGTCCATGCTCCGATATTCATTAATCAGTAACCATCTTCATTTCCTTTGAGTAAAAATATACCTCTCAACAAAGCTAGCCACTCAAATATTCCAATTATTCGAAATAATGTCAAGAGAATTTGCCTAACCACTATTCATATTGCCCTACAGTGTAAGGGAGGGCAACCTTTCGGTAATAAAGAGAGAAGTAAACGATTGTTGTTTTGGTCGATTTTCGTATAAATTTCACATTCAAACGGAACGTCTCCTGGCTTCAAATGTTAATGAACATTTTTGAAGAAAATACACGTGTTGTTTATAGAGTTACTGAATGGCGGATGCTATTTTTCTGTCGTTTTTTGAAAACTTACAGCGGGGGTAATTTTCAAAAAGTACCATTTTAGGCACTTTTAGGCACTCTTTGAAAATTCATCCAGCTGAAAGTTTTGAAAAAACGACAAAATAAAATAGCATCCGCCATCAGCAACACTCTAACAACACGTGTATTTTTTTTTCAAAAATGTTCATATACTTACGTTTTAAGACGCAAAGACGCAAAGACGTTCCGTTTGAATGTGAAATTTATGCGAAAATCGACCGGAACGACAACCGTCTGGTCTTAGTATGATTCATATCCTGGGGACTTCCAGTCAAGGTATGAGTGCGATGGATAAAGTTATGTTTCGGTCACAACTCACAACAAAGTAGTAATTCGGGTTGGTTGAAATGTGGTCAAGGATCCAAAAATAAACAGTTCGATACGCTTTGCCTGGAGCTGGTCTTGAGTAACTAGACGTGACTGATAAACTTTCATCCCATTGTCTGTACACAAGTAGCTTACAAGGTTCATGAAATAGCCACTGTCGAAGATCGTAACGTTCTATCAAAATTCTTAAATACTCTCAAATATAGAATATATGTGTAAGCAGCGAGGCTTATAATTTTAACATATCTTATTCTCGTCAGTGTTCAAGTTTTCATCTAAACATCTAAATATGAATAATCACATAAAAATACATTTCTTTTTGTACACCATAAATATGAATTAACTTTTCAGCTTCATTTCATTCAAGAGCGTCTGGACTATATCTAAATAATATACACCACCTACTAGCGTCCAAAATCCCATTCATCAAAACACTCGGAAGTTTATAAGTCCACCTCCAAATCCGGCAAAGTTTCCAAATACTCCACACGCGAAGCCGGTGGCGATGCCGGCAACAAATAGTTCTCTCGATCTAAGAGTTCTACCGGCCTAAATTGAGCAACGGGATAGCCGCCCGGAGGCCGAGGAAACGGTAGCGAGTTGTTGTTCGGCTTGAACGTCGACAACGTTGGCTTCCTTTGTGGCGGATGCTGCGTGATGGGAACATTGTCCGGCGCCTCCACCGCCCTACCCCACGCCTTCTGCAGTCTCTCGTGAACCTCGTGGAACCGTATCCGGTCTCGCGGTTCGGTCTTCCAACAAGATCTCATCAAGTCGCAGATAAACGGCGGACAATCGCCAGGAGGTATCAACATGATCCCATGATTGATCAACTTGATAACGTCGTCGTTTGAGTGTCCGTAATATGGCTGCTTGCCGAGGCTGTATATCTCCCAGAGGATGACTCCGTACGACCAGACATCCGACTCCAGCGTGAATCGTCCGTACATGACACTCTCTGGCGCCATCCATCGCACGGGCAGCAGGCGGGAGCCGCCTATTTTGTAGTAGTCGCACACGTAAATGTCGCGACTCATGCCGAAGTCTGCGATCTTGACGGTTAGTCCGGTGCCTACGAGACAGTTTCGACACGCCAGATCGCGATGGACGAACCTCTCTCCGGCGAGATAGCGCATCCCGGCGGCGATCTGGACCGCAACGAGCAGCAGGGACTCCTTGGTCAGAGGGGACAGTCCCGGGATCGGATTCCAGAGCTGACGCGTGTTGCGGCGGAGAACTTCGGCCAAATCGCCGTGCGGCATGAATTCAAACACCATCCAGGGACTGCTGTTGGAGTCTGCTGGAACAGAGGTGGGAGTTTTGTCTTCGTGGAGATTTATTTGTGTTGACCTTTTATTCTAGTTCTCTTGATCCTCTGAAAATCGAACCTTGGCGGATGCTCTACAGTTATATTCTATATAGCAAGTAAAGTAGCAAGCTAGCAAACATGGAAAGAGATAACCATGGCGATTGGCGAGACTGCATAGCCTCGATTGGCGAGAGCTTCATACAGCAATTCTTTCAAAACAAACACAAACTCAAAGACAAAAAATATATAAAAAGTAACCCAACTCAAAACCAATTACGATGTTGGTTTGGCATGCTGTACGCTTTTCCAACCACTAGTCTATCCATTTGGTATATACATATAATATTTATAGGTAGGTACGCAAAATGACAGAAAAGAGCCGAGATATAGTCATGTACTCGGCGACTTGATCCGCGCCCTTGTGGCTCCTTTGCGATAGGTACACGCCGTTATGGGTTTCAACTTGGTGAAATTGTGTGCTTAGTTCTCAGAAAAGTTGTGAGAAATAAACTTCCAAATAATACTCGATTTCGACTGAAAGACTGAAGGTAAACACAACGAGCAGTTCAGTGACGCGGTGGCGGCTCATGTTTTTGAATGCCGAAGTGTTGATGATTGGAATTTCATTATAATAAATGGTTGCTAAAGGGGTCCGTAGACACGGAGTAGTAATACAATCAAGGAACAACAGCCGCAAAGTATAAAGCAGCTCTTGACCCTTGCGTTCCTTGATGTCTACGATGTTAAGCGTTAATTTTGCTGGAGCTGGTCAATGGGGCTGGCAAGAGAGAAGGAGAAAGGGAGGGCTTTCGCTTGGTTCCTTTTGTTCCCGTACCACCCATTGAAGCGTCATCTGTTGCTTTCTTTGCATGAAGTCACATCAAAGACGGGTATAGCGTCGCGCCCCTAGATGCAGCCCGCAGAACAGAGGACCCGGCACCTCCACGAACAGCGACCTTCACCGCGACCTTATTTGGGAGGACGGCGGGGAAGGGGTGGGGGAAGGGGATTCGCATGGAACGAGATTCCAATCCTATACTTGTGTACGAGTTTATTTGTATTATCGAGTTTAGAACTTCTAACGGAAACTCTGTGTTCATGTCTGCCTACAGATGCACTTACACCCTTTGGCTACGTAAAATTAAAAAGCTGTGTCAAGCGGCTTAACCAACTTCATATCTCCCAGCCTTGAATAAACCAATGAGCCTCCCACACTGCGTCGGTAATGTAACGAAAAGGACCTCTTATATAGAAATAAGCTACTCAAGGCTTTGGAATGATCACCTTGGTCAACGAATTTCTACCAAACAATTGTTTATAGGCAAAGTATTAGTGACAGCTCCACCAAATTAGCTCACCTCTTAGGTAATACACAAGGCTTTCAAACTATGTAAGAATAATTTTTGTGCTATGATTAGTTTGGCTAATTAACGTCCATAACTATGGAAAATTATGGTTGGTATGGAAACTAAAACTTCCCACAGGTATGGACGTTATTTAGCCAAACCAATCATAGCACAAAAATGATTCTAATTTCATTTGAAGCCATATGTGTTACCTAGGAGGTGAGCTATTTTGGTTGGGCTGTCACTAATAGTTTGCCTGTAAACAATTGTTTGGTAGATTTTCGTTGGCCAAGGCAATCATCCACGATTTTCCTTTCCTATTCTCAACAATTAAAACGAAGTGCAGATCTCTTACCTCTGGTGGCAATGCCAATTAGGGACAAGATGTTCGAATGCTTGAAGCCACTCATGATGTCGACCTCCCGCAAGAAGTCCTCCTCGGCCTCGCGTGTAGCCGACTCCTTCAGGACCTTGACAGCCACAATTTCGGGTTGTTGGCCCTCCTCTCTCGACAACTCTCCTGCAATGAAAAACAGGCGAAAAACGCTTTAAACCCGTCATAAAGCCGCAAGGTTTAATTTCATTATTAGTAATGTCTGCGCTGTAGCTGAAAAATGTTTTGATGATGCTAACTGTGATGCTAATCTACTGGTACTACCTATAGAATTGTTGAAGTCATTGAAACGTTATGAGAATTAAAATGTAAATCGCATTCACATTCGCATTCTCATCTGCAATTCGAAAACTGCTAGCAAATATTAACGATGCCGGCAGTGCCAGGTTTGTGCGTGCATGGTGCCGACTGGAATGGATTCGAATGTTTTGATGGGCGTTCACCCCACAGGTTACGCTAATTTGAAATTTAACATTATTTTTCTACGCATCGGCTGAGAACTTTGGAATCTAGTGTGTATTGATATTGTGCATTCGGTCCCATGTTATAAAAGAGTTATATGCATGGAAATTCCGTACTCTAGCTGTAGTTACTTTACTGTTTCAGGAATTAGTTCGAAATCAGCCGACTGCCAATAGCATTTATTATTCAATTGGCATGAAAAATCGATGAGCTCGAAAAGCTGAACACAAACTGTACGTAACTGAACGAATCAGTGAGTGGTAGCACAATAATATATCTGCGTAGCCTTCGATTACTCATACTTGGCCGAAGATGTAACGGTCCAATTCATTCAACCGAAAGGGTTTTTTTACGTTGTGAACTTGTGATGGACATACCATTAACAGACTTGATGGTGTAACCAAAGATATAACTTTTTGGAGCTCGAGGCTCCAAAAATATCTTTTGGGCGCAAGGGAAAAATATCTTTTGTTCCAGGTACATAACTGTAAAATAAGAAGTATAGGCAAGTTGCAACTTTCACCATAATGCATGACGTTTTATTATTTATGTTATGATGAATAAATAATGTGCAATGCATTTAGGAAAAATTGTAACAACGTCGAAGAATGTAACTGCACTTGAGCTTTGCATCCTGGGACATTTGAGGTAAACTCAGATTCGTTTTACGCCCACGCATCAAACTGTCGAAGAAAATAGCAATTTTCCACAGTTTCGTCTGAAGTTTTACTTTATATTCACATGACGGCTGGTACTTGTTACATTCGTATGGGACTCTGTAAGGAAGGTCTAATTGTCAGAATTGTCAGCCACCAAAAGGATGATTTAATCCGGGTTCTTTGAGGAAGAGAATTCAAGAATAGATTTAAGTAGGCTCCATTGAGAAGTATTTACGTAAGCTTCGAACGGACACGATGGAAAATTAAACAAGAATAGCGCAACGAAAATATTTGAAACAATGTTCTTGGATAGCCGAAAATGAATGCTGATATAATGTAATTTATTTTCTATGGAATTTCCAATTTTCAGAAGAGAGTCAAGACTTTTCAGTTTTGACTGAGACTCCTCTTTGACTGAGAACTCCTGAGATTATTTATCTCTCATATATTTTGAACTTTTGAAATGAGCTGAGAAATTCTTCCCGACGCCGGGTCTTGTTGCTCTTCACAAAAGAAACTAAGTTGATTCAATTATGTCAAAATTTGAGTTCGTGTTATGATTGAAATGAAAATGAAAAGGGACATTTTACGACTACCATGCCATGTCCATAAGAATACATGTTGTTCGTGGGTTCTGGGTAGCAACTTGAAAAGGGGGCAGCGAACTGAAAATTATTCCATGTTTACATTATTGGTCTGGACGTGACTGGCTTGCACTTTGCAGGCATGTGAGAGATTGTATAAAGTTACAGTTTATACACCAAAGAAATGGGGAAACTGCAGACGAACCGATTGATCGCTAACTGAATTTCGACTGAGCATTACAAGAACTCTCTTATAATTTGTATTCATTTATTATGTGCATAAAAGTGATCAAGTTTTCAATTTCAATTTAAATTGTCAACAATCAATTTACATGATTTTACAGACAAACTAAAGTACTAAAAAAATAAATATATTTTTATTAATTAATTTAAAATAATTTGAAAATCCGAATATGCAAATCACTCGTACATACGTTTTTTAAACTGATATCTGATAAATTATTTTTCGTCTGAAATAGCAGGATACGAAATGCGAACATTTCCAATTTTGTGGTTTCTGATTATTTTCAAAGCAGGTCACGCAATATGAAATTAATATAGTTTGTTCATTGGACATTGGAATTCGATTAGCAAACCGCGAATTCTCGCTATAATATTCTACCTTTGAAGCTACTGTGCAGCATCGCTGGCAATTCCGAATCCCCATATGCACTGTGACATGCAACCGTCACTGTGCACACTGCAAAGTACGAGAAAACTTGAAAAACATGAAACTTGATTTCAATGCCGCACAAGTTTTATGGTATACAGTAATAAGCACCCACTGCTTTTACTGCTTTACTTTATACCTCCAAAAAGCTATAGGTCCTTAACCAGCCCATCACTTTTTGATTTCTCCTCCAACAGAAATACGACATTTAGCTCAGTATGAATTGTTTGAAAGTTGAAACAGAAGTGGACATCTACCACGGCTAAGGATTATAAATCCGTGGTATATACGTACACGTATATATTATGGTATATACACGTGATTTTTCGCCAACAATTTATGGTGGGGTGGAGGGGAAAGTGGTGAAAATTAATTATGTAAACTTAGGAAAATGTAAAATTCCGTAACTCAGCGTTCTTATTTTCTAGCAAGTAACCACCTGCTATACAAAATAAGAAAGCTAAGTGAACGCTGAGTGAATATGAGATTAAAACCAAAATAACTTAATTCTCCCAATACCATATTACCTGCGTGTACCTGTGACATTACTTCACTTGCTGAGCTTATTCTCACTTATGACCAGGTATAGCACAGATGTACCCTTCGATATACTACGTGGATACACATTTCGACGTTGTTCATAAAATAATATTGTAACTGCCTTACCTTTGTACACCTTCCCGAAGCATCCCTCGCCGATCTCCTGCAAGAAGTGCAGCTTTTCGCGGGCTAGGATGGGCACCGGAGGCAGGTCGTTCTCGCTGGGGGGCGCGCACGCTGTGTACTGGGGGTTGGCCCGGTAGCGCTCGGCCACGAGCAGGCCCTTGGTCAGGTTCAGCGGGCATGGCTTGACAACACAAGACACGGGGCATCGGTTAGAAAAACAAACGCACAGTCAAACATATACAAACAAACAAACAAACACACACACAAACACAATCGACTTTTTTTAAGAGGTTTGTTAAATTGAAGATTTCATTGGACTCGCTTCGCTCGCTACACTCATCAATAATTATTGTGCCCTGTAAGAATAAATAGATTCGCAAGGAGTCGAAAAGGCACCTTTCCGAAAGAGCTGTAGACCCTACTTTTGCCATCAATCTACCGACAAAACCGCTCTGCAGATGACTCTTCTTATAAGGCCATTCATTGATGGTTGTTGAGGTTAATTGAAGTCAACTTTTTATGGATTTCCAAGAGATATATCGAGGTTCTGAAATATTCAATTGGTTGTCCAAAGTGTGAGGATTCCGTAGATATTTGTTTCGTTGCGATCGGATAACGGGTGTGGCCTGGAAAGTGTATACGGTATGAGGTAAATTCTTAGCTGGAATTTACCCGTACATCTTTCAATATACCAGCTAAACATGGTTATTTTAAAACTCTTGTAAGTAATTGACGAGTGAATCTTGTGAAATGAAAATGGTTCAATTGGTTGTCCAAAGTGTGAAGATTCCGGAAATATAGGTTTCGTCGCGATCCGACGAAAGGTGTGGCCTGGAAAGTGTATACCTTACGAGGTGAAGAAAACGGCTCGACTTCTGAGCTCATTGAACAGGCTTAACAGATTTTCTTGCATGGAAAGTGGAAACTAAAACAAATTTCGCACTTTGTATAGATTGAAAGTTGTAACATGCATTTGATAACGTGTGCCTGCACAATTTACAATTTTAGTTGCATGATAAAAGCGTTTGAAGTTAATTACATATCTGGTTTTGTGCATGGTTGAATAGGTTTAGGTGTTTGTGGAGTTTCACAAGAGATGTTCGGAAAAATATCTGAGCCAAATCTGAGAGCTAGTTTCAGTCAAGGCCGAGGGTAACTTTAGTTTCTGGTGACCTGTACAGTAAAAATGCTTTGTTTCAATAAAATTTCAATAAAAATTAAACTACAATAATTTAAAAAATCAAATCAAACGCATCTCAGAACTACAGCACTACTTTGGTATGCAAATCCGAGATGTTGTTTGCCTGCCAAATTTGGCAGACTTCGTTCAAACTTCAAAGCATAAACACACACTACACTGTCAATTTGCCGACAATATGCAATCCTAAATGAGTGCCACATTTGTTCTTGATAGTAAACTTAAGCAAAGTTCTCTGAAATCGATCAGAATATCAGAAACCCTGCAGCCTTTGCAGGCTCGGCTCGTATCCGATAAGCAAAAGAGCAAATTTCGTTTCTAAGAATGAAGCTTCGACCTCGACTACCGGTCAACAACATATTGGACCCTCATCATCACCACTCACCAGCTTAATTGCATTCTCAATTCAGACCAACTCTTGCAAATAGACTCATGATAAAAGTGAAGTTGGATATTGAACCAATTGTCCAGTAGGTAATGAAAATTTTGTCCCAATATCACAATGCAACATTAATGTTCTAAGATCACTCATTCGCACGATAGCAGAGTGCTCGAGAGCTAAAGCCGATTTGTGATGAGCCATTTGTGGTTGCTCATGCCGGTGAACCAATCTTATGCGAGGCAGAAAGTAAACGGTCCGTTAAATCCTTAATTAGCCATGTTGAAACTAGGGTTACACTTCTAATGTTACGATGGTTTCCCAAAACCAGGGATATCTGAAATTATGTTCTCCATGAAAAAAAAATATATATACAGTTCACACTTACCGAGTTTTTGGGCTTGCGGTTTTTCGCAGACTTGCTGATACATTTGTGTATCTCTTTTCGTTTCCACGCACAGAGAGCGAATCCGACAAGGACGACGAGGACGACGGTGACAGCGGAGACCACGAGCAACCCGGTCGAGTCGCTGTGGGCCCAATTGTGCGGCGTCGTCTCTATCTTAGCCTGGGAACATGACGCAAATTGCTGCAATGCAGGCGAAGTAATTGATGGTTCTTCTTTCGGTATTTCCAGCAGCGTTTTCTTATACCTTTCTTACAACAAACTGAAATTTTTTGTTATCGGTTAAAACGCTGATACTTTTATTACGGCTTATGTTGTACAGATTTGATGCACGCAGTTTTCATTTTGATCGTTGTAACACCATGAGGAACTTTTGGGCTACGACCTTTGCTTTTGGGTTGGGATGTTTCGGACTCTCAAAGTCATTGTATGGTAACAACTGCAAAAATGAAAAGAACCATTCTACCAAAATATAACTGGGACAGTATATTATTTGAAGATTATTAAAATAGTGCTTTGGAGCACAGCATTCGATATACGCTTTAAAGCGGGGTTTCACGTTTTAACCCAAAAAAGCATGTACTGTATCAACTTCTGTGCAAAAGATGCAATAAAATATTAAACAAGTGTTCACTCAAGTTCAAAAATAGTAAATACAATCTTGAATCTGAATTGCTTACTGTTAGCAAGTAGCACGAAATTGCGAGTGATTGTGTGCTCAAAGCTTTGTTGAGGGTTACTGTGACCTCGATAATAATGCAAATTTTCTACGGTACACATTTGAAAATAAAACACGGTCACAGTCAAAAGCCGAGCCCAACAAAACAAAACCTTGGGCTTGCGCATAGAACAAACAGAACCAATTTCAACGTTGTCAGGTCGAACCAATATTTTTTTCCTTCCAAACTACAAACAAAAATCTATACACTTTCAAAGTCCAAAGCTAAATGCGCTCATATTTTTGGGGCGCAAATTTGCAATTGACAGCAGGACAAAGCCTATTAATGCCAGAATGCGCCTTCATTAAGTCGTAAACCAATATAGAATCTGGGTCGGGCTTTTTGCCCCAGATTCTGAAATTGCCTTTTGTTTAAAGTTAAGCCGTCTAGCAAGCCCCCACGTTGTCACGGCCGTTCTTTCTCACCCTTTGATGTGAAACTTTATGTTTTAGGCTTTCGCGTGCCACCCTCCCCAATCATGTCGCGAAACGCTCGTTCGTACTCTGCCATTATCCCTTTGGCACTCTCTGGGGCGCCAAAATGACCAAAGGGCCGGACAAATTTGTCACTCAAGTCTCTCTCTACTCCGATGACCGACATTATTCGAATACCATCGTATTTTCCTGTTTGTACATATTATCAAAATTGACATTCATTGGATGAACGTATAACCATGAATCAACCAGTGATTTTTATTCCACGCTTGACATAACCCAAGGAAGCTTGTCGTAACTGAACAGTTGAAAAAGCACCTCAAATTTCACTGAAGCGATATTATACACAGACAATTTATTTTTAAACGTTGTTAGCACAGTTTGTTAGCGTAGATTATAGCACGGGCATAATTTTGCTTACTCATTCACGCTTTGGAGCACATTTTAATATAATCTAAATGCAAAATGAAAATAAATAATCCGTCAACTTTATCACGACGCCGAAAGCAGCATGGGCTTCAACGCTTCAACTTTCGTCGGGCAGCTGTTTTTGGCACTTTCGTCGAGATACGTTGGGCGTGGGCCGGGCTGTGGGGGGGGGGGGGGGGGGGGGGGGTGAAGGCATATAAAGGGTTGGATGTGAGCAATATTATAATATCGCGGGAAGTTTGGAATGGTGTTTGGAAGAGCGTGTCATCTTATTTTGATGTGAGGAGCGGAACCGGGTAACTTTGTTCACGCGCCATTATTTGACAGTTGTTATGGAACTTGTAAAAAAATGTTATATATATATATATATATGTGCATACACAAACATTGCCATGTTAGTAGTAATACTATTTGTTACATTAGGTATTTGTAAGGTCTGTGTTTGCCTATTAAGTACGTGGGTAGAATGTTCTTACTAATGACATATTTTTTTTATTCGTCACTATCAACTTCAATTCATGTGAATAAGTATCCCGGTTAATGAAACATATTTTTTCCGTGCCATTAGCCAAATAGGAATAATTTCAAAATATGAGCCCAAGCTTTCTCATGAATGAACTTTTAGCTCCTCATGGAACTTGAGCATCATTAAAAGTTGTTCAAATAGCTTTCAAATAGCTTGCAGCCGTGGTATGGTTACCACATTTTTGCCTCTTTGCAAGCTTACATTTCTTCCTCTGGTTTCTTACACTCCCGCTTTTTCAAATCGGGAAATTCTTTCCACTTTTAAGCGAAACAGATTCAAATGAAATTCCGCACAGTCACTGGTTTTCGAGCATGCGGCGTTGCAGCGTTGTAGGAGTGTAGTGTGGTCCTTACTTGTTCGGTTGATGTGGCGTTTGGGATGGTCAGATTTCCTCCGCTCGGGGGCTTGATGTTCGGGATCGTCTGCGGGTTGAAGGGAACTGAAACATTGCACATAACAAAATACCTCGTGTTAGCAACAAATCCCCGGGCGGTATTATTCTGCAATCACATTTATATCAACAGTGCATCAAACAATTCAATGGTAACAGAGCGAGGAATTTTATTTTTCGAACCTTCGTGTTAATTAATTATTACAAAATATAACCTCATACAAAATACAAAATTTCCCCCCGATTGTAACGGTGTTGTTATTCAATTTGGTGCTTGTTTGAATTTTTATGTTGTGATTTTGTTTGTGTTCTCAAACGCTGCATTTAATTAAATATAATATCCACCCAGAGAAATTCGTTAAGAAAGAGATAGTTTTGACTATCCGCAGTTTTGAGTTGAGAAATTCCCTTCTATATATACAAGATCTACCTCAGAGTGTCTCAAGTTTCCAAGCCTGTAACCACGATTTTGCGTCCGTAATTAATCGCGATGTGGGAGGATGTCATTTCCCTAAGGATCAACTTCCTGGAGTTTAAATTACGTTGACGAAGAAAGTCGATTAAGCTAGGTAGGCACAACGCCTCTAAAGTTTGAATGACATCATTTTCGGTGGAGGTGCCAGGTTATAAAGGCTACGAGCGTTGGTTCAAAGACATCTTATCGATTATTTTTGTCGGTCGATGGCCTTGAAACTGCTACACTTTAACAACACTAGAGGCTCTTCCATAACGGTCATGAAAGTTAAACCCGACAAAAAATATTTTATTTCCAGAATTATGTTTCCTGTGAAATATCGGTATACAAGCAGTGTGGGCCAGTGCTACGCACATGTAATGTACTGCGGGTGTGGGCATGTTTGTACTTTCCAGTTCATGGCTCTAAATTTTTAATTTTAAAAACATGTCTTGTATTTAATCCTTGCTCATATTAGTGGTGTAGAAATTCTCTGAACGTTACAACTTACTAAGTATCTCCAAATTTATAGGACACGGACCCCCTCCTTCACATTTTCTGTTATAAACATTAAGTATTAAGTATATTAAGACGAGCTTGTTCAGTCATTCGCGAGCCTTCCAATTAAAATTGCCGTGGATGTTTGATCTTACAGCTATTCATTATAAAGTGTGATGAAAATGTGGGAGAAAATGCTTGACAACACACAGTGGAGTGGAGTGGGGGGCTGCGCAGCTTCCGGGCTGCCAGTCTGGGCCACAATTTTCTGCGTCAAATGAGAAGGCTGCAAGTTGGGTGTATTCGTGGTTGTGAAGGGTGTTCACGACAAAACGATATCAAATTCGGTCTTCGTTACAATAAGTGCGTTTAAAATTAATCAAAATGGCATATGGTGTCTAGAAGAACGATGAAGAAAATGAAAGAAAATTGAGTCTATTTAGTAAAGAATAATAAGGGTCGGTAATCAAATGAACACATAGGTAGGTTATATCCTGTTATTAATTTTGTATTTCCAGAACACAGGTTTATAATATACATCAGCACAAAACAATATTCGCGGTGGACCACTGCTAAACTTCTACCGTTTGTTTACAGCACAGCAAATTGACATTGCAATTGATACGTGTATGGCGTATTTGACACGCTATTTTTATTCAACGACTCCATTATACTACAAACCTCTGTAAGTATAATTATAGTTTGTTATTGAGGGGCGTTACCACTTGAAGATGATTGAAACTGTGCCAACAGAATAATGATTTAATCAACCCTATCAACCACATTCTGAATGAATACCTAGGTAGCTAAAGGTACAATCATAGATGAATGAAAGATCTCCATTCATTTATGGTACAATCAATAAAATTGAACATCATCTGTTGTATAACCCCAAAGGCCGCGAGAACCAATTTCTGAGCCAATTCTCCATATAGTGAATAAATAAATAACTTCTGGCTGCAGCGTTTGAAAAGGAATCACACGAAGTACGGCAAATGTCCAAAGAAAACTCAATACTCTTATGCTTCTGCTATTTCCACGAGGGAATTTCTTCGAAGGCCCACTCGTAATCGCAGGGAGGTGAAACTGCAATTGGGCCAATTGATTTGTTTCGACGTCACGACTACGATTTGCTTATCCTTTCTCAGGAACACGATTTCAATTGCTAAGCTGGTATTACATTGGCGAATACATGTAAGACGGTATCTTAAATCATCGTTCCCGATTTCACTGTGTATTATAGGCACGAGTGATAGCCGGTAACATGTAATCCTCGACGTCAGTGGTCTGCTGCTATCCTAGCAGAGCTCGGGTCCTCCTGAACTAGTCGATAAACGTGATGTGCCCCCACCTCCTTCTACCATTCCCATCACATCATCAAGAGATGAGACTCGCAATATTATATGGACACAGTATCAATTTCTAATTACGGACACATGGCTTGTCTGTAATCCTAATTTCTTGATCGGTTAGTTACCAAAGGTTATCATTAAGCTAATTGACAACATTGTACTAAATTAACATATATCTAATGTACGTATTAGATTTTAGAATGCGAATGCGTATGCTTTCACTGCTTCCATTAACCATACAATTGTATAATGCAATAATAAAAACGTGCTTTATGTCGACAATTGACGTCGGTGTAACGATAAATAGCATTGGGTTTATAGGTTAAATAATCTGGGGATAGAAATTGACAGTAATTCCTCCCGGGCGCTGAGGACTAGGGATTATCAAATCCTCTAGGATATATTTGTATATGTATACAGAATATAAGTAGTACCTAAGGACATAGTAATGTCCTCCAGCTAGACGTGCAAGGATTACCTGTTCTCCTCGGACACAGCAGGTCCTTGGTGGGCACAGAGCCGTCGTGCGGACACACGCATTGGGAGTGCGTGGCGTTCAGCGTCTTGCACGCAGCCTCCTCGCCGCACAGCTTGGCATGACACTTCGTTTCGAAGATCAGACCTGCGACAGAGAACAGTCCATCAGTTGTGTAACGGGAAGGCAGTCACGAGTGACAGGATCAACGAGGTTATCTGTGGCCTGAGTGACATTCTACACGTATACATGCTAAATATTGCTGCTATACTATCGAATTGGAAATTTTACTTTTTTTCTGGCGAACTAACTGCCCATGATCGGGCGCGACTGCTAATGTAGCAGCATCCCCTGAAGGATTAGGATAAGAAAGAAACTTCGCCGTGGCAGCCGACAAATGGCTGATGATTGGCATATTCTACCTCCCCTTCCCGCGCCCAAACTAACCCCTATAACACCTTACAGATTGCATCCGAAAAGTGCGATTGTTCTGTGCGGTTATAAACCTCGTCACACTTCAGTGTCCTGCAAGAAACGAAGAGTCTTCGTGCAGAAAAAAATTCACGGGTGGAGCAAAATTTTGATCCACATGTAATTGTC
This sequence comes from Nemoura dubitans, assembly GCA_921293005.1. Taxonomy (NCBI): domain Eukaryota; kingdom Metazoa; phylum Arthropoda; class Insecta; order Plecoptera; family Nemouridae; genus Nemoura; species Nemoura dubitans. Next base: position 19,537,346 of record OV121074.1, read on the forward strand.
AAAAACATCATAACTAATTTGGAAAACAAGAGTAGGTTCGAAATGAATCGATCATGGCAGAACAAGGTAATGAATATAATTTGGAAACAAAGCATGAATATTCCACTCCGATTGGAAAATTGCTAGTCAGATAACGGTAATTGCTCTATAATACAAATTACTGACGAGAGACAATAAATTCACCGAGTTAAATAAATTGTCAAAACAACTGGCATTAACACAAACTATACCTTTGGGAATACATGGAATGAAAATCGCAGGTCGCTGACAAAACAAACCGGGCAATCCGAAAAGCAATATTGTGTAATCGAACTCCAAAAGGGTTCGCCAAATTGGGAAGCGGGATATAGGAAGGGCACGAGCTCGCGATTTTAATGGATGTCGTCCACCTCTTGTGCCCCTGCAGTCCAGATGCCCTTCGATCCGAGCCGGACGGGCGTCCGCGGCGTGCGTTATTTTTTTTCAAAGCATTTCAATTACATTTCCGAAGCAGACAAACATTTATAGAGTGAAATCTATCCGTTGTTTCCGGGCCTCTTGAGCATCTGATGCCATGGTCCTGTGCACTCTTCAATATCGTCGCTGCTGGTGATGGTAAACAATACTCACTAGCAGTCTTGTTTGATAAACGTAAGATCCATTGGCTCAAGTTTGTTTACCTGGTGTTGTCTGAGACGTTTACCTTACAAGCAAGTAATTGTGGCTACCGACTCAAAGGGTGGGAAAAGAAAACAATTAATATTAACGGACTCAATTTTGTGATTTTGACCTAAGTTAATATTAAATGTTAAATGTTAAATGTTAGAGATTAAATGTTAGAAGTTAACATTAATGTTAACTTCGTTGGCCAAGATTACAAAATGTAGCCCCTTTGTGTATTTATTATCCATTCGGTACAGCCACAATTCCTAAATTTGTATTTCTGGTAAATTCTATAAATGCTCCATATTCTCATTATTTTGGCATGCCCGAAAACAGCAAGCAGCTACGTAATACCCAGCGCAGAGGTAAAACCACGTTCAAAATTAGCAAACGACTTGGAAACCACGTACAAAAACCACGTAGGTACAAAATCGTACAAAAATTTATCTTGCCACAAAATGAAATGATGATCAATCCAAACCCCAGTTTTGTTATTTTAACATCAATTATTATCACACGTAGACAATTAGTGTCAGCCAACGTAAAGAAAGATCTACTAATTATGGGGCTGTGATAACGAGAGCTGATTCTTTTCCAGCGCCCTCTGAATGAATTTTTTTCGAAGCTTTGACCTTGAGCGAGATTTCAACTCTAGTATATTTTTTGACTGCCATTTCCAAACCACAGCCTTCTGGCAACATTCGAGACATAAGAACGATGAAGAGTTAACTAAGAAGGCCCTGGTTATTCAATGGCTCCAAAAAAGATGTACTCTATGATGTATTATGTATCGAACCATTTAGCCTGCAAAATGCCTATGAGCCCATACCAACTCTTCTCTTTTCATGACGGAAATTAAGAAAAAAAAGTAATTCAATCTGCGTTTTGAATGCTAAGTGAATTCTTTCTGATTTCCCGACGTTTCGTAAAAACTAATATTACTAGCAAAGAGCTATCACCAACCCTGAGTAAGTAAGCTAGCATAATATGCTAAGAAACGTGTGAAACTCAGCTACTCTTCACCTAGCATCCAAAATTGGTTAAAAAAACATTTTTTTTAAAAGATTAACTTGAAGCAACTATTACAAACTGAACAGTTTTGCCGTTACACATTATGTGGATCATCGGGGCATTTGCACTCAAATGCAATATTCTAATGTATTATGGCTTCATGGATTCTCTGTAAATATAAATATTAAATGTGATTTGTAAGTTCCGTGTGTTATACGGAACATACATTGAACATAAACACATTCTGAACATACATTCTATTGGCGAGCTCTGCTTTGTATGTATCTATTGCCATTTTCCACCCAATGCACGTGACACTTTCCGCGGGGCTTTCTCCTTCCTAAGTGCCACGCGATTTGCTCTTTGACGATGCTCTGTTGGTAAGTCCCAGCTCTTTCTCGGTACACGCCAGCATTCAGACTGAAAATCAGCGCAATTTCCCGTCAAGGTTTCGCATTGGGTATCCGTATGTCCCTTTGATGTTGCTCGTTTCTCAGAGCTGAGAAAAGCCTCCAACATCTGCTGGCGTTGTCATATGGTTATCTTTTTCGTCACTTTCTCTTCCCATATACCTAGAGTCAGCGTGCAGGGGCGTTTCAGTTTTGTTAGTCAGGTGAAAAAAAATTGGTGAAAATGCTTTCGTAAAATGTTGTGTACGCATATAATTGGCTTGAAGCTATCAAATTTGGTCCTTTAAAACGTATTTATCAAGAGTTTTTGGAGCAGCCACGTCTACTATAAAACATGCTTGGGCTTCAATGTTGCAATTTGAATAGAAATATAATGAGAATTGAGATAGAGAACATAAACACGGTAATTGGCTGAGGTGTGAAACTTTTCTTGAAGAAAATTCTAAAATTATTACCAGTCTAAATTGGAACTAACTTTAGCTGGTAACACTATTTTATTTGTATAGTGACGGTTAAATAAAAGAGTTTTTAAAATTCCTTTGACAAGTACAGTGTTTCCTTATGATCGCATAGCTGTGAACTTCCTGAATTCACACGCGCTAAACATTTCATTTCAGTCGTTTTGTTAAATTTTCAGAATACAGTTTTGTAGACAAAAAATCATCTAGAATGTATACGATAATATTGTCATGCTGTTTCGTTGCCGCACTGCCAATGAAATGGAATCGGCACGTGGCTCTTGTAAACTGCAATGAAATAAAACAGGTTGGCACACGACATTGCATATGCTGGGCTTTACTCTGGAACATACAGCGGGTTATTTTAGACATCACGTGCCTCTTAGTTCCACTGCTTTAAAAGGAATGAAAACCAAAACTCGTGCAGGATTGCGACGTGGTAAAACAGGGTGAAATCAAGCAGCATGGAAAACAAGTAAAGCTGGGTGCACATGGCGTGTTCGTCCATCATAACTTTTTCTTGGGATGGGTGAAGACTAAAGAAACACTTAACGTTTTACGAGTTCCTCCATTTCGACATACCACGTTTTGTGGATTCAACATATATTTTTTGTTCAAATTTAAATTTAAAAGAGTGACATTATACTACAAAAGCAAAAATATCGCGTCGCTGCAAGAATTTCAAGTTATTTAATGCACTATGTGTTTCCTGCCTAATTCACCATTGCGTTGTTGGATAACAAATACTGCCTGCAAATAAGTACTTTGAAGTAATTGCACGACAAGTGCCTGCCGGTGTACAGTTGCATTTTGTTTGCCCACCTGTCTTTTGCAAGCGGCAAGAGAATAACCCTCGAGGAGAGAAAAGTTTATTTGAACACTGTCATAATTCATATATAAAATATGATTGTCATCAAAGACTGTAACAAGATAATAATAATGATAATAATAAAAATAATACAATAAAAATTCATATTTATATTTAAAATTATGTTCTTATTACACATTAAAATGCACTGATCGTATTTTGTTTTTTGATTTGTTCTCTCATCTCTCATCTCGACATTATATTGTCCATTAGAACGCTACGTGTCAAGGGCCCCACGATTACTTATCGCCTCTTAGAATTATTATTTTGAATGTTTCTAGCTTATGCCAAAAGAACTTCTTGCACGGTTATACACTTAGTACTCACCAGGCAAAAAATTAAAAACTGTAACTTTGAAAAGTTTCAAAAAGTTATACTTATAAGTAACTGATTATAGTGGAGGTGCCGGGCCTTATAAAAATCACACGTTTCACCTCAAAAAGAAGGTTTTACATTTTCTATCTTTACGAGAAGATACAAACAAAACCTACAGATTCATACATATTACATCATTTATGGTTAAGAACCCTTTTTTTTTGCAGTCGAGATTGTAGCCAAAGAACACATTTGACAACACGAAACAACAAAATATGAAGAAGACAAAAATGCAAAAATTAAATAATATTTCTGAATTTGACATTAAAAATACGTTTATAATTTACGTTACAGATAACATGCTGGTAAAGCGCATTTTGAAGGGAACTTTGTACATTTACCGCAACACACATTCTAACAAAACGCAACAACAAAAAATGCAGAAGACAAAAATGCAAAAATGAATTTACCTTTCTGAATTTGACATTAAAACATTAATGCGTTTATAATTCACGTTACAGATAACTTGCCGGTAATGAGCATTTTGAAGGGAACTATGTGCATTTCAATCCCTTATATCTGTCTTCAATCTAATCTATATTCGTACTTTGCTTCCACCATTCTCATTACATACACTCATCCTTGCACATGGAGTATGAATTTCCGAAACAGATGAGAAAAGTAACAAAGTACAAAGAATTATTTCGGAAATTGGCATTAAAAAATATTTCTAGTTTACTTTAAATATAATATGCGGGTAGTGTGCATTTTGAAGGAAACTTGGGGCCGACCCAAACTTCGGCGGCGACGACGATGTTGGGGTCGCATCTTTCTCAAAGTCGGCCAATGCCAACAGCCGGAACGCCTCTCCCTTATGACGGGAAAACAATATTCGAGCCGACGGCCGACGGAAGCCAAGGAAGTAATGCCGTAGCCCGTAATACGATATTTAAGCGAATTATATTCTCCTCCTTCAGCTTCTGTCTGATAAAACAGGGATGGTATATATATATATGTTGTACTTTTGAACGTTTGCACATCGTCAGACTAAAATCTGCTGTCAACGAGTACTAAGTGGATGGCGCTGCTCTCCTTTGACTCGTCGCTGCTGCTTGCAACAGTTGGTTTAAATATAGGGAACGAGAGGAGACAGAAATACCCACTCATAACAATGGCACACTCTTCCGAATTGTTTTCGGAGATGCAATGTAGGGTGCTTACATTTTGCGAGAACGTTGAAAATGTATGTGTGCAAACCGGACAAACCGATCAAATGGGGCAAAATGAATTTTCTCGTGTTCGAGTTTAATTAAAATTAGATTTATTTTTATTTTATTCACAAAATAAACGCATACATCGCCGCAGTGTATTTTTATTGTGTCGTGACGAACTAATGGAATACAATAACTTGTTTGCCGCTTCTGCGTTTCTTACTGCTCGTCTTTCTCTGCTTCTTTTAACTTGCGTTTCTGCGTAGGTCATCACTATCGACTGCGTAATTAAAATACAATTAAATATAATAATTAGAAAAATCATTGTAATTCTGTACGGCCTACAGACATGTAAATAATGCTTTGCATAATCAGAAGCTACTTACTCATAGCAATAAAGACTAATTAGATATTATGAGCCGTTTATGATATCATAATTTGAATTATAATCACACAGACTCGCTTGTGCCTATTCATAAACAGACAGTTAGCGAAATGATCAGAGTAGTCACAGAAACTCGAGAGAAGAAGAAAAAATGTCCAGATTTAATATGATTGCCCAGCCTTGAGATGTTTACGCAACGTAGTATTTTGATTTGCAAAAAGCGTGAGCGAGCGATCCGCGAACAAAGAGCGCGACTCACAAGCGAAATGTACCCCCAACGTAGTCTGGATTGGGAGACACCGGTCAATTTAGCACGCGCGCCGGAGGGTGGTGGGCGGCGGGGGTGGTGGGCGGCGGGGCCGGTGGTGGAGACGGGGGCGGGGGTTTGGGTCAGAGCCGTGACACGTTGCACGTGCGATATGCAGTGTGGGTGAGCCGCTTGGTTTTGGGAAACCAATAGCACATTTCCAAAGCGCAAATTGCAATGGCCAACCCATATTATTTGGACACGTTCACATCCACTTTTTAAGGACAGATATTCAAGATTCCGTCCCGGGCATTTACCCCCTTTTTTAGCTTAACCTTGTTCGAAATATCCAGCCGTTTGGTTTTTATGTACAAGCCTCTCCCCAAGCCTCTCCCATGGGAGTTCGTTTCATGTTTTTTCTGTGATTGATTGTCTAACGGCTCGTGTGATACTCTTTCTTTCTCATATAGGCGTAATGTCCAGGAAGTGAGGCTGTAGATCAGGGAGCGAACGAAAGCCAGAGTACGGCACTGCCCTCTCCCCCCAGTCAAGGAAAAGTCTCTGCCGAGGAAAAGTCTCTGGCGAAGAAAAGTCACGAAGTAGGGAGCCACGCTGTTTGCAGTGCAGCGGCGAGATGAATCGCATTACATGTTCTGCCGATCGATGAAATATTTAATCTGTTATCACAGCTCTGGATAAACTGACAGGCTGACGTCAATGAACTTAAAGCGGGTGTTAAAATTCAGTTCCGGGTTAAAAATTAATATTGTTGTCAATTTCAAAAGACGGCAAGCGAGATTGTTTCTTGAAAATCGTTTTCTTTGAAGAGTAAAATACCGGCTTGAGACAGTGAAAGATATAAATGAGCGTTTTTCCAGTAAAAAAATCTTCTTGTCGGCCTAGTTGAGGGACTCACAGACAACGGACATTTGGAAATGGATTTCTCGTCTAATTAATTGGCTGACCATCCCTCATTTTCGTCGCCCTTTCATCTGAAAGTACGAGCTAGTCTAGTATATACAGACTCCAGAATTAAACCTTTTAAAAGAATTACCGTTTTTTAAAACAGGAAACTCTTCTTTTCACTGTAAAATGTATACTGTCCAGCAATCAAGCGTAATCCGTCACAACACTTTGTATGCTCATGGATGGAACAGTTTAAAAAAGAATAATTGGGAGTCTGAACGTGTACTGGGTGATCTTCTTTGTGCTTTCGTTTTTCCATTAGATAGACATATAAAACTCCGGGCCTAAAAATTGTTTGTGAAATTGTGTTGTGTGTATGGATTCGCGCATGTGGCTCCATGTCGCATACATTGAAAGATTTCGAATGGTTTAAACGAACGTAGAGGGTGAAAAGGGTTTGTACGCGATTGTACTAGCCCAGCTCTATTTTGGCTAATATGCTCCAATCAACAGCTTATATAGTATCATGGATTCAAAACCCATCCGCGTAGTATATATAGGTATCGTATTTAGGGTGGATTAGGTAATTAAAAATAAACTTATATAGCATTTGCTAACAATTGTTCCAGACATTGGGTTTGAGGGCATGCCAGGCATTTTCTGTAATTCCAGATAAATGTGAAGTTAAAAAGTCAAAACAAGCTATAGAGCTGAAGACAAAATCTCTTTCTTTTGTCGAAAGTATTCACAGATTTACGGGGGGGGGGGGGGGGGGGTAGCGTAATATTTCGTAACGTTGTGTTACAAATTGACCTATACTGCAAGTCTAATTTTTCTGTTAGCGTTTTTGAAAGGATTACGAAAGTTTGAAACAATATTAATGGTTTTCAATTTTCTCATGCTAAAGCAGGGTCACTATATCTACTCATAGATTCAGTATCAGCAAGCAGTGCCTGTATATCTATGGTATTCGAAATGGTAACCAGCAAAAAATAAAGACTGCTTATTTTTGGGCATAGAAGCCGCAGAATGTTTTATACAAAATGTATTACACTATACGTTATCCTACTTTATAGTATGAGACCGGAGTTGGAAAATTATTACACTTTTCCCGATCATTGGCTTCTAAATATGTTTATAATAGGTTATATTGGTCGGGAATTTATCGGGAATTGGTCTTGAATTGGCCTGGAATTGGCCTGGAATAAATAGAGAAATTTCAAATAAAATCACTCTCCTTTCCTCGAATGAAGACAATTTTTTCATTTTATTTCGTTTCTTTCTTGGCAAACATGCAAACACAATTCTGTGGTTAAAAATGTATAGGTAACAAAAACAAGAAAAATCCCACGTGAGTTTTCCCTCGTTATGATTCGTTATCGTTCCAACATTTGGCTGTTTGAGGTTTACGGCTGTATTATCTATCGCCCGACGGCCAACAATGCAATTTATTCGAATACACCATCTACTGACTACCTTTTTATTGAATAGCATACATCCGAGCTCCTTGCCGAATATAAATACTACTTTTTGCAGATCAAGGGTTTGACAAAACAATAATTTCGAGTGCCACTATAGAACTATAGGTATTTTCTGCTTGTCGTTATCAGAAGCTTTCCACAATAGGTACATTTTTCCAGGAGCTGCCCATTTCCCAGAATTATGGCGAATATTATGTGATTTGACATTCACCGAGGGGTCACTATTTTCCCGATTGGAAACGAGCTGGGACAATATTGACGTAGAATTGCGACGTGGAGAGTTTCTATATGCTCACAGCGTTTTCCCCAATTAAAAGAGGATTTATTTTAAATGAAGTTTGCTTAAAACTTTATGAGGATCACTTTATGAGGATCTTATAATTACTGCCATCCCCCACTCCATTCTAGAGAATCTAACAAATGTTTTCCTTGATGTTCAAGTGAATACCGAATACTTTTTACAAAAAAAATATCCCCATCTTGACCTAAAAAAGTTTATAGAAATAATAAACGATTCTACTATAGTATGAAGATGGTTGAAGTGAAGTAAATAAGGGTAGCCGTAGCTTAAGTTTAATAAGCCCTTTTGCGTATAGCAACTAGGTCGACTTCGCTCACATTGTTGGTTGAAAGATCAAAATTACTCTGATGCAACAAGGAATTACATTTTTCTATCGAAATGGTTTATTTCATCTTATTCTTCATAATAATATCATAATATAGTTAGAGCTATCTCTTATTAATATACGGGGCCTCGTAACCGTGCCCTCAATAGATTTTATATAAATTAATATAATGTGTACGTAGGCGAAGAAGAATAAAATATGAATAATGAATCGGATACATTTTTCCAACTAGATTATGATTAAGCCAGTATCTATTATAGATCCAGGCATAAAATCCCGATCGATCGAGGCAGCTCAAATTTACATAACGTTGTAAACGATGAAGCCACCAGATTTGCCCGGGAAAGTTTTGCGCGCAAGTGAGCATAGCTAATTGCAGTTTAGAATTGAAACATTATTCTCCGCGAAAGGGTATGGCGCACGCTAAAGTATAAACCGATCCAACGAGGTGAATCAATTACTCGTCAATTTATAATAATTTGAATTTTCAATGTTGATGTGAATGCCAATGTTTGGACGAGTAAGGGTACAGGTACAATTAGTAACGAAAATATAATAAATATATATTTTTCAATGGTACTTAAAAAAATAAACAACTGAAATATCGTTTAAGTGCGATTTGATAGTGATGCCATTTCCTGATAGGCTCAATTTGTTTGTTATGTAGAGGAATAGGTTTACCAATATAATGTGGGCCGTTTGGTCCAAGTATTTTTACATGCAGATATTTGTTAGTGTAACATTGACAAATCATCTGTCATTGACATGACAAAACAGCTGTAAGGTAACGTCAAACAGGACGTCAATCTTGAAAAACGAAGATTGATATGGACCACTTGGCTGTTTAAGCCCAATATGGGTTTACCAAAGTGACCAAAATTATTACACTGTAAGTGAGTATATTTTTCGTAAGATTATGTGTTAAAGTCTGTTGAACACAGAATAATATGATATCAAGGGTCCTGATAAACACCACGATTTTTACACTATAGTTTTGAAAAGTGCTGCATCAATACTCGGCTAACCGGCTAACCGACTTCATTTTGAAAAAACGGCACAATTTAAAAATACATTATTCCGTAACGTGAATCCAAAATGTCGATATAAACAAACCAGAACAACTTTTTGGATGTATTCTTATTTCTTATGCATCCACAAGGAAATGGATGCGAAAATGATAGACCTAAGGGAAATCGTGTAGGTCGCATAACATGATTGGCATTTCAGTGCTAGACGGTACCGCCCATGGAAACTCGCGACAAGAAGTTTCACGCAATCAAACGAACAAGTCCCCTGTGCTCCCAGATACGGTCTAGCCATCTGTTTTTGAAATCCTCGCAAATGTCGGCTTCGTCCTCTAGGGCAGTGGTTCGAATCCGAGCATGAACGCTCGGACTGGTTATAGAACGCGTAAACGCGGCGGTAGCAGGGTGACCCTTGACCCGAGGTCTTGTCCGGTTCATCACTTATCAGCTGCGATCGAGAGAGCCGAGATCCATGGAGCCTGCAAAGCTACTGACAACATGCCGAGATGGATTCCCGAGTCCCGACACTTCGCTGTTTCAGTCGTTTACGAAATAATGTGACTGGCTTATATCGTGAGCTTCCCTATTACTGATATTGCTACAAAGTCTGTCAAGCTCACAACACTGTGGGATGCATGCGCGCCAAAAGAAATGCAATGAATCTCACTCAAACACCTAATTATGACGAGCTTCTATGCTTGCAAGATGTTTTATTTCTTTTTTTTAAAGAATACACTTGCCAAAGAGCGTGTACGCTATTAAGTACAATGAATGTGAAATAAATACAAATACAAACAAATCGGGTCTGCACGATTCCAATCTCTGAACTCGTCTGCTATGCAGGTAAACTAAAATTTTATATATTATGTGCCCTAATTCTCTGTAGTTTTTTTTTACGTATTGATTTTCAATATTAACGAAAACCAGCGTATAATACATAGTTATAATGTCTGTAGCTGGAGTACCTTCTATTTTCAATCCATTTTCCAACATATGAGGCACTCGTCTGCATCTCACGCAAAAAGTTATAGAGTAGGTTATCACAGTGTCGACAATATTATGTATTTATTGTTGCGGATTAGGTGATAGACACTCGTCATCTCTGTATCGGACGGTTGATTCGACATCAAGTTTCATGCCCCCAATTTTTGAGCGTTTTCCAGAACAGCAAATAATGCAATGCTCCCAAAACATCAAAGTATTCTGCATAAGAGTTTTGGAAAGTTGTTGTGTTTCGTAAATTTCTCTTCGTCTTCAACAGCGCATATAAAGTCTAAAGTGATCTTCAAAACATTAACGAACTGTTTACCTGTTTAGATTTTAAATCATTTTTTTAATCTCGGCTAAAGTACAAATACCACGGTATTAAGTTTTAACAGTATAATTATCAATTTAATTGTTTGTGCAGCATTTAATTTTATACTCTACACGAAACATTATTGGCTTTTCTACTTTTCTTTAAATAATTTCTACAAAACTTTCCTCTGCCCATCCTGCTCGTGGAAAAAGGTTGCTTCATATACATTCCACTAAATCTCAAAGTAGTCGAGTACGCGTGGGCAATGTCTGACTAATGATTGAACGTGTGTCATCTGTTGGTTGTTGGTCGATTGAGTGATAGCTGCAGTTCACATTCCAATATGCCAGATTCTGGAATCATTATCAGCAGGACCTCATCAAGCACCGAGCTACGTTTTGTTTGCTCTCTAGCAGACAATGTAATGCACTCGGCAGAATTCCTTGGTTATTATACGGACTAAATTCACTGGGAGCGAGGTAAATAATTTCCACATGTTCTGATATTGCGCTCAGGACATGAAAAATATATTTATTTTAAAATAATCCATTTGAATATGATATATTACGAATCAAATACCAAATACTACACATTAATGGCCATACGTATGCGTACATTTTAGACACAACTGTAAAAGGGCTTGGTAAATAATGCTATAGTACCGAGACCATTGAATTCTCGATTCTGAACTCTGAAATAGCCGTAATTTTTAGGATCTCCTTCACTTCTCAGTCCTCATGTGTTTTGGTGTGGGCACCACACCACGAGGGCCAGTTATACCAAGTTTAATTGGTTGGACTTCGGGGAAATTAAATGTAGCTCAAATTGATTGATTGAGCTCGCTTATAAGTAACAGTAATGACAGATCTAAAGATATCACCTCGTATGGATGAGCATTTATGTGCAAACATGTAATAAAATCAATTAAACATTTGGTTCATTATGAGTATTGGGCAACATAAAACTGTGTAGTAATGTCTCCCATATCTAAGAAACGTTAATGTATTTCGCAAGTCACTTGATTCCGAGGTGGGACCGTGGGTTGCACCGTTGATTCTTACACACCATGAATCTATTATTTTCACATTCAAATTTAGTAATAACGTATCATGTGTAGTTCGAATGTTCCACTATAGCTAAAAACATTCCTTTTCAATTCACGCGTTGCGTTTAAGAACCTTGCCGTGTTCCAGTTTAAATTAATTGAAGTACAAGGAATTGTATTCCCAAGTCGATCCATCAACGCCTGACTTGCTGATCCAAGATGCTAGCAGCAGGCACCTATAGTTGGGTCCAGCCAGAGAAGACGAGTTATCAGCTGTTGTCGCTAACAGGTCTTTTGGGCATCGGCTATCAGATTCGTCAACCTTTCAGGCAATCATTTCCATTCGCATGTGTCAGTCCTCGAATCATCACCGAACCTAGGCCCTTGGCTGCGTGCTGGGGGGAAATCTTTGGGGTTCACACTGGCGCAAGCTAGTCTTCTCTGGCTGGACCCGACTATACCTAGGCGTAGGTACAGTGCCTGGGTAAACAGTTCGAATGCGTCCAATGAGTATTGACTGATTTTTGTGATTATATGAAGTCATGAAATGGTAATTATTTTTATACCTATATTATTTATACATACGCCTATTATTTATATACCTATAAGAAATAATTTAGATTTATTGGTGTATAGGTGTAAAAGTGACAATTTTATGATTATTTAACAAGCACTTCATTGCCATACATTGATTTCTTAGTCTTTATTTATACATTCCGATTCAATCGATAAACTTCGTATGTAGTGAATATAGATACTATTGAGAAATTGGTTTCAGTCGCCAATGGTGGCAGTATCGTAATGATTATGTACTTTACAGGTGCAGACAACATTTTATTGGGAAGCTTTCAATCACTTTATTTGTGTTTACGATCTTCTCGACTGTCGTTTTCTCATCCTGCAATAATTGTCTTGTAAATAACTTATATGAAACACAATGGCGGCTGACAATACTTAAGTTACAAAGACGTTGCTGCCTTCCATTTGAATGTTTGAAAGCCTGACTAAAGCACCTTAAATACAAGACTTACAGTCAGAAGATAACACCTTTGAGCGTAACACAGTAATATTTTATAACATACCAACATTTTTTTAGGCTGAGGAGGGCATCACGATACCCACGCCGACGCCGACGCCGACGCCGACGCCGACGCCGTCATATTTTGTATGTGCTTGGAAGTGCTTCGAAAACCCTTAGACAACAATACGGCACCAAAAAGGAGAAAAATGTCGCAGAATTGTGAAAGCTAATGGGTATGCGAACAGCACAATATTAATTTTTAATTTCGGATATATTTTCCAATGCTAATAAGTATCTCTGAAGAAGGCAAGTTAATCTCCCTGCATAATTTATTGATGTCGGTTGAGTGTTGAATCTTTTTGTCTCGCGAGCGACCCCGATGCAATCGTACTGTTCTTGTTCTATAAGCTCAAAAGCCGATGGTTTTTTGTATCTTATATGCACAACAATAAGACAATGACTACGCCTTCGCTTTGTTTAGTAAAAATGAAGGTTGAAACTCCCGGATTGTTAATCCCGGTATAGGTGTTCCGACAGCAAGGTGCTCGATCCAATGATAGTACACTTGGTTTTCGATTAATTACAATCAAGACAGCCGATTCAGTCGAGAAAAACCGTTAATCTACTTCGAAATAATGAAAACAGTGGCTTGGAAAATCTCGTTAGCATACTCCACTTTGCAAGCACTTCTCTCATTTTATTGGGATGGGTATTGAGTTGAAGTTCGCAATAAGAATGCCTGGTGAACTTTCTATTACATTTTAAATGAATTTAATTTTTATTGAAATTAGGCAAAGTGGCAAATTTTAATTAAATTATCGTGCAGCCAGCGACAATTCATGATACTATATTCCTAAGATTCGCAAAGTGTTATGGTATACCAAGATTTTTGCGAAAACTATTACATGTTTAACACTTTGTCTATACATTGTCGTAACCTATAAGCACTTTGAAAAAAACTGTTTCAAACTGGGATTTGCACTCTAAATCAATGGTCTCACTGGTTTCCCGGCGTTTCGTAACATAAGCGAGTTACTTTTCACGTTAAAAACGTGAACAAATCCCAGTTTGAAATAGATTTTTTTCAAAACTAGTGCTAAAGATAGGATATACCTAGTAGACATGAGTCTAAGAAATTCTATAAGCACTTATTTTCACAAAATAATGAAACTGGTATTGCAGACGATGTTTTGATGAATATTTTGTAATATTATTTTGTTGTCTTAGAACAAAGTGGCATATCTATGAAGGTAGTATGTATAAATGTGCACATTAACTCGAAATTAGGTATAGGTATAAACATTTACTATATTATATTATATGTAGTCACAGACACAGATAGAAGATAATTCGTAGGGTATGTACAGCATTCAGTGGTAAATCACCATTTATTATGATACTGGCGGAAAGCTGCAGGCATACAAGCAAACAGCAACAAAGCAAATAGTTTTATGAACTTGCTATGAGTGCTTTTCTTCTGTTGGTAAATTCTGAATTACATAACAGATTTATTCTGCGACTTGCATGTACCTACATTATATTATGTGCATTTACTATTTACAATTTTGATCAAAGCACACGTTTTCTTGCAATTCCACATTTTACGCTTTGATTTGATTTGAAGCATTTCACGGTAGACAGAACGCTGGCGATAAAATTCTTCAGACGATGATAAAGGATGGAGATACACGGGTTTTTTAAATCAATCGAATTCCAGCTACTTATATAGCTAATAAACTCTCTAAAAATGTCATCCAAATATGCATGTTCTATAAGCTCCCATAATTGACTTTGCAACGATTTCACCCACCAATTCTGTCTGAATTTAGTCTGCTTCACTGCAGTACACAAACGTAATTGCATTGCTGCAATGTGCAGCTAAATGAAAAGGACTTATCGCACACACTTGTCAAAGAGATCAAATCTTCTTTCTACACCAAGAAATAAGTTAAATACAGAAAAATAATGCACCGAGACAATAAATCATCAGTGTAATTACCTGTTGCCGAGTAGCTTTTCGACGCGCTGACTACCTCTTCTTCGACGGCGTCGTGCAAGGCCCGGCGTCTCTTTGAAAAGCGCCTAAACGAAGACATTGCCCACTCGTGGTCACGCCGGCGTCTTCACATGTTACCGAATGGCACTAATCAATTCACCGCCTAAGTCATCGCAGCCACTAAATCACTGGCGCACGTCCACGCAGCTTGCGGTGCACTGCCCGATCATCACTTGTTTACCACAGAGATCACGACTTATTTACGATTGGCTCGTCTCAGTGAACATTGGTCGATACTTCCAGCCGTCTGTAAGCGATACTAAACTAAGACTGAGCGTCGGTCGTTCGGTCGTCCATCCTCCACTTTGCCTGGCATCCTCCTACGCGTGTAGTATAGGTACTTCTGTGCTGATCGTCACCCTATCAGACGAATTACGGTTCTCCCGCTCAAACCGGCAGACGCAGAAGGCGGCGACGTCGGCGCAAGCGCGCACCCTTAGTACAGCTCCAGCCAGCCTCCGAGGATAGACGAAAATCTGATGTCCGATCGTCTTTTAGTGTTCGCCATCAAGGAAACAAACGGCACCACAGTCCGCTCTGCTCCTCTCGTTAGTATTTAGACCGACTGATGAGATCTAAAAAAATGTAGTTAGCAGTAGCGCACAATCGTCTCCTTTCTCAAAAGTAAGATCCGTAACAGTCCGAATCCATTCATCATAAGAAGATAAGACGCGAGGTCGGGAGAGCGCGTTGTTTTTAACAGCTGAAAAACCAATCCTAGAATACCGATTTTTTATTGGGTATTTTGAATAACAAATAACACTTGATCAGATGAAGAGATGTATATATATTTTTTATGCAAGTTTTAACGGAATAACACAGTTGATTTCGTTCTGGAAAAAAGGGAGAATATAAACACTCTTTTTTCATTTCAAGTTTCGATCCAACCAGTTGTATTATCCCATCTACAAAATGCTCTCCTACTGATGAAGCCCGGCTGATGGATTACTCTCATCTAAAGAGACATTGTGTATTCTTTTTGTTCGTTCGAATGTAATATGTTATTTGATGCACCGTGGAGCTCTGAATGTAGCCTGACCGTGGCTACAGCTTAGCACCCAAATCGATACTACGAAATATAAAGCGCGTGATCCCCAACGAATTGAGCCACGTCTGCTGTGCGCGAAACAATCAACAGGTTTACTATAAATAAACACAATATTGTAATTGAAACTCACCGGTACCTAAATAGCCCCTGGTAGTTACAGACGCGCTGTTAATTAGAGAGATTACGTAGTTAGCTTCTGTGGGTTAATCATCCCCCGAGGTATTCAAGAAATATATAACCCCATGCGGTCTTTTTATAATCTGGAAAGGATCCCTCTTTTTCTCTGGAGAAACCAGATAAGTATTTATAGAAACGATACATTATTGCGAACTGTATGGTATATTATGTATAGATCTCCTCGAACTCAATATCAATAAAACGGGTGAAATTAAAACATTTTCCGTCTCTGAGTAGTCGTCCTCTGAGGGTGTGCAACAGCGAAGTAAATTGAATCCGAGAAAGCCGTTTGAGAATCTCAACGGTTCATTACGCTTTCATATTATTTCTCTGGGCTTTTTTATAAGTTACTTTTTGCGTGAGAAAGAAGTGAAATATGATTATTGTATATACCTACCTTACAGTGCAGCCCATTTTGATTAATTTCTATGATATAAAATTCATTTTGCGTTGTCTTTTCCTTTGAATCAAATAAAATTCTCTATTTTCAAGCTCTCGCTTTTGAACTTATAATATATTTATGAAAGACAGTTGCCTGCTCTCCGACACAGAAAGCAGATCCAGACATTTGAATATCTTATGCTTGTTCAAACGTTCTATTTATTTTCCACCAAAATCAACTTACGTAGTTTCCCTTATAAAGATCTCTCTTCCATGTTCACCAATCCACCAATCCACCAATCATTTGACAGTTTTCATGAGAAAGCTTGAACATAACAAATTACATACATACGTTTCGTGGGTTACTCGATCACCTAACCCATTGGACCTATCCCGTGTAAGCGAAACGAAGCATTGTATACTAGAGTGCGAATGAAATTCAATCTCTTTCAGATCGAATCTATCCTATGCCTACATTCATAGAAGAACCAAAATGTAATACGGAAATAAAATATGAGATGACACGAAACGAGACATTTTCATTTCCAGTGCCCTCCCCAGCCTGCCGAAGTTGCTCAGAACATGTAGTCTGTTGGCAAATGGTATTCTAACTTTCGACGATTAGACAAACATTTCTAAACTATATGAGATCCCCATAATGGCAGACAGTTAAAGTCTATTTCCGATTTAACGACGCGGTTTTCCTACAATTAGATTGACGCTCATTTGACCGCAAACTCGGGAATGAACATAACGTTCACATTAAACAAGTCATACAGAAATCTCGGGTGAATGTTCACCGGGGGAACAGCTCAGCCACAGCCAGGATAGACCCACAAACTTCTGTGTTTGAAGCACGTAAACACAAGTACGATATCCCAACATATTAGTATACCGCGTCGGTAGCGTTTCCTTTCTCCGTGGGGGCGGAGGTTGGGGGTAGGCGACGAGTTAGTTGTCTTAACTTCTAATCCCAACCCCCTGTGGGTAATGGACCATGTTTACATACATGTCGGACCGACCTTCGAGCGGAGATACTGCCCACCTGATGTCTTTACAAGACAAACATCACTCTCCAAGTGCCCCTTGCATCCAGCTGGGCTTAAAGGGCAATGGCACTACCCTCGACCATGGAGACAATCTACCAGTGCAAGACAAGCCAACGAGCAACGATGCACCCTTCGATAGTATAAAATATCATCCATTAAGAGTTAAGACCCTCATTACCACATTGTCGTCGCTCCGAGAGATGAAGACAACGACGCGGGCTAAAATAAAATTGATATGCTTTAGAAACACAAACAAACCGAAGTGGCGCAAAGTGTAGCATCTGAAAAGTATAACAAACACGGTTTTATGAAGAAAGCAGCTAGCTTCTTCTTCTTCGCGAGTGGCTGGAGGAGTATTGTGGCCGAGGGTGCCGTGCTGCAGGCACAAGCTACAATAACACAAGGTGGCTCGTTTCTACGCTTTTACCGAGATGCTATAAATAATTGACATTAGGTTGGAAACCATTGCTCGTGCGACGCGTAAACCAAGTTTTAACGGTTTTTATTTTTAAAACATTCGAACGTGATTGTGCCATGCGCCATGAAAAGCTAACTCGAATTGTTATTTGATTGGTAATAGAAATTTTGACATGACGTGAATCACCTGTTGTTAGATACGCTTTTTGGTACGTACGTATAAAGAAGCAGACGTTGTAAAATCATGCATCTACGGCAAACATAAAACTGAGCAATGAAAATTATTTGGCAAAGTTGTTGATGCGCGTACATATCAGAACATACGATATGGACCATGGCACTCAATTATTACGAGTGTCAGTGTTTTCGAAATTCTCTCCAGTTTCATTTCAATTTTGTGTTGTATGCATTCACCTGTATATGATAAATGACAACACCTTGCCACTTCAATACATTCAATCAACCCGTTATTATTTACTTTCTTCCTTCTGTTGACAAGTTTCTCGACAGGCGACAACGCAATCAGCAGCATTCAAGCAGGAGAGTTGTGGCGTATCGATGGGGTCTGCGACTGCGAGGGTAGACCATCCATCATCCCCTACACGATGAGATATGCCCCTGCCGGAGCAACCCTTGTTGACCCTTGGTGACCTGCGGCGTCAGAAGCTGTAGGGTACACGAAGAGAGGCTGCTCTGTGAATACAGTGAACGTTATTAAATTAGTCAAAACGGATAGCAGACTTGGTTTAGTAAGACAAGGCTGTCTTAGTGTTTTGGACGAAAATGCACAGTTCACATCGCCGAAGACGTCTACTCTCTTATCTCTCTCTCGTGCTCGAATTTTAATTTGATGTATTTCAGGAAATGTAATATTCGTTCTTTCTTCTTTGCTTGATATTCGTATATTGACTCCGTGACCGTATTATATATTTTTAAATGTAACAAGCCGGGCCGATATATTTTCGATAACATAAATCAATGAATTAATTTGAGTTATGTCTTAATTCACTTTATGATAACTTAAAATAACTTGAAAATATCAAGAGAGGTCATTTGCTTTTACGTTTTCATTGCTAAGAGAATACACTCATGACCCTCTTGGAATATAATACAAAGTATGGGCATTGAATTTTATGTGTTCCATATTGATATGCCATGATGAAATTGTCCGTAATTGCTATAAAAACGTTGGAATAAAATATAATACGCGGTAATAAATTTTTTCACTATGGTGTCTTGGACACGGATGTCTGCAATTCGCATAATCAATCTTTTGTCTTTGTGCCTTGCCTTGCCTTCCAAAATGATACTTCACGATCATTCCGGATATTCAAAATCACTCATTCTGTCGTAAATGTGTTGTCTAATAATTAAATTCTCTAAAAGTTGACAACAAACCTAACTATAAGTAAGTCCATTCCTATTTTGCGTATACGTAGCCCAAAAAAGTGTGTCCTTATTACTTTAAATTTACCAACTTTATTGCTATCAGTGGTTATAGAATTTTGTAGTTCTCATGATCTAAAATATCTTAGATTTCGAAAATAATCTATCTATTATCCCATTCTGTTTTACGCTCAGTGGCCTTTGCTCTCAAGAGAGCGATAGTAGTTTTTATAGACCCACACTCCAACGGAACACCCACCCTCCTACTGTGTGACCTATCGCCTATCACACATCTGTGTCTTTATTATTGCCCATCGCGCTCATTTCAATGATAAAACGAGGCTTCCCATTAGAAAAATGTGACGTTTTATTAGCACTACGCACCTAGATTTATAACTTTTTCTGATATTGCCTACGCAAGTAAATTGTTTTGTGGAGATAATGGCTAAGCCTTCCTTTTTCATACAGAAATGTTTCAACCCATGCTTAAACATTCAATCTACCCACCTTGGAGATTTTTATTGCGGATTTCATGATTAATTTTCCGAAAGCAATATCATTCGGTAGGTAAAATTTATAAAAACTTGAAATTAGGTACGTCTGCATTGGTCTGCACAATAGTCATTTTTGAAAAATAAATAATTTTCCACATTTGAACAGTCAGCAATCAATACTTTTCGACCGACAGCCGACAGCTAGCGCTCGCACCGCGGCTGAGCAAAGCAGTGAACCAAAGCACTTGTAGTTGTAGCAGCTTGATTCGGCTGCTCTGCTAGTTTGACCGTGTTCGTTCGTCTAATATACATCTTTTAGCCTTTTACTTAAATCGAAAAAAGTTGTCTATTGCCACTATGGGACGGTAAATAACCATATTTAAAGACTTTTATATGACTTGTAAGGTTTCAAATTTCCTTTTTACCAGCTTTTCGTTAATTATTATAATATTGTTAGGTTAGAACACCAAGTGATGATTTCTGCATAGGTCCGCACCCAAGGATACTATCATTGATTAACGATAGGTTAATCAATTAACCTATCGTTAATCAATGATACTATAATAGCAATGATAATGGTATCTTTGGTATCTTAGTATCTTAGGTCCGCACGATCAAGTAGAGGTAACAGTGGTAACAGGAATATCGAAATAATCCCATTATTTGATTGATTTGCCTTGATTACTAGTTGTATTCTGATCAAATTACTTTCACCCAAACATTTGACATAGTCTTTATTACCACTTGCAGCGTGTAATCGATATAGTGTACCTACCATGTTCAAATAAAATATAGGTACCTTCCAAAAAGATATACCTTCCAAACTACAGAAGTGACATGGGCCAACAAGCATTCTT
This sequence comes from Nemoura dubitans, assembly GCA_921293005.1. NCBI lineage: Eukaryota > Metazoa > Arthropoda > Insecta > Plecoptera > Nemouridae > Nemoura > Nemoura dubitans. The sequence continues at coordinate 19,558,159 of OV121074.1, forward strand.
GGCCCGGTCAATCAGATTGTGGAACGCACTGCCCCATGAAATCATGGCTATGTTCCCAAAAAAACGTGAAATCCCGCTGCATTTGACGTATCAATTAATGTTATTATAATGTTCTCCATAAATTACATAACTTCATAAATCTATTAGCCTAAGGTAACAAATGTGTACCAAAACCAAAACTATTAATAAATCATAAATAAAAAAACCGTTGCTAAACTTGTTGCTTTTCTTGTCGTTTTTTTAACCAACTGCATTCTCAAAATTTCAACTGATTCAACTTGCAAATCATTTCACTGGTAATTGACAAATGAGTTAAATGGCAAGATTGTCATTGAATCTGTGAGTAAATGGTACTGAATTAATAGGTACCATTGAATTCCTCAATGTCTTCAAATTTCAAATGCTTCAAATTCAATGGTACTACCTAGGTACCTAGGTTACATACCTTGGTACTACCATAGAGTAATGAAACCTACGGTACTACCGTAGATGAATATAATTTATTCATCTATGGTTCTACCATTGAAGAAATTAAATGATTGCATTCATTTTTATTTTCAGCCATAAGGAATGGCGCAAAGAGGCGAAAAAAATGAGGAGAAAAAGAATAAGACAAGCAACAGCACAATCAATCGAAGCAAAGGCCAATGATGAACAGAAGGCTATGGAAGATTCACCTCGTTTTCAAGCGTTAGTTTCTGAACAGTATGCCCTGGAATTGTTCGAAAGAGAGGAAGAAGCACGGCAAGAACTTATTCGACACACACTGTGGCTTAAAAATGAAGAAATAGCTCAACAACAGTTTATTCAAAGACAAGAAAGGTTAAAGCTTGCACGGGAAGAGCGAATAAAGCAAGATAAGCTGATTCGCAAGGAGTGGGAAGCGGAACAAGCCAAACTGAAAATAATTGCTGAAGAGAAACAAAAGGTGGAAGATGAGAAGAAGCGTAAACAGGATGAATTATTGCAACAAATTGATGACTTTGTACGGAAAGGAGGAGAACTACCACAGTCTGCGAATATATCAACTGAAACCAATCCTGATAGAGACCCTTGTCCATTTTTCTCAAAGACAGGAGCCTGTCGCTTTGGTGATCGATGCTCACGGTAATAAACACTACCTACTTGTAGTAGTGATAATTTCCATATTAGCTGCCCTCTAACAATATTCATGGAGTAATCTGTTCCTGTATCTAAATGTCTAAATTTTTATAATTTTTTCAGGAATCACAAACGGCCGGGAATTAGTAAAGTTCTATTAGTGCCTTCATTCTATTCTCATTTTGGCATGAGCCAATCCATGGCAGTGGAGTATGACACAGATTTGATGCTGGAGTATGAAGATTCAGAAACTTATCAGCACTTCAAAGACTTTTACGACGATGTCCTGCCTGAGTTTGAAGAATACGGTGACGTAGTCCAATTCAAGGTGTGTACTTTCAGAAACGATTAATTTTGAGTCGAATTTTCTAGCAAACTTGGATAATAGCTCAAATGTAATAAAAATAGAGTTATTTTGATCATCCAAATATAGACAATCTATTACATCATTTCTGCTTTCTGTTTAAGGTCTGCTGCAACGGCGAACCCCACCTCCGAGGCAATGTGTATGTCGAGTTTTCCTCCGAACGATATGCGGTTGCCGCATACCAGAAGTTCCACGGCCGATATTACGGCGGCCGGCAACTGAACGTCGAGTTTGCGTGCGTCGCCTCGTGGAAAGCAGCTCTCTGTGGTTTGTGGATCCGTTCTTGAAGCTTCACCGGCGGTATCCTTACAAAGTTGTCCGGCGACGGAAACAGTACAACGAAATTGTTTTACCTTTTATGGTCGATAGTCCTCTTTGTGATGTTAGCATTTTGTCCAGTTCGGTTGTTGATTTCAACAGATACCTAGTTATTTTAATGTTTATAACTTCTTCTGAAATTCTGGTAGGGTCAATGAAATTCTTGCATCATTTTCTTAATTGTATCAGATATTAGCCTCTGCAGATTGAGTCTGCTCAGCTTAAATATCTAACGAAGTCCCTATCGTCCGATGGATGGGTGCCGTTGCCTGAATTTTGGTTTTCCATGCATAAGCTGGGATGGAGTTAGTAAAGGTACACTTATTAAACTTAAATCTTCATTTCTCTTCAGGGAGCAGACAAGTCATAACATTTTTTGTGGGAGTCAATACATTGGTGGCTGGTTTTTTGCATAAAATACCTATCAAATGTTTTGGTGTGATAGACTTCAGATGTCAGTTTGCTGTAACCGAATTTCATCAATATGATATTTACAAACAAATTAATTTTAGCACCGTATGCTCTCGGCTCTTTCTCAATTTACCCACCCACGACCCGTGCGTGCAAAACACGGACACCTAGCACGTTGCCTGCCGGGCAGGCCGGCCTCGACGCCCGGGGGCCCGTGAGTTTCCGGACACACGGAAACGCACCACTGTATGACTTTTCCATTTAAATTTTCAAGGCCATACCCCCTAACTTTCACGGCCCCATTTGGCGGCCACATGGGTGGTTTGCAAGGTGCCATGTCGTGAAAGTCGAAATAATAACCAGCACCGCAGGATTTTGCAACCACAAATACTTAGCTCGTTTCGAGAAATATGCGAATGTCGTCAAATATTTTGCCGGGGGGGCACATCATATTCATGCTACGCCATTGAAGGTGGTGATTACCTACCTCTCATCATAACAATAATTAATAGACAATAGCCACAAGTAATAAAAGTTATTAGCAATATGAATTATTTTCAGGAATGTTCTTCAAGAAGCGGTGTCCTAAAGGGCGCAACTGCAACTTCCTGCACGTGTTCCGCAACCCCGACGCCCGGTTCAGTCGAGCGGACCGGGACTTGCACTTGGGCCGCGATGAGTCGGTCCGGCACAGCTCCCGGTCACCGTCAAGGTGCTCGTTCAGCAGCCCGCAGCCGAGTCGATCGCGATCGCGCCGTGACCACGAAGATAGGAGTCACTGGCGGTGGTCGGAATCGCCTCCCCCTTCCCGAGACGAGGAGAGGGACACGGAAACCTCGTCCCGAAGGAACAAGAGGGAGAGGAAGTCTTCCCAGAGTGACAAGGAAAAAGAGAATGCTTCGCGTAGGTCACATAAAGCGAGGGAACGTTCGTCATCTAGGAAATCGAAGAGAGAAGAGTCGAGGCATTCCGAGAAAAGCTCTGAACGTGATGGGAGAAAATCTGAAAGGAGTAGAAGAAGTAGTACTGAGAAAAGTTCTCGGAGTTACAGCAGTAAAACTTCGGAAAGGAGGGAGAGGAGATAGAAATGCGACTGAGTATTCATTAATTTTGTTCTATCTCATTGCTTTGCAATAGTCACTATATTATTGCTACGATGTAATAAAGTGAAGTATTGTTGATATTTTGAGTGCTGACAGTTTGCACCATTAAATCCAGATGAGCTCTAAAAATGTATTGTCCTTTCAATACAACCTTTCAATGTTTCATATTGTACTTTCAAACTTTACTGGCACAAAGGACAGGAAGAACATGAAAAACTATTTTTATTTTAAGAACGGTTGTTGGTGAGCATTTGAGTGCAGCATAATTTCCAATTTCACTAGACCAAAAAAATCGCATGCATGAGATGTGTGTTTGTTCACGGGCTACTGGCCTTACGGCAATTTCCATTTCGAGAAAACGTGCTGAGGTCCTTCGTTAAGTGCCAACTATGATGAAATCGAGCATTTCTGAAAATTTCATGCCTGACAGCTTTTTGTTTTCATATTTATTAATATCTCTGTTTAAATTTTGCGGTTTTCAGACAAAATAGTTTTGATTTAAGATCTCCTTACCTCTTTATTAAAGATTCATAGATACTTTAAACATGGCTACAAACTTTCGTTCACTAGTAAAGAGATTTTTGTCGTATGGATCCTAGATAACTAAGCCCCAGCCTCTGCCCAGGACCTCTATTCTGTAACTTTTTCCCAAATGAGATGACAAGAAATGAGAGTGACAACTCCAAGTTCGCCTATGTTTTCATATGGAACAAATGAATGTTTTCGCTCTCATTTCATTTCATCTCACATCAGAAAGTTACAGGTGTATTTCATCCACTTCTTGCACTTACTTCAAAAAATACTCACTGGTAAGAGAATAACACTGTTCCTTATGCCACGAGCAACTAGAATGTGTTATCTTCCCTCAGTGGTGCTGCGCGGGCGGAGCGGATGGCAGTGACGGCTTTGGCCCCGTCCGATCCAACGTCCGCAACCCGCAACGCAATGCGTGCGATCTCGCAGTCCGGCGTTACCTAACTTTGGCAACAGGTTTCCGAAAAGCTGTTTTTCAAGCGGGGCATTAGAGAACCAATTTGCACTTTTGCAGTGATATCAGACCGTTTCGTTAATACGTACAGAGTCGCAAGTGTCGAGCTGCGTAATTGTCAGAAATATGGTGTTTGATGGTGTCACAGGTCGCGGTCGGTCTATGATATTTACCATTCGTTTGTTTGCTACCTTTCGATTCCATTTCACTAAAGATGAGCCAGTTTAGCTATAAATTTGCATTGTTGAATTGCATCGCTTTTTATGGTAGCAAATAAGAGCTATGAATGAATGAATAGTGTGGTTTAGAGGCGCGTCTACAGCTTAGGTCATTTTGCGCCTGAAAAGTAAAAATTAAAACACTTCAAAAAGACACAAAAGTCTTATTACGTCAGATTCCAGTTATGTTCTCCGTGTAGGTATACGAAAATCATTTTATAACATCGGAAAGTTCGGCTGCTACTAAGCCGCCATAGTTATTAGTTTGGATAACGGTTTTGTAGCGGTTTCGAGATTTGAATTGAATAAAAATGTAAATCCTCTGAGCATCGATATCATGAAACGATAGAGGAGCGAATACCTTCGCTTCGACTGAAAGTGCAGATCTTCATATATTCATGATTCATACTGAGACTCGGCCTTGGATTTTATTACACTTGGGACTAGAAATAATGTTTTTGATTAGGATGTCTGAGTCTCGCACCTCACTTCGGTAATTAATTTCCCATTATGTTATTTGCATAGGCGTGAGCAGGGTAAATGGTTAGATACGGCACAGCACGGAATGGACCTATATGATGGTCAAAAAAAGTAAATCGTTGTTCTCTAGAGCCCGTGACCGCGAAAGCAAGCGTTGTGAGAAGTCATTTCGGCCATCGACAGCACACATTGAATTTTTATACGAGCACACAACCACGGCCTTCTACATGAAAATGTAGCCTTTCTAGTCTTATCATGGGCTTATATTTGTAGCCAATATACGCCCATGGTCTTATGGAGCGAATGTTACTAGGAGGCTGTGGAAAATGTCAGAGTCAAATAATCCTTTTAAACATGGGTTTAAACCACTTTTAAACTCGTTCAAGGTCAAAGCCACCTGGAGACATTTTTGCCATACAAGCAAATCGAAACAAATCCATTCAGAGGGCGCTGGCAAGTGTCAGGGTTCCTTCTTTGGAAAATTAACTAATTTCTGAAGATGTCCTTAGTTCGCGTAATCAAATCCTAGATTTCAGTGTCGGACTGGCCAGGGCGGCTAGGCGGTGATCGCCGCCGGGGCCCTGAGCTATTTGACCGCGGGGGCCCCCAAAATAGGTGATGACCTTTTCTTTTTGAGTTTTTTAAACCGAAAAATATAGCGGTTATTTTTTTTTACAGAATGAATTGATTAGGCCTTTAGGACCTCTTCGCCGCCGGGGCCCTTGGGTAGCCAGTCCGACACAGCAAGATTTTCATGTACCGTGGACATACTTATTTTATTTCTATTTCCAATGCCATAAGATATTGAATAACGAAACGAGATAGGCACTAATAAAATCTGACAAACTGTGTCGTGCTGTCAAAATCGTAGGTATACCTATGCGGTCTGTCCCGTGTCGGTCGCTCCGCTGCGCACGCCTATGGTTATTTGGTTAACAGTAGAAACAAATAAATTTATTATACCAACATAAATCGATTTAATTTCATGTATGTCCAGTCAATGTCACGCACCAGAACATGAACCTACATGGACAAGACGGTCGGACTATAAATTGCTAAATCAACCGACTCATCCTGTCTGGCTTCATGAATGCCGAGGACATTGTCCAAGAAAACATTTCTAGATCACCAACTTGCTCAAGTACATTTTTGGTAAACCATGCGTCATAGGTTCAATGGCACATAATTTTTATATTTTATTAAAATCTTTCCCATAAAGTTGTCCGTATAAACTAAATTGGCAATGTCGACCACTAGCTCTGGAATAGATTCGTCGTTTCCTTGACATCGATCGTGATAGGACTGATTTGCAGCCTCATGTTTTCTGATGTGTTTCCGTCGTGCGACCCGAAGATGAGCAGAGATGAGGCTGCTGGTTAACCGCTAAACACAACCTATCGGCGACGCGACGACCTCCATCGGATTCTGCAAGCGTGGCCTGATTCCAAGAACGACATTCGGCTCTTGGTCCAGTGGCGGATTCCAGACTCAGATCTAAGGCATGTCTCATGTTCAGAAGTCAGCGCCTGGTATTGGGCTGGTACTGCAATCATTGTAGATACTATCTAGTTTGCAGCTGACAGCCGGATACGAGAAGCACCATATTTCAATATGGTTTAGGGGGGGGGGGGGGGGGGGTTAGGGGGGGGGGGGGTTGAAAAATATCATTTATTGTGAAAGTAATGTGCAGGTATCTGAGGTGCAACAATTAAAATTTGAGACATTCCCTCTCACGCTGGATCTGCCAGCTGGCGTCAAGAAAGGTGGAAAGTGGAAACCACCGATACGAGGATTCGAACACATCCATTGCGGTTCTATTACCATGAGAGCACAATTTCAATTCCCTGCCACCACGGACTCCCATCTCTTTTCCCTGCGATTGTAAGATAAATCGGTGCACTGGAAATGTTTCAATTCTGAAATATTCCGCTACAGCGGACGCGCTAAAGAGCACAACGCCACAACCCCGCCTAACATTTTGAAGAACAATAATTTCTTTAAACAAATCGTTTCCCTTGACAATGACTATAATCCGCAAACCTTGATATGCGGTTAAGTAAGTATTTAATAATCACCTTGAACTTCTGCGCATCTCCACCTATGCTGCAGGGTGTGTCTTCGGCAGAATCCCATCTTTGTCTCACCTCCACGGAATCGATCTATCAGCCTTGACTTTTAACCGAACGCACAGTGAAGGACAGGTTTAATTATATAACGTTTCTCATCAAATCAATCTGGGATATGACTTCATTACCAGGGGGTTTTATACATAGGTGATGTACCAGACAGTTTATAGATTCAACGGGATGTGGATTTTCCAAGAACTAGCTGCAAGAGTGTTTCAATAAAAACAATCAAATGCACGTGGTCTTACTCTGTGAGTTTTAAGAGCGTTGCTAACGATTGGATTTCTTTGCCACGCTGCGTGGCCGGGGTCGGTGCAGAGGTTCACGCGGGAACTTCCATTAGCAACAATTATTAATGTAAAAATCTGGGGAAAAAACCGTAGACCGAGAAAGAATCAAATGATATCGGATGGTAGTTTTTAATACAAGTTATGACATACTTTTACCGTATGATCTACGTAAAAATGCCGAAAAAATGCATTTTAGGCACTTTTTGAAAATGCACACCTCTGTCAATGTTGAAAGTATAATAACCTGACATCAAACAACCCTTCAACTACACGTGCATTATCCCCCCAAAACTCGGTGGTAGTATTTATGGCCAGGAGAAGTTCCCGCGTGAACCTCCGCGTACGACGAAAACATTAGCGTTTAGCTTCCCCACATTCCAACCGATTTCGTCAAACCCTCCCGTCCAAACCCCACATAAAAACGAAATTAAAATACAGAGACACAATGACAATGAGTTCCGTTTGAGGACAGATTTGTAACTCTGATTGGCATTTGGCCACATAATTCACATAGGATAAATTCATCTTCAAGATTGTAATCTAATCACTCAAAGAATATTACAAAATTCACGGTGAAAAAAGAACTTACCAACTCTAAAAAGTAAAAAAGAGAATTATATTTACTCTAAAACACCTTGGCCTGGTATGATAAACAAAACGTGCATATCTTATTCACCGCCGAAAGTCCTTGCAATTAGTAATTACTTTGTAATCATAACTCAGTGATAAAATTTAAGTGATTGTTATTATGGTAATGCAAGGCACGGAACCTAATCACACCGACCCATCTCCATTGTCCGAGGCGATAACAATTCAGAAAGACCATCCCTCTCATGCGGCCTCCGAAACATTTTCATTTGGTATAAGCAGATCTCCGAACTGATGGAGGCAGGGCTTCAATGATAGCGCAATGCAACAAACGAATAATTTAAATGCATAAAGTGTAATTTCTTGTAAAATGGCAGTGAGCACGCCCATATAAAATGGCACTGTGCTGCACTTGTTCAAGATTTCTGAAAGCGTATCGTTTAGTAAGTAACAATATTTACTCGATTACGCTCGGATAACTCGTTATACGCTATAGTAATGGTATTCCTCCGAGAACCGGCATGGGTTGCCACTTATTTATCTTTGCACTTTGTGCGTGGTGCATGTGCGTTTGTGACAATTCACATTGTATATGCAAACTTCAGTATGGTATGAGATTTTGAAAATAATTCATAGACATTACACTTATGTTTTTTCTCATATTCCTAAAAAAGCAATTGCAATAAAAAAGCTGTGAATTGGGTCGTATTCTTTCGCCGGTTGCTTCAAGTGTGTTTTAAACAATCAAATTTCGTACCATTAACTCTCAACACTTAATTATGATCACCTCCTCTATAAGTGAATTTTAAAAATGTTTCTAAGTTAAACTTTTCTTTTTAATGTTATAACATATATAACAAGGTATATATTTTTCTGTGGTGGTACATACAGCAACCGCCATCAGCACCTCGACAATCATATGATAGAAATTAATTAATTTCTTTCATATGATTGTTGAGTTGCTGATTTTACCCATCCTTTACACAATTGGCTATTAAAATACCCCTTTAATATCCAGCTGTCTTTCAGACCATCTTACCCAGACGACCTTACTGTGGCTGCAATATAATATCACATACCGTGTGCCGAGAGTAGAGAGTTATTTTATTTCTTCGACGGAGACATGGGGAAGTGGCGTTAGCTAAACAAACTGCATTCTTCATATCTCAACAATTTTGACATTGACATTTAACCTTTCATAGCATCGCCAAAAAGATTTTATCTCCCCGATATCTTCCGAAAAGCCCAAAGGTTTGCATTCCGAACAAAATACTTGTAATTTTGGCATATGTATATGGAAATGATTCAGCATTATAGACACTGAAGCGTAAATCACATACAGCGAATAGTATTCAAATTAAATTTGTCATTTTGAGAGAAATATATTGCTGGCCATATTATTTAGCAGGATCGGTATAATGACAATCTGCCGAAGATTCAGCTCAGGGAATAGGTCAACTATTTATGAGTAACGATGTTCATCATATTAATCAAGATGCAATTCCTTAAAAAAAGCATCAGCCTCCCTTCGCCCATAAATCAGAGATGGGCAGTTCGATCTTAAGAGAACGTAATACGGTCTTGCTATTACTTACCTACCTTACAAGAACATGCAGAGAGCAGACCATCTTCTAATGGAAATGCCTGAAAGCTGCAAGACCGTGAACAAGGTACTTAATTTGCCTCTCGTCCTTGGCAGAAAATTTCATTTCTTTACATTATCCACATTTCGTGGCTACCTTCTTTTCTAAAGAACATTTTACATTATTCTCTAAGTATCAGGTTAATTGCAGACATTTAACATTTCCTCGAGCAAAACAAAGCTTATTTATTCGAATTATGCGAGTAGTGATGTAAGAACTTGCCGCATAGAGCGGGCACATCCGTGTGGTGGAGGAGACTTGAACGCTGGAATAACCGTTGAACCAACCACGATTCCAGCCAGTACCCTTACGCACAACTAACGCAACCGCTTACGCAATGCGCACGATTACCTGTGTAGCTTGTACTTATTACAATGGCCCCACTAGTTTCTTAATTGTTGCCTACATATTATTCATAAGCAACTAATAATCAACTAAAAAAGCCTGCCTTTCGTAGGTTACACCAGCGCATCCCGTATATACTCTTCACATAATAAACACGAATTATTTATTATCATTTTGCGGAAACGCTAGCTTCCTTAATAAAAGTCATGTTTGTAAGACCAAAATCATAATGTTTTCATTTGAATACTATGCATATATTATGATATTTAATTATGTGATATTTACATATGATATTTAAGTTTAACCATACCTATTCTTCATGACGGATGTAAACCAGTTACCAAATCGTTTAGCAGAGGTTTTCATCGCTATGCTTTTGCGCTCACGATCTGCTCCATTCATGCTGTGTGAATCCAACGAGCGGGAGCTCGGTTTGTGATCCAATCTGACACAGTTTAGTCGTGCTTCTGTGCTTTTCTTTCCTCGGCTCGCTCGCACTTAAAATATACTTACACTATATTTACACAATACATTGTGCATCGTGCATCATTGATATGCATCCTCGACGACGAGATGGGATGGGAAACCAGCGCAAATCTTCGAGGAAGGTGAATCCATCGAAGGTCTGATCGGTCATTGACTATCAAGAAAGAAACGTTATGCAAGCGGCAACAACGATCTTTGTCTATGGCATAAATTCATCTTAAGAAATCGCGGATCCGTTGAGTGTATCCACTGGTTTGAACGCTTGCTACTCTGCAGCACACGAATTTTCATAACAATCTCGCGTTGTTAATTCTTCAAGTGTTGCTTAAGTCATTGTCACTGTCTTGTGTAAATAGGCTTGTTATAGAATAACAAACTCTTAACATAATAAGTAACTTGAACAAGTTTGAGTGACATCCGCTAAAAACAGCCCTTGGAATTGGCGAAAATAATATCATATCATTTAACTACTACGTAATTTGTACTACCCAGAGTGTATGTTTCTATATGCACGATAAAATGGAAGTAGGCATGTGCCTATTGCAATATATATTTTGCTTTCAGGGTAAATGTGATATCATGAAATCTTGTGAAATGATACATTTACTTGTGATTAGTCTGTACCCCTTTAATAGCACGGGGGCACAGATTATCTTCGTAAAACCTTACCCTATAAAAGTCGTATAAACGCGAAGGCTACGGTGAAAAATAGTATGTGGGGCAACCGGTAAACGCTTTGAACCCATCACAGAAACAAACTGCATGACTACTAAATTATTTATATCATTCACGCACATAGCATTTAATAAAACATGTAACACGCCAATCAAACTATCGAAGTATGCGTGCAAAAAATAAAATAAATTATGTAATTAATTCAAACAATAATTGATGGAAAGCTGATCCACGCTCCCTTGAAGGTCGCTTGCTGTGCAGACGATGAGATAATAGAGATGAGTTGATGGTGAAGCTATGTGGTGTGAAGGTCGGATGCTGAATCCTGGACCACATTCGATTCATGTACATGCAGTTGCAAATCTCAGTTTCGTCACTGGCCTCAGAACAATTAATCGCACAAGTGTTGGGTATAATTGTTGCACTCCACAGAGTACACGATTAGAACAAGCACTAATTACAATCCATGGAGGTGATTTGATGCATTATGCATGTGGTGGCCGCGAGCTGAGAATATTCATCCCGAATTATTGAAAGGTAATATATTATACAATCAAGACCCTAAACATGACTCACTCGACCTCTTTGCGCAGAAGAGTACAATCATTTTCGTCCGTGCTGCTAAGTTTTTTTCTGTTTCATGATATTGATGAGCACTCTCTTGCGTAATACACAATTAAATGGAACTTTTTCAGGGTTATTTGGACGAACTTGTGTGTAAATGCACTATATAAGGCATTCTAATATACTCGGACTGATTTTTTCTGGATACAATAATATTTTATTTATGTGAATAGTATTCTTATTTTAATTTACTGTTTATTTTCATATACTTACACGGAATTTCAAAGTCGCGTTAAGGCTAGGCGCACCGCGCACTAGGCGCTGGTCTATGGGCCCCCGGTGGTCGAAGGACCCCCAAGTTTTTTGAAGAACCGATTTTCCATGGACAATAATTTGTCAATAAACAGCTATGGTCAAATCAAGCAAGGCCCTAGCCACATAATTTCCACTGCCCTAGCAAATTAGCCTACAATGTACAGTTCCTACAATAAGTTTGAAACATGCGTGACAGGAAAAAGCAACAATTTACTGCCTGAGGCGCTCGGAAACGTAATTTTGACTTGAAATCAAATTGAAAATTGCTCAATTTTTGAGTCTCAATCCGTTGCAACTTGCAAGCTGCAATTTCAAAGCTATATCAGTAAATATCATGCATTGCAATAATGCATCGCAAAAAGGAATCCATTGCATTATTGTTGGCCCACGGCTTCATGAACTTCATCCATCTTCCTGCCCCGTGGGGCCATCACCAGATGAAATTTTCCCTTAAACGCGGAGACTCGCCAATACTAACCTTTAACTACATATTTTTCTCGGGGGGGGGGGGGGGGGGGGCGCCACCGAACTCGCATCCCGTCCCTTGTCGCATTCATTATTTGGGTTTATCAAAAACTTATTAAGTGGGGCCCCAAAAGTCGACTGCGCCTAGGGACCCCTTAGACCCTAAACGCTCCCCTGCATGGAAGACAAATAAGTCAGAGAGACATGGCCTATAACTAATCCATTATACCAACCTATATACAGATTGACAAGGAAAACAAAGAAATAACAACGAAAACAAATATGTAGGTAAACAGCAGGGTTAAGTATGTATGAACCTTGGGTAAACAGTACTGAAAAGCGTCCCCTTGAAATTATTTTCTTAAGAAATTGCCCCACGCTTCTTGACTCAGAACCATAACAAAGGAATAATCCCATCAACAACCGGACAGTTTAGAAAATGTTAGAATATTGTCGTTTTGGTGGACTTCTGAGTTCTGACCGCATTTACACTTTTTTGTAAGCAGCCCGGTTGAACAGCAGTGCACCTATAGGTTCATGGGAAGATTTTTGAGGATAAAATATTGAAAATTTGTTTGAAAAAATGGAAGCGTCGAAGTTGAAAACAAATTTCAATTCTGTAATACGGCCCATGTACTACGCGAATCGAGTCTTAGGTCTGGCTCCTTACAGCATCGACTTCCGTCCTTCGAAGACATCTCGATTGTACAGCATCGCTCTCATTCTAGTGACGACCGCGTTTGCTGCTCAGTCTATAAAAGAATTCACACAGAATTTGATGGAAGGAAATTCACATTTGACCATCCAGACCTATGCCACACAAACACTCATTCTAATCTCCTATGTCTCGACCATCGTGTCTTCTCTTGCATTGCCTCTCTTCAGAGACACTCGAGTGTTTCAGATGATTAACCTTTTAGTTGAAGATATCGACGAAAATATCGTAAACTATACTCATTTGGATTTGAACAGACACATTCGAGCACGAATTTTGTTCTGGATGGGATTTTTATTGGTATCTGTGCCGTTTTACATAATAATAGATGCTTGGATTGAATGGGTTTTTGCGACGTTTGGGTACATTATTGTTACCTACTTGATGTACATAGTTACCTGGCTGACCTACATGCACTTCATCACACTACTGTCCGCGCTGGATATGCGCTACTCAGCCATCAACAAGTCATTGCTGCAGCTTTTCTCCCCGGATCGGAAATACAACATTCAGAACAAAGTCACTCAAAGGAACGACTCTAGCGACATTTTCACCATCAAGAATAAAAACTTGCCCATACATTCACGAATAGTTTCAATAAAAGAGTTGAAATCAATTCGCAAGTCTCACAACCTGCTACACCAATCGTGTGAACTGGTCGGCTCAGCTTTTGCGTTTAGAATTTTGACCATTGTGGCATCGCTTCTAATTGAAATAACCTGCGCAGTTTACACGTGCTTAGCAGTGGATCCTGACGAACAAACTGCATATTCTGTAATCGTGGCAGAATCTTCAGTTTACCGCAGCATGATCGTAATATGGCTTGGGGAGAAGATCATGAAGCTGGTATTGATAGCGACATCTTGTCAGTCTCTCTGCTGGGAAGCCAACCGGACGCTTGGCTTGGTTCAACAGTGCGTCTTGGTCGACGACGCCGGCGTCGAAATGGCGAATGAGTTGCGTAGTTTCACGCTGCAACTCATGTGCAACAAAGTGTCGTTCTCGGCGTGCGGGATGTTCGACCTGAACACGACGTTGCTCCTGAGCGTCGCAGCAACCGTCACCACTTACACGATCGTCTTACTAACTGCTGGTTAAAATGTTAGACTCAGCGTTCGGGAGTACGGGAACTGAGTCGGCACTTGGCAGCTCAGTCCATCTCATTGCATGGACATTATTTATGAGCTTGACAGCTTAGCTCCAAACATAAATATATTTAATATAATGCTATTGTGAATAAAATGGTACATGGTTGTATCTTAGGTACATTAAGGTTGTCAATTTAACATTGAATTCTGATAATGTGCAAAGAAAGTCAGTTGCCTGAAATGTAGTGAGACAGCTTAGCAAAAAGCTGGGGAACGGCTCACAAACTATCAGGTCCAGTTGCTTACAGTTTGTACGTTGTACATTGTTCTGTAACGAACTGTCAAGGTCATCTGAAAATTTGATCAAAATCGGAACATCCGTCCGTACAAGAACGTACGAAAAAGCAATTTATTTGGGATTAGTTATAGCGAAATTATGTCGTTAGCTTATAGTGTTATTATGTCGTTAGCTTATTGTTTACCCGCTTACCCGCTTGCTACGACGACGGGCGTAATGTTGGTGGTTCGATTACTATAAGTTATGCTATATTGTTATAGAATTATGAATTAACCAATATTTTCCAGTGGTAGGGAACAAAAGGAACAGAACAATATTGACAAATTGTTGTTTGTTATCAACCAATAAAGCGTGGCAATTGAAAACATTTGAAACCACTTGAAACACTGGAAGACAAACAGCTTTTCGTGAATACGTTACCTCTCTGCCAACATGTTGTAAAATATTGTTATATCCGAATCAATAAGTGTCTTAACATAATTGTCACACCGACTGGCGATATCTTCTTAATAATGTTAAAAGTATTTCTTAGATTACGAATTACGAACCACATTTTCAGTTCATCTGATCACATTCGAACGTTAACCTATGAAGTACCACGCCATGAGAACTACCACAAGGCACAACGATCATCTGACGCCGAAGAATCGAATGACTCCGAGTCTCGAACTCTCCGCGGCCTTCCAACCACTTGATCATGTGTGCAGAGCTTTGGGCATGGCCCCTCACAAGAGGGACTACAGCCCTTCGAAGATAATGGTGTATTACAGCCTGCTTCTCGTTGGTTTGGTCCTCTCCTTTTGGGCTGTGTCATTTACAGAATTTACTTATAATTTCGCTGCCAGCAGAGATAATTCTGATATTTGGACACCCACGACTTTTTTCACATCGTCTCTTACACTGGCGGCAAATAGTATAAGTGCAACAATTATGATGTTAATGTCATTGATAAGTCCGAGACAGGACCTAAAGGTTATTTACGATTCGCTTGGGAAACTTAAACCGGGAACAGCCTACACAAACATGAAGATGCATATTGTAATTGAGATAACAATTTCTGGTGTTGTGCTTACCATCGCATATGTTTCTGATTCAATGCAGTTAGAAGCTTTTCGCTTAACATGTTTATTTCTTGTCGTCACGTACTTTTCGTACCTCACACAAGCAATCACGTGCATTCACTTCGTTAATTTGGTACTTGCTCTGAAAATAAGATCAGCAAAAATCAATCGATCCTTGTGCGAAATATTTGACGTTCATGACTCAAACAAATCTAATGTTTTACAGAAACCATTGAAAGTCGAAGTTTTCACCGTACCACAAAAATCGTCATTTTTTCCCCCCATCGAAGGCGATTTTGATGAAATTCATAAACTGCGTCGGGACCACATGAATTCGCTTCGTGTCGCCGATCTAATAAACAAACATTTCGGGATGAAAATATTAGGAATTCTCACTTCAATCCTGATCGAACTTATCTGCAGCGTATACTTGCTTATTTCGTCTTTCGTTGTCCTACAAAAACCCGATGGAGTTCTGGGACTGAGTCACTTTATGGTAGTCCTCTGGTGGTCTCAGAAATTAGCTATGTTGCTCGCGATAACCATCGCTAGCCACACTGCGATCGAGGAGTCGAACAGATCGCTGACCTTGGTGCAGCAATGCTCCCTGGAGAGGAAGGTGAGCCCCGAAGTCGCCGAGGAACTGCAAAGCTTCACGCTGCAGCTTCTCGGCTGCAAGATGACCTTCTCGGCACACGGCCTCTTCAGTCTGGACCTGACCCTGCTGATCAGCATCGCGGCGACGGTGGCCACCTACAGCGTCGTCCTGCTCACGCCCAAGTAGGCGCCCAGAAACACTGAAGAGCATGGGGACCGTAACGTAACGCTGCTCGCAAACGCTTTTGCCACGCTTTTGCTACATGGTTGATCTGTTGAAATATCGCATTTCGCACTGTATTTAATTATTGTTGTAATTTGCAATAGGACAATAAAGGAAATTATTGACAGAATTGAGAGTGCTTTCCCATTTTATCCGACCATCAGTGTTGATGAGAGTGGCTTCTATGCAATTACCTAATTAGCAGATTATTGAAGCCGAATGAAGACAGTATAATATATTTGCAGTAATGCAACATGAAGAACAAACCGCGAGGTTAGGGGTGTGGTTTGACATTATTATAAGCATGACCCATGGCGCGCGTAGATTAAAAGAAGAAATTTTAGGGGTTCCAACTTTTAAAACGGTGTATGGTCCTAAACGAAACCTATACAACAAAATATATTTTACTTATCCGATTATAATTATACTATGTTATAATTTATCCATATTGGTTTACTGTAAACTGGTGTAATAAACTGGGGGGTAAGTCAATTATAGCTATATCGAGAGATATATGAATCAGGGGCGGAACTACGATCACGGGCCCGTCCGACCCCGAAGCATTCGGGATTTGGTGGCAGAGCCCCCATGAAAATCTTAAGCCAAGGTCATTTTTTGGAGTGAATCTAATTAAGCAAGCATTTCAAGCATTGTGTATCTTATTTCAAACTGTCGCATTGGGGAAAAAAGCTCGAGTTTTATCTTTCAACATGCAGGAGCGACACTTTTTTGGAAATACACATGTAATGAATGTTGAGTATACGATACTGTAAAATCACTTACGGGTCCTGTCTATCAACAACGTTGGCTCATAATGACTCATTTGGGTGAAACTGCTCACTTATGTATGTACCTTATTGACGTTTATTTTCTTTAGTTCTATTTTATATTTTCTGTAGTTTTATACTATCTTGCACCTTGTCATGTGCGGCCCGTGGGTACCAAATTGACGAGGCCCCCCACGTACAGGCCCAGTATGCCTCACACATTGAATTTACAGTTAGGCTTGAAACAAGCACACATAAAAATGGAAGTGTCGCAGAAAAGAGTTCACGCGTTTCGGATTTATAGATGTATTCGAATAAAATATGAAGGCGGGTAAATTGCGGCAGACCCCCAACGGCCGCGGGCACTGCGTGCGCCTAGTTCCGCCCCAGATAATATGAATACACTATATGGAAAGAAAACGTCCAGTTTTGTGTGATAGTGGACCGTATTTTTCATGTGGGTGGACATTCACTTCATCCCTCTCTTACATTGCATCCTCACATTCTTGCTCACAACAGCCAGTTGCTTAAATATGTTGCACGTTATGCACTCGCATTGCCTCATAATATACTATTAAGAAAATGAAACAATGATTGATTTAGGAATAGCGACCTAGTCCCTCATTTTGAAAGCAATTGATTTATGCTGCCAATGCGTTTGGTTTCCTTTATTTTGTTTCCTTTTAGGCAATTTGTTAAATAAATTATTGTAAGAAGCTTTTATTGCAAATTACGTGTCTCTCAAAAGAATGGATCAATCGCCACTTTCCACAAGTCCACTGTTCGTGCAGTCACGTGTTAAAATGGGCAATCGACTGCGGGCTTGTTGATAATTTCCGATCATCACTTCAAAAAGCACGTCGCAATACTCTAGATATACATTAAGGAACACCGCAAGGAAATGCTTAAATTTAGTTTGAGCTTGAAGCAAGCCTGAACGCGATGTCTCTCGGGCGCAGATTCTCAGCTGCCTTCAGACCACTCGACCAAACGTGCAGAATTTTGGGCTTGGCCCCGTACAACACCAACCACAGCCGTTCGTGGGGAATGGCGTGTTACAACGTGGTGCTCATTGTTTTGGTTCTCTACTTTTGCGCCGTCTCTTACGCATTTTTCACTAATATTTTCTTTGCGAAAAACAATACTTGGATAATTCAGGTGTATATTGTGACCTCATCTTTAGCGCTGGCTGCAAATGGAACCAGTGCATTGATTATGTTAATTATGTCATTATGTATGCTCAATATGAAAGAAATGTACCATTCTCTTGATAAACTTGACCAGGATACTTCATACAAGAATTTGAAGACGCACATTGTAACTGAGATATTTCTAACGGTTGCGGTTCTTACCCCTACGTTAATATCTGATTCAATGGAAATGAAAATTGAACTTCTGGCCGTCACGTACTTTTCGTACCTCACACAAGCAATCACTTGCATTCATTTCGTTAATTTGGTGTATGCTGTGAAAATTAGATCAACCAAAATCAATCAATCCTTGTCCAGCATTTTGGACTTGAGCAGCCAAGAAATTGATGACGAGAATTCTAACATTTTCCAGAATCAATGGACAGTCAAAGTTTTCACAGTGGATAGAAAATCGTTCCGTTTGGTCCCCGACCAAAGCTTTGTTGCTGACATTCATAAACTGCGACGCGACCACAAGAAGTCTCTTCATGTCGCCGATCTAATAAACAAACAGTTTGGAATGAAATTATTAGGAATCCTCGCTTCAATCCTGATCGAACTTATCTGCAGCGTATATTACCTTATTTCGACTTTCGTTGTCCTACTAAAACCCGATGGAGTTCTGGGACTGAGTCACTTTATGGTAGTCCTCTGGTGGTCTCAGAAATTAGCTATGTTGCTCGCGATAACCATCGCTAGCCACACTGCGATCGAGGAGTCGAACAGAACGCTGACCTTGGTGCAGCAATGCTCCCTGGAGAGGAAGGTGAGCCCCGAAGTCGCCGAGGAACTGCAAAGCTTCACGCTGCAGCTTCTCGGCTGCAAGATGACCTTCTCGGCACACGGCCTCTTCAGTCTGGACCTGACCCTGCTGATCAGCATCGCGGCGACGGTGGCTACCTACAGCGTCGTCCTGCTCACGCCCAAGTGAGCGCCCAGTCGAGGGCGCCGTACAAGAATTCATATTCAACAGGGGTTCTAGACAACTTCTTGACCAAGACCTAAGCGTGAGGGTTCAGGACAAGCTGAAAAGCTACACTTCACAGCTTACATGCGGCCAGCTTAAATTTAAAGCGTGTGGAATGATATCCATCGATATGCCGATGCTTTCTCCCCTCCACAATCTGCAAGTAAAATATATTTTTGGCTATCGGTAATTATTTGTATATTATCCTGAGCTTATTTCTACGTTTTTAAATTCTTTTCGCGAGAATAATAATTGATTTCTTTGACTCACAAAGCTGATATATGTATAATATATTATCACCTTTTACCTTTTACACATATTGTTGACATACATTGTTTTACATACAAAATACATAATATAACGACATTTAGATGTATAAATTTCACCCTACCATATACAGCCCATATTCCCCAGCGATTCCCCAGATTTTCTTACTCCAAGTTCGACTAACTTTTCCAAGTTCTATAATTGAAGTTTTCTAGCTTTGACTCAAATGAAATGGTGACAGGCAATCAAATGTACAATACAGCGAATTTAATAATTTGTAATGTAACTTAGAAGTTACTAGAACTGTTACTTAGAACTAGTAGTAGGTTGGGGCTCAACTAGGAGTTGAAAATTTAGTATAGGGAGAACCGAACATTATATTTTATTCAATCTCGTTTGAACAATAACACATAATAAAATATATCAATCTTGTTTGTGATTGACTTGAAAGGTTTAACGGCTTTGAACAAATATGGCAAATTGCAATTGAAACGATTGGATTTACTACAAAACCTCTAAATGCGTAAGAGAGGTAAATATTTACATGCAACACAATATATTTGAGAGTGCGTGCAGGCGTGATACAATCTTGATAGAAACAAAATATAATAATATTAAGAAAAGTGATTCCACTAAACATTTTTGAACATCGAGTTTGTGATAACAGCACGAGGGTGCAGACGCTAGTCAAAATGTTTACAAAAGACTATCAAATCTCAATATCTTCTGCGCTGAAACCTCTTTATTACGCATCCCGTCTGTTTGGACTTGCTCCTTATAGCGACAATTTTAAGCCATCATTTTTTTCTTCAATATATTCCATTCTCGTGGCTTTGGTCGTCTTTAGTCTGTCTACAAGATCTATTGTCGTTTCTGTGAAATTCTATTTTAATTCGTTAGAATCAAAAAAATCGTGTCAAGATTTCGTTATCACACTAATTTTATTGATCAGCAACTTAATTTGTGCATTGCTCTCATTGATATGTCCTCTAATTTGGGAACGAGCTAGTAGTTTGAAGCGTTTATTTAAGCACTTGGAGCAAATCGATGGCTTGGAAGTGAACTACTTGGCCGGAAACAACCGACGCTTGCGTCGGCGCCTTCTGGTGGCGCTCGCCACTGGCGCCGTAGTGCTAATCGCATCCGCCATTTCAGATGACATCCTTTTCCCAGTTCTAATAGATAGACTAGCCTTATTAGTTACATACCTGTCGTATTTCGTAGCCTACACTACGTTTGTTCAATTTGTTGTTTTCATAATAATTATACACCGCCGATATTTGAATTTAAATATAAATCTGGAGACGATGTGTTACAGCTCTAATGCCGGCTGCCCAATGGAAAACATTCCGAAACTTAACTGCAATACATCTAGAGCGCTTGACTTTGGAAAACTCAATGAAGAGACAAGATGTTCGTCCAGCGAGAGATTCCGAACTTTGTCAGAGCTCAGGTGTTTGCGGGGAGCTCACTTGAAACTGCGTCACTGCACTGGACTGATCATGCACATTTTTGGGCTGAGAATCCTAGGGGTGCTTCTATCGTTCCTCGCCGAATCCGTGTGTTCTATGTTCATGGTAACGGTGCTAGTTTATGGTGAAAGCTCTCACAGTATCCCTCAGTTCATTTCGATCGGCGTCTGGATAGTCGAAAAAGCATGGATGGTGTTGGTTTTGACAATGTCTTGTCAAATGGCGATCGATGAAGCTAATAAGACCGAGTTGGTGGTGCAAAGACAATTGCTTGCTGATGACGTCTGTAACGAAGTGCAAGAAGAGCTTCAAAGCTTCGCGAAACAGCTTAAACGAAGCAGGCTGACGCTTAAGGCGTGTGGTATGGTGGATGTGAACTTGAATTTGTTGCTTAGTTTCTCGGCCACGATTTGCACGTATATAGTCGTTTTGGTAACAGTGAAAGAGACGAATGATTAAAATAAACGAGAATGGCGAGAGGTGATAAGATAATACAAACTACAATATGGTAGACTGCGATGTGAATCTTTCGAGAGTGGTGTGTAAACTTTTTCTGCTCCTCACAAGATTGTGTGTCACCTCATGTCGTCCCTATAATGAGATGACACTATAGGCATGGAGCAGCTTGGCTCCATTTTTAAAGATATCCCCCAGGCCAACAATTTCAGTGCAAAATGTTAAATACTTATCCAATAGCATTGATTGAGAGCATTTAAACAAAATAACCCTCGCTTGGCACCAACTGAACTTAAAATATTGTTAAATATCCCACCACTGGGCACCAACAGCATAGATAACATTTTTAATATCCCACCGCTGGGCAACAATAATGCACTGAGAGCATTAAAAAAAAATCACACCGCTGGGCATCAATTGCACTGTAAATATGATTTTTCTTTGAAACCATTCTCTATACAGATGTGGACATTTGTCACATGACATGGACAATCATGAACTTGAATCACGAACAAAATGTCACAAAGTGAGTTCATGCGGCTTGCCATCCAGTTTGCCATCCGTGAGTTCGCACTGTGTGAGCGAGCCATTGGTTCCGCTCGACATCACGGTTTTGTACCTAAACAACTAAACAGATTACCTAAAAGCCAATTTTTAAAATTTTGGCAAAACAAGCAACGGTTTGCATTCCAAAAAGTGGTTTTACAACTAAATCTGTGCTGAAAATCAGTGTCAGTATCTTTGGCTTTGTAGGTGAAAAATTACCGGGTGTGATGAAACAAGCAGACCGTTAAATTAGCAGTCCGCTGGGATGCTATAGCTGGAACATATTGGATTAATTGAAACGCTAATGTTTGCTTCCAAATCCGACAGTATTTCATCACAATTCATTGGCCTTTTCTCATCCCGCTGAGCCCTGCAGCAATATCCCATGCTGTTTTTTTGACATGCGTGCGCCTTCGATGTGGTATACGTGATACATTTTTCTGCGCTAAATTTTGTTAATTTTGGAATTTTCCAGGTCTTTCAAGTTTTCTAATTAATTAAAACGGATATCATCTGCTTCAAGAAATAGCTTGACGTTTATGGATTAATAATATACCTATTGTATTTTCCTAATTTTCAAAAGACAACATGTTAATAATGTATGAAGTGTGAACTGTGTGCTGTGAACACTAGAA
This sequence comes from Nemoura dubitans, assembly GCA_921293005.1. NCBI lineage: Eukaryota > Metazoa > Arthropoda > Insecta > Plecoptera > Nemouridae > Nemoura > Nemoura dubitans. The sequence continues at coordinate 19,580,924 of OV121074.1, forward strand.
TACACCATAAGCACACCGTTTGTTCTTAAAAATTAAACATTTACTTAATTGTGTTTGTGTATGTACCTATAACGCCGTAAGAACTTTATGCTTTGGCGCCATGTCAAATATTAACGATATTATACTAATAACTTCCTCATGTTCCATACTACGCTAGTTGTAAGCCTGCCAACTATCGAGGACTGTCCATGATGCCGTTTGGAACGAACACCCAAGCCATGGTGCTACAAGCGCCACAACTAACAATTGCGTACGCTTTAAAACCGCTGCACTTTGCGAGCAGCTTGCTCGGCTTCGCACCGTGCACTTTCCACGGGCGCTGCTACAGCGTGGCGCTGGCAGCGCTTCTCTTCTGTCTTACGGGGCGGTCGGTGTTACTTCTCGCTCGCCGTGTCTACTGTAGCGTAGAGGAGGCAATATTTCAAACGATCCTCACCGAAGTGCTAATGCTAACTTCCAACGTGTTTTGTGCGCTGACGACCTTGCTGCTAGCGCTAGTCAGCAAACAGTCGAATCATTTGCAGAGACTCGTTGAAATATTGGAGAAGATCGATGGAATACAAGGAGACAACGGAAATTGTGTTCGGAGAGTGCGTTTTCGAGTAGTTGGTGCACTTGTTTGTGTCACCGTAGTTCTGGCTATTTTCGCTATCACAGACCAAATTGTGTTTCCCAATCTGTTTGACACTTACTTTATATTCGTCACATATACTGGATATTTCGTAACTTACATCACCTACGTACAGTTTGTAGCGTTCGTATTATTGATATACTCAAGATTCGTGAAGTTAAACGATTCCCTAACCTCACTCCTGTGTGAACATCACATCATGCCTTCACATAAATCATCAGAAAAAACGGCAACTTTCCAAAGCTCTACTGAGACATTCTTCGGTGCTCGAAATAAAGCACAACAGTCTTCAGTCAGCAGGAGCCAGCGAATCCTGGCAGGATTGAAACCCTTGCGTCAATCTTACTTCCAGCTCTTTCGCAGCACCGAGCTGACCATGTCCATTTTCGGGTTTCGATTGCTTGCTGTCATATCCGCTTTTCTTACCGAATATCTGTGTTCTGTTTACTTGCTAACAGTTGTAGTCTTTGGAAGGAACGCCATTTACGTACCCCAATTGATCGCGGATTGCGTGTGGATACTCGAGAAAACTACAATGATGCTTGTTTTGACAAAATCATGTCAAATTGTAATTGATGAAGCTAAAGAGACGGTACTTGTAGTTCAAAGACACTTGCTTCAGGAAGATGCCGTTGAGGTACAAGTCGAACTTCAACGCTTTACCACGCAGCTTTTATGCAGTAAGCTTAAGTTCAAAGCGTGTGGCATGGTCAACATGGATTCGAGTATGCTGGTTGGTTTCTCGGCAATGGTGTGCACATACATTGTGGTGTTGATCACCTAGGACCGTGATGGTACTTGCACCTACCAGCGGCAGTGATAGCGAACTTCTTGTACAAGGATACTACAAAGTGACTCGCGAAATCACTTGGCATGATAGCGTCATGATGAAATTTCCAAGTTTAAAGATATTGAAAATAGTGTTAAATTATGCTAATGAGGGGCATAGTATCTGTGGCTTCGAACAGGAATTCATCCCTAAAATTGCATGGAACATTTCCGAATTGATTGGCCAAGCTGGGACCTACAATAAATATTTGCACTACATTTGGTGCCAAACGATGGGATTCTTATAATATTAGCACAACATTTGGTGCCCAGGAGTGGGATTCTAAAAATATTAGCACTACATTTGATGCCCAGGAGTGGGATTCTAAAAAATATTAGCACTACATTTGGTGCCCAGGAGTGGGATTATAATTTTATTAAGTTAAGTCTGTACATACAACGGTCCCGCACAGTATTATGAATTTTTAAGACTCAAATAATAAATAAATAAATACAAATAAAATATACAAATATTTTCACTACATTTGGTGCCCAGGAGTGGGATTTTGAAAGTCAGTACAATTTCTGGCCACGCGTGGGAGTAACAAATATATATTTGCTCTGTAAAAATAAGGAAATAAGAAACTAGCCCCCAAAATGAGGGCCTTCAACGCTGAACTCCCTCATCCCTTCATGTTGGAACACTCTTGAGTCTTGCGTACTCCCTTCTTTCGTTTCACGGCGACACAAAACTACACACAATTTCTAAGTTGCGCAGTGAATTGCTTAAAAAGTAGATACTTGATCCTCCAAAATAGCAATCAATTACTGCGACACAAACAGCTGAAACGACGAACTTAGCTTTGAAGTTCAAAATGTAATATAAATGTGTGCGATATGTGTAAGAACATTGCCGTACTTTTTCTCACCTTCACAGATTATTTATTTAAAGGTATTTCAATAGATTTGTATTTGTATTTTTAATATTTGCCCCTATTTTGCACTACCATGTTCTATACCGTGTTCACTACCATGTTTTCATTAAAAATAAACATTGAAACAAAAAGCCAATTGCTATGTTTTTCATGCTTAAATGTATTCGAATATGTGCAAGTCGTTTATGGTATCGCCTTTGGTGTCAGTATAACTGACATTTTTGGTTTAGACGATTATTTTATTTTATTTTACTTTGCCTTTTAAACACTTTGCCAATATTTTCTCCGCCCAACAACGAGATCCACTCCATTAAAAATAAACGGCCTGCATATGCGTTGCAGTTGCATGCTAGAATGCATTCGCTTATCTGTGCAAGTCGATCTGGTATCAGTTGGAGGTGCCTTTGGTATCACTGAAATTATCGATTGGCGTGTGCAGTACGTGTGTGGGTCGCCGCACATAGTATGCTTGTGCCAAATGTTAAAATCAGAGTTTCGTGTGAATGAATATTCTGTGGTGAACGAGCGTACTTCATACTCTGTGTTCGCCAAGTATGCATTGCAACACTGCACTTTAACATAATAATCACGACAGCATCAATTTTGTGGCAGCATAACAGTATGCTTGTTTAGCAGGTAGTCCCGACTAGGAATTTAATTCAAAGCACATTTCAGATCAGTGACGAAGAGGGTCCAAAGAAGTTCGCTAAAACCAAACAGCGAGAAGTAGGAATCAAACAATCATGCAGAAATAAAGCGAAATATCGCATTTGTCCTTGATTTTTTTAAAACAGCATTTCAATATAAGTACCTATAGCTATAGATAACAATATTGCATAAAAAGCGTATTACCTGAGGTCCATACTTTTCAGAACATGCTTTGATTGAAACCAGCAAAATCTTCTTCCAATAATGACCTTGGAACTGTGAGTTAATGAAGTTATCTTTGAAAAATTGCAAAAGTTGTTAAAATCGCGGAAAATAGCAAGCATCATAAAACTAAAAGTTATTGTGGTACCACCTTCGCAATGGCCTATAAATACGAATTTCGTACCACAATATCCTTGTGCGGTTGTGACGCTCAGTGCGCTGCAGTAGCCCATTGTCTGCACCTATACCCAATTTCACCCCAAGAAGGAGAGTAGATGGACATTATCTTCGAAGACCCCCACCCCGCCGCTAGACAATACAATACAATAGTAATATAACGAATTTCTTCTTTGTTGGAAGTTCTGGGAAGCTTTCGTCTCATATCTATAGTAGCAACGGCAGGTTATAAAATGATGTAGGTATAAATCCACTCGCCTTCTTACGGTCAAGTGGAGTATATTCATGTGGAGTGGAGGTGAAGGTATTTTGCTCGGTGTAATTGCAGATGTTGATGTAGCTATTTAAATATTCAAAATTAATACGATCAATTTATGGTATACCTATTAAGTACATAATTTATCCATTTGTGTAAAGATAAAAAACCAAATAAAGGTTAAAAACCACAGTGCAGACTGTTTAAATAACGTTCGTTGTTAGCATGTTGCTATGCAGATGTTTCTCCGGAGTTCAGTTGCCTGCTAAAAATCCTTCTAGTGAGCTGGAGAATTGTAGATAAGGTCGTTCACCGAATTAGGTGCCCATATTTTGAATTGCCATGTGACGAGTAAGTCCGGACGTATGCATTGAAGCGCCAGTAGGCAGTCTTATTTTGCGCCCTTCTACATCTATGTTATTTATAGACGCGAATAGTTTATTTTCTTCACATGGAAAAGTTGCTAATTAGGGCTTTTGGGATGCGGCTCCAAGCAAAAATTGGTTCCAATGTTGTTTTAGCAGCAAATTCTTATTGGACACATTTCCAACAAGTGGACGAGACTTGCAATTGCTCGTAAATTTTGCAGCTGTCAGCCCTTCGATCATTGCTATAGTACGTATCAGGTTCTTTTGGTAGCGCCCAGGGACATAGGTAAGGTACAGCAACTTTGCACAGCCTTTGCTAAAGGTAGCAGCCATCTCCATCAAAAGGTTCGGAGAAAAGAGGCTGATACCTGTTTCGCAATCAATCTGAGCGTTTTTACTAAAGATAATTCGCACTGATTGTGTGACGTTAAATGCGAAGAATTATTAATCCCGGCAAAAAAAAAATCAGTACCTACATGACTTTGAAATTTAAAAATCGGAGCAGAATTAAGATTTTATAAATCACTAGGAATATTATTTTGACGACTAATCACTCAGTTTATTGATCGTTCATTAGATTTGTATAGGTATGCCATGATATTATGTTTAATTACCTGGCAGCAAAGACCGCACCGAACCGTTTACTGATTAGAAAACAAGTTATCCAGAACGACATCGGCCTACTCTACACAATGGGAGAGTTAGGGATAGGCAAAACGAGGGTTCTCGTGCAAATATAAAAACGCTCTGTGGACTTCCGAACCTGAGACGTATTATAGTCGATCACAAATTTGTAAAAAGCATCAATCCGCCGAATACTTACTTCATTCTTGGTTCAAATTGTACTAGCAATACTCAAAGCGGCTTCAAGCTATATACCGTCCACCATCAGTTTGTTATATGCATGCACATATTCGTGGTTGGTCTGGCCTCATATTCAAGTATCTGTTCCAATTTTAACCGTTCACTTACAGTACCTACACTATCATGCACTCCCTAAATATATAGTAATCATCATTTTAACGGTTGGATCTTACACCATCATTGGTAATGTAATCTGTTTGGTCGATGTATAGCGAGTCATATTATTATAAATTTGATTGGAAATATAATGCTTCCACCGCTACTATTACCATTTCAATGTGAACCAACGAGCGTGAGTTGCAAATTAAACCTGTCACATGAATTATTTGTTTAAAACATTTGAATACCGTAGCTTCTCGTTGCATACATATACGCTTTGCGTAAAACTTGACAATTCCACCCACACCTTCCTATTGCCTCACGTAATTATCACCTTCAGTCTACGCAGGATCGTCCGACAGCTAACTCTAATGTGTCATTAATTGAATTGTTCATCTGGCATGTAAACGCCACATGGCTTGTTGTGACGCAGCGTAAAACTGTTCAAGTTGTGGGCAAAGCGCCGCGCCAATAGGAGGCGAAGATGATTATAGGTAGGTACGCTATTACCGGAGAGCTAACAAGATAGATACATTGGCTTGAGCATGACCCACATCAGAGAGCGCCGCAATGCAATAGGAAACATTGCGTCAGAGCGTGCTTCAACCACGGCAATTCTTGGATAGATGTGCAAGTAGACAACAATAACAATGTAGTTGCATTAGTTGCTGCTGGCCAGGAACGAGGCACGCTTGGAGCGGCGCGGGAACCAGGTGCAACATGATAAGACAGAGTGCACTGGATTAATTTAGGAAGTTGGAGACCGCAAGAAAGAAAAAAAAAACAGTAAACGGAAAAAACAGCTTCATCGCGCACAGCATCCAGCAATTGACATTGAGTGAAGAAGAAGAGTGAAAGTACAGTTTCCCAAGGTTAGTTGATATTTTTATTATACAAGAGATGAGGGGAAGAAGATACTGAAGGCCATTAAAGATGACGAAGGCGCCGAGTTGGATCGAAATTAGCGTGATGGGTTACACCAAGTATTTTTCTTCAGCTTTTTATGCATCGCTATTTAAATGGTAATAATTCATACCTTTTAGCTTCCCTCACTCTCGATTTCTCTCCCTCACTCTCGTTTTCATCTGGCAGTGTGCGTCTCTTTCTCAGGGCGCTAACCAATGCGAGAAGGCGCGAGACCGCACGAGACCGCACGAGACCATGCTGCCCTCGGAGGAGAGGAGGTACTCTCCTGATGCCACTGGCCTGATATAAAAGAGAAAGACAGTCTGAAACAATACGGATTTCTAAATACGGATTCAACGAACGCTACAGGTAAGGGACACGGGCAGAGTGTGAATTAGTTAGTTCGTGAAGTGACACTTTGCAGTTGGTGTTGGACGCATGAAAAGGTAAGTCGCTCGGTCAGTGATGGTCAGCTCGACGCACGGGAGAGAGCGACGTCGTTTCTCGGCCCGCTGATCGGAATACTGAGTTATACTGCGCGGATTTTGGAGTCTGTTTAGGGCGTGACGTGGGTAGCCCTCAGGACATTTCTCAGAGAATCAGACGCCGATTAACATTCGCAATTTATTACCAATAATCACACAGTTTGGCATTCGTCGAATGTAAATTGTTTCAAAATAAGGTAGTGGCAGTCAAATGTATATTACGGTGATAAACTACAACCACAGATCATAAATGTAAACATAAATGGCACACAAATACTATTTGTACACTGAAGTTCGGTGTTTACCATTTTCACAACTCACAGTTGAAGTATATTAAGTTGTGACAGCACTCAGGCAATTGAAAACATCCAATCATAAGCATTGAAATTAACCTTTTAATATTTAACTCATCCATTACCGTTGGATGCGAAAATTGATAAAATCATGGGCATACGAATCCACACGAATTCTTTCTGTACTCAGGGTTCTTTTGGGAATTGGGACTCAGCAGGGAATTCATTAGGAAGTCACTAACACTATTTTCGTGGATGAACTATCCCAGCATTAGTCTGCATTGTCAACAAGTCTGTATAGCTGTGATAATCCGTGAGCGGCTTGATGTCCGACCACACTAACGAGTCTGTGTTCTCGTGCAGCATGACGAAGCTTCTACCCTGGCTGTTGGCGACTTGCGTCGTCGTCGCCGTGGTCGCCACCCCTGCCATCAACGAGATCAGGCCAGTCAGCAACAAGCCGGGAAGATTCCTCTCGCTGCCAGTGCCACAGAAGTGCAGCCAAAGTAAGTCCATCGCTGATATACCAAATACCGCAAAATGACTAGAAATTTCAAAGGCACCTTCTTTGGAGAGGTTCGTTGGGTTCATAAGAGAGGACTATAACGCCATTTATATTGACTAGGGCTTCGCGAACGCAAATTGTGTGTGTTGAAAATGAGCGTAGCTGTTTGATGCGGATAAAAGAGTGATGGTAGAACGCCGTAAACAAAGATTTGTCAAACTTTATAACTTTGTTAACTTTGTATAGATTTTTTTGGGAAATATTGAAAACTTTTGGCTGAAGAGCTTGGTACAAATTTTCGGAAATGAAAATTATATAAAAATTGGATAAGCCGTTTGACCAGAATTGACCGCGAGGAAACACAAACAAATTCACACACAAAAAAACACACACACAAGTGACTTTTTTGGGGCCAGTGAAATTGAAGATTTCGCTACGCTCGCTACGCTCTATCAAAACTTTTGACTTGTGACTTTTGAAATTCATCTGTGGTATGTCGGTCGTTTAAATTGGGATTTGAGCTGCAAACGCAGAGATCTAAGGATTAATTGATCTACATCGCACACGCTATGTCAGAAGTCTAGTGATGGTCCGTATTATAATAATATTATAATTTGTACAGACATCGTAGTATATATTTTAAGATACCACCTTCTTCACTGATGCAAGTGCGAAACTGGAAATTTTGATGTTGACAGCAAGTGTTTCTTCTACACACATGTTTTACCATTGATAAAGAATTTAGGATGGTAACAAAAGCATTTTAATTGCCATTTGTTTCTGTTAGACTCGATCATAGAACTTGCAACTTTACTTTTCTGCAACACCACAAAATCTTTGTTATGAAAGATCAAGATTTAAAACGCAATGCTAATTTACTCACGTCTAATAACAACAGTTAACAGTTTGCTAAACTGAACATTTCTCTTTTATTGTGTAGGTAAATAATTATATATAAAAACCCATATTTTACGGTAGCATAAAAGGCAGCACTTATGTATTCAGAATTCAGATGGGACAACAGGATAATGCTGAAAATTTTGACATTTTATAGCTGCTAGTGTCTTTACGTATACAAATCGTAAATCTTCAAAAGAACCGTCTTCATATCCGGACCGATAAATTTCAAAATAAAATATGATTGGATTTTTTCGAGAGTTTGCATAAGAGAAAAAGTTCTTGTGCAGCCTTTACCCTATCAGGAAACTGATTTGGCTAGGACGAGTATGATGGTATTTGCTTCTCCATGTCGACTCTGATGTAATATTGATTGATCATTTCTCGGAGGGCCGCACGGACGTGCCAAGAGGTTAGCGGATCAGTGAGGCACGGTAACAGCTCGCACGACCGCATCACTCCTCGGCATGAATGTCGTGACCAAAACGGTTCATACAAACATTTATTAGCTCTTAGAATAATAATTATACAAGGCATTATTATAATATCAAAACATAATCAGTTGTATCCATTTATTACGTTCGTAGATGACCTGTCGTGGGCATCACTTTCTCTTGGCTCTTGCTAAATAAATATACGAATATGATTTAAATGCCCAACGAATTTGGTGAGGAATTTTCTGCCAAAACGAAGTGACATCAATTTACTGATTAGCGTTTCATTTGTCATTTGATTACACGCTCTTACCAGTTTACACCTGATTTAGCTAGACTTTACAAAAATATTTTAAAAACTTCAGCAAATGAACTTATCCTGCTCAACTTGATCAAATCATTACCATAATTTTGTGAATTAGAATGTCAAAATGGTAATACAACATTGTAAAATTCCATGTTATTAAGTTTTTATCTAAAAACCCAGCAAATTAGTTTGAAGATGTATAGTTTTTTGCGCTTCGGACCTTCCATTTACTTCGGATGTGCTAATCGCAACGTGGTCAAAATCTCCCAATTTGTCGAATTTGGGCGCAGATCAGTTGACGCATGTTATCAGATGAGCGCTTGTGTCGACACTGTGACGCGATGGTGCGGCAGCCGTCCACAGCGAAAGTTATCTAACGACCTGATATCTGCTGTTAACCTTTAGTGACAATTAATGTGAGGACGAGCTTCGGTAGCCTGGCCTCCTTCGCGGCTGCGGGGTCACTATCTGACTGAGCGTCGTCATTAAGTGATATAACGATCATTGCAGTTTAGGGCAGAATTCAAATTATATACTGTAATGCGATTCAGAAAGGATTAACGCCGACGAGAAAGAGAGAGAGAGGGAGTTTGTGTTTACCGGTAATCGAAGGAACGCGTTTTTGCAATCTCATCTATTTATGAGGGACGTGCGATCACCCCATTAATCTCATCAAACACTAATGCTGCCAAAGGGCAAATCCCAGAGTCCAACCTGTTTTGAGGCGCTTGAAATCACATTATTATGGTTCCATAGGCGAAAAGTCAATATAGTACTAAATGCCTAATCAACCGCTGCTGGTCAGTTCGTGTATTCAAAAAAAGTAATTGGTCAATTGGCGCCAATAAAACTCTAGAAGTTTTAATCAAGCACAATATTTATAGTAGCACTATAGCAGGTCATGGTCCACAATTATAGAAATGTTGATGAGTGCTTAGTTCGAGTGTGTTGGCACTGTGCTCGACGCAGTGTAGGTACCTGTGTAGGCACCTGTAGCCTGAAACAGCGAGTGGCGTAATCTGTGCTGCTTCCCACAGCGCCGCTGCAGAGAATCTCTTCGTTTTCCAAACCGAGCCAGACCCTTGGTACCGTCGTGGGATCGCATGTTGCATGGACACACTCATGCTATCGGCGTGCTTGGCAGAAGGGAATTACAGATATGGGATGGTGATGTAACAGATATTACACGACAGATAATAAAAATTAAAAGCCGCCAACGAAAGTTCAGTGCGCTCGTTGCAAACAATTTAATCGAGTGTTAAAATTTATTTCGATTGTGTGGTCGGAGCCAGGCGGAAGGCATTGTAACTAAGACGTGTGAAATTCATATGCCCAACACACATGAGCAATGCCATTTTGTTTTTAAAGTGCTAGTAGTTAATTTCAACGCTTTTCAACACCAGTCAACATTAATACCAATCTCGATACAGTCTTTAGATGAGCACGATTGCGGCGACGGCGACGGCGGAGGTATTACGAGAGAAAACTGTCCGCGGGCTGAAGTATGACATGGCGCTCGCTCAACGTGTTTCGCCTGTAACGTGTAATTTTGATTTTTGGGAGGAAGGGAGGGTCACACATGTGTCCATGATGAACGCCGATTCGCCGATAGTTTTTCATGGTGCATTTTCGTGGTCCTCTGACATATAGCAAGCTCCTGGAATGATGAAATGTGAAAGTTCCACACCCATCATGAGGCTTTTTTGTTCGATATACGATCAGTTCGCACTGACCGGACAGAAATATGCAATACACTTGTAACTTGGTTTTCGGAAATCACGGCGATTAACCTGTGAAAAATCTGCATAAACGGGGTGTTGTTTTCTTCTCGTGAAATACGCATGCAAACACGAGGAAATTATTAAATAAAACGTTTATTAAATTAAGATAAAGAGTAAATTAAGATGCGTTTGGAACTATGAATGTTACGCCTTGAATATTTCATTATCATGAACGCCGCAATGCTACGTTGGTATGCAAAGCTTAACTTTGGACAAGAGTGTATCTAGAATCATCAAATGAACCCCTAAACAGCCCTAAACCCAGAGCCCAGAGTCCAGATTAACAGATTCTTCTTTGTCTACTGTTTCCAGGACCAAAAGAGTTCAACTGGCGAGGACACAACTACTTCTTCAGCGGTAACCAAAACGCATACCGCGGCCGCAAATACGACTGGCTCGACGCCCGTAACATCTGCCGAGAGTACTGCATGGACCTCGTGTCGATCGAGACCCAAGAAGAGAACACCCTCTTCTACAACCTGATCCAGCGAGGCGATGTGCCTTACATCTGGACCAGCGGTCGTCTCTGCGACTTCAAGGGCTGCGAGAACCGTCGGGACTTGGAGCCGAAGAGCGTATTTGGATGGTTCTGGTCGGGCACCAGGTCGAAGATGGCGCCCACGAACCAGAAGCCCAGCAACTACAACTTCAACCCGTGGAGCCAGACAGGGCACAACAAGAGGCCTCAACCCGACAACGCGGAGTTTGACATCAACGGCACCAATGAGTCGTGCATGGCCATCTTGAACAACGTCTACAACGATGGACTCCAATGGCACGACGTTGCTTGCTACCACGAGAAGCCCTTCATCTGTGAGGACAGCGACGAGCTGCTTAACTATGTGGCTGGCACAAACAGAGGGATTAGGCTGTAAGATGTTTTGGGATTTGTTAGAACGCGGAGAGTGTCTTTTGTATAATCTATTTATTGTCATCGCAGATTTGTGTACCATCCAAAACCAATGATTCCTTATAATACCATCGACAAGGAATGGAAAATTACATTGAGAAATTATAATTGAACGTGTCTTGTGTTTCATTTCACAATTTCCATTATTTAATTAGGTACCTACTTACAATCTTGGTAGTCATAGAATAAATTTGTCAGTCAAATTTTTACAAAATGAGAGTCGCTGGGTATAGGAGGATAGTAGGGGCTAGAGATTTGACCATTTGAATGTAGAAAGCCACAAGTAGAGAGGCTAGCCAGAAGTTGTTGTTGTTGTTGTTGTTGTTTCTTTATTGTCCATTGTCCACAAATTATAAATATATAATATAGATATAATCAATTAATATAAAATAAGAATGAAATTTTAATTAAAAAACAAAACTATTCATTAATCATGCGTACATAATATAAAACTTATGATATACAATAGGTACGTAATGGTAAAAACATACATCCCTAGATTTTACCGAGAAATTCATTCAGTAAAAAGGAGTGTTCTGCAAATAGGGTTTGAGGTGATTGGAAAATTCAAAGGCAGAGGAGGCTGATTTTATGTGGGAAGGAAGGTGATTGAATATAGAAGAGCAAAGGTATTGAGGACTGTTTTGAAAGAACTGGGCACTATGGGATTGATTACGAATTTCTAGCTTAGATCTGGTTGATTGGGAATGGAAAGTGGAATTGGAAGGAAATAGTTTTTCCTTAATAGAATATACGAGAAATAGAATTGAAATTAGGGATACGGGTGGCGTTATTATGAATGACAATATCAAAATAGCAACAAGGTTTAATGAATACTTTATAAGCAGTATAGAGGGCATAGTTGACAGTATTGAACAAGTTGATATGTCTAGAGTTAATGATAATGTACAAAACATGATTATACTTCCTAGCTTTGAGAGAGCAGGGTCATCGTTTACACTTGAAACCTTTAAAAAAGTAATGCCACTGGAACTGGATCGAGTTACCTTTAAATTGAATAACAAGAAAGGTTCGATTGATGGCATAACTAGCAAACTTCTCAAAGACTCGTATAAAATAATAAAATATAATTTACTAGACCTTATAAACACCTCGTTTGAGAAAGGGATTTTCCCTAGGGTGCTAAAGGAGTCAGTTATACAGCCAGCTAGTAAGGTAATGGGGTCTATAGAGATAAGTGATTTTAGGCCCATTAATATGCTGTCTGTACTGGATAAAATTATGGAATTATTAGTATATGAACGGCTGAATGAATACCTAGAGGAGAATCAAATGATAAACGTTAATCAGTCCGGTTTCAGAAAGGCTCACTCTTTTGAGACGGCTATCCAAAATGTTGTCAGTAGGTGGCTTGAGGATATGGATAGAGGAGTATCTTCACTAATTGTCTTCTTAGACCTGAAACAGGCATTTGAGACGGTTAATATTCAGAGACTACTTGATAAATTAAAGTATGTCTATGGAATAGGAGGCACTGTATTACAATGGATAGAAGACTTTCTCACTCAGAGAAAACAAAGTGTTAGATTTGGGAAGAACACATCGGAACCAAAGGATGTAATGCAGGGTGTTCCACAGGGCTCGGTACTAGGTCCGCTATTGTTCCTAATTTATGTTAATGATGTTGACCTGTGCTGTACAAAATGTTCGCTAAATATGTATGCAGATGACATGGTTATATATACTCAAGGGACTAATGCAGAGGAAATGGTAGATACTATAAATCAGGAATTGGACATCATTTCCCAGTGGCTAAGAATTAATAAACTTAAACTTAATGTTGGTAAATCAAAAGCAATGTTGATAAAGGCAGGAAAATTCACAAGTATCAATGGGAGGAATTTTAGCTGTGAGGTTAAGATGGAGAATGAAACCATTGAATTAATAGAGGAGTTTAAATACTTAGGGATTGTGATAGATGATAAGCTTAACTTTAAAGCACACATGGAGTATGTAATCAAAAAAGTGAGAAAGAAGGTTGGTTACCTGAGACGACTAGGTGGAAAAGTGTCCATGTGGACAAGAATTATGATTTATAATGCCATTATTAAACCCCTATTGGAATATGGAGCTACGATTATGTTTCAAGCTTACCAAAATGAAACAAAGAAACTGCAGGTACCTATTACAAAATAAAGCCATGAGGGCGATTTTGAGGTGCAAAAAGGAAACGCATATAAGGGATATGCTACAAACCTTAAATTGGCTTAGTTTAGAAAACTCAATTAAGATCTTAGTGTTGGTTTTTATATTTAAATTAAAAATGGGCTTATTGCCAGATTATATAACATGTAAGGTTAAGGAGATAAGAGATTTGCAGAATATAGTAACTATGGGGTGTTACTACCAGCCAAAGTAAGATAAGAATTTGTACAAATAAAAATTGGAAAAGTTCCGTTTTTAATGACGGAGTCTCACTATTTAATAAAGTTCCAGTTAAAATAAGACTAGTAAAAAGTATTCAGATTTTTAAAAGTAAGTGTATTGAATGGTTGCAAAACATTGAAAGTAAGAAGTAGAACTGTGTTGTTTTTGTATGTGTATAGTATATTGCATAAGTTTTTTTTTAATTGGTGTAATTTGCTAAAAGAATTGTACTGGACACTGATGATATTGATGTATTTTGTTAAACTGGCTTCAGAGCTATAAATAAAAACATTGAAATAAATAGTTGCCACAAGCTTTGTGACAGATGGTGTAAAATAGGCCGGGAAAATGTTTAGCATTGGAAATCAAGGGCGGGAGTAATTCATTTGTGTATACATCACATATCTACTTTGTCCGGACGAATAGTTTAGGAATGAAGTTATTATTTTTGTGAGATAATTTGGTATTAAAAAAATTAAATGGCACATGATACACCACGTGCTCGGAATTTAACAATAGAATCAGCTGTTGACGTTTATTGTGACGTCACATGCGTGGATCGTACCACTACGCCATTGGTGTGAATGGCAATTGACAGATGCTGAATTGTTTTGTGTTTTGACGTTATTTATTTTGGTTGTGCTGCAAGATGACTGAATTTCTCGGTTCGTAGTTAACTCCAGTATTCGTTTACCAACTCAGGCCAGAAAATACAGGTACGATTACTATCAGCCATATGGTGAAAGTGTCGATATGGTGGAAATCGCCTAACATTTGTTTTCACCAAAAATGACACTTTGATTACATAACCTATTCCCATTTTTACTTTAATCCTGATCAAATTTGAACAATCATTTCATATACAAATAAGTATATTATACATACCCATCAGTTAATGAACAGGTAATCAAAAGCTGGCGTTGCTCTGCGGAGCCTCCCCAAATACCCAACATTCCGTACAGAGTACACCTCGGCACCATGTTATAATTTCATAGAACATTTTTTGCCTTTATTTATTTACAGACTGTTGGCACACATTGTGATTTACTTCCCATATTGAATGGGTATTTCAAATAAGCCCTAGAGATCCACATTTGCTTTCACGATGGACATGATGTTTGAGGCATATCTCACCCATGAGGCGGCTCACATGGAACCTGATGATATTCCACGCACCAAAGAATCTGTATGGATTTTAGGAAAGAAGTACAGTGCTATAGAGGGTGAGTTAGCATGAAACCAACTTTTTCATGTCCCTGCGCAACTTTGGTATTGTGTCAAAATGTTATTGAGTTCTTCTAATTTACAGAACTAGATACGATAAGAGAAGATATTCGTTCAAAGTTATGGTTCACATACCGACGAGGCTTTGTTCAAATTGGAGATACAGGTATAGTGTCGGATAAAGGATGGGGCTGCATGTTACGATGTGGTCAAATGGTATTGGCGCAAGCGTTAATATCTCGGCATTTGGGACGTGATTGGCAATGGAGCTTTGATACAAAGTGCCCTGAGTACATTAAAATCCTGCAAATGTTTGAAGACAGACGTGCAGCAACGTACTCAATTCACCAGATTGCATTGATGGGTGCTTCAGAGGGCAAGGAGGTTGGCCAGTGGTTTGGACCAAATACAGTTGCTCAGGTCTTGAAGTAAGTGTGTGTAAATTATTCAAATATTTTTATTAGAAACTTGATCTATCATAATCATAATTTAGTTTTAACAGTTTACCTTTTCCTCTTTTTGCAGAAAGTTATCAGTTTATGATGATTGGAGCTCGATTGTGATGCACGTTTCACTGGATAACACAGTGATTATTAGCGATATTAGTAAGTTCTGCATTGCCTAGAATGTCTCTGCAATTTTAAAATGTATGTTTCTGTCTATCAAGTTAATAAATGGTCCTTGAATTCCATCAGAAAGTCAATGTCTTTCACAAGACTTATCTGAACTATCGAGTGGCTCCCAAATGAAGCGTCATAGCACGGCATGGAAGCCACTAATGCTTGTAATACCGTTACGCCTTGGTCTCAGTGAAATCAATCCTGTATATGTGAATGGTTTGAAGGTAAGCAATTTACTCTTTCATTACACCTTTAAGTCTAAGCACTACCTCAATGTACCTATTTCAGCGTCATTGCTAGGTTTCGGGCAGGGCACTGGTGCAAGGTTTCAAGTTGGGCCTCCCCCCCCCTCCCAACCCTTTCCCCATTCCCCCATTCCCTTTAGGGAATGGGTTCAGGAAAGAGTGCCAACTTTCGGCAATTTTTGCCACAAAATTTAATGGAAATATTTTTGGAAAGTGATAGCATGTTAGTTAGGTACCTGTCCAAATTAGGTAGAATTTTTTGATAACTGATGAAAGTTTTCACTCTCAGTATTAGGGACAGGGGGGACTAGTGATGCATAAATTCCCAACATTTATAATTGGGGAATATTCCCCAAAATGGGAATTTTGCAGAAAATTTTACTTTCAAAATTATAACTTGCCAAACGAACTGACGAAAAATATCTTTTATTGGCGCAGTATATTTATATAGTATAGAATTGACAAAAACATCATTTCTGCAGTTTGTGGCATCGCATCACATGGCAAATGTATCACTCTGAAGGATGAATTTCAGTTTACCATTGCACAGCCTTCTGACTGGAAGCTGTTAGCTATTGGCACTTATGGCCATTGCATTGCTAGAATTAATTATATGAAAATTCCCAGTTTTGGGAATATTCCCAGGCTCCCATCACTAGGTGGGACTGTGACTGGAACAGCATTATTAGAGTCGGCAGTAGATTGCTAAATTAGTGTTACTAGCCGAAAAATTTCCCAGATGTCCAAATTCGACCCAGACTTTTTAAAGGCGGCAAGTACCTGCATATTCTTAATGAAAAGGCTGCGTGAAAGAAGTAGAGTTTGGGGAAGAGGGGAGAAATTCTGCAAAAAATATCAACAAGCACTGAAATTCACCTATTTCACCATGCTTCTTTATCATTACTTTGGCACTGCTGGCAAAAATTTTGTGTTTGTGTTGATTGATACATGTAAGTTAAGATCGCGGCCTGGAGATTTAATCTCCAATTTACCCTTTCATGGCCCTCGAGCTTATGCTCATAGTGAAGTAGGTAAAAGAAATAATTTGGGCATGAGTTATCACTGTTAACAGTTGGCATGGGAAACATTTTCACGGGCCTGATTCAAATTTTCCGGATGTTCGCGCGGCTGGGCGACCTCTTGCGTAAATGGGAGGGGTGAGGGAGTAAATATGTCAAATGAAGCATCATCAAAATGTAAATGCTCAAATTGACCTAAAAAGCATAGAGAGGCCTCCGAAATGAACATATAATTTAAAAAATTATTTCCAGCTGTGCGTAGTGTCCCCAGGAATTAAAAACGTTAAAATGCAATTTCTTCTCGTTTTGCTTTCGATTTCGAGACAGCTTCCTCATGGATTGTTCTAAGTCTTCAAAATGTATCCAATCGAACCTTTCAAGCACAATTGGTAATAGCTAGGTAGGTACACATTAAATTTAGATACAGGTTCACTATTCTCAGCTCACCCAAACAGAGTCAAAATCAGACACATATCCTATACCTCTCTGAATGCTGTTCTGTGAGTATTGAATATAATTGTACCAGAGAGAGATTTTCAAGAATATAGGTACATGAGCCCTAAAACTACTAGAATTCACTAAAGATATACCATCCAAAAAATTCTGTTTATTTTTAACTTTTAAAATATTTTTTTCACGTGATAAATCATCTTGCCTGAACGATGATGCCAATTGTCCAAGGCCCGACGGGCCGTACAAAATAGTCCTGCGGACTGGGGGTTGCCCATGCCTGGTATACAGCCTGATAAAAATGTATAATTGTGGAAGTTACAAAATTATTGGTTCCTATAATCAAAATTTATCGAAATCGGAGTTTTCGGAGCATAGAGTGTCTGGCGCACAAAAAAAAATACTTAGGTGAATTTTTTCGGGGGAGGTGGATTTGAAGATTTTTCTCCGCTTGCTTTGTTTTGCTACGCTCGTCAATAAATTTTGTTTTATTTACAGACATGTTTTTCATTTAAACAATCATTGGGAGTAATAGGAGGGAAACCAAATCATGCCCTTTACTTCATCGGCTGTGTTGGTATGTTTTGTGATTTTTATAAATTTTAAATGTCAACTTCTTGCATGCATATACATTTAATTAGATGTGCTGGTATTGTACCTATTATACAGATATTTCATCTTTTTAGGTAATGAAGTAATATATTTAGACCCTCACACTACTCAGCAAGCAGGACTAATCGAGGAAAAAGATCACGAACATGAGAGGATTCTTGACAGCACGTATCATTGCCAATATGCCAGTCGCATGGAGATCTTACAGATGGACCCATCTGTAGCAGCTGTAAGAAGTGTTTGCAGTGAATTTTTGTTATAATTTAAAAGTCAATCTATTCTAATTGATATCTTGCTGTTTTCCAGTGCTTTTTCTGTAAAACTGAGGCCGAATTTGACCAGCTGTTGAAATTAATTCAAGAAAGGCTCGTGGAACCAGAAAAACAGCCGCTCTTTGAACTGTGTAAAGAAAGACCTCGGCATTGGACTCCGTTGGATGACACCGCCGAAGAGGCGTTGGGGGCGGTGGCTTGTGCATCCAACACTTGTAAGTGCAATACAATAATCTATATTCCTGGCTCGATTCTTGCGACTAGCCACTGTACGTTGTGGTGTTGTTTCTTCAAAACCAAAGCTGGACCCATCAAATGGGCTTTTTCACCTTGCCAATGACCTAACCAGACCCTTCAAACCATGGTCTCATGCACTTTAAATTTACCTTTGACAGCATTTGACGACATCGATCGCCAATATGATGACTCGGATGAAGATTTCGAGCTTCTCGGGTAAACGGCACTAAATTGTGATGAAACACCTGTTGACGTGCATTGAGGGGCCTACCAGCTGCACTAGTCAAATTTTAAGCTTAGCTACAGGACAACTAATATTTTAAATTGATCGTCATCGATCCATCAACCATTTCGCAAACAGGCGCTATCCTAAAAGTTTTGTATCTTATTGGCCATGAGGAAGACTGTAAAATATATTATATTATGTTAGGTACAAACTTTACTTGACCGTGGATTGCGATATGGATTTTCGAGCTATAAGTACCCACCGACTTATTTCTCTACATTGATTGTTGATTATTGGCTGATTATCAGAGTATGTTGATCTTGCATTTTAAAAACCCCTCTGTCATTGATGTACATATTATTCCAAAAGCGCTTTTGTTTATGTCTGCTAAAATTGCTGCCTATGGTTAATCATTATTTTTCTACAAGCTTCACAAGAATATTCCTATTAATATCTGTATTGTATGTCATAAAACTAACCAACCTATCATTGTTTATCAGCAAATTTGATCTAAGCAAAGTGTAAATAAATGTGCACAATGTCATGTTTTGAATTTACTTTTGACAGTAGATATTAAGATAAGATCATCTACAAATCTTGAATGAAATTTGACATGCATCTCTTAGGTAGGGGTACTTTAATCCAAATAAAATATTTTTAAATTACGAAAGTGTGAGAATCAAAAGTTCAAATCGGATATTTTATATTTTTATTGATCAGACAAAAATATTTTTAATACATACAAATATATAATATAAATAGAACACTCCAAATATAACAGTTATTTGATAAAATGACAAACAACTGTTCATCTCTTACAATAATACGCACTCATGCCTGCTAGGGTTGGCATATTGAAATGTCCTCATCATTACCAGTAGTACATTCACTAACCATGAAAAGCTGATTTTATCAGCCATATAAATTTTCCCCTAGCAATTTGGTGCAAATATGAAATAATAATGAACTAAAATTATTTAGAATCACATTTCAACTAAGACTGCTAGTTGTACAGACTAGTGTGCTAGGAAACATTAAAACTGGCCAAACCCCAGAGAAGAAAAGATACATTGTGATGCTATTAAAGAGTCGGCTACAAGTAGGAAATTTGAACTGCACCTATGCATCACTTTAGAACCAGTGTGATTTCCCAAACAAAAAAGATGTTAACTCAAAAAACATGAACTAATTCAATCTCAAAATGGACGTGTTCACGTACACAAAACTGATGCAGACGTCCTGTTCACAACAAGCGGAACCCATATTGCAGTGTGTTAGATTTCCTCGGTTGCTTGCTGCGCTAACAGAAATCAACCTCTGTCAAGAATAAGACATAAGAGTAACGTCCAGATTGTAGTACCGGAAACGGGTCCCCATTTAAATGAAAATTTTAAAGAAAAAAATTATATAATAGCAGATAGGCACAAGAGCATTAGCATAGCAATATTACCTGCCTGAATTTCTACATCATTCTCTGGAGGGAAATATTTATAGTACAGTAAGCAGTAGGATATTTTACCAGTTAGAATATAAGAACATGTAGATTCTATGCAGGGGAGTATACCATTACAAAATTGAGAACTTTACATGGACACAATGGACACAAAAATACATTCTTAAATGCCTATTCTATGACAAGATATTGTCAGTAACAGGACTTGCCCAAATGCAGAGAGGAGAACAGTGGATCTCTATTAGCTACCTAAATTTAGCAGGGACATGCAAAAAAATTAAATAAGACTAGACTTATCAAAGGTCTTGAGAGCAATAAATTTTCTTTAAATTTAGTTATTCAATAATGGCTTTGAGATGTTGAAGAAGTAGGCAAGTTTTCCATTATAAAATTGAAAAAGGTTTAAAGATATAATCTATAGGTAGGTAATCCATAAGAAGTAGTACCAGTAGGACCTTGTAATGTTTAAGTTTTGAGCATTAGGTATTTTCGGTAGATAAGAATTTTTCGCTAGCATATGTTTGAGCAAAAATATTATTACTTGCAATTTTTAATATCTAATATATTATGTACCTTAGTGTAATATGTACTCAAAACATGAAACAGGCATGGGTAGTTGCAAAATTAGGTACGAATCTGTAAGGATTTTTCCTGGCAACTTCATGCATTTGTTGGAGCCAAATGATTAATCTAAGTCAGTCTCATTAAATTAAGATTGGCAATTAATTGTGTAAACAAAAGCACCTAGATTCAGCAGTCGGTATAAATGGGTATTTTTGGTGATTTACTATTTTATGTTCCTAGAATGACTTTGCAAGTACATATCCTATTTTAATGTTTTGTACATATGCCAAATATTTTGAAATCACCAAGAATGGGAGTGTCATGACAAGAACAAAGCAAATCGATAAAATGTTTTTCTTCCATGATAGAGAAGTAGACTGCAGATAGGGAAAACATTTATAGTGGTATAAATTGCACTATGCCTTTTCAAAATCAAGCCTACTCACAACCATTGGTATGCAACAGGCAGTGGTGGGTTTCAAAGTAGCAGTAAGGTATTATACTCGTAATAAGATGGTGGGCATGGTGAAAGGTAATTACTCAAATCTCCAGTCGAAGACAAAATTACACTTTGATAGGACTCACAAGTAAGGCAAGCCACAAAAGCCCCAATTGATATAAAAACTAATCTCACTCTCGTCAAAACGCCACTAGGAAGTTTCTAAGCTGGTTTTTTGGCTGACACATAGCTCCATTTATGATCCTTTAAATTAATTATTAGAACTGTTATATTATCCATAGAACCCCTGTAATATGCTTGAAGTGTTATACTTTTAGCTCCATAATGAGGCTCATTTAACCTCTCCTTGATGAACGATACAGCTTCCTCGTTTGAAAAAGTATCCCAAAGGCCATCAGAAGCGAGCAACAAAAACATTGGTTTGTGGTCATTCAAGTCAAAGGTTAAAATATCTGGATCAGCAATTACAAACTTCTTATCTTTGAGTGGATAATCACCCAGTGCACGTGATGTTGCCAGTATTCCTGCTACGCGCCACACTCCATTGAAGGTGACGAACCCGCCTGCTTCCTTGATGCGTTTCCGCTCTCTCATTTGCTGGGGCTTATGATCGAAAGAAAGTGGAATAGCTTTCCCTTTACTGTCACACATAACTCCTCGAGAATCACCAACATTTGCAACCACTAGCTTTGATCCTTCGATTAATGCGATCAATGCTGTCGTACCTAAAATAAATAATTAAAAAACATACTGTGATAAACTTTCCTAAAAAAAGGACCAAAATTTTAAGCAAATTACATTATGAGAACAATCCATGACATTCTGCGACATCTCTGTCTAGAAGTTAGATGTGTGGTGGATTATAAAATATTTTGTTACCTGCAACATCCAGATTTTTTTTGGCTGCTTCCACTAAAAGGCGGTCAGCTGCCAAAACTTCATCGGAGATGAGCCGTCCGAAATCGATCCCCCCATTTCCGTCAATGTAACTGCTGCTAGGAGCTATTGGTACCGAAGGAGCTGTTGATTTCATCGGAACTCTGGTTACGGGTCTCTGGAGCTTGTCTAGCCGGCTAAGGAGCTCGGGATCAGTGACACAACCTCCAGCCTTTTTAGAACATTCATCAGTTGAAGACGAGACTGGCGGTTTTCGAAAACTTGTCTTTCTCGCTATCTCGGCTTCAATTCCAGATATCTTTTCAGAGTCGGGTTTTTTTTCTTGCTCTTCATTGCCAGTAGCAATAGATGATTTTGGCTCTTTTGAATTACCCTGCTTGATTTCTACAATTCGTTTATTTAAACTCTTCATTAACTTGTCTTTAGCATAGTCAGCAGCAAACTGAAAACAAAACCAATCAATTTTATGTCATAAAATTATTTGAAACACAGCATTCTCATTGCTGTGACCACCTTACATTCGCTCACAAACTTAGGAGAAAGATCAATCTTACCTCTCCTCCATGGCCATCAAATACCGCAAAAAGTGAGATTCCAGTCTTGTTAATGTCTTCATTGACCACGAACCGATCTTCCATCTTTGGTCGGCGCCCTTGCACAGCGTAAACAGCGATTCCATTCTCCTTCAATTCCCAGCTCAGATTTTCTCCGCCTGATACTGATCCATTAACAAAATATTGTAACCGTTGCACCTTGGAAGTTGAACGTCCTATAGAATATTGCAATTTGTTCAACAGTGTGCGACTCCACACATCTACAGCTTGCATGTATACTAGGACTATGAAGAAAATAGCACCACATATTAAAATCTCCGGTTTGAGAATGTATAGTCTTAAAATGCGCCATATGTATGTAATTGGCGTAGAATTCAGGGGTAAGCCCACGGCAAAACGCGATATCAGTTTCATGTGAGAGATGTAAGTTTGGTACAAGACACGATCTTCCAGCTCGTCCTCCATTCTTTTCGATTTTTCATCAAATTCCTGCGCTCGAACTGCCAACATCGAGTATGATTTTATAAATTATTCGCGGGAATATTCGCAAAAACACAGAAAGGGTATGTATGCTTCGAGATATGAAGAAATTGTATTATCTGACGAAAATTTGTATTTGTTTTACGATAATATAATTTATCAAAAGGTGATAAAATCCAAAGCAAAGAGACTTTTCCATGTGTCAGACTGATTTTTTTGCCGTGTAGTTGGTAACAATGAATAGAGGGTGGGCGTGAATTTCCAAACATGGCTACCGGGTTCAGTGTAATATGCATCATCAACATGTATTTTATAATAATTGTAACTAATTAACTTTGTTAAAGGATGTCAACCCATAAAATGAGTGAACGAAAGTTTACTCGCGCCTTGGGTAAGCCGGGTATGGCTGCACAACTACGTGAAACCGTATCACAAGCTGTGAAAGAAAGTACTGTTCAGGTTTGTTGATTCTATCTCTGCCACAATACATTACCCATATAAACTATGAAAGAAATCCCTTGTTGTAAAGTTTTCCACTGTGGCGCATATCTGCCAAATTGTTGATCTCACTTAGTGTTCAATGCACTTATATTGCACTCTGTATGTCATTCTATCAACAATGTCAAGTGCCTGGATCCTTATTTGGCAGATGACACTCGTAGTCCTTGGCAGACTCCAAGCTCTATTTTTAATTTATTGTGGTTTATTATTATAGAGCAAAACACAGTTAGTGGAGCCAATTGATTTTGAAACCTTCATTTTGAAGAACAAGACCTTGCTTCAAAATGATCCTCAAAGGGAATTGCTACTTTATCCGCCAGACGACGTATCCGTAAGTGGCTGAGAACATTATCTTATTTTGACTTCAATTCTTTCCGGTGCTGCATGTTTATTTCCTGCATAAGGAAAGTAAATTGTAATTGCTTTTTTTCCATCTCTAGCAAGTGGTTTTACCACGAAGGTTTCGAACGACGGCACATAGCGTGCCAAATAATTTGGAGACCACTCATTGTAGCCTTTTTACAAAAGAATGTATCAAGAGCTACACATCAAATTGGAATCTTGTCCACTATAAATACAGTGCCTATTCAGAAAGTTATTTGGAGCTGCCAAAGTACGCATTATATTACATAAGACTCAACTTAAGATTTACTTTGCTCCTAAGATTTAATCATTCATATTTAATTTCTACACTGATTTCATAGGTACCTACTCTGCTTTCAAGCACATGGCATTTTTTTACAGAATTTTAAAATCAGATGAGCTGAAAGAGGAGATCTATGAGGTGGACACGGATGCGGACCAACCAGACGTAGAGCCGGTTTCCAAGAATGATGGAATCTCTAAGAAAGGATATTTAATGAAAGGTCCAGAAGTGGGGAGCGATCGAATGTTTGTTAATATTGGCTCAAAATCATTTAAACGTCGTTATTGTTATTTAAGGTAAGCCGTTATCTTTTACCACCTCACCATACTTATTGATGGGGTATTGATTTAATACAACTTGTTGAACCATGCTAATGAAAAACAATGTCGCTGGCTCAGATATAAATATATATTTTGTTTGTTGCAGGCAAGAAGTTGATGGAACTTACATATTAGAAATGCACAAAGATGAGAAGAAAGGAGAAGCCAAAGCTACAATTGTGATGGATTTTTGTACAGAAGTAGCCAGAGTATGTTGAAGCTATCATATCAACCTTGTTCCCATCCTAAATGTTGGGTACCTAACTACCTCTAATACTCCAAGAAAATATAATTCAATCACCACAAGAGTTTTTATATAAAATTTTGCATTTTCATTTTTGTTACAGAACACGAAGCGTGGTCGATTTTGTTTTGAACTGCGAATGATAGCTGGCCATAAGTCGTACACATTAGCTGCAGAGACAGAATCAGATCTTCAGGATTGGTTGAGTCAATTGAACTCAGTGATCCAACAAAATCGTATACAGGAAGAGAAGCGAGCCGCCTCATTGGAACGAGGTACACTTCTGAAATCATAAAGTGCGCCAGCAAAATTTTACTAGTCCCGTTGCATGGGCTAGGCTGACAAACAGTGTAGTTTGAAACTGGTTACGGTTCGATGAAAGACCCACATCCCCACAGTTGCATGGTGGAGCAAAAAGGTAGAGGCTTATCAAGATTCAGCCCATGACTGGTTTGGGTTGATCTGCTTTATCGAGTAGACAAATAAAATATTAGTCGCCAAACATATTCCGCATTGGGATGTGATAATACTAATTAAATTATGTAATTAACCATTGTTAAAATGCTCAACATGACAGACCATCCAATATTCTTTTCTCGATGTATCCAGGTAATTTGTGCATTAGTGTAAATCAAATCTGCCGTTCTTGTTATCTCCGACCTCCTTGCCTGGACATCAAAAACGTTGGGTCTCGGTAAGATCGACTACTGAGAGATAAGAGAAGCAATTAAAAGAATGCACGTGAAATTATGTTAAGAAAAACTACTTTTTCTCAAATAATGGAAAAGTAATAAAGATATGATAATAATGATAAAATGATATCAAATAAGATATGTGTTAGTAGTGCAGGGAAGATGCAGAATCTTTTTTGATTTTAATTTTATCTTCATAATTTCGTCTTTGAGGCAAGTAGATATGTGCCAACATGGTGCAAAACTCCAGAGTGAACCGAATCACGAGTCTTTCCGATCGTCAATTGTCAGAGCAAAGCAGCTACTGATGATGAAACGGGTTTATCAAACTAGTTCCAGCTCGCAAAAGCACATGGCTTTAGTATCCGGCCCACATACCTACACTGTTTTCAATCGAACCTGAAAATGACTTGTACATTTTTTCGACAGGCGCAATTTATGTATCCGCAAGTGTACCACACTATCTTTCTACAAATTAAACTGTCTCGGTCCAATATCATCACCGTCTGCCACCATATGTGTATGTCTTGTTTCCGCAGCATCGAGCACCCCTCCTCCCTCCCCGCAGCCTCCGCAGATGTACGGCACCCTGAAAGGGCTGGAGCACAGCATGAACCCCCAACTGATGAAGTACTCGCGGGAGACGGACATGTCGATCGCCATCGCTCGCAGGGAAAACCGACGCCGGCTATTCAGCGTCTATCCACACATGGCGGTGAGTCATTTTGCCTGCTCTTTAGTTACTCTCAGCCATTAAGATTTCACAATTCTTGAATCCAATGCTGTAATTGCTGTCCTAAATTATGGTAAACTGGAAAGTACCTACTCAAAAGTGCTTGAACCAATTGAAGGTACCTAGTTTATAATCCGAACAAAGTTAAAAAAAACTTAATGTGGTTTGACAGCACGTGAAGAATGTGACTGCCAGCAGCCCTACCGAAGGTGAACCTCACATTGTGGATCCATACAAGGAACAATTTGGCCAGCGCCTTATCGTGAAGTGTGAGAGCATCAAGTTTAGACTTCAAGCTCCGATCGATGGAGAGAAGGAATCTCTTTGCCAGGTATTTACTGGAGTAGTCAACATGCTGTCCTGATTGAAATGATCTAATGGTTTATCTTCATACTCATTTATTATTCATCTTTTCCTCTCAGGTGGAACCTTACATTACCTCGTTAGCGCTGTTTGATGCAAAACAGGGTAGAAAACTCACAGAGAATTTTTATTTCGACGTGAACCACCCTCAAGTGCGAAACATGCTTCCACCGAGAGTCGCGGGCAGTTTGAAGGACGCGTCGTTAGCTCCAGAACTGCAAAAACTTCCTGAAGAATGGATTGCCTTCCCAAAAAAGGTACTTGTTATCAATTGTCAGACATTGCTGCTGGTCAACGGGCCTCCAGGATCGATTTTGGGACCTGCCGAATTTAAGACTAAGTTTATTTTGTATTTTGACGGTTAACTGCTTTTTTTAGTTTTAACAACTATGAGAGGAGAAGCAGTGAAATTAATTTGTTGTGGTTAAATGTGCATTGAAGGCTTAAAATTAATTTTTACCATAGATTCGTAACTGTGATATGAATAGAAGTGGACGTAGGTAATTGAAAGAATTTTCTGAAAGGATGGATTTTAAATTAATTGTCTACGATTTCTGGCGTTCCGCCCGGCGCGATCTGCGAGACGAGTATGATTCTCTTGTACAGTTTCACTATCCCCTCCCACCATTCCTAGCGCTGTCCTGCCGCTACGGCTCGGTCCGGGACGCTCAGAGCGGCACTGCGTGAGAAATATGCAGCACGCTAATTACATACTTGAGGTAATCCGCTTACCGGGGCTGAATGGTTGGTCCTATCAAAGAGCCAAATTATTTCGACACAGAAGTTGGATGGAAGACTATGCTCAAATTATGTGAGGCCAAAAACGCGGACTTTGGTAACTTCTGTACGGATGGCCGTAGACACGAGAAGTTTTTTTTTCTGCCCAAAGGCCATTATTAAATCATCCTAATCGATATAAAAATTAATTTTAAACTGTCAATTCTGCTTTAATTGTTTTTTCAAGCCTTATGTGTCATTTAAGTAATATTTACTGGCTAATATTAGATGTACACTGCTTACGATAACTGATTCAAGACCATTTATTAAATAATTAAAACTAAGAATCTAAAGTAGATTAATGGGAAAGGGCCAAAAAATTTCAAAATCCTTGAACTACCTTGGTAATATGAATCTTAAAAAAGTCTTGATTTCAGAAACTCATATTTAAAAACTTACTGTCTGTTTCATCGATATTTCAAAAGCTCAAAAGCAATTAATTTAAGGTTATTATTGCAAGTGCCTTCTTGCAGGAACTGTTATACATTCGGCCCTGTAAATCTGACATCCACCGCACGTACTTGCGCTCCAAACAGGCTGTGCTGAGCGTGAGCCAACCGCACGCCGACATCTACCTGGTGGTGCGCATCGACAAGATCCTGCAAGGCGGCATCTGCCCTTCGAGCGAGCCTTACATCCGCAGCACCAAGGACCCGCGACAGGGCTTGCGCGTGCACAAGGCTGTCAAGGCCTGCTGTGCGCGGCTTGGACACTACCGCATGCCGTTCGCGTGGGCGGCGCGCCCGCTCTTCCGACTCTACGGCGGGCAGCTCGACGTCACTGGCGACTTCCCCGCCGTCTATCGACAAGAGGCCAACAAGCTCAAGGACGACGAGATCATCAAGATACTCGCCGATTTCAGGAAGTGAGTATTGTCGAATAGTGATGCGTTGGATATTTCGGGGTGGGCGAATAATACATAGGTACAAATTGGCTGTGAAAGCCAGTGAGCCAAGGTTCAATTCCCAGAGTAGGAGAAAGGATACGAAATAAACGCATTTTATAAATGAGCTAAGTTAACTATAAGTTAGCTAAATTAGCTATTATAAGTTTAGCTGATGATGACCTATTTTTCCTGTGTTATAGATCGGAGAGAATGAGCAGATTAACTGTGATACCAGGATGGATCAAGATTCACGTGGAATCTATCACCGAAATTCCAGATAGTAAGTAGCATTTTACTTTTAACATGTCCACATGGAGATATTTTTAAGGCATTACAGTTTTGTGAAACTCAGCCCTAAAAGTTGAATTTTTGAAGTCCTTAATTTTATTTGTCGGCCACCAATTTCTTGCTATATCCAGGTATCCGAACCGGAACCAGAAAGGGCAATTATTTTTCATGGAACCGTAATCGTTGTTAATAATTAAAAATTTTACAAGAATCGTTTTTGGAATTGGTGCTGGTTATGGGATTGAAAATGTTGGTTCCTTTAGGATTCCATTAAGGTTCTGTAACCATGCTAACCATATCCATGCTTACCCATATTATTCCATGAAAGTTTCATAACCAGAATTGTAACCCGAAAGAATCGTTTTTTTGGAACTTGCTATTCAACTGCTATTCATGATATATATTTAAGAATCGGAATCTGTACTGGAACGTGTATTACAAATTTGAATGAACTGGAATGAGAACCGTAATTTGAAAATTGTGTGCACCTATAGAGTACAGGCTGTACTGGAATCGTTATTCATAAAGGATCGGATCCCTGGCTAGAACTGGCAAGAGCTTTTAGAGGGCATACCTGTTCAGGCATTTAGAGCAAGATCATACAATTCCATGGCTACTATCAACCCTTTACAGTCTTTAGTGAACCCTTTAGATATATTTCTTCCCAGAACCACCTTCCCTCTGACCAAACCCCTCGATTTCAGACACGGTGACTACGGCGCTTTCCCCGCTGAAGCCTTTTCCTGTGCCGCCAACGAGCGAGCTTGCGTTGGAGATCGCTGAGCTCGGTAGCAGCCAGGAGAAGGAGGTTAACCCGTACACAACGTTCACCAACCACCTTTACGTCTACCCTCTGTCCCTCAACTTCGACACACAGAAGGCGTTTGCTCGCGCTCGCAACATCGCGTGCGTTGTACAAGTGCGTGACTCGGACGACGAAGGAGCCTTGCCTGTGCCGGTGAGTGACTGATAACTTATTGGCGTAATATTGCACTTGGTTGCATCGAGTTAATACTGTACCTGTGAGTTTTCAGTTAGAATTCGATGCTGATGACTCCGTTACTCTGATATGCTAGCCTTTATGCGAATCACTTGTAAAACTGGCTCACAGTCACTTCACTTCATTCTGCTAGCCGATACATTTGACTCCTGTGATTTACCATAGCACATTGCCAAACTAAGAGTAGACACTAGTAGAGATGTCGGCGGGTACCAAAAATTGTACCCGGGTACCCGCGCGGATACCCAGGTTAGCTAAAAACCCAAAAAAAAAAATTGTTTTCAAATTTCAAAAAATTTTGGTTTGTGTGTACCAACATGGAATATTGTAACTTGCAGGGTTTTTCGAGATAGTGTTGGACAAGTCCTTTATGAAGAAGTCAGCATAATATTATCAGACATGATTTTTATCATTATTACCCCAATAAAAGAAGCAGTCAATCATGCTTGTGAGTGGTGAAGCCATACAAAGTGATAAGTTGGCATAAACAAACTACCCTAACCCCACACTCAGCTTGGCCTTGGGGGACAGTTAATAAATCACTAGAATTGAGGAAACATACAAAGGGACCTCCACATGTCTGAACAGGTTGGAGTGGCTCCAGGCCACTGCACTCTGCATGCCTTGGGCCATGAGCTTGATCATGCTCGGACCATGCTCGCAGCAGTGGTACAAATCAACCCATACATAGTGACTTGTACAGTCGCGCACAAAATTATATTTTTCAAAATTTTTTTCAAAAAAAATTTTTTTTTTTGGTTTTGAGCGGTTCCGCGGGTACTGATTTGTACCCGCCGACATCTCTAGACACTAGACAGTTGCATCATTCAAGCTTAATTGACAAGGATCCTGCCTAGGATGAGGTAAATTGCTGATTCTCTTGCTGTACTTTCAGCAAACAGCAGTACTTAATGGTAAAACAAAATAAAACAGATTATACATACAGATATCTGCCATATAAATAAAGCACAGGTTTAGATGCAGTTGCATTATGATTACGATAACCTTGGGTCTCGTGCTTGTGTCCGGCAGTGCCTGTACGGTCGGCCGGGCAGCCCGGTGTACGTCAGCTCGGTCTCGTGCTGCGTGCTGCACCACAACACCGCCCCCTCGTGGTACGACGAGGTCAAGGTCAAGCTGCCCATACACCTGCACGCCAAGCACCACCTGCTCTTCACCTTCTACCACGTCTCGTGCGAGATCGCAAAGAAGAAGGACTGTGCGGTCGAGAGCTGCGTCGGATACGCCTGGTGTCCGCTCATCGTCAAGGGCAGGTATGTGCTAAATTGTTGATTCGGATTGTGTGCTTTTTGTTCTTTGAACCTTTGATGACACACAACTTCCCATAGGCTCATCACTACATTTTGCTGTATCATGAATACGGATATGCGGCTGTCGTGTTTGATGCTTAAACACTGTTCAGAAATCCAAACTGAACCTGGGATCCGAAATAACCGCTATTTTTTATGGAACTGTAATCGTAACCGTTACTAATTGTTTTCCAAGAGCCGGAACCAAACCTGTTATGTATTTGGATTGCAAAATAATGGTTCCTTTCCTTTGCAGTTCCATAAAGGTTTCAAAAGGTTCCATAAACTGGAAGACTTTTTTCCTGGATCATTTTGGTAGGGAAATTTACCATCCAAATTCCTAGGCTTACCAAACAATTCTGAGAAATTTAAGGTTAATCAGTTAGCTCTTAAATGTTGGATTACAGGCTGAACGCTGATGACCAAACTCTGGCCGTAGCGGCCACTCTTCCTCCCGGATACCTGTCGGTGCAGCCCCTGGGCCTCGGCAAAGGGGTAACTACCAAAGACAATGTAATGTAACTTATTATACTAATTTTATACATCACTAACTCGCACATCACCCAATCATTCACATCAGTCTCGTTTCTTCAAATCTGTTCTGTAGTGAGAAGCCTGAGATACCATTTGTCAGCTTGATAGCAGTTGTGCACTAAGATCTCAATTGTATTTTGATTAAGTATGCATGCTCAGAATTTTTTATTAGTGATTTGTTTTAAGTAGGTATGGCCATAGAAATTAATGTGCACACTGGTCATTTTTTCTATCATGTTGGAAACACTAGCAGCTGGCTTGTACTTTCTAGAGCTTAGTAAATAATAGATAAAGCACCTTTTGCCAGGCTGTTGCTTTAATTAGAAATAGTCAAGTGTTAAAAAAGTAGTGCTATCAGCCTTTTAGTATTGCAGAGTCCCGTGGATGTCATTCGGTGTTTTCACTTGGCTTGTCGCATGTTTGCAGTATTCGGGCCCGGAGATTTCGTGGGTGGATGGGCAACGCGAGGTGTTCACCGTGGGCTTCCAGCTGGTGTCGACGGTGGTCACCAGGGACCAGCACCTGCACAACCTGTTTGCGCATGCCGAAAAGCTGCTGGCGGTCAAACCGGCATCCGTACATCCTTCCGACACCGAGACGTGCAAGATACTGAAGGCAAGTGGTGGAGCTGGAGCGCTTTCGTGTCTTTGGAGATGTTTCAGACTTTTTGTAAATTTAGAGTCTCAAAGTGACACGATCTAACTTGCCAGCACAGTACTTGCGTTTTTTTATTGAATTTCAAGTTGATTCTTCAGCAGTTTTTCCATAAAAATAATATAGCTCACGAGAAAGTGAAACTGAACATTGGTAGTCTCCTATTTCATTTTTGGTTTGGTGAGGCTGAGAGAAGTGTACCTAGACCCTGTTTCTTACTTTAAATTTTGGAATTACATTTATGGTAGTTTCCTGAGGGCTGAGACAATCAACTTTTGTAGCTCATTTAACACATTACTGTTTGTACAATGCCAAGGACATCGTTAGTCATTATCTCCCCCACGTTCCTGAGTCCAGACTGAACTGGTTGTTTTTGTTGTAGGCTGCGCACGCCATCCAATTGGCCACGTCGATCGCATTCCTTCCTACGCTTTTAACGCAACTGCTCACGATGCTGGTGGTGACCACAAGTGAAGAGGTCGGGATGAACGTCATCCGCGTTCTCATCCACATCATACACATGGTGCACGAAGCAGGCCGGAAGGACATCCTGCAAACATACGTCAAGGTGCATTCACTGCGATGAGAAAAATCCCGTTTCCTCCTGCCACTATTCATTTATGGTAGAAGATGATCATTGAATTCAGCTTTCTTTGAAACTCTAGATAAGGGGTTTATAGATAACCAGTTTCTAAATACACTGATTTTCAGCCTAGCCAATACGTCGGTACTTGTAAGATTTTCCTGGTTTACTTTCTGATTTTGTGTACCTCAAATTTTCATTTAAGAAACTAGTTCTGTTGCAATAATTTGGTGAGTAGGTATCATGGATATACCAAGTGGATGTATTCCATTATTAATAAGTGTGTACACAGTTTGCACAATGTCGTTGGCTTCCCTAACCTGGCAATGGTGTCATGTTCCCTACAGTACGTGTTTGTGCCGCCGAGCGTGAAGAGCACGACCACGGTCCACGAGGAGATGAGCCGACACCTGCCAACGCTGCTGCGGCCCGGAAACACAGACTTCCTGGTTGTAAACAAGTTCATGCACCACGCAGACTTCTTCTTCGAAATCATCGTCAAGAGCATGGCACAGCATCTCCTGGCTACCGGCAGAATCAAGGTGGGCACCAACTAACATAATATGTTCCATCATAACAGGTCTATCTTTTTTACAGTATGAACTGGGGATGACTTCGATTCCATTTTTTTGGAACCGAGTACGCGGCGCCAGGAACCGGTCCCGGAACCAGTTCCTAAAAAATCAAACAACACCCCAGAAAAAAAAATGTTTAATTTTTTGTTAATATTTTTTGCAGGGTAATTAATATTGATGAAATCTAAATAACTCTTTTACAGTGGTTTTCAAATCCCTTAATATTTCTGCCTGAGAAATATCTACCCTCAACCAAGAAAAAAGTAAAATCTGTTGCAAAAAGTTCGACACTAGCACTCCAGACGTGCACAGTTAGTACTACTTCAATATCGTGCTGCTATCTTTCTACAACTTGTGGAAACGTTTAAACTTCGTATATTAGGCTTTAGCGCAAAAATCAAATTACTCGGTTCCTGAAATTGGAGTCGCTTCCTGTCAGAATCGGGTAGGAACCGAGTACCCGAGTACCCAAAGTTGTCCTAGTACGAACAGTGCATAACAAAGTTCTGAAGCTGTCAGCGCCAACGCCGATGAAAAATTGTCCAAGATCCTTTTTAGAACCACAAGTTCATAACAACAGAGCACAACCACTGGAAGATTTCTTACTTAATCTAGCACATTGCTTTTTTTACAGATGCATCGCAATGAACGGTTCTCTTCTGACTTCCTAGTTCGTATCCAGACCTTGCTCCGAGTTCTGTGTCCGTACTTGGTCCAGAAGTACACGGAAATGCCTGTCGAGACACATGAACTCAACCGTAGTCTGGCTAACTTCCTTAAGGTATGTGTCACTTGCCACATGGGAGCTATTCAAGTTTCCCACCAAATTTTAAGTGGTTAATGGAAATCGGGTATTTTAGTTTTAACTTTTAACCCTTTAACTGCTGAGTTTCTCTTGGAGCAAAAGAGTGGCTGTGCTGGGTATATTTTGCAAAATACGCTGTTTTACTAAATAAATTGCAGAACACGAACCATTGGGCTATGACGATTGAAAATTTGTTTAAAAGTGGGTAATTAATATATACTTCCAGAAAAACTAAGAACACTTGGCCTTCCCACCGCAAAAAAAGTTGGGAGGAGAGGTAAAAAAACTTTGAAAAATGTTGCAACTTTTTTTTTGAAAATTTTGGAAAACAATAAACCTTTGCATCCAGCAATATAAAACTGCCCCCCAACCCCACACCCCACACATCCGATTGAATAACCCCCTTGGGCCCACCTCCCAAAGAGTGTGATACGCGCCAGTAGTCCACAATCATTTTTTCACTTTACAGTACCAAAGCGGCTAACAGGTGGCGGTCGATATGGTCGATATTTTTAGTTACGTTAGTGCCAACATTTGCTAATAGAGTGCGCGTATTTTCAAGTCTCTAGCTCACATCTGGTGCTCATGAAAAATTCAAATGCATGGCGGGGTGTCAAAACGGGTATACACGGGCGTAGCACAGCAGGCACGGCGCGGCAAAACGCGTATACGCGGGCGTAGCAGTGAAAGGGTTAACACTGATCTTACTTTTTCCTACAGAAATGCCTGACTTTCATGGACCGGGGGTTCGTATTCAAGCTGATCAACTCGTACATGGAGAAGTTCAATCCCGGAGACCCCACAACTCTCTACGAGTACAAGTTCAAGTTCCTGCAGGTCATCTGCTCACACGAGCATTACGTAGCTTTCAACTTGCCGATGCAGCACTCGAGGATGGGCTCCAAAGGTGCCGGAGGTAATTTGCTTCAACCTGTGGTCAACGTCTTTATCAGTTGAAAAATCACTAGTATTTTCAGTTGCATATGAAACATTTACTCATTCTTGTACATCGAGATCCACAGAGAAACCTGTGAAGAACTCTCGACTTGAATTAAAAAGCAGCGTTCTTAATATGCTTAGCTGTGTATCAAATTTTTCTAATGGAAAAAATTTGGTAGGTACCTAATGAAAATGCTCCACTCGTTCTTTGTTCAATGTTTATCTCAAGCTTGTGTACCCAGCCCAAAATCCAAACGCCAAAGGTTAAATGTTAAAAGGGTATTTTATGTGCAAACGATGTGCCAGATAATATGACTAGACTCCTGCAGCCAGCTTCATATTCACATTTAACTGTGACTGGGCTCCATATTTTTATTTTTTACTGTGTTTTGGCACTTTTGGCCAAGCAGACTACTCAAGCGAGTACTGCCTGACGGAAGAGTTCTGCAAGCATCACTTCCTCGCGGGGCTGCTCCTGCAAGAGGTGCGGACTTCTCTAGGAGAAGTGTGTCCCATCCGCAAAGTTGCTGTCTCGACGCTCCGAGATCTCCTGGCCAAGCACGAGCTCGACGATCGCTACCAAAATAAGGTAGGTACTAGGTACTATAGCAGATAGATGCTCCGGCAGTCTTTGAATTTAAGTTATAACTATTTACTTTACAACAGGTTTCATACTTTTTTAATGATCATGTACATTTGCCTATTAGAGTTTTTGTAACTCCATGACCATGACCTTTGTATTTTTTTATTTACAAGATAGGATTTGAGATTAGTTATGATGAAAGAAGATACATTCCACCAGACATAGGTTTGGGGTACCACAAGAAAAAAGTCATTTTCACCTTTCCTGCCTACATGACATTAATGGCATTATCGTAAACAATCATTTTTACTGGTGTGCCCAGGGCCAACTTGCACGCATCGTCGCGATCTACATCCCCTGGCTGGGAGTCGTGCTGGAGAATCTGAACCGCTTGAGTGCCGTCCACTCTTCTGCCGCCTCTGGCAGCGCAAACACGCACAACTCGCGACTGTCCATGAGTAGCTCGCAACTCAACTTCAAGGACTCGTCGTCGACGGTGGCTACCGGCTCCTCCGGCACGCCAAAATCGCTCAACCGCTTCACCTTGCTCGTGGAAGGCAACGTTAGGGCATCGCTCAACAAGCGGGAATCGCTCTTCTTCTCCACCATCTCCGGACAGAGTAAGGACTTGCTACTGAAATCTTGTTGCAATCTATTGTGGGAATTTAATTATTTTCACTGTTTTATTTTTTTTATTCTATGCGATTCAAGTTTTTCCAAGTCTGCGATTTCTTCAGTGTGAGTGTTTTCACTTCTCTCAAGATTGACCCTCTTAGGCTGCACTTGGATTTAGTTTGCAAGGCGCCTCTGGCTTAATCGAATGAAACGCCCTCATCAACGTATATGCACCGCCAACCCCACTGCTAGTTTATCTAGATTACCTTAGCAATCTAAGGATTTACTGAGTATACCCTTAAGCCCGTTTTACACGGTGATCGATTTTCGTGATATCTATCATAGCATCTTTGATAACATCCATCACAAAATGTGTGGTGGTATTTACACGTTCCTAGAAAAATGTCATGAAAAACACAAGGTTGTGATCTGTATGTCATTCTGTATGACATTCAAAAGGCAGTGGACAGAGGAATTTTTAAATATCAACAGACTTTTTGAGAGGCGCCATATTGAGCATTGAGATATTTCAAATGCTGAAAGCTGATTGGTTAATTTTCATCCATCTGTTTTGGAAATAGAATCGGGCCTAATTAAAAAAATGTCATAAAATCTTTTATCACATCTATCATGATAGACCATGATAGGTTCTTTTCATCACATTTTTGCATTTACATGATGATATTGGGGTACGTAAAAGATATCATGATAGATATATTGAAAATCGATCAACGATCACCATGTAAAACAGGCTTTAGTCTACCCACCACACCATGCATATCATACATTATGCTAGCAGTCTGCCTTTAGAACCTTCTTGAAGTTTAGCTGATGCTCAATTTGGCTTTGAATGAAAAGGCTTAGGTTTTGTTACGGTATTAAAGGCTCTCACGGATATCACCTGTGTCGGCAGCTCTCACCAACGGCAACTCGTCCGTTAGCGTGGAATCCGATTCTTCCACCGTGTCTGGCGATGCTGCTTCCACTGTCAGTCAAGAGACGGCAATTATCCGGGAGTCTGTCGATGAATCCGCCTCCAAAACTAACAAGAGACATTCCAGGTTTGTTGATTAATCTACTTTGGTGCAACATCTGAGCTAACTAGGTGTTTGCAAAAAATGATGAGGTATTACAAAACTTTACATTTCACTCAGAGCTGGGATTAGCTTGCTTACTTGGTCCAACTTCTAAATTCTAATACTTCCGTGTTCATGTAGTAATAGATCATCTACTAGGAGTGAAATAATGAAGAAGCCATTACGCTACCCAACCTGAAAAGCGATTGTGTAAAAGCTTAGGGATTGTGAAAAAGGAGCTAAAGGGTAACCGATCGATATCTAAAAGTTGCCTGCTTCTTGCAATGTGCCGTGCTACCGATAAACATAGATAACTCGTTGAAAGCTTTACACTGCTCAGATTTTCAAGCAGCTTAGAAAACGCCACCTGCTGGCCCTGGCACCCACGTGCTAGTGATGCTGCCTGATTCCAGGTCGCTGAGTGTGACGACAGGACCGCAGATGCGCTGCGACAAGCTTCAGCCAGCCGAGGTGAAAGATATCCTCATCTGCTTCCTGTTCGTGGTGAAACACTTGGGCGACGCCTACCTCATCACGTGGTGGCAGCAGTGCTCGGATGACGACTTGCTGAACTTCTTCACGGCGATCGAGTGAGTGTGCGGCCTATCTGGCCATAGTCGTGCTAACAGGCGTCTGAAATAGGCAGAAGGCTTCTGTGAATGATAGTTTATTTATAATTTGTATATTTATTTGTGCAACAATGCAATAGACCACTTCTACTTTGTTGCACGTATAGAGGAAATTTTAACACCTTTGTAGTGTGATTTTACATGCACCCACAGTTTGTGGGTAGGGATCCCAAAGGGCTTGACAGTTTTGAGGTTAAGAGAATGGAACAAAAAGAAATGACGCAACTTGCCGAAACAAAAATGTGGTGCAATACGAGCGAACTGTGGTACCTAAGTGAAAACTTTCAGATAGGATCAATGTAATGAAAAATGCTCTGGCATTTTTTTGTCATTTAGTAACTTTTTAAACAGATACTGTTTACAGGCCAAAACCTTACTGCAAATTTGGAGGATGGCTTTCCAAAATCTTTAGCCGATGTTCATATTATAGTTGATTTAAAAAATGTAACAGTTGCATTTGTCATCTAACCAGGATGAGCTTGCACCAGTTCAAGTACACTGGCAAGCGCCAAATCACGAGCGGCCCCCCGCCAGGGCCGGGCGCCAAGGCCAAGACGGCCAAGGCGATGACGTTGCCTGCGCGAATGCAGCCGCCCGACTTCTCCACCGAGTCGACGGCGCTCGGATCGGGGCACGGCAGCGTCGGGCGCGACAACATGCAGAAGATCGGTGAGTTGCCCCATGGAAAACAATCACTTAGGCTATTAATCCATTTGGGATCCCATGGCTAGCGTTTGGCAATGTGAATGTAAATTCAGGTGTCACTGCAAACTCGGTGTAGATTTCACCAAACAACACGGCGTGTATGATAATACAGTGACAGTAACTGATAATTTGGTTGTGTGGTCTAAATATTTTTAATTACCAATATCAATTTCACTAAAAGTTTATTTTTTTGCTTTAAAAATTCTCAAGTGTCCAATTGGTACCCACCCTTTGCTCCAAAGTTCCTTAAGATAATATTGCTATTTTAGACTCCTTGCCACCTTCTATTTCCTATAGATAACTCATGTTCTTCAAGGGACCATTGCATTACAATAATCAATTCATGTAACTGCATGTCCCTCCAGCCACCATGAACTAACAAACTACAGACACGAGTCTTGGATATTGAATATAAGACTCCGCTAGCCTGCCTTAACCTAATCGTTGGCTTTGGTCTCAGCGGCGGCGAGCGCGGACGAAGCGGACGCCAGCCGGCTGTACCAAGTGCTGCTGGAGGCCAACATGGCCACCGAGGTCGGTCTGATAGCGCTGGACGCTCTCGGCCTCTACTGCATTCATTTCCGCGACGTGCTGCTCAACAACAACGGGGAGAACGGCGTCATGAAGAAGGTGTTCGACATCTACCTGTCCTTCCTGCAAGTCGGACAGTCGGAGACCCTGTTCCGACACGTGTTTGCCGGCCTGCGCGCCTACATCAACAACTTTTCCATCGCTCTCTTCCAAGGTGCGTTCTTGACTGACTGTCTTTTTTGGCAAACTGATTTTTTTGGAATTTAATAGCTCTCTTGAAACTTTGCTTGACGCTTGGGCAAATACATCTAGCATGTTTTTTATTCCTAATAGAAAAATACATCCTTTTGTGCATTGTTCCTGAATTCCAATGTAAGTGCAATCGAGTGGAGAGCCTTTGGAAGCGTATCGGTGGGACTGAGTTGTATTCTTTTGTCAGGCAATGCCGTGCTCTGTGGCCGGCTTTGCTATGAGCTGCTTCGTTGCTGCAACAGCCGGCTCTCGACGATCCGCCAGGAATCGTGTGCAATCCTCTACCTGCTCATGAGGAGCAACTTCGAATTCACCAACAAGAAGGGGCTTGTTCGTGTGCATCTTCAGGTAAAGATAGCCTTTGTTTTTCTCTGCCTTTTTTTACAAAGTAAAAGACTAATGATCTGTTTTCAAATTACCGCACTTTCTCTAGCTAACTTGAAGTGTAGGTAAAGCATTTTCCAACGTTAGATGTTTTGGTTAATTGATTTTGGTATATTACCATTTGCTAGTCCCAAGTAGCCTTAACAAGAGGAAATAGGAATGCATTAAATCTAAGCATGATTCCATGAGTAACTCATGGAACTCATGGACTCATGGAATCATGCTTAGATTTAATGCATTCATTTTCTCTATTTCCTCTTGCTTTATTTCTTTTTTACAATTTGCTTCTGCTGCAAAAGATTAAGTATGCTAGAGATGAAATATGAAGAAAGGAAATAGTATGCATTAGTATTATTAGATTAGTTTAAACACTTATCAGTTATCAATCATCAATAGCCTCTTTCATTAAATTTATTACAACCAAACTCCGCCTCCAGGTGATAATCTCCGTTTCGCAAATGCTTGGCAACATCGTGGGGCTGAACAACTCGCGGTTCCAAGAGAGCCTCTCGCTGATCAACAGCTACGCGACCAGCGACAAGGTGATGAAAGGCACCGGCTTCCCGGTCGAAGTGAAGGACCTGACCAAGCGCATCCGCACCGTGCTCATGGCCACCGCGCAGATGCGCGAACAGCTGCACGACCCCGAGATGCTGGTGGACCTGCAGCACAGTCTGGCCAACTCGTACGCGTCCACCCCGGAGCTGCGCAAGACGTGGCTGGAGACGATGATCCGGAACCACGTGCGCGACGGCAACTTCTCGGAGGCCGCATGCTGCCGGCTCCATATCGCTGCCCTTATGGCCGAATATCTCAAGCTCAAGAAGATTCAGACGTGGGGCGCGGAGGCTTTCGGCAACATCTCGACGAATATCCCGCAGGACGAGAAGAATCTCAAATTGGATGCAGGTATGTTTGTTGTTTAGGTACGTTACTTTTAGCAATTAGCGTAACAGTTAAAACAATTAATGAACCAAGATATGAAGGAAAATAGGTACTACCTTAACTTAGTTGAATTTGTAAAATACATAAGCAAAAACTGAGACTTTAATGAGTAGTGATCTCTTTAAATATCACAATTACATTTTTCAATCCATATAAGCTCATTACTAGGTAAATATTTCAAAGTGGCTTACGCTAGGAAATGGTTAGGTTGTGTTAGTTTAAAGTTCAGATTCTTGCTCTATTAGCCAAGCACATATGACCGCACATTGCGTCTATTTTTCAGGTGTCCAAGACATTCAGTACACGGAGCAGAGCCTGCTGCAGCAGCTCGAGCTTTGTGCAGAGCACATGGTGCAAGCCGAGCGCTACGAGCCGCTCGGACATCTCTACCGCCTGATCGTGCCGATCTACGAGCAGCGCAGGGACTTTGCAGCCTTGCAGCAGTGCTACCAGCATCTCACAGCTGCCTGCGCGAAGGTCGTCGAGGTTAGCAAGTCTGGGAAGAGGCTGCTCGGAAGATACTACAGGGTCGCGTTCTTCGGCCAGGTGGGTTAGGTTTCTTTTGAAGGAGAAACACGTAGTAATAAATATTATGTTCAAAAGCTTCGTACCTTGCATTGTTTGCGATAAGTTTGTTCTTTTCTTTTTATTACCTCATTGTGATTTTTTTGTAGGCCTACTTTGAAGAAGAGAGTGGTGTGGAATATATCTACAAAGAACCAAAAGTAACGTCACTCTCCGAAATATCTGAAAGACTTTATCAACTGTTTTGCAACAAATTTGGACAAGAATCTGTAAAAATAATCATGGATTCAATTGCAGTAAGTGTCCTGATGCAGTTTTTATTAACTTTGCGATGACATTGACTTAATTATCACATGTGAACGAGATTTTGTTGTCCTCAGATTGATGCCAACGAGTTGGACCAGAAACTAGCATTCATCCAAGTGACTCATGCTACGCCGTACTGGGAGAAGTCTGAGCTGGAAGAGAGACCTACGGAGTTTGAGCAGAACCATGATGTCAACTGCTTCATGTTCGAAACTCCATTCACGAAAAATGGAAAGGCACGAGGGAATCTGGAAGACCAGTGGAAGAGGAAAACTATCCTAACAAGTATGGGCATATTATCGAAAAGAATTGGTTCAGTGGTGAAGCAAGGGGGAGGGGGATGGCAGGCAAGATGCCTTGGGCACCGGGCTAAGGGAGCAACAAAAAGAAAAACGAAAGTAAACAAGGAGAAAGAATGAAAAATTGAGAAGGAAAAGAATTCTTGGAAAAGATATGGTTTTAACTTTTGTTTCAGTCTGTTATCAATCTATTGTTGCATACAGGTACCTACTTCATATTTGCATGTATGTAGGATAAATATACAAGTGCATTTGCTAAGGGGTAATTTTGTGAATTAGCTCATGATCAAGCATTTCCTCCCTGACTCTTGCTATGCCTCTGAATAGGTTGTCACTTGTCTTTAGTTTTTTAAATCCTCTTTGTGTTCTGCCTTTTTTGAGCAAACGAGGAATGCTTGTCTGATTACATGCTTACCATTGCAAGCATCTAGAACAATTTGTTTGTTCTGCAGCTGAGTACTCGTTCCCGTACGTGAAGAAGCGCGTGAAAGTAAATCGTCGCCGAGTACTTGAGCTGAGTCCGATCGAGGTTGCTCTGGACGAGATGCGGCTGCGAGTGGCCGAACTTGACGAGGTTGTTCACTCGACTCCGACCGATGCCAAGAAACTGCAGCTGAGATTGCAGGTGACTGTCATTGAGGCTTTGATCTAGAATTTAATATAATAAATGCTTGCCTTGAATCCTTTTTTGGATTGCATTCAACTTTCAACGGGACTATTAATATTAATATTTTATATATAGATCGTACCTACTCTAATCTTCTTTAACTCATTTCAGGGAAGTGTATGTGTGCAAGTGAACGCTGGTCCCCTGGCCTACGCGTCAACTTTTCTTGATCCCACATCGGAGATTGTCTACCCCGATGACAAAGTAGAAGAGCTCAAAGATGTTTTCAGGTAAATCTAAATATTTACTGCATTCAACATATTTACGGTGTCGTATCATTAGATACATGCCGATGCATTATATAGTAGGTATATTTTCGTAATGCATATTTCATACATTTTATTATAGATAAGATAACTAGGGATGGCCATCGATTAAAAAATCTAAATCGATTTGAGAATCGATTTTATGACTCTCAAATCGATTAAAAATCGATTTATCGATAAATCGATTTAAAATCGAATTTTCATCAGCATGGCAGGGTGCCAGGTGTTGTCTGAGGTTGGATGTGTTGGAGC
The DNA here is from genome assembly GCA_921293005.1 of Nemoura dubitans. Lineage (NCBI taxonomy): Eukaryota > Metazoa > Arthropoda > Insecta > Plecoptera > Nemouridae > Nemoura > Nemoura dubitans. The sequence goes on from OV121074.1 coordinate 19,623,996, forward strand.
AATACTTTACAGGATGGTCACAATGACGACAGCAAGCCATTTCTTTGCTGAGAGCGTTTTCTTAGCATCGTCTTCGAAACCAAAGTTAACCCATAACTACTTCACTGCTCAAAATAGGTGGTTGGGGTAAATAGCTTGCGCTTTCGCATGGAAGCACAGGCATCAGACGCCATTTTGAAGTTTCAACCTGTAGGCGCAATGCTGCCAACACCCATCATCCAACAGCAACTAGCATATTACGACTAAGGTGCCATCTACCAGTAAATTGTAAAACTGAAGTAGGCTTCACAGAGCGGTAGATTTAAAAATAACGCAAAAACGTAAAAAATCGATTTTCTGTTGTGAAATCGATTTAATCGTTTTTTTCTTCAAAATCGATTAATCGATTCGATTTAATCGAATCGATGGCCATCCCTAAAGATAACCATCCATGTGTTTCTTTATCAAACACTGAAATTTAAATAATGAATCCAAGTCAACCAAGCACTAATCAACATGAAAAGTATTCAGTTTGTCTTTCTTTTTCCAGGGATTTCGTGAAGATCTGCTACACGGCGCTGCAGATCAACGGCAGACTGGTATCGATGGACCAGCACGAGTACCAAGACGTCCTCCGCGAGAACTACGTCAAGCTGTGTACGAATCTGTCGGCCCTGCTCGGCGAGTCATGGCCTGATGACGACAACATGCTGTTCAAACGAAACAGCCGCGCGCTCTTCAGCATCATCAGCGGCTCTTCCACTAGCTCCAGCACTGCGTAGGCTCCTCTGCGCAATGCCCCTGTGCCACCCACTTCCGCAGGGAACGGTTATCTCAAGTAAGCTCTCTGCTCAATCAGAGCTAAGCCTCATTGCCGATTTTATAATGTACTGATCAACAGAAATTGAATTGGTTTTTTGCATTTACACACCTTTTGGAATCCAGAGACTGATTGAGAGCAAGAATTTGTGAACATCCATTTAATGTCTGTAGATTGAATGATAGAAGTAGACACGTGCATTTGCCATTCAAGAAGCAGCAAGTCAATTAGAGTTGTCCAGTCAATTTCTTGCACGTGTCTACTTGTTTTATGGATGCTAGCTGGATGTTTTTTTCTTCTATGCCCTTGATCTGAATGAAGGGACTCTTTCACTTCTTAGGCCAAGCCATTCCCATTACTAAGTGCACCTGCACTTACAATATCACACTTTTAATTAAGGTTTTCTTATTCATAATGGTTCTACCTTTGACCTCTTTTAGGTACCTACTGTAGGTACCTAACTGATTATTTTATCTAATATTTATCAAATAGTAGACCAACTTCCATTTCCAGCATTACACTAGCACCTAACTGTAACTACCTATACTATGTGTTATGTATTATTTTATTTATTTTATTTTGTACTATGCTTGACGAGATTACGTACTTGATTGTTAGTCACCCAATAAAATTGGTGTGATTCTCAAATCATCGGATATCTCTTAGTGAGACTCGTGTATTAGCCGTCTGCGAATGGCACACGTAATTCAAATTAATGGACCCCAGTTAACTATATTATCGATGCCACGCTACTGTTACCGCTTCAAATGCTTTTTGTTTCTTGCGCACACCCACACGACTCAAAGGGAAATGAAATGTGACTTCCATTTCTGGATCTTGCCATATCAGAGAGTTTTGACTAAGAATCTACGACCAAAGTTAGTCCAGCACAGTTTTTCGAGTTCGGATAAAGTTCGACTCCCACGATTTTCGGATAAAGGTACCAAAATGAATGGCGCAAATTGCATCAGTGTAGCTAGTTGGTTCCTTCCACTCACCACGATATGATAATATATTCCTAAATATTTTATTGCTTTTATTCTGCATTTATTTGTAATAAACAAAAGTAGCATAGAGGGATTATTGAGTCTCCGTGAGAGGTGTGAAACTCGGTGCAAATGAGAGATTCTTGAGGAGAGCCACACTGTACTTCGGTTCTGGCTGTGCCTCCATTTTAGACTTTTAGTAACTAAAATTTTGGAATACTTTATAAATTAAAACAACAATACACCATTGTTCCTTGTTAGTATTTTGTATTGGGGAAAACTGTACTCAAGTTGATTTAATAAATTGATTTCATTTTATTATTCAGCGTTGGATGATATGCAAGTTACAGGTACACAGCACATTTTAGTCTGTTTCAATAATTCTCAAGTTACTAGCTTCTATCGTCATTAGTTTTAAAGCATTAGATAGGCACCCACACGATGTACGATATATATATTATTCATAAATTGACATTTGATCAGAAGAGGTAATATGTCATACTAAAATATAATCACAGACTATTTAGGTAAATACTAATTTCTCTTTCGCAATACTTTTGTGAACGTACTCTTCTGAAAGCCACGTCTTCAGTTCTCGTGTGCCTTACTGCTTTCAATGCTGCCGGTAACGGTTTCCAGTGGCCGTGTGATATTCGATTCTGACCGGGAAGGCCGGAGGGAAGCAAGGGTAGTCTGAAATACAAACATTTTTAGTAGGTAACCAAATCGTGATTTCCTCGTTTAAGTTTTAACTCTCAAGGGATTCACTTTCAAAACGCACATTCATATTTGTTGTGCTAGAACTTCTCGGCAGTTCGGATACAGATTTCTTCATTTTTTGACAGTGATATGTTTGGATTCCAAGAGATTTCAGCACCAAATCAATTTTTTCAGGATACTCTCCATGACCTAAAACAATACAATGTGAAAATCAGCAAAATATACTACACTTTAAATTTAGGCACAGAAAACAGTTGAGTAGAACCATTCAATGGTAGAACCTTTGAGTACGGTATATATTGGCAGAACTCCAACCTTGAATGACGTCAGTAAGATCAACATTGCACATTCGTCGATCCACAATCTCCACTGGCTGCAAGCCAGCCACTTGCGAAGTGACAGACAGTTTGCGGTAGAGGAACTTGAGTAGCCAGTCTGACCTGGAATAGAGATGAGACACGTATAACGTAAGGTAGGATATTGAATGTCTTACATTAAAAAACATCCAATGCTTTAGGTACCTGCAGTAGCCATTGACGATCCGGCCAGAGACGACTCTCATTAGCTTGAGCCAGTCTTTTCCGTCACCAGTGACTGGTGCTCCGAGCAATATGGCATCCTGGACGATTCCCTCGCAATTCTCGCGTTCAGCCATCTCCTGACCAGGCAAATCACCAAGCGTCAAACATGTGGCTCAAAGTCGTCTGCAAAATCCTCAATGTGTAATTGCTCACCCTAAGGCAGTAGTAGATGACCCTGGCACCTAGACTAAAGCCCACCAATGTGACAGGGCGTTGCCCTTGCTGGCGAGCCAATAGAACTTCAGCAAGCTGCTTGCCAACCTCAGAAGATCGCCGACAGCTCACTCCCCATGGATTGTCGATTATTGAAGAGAGAGAAAGCAGATTGGCTGGCCAAGTTATAGCTGCCAGCAATCCTAGTGCAGATAAAAAGGGGATGAAGATGTTTTCAAATTGGTTCAAATCCTCGTTAAAGCGTTGTTCTCTTTCATCTACCTCGAAGTATTGTAAACTTCAGGGCTTCCTGTGCGGCCATTGTGATTGCCATATTAAGAATCAAGTCCATTGCTTTTCCCAGTTCAAGAAGATATTTGGATTCGTAGCGAAGGTAGTACTGCTCCCTTGATATAACCAAAGCCTTCCATGGCCTTGTAAAGTTGTCTTCCAAATCATCAGAGAGCCAACCAGAGATGGCAATTGTGATATGCAGTTGTTGTGTGATTTCATCGCAGTTCAAATAGTCAAATGAGAACTCCTCGATTTCACCCACTCGTTTTTTCATTCTGAAACCTAAGTGAAGGTAATTTTGCAATGAGTTCTATTGTGATCCCCAGGTTTTGAGTGCAATTATTAGGATGGTACCTGTGAGTCCAGCTCCTGCTACACCAAAGAGAGACCCGATGATGGCAATGCTTGCCGTGGAAGTGAGGACTGCCACGCTAGCACCACCAAGTATGGTCCCTATGCCAGCCCCGATCAATGGCGCCGCCAAACCACCTGTCAGACCAATCAGGACTCCTCCACCAACCGTTGCTAGGCCTATCAAACCGTAGCGTTTCACTTTCTTCAAGCGCTGCCTTTTTCCAGCTTCAGTCTTCTCGGCTCTAAACAAAAAGGTAACATTAAACTTACTTACCTACAGTCAATGCTGCAGTAGGAAACTTATAATGGTTTATCTACATGTTGTCTAGGTACCATGCTACATTACAGCAATATACTTGGTTGGTAGCTTGCTAATAAAACTAGGGCGAACGCAATTTGTGTTGCGTTGAAGATGAGCGTAGCGGTTTGTATTTAGCGCATAAAAAGATTGAGGCAAAAAGCCTAAATCATGGAGCAGCAAGCCGGACCATTGCTTTCTCAAAAATTCTGATCACTTGAAAATGTAAACGATTCTGGCCTTTCTCTGCTTCTGTCCGAGCTGTAGGGTAGCGGAAATGTGCTCATTTTGAGGTCATAAAGCAATGTGCATGTTAATACATAGATGTAACTCATGCCCAAGGGTTTTTATTGGGTTTTATTGGGTTGGTTTTTATTGGGAAAAATCTGGTGAGATGTTTCGATTTGGTTTCGATGGTTTCTAAAGGCAAATCGAAATTGGGAACATTTGAAAAAAAATACGCACTTTTAAATAAATTTCCGTACTTTTCCAAACATGCCCAATTTTGCTCTTTTTGCGAATTTTGCTCTTTTTTCTGCTTTGAAAGTGAAGGGTGTGGAGGATTTTCTTGAAAAACGCAGGGGGTCTAAGTTGAGAACAAAAGTAGACACCCTGAAAATTTCATCCCACTCGAAGCAGGCGTTTGGCCTGTAGAGCGCGCGCAAACACACATACAAACAAACACACACCAAGTGTTTTTTTTAGCAGTAGTGAAATTGATGATTTCGCTTCGCTCGCTACGCTCATCAATTAATTTACAACATACCATTTTAAATGAAAACTACACACATTTATAAACGCATCACAGCCCTTACTCAGTTTGCTCGCGCTCCTTCATTAGGTACTGCACGAAAGATTCCTCATAGAAGTCAACTATTTCTGATGGAATGTCTAGCAATTCTGCTACACGCTTGATAAGAACACGCATCCTTGCATCATAGGAACCTACGGCAGGCAAAGAATTTTTCAACCAAAATCACCCCAATCGTGTGTGATATCTAGCACTACTCTACCGTGCTTATGTGCTTAGTTCAATGTACCAGGCTCTACCATATATATAGTTAGAAGATATGCATTTTTTACTGGAGTACCTACTAGGAAGGTACTAGAATAATCGGTAGCTAGTTACTACAATGCCTCGTGCATTTAGCTCTAAGCCAGGCGGGCATTAAATTCGTGCGGTGTCTCAAAGCTTCTATGTCAACGTGTGCTCTTACCAGTTACAAGTCCTTGTGGGCAGTGATTAGAAATTTTATTTCAAGCATTTATTGCTAAAAATTGATTTTGCCTAGGTATTTCTTTGTTTTTACAATATTCTGGTGAGGGCTTGAGTTTACCTCCGTAGAAAATTGTTTCTTAATGGACGAGTAGTGTTTGAAGAGTTGATTACAAGTTACAACTGTAGGACAAATAAATGCCAAAGAAATGCATTTAATCCCATGCTTTCGTCCAGTATACATTACGCCAATCACTACTAGTCCAAAACCTACTTATTTTAATTGTTTTCTACAGAATATGCTACCATTGTCGTTGCATAAAGTTTGCAACAAATGGATGAATAATATGGGATAGGTACCTATTTTCCCTACTACCTATATATTATTTTCCCTATAATATTGTTTACTAAAGTTGTCCTTACCATCTTTAACAGACAATAATATCATGTCTTGTACAATAAGAACCGATTTTCCAACCAAAAGAGGTTCCTGTTGTAGCAGCTGTATGTATGCATCTGTCGATTGACTGCCTTGTCCTTCGAGTAGACTAAGCATTACACTCTCTACCTACGCAAGAACAAACAGACGGGTTTTTAAATTACTCGGTCAGAAAATATCAATTTGTGTAACACACACGCTTAATGAATATGCTTACCCGAAGTGGAAGATCCAAGTGTTTTAACAGTTTTTTAATGCATTGCTGATTGAATTTCTTGTCCCACTTGTTGTTGAATAATTCATTTAGGCAAAGTGCACAAACCGCAGCATATGAGAAAACACCGGCATCGGATAAAAGCTTGTGGATATCCTGGACACCTTTGTTGTGGACAAAGAAAGGTTTGTAATTTATTTATTGCTTCTTACAGCGCACAGTTTAGTACATAGGTAAGGTAGATACAGTTTCTAATTTAATGCTAATATTAAAAATTGACATTCACATTTACATAATTTTATAGTTTTTAACCTTTAAATACCGATCACAATATACCATAATATGGCACTGTAGGTACTAGTGCCTACTAACCTTTAGTAGTGCTTTGGTGGTGGCTGGGGTTGTCATCTGCATCCACATTCTCTGATTGCTTCTGTGATGCCATGTAGAAAATCTGCAATAAGCGTCGCATGTTCTTTGTAATTTGCATCGACTTTGACCTCTACACATAGATAGCTTTGTGGTTGAATGGTAACTTATTCAAAGAGGAAGCAAAAAAGAACTTGGAACTCACATTGTAAAGACACAACCTAGGAATAAGAACAAAATTAGAAGCTAGTGTTAAAATGTACGTAACGAAAATATAACGCAATCAATTATCAACCACGTATCAAACGAGAGCACTCCACCCTCATGTTTATAAATCGAGTGAAGTGTCAGTGACAGTACTGACAACTAAGCACGTGACTACACGTCACAGATCAGCTGTGAAGTACGTCACACGGAAAAATTCGAGAGCGGATAGTTTCGGTTTCTGCTCAGCCGCGTAAATTGTAATCAAATGATTTGTGCTATATTTTTGTCTCTAAATGAACAAATAAGCTGGATAACGTAAGTTTACATCTTGCGAACTGTTTTAATGTGAGCGTTCTCATAATAATATTACCTTTGACGTCGAGTTCAGAAGATAGTGTGAGCCGACGCACGTGTCGCAGGTATAGGTAAGGTATGGCGCCTCTCCAGGTGAGACCAACCTACCTGTTACGTTTACCTTGTTAACCTGTCTCTTATTGACATACAATTCAATTTTTATGATGGCTTTATGAACCCTCAAGTCCCCCCCCCCCCCTGACATGATTCGTTTAGTCCTGACTCTTATTTCTTTTTGTCCCGATTCCGTGATTTCCATTTTCCATGATATACGATAATTCAAGGTACAACCAGTGCACTGCCGATCCTCGTTGAATAACATTCTGCTCTGGTTCAAGGACGATGGTAATTCTACCACCTATTATATATTTATTTACTTTTGGACAGTGAAAAAAATATAGTGAATGGTTAAGAAATCTTTTTCGTTTACCTACAGGTGATCAAAAACACAATAAATAATGTGCATGGACAGGGAAGGTATGTAGATACATTTTCTTTTACGGTAGAACAAAACACAATATATACAACAAAATATACAAGTCACAACACCCATTCATGTAAAAAATATTACGTCGTATGTCTAAGCAAGCATAACAATCTGGTAGTTCATTTCGGCGTATATCTCGTGATATTAGGGGATGACATCCGATGCTTTGCTTCACAGACTCATGTAGAATGCAATATGTGTAGGTATGTGTTGCCGGCTGCGACGCTGGGGCTGTGTGCAAACCCTTCGTCCGCAACGTCACTCACAGTCTGGTGGTTCGTTATCCAATGAAGGGTTTAACAATATTTTTAACCGGCTCCTCTTACCGAAAAGTGTCGGAAGTTTCCATTTCGAGTCCTTTTTCTTCAGCTGAGTTTCGCTCATTACTTTATCTGTAGATATTTTCTTACCCTTTTGCGGCGCTAAAAATCCTGACGAATTGTCTAGATTATTGTAGAAGGTGAAAGGAAACTGCGAGTTAGTTTGCGACGCCAGTAATTTGTCGGTCCTGCTTTTGGTAGCTCTAACTTTAAAAATGTCTTCGTTGACACGACGATGCTTTCTACTCGCCCCCCCTGTGGAAAGGGTGAGCTCAGAATTCGATTCCAAGATCAGAGGCCAGCTCTCTGAGCCGGAAGTTGCATAGGAAGCTGGGCTGGACGCTGTGAAAGACGCTTCACCAAGGGTTTCATGGGCAGGCTGCACAACTCGAATAAGACGCCGCACAGCGCTCGCTATTTTCTGATTATCGTGGTCTTTGGGAAGGACGTCCTTAATCTCTTGGCCTTTGCCTACCGTCGCTGCAGCTTCTGAAAGAACGTTTTGTTTAGAGGTGTTAGGTTGGCTCAATTTGATAGACCATCGTTCATAATTCAGCGATTGGTTGTGCTGGTGAGCAGGCGCGTAGGAACGCTTTTCAAGTTGGGGGGGGGGGGGGGGGGGCAAGCTGCAAGACAGACAGTGGTGAAACCCGGACTGTGGGGGGAGGGGGGGGGGGGGGAATATTCTTTAAAGCAAATCTGAGGGTTTGAGATAAAATTGCAGCCTGGGAACATGGGGGTAAGAAATATACATTTAGAATACTTAATTTAAAGATATCAAATTAACGCATCACGAAAATTACTATCACGTTTTCTGTGATGCCTGTAAATATCGCACATCGAATACAGCAGAGCGTCTTGCCGTGGCGAATTCCAGCTCTACACTAGCAATACAAAATTCTTACTCTCCCTCTCCTAGTCTGGGTGCATGTATGACTCAGACTATAACATAAACGGTGTTAGTCTGCATTTCTGCTACTGCTATAGTCATATTCCTGGAAGTGATTTGTTTTTACGAGTCAAAAGATTTCGTTCAACATCAGCTAAGCAGAAACACTAGGTATACTCAACTCTGAGCAGCAGACAAAATGAATGATTCAACTATAAAATTTGCCCCCCAGTTGCCCCCCTATGCCTAAAAGTTGGGGGGGCGGGGCATTGCCCCCCTTCTCCCCCCCCCCCCCTGTTCCTACGCCAGTGCTGGTGAGCGTAAAGCACTCTGCACTTTCGTTCTATTCTATATTATATAACACTTAGCCGCCGTTGGGTCAAGATCCCAATTAGAAATGGGGGAGTTCATAGTAATATCGTGACGTCCCCAAAGATACAGCACCGCCAATGTGCGATACGAGAAATGCTTGCGAATCGATCTCGGCTAGAGCCAATTCACACGCTTGCTTTTGCACTCGTGAGCCGAGCGCGTCTGATTAAAAAACGCCTTGTGGAGCAAATCCGTCTCTAATCGGCTTCACCGAGCATGGGCACCGACGGGCCCGGATGGGGCCCGGCCCACGGGCTCGAAAGCGTGGAAAAGGCGTCACATTATTTTTATAATGTGTACTAGCTATAGCTAGTACACATTATACAAATAATGTGACGCCTTTTAACCTATGTAGGGGCTGGGCTGGTAGATCAGGGAATTTTCTTATATATAAGAAAATTCCCTGATCTACCAGCCCCTACATAGGTTATGAATATTTTATATGTAGGTACCAGCCAGACCCTTTCAGATTTGAATCTAACGGCCGAGTCCTGTGTATAAAATAACGAGCATCTGTTTATGTTTATGCCTATATATCCTCCTCCTTGGCCCCTTACCAATGACATCCGAAACGAAACCTGCACCCCTCTGCGTCGACTCGCAGTCGCTGAAGCAGCAGCCCTTTGAGAGGTCACTGACAACGCTGCCAGGGGTGCTGTCGCTTGCCACGCTGAGAAATCTGTGTGCACAACCACCGGGCGATCGGTGCGTGTGCAGGACGCTGGCGCTGGCCTGCAGGGCGGCCGCTTGAGCCGCGACCACGGAATTGGCGCTCTCCACTCGCATCACACTAGGATGGAGTGGGGGTCGATTGGATTTGGATCCACCTCCGTGTTTTAGGACGTAGACTTTTGGAGCTGTGTTTCTTAGCCGCTTGGTTTGATCAAACTCGACATGCTTCGCGTCTGATGTCTCTTTCGTGGCCAGTCGATCTGTGCCGTTGGCTCTTGAAATGCTAGCGTTCTCTGTGGATTTTTGTACAGTTTTTAGTGAACTTTCCTCGCAGTTCTCATTCTTAACTCCATGGAGAATATTTGAATGAGACCCTTCCTCTTTCGTATTTTTAAATGCATCTTCAGTCAGATTCATCGTTATCTTTCGCTCTGCTTCTAGGATCTCCGTGATTTTCGAGTACGATTTGTATGGAGTTGAAAGTGAAGGCAACGTAGGTGCTGCACTTGTGGAAACTTCCTTAATCAAGCTTTCTATGCCGCCCCCCTTGCTGGAGGTGACGTCGGCTGCACGCTCAGCCTGTAATTCGCTTCTCTTCCTCTTCTTGATGCTGCTCGCTGATTCGCTTTTTCTGGGCGCTTCCGACGTGTTCGTGGTCGTGTTCGACGTCGCACTATTCGAAGCGACGGGAATCGAGACAGCATCAGTCATTGAATTCAGTGATGAAATAAGTTTGCTCTCCCTGTTGATTTCAAAGATAGAGTCGAATCGCAGCGGCTCCGTGTCTGGGGCAGGTTCAGGGTTACAAAACCCTGGCGCACCGTCAATTGCACCAGATTTCTTCTTTGGGAGTTGGAAATGATCTGGGCCATGAGGTTCCGCCTTGGGCGCATCATCGGATGAAAGCGGAGTGCGTGCATACGATACTTCCAGGGAAGGGGTCGACGTGTCGGTACTTGGGGTAGGCGATGAGTCACGCGAAGGGATAGTTCGGCAGGGCATGCTTGACGCCGAGTGGCTGCTAGGGGAGGACACGTTCGGTGAAAGCAGAGAGCTTTGGCATGCTAAGTCCGGAGAAGGGAACGATATGTGACACGACATGTTCGCCGAAGTGACGGTGCTTTGGGAAGACATTGTGCTCGGCGCAGGCGTGCTCCGAGAGGGCATGCTTGGCGCCGTGTGGTTGAACTTGGAGGGCGAGCTTGCCGGGGTCAGACTGCTTTGCCAGAACGCCCGGGTCGGAGGGTCCAGACTGGCAGCCTGTTCTAGGGCCGACAGCCTTCGACATCCGCTGCCATGCGACTCTAGATGAGCGTTGAAAGCTGTCACCATCCGCATCGAAGAGCCGCTCTCCACGGACGATCTCCTGTATCTCATTTTCTCTTTCTCTCTGCGTTCTTTTACGAGTTCTTCTTCGGTTTTTTCCACGACTTTTTTGTCCTTTGTGTCACTTTTGTCCTTTGTGTCATTCGTGTCCTTTTTATCTTTTTTGTCACTTTTTTCATGTTTGTCCTTGGTGTCCATTTTATCTTGTTTGTCCTTTTTGTTAACTTTACTTTTCTCATTCTCGTCTCTTTCATTTTCTTTTGGCCCTTCTCCGATCCTAATTTTCTTCTTTTTGTCTTCTTTGTTATTTTTCTCCTGGTCTGCATCTTTCTCGTTTGGTTCACCTTTGTCTTTTTTGTCATCCGTCTTTCGTTTTACGTTACTTTTCTTGTTTTTGTCTTTATGAACATTACTGGCCGTTTCATCATCATTTTCAGTTGGTTGGTCGTCATCTAATATCTCTCCATACTCTCCTAACCTATTTTTTTCATTTTTGTTCTTTCCGTCCTTTCTGTCCTTAGCATAATTATTAACATCTTCTTCATATGGTTGATCATCTTCTAAATTTTCCTTAGACCCTCCTGTCCCATGCGATTTTCTCATTCTATCCTTTGTACCTTTTGCATATTTTCTCTCATCTTCATCAGTTGGTTCATCATCGCCTAAATTCTCTTTCAATCCTCTTGACCCAGTTTTCCTATTTCTAACCTTTCTGTCTTTCGCAGTTTTATTATCACCTTCGTCAGTTGGACTAGGTTGATTGTCGTCTCTTGCCGCAGGTTTTCTCCCTCTTTCTCCTCTGTCTATACTCCCTTTCAGTTTCACATTGTTACTGTCTTCGTTAGCTGGTTGATTATCGTCTAATTTATCCTGAGACTCTCCTGTCACATTCGGAGTTTGCTTTCTGTCCCTTCTACCCTCTACTTTTCTTCTTCCATCTTCACTATCGTATTTGTTCTTCTTCGACGTGCCTGTCGCTTCCTTGTACAGCTTCTCTCTCGCGCCAACCCCGTACAAAACCCCGCCTGGCTTTCTGCACCTCCCACCCCCACAAGGTCGCCTTTCCTGCCGGTAACTGTCTCCTCCGAAATCGCTTGTCACGCCCAACGCGTCTCCTTGTTTTCTTGTGCCACTAGCTTTCCCCATCTTGTTTGGTTCTGAGTTACCATCTGAGCCGGTGTTAAGGGCTGCTTCTTTTATGCCAGTCTTCCGGGCTGGATCGCCCACTGCCCTCACGATCGGCTTTTGCGAACCACTTTTGCGTGACGCCTCCTCACTTGCGCAAGGAGATGAATCCGATTCTATTTCAGACGCTGATGGTTTCTTCACCGGGTTTGACTGCTCTTTGGGCATTGTGTCGGTAATATCAGAATCGCTCAACAAATCACGCTTTTTCTTCCCACCTGAGGGAGACGACGACGTCGCACCTTTCATATCCAACAGTACAGTTATTTCGTTCAAACGCTGAGCCTCATTCGATCCGGTCGTTGAAATGCTTTCCCCACATGAGCAACTTTTGAACGTCAATATGTAAGTGCCGCCTGTCAGCTCAACGCTGGGCTTGATAACAAACAACTTTTCTGCGTCCAGGAAAACGCTCTGATCTATGTTATCAGGTCTAGCGACAACAATTGTTGGATTTTTCAGAGCATCATTGGTTTTAACGGTGATGTGTTTGTGCTCTGCCTCTACGTCCAGCTTTCCACCACTTTCCCCAACTAGATCACGGGTTGATTCTAATGCCATGTTATCTGCGAACTTAGAAGATGAGCTTGTGTAAGTGGTAACGTACCTTTCGCTAGAAGATGGTTTAAAACCGTGCTTAGATCTGCTCACCCTATCGGAGGACGCATCGTGGTTTGTTCGTGGTTTGTTGTCAACTGATTGTTGTTGGATAGAATCATAAAATCTGTCACTGGGGATCACTACTTGGTCCTGTAAAGTTGTTGTCGACGTACTTTTTGAAGTCTCGAATTTCTCACCACTGGCTTTGGGTGTTTCATTCGCTTTCTCGTTCGTTTGATCCATTTTAAGTTCGTCACAGTCGTATGACGAAGCTGGGGTTGTTGGATTTCCACTCATTCTCCTTTCGACGGAATTACATTTTCCTAACTGCTTGCTGTCAGGTGTGCTTAGCGAGACACCGTCCTTAATATTGTGTTGCCCAACGGAGTCCGTTTGGGTCGATTCGGCTTTACCCCTTGGTATGTCCTTGATTTGACCTTGAATAGATACGGTCGACGACGAGGTATGAGTTGGTGTAACTGAAATACCCTTATCTTGAGCCATTGTCTTCCTTTTCCTCTTCTTCGTGTTACCATTCACATTTTCGACAACATCAAACATCGACTCGGATGAAGATGGTTTTAAGACGTTATTTTCGCTGGATTTCTTGCCGCCTCCTTGAACGAAAGTCCCGTTCTCATTTTCAGCGAAATCTGTTTGCGTCGACGCAGATATTCCATGTACGCCATTTTTCTTTTGCTCGTGTAAAGTTGTGGTCGAAGTCGGTCCTGCACGCGTTGATTTGAGAATCTTTCCCCCGGGATCTCTGCCCATCTTCTCTTTGCTAGCCTTTTTCTGCACTGATTCTGGTTCTGGATCTGATTGGTACAAATCTTCGACTTCTTCAAAGTCACTGTTCGATTGAGTTTGCAGGTCAATACTCACCCCATTCTTATTCTGCTCGCGTAAAGTTGTTGTCGAAGTCGCTTCTGAACGTGTTGATTTGAGAATTTTTTGTCTGGGATTGCTGTTCATATTCTTTTTGCTCGCCTTTTTCTGATCGGTTTTCTGATCTGATTGTGGTTCTGACTCTGATTGGTCGTAATCTTCGGTGTCTTCAAAGTTGCTGTTCGTACGAGATAGTTTGTCAGTACTCACGCCATTCTTCCTTTGCATGTTTAAAGTTGTTGTTGAAGTCGTTTCTGAACGCGTTGATTTGAGAGCCTTTTCTCCGGGACGTCTGGTTATCTTCTTTTTGTTCTCCTTCCTCTGATCTGGTTCTGATTCCGATTGGTCGAATACTTTGGCGTCTTCGAAGTCGCTGCTCGAAGGTGTTCGCTTGTCAACAGAGACCCTCCTTCCCTTCGTGCGTTTCACCGGCTCTTTGTTCGTCTGCACCTCGTCGGATTCTGATATTTCAGTCTCGAGTGTTGTCACGCTATCAGATGTGCCTGCACCTTTGCCTCTTTTGAAAGAAGAGCCACTATCTCTCTTTCCAGGATTCTTCCCGTCTTTGTACGTGCCCGACTTGCCAGACGTATTTTCCTGCCCTTGGTTGGCGTTGGCGTCTCCAGTAGGGTCGTCCCACCCGTCCCTCAAGGAATTCGACGAAGACTTGTCAACGTGCGAGGGCATCCTTCCTTTCGACTGCCATATATTATCGTTATTACTTTTATTTGATATGTTTCTCTTCTCAGCAGAAGAATCTTTGGTGGCAGTCGTATTATCTTTCTGAAAACGAAATCGGCCATCAAATACTTTAGTCAATCCAAAGTGTGTTCAATTGTATTTTAATACAGTACGTGTAGCATGCTTCTTTAAAAACTGTTGTTTAGTTTTTAACGTAGGAAATCGTTATAAACTGTATCATTTCTGCTCGTTCCTAACGTTCGTATCCGCGGCGTTCCCTTCGGTCCCCCCGTCGGCGCCCTTGATGGTCCTTCGCGAGGGTCCGAAGAGCTCATGGTTGCACACAGCGGGGCAGCAGCGCCGGCCCCCGGCCGAGCCCAGATTTTGGCTGCCTCCTCCCTGCCCCTGCAAACGGCGTCGAGACGCTGGTCTCAGTGATGCAAAGAACACGTACACATGGCTGTCAAGACAATTGAACGACGTTGATTAACTGCTGGCTTGACCTTGACTACTCAAGAAGTGGGGAAGTCTCACCGAGCGGTCGCTCTGGTAGTTAACTTCACGGTGCCCGCAGTGAGGACATGCTCCAGACTTTTCCGATCTGCCCCTCTCCTGGAGC
This sequence comes from Nemoura dubitans, assembly GCA_921293005.1. Lineage (NCBI taxonomy): Eukaryota > Metazoa > Arthropoda > Insecta > Plecoptera > Nemouridae > Nemoura > Nemoura dubitans. The sequence goes on from OV121074.1 coordinate 19,639,019, forward strand.
AAACACAGATTGGAAATAGACGTTTGGCTGTATATACAATAGCTTTGCGTGTAGTGGGGAGGGGGGAGGGTCGAATTCCAGGACCTTTTCTTTAAACATCACTGCAGAAAACTCGGCTCTGGCCTTTGTATTCGCTGGCCTAAGTTCACCTAAAATGAATCGTGCGTGTGCGTTATTTGCTGCTATGTACTTACACTCCTCGCATATGAGTCGTGCCCTTTGCAAGACCGCCCATCGTGCCTGTCACGCCTGTCGTGCCTGTCGTGCCTGTCGTGCCTGTCGCCTCTGTGCGTGCTTCGGGAACGATCCCTACCGTCGGGCGACCCGTCGCTCTCTCCACACAAAAGGCCCTCCTCCTCATCTCTGTGCCTCCTCTGCCTGTCCCCGTGTCTGTGCCTCCTTCTGTCCCTCGACTCTCCGTCGGTCTTGTCCGCACCTTCGTCGCGGTTGCTGCTAATGTCGCGATCCCCGCGGCGCTTCTTGATCTTCCGTTTCGTGATGTAGATGGGGAGAGAGCTGGTGCCCTCTCCCACTTTGCTTTGGTCTGCGCGCGTTTTGCTTTGGTAGCTCGTCGGACGCTCGTCTCTTCCGTCATCACTAAGAATGCTCTCCGAATCCTCGTCGTCGGTCTGCTTACGGCGTCTTCTGTGTTTTCTCTGGGCACTGGGGTCACCTTCCAAGTCTTCCTCAGCTGCCTCTTCCTCTTCATCGTCAGGTTGCTTTTTGTGCTCTCTTCGCTTCCTCCGTCTTTCGGGTTCATCATGTCTTTCGTTGTCGACAGGAGGGTCGTGCAACATCACTGAAATATCTTCCGGGTTTTTTCTTGTCCCAGAAGCGACCTTTATGAGGACATACTTATTCCCCGTGTTCGGGTCCATCATCGTGTACCTGTCATTCCCGCCGGCATTGTCGCGGACAGGCGCCTTGTTGGGACAGCCTCGGCCAGGCGGGGACGGGGGCGGCTGGTAACTCACATGCCGTGGCCCGGCGTTGGGACACCTCGAAGCGGGCGGCTCGGAGATAGCACCCTCACAGGCAAACACTTGCGTCGTCTGCTCGCGGTCGTCGTCCAAGTTCAGCACCACCATTTCCACCTGTCAATTTTCCCCGTGACAATGATTTGCATGCCGGGTGTAAATCCCTGAAAGTGAAGTGAAACGTGTTCTCGGTACCTACGCTCTTGGTGGTCGACAAAGCAGGCGAGGGCCGACGGCGCTTCGTGGAGGAAGTGGTTGCGTATGCCCGTGGGTCGTATCTTAGGAGAGGATGGCCCGTGGGTTTGGTGGCATTTTGAACGTGTCGCGTCGTGGCCTGGGGTGCTTTGGCGTTCTCGTAGTGGAGCTGGAATAGCGAGAGGCTGATTAAACGCGACGGTTATTTACAAATAAGCTGTCACCCAAATTGCAAAAGCTGTTATATGCGCGAGTGCCATGGGCTTAGAGAAGTATAGCAGAAAGAGCATAATAATATTTACAAGTTGTGGATTTTTTTCATATTGAAAAGGTTTTTCGCATTGTTCATAAGGACTCGGTATCTGCTTTCTGTAATTCGGACACTCTGAAGGGAGTTCTTCGCGGGGAAAGTTTTTATTCGACATCTGGTTGACAAAGTGGACTTGGACTACCTCTGCGCTTTTATTTTCTTTTACTTTCCTGTTAATGCGTTGGCTATTATTTTTCACTTTCTCTTTTGAATTACGTGTATGTCCGCCAGGCCCTTTCGCTGACGCTGACCCTTGACTTTGAGGTAGTTTTTCTTCTTTCAAATTCTCTTTCTGAGTGGGCTTTTGCTCAGCTGGACCTTCCAACGACTTATGACTTTGCAGTAGGCTTTCTTCACTGCGTCGGCCCCTTGTGGCATTCGTTTTCGAAGTCGCCTGTTTGTCCCCTTCGATCCCTTCGGTTTTGTGCCCGTTTATCCCTTCCGTCGGCTCACGATTTGGGAGTTGGTTTTCTCCATTTTTCTCGGGTTCTTTAATATCTTTGGATCCCCTTCTTTGGTTTGGCGAATCTTGGGGTGTCGGAGTCTTATCCGGATCTGCTCGTGGCGGGCCTCCTATGGATATGATTATTTCCTCTTCAAACTCAGATGACGACGATGAAGAAAATGAGGTTAGAGATTGCTCCGTTGGCAACGACAGTGTCGATGAAGGGCCTGCAATAACCAATACCACTATTCAAAATACCGCTAAAGATGCAAACATATGGTAAAACCATATTCTCTGCATGCACTTAAAAAGTGGCGAGGTTTATTACGTCAACCCATTAAAGTGTTCGAGTTTTTGGACAACCACAGATGTAGTTTAACGCCAGTTTCGGAAGATAAAACTGTGTAAAAACGTGTCAAGTTCGAAAAACATTTTTAATTTGATGATAACATCCACGAAAATCACAATACACGTTGTTTTCCCCCTTAGGGGTATTTAACGTACAACTTCACTTCCATCGAAAAATACTTGATAAAATGCTCAGAAAAATTCTCTTATTAACAGCGATATCAGTACTTAAAATGTCGTTATCTCATAAGTTAATTTCGGTGACCCCAGTTTTTCTTTAGTTGAGAGTGTTCTACAGAGATTAATCTTTCAAATATGCAGAAAATCGTTTAAATGCCAATGAACAGTTTAGAGCTGCCGTAGTAAATGAGCTGGTTTTGACACGACCTACACGTAAAATTCAGAGTTTTAAAGCCACACAGGCACCCACAGCACTGTCATTTCAGGCAGCTACGAGATTAGACCAATCGATACGGCGTAATTAGTATGTCTTTACTTAGCATTCAATAACGTTTTTTGAATTCTCATTTACTACGAGAAATTCGCTAATGACTGTATACAACATTTGTAAAACCAAAATGTACTTCTAGCCTGTTATAAATACTTGAAGCACGTATATATACTCACAGTCACATAACTGCTTCGTCGGTGTTGGTTGATCGTCTCCCCACTGTAGGATCACCCCTTGGGGTACAACGATGCCCCTCTCACTAAAATAGTTGCTCCACTTGTCAAAGCCGAGGACGCACCCCCAGAAGGTGGAGGTGGCCTTGGCGGCTTCCTTCCCGGAAGGTGTGTTAGCGGGGTTCTTCAGGCCAGACATCGATCACCAAAATCATGCAACTCATTTTCTGCGTGACATCACTTCCTTGCCTAGCTCACGGTTTCGCAAAATCGGAATGTCTCCTACCACTGTGCAAAATTGTGCAAAGTTATATCAAAAATGCCAATCTTAATTGAATGGTGATGAACTGGAATATATTCTGGCCGTTGATTTTTTGTTAAGGGCTGATTATAGAACACGTGTCGTTTAACAAATTAATTTTGGTTTCAAATGTTTATTTCTTTTATATAAATTAATTCTAAATTTTGGTTTGACAAAGATCAAAAAATATATTACATGCTGTCAGTCATCTTTCAGTTGTTTATTTCCCATGCCATCTGGATTTCCTACCCACGCATAACCTTGCCCAGGTGTCCAAGGTCAGCACGCTTTGCCGACACCCTTTTGTCGACCAGTATGGTGAACTAAGTATAAACTGCAATAGTTATAAATTTAAATAACGAAATTAAAATAGAATGTATGTTTTGCGGAAACGCATTCCACTGTAGTCTAAGCACGTTTCCTTAGCCAGGAATCACAGAGGCCCCGTGCGTTCCAGGATCCACTTCCGGAAGTAGTTGACGTTCGTGTACAGCCCCGGATACTGACTTCTCCCACAGCCTCGGCCCCAAGAGACGATGCCCAGCAGTTTGTTTTTAAACACCATCGGACCGCCCGAATCTCCCTGCAAATCCACGCGTCGCAATGGTCAACTAAACGTCGTCACTTGCAGTTGCCTCAAGTAAACGGAATACGCCCGAGGTCGTTCTCGCTAGGACTATTTTCTCACCTGGCACGAATCTTTGCCTCCCGCCTTGGCGCCCGCACACAACTGCCTCTCGGAGATGTTGTTGGCGTCTTTTCTCTGTCGGGCGTCTCTGTACCTCTTCTGGCACTCTGCGTTTGGCAGCAGAGGGATGTGGACCACCTGCAGGGTGTCTGGAGAAGATTTTGCTCCTTCCTGGAGTCCAGCAACGAACGAAAACTCGTGGAATTATTGGCTTCAACAAATTGTCAACATTTGATAGTAACGTGACTGCCTCATACCTCCATAGTGCCCCATCCTGTGATGGTCATTTCTTTGTTGTAGTCACTCGGGGTAACTGTGCCGATCTGTATTGCTTTTACCTTCGAGCTGGATTTTATCAGGTTCGTTGTCTACAAACAGACACATTTGTCACCAAAACCGCACATATTTTTCGCATATGTTCATATATTTAATTAACCTGTAAAATTTGTATTTAACGATTGGTGGCTCGCCAACAGATAGTCACCTCTATCAAGCAAATGTCGTAGTCCACCGTATCGGCGTTATAGTTTTTGTGTATGATTATTTTCTTGACGCGGTAAACGTCTCCTCCTGACGACTTCGAGGTGCTCCCCGTTTTCACCGTCAGCTGCGAAGTGGTTTTAATCTCCACACAGCAATGGGCCGCCGACAACACCCACACTCTCCCGATGAACACTCCCCCGCAGAAGTGATTGTTGTTCATCCGCAATGACACCTGGTGCAGAAAATGGAATTACCTGCAGGGATTTACGCGCTGCTCGTTTCGTCCTGGAGCTCTCGGAACCATATGCAAAGGCTACGTCACGAAAGGTCAGAAGCTGCACTTTGAAATATAGCAACATTTTTGGACACGCCGCCGCGGAAAATGATTCGGTGAATTTGTTTAGCCTCGCTCTGATTGCTGCTTTGCTGGGGGTGGATATACCCCTTTACCCTTTTTGGTGCTTTTGCTTTTTTGTGATTGTTTACTTTGTTGCTCTCATCGCTGAAATGTAACTGGCGGAGAGGGGGGGGGGTGGTTACTGATACCCCCCTTACCCTAAACGCCATCGTCTTAAATTCCGTTCACATATGAATTACATTATCTCGACCCTGACCACAAGCTTTCTTTAGCAGCCAAGTATATCTATATTATAGAGGTATTTATCATGCCGATCCCTTGTTCTGTTATATCTCGATTTGATTGGATGAATGGTACGAACTTACTTGATACGGGTAGTTGTTGATTGATGTCTGTCGTCCTCCCACTATTGCGTGTGATATTTCGTCCCTTGGAATCTTTTCTGGAAATTCGCAATATCTTATTTGCGTCTTATTTCAGCAAGGATCATGACTTTCTTATTGTGCAAATCCCGCTGACACTAAATTGTGGACTGCATGCAAACACGGCAACCTATAGGTTCCATGCATGGCAGGTGGCGAGAGGGGGGGGGGCGGGAACACCTGACAGTGATTGTAATTTTTATTGGTTCATTATAACGACGTGTCTGAATTGATTCGGTCTCGGTCTCGCGATTTGGTCTTGGTCTTGCGTACTTGGTCTCGGTGACTTAATTTGTTTCATTTTCGTACAGATCATTTCTGCTACCTGACATAATTACGGTTCCGACCTCCATTTGATAACAGGCAAGTCACCGAGACCAAGTCTGCGAGACTGCATCGTCTCTGTTATGCTGTGGATTTGCCATTCGGACAGTACTTGTGACGTCATTTGTCAAGAACGAGTACGCAAGACCGCATGAAACAGCCAATTCAGACACGGCCTAAGTAGGCCCATGCATTGCTTCCTCCAGCAAAACAGAGCGTCGCGCTTATTTTAGCCCTGGCTGCTCAATGGCTGGTTAAGGAACTAACGAGCCGTTATATCGTTCAACAGCCAATCAGATGCCTTGATCAAGTAAATACTCAGATTTTTCTTAATAATTGACATTTTTCAACATTTTGTGTATTTAAGAAGGTTTATAAGTTCCCAGCGCATCTGCCTAAATTTTCTCAAAATTAAAGGAACGTTTTCGGTTGTGAAAACGCATTTCCCGCTTTCAAGTGCTTAATTCGTATTTGTTACATACTTTTCTCTTGGCTGCACTCGGCTAGCACTAAGCAGAGCATCACCAACAACGCCGTCGTTTTGCCCATGTTGGCGGCCAGATCTCTCAGTCACAGCACAACACTCTAGGAGCGGTCAAAGGCTATTGCCAACTGACGGCAAAATCATGCTGAAAGCAATGAAACCTCCGATAACGCTCTCTGTGTGAACCTAACCCTTGACCCTAGAGTGGTAATAGTGCTATGTGATATTTTATTTGTGTGTTTTATCATTTATTGGTGAAGCTATGGTGATGGCGCAGGATGTATGTGTGCACATATAGAAGGGCCGCCCAGATTTTCCATTCCCATACTAACGCACACGCGAAAGCCCTACATACACTGCCGTAACTTTTCAAAATTATTTGCAGTGAATTAATAAGTTTACATTTTACCACAGGTATTTTACATATAAATATCACGGAGCTCGTTCGTGGCCAGGAAGCTCAGCCTGTGCTGAGGACAGGACAGGCTGGTGACGGGGCATTGGGGCGACGACCCCGTTTGCGGGTCGTCGTGGCACCCGAGCGGGGCTCGCAGAGGGCGGCTGGGGACAAATTCGACGTATTACGACGTATAATAGGTAACGGCTACGGCTATGATGGCAATACCAAGGAGCCAAGGAGGAAGGAGGAGACGCATTTTGTAATCTCATCTCATGTTCCATGCTACTTTTTCCTGCACATATTTTTTGCGCCAACAGCGACTGAAATGTGTATAATAAATTGTTTTCAATGTAAATAAATAAAATAATAAATGTATCTTGGAATACAATTTAGTAGCCGAGAGAGCCAGTGTGTCCTAGGATCCACGACCGGAAGTAGTTGACGTTCGTGTAGATACCCGGAAACTGACTTCGGCCACAGCCTTGGCCCCAAGAGACGATGCCGACCAGTCTGTTTTGATAAGCCATCGGACCGCCCGAGTCTCCCTAGAAAGTGCATGCGTCGCGGTTGTTAAAAGGAAACTTGCGCCCGCGAAAACTGAACGCCATTGTCGCCTTTGTCTCCATTGGATCTAATTTCACCTGACAGGAGTCTTTGCCCCCCGTTTGGGCCCCCGCGCACAGCTGCCGCTCGGAGATGTTGTTAGCTAGCATGGCGGCCTCCCCGCCGGCGTCTCTGTACCTCTTTCTGCACACCGCGTTCGGCAGCAGAGGAATGTGGACCACTTGCAGGGTGTCAGGAGCCTGTGCAGCTGCATCCCCCTCCTATTTATCAGGCCAGAATGAAAAAAACATCAAAATTCAACCGTTTTCTAAGTTTGTTGGCAACGACACTATTTCGCATACAGCAATACCTTGAGGCTGCCCCATCCAGTGACAGTAATTTCCTTGTTGTAGACACTTGGGGTGACTGCGCTTAGCGGTATTGCTTGTACCTTCGCGCTGGATGTGACCGGAATCGACGTCTATTATGAACGTAAACATTTATCATTAAAGAATGAACATTTTTGTAACATAAATAAACTTAAAATGACAGCCACAAAATAGTGGATGGCTGCACGGACGCACTGCTAGCCTGGTCACCTCTAACAAGCAGACGTCGAAGTCGGTAGTAGCGGAATTGTAGTTTTTGTGTATGATTATTCTCTTGACCCGATAAACTTCTCCTCCCGACGACTTCGAAGTGCTGCCCATTTTGACTGTCAAATGCGGCGCTGTCATCCCCTCGCAGCAATGGGCTGCCGTCAGCACCCACACGTTCCCTATGAATGCTCCTCCGCAGAAGTGACTGTTGCTCTCCTGCAAAGACACCTGTTGAGCAGAAAGCACATTTCGTATAATGCGACCTATATGATTTTTTCGAGTTATCGCGGAAGAACACTTCGATTTAAATTTCAAAGTCACTGGTTCAACGCACTTTAATATGCAAGTCCAGCCGTCTGTGGTATGCTGTATTTGAAAATTTTTCTAATTTTTAGGACTCACGCCTTCCTTTAATTCAGCGACCTTGAATCGATTGTAATGAAATCGGCTCTAGTGCCAGCTTTCCTACGATATGTCATCGACGTCTATTGGTAGTTTGAACTCTGCACTGTCTTGTGTGTACGCATAAATTAACGAGTGATAGTAATCAACAACATCAAAATCTTACTTAAATATGGCGTCAATTGATGTAACATTATCTTTTCCTAAATCTTCCGTAACTTTTAATAGTTACAAGTTACAACATCATAATTCTACATAATAACTCGAGCTAACTTGGTATGGGTATTGGTCAATTATTGTGGTGCCGATAGCTGTCCCAAATCTTCCGGAACTTTTACTAGTTACAACTTACAACATCATGATTCTATATCATGTAACTTTAGCTTACTTGGTATGGGTATTGGTCAATTATGGTGTCGATTGCTGTAAGTAACTATCTCTTTTCGCAAATCTTCTGGTACTTTTACTAGTTACAAGTAACTTACAACATCATGATTGTTTATCATATATCTTGAGCTTACTTGGTATGGGTAGTGGTCAATTGTCGTTCCACTTCCTCCGACTATTGCGTGGGGTATTTGGCCCTGTCGGTTATTTTCTGAAAATATACGGATAAATCATAACTTCACAAATGTTATAAATAGTGATACCTGTAATACTAATACAACCGAATGAAGATACAACCGAGCAAGACAGTCCCTTTCTCCACATTGCACAAGCCCTGCAGGTCACCTTTATATAGGTAATAATGGCAATGGAATAGCGCACTGGTTTTGGTTCGGTGCAATCCGAGCCATGGAATATCCTTATACATCGCTGCCTCGCAGAGAGACATACCCAACGGAACGTTATACAACTTGAATTATGGTTAATAATTACATAGTCTCTCGTAATGAATTCACAGCACTTCGTGTAAAGACTCGTTTGTGACAATTTGGGATTGGGCCCCGTTCTCTATGGGCAGGGTTGGATTGGGGGAAAAACCGGTCCGACATAGGAGACAAAAATTCTGCTGTTTTGGAAAATCTCAACACTGGCACCATAACAATAGAGTAATTATTTTCGGAAATCAACACTATAGAGGGAATTCTCAAGGACAATAAAATATCATACGATTAGCGAAAACCAATGTTTTATTTTTCAAGGTCAGTAAATCCCACACGCTGACACCATTGTAGCGAATTAAATATATTTTCTTAGTTTTGCTCTCAAATAAATTTTTAAGACTCCGACTAAAGTCCATTAGACCAGAGAGTGGCAATGAGTCGTTTGGACTTATATTTCATCCATGAACGATCATACACACCTATAAATACAGGGCTTCCACAGACCAAGCCTTCCAAAAATAGTAGCAATAGAAGGTAAAATTCATCAAAATATAGTACAAGTCAAATAGTAGGCAAGACTCCGAGTGTATGGTCCATCAGACCAGAGGGTGGCAATGAGTCGTTTGGACTTATATTTCAGCCATTAATGATCATACACAGCCAGGGTTGGATTGTAGAACCCCCTCCCCCCTCCCCCCCCCCCCCCCAAGGCGGGGGAAATTGTTTGTCAAAAAAGCACGATATATGCATGTAACAGGGAAATATCCATATGTTTAACTGATTGCACTATAGTCTGGTATTACATTGGCACCGCAGGCAAAAATTTTCACATTTTAGTGCGGCCATATGCGAGCAAATATTTTGTACCAATTTATAGCGGTCGATTCATGATAAGGTGTGACCACCGGCTTATCGCCTTTGGGATACTCCTGTTCTATGTTATATAGCACATGTTTATATTGTTTCTTTACATAATGCTACCAAAATTACTTGAAATAGTAGCATATATGCAACTATTTCAAGTATGTAGTATTTCTATTTTTTTAGATAACATAAATTGTCAATGCGGTAATCAGCCATTAGAAAAGACTGGCGGACCAACACGCGATGCGATTTGATTCCTTCCATCCTGTCGACCATCGGCCCCAAAGAGCGACCGTCAGCCGGCCGACACTTCGAATCAGGGGAATGTTTTTAGACAATTATGTGTTTTTCACATTTGATAATTTTTTAAAGCAAAATTTCGTGGATAATTTACAAGCAGCCCAAAACCGAACTCAAACCCTACCGGCCCTTCGAGCATTTTCCCGGTCGCCTAGTGGGCCAATCCAACCCCGCCTATAGGTACTTACGTCTCCTTTGGCTGCACTCGGCTTGGACGACGCAAATCAGCAACAGCAACGCTGCGGCGTTGCCCATGCTGGCGGTTGACGGTCTCACCACATCGGCACAATCTTTGGGCACTTGGCAAGGTCAGTAAATTGCAGATGGTTCTCAGGCTGTGGCGAGGAGGTGTAATCCTGACGGGGTCGCTAGCTGGTCTCTGGACTGGCTTGTCTGAGAGATTGTCTAAACACGAACTACTCGTGTGTAGGTATGTATAGGTATGCCTTCTTATACCGTATGCTTATCGCCTTACACTGCATGGATCGAAGCAAACATGAAGATGTTTTGCGTACATATATGCGCACGTTACTTGCACGTCAATGTGAATTAATATTGCAATGACCAGGCGCACCATTTGAATTTACTTATTATCCCTAACTAGACGTTAATTGATTTCTGGTCCTTTGCAATTGAATTTTGATTGGATAACTAACAAATTTGTGGAATTGCTTGTAGATAATTATGAGGAAAACAGTTATCGTTGGCAGACGCTTAAAATCAATTCCAACATCTTTATTTATATCCTTCCATCCGCAAGACATAATACCAAAATGCTTTATATAGAATCTTTTTGGTGCGACCAAACAAATGTTTACATTTTTCTTCCCATTTAATTATTATGTACACAATACACGTGATTGATTTAAGGCCCTGCACATTGTTTAATTTATCTTTGTTTTAATACCAAGTTAGTAATGGAACTAAATTGAACGATCGAATGTTTAAGTATAGCGCTGATTAATAGTCAAATTGAATGATCATGTAACCAGATATTGTCTATACCTATAACATAAAGGTTACATAATTATTTGGCGGTATGCAAATAGATCGCAGACGAACTTGTTATTTTCTTGTATCCTAGAAATGTTGTCATAAATACTGTTAACCAAATAATTACATATTATTAAAATCACATATTTGAATCGACAAATCACAGTAATTTAAATTTCTGTTCGAATTATAAATGTTGTTTGATTCTACTGCATGAATTAAATTTTAATACATCTTTATTTTTAGATTTGAACTATGAAATCGGCAGACAGACTGCACTGCGGTTTGCTGCGCAAAAAGCCCTCTTGTCGCCGGCGGGGTGGTCTTTTAGAAAAGCTTGGCGTCCTTCTTGAGTTTGATCTGCTTCCACGAGGGCAGCGTGACGAAGGCGGCGTGGTCCAGACCGAACGTGGCACGGAAGTCCGCGTGGCTCAGGTGGTGCTGCAAACATCGAGCCAGGCGTCAGACGGGCAGAGCGTTGCGAGATCACCATTCAACAGAGGGAGGACCGAGCAACTGCTTTCTATGAATAATATGATCATGCTGATCATGTGCATAAATGTGATGAGAAAGTCCTTTTTGACGGGGAAGCGATTGATTTCCACGTGATTAGTATTTTATTAAAAAATTATATTTGTTTCGTTAAGAAGAATATCTTTTAGAAATCAGGAGTGATTGGGGATCGGGTCGAATGTGAATGGCATGGGTAAAAGGATATTTGGCACGGTCTTGAGAAGTCGCATAACACCACAAGCGATGCCAAGATCACAAGCGAGGATCAAGAGGAGAAGTTACTATTCGTCATCTTATAGCGTTAAGTGCAGGCAGTGAGAAAACATAAAATGGAACCACACAGAGCATGGTTTATCGAACCGATCGAACCGATGGAACAAGTATCCACCGCTGAAAGGCGACTCCTCACCTCCTTGTGTCCCTTGTCGACAGCTTCTGGCAGCAGTTCGTTGTCGACCAGCAGCTCCGACAGGGGGAACTTGGGGGCGTCGTCGAAGCCCGTGCTTGTCTTGGCGGCCACCGCCTTGTCGATCACGATCACGTCGTTGTTGACGGTCATGTCCTTGCGCAGTTCGTCGAACGACTTGCTGTCCTTCCACAGGTTGTCGTCCCAGATGCCGAAGAAGCCGGTGAAGGTGGGCGGCTCGAAGCCCTGCTTCACTTGCATGATGGGCGTGTCCACGTCGCGCTTGGTCGGGTCTGCAACGGAACGGACAACGGTGGAAGCGACGTGAACGGCGTTGCAGAGACTTACGCGACGGATTTGTTGCAGACTATACGACAGAGGTTGAGACATTCACTGGCCTAGACATCAGTTCCACAGCTGAAAGTGCTTGGCGTTTCGTAGAAGATTGGCCAAAGAAATGCATAAAAGGCGATGTCATTTGGGTGAGGTTCCGTAGACCGTACCTGACTTCAAGTACTCGAGAGCGGTCTCAATGACGAGCTTCTTCTCTGCGTCGTTCGAGTCCTTGCCGATCCAGATGAAGATCGCTTCGCGAGCGTCCAGCAGCATCACGTCTTCTTGGGCCAAGTCAGTCTGGACGAAGTTGAGTATCTCCTCAGCTAAGGACAAAAGTCAGCCCTCAACCACCAGTTCACTTGGTATACTCAGTGTCAACTTACGCACAGAATCGATCTGCTCTGTTAGTTTGTTTTCGAAAATGACAGCATAGTCTACATACCTTTGAAGTTCCCAGTGGCATTCGAGCATTGGAACAACCTAGGCGGCAGCTTGTCACCGGGCTCCGCGAGCAGACGGCTATCGGCGTACGGTTTCTTGCCTCCTAGGGCTTTCCAGAAGTCCTCCTTCTCCTGTCCCTCCTGCACGACCTGGTAGTCGGCCTTGAACGCGAAGTCGGCCAAAAGCTTGGCGCTATCGCGCTCGTCGCCGTTGGCTCCCTTGCCGCACCACACGTAGTTGTTGCCGGTCTTCCTCAGGACGAACACGTCGTTCGAGTTGAGAGAGCTGGCATCGAGGTCGACCTGCGGAGATCGCGTTGAGCAATGGGACAAGACTAGCATCAGTCGTCTGCTCGTACTAAGGGCATAATCGTCAAGCGTTAACCAGCTGCAAAAACGACGTGCTCACCTCAACGGCTCTCGTGTTCTGAGGCCCATTTCCACGAACTTGCAACAGGAACTCTGCTGGGATACCCCTGTCTTCAGCGCCCTCGCCTGAAAATAAGCGAATTCCAACATCGTCGATAGGATTGAGATTTTTAAGCTATACTAGAGTTCATAAAACGCCCCTACAGTGCCCTTAAACGCAATTAATCGAGAAAGGAGACGCACAAACTTGATTTAAAATTGCCATGTACATCCCCGAAGCGAATTGTAAAATGAGCTGAGGGAAAGTGTTGACGAGACTGACCATCGAACGCCGAGGCGACTCCGCCGTTGAAGATGACCATCTTCCCTCGGAACATGGCGAGGAAGTGCGCCGGCTCCTTGCCCTGCACCACGCGCACTTGCACGGCGGCGCCCCCCAACTTGGTGTCCATCTCCACAGTGCGCATCGCGATGGCGCCGCGCTCGTCGATGGCGCAGTGGTCGCCCAGCCAGTAGTACAGGATGTATTTCTCGGTCGTCCCTACACGCGGCGGGCAGGGAACACATTGCTAACAACGAACGGCTTGGTGGTTCACATCGAAATGCACAGCGCTCGCTAAGGTGTCGTGAGTTCCAACCGTTTTGATATTGACTTTCTTGGCAGCGTAGAGATAAAGAGTGTCTTATTGAGTATACCTATCTTATGAGTATCTTATGGAAATGCCCTTCGAAATTGACATTTTGGAAAAGGTTTGGTAGTTCATTTCAACTTAAGTTGCTCTTCTGGTATCCTCGTAGCCACCGACGGATGTCAGTGTGACATCATATGACATGATTCGTACCTACTCAGAATGTCTTCAGGGACAAGACTACAATAATTCTGGCTCTGCGAAATTTCTTGACACTACAACTGTTTGTCCGATCTTGGTCCAGCGTACCTGAGGTGTACGTGTACTGGATGAGGTACGTGTCGCCTGAGAAGAAGAGGCCGTACATCTTGGCGGGCACGGGCGCCAGCTCGAAGTTCTCGAGACGCCAGACCTCCTTGGTGGCGCTGCCGTCGTCGACGAGCTGCGAGTCTGCGGCGAGCTGCGGCTGCGAGTGCAGCGACGCGGCGTCGAACTTGGTGTGCACCGTGGTCGCGATGCGTCCCACCTGCAGGCGGCGAGGGAACCACACGTCATTGTGTGAGTTTAGGGGGTGGGTTGTCAGGAGGCACGCAACGTAGTGGGGATTCGCTCTCAAATGCGAGGGAATGTATAGGGCTTTTGCAGAAAAAGCATTTTGGATACATTGATTGAATTGTTGAGATACTTCCTTGGTGATGAAAAGGTAATACCGTAGAACAAGTAGTCAATCTCAATCCTCTATATCAGTAACCCCACCATCAATGTGTTGAGGTAATTGATTGTCTCGGATTCACATTATTACGCAATCATTATACTGATGCCAGCAGGGAATACCCCTTCTTGTCTGCACCCCCCCCCCCCTTCCCTACCAGTACTTGATCGCCCTCAGTCTCCAAATAAAAATTACCCAAAATCAATGCCCTTTGTAGTTTACTGTTTAAGACCGGACAAATGGCTGCATGAGATATATGAAAAGCTAGTGAAGAAATTGGCAGGGCAGCCTGATATGCTGGACAGCCATGGAGCGGAAACGCCGGATTCACACTGGCCACTCACCGTGCTCTGCTTGCCGAACCCCTGCACCTGATTCTTGTCCACCCACTTGGAGAAGAGCAGCTTAAACTCCGTCGGCTCGCCCTGGTCGATCACTTTGGTCACCCTGGTGTTCTCCGGGTAGCCCTTCTTGGTGACGAAGCCGTGCGCATTGCGCATCGCTTCGGTGCGCTCCTTCGAGGAGGCCTTCTTGCCCACCCACACCCAGATGCCGGCGGTGCCGTTGTCCACGATGAACGAGTCCTGATGCACGAGACACAACAATCAGATCATGCAATTGTCATGCTAATTGCATCATTTAATACGATTTGCTTAGTAAGCGAAATGATCCTGGGACGAGCGATATGGAAAGATATTGTATCTCACATTCGTATGCCCACAGCAAATGCCCACAGAAAATCGGTATTCTACAATCGTTACTTCAATGTTATAGTACACGCCTAAATGCCAAATGTCCCGAGGTGCAGGTTTCCGAACCTTAGGCAAATTAATTCAAATGTTTTGACAACAGCGACCATCCTTCGAAACGCGACCGTCCTAGTCGCATGTCAGCTGTTTCAATTATTTAACTTGCAAATGCAACTATTAACTCTAGCATGCAATGCAATCGCCATTTCGCAGCAGTGAACTCACGTTCGAATTGAGGTCTGTCTGCAGGATGGGCCCAGACTTGACTTCGGTGACTTTGTAGGTGCCGTCCTCGTCAGAGCAGTGGTACAGTTTGACCGTGCCGCGAGATTTGTTCTCGGTCTGCTCGTCTTCCCCAGCCTCCTCGGCAGTCTTGATCGTCGTGCGTTCTGACACTTTGAGGAACTGCTCGAAGGCGGCCAGTTCCGACTTGGGCAACTCCTTCTCCTTGCCGTCCTCGAGGAATACGATCGCTCCTGCGTCGTGCTCGTCCTTCATGCGCTGCGCCGTGCGGGCGCCCTAAAACCAGCACACTTTGGTTAGCATCAAGATAGTGGACTGTATGGGGTTAAAAGTCATTTATTTTCATGTGATAGGCTAAAGAAAGTATCATACCATCGGTATGTGAAGATTGTCGGATTGTTGCATTGACGGGATATGTAAACATTGTACGATGGCCTACTGTCTTTCGTCCATACGTGTCTTCATAAACATGTATATTATTATAAAGCTCAGACTCAGAATAATTGACGCATCAGTATTTTGAAATATCTCGACGTTTGCACTTTGCATACATTATTGCTACACTAGCCACCGATTAGAGTGAATAGAGCAACTATTCGAATTTCAGCGCCCACACCAATAATTCAGTCAAACCATACTTTTCCTGGCACCGACCTGCACTTTCTCGGCGTGGTTCGCCTGCTTGCCGACCCAAACGAAGACGACCTCCTTGGTGTCGAGTATGAAGATGTCCCCGTTGTTGAAGTGTTCCCAGCTGATGGATGGCATCTGGGTGACCGTGGGGTTCTTGCGGCCCTTGACGCGGAACAGACGAGGCTCGTACTCGTCGGTGACCACGTTGAAGCCTGTCGCGACGCCGCCTTTCATCGTCCTGCCAAGTGCCAGGACATCGCATGGAGGGGTTAGAGCTTGTCACTTCTTGGTGCTCTCTTAAGCTGGGTTGACAGCTAGCAATGTCAGTGACACGATATCATGAACATTGGCTCTGCCACAAACCAGCGACTCCATGGAAGAGTCGCGAACGTGACACCATGCACACCCAGAGCCTCTGATTGGTCCAGACCCAATGTTGATGAAATCGTGTCACTGACATTTCCAGCAGTAAACCCAGCTTTAGAGCCGACTTCCTTTGTAATCCGTCTCACTTATGCTAAAAATAGCCATGTTTCAACAAAAATAGTGGCTATAAAAGTAATATTTGTTCATTATTTCGCAGTTTCAGAAAATTTTTTCTTCTCCATTTTTCTGATATGATATTAAATTGATATTTCAAGACCAAATAATCGTCCTCGCGGTCACTTACCGAAGACCGGTGGGGAAGTACGCCTTGAATCTGTCAGACTCGTTCCCTTGGACCTCTCTGTGCTGGACCGGGTGTCCTCCCAGAAAGTCGTCCAGCTCCACGGTCTTGATGGTAGCGACCCCCATCTCGTCGATGCTTGTGTTCTCTCCGAGCCAGAAGTGGATGTGGATCTCCAGCCCAGTCTTGGTCTCGTGAGCCTGGAACGCGACAGAACCGTTTAGGACATTGTAGAGAAGAAATGCATTCAATGTGAAGGGTTGTCGTTGTGACAATGCACTCTGGTGTGATGCCTACCATGGCCTCCTCCATGTGCAAGGCGACTGTTTTCCATTCAGTTCGGGAGGTACCTGCGTCCATCCACACTTTATTATATAATTGACAACTTCCAGACAAAAAATTCTTGCACTGTACGTTTCTACCATTCAAAGGAGATGCGCAACGTCAGTTTTTACTCTCAAGCATAGTTTTTCGCAGTCAACCAAAATTTAGATCTTTTTGTCTTAATTAGCGACATTGACATCTGAGGGCAACGTCGGTTTAAGGATTGCATTCTCCTCACCTTGGCGTCCACACCTGAAGGGGTTCCATGCTCAGAGGCGGCGTAAACGATGTACGAGTCGCCGTCGTAGAAGTTGCCGTACTGGTCTTTGGGCAGCGGAGCCAATTCCATTTTCTATAAGAGTTAAGAAGAAAAAAACACCGAATTACTGTAAAACTGCATTTCATGTTTTATCTCGCGAGCGATGCACGAAACTGCATGAAAAACAAATTGCATGCAAAAACAAAACTGGTGCCAGACGCGGCCGATTACCTCTACACGCCATATGAGGAATGCAGTCGAGTTCTTCGGGATGGTCTTGAATGCGGGGTCGACGATTTGTGCCATTGCGCGGAAATTGTTGCACTCGGCTCTCTTAGCGAACTGGAAACAAGAAGAAACAGAATTTCCAATTTCAATTTACACGATCAGAAATTGTTTGCCCAATACCACGGAGATATCATTTTTTTCTGAACTACAACAAAATGCCAATAACAGCTCTCACTGCAAAATGTTTCGTGTTACCAGCAAGTTAGGAAAAAATCGTGTAACCAGCAAACGGTAGAAAATTAGTGCAATCGAGAGCAACGCATGGATGTTAAAGATTTGTTCATTTTATGCTATAAAACTAACGGTAACACGGAAAATAATGAAACGACGAACGAAAGTAGGCAAGTACCTTATTGTAGTTTTTCAGTCAAGTGTGCAAAGCTACCACACCTTTTTCAGAGACCACGGGATGATAATAGTTTTATCGATGAGCTAAGAGTCTGTCGTTCAGGTGTAGAGGTAACACTGTCGCTATCTTATCACTATTAATTAATAAATCGACTGAAGCCTATCACCTATTACCATATCGACAAGGTCACAACAGTTGAATATACCTACATGGACATCAATAAATCCACGCATTCGCCTAAGCCTTTTTTGGATAACGTTTCGATAATATTTGATATCAATTGTTTAAGTGTTGAGTGACAAACCGAATTGATACTGACAGACATGTATGGAATTAGTGTGCAAATATTTCTTAGATATTGATAATGCAGAGGAAACTGATTTGCCAAAATGCGTCATCGTCGGCAGTGACATCACATTGAGAAAATCTATTGGGACTTGGGAGATAACAAATCCATTTAATCCACACTGATCAATTTATAAAGTAATTCCTTTATCAAAGCCGTGGGCTGGGAAATATAATGAGAATATAATATTTAGGATTAAATTTCATTCCTCCATGTAACGAAACTTAATAGTATCCATATTGTTTTTCTCAATTTTTTATAAAAATTAGGTAATCACGAAAAACATTTATTTGAAAAAAAATGTAGCCACGGGTCAGGATCTGTGCAGGTACATTGAGTTACATTGGGTTTCAGTGCATGGTAAGACAGTCCAGGCAAGTCGAAGCAAATGACGGGCAAAGCTTAAAAATGTATGTACTGTATATACAATACGCGGGGCCTGAGGAGGATGAAAACACAGAAGTGACCAATCAAATACCGTGCAAGAGAGTGAGCGGTTATGGGTCAACTTGACGTCATCTTCATATCATGCTGCAAGATTCGAATAATTCATTGCCACCTACATATCTCAGTGCTCTCACATATCTCACGTATCACATTCGGTCCCTATATACAAAGTACTAACATAGATTAATGAAACCCAGGTCGTACTAACCTCGTTTAAAGTTTCGTAAAACGTCATGACGAGTGAATTTAGAGTGATTTTGATCCGAAATTTGTTGGAGGCAGTCGGTGAACGGTAGCCTCGCGTCTTTGAGGCACGCTGCTCTCCAAAGCCGATCCCCCGCACTCGCTGTCGTGGTTACTGCTCTTGTACCGCGAGCTCAATTGTTCAAAAGTTACAATGGCACGTCACAACCATTCCCAATCCCAACAATTCCCGTAATTCGAATGAATTTCAAACGGCTGTTGTCCAAAATAAAAAGTGTAGGTACCTACCCAGACATTTTTTTCAGATTTTTTCCCCTCTGATATTTTGTCAACGAGATTTTATTAGAAACAATGCACAGTCATTAGTACCCAAAAAGTTACCCATATAAATATTTGATGGCTTGCCGACAGCACAGCAGTTCTTATAGTCAACTAACTATAGTCTAAACTATAGTCCGACATTTAAAGGAAATTGCGCATTTTATATGGTAGTACCTAATATTATTGGTTTCCGGAGTTGTCATCAATTTGTTAATAACTTATATGGATTGTTAGAGGGCAGAATTCGTATGAGTGTATTTACAATTGTATTTACAGTCTTACTTTGCCATTACCTTCTTAATATTTACCGCATACCTTATT
The DNA here is from genome assembly GCA_921293005.1 of Nemoura dubitans. Classification (NCBI taxonomy): domain Eukaryota; kingdom Metazoa; phylum Arthropoda; class Insecta; order Plecoptera; family Nemouridae; genus Nemoura; species Nemoura dubitans. The sequence goes on from OV121074.1 coordinate 19,658,462, forward strand.
TACTTTGAAAGTGGTGCGCCAGATAAGTTGCATATAATTTTATTATCTAATCAGAAACTAATTCTGTGAGCCAGTTATGAATTATAATAGATGTAATAGATTATTTATAACAATAATTTAATTTCAGTCTATCTTGTTATCTTTGATGATTGAACATGAATGTACCTATTAGCGATTAATGGCCTACATAGTTTCAGGGATCACACGTATAGCGATTGCTCGATACCCGCAGAGAATGGCGGACAGTAGAAAAATGAAAAAATTACCAAATACTTTCCTTGTTTTGGCTGTACGAGTCGAATCAATGTAATTGAACGGCAACTTTCTTAACAACGTGATGTGCATCACAGTTAAAGTGAACCTATAACGCTTAAAACTACAATGGAGGCTCGTGCGACCGCGGTATAGGTGCTTGAAGCAAGGCAAATCTTCTACTGAGAAAAAAATGCACATTTTCAACCGTCACGTTTTGATTTGCTCATTTGCATGTAGAGCCCGCAACATAATTTACGCTAAAATTATTTGTTTACCCTAGTTTTGCTATCTTTGAGCTATGCAGATAGTGAAGATATGCAACAAAGTATGCGAGATAGGTCACAGTGTTATTTTTTTGACCAACGCTTCTATCTGGACTGCTTGTCACGTGTTATTGACATATCGCAAATCAGGAGGTAATAATGAATATAAAAAATGCGTGCACCCACACACCAAACGGCATTCCGAAAGCGACAGAATTTAATACTATGTTCTGATTGTTCGGAATACGTGGTATTGAAATTGTTCCTTCTACCCAATATAGGATGCATTGAAATATCATGCGTATCCTCGTGATTAAACTCATACCATAGAAATGAAATACATATTATTGTACATCGACGAATCACCTGAATCTTTTGCCCCATGTCTGAGACGTCACATCGACGGCGTTATCTGCGCGTAGTTTCAAAGCCGCTCCGACCGGCACATCCCGACCCTATGAGCTGACTTGACGCCGGCGACAGAACCAGAGGAAGCGTCACGCTTGACACCCGCACGCACTGTCACTCTCGGCTTTGCTCTCGCCAATGTGACAACATGCCAGGACTGTGTGCCGACGAACGATTACACCGACAACAATATGCAAATAGTCACACGTCAGTTTCCCACTATAGCGAACAAAAACCTCTCCCAGCATGAGTCAAGTCCGCGATCTTCGATATCCCACCTATCGCGACACACCCGCGGCTTGAAGTTCAAACATGCTTCACGATTATGATTGAACACTTTAATTAGCAAATTCGTTTCTAAAATGATACGAAAATGTTATTGAAATGATTTCAATAACATTCCTAGACGAACACTTCACCAGCAACCTCCGCACCCTTGCGACTTTTGGCCGGCGAAGAAATCTTGAGCGGGGCTCCGCACTGTACCCCGGTCTGCTCCTTCCTGGTGGAGTCCCGAGTCCCTACTGAGGACCATCGGTCTCCCAACGAATGCTTGACGGCTTCGTGAGTGTGAGAGCAAAAACACCGGAACACAACAAGGACGCCTGCAGCTCAACAATAGACCTTATAATACCTTAACGCCAGGGACGCACAAAGTGAGAGGTTTTCTTGGTTGAAAACTGGTGTTGGCTCGGCTGATTATCCTTTGTGTACTTCTGGTCCAGGATAAAAGTATTTTTTAAATGACAGGGTGTAAAGTAAATTGATCCACACCCTGAGTTCTCGTCATTCCAGTGTCAGTGACGATAATTAAGTTTAAAATTTATTTTTATTACGATTTGGTGTTGACATAATTCGATATTTTAAAATTCAAATGGAAAAAACAACCTTTTGTGGAGGGTGAGGCAATCGTTCAAGATCGGGACTCGGCCCATCATGTCTTTTCGAATAAGTGTGCTTATAATTGGTGCGTGCGGTGCGTAATCCAGTGTCTTCATAGTCAATAATCGAGGTTTCAAGGTGCTTCAGAATCAGTCGATAAAAAATCAAAGTAAAAAGCACACGTCTAAAAAAATGTTATTCGGCTTTGTACCGTAAAGCGAGCCAAGTTGGCTAATTTGCACATCCCTGGGTGATCACAGTCGATGATGCGCTTAGACGGTGCAGCCGAAGCGCCGGTGGAGTGTGGCGAACGACCGCGACTTCCCACTTGGCAGCCGCTGCGCGCCGCTGCGCACCGCTGCCCGCCGCATTTCGCGGACCGGCAAAGCCTTTCCGTGTACCTACCGATCTTTGATAGGCAATACAACGAAATTATTGTTATTCAGACACGGAAATGCCGGCGCTAGATCATTCGTGCTTTCATAGTGTGGGTGGATTTCGCTCTCGACACTTTTGTGCTAAGTATTCAGCGCATTGAAGTCTCTCAGAAATGTTATACATAAGACCACAGTAAGTCTGTTTTGTTGTACGCCTTTTGTAGGAACAACAGTTACTTTTGTTGGTTATTTATTGATAGTCAGCAGGGCGGAGAATGTTTGGAATGTGCACCTCTATTTAAATGGCATTGTTCTTTTCCGTTTTCGCTTTCAAAGAACTGTTAGAATTGTACCAACATTATCCAGTTTCTTTCTACCCATATTTATTATCAAGTAATTTGACAGATAGGCAACCCACATCCACTGGCGTTTTTATACCTTCCTATACACTGAGGGAATTTTTGGTATGAAATCAGCGACATTTCAACTCCAGAGTGTATGTTGATTTTTGACCCGGTCAACATGAATACACGATTCCTTTTGCGTTTAAAACAGTAATTAGGTAATGTTTCAACCTATTTGTAACAGTAAATTGTCTTGGATTTTACATAGTAACGCTCCTTTCAGTTCCGCCACCATAAAGCATATCCTGTGATGTGGTGTTTGTTTACGTGCCTTTCCCCGGAGAATTGTGGCTAATAATAAATATAATAACGGGTCTGTTGGAAAGCTCTCCAGACCTGGAGGTACCGTGGTTAAGCAGTTCCTCACCCATAGAATCATCTCCTACCTCCTACTAGTCTCCTACTAGTAACTCCTATAGAGTGAGTATGTTTCCGCACGATTTCCACTCTTTTTGCGTTTCTACATTTTTCATTTTGTTTCTTTAAATTTTGGGACTTTGCTAATTTTGACATTCTGCAGTGCGTGGCAGGGTTTTCGGGGTTGTCTGCCCAAAAGTGGGCTCTTTATTTGGAATTTTTTTCGTGAAATTTTTACGTTTTCCAACTCGATTTTGCCATTTTGGAGAGCTGTTTTCCCCATTACGGACCCCAAAAACCTCTGGCCAATTTGACATTCAGTACTCCTTCAGGGGGCCATTTTGACTGGCTGCAGCTTTGACTCCAGAGCGCGTAAGATACTCAGTTTCTCAGGGCATCTCTGAGGATATTTTGGTTAGCATGCTGGGGCACTACACATTATTAATAAAGATAGTTTACAAATTTGGAGTCAAATTATTTGAAATGATAATTATGAAACTATTCAAATTAAATGCCTGGAAAACGGGAGCGTGGTATCTCTCGGGAAACCAGGGGTGTCCTGGGAAAACAGGGACGTCTGCACTGCGATTTCGTAACCTTGACTTTGCCGTTCTCGGTTAAAAAGTGAAAAGATTAACATGGACAACAATAGGGATTTTACCCATCAGAACCGATATCACGTAAAAATTACGAAATCGCTACGCTGGTCACCCCACAGTATCAATTCCAAGTTTGATATTATAAAGGTATCTCGGTAAAAAGTAAATATATTTAGTGACTATAGTCACTATATATATGTATATAGTATAGTCATTGCATAGTGACTGATAATTACAACCAAAAATCTAATCCACCTAGGGCCAATGTTCCTTGATTACATTGAGGGCTCTACATAAATGCTGTATGCGGCAGCAAATATATTTCTTTAAATTTCTTCTTCTTCTGGCATGGGTTATAAAAAGTAAAAATTTTAAATCTGAGCACAACTTTTAATGTTTCTGGATGAGAAAGGGACAATAATGACTGCAATTTGATTTTGAAATTTGAACAGCTGCATTTTTTACAAGATCCATCGACTTTTCTTCAAGTGCTAACAGCCTCTTGGATCCGAGTGTACCCATTTGAAATTTGCTGCATTTTTAAATTGTGGGTACCGATTTGAATTTTGCGCTACATGGTATTGTAAAAATAATTGACTGATCAAGTAAAAATCAGGGTCGATAGATTTTTAAAAATTCATAAATATTCAAATGAGTACACTCCGATAAGAATAAGATAAGAAGTTCCGATAAGAATAAGATTCCGATAAGAAGTTCACACCTAAAGGCCATATTCCAACAGGATTGCAACCTGCCGATCCATGGCCCTCTAAATGGTTTTGTTTCATTGGTGGTGATAATAAATTTGCGGTAGGAAGGCCTGGGATCAGGAGGTTGCAACCCCAGTGGAATGGCCTTTAGGCACAGTTGATGGATATAATGACACTTCAGGCAGAGTCGATGGATGTCAATGGTAAAAATAATAAAAATACTAATCAAGTAAATATCAGGGTCGATGGATTTTAAAAATGAACGTTCACAGCTCAAATGAGAGTATTTTTCAAATGAGTATAAACTCAGATATACCTACAAAAACTAGTAGACACCTATGTCAGAGACGATGTATATTATATTGAAATAAATAAAAATACTGTAACGTAGAAAGCAGAGTCGATGGAAAAAATATAGAAATATTCAAATGAATACATGTCGATAATTTTACAAAAATTCGTTGAAACCTACAGAGGAGTCAATGCATGTACATGGTAAAAATAATTGAAATATTGTTAATGTAGAGAGCAGGGTCAGTGAAATGGGTTTATTTGTCGCGGGAAATAATTTTATATCTGAACGCACTATCGTAAAAGAAATGCGTAAAAGAAAAGTGTAATTCCATTAACGTAAAGTTTAAGCATTGCTTCATACTCATTCGCGTAGCATGTTGAAGTATTAGTATTTATCACAAACCGAGTTTTATCACAAGTCGAGTTTCCCATATTACATTTTCATAAGAAAATATAAAGCAGGAGGCTATGTTCCGATAATATGCCGAGGATTTCGTCGGCCAGTAAATATTGTCTCTGCAGCGACCGCTGGCCAGCGTCGTTCGTGCGGGATGACCCAATGAGCCCAATGAGCCCATTGAGCCCATTGAGCCCAATGAGCCCAATGAGCCCAATGAGCCCAGTGAGCCCAATGAGCCCAATGAGCCCAATGAGCCCATTGAGCCCAATGAGCCCAATGAGCCCAATGAGCCCAATGAGCCCAGTGAGCCCAATGAGCCCAATGAGCCCAATGAGCCCAATGAGCCCAATGAGCCCAATGAGCCCAATGAGCACAATGAGCCCAATGAGCCCAATGAGCCCAATGAGCCCAATGAGCCCTATGAGCCCAATGAGCCCAATGAGCCCAATGAGCCAATTGAGCCCAATGAGCCCAATGAGCACAATGAGCCCAATGAGCCCAATGAGCCCTATGAGCCCAATGAGCCCAATGAGCCCATTGAGCCCAATGAGCTCAATGAGCCCAATGAGCCCTATGAGCCCAATGAGCCCAATGAGCCCAATGAGTCCAATGAGCCCAATGAGCCCATTGAGCCCAATGAGCCCAATGAGCCCAATGAGCCCTATGAGCCCAATGAGCCCAATGAGTCCAATGAGCCCAATGAGCCCATTGAGCCCAATGAGCCCAATGAGCCAAATGAGCCCATTGAGCCCAATGAGCACAATGAGCCCAATGAGCCCAATGAGCCCAATGAGCCCATTGAGCCCAATGAGCCCATTGAGCCCAATGAGCCCAATGAGCCCAATAAGCCCATTGAGCCCAATGAGCCCATTGAGCCCAATGAGCCCATTGAGCCCAATGAGCCCATTGAGCCCAATGAGCCCAATGAGCCCAATGAGCCTAATGAGCCCAATGAGCCCATTGAGCCCAATGAGCCCATTGAGCCCATTGAGCCCAATGAGCCCAATGAGCCAAATGAGCCCATTGAGCCCATTGAGCCCAATGAGCTCAATGAGCCTAATGAGTCCAATGAGCCCATTGAGCCCATTGAGCCCATTGAGCCCAATGACTCCAATGAGCCCAATTAGCTGGGCTCATTATTTAAGTGGTTTGTGAATAGGAATCGAGTTGAATATCCTTTGATCGGGTGTGATCGTAGGTGGGGAAAACTGGGCAGGTGGACGCAACCATTTCCTCGCAAGTACGCGAAGCCCCGTCCCCTTCCCCCTCCCAATACGCAGTCAAGTTACGAATGGGTGCAATCTGGTGGTAATATAACATGTGCTCTATCTCTGAAGTGTTTGCCCAATTTGTTAGATGGTAAACCATATTAAACAGTCACGTTATATTTATTTCCTCCAAAAGTGTTTAAATAAAAGTGTTGCGACTCTCACAACAAAATATAAATTCCCCTCTAAAGATCGATATCCTGGCACCTCCACTGAAAGCAGAACATGCTACTTCATGCGCGTCCTCGGCGATGGATTTTTCCTTTTGAGACAGGAGCAGCATCGCAAAAGAATCATTTTTTATAGGCGAGGCATGGGCAAGGATAACTTGTTGTGGGCAGCGTATAGCAAGACAATCATATTTATGGGGGAGCTGAATTGATTGAAGGGGTTTGCGAGTACAGAAAAACAGACAGCAATTAGGGTCGGTTAGGGGCCTAGCAAATAGGGGCCTAAAGAAAGGTAAATGGTGGGACTGGGGGCACAGCCCAAAATTCGTTCCTAGTATATGCTCCTTAAATATTTTTGCTATTTAAAAGTGCTTATTATAAATGTAACTAATCAAGAGACAGTTGAACAGAACGATGAGGGGGGTGGGGCACAAATGGAAGATTCACCACAGTCCTTTCATATGCTTGTATTCGTAGAATCGGGGGGTACCTATGTATGTTAACCTAGATATTGCCTACTTTTACTACTAAGATAGGACATTCAAGGAGATTATCGTTTAGTAAGTAGTTGAATATTCGAATCATATTTTGTTCATTTCAAAAAGTGCATATGTGTACTTGTACTTGAAGATGGATATTTTTTATACCTTTTACCATAAACAAATGATTATTAAGTGTTGATTTCGTAAAATATCACCATACATATCACTACGAACGTTTTATTCAGTAGCGATGGTGTAGTACAGGGTTTACGTAGGTATATATACGGCGTATATACTCACCTTTAGAGAAATTAGTCGTAATCGCCAAACAACAATGTTTGACACGTGGAAATTGAGTGCATGTTGGTAATCGACGGAAATGTAGGATTAAGAACTCAGTGTTGCTTTTTACTCGTCCCTTTTTATGCCCAGCTTTAACCACTGGTTAGGTAATATTACTTTATAGATTGTAAATTCTATAGCGGATATCCCCCTGCTGAAGATAGTTTATACCTTACATCACACAAAAGTGTCCACCTCCGCAAATGCAAATCAGCGAACTCGAAGGGGTGGAAAACTCCAAACACTTACTTGATCTGAGCACGCGGGGAGTAGACGATGATGCTGTGACTGAAGGACGGCCACCTGAGCTTGTGACTAGCAACAGATCAGCTAATTAAGTAAGTGGATGAGCTTTTCGCAGGTGTCCGCGAGTTACCCAGCAGTCGACGAAGCCTTATCACTGCTATCACACAGATACCAACTGTTATCACATCCCCGGTCAGCCGATGCTGCAACAACTCGTGTTGCAACGTGCAATGTAATTGTCCATTAATCGATTCTATATATATATCAGCACATTGCTTTTCATACATGCCATATTCCCTGCCCAGCCCGACCCGTGGTAGCTCTGTCTACCAGGAATCTGTTGGATCTTCAGTGCGTCAAATTCACTCGAAATGGTACCGAAGATCCATTTCACGTCTAATTTTTTCACCAGAGGTTAATTTGCGACAAAATGTGGGTACGTTTAAGATTCATCTATGGTTTAAGGCTACACCGTTAAAGTTAACATTCCAATATGGTGTTAATAGTGCATACAACGTGGGGAAAATATACATTTTTTAAATATTTTCTCCCCAAAAGCTATACTTAATTATCTTGAAAACTATTCAAATTTTGTGTACGAAAATGCAAGATACCTGTATGAAAAGTGCTTAAAGTAAGTCACACTTTAAGGCCACTTTTCTGCCTCCCTGTCGCAAATAGTCAAACATTGGCATTGCTCAAAAATGGATTTATTCTTACTCTTCGGGGCTGCGTACAAATTGACAGACGCTGCACTGTTTAGCGTGAAGCATGTATTTCGATCTAGTAAGATTTCAGTACCTATTTACTTTGCGGTGACATTTCGATTTGATTTGAACATGGCCAAAAAATGTACCCGTTCGACGGGTGGATGGAGGGAAAGACTACTGAAATGGAGTGGCCGAAATGGTGGTGGATCGTGTGTCCCTGGCAATGTGATGCAGTGGTCTAACGCTCGATATTATCATTAAAAACTCTTATGTTAACGTTCTATTTGGCAATGAACAAAGTTTCTAATACGCGGATACCATGATAATGATAGCATTTATTATTATTTACTTATCATCAGATAAAAACCATGTTATAACATTGGGTTTATAGGTTTATAGGTATAAACCCAATGGTTATAAGCAACATCACAACAAAATGAAGAAATGGGAAAATTTTCAAAGTAATTCTGACCTTTTATTTGGTGAGCAGAACAAAATATGTGATTTCAATTTTCGTGGCACCTAGATCTGCGTTCGATCCCTTCTGGATAGGCAACCCATGCTACACAAGCGTACGCACTGCAGCCTGCACTCAAGGCTCACTAATCTCGGGCTCTTGGACTCCCAGATTTCGCTGAAAACAGGTCAGTAACAGGTCATTGTAATCTATCCACTGTAATCTATCTATTGAATTTAGTTGAGTTCACTATCCGTGTTCAAGATGCGTTGCAAGTTTCAATGGCACGTATATTATATCTAACGGTCTGATAACTTGTTTTTTTCTTAGCAACGTCTAGCCAGGGCTTGTCATTTTCTTGCTAACGGACCACTGAAAAACCGGCATTGAAATCCGGAGGAAGAGCCTCAGCCTCCACACGTTGCATATTGGTTCGTGCGACACACTTCGTGCTCGCAGATCCTCAAACCCGGCACTTCCACCGCGACGCCAGGGACGACGCCGACGCCTTCCGACGCCGACGTCCACCCTCCGACTCAAGAACCGACGCACCAGCGTTGAACATTAATTCTAATAATTATAGTGTCCTATGGCTATAAAAGACATATTTTCTCATAAACATGTGAATACAATACACATACAGATATCTAATCTTAAAGTCAAAGACTTTGCATAGTTAGTACAAATCAAATTTGGAGGCCGTTGGATCCACGAAATGGAGTTGTGGGTCAGAGCGGGTCTGGTCTGCAGGTACAATCAAACTGAGGCACCGACACAGGCAAGTATATTTTGGAGACGTCATTATGGATGACTGTGGTCTGGAATCTAAAATCTGGTTCCGAGGTCTGAAAATGTCTGAGAAAATCAACAAAAATAAAGCGAAGAAAGTGATTGAGACCAAGATGTACTCGAACCAGGGCCCCACTTGTAACCACTACTCCGGGCTAACCATTCGGCCACAAGGCGAGGTCCAATTCGGTTAATAATTACCAACATCAATCACTATCTCACAAAGCCATGTGCGTAGATGATTGCTCAAGCACTAATCCATCGTCCAAAACCCGGGACTCGATGTCGCCCGAGTAAAGTGCCTCAGCGGCCGGTTCGACCCCCGCTGGCCCAGCCCGAACCCTATGCGCTGTCTGGTGGCTTTCTGGGACACTTCGGGCAATTTTTTGAACCTTGGTCTTGCAGTCCGCAGGACCCCGAAGTCGCGTTTCGCTATCGAAGTCTGTTGCCCGCGTGTTTGACGTGGATCTTACAAGTCGCGTTAGTGCGTTTTCCACCTTGGACTCCGACGGGCTGTGTCCGCTACTCAAGCACGACGACTCTCACGCTAGGATGGATCTAATGTACAAAACATTGCTTCAAAGATCTGCATGATATTAAACCAACTCTTTCAAGTAATAGCTGTTGTCACATGTAATCACTCGGCCAAAAATCTGCCTAGTTTCTAATTTGGCAGCGAGGTTCAGATATACTCTTCTGACACTTCTCGTTGCTCGCAGATCCACAAACCCGGCGCCTCCACCGCAATCTTTATCACTCGGCCATGAAGCTGCCTTATATTATGTTTATATTAATATTATATTTGTTAGCGGAAATCCGAAAATAACTAAATTGAGACTGCATATTATGCTAAAGTTTCGTAAATTATGATTGTTATAAATTTCAGATAACGAAACGTCTGTGTTTGCTCGTTTCCCTATGAACAAATTGGTCGAATAAAAGTCCCAATGCAACGGCGTTTTAAGCATGCGCGCCATATGGCATCGTCGCAGAGCAGCGAGCACAGTTACCGACTCAACCGACTTGAATCGACATTTTAATCGATTGATTGATCAGGTATATTACATGATATCCGACAGATAGCTCTAGATAGCTCTTGGGTAGCGCTGCAGAGTTAACACTGCTGCCCGTTTCTTGTGTACCTGGGGACATACGGGCATCGCTTGACACCGTTAATTCAGTCCATGTCGGACCGCGGCGGCAGGCACCCAGTCGCTATCTGGGCGCTCTTCAGGGGTCGACACCCCCGGAGCCCGTGGTCTTGCATTGACTTGAGAGAGTCAGGACTTTTTGGACTCTGGCGTCGGCCACAGTGTCGACGTCCAGACGGTCGAATCCAGGTCACCTACCTAGTCACCGTGTGGCGTGGCAGCGTGCGGCCTGGCGCTGAGCGTCCGAGCCTCGCGCTTGTCTGACGTAAATCTCCGGAGCCGCGTTAGTACGTTTTCCGTCTTGGACTGCCGCAAGCGTCGTTTCCGTTCGTGAAACGCATTTTGTTACGGAATTATCAAATCTCTGGGCTCAAACAAGTGAACAGATATGTTAGCAGCTGGTGACTTAGCTGAAGTGAACAGTGGGATTTTAGAAGTAATTGTGATCATGTGCACGAAGTTCAAAATAAAAACTTGTGATTATGGGTAAAGAGATTAATACATGTACGTCAATTAACCGTGGAACTTTCAAAAGCAAATGTGGCCTAATGGTTAGCATGCTTGCTTCGTAGTGCGGTGATGGCTGGTTCTATACCGGCCGTAAACGGTTTTTGCGAACTGTGTCGACTGTGTGAATCTTTATCACCCGGGCAAAAAACTGCCTAGTTGCTAGTTTGGCAGTGAGCGCTCCCTGGTGCCCGGGTTCCTTGGGACTCCTGAGGAGTCCGAGACACCCGCGACGGACGACACCGTCCGGAGTCGAGCCCCGCAATGGGGACGGCCGGAGTTGCTGAGAGCTCTGTGTGTGGCGAAGTTATTAATTCACTTCTTCTTGAGCCTACAGAGATCAGTCAAAAGCTCACGGCCATTGGGGACTGTAAGCGGTCTCGAACCAGGTTCACCCTGGACGCTCTCACTGCCAACCTAGCGCTCTACCAATGAGCTAACTAGGCAGTTGGAATTTCTGTGAGAAAATTTGATACATATTTTACAATTGAATTTTAATTGTTGAACTTATTTCTAGACAAAATGCAGTGCCGGTGACTGGGATCGAACCTGAGCCACCTAGTTCCCACTACGTACCCCATGCTCTACCACTGTGCTATCCGGGATGAGTGAGTCGAGGTTGATAAATGTTTTATATTAATTGTTTTTGGATTAGAGATTGAAAAAAGTGTTCAACACTTGTCGACTAGAGAGCATGTTACAGCACAGTCAGTTAGCGCAAAACATTGGACATTTGAGAGGCATTCAAACCGAACTAGCCTTTGCAAACCTTGGCCGAGTTGGTCACATTTTCGACTGTTTCTTCAAGCTGGGCAACGCCCTCGGCGTCATCACGTGCGTTGGCACGGCCTCATTAGCCACCGATGAGTCGCAGCCAACCAGAAGTCGCAAGCTGGGTGCGTGCTACATGTCGCTTGCTCCCGAATCAATACAAGCTTTGTAGGAGCGGGCCCGAGTGTTGTCACAGAGTCGAACGCACGCTGAAGGCAGCGACATCTGATGACCGAATCAGGAACTTGACTACGGGCCTGTAAAAAAAATAGTTTCAGAGTCACACCATGGATCAAAGATACGAAGGTGGCCCACAACGACGGCGGTGACATGAGGCCACGACCGCCCTCCTAGCCAAAACCCCCTTGGGTTGCTGACTCGGCCGACTGGAACGGGACCGAGTGCTAGTGCCATGCACACAGCGCTCCAGCCGGGAACTTATGGCACTACGCAAGCAGACTTGATTAGACCGCATGGTCGAATTGCGAAGGCGCTCGACTCCCAAGCGGCGGGCCTGGGTTCGATCCCCGGCGGCCCCCAAGGCTTTTTGTTATGGCGAGTTACTTTCGACTCGTGAGTATCAGTCGTCTTTCACACTCGTCTGTTTCCAACATGATGTGAAACACATTCACATTGCATCATTTTCCAGGGCCATACATTACTGATATTTTACAGCTGAGCCAATAATTGTCATTATTAGCAATCACAGGTCTTGACTTTTCACCAAACATCAAAGCGAAATGTAACACAATTTTGATACAAAATGTGATTGTGTCTGAAAGTGTCTGAGTGTGAAAAGTGATTTTATCCCAAAATCACATCTCTGGGCGATAGACTGTCCCCGCAGGGCAGACATGGGCCACCCAAGTCCCAAGGCTGTGTGGTTCTGGGTAAAGTATTTCTGGCAAGTGCCCGAGTTAATGCTGGGGCAAATTCAGATGCTGACTATTTTGATATGTCGTCTCTGTGCCGTGTGTCTCTGGGCTTTGTGCAGGGGGAGGGGGAGTTCACATTTGGGTGACCATATAAGCTTAGATGGAAGTGCCGGGCTGGTGGAGGTGCCGTCCGCGGCGTGGTCTTCGGTCACTTCTTGCCATGCTGCAGGCGGCCAAATGCTGGAGGCTCGGAAACAGTGTACACAAAGGGTTCATTATCACAAATAAAATTACAATACCATGACCGGTAGATTGATTTCTAGCTTCAAATCTTGAATAACTTAAGGAAATAGACTTTCCGCCGAGTTGCAATTGATTTTAAAACATCTTGTGAACCTTGCTAATCTAACTAACTTTCAGCGAACTACACCAAAAGCTGTGCAACCAATTTGCCATCACCACAGTGATCCCTTGTTCTCAAACTAGAAATCTTAGAAATCCCAAACCATATTGCGAATCATGGACGATTGACGAAGATAAGCAAACCAAACCAACAGTGAACAATTGTTATTAGGTATGGCAACCCGCATCTGTCTTATTGACCTGCACCTACAACTACATGAACACATCCTCTACGGGATGAAAGGGATTTGATTTGTTTTTCCGGTGCCTCGGAAATTCTGCCAATGGAACAGTGCCACAGTGGTAGCCGGTAGGTAACCATGGGGATGATACAAATTTCCACTGATCGGTACTTATCTAAAGGATAACAATAGTACCTACATATAGAGGCAACATTGATCAATGTTATTTTGTTGAGAGAATATTAAGATCTCTCAATAATTACAACCAATCTCTATACCTGGCAAGAGGCCAGGAAATTCTGATTCTGCCCTTCTTCACTTCGATGTTAAAGGCATTACATTGACAATTCGACAGGGAATTTTCCTAAGCACTGGTTACAACCTCACGTATGATGTGACCGCATGGTCGGATAGGGGAAAAAACTGGCCCGAGCCGGCGCTAAAGAAAATCTTTTCCCTAAAAAAACCGTCACCCGCTTTTCCGAGAGGCATTCCCTAAAACAAGGTCACCCCTGAAAGTAATTCTCTAAAAAATACGTCATCGCTCCTGTGATTCTCGGACCAGGCGGGGTCCCCAGCCGGTCTACCGGCCCTTCGGGCATTTGCCCGCAGTGTCACCTAATGGGCCTATCCAACCCTGGTGACCATGACAGTGAATGTGATGCAATGCAACACAGGCAACGTATTCCTTTTTAATTTTGTATTTATTATTGAAATAAATACACAAATCTCCCCCCCCCCCCCCCACCCCCCCCCCCAGAGTTCTTTTTGGCATTGAGATTCCAGATTTGGTCGAGACAACAGCGCAGATTTCGCTGGGAAGAACCCTTGGGGTAAACGTGAGTTGAGACAAAGACTTTCACCGAGCGAAATGATTTCAAACTACACGTCCTACCTTCGATGCGTGTCTCTGGAAGGGATGCAAGCTTCAACTATAGAGTAAGGAACTATCCTTACTCTATGCTTCAACAATTCTCACTGCAAAGCTTGACAAGGTTTGGTGACATTTTAAACATTTTAAAAAGTAGGTATGGTAAAGTTTTCTACTACAGTTCCTCTCACTTCTGCTTTATTTTCCACATGAAATCCTCTAAAATCCTTTCTCAAATTAGGTACGTACTCAGTGTTTTTGGGGGCCCTGGAATCTGTTGGCATCCGTGTTTGGCCCTAGGTCCAATTCTCTCCTCCGCTTTCGCATTCTTCTGGTCGGTGAGTTAGATTAATTTTCGTGTCCGAATCATCGAACCGCTCCATGTCAAACTGTTCAAAGCTGACGCTAACGAAACCTTTCAAACGACGGGACGAACTTCATTACAAGCCACTCGGATTTCTGTCCGACAACCGAGGCCAGGTCACCAATAGTTCGTCTGAGAAATATGGTATTTCGTAGGTATGTTCGTAAGTCAAGGAGTTTTCCTGCCGCACCTTCATTAACAATGGAAAATGATAGATGCCTGGTGGATGAATGAATGGAAAGATAGATGGATGGCTTACGCCCAAATGAACCACGAGTGAGACACTTGGGGATCCCTGCACCTCCACAACGCCGACTGCTGTGCATCACAATGTATACTGCCCCTCTTTCCCTGCACCTCAACAACGGCGTCACCTAAGAGCATACCCTAACCAAGCTGTCGAGAGGTTGAGTAAAGATGCTCATCTATAACTTCAACGGCTCCAATCTCTCAGTACCGAGCAGTACTGGCAGTACGGCGACTGGGAAGTGAGAACAAAATCATACGTTTTAAAAAAGCTTGATATTTGGTTACCTACTTCTTCCCTTCCCCTTTTTATACGAAAATTAATAAATGGGGGCAAGCTTAACTTAGCCTCATTGTCCATTTTAGAAGCACAGACATTCCCTCGTAAAGTAGGTACTTCCCACATTAAAAACTGGCCACATAGTCTCATGGCACGTTGCAGTTTTAAATTTTTGAAACAAATAGTATGAAAACAAGCAGATACATGTGGTTGTACTTTAGTGGTAAAACAGTGGGTATATTTAGTATCTCGATTTTAAAATAATATGATTACAAGCACTTTCTGTACGTGCTCGTTTCTCTGAGCACAAAAAATTTACAGATATTTTTCTAATTCTTGTCTAACTTTTGCTACATGACCAATATAGTGCGACTCAACATTTGTCTGTGTAAACAACAGTATACAATCTACAACAAAATTATGAAGATCAAAAACAGTCTTTTTATACATTTGGCTGTAAAAGCCAAAGAATGAGAATGGCTAATAGTAAAGATGACATATGCTCACTATAATTTTCCTAATTCGGAAAATAGGTTTCAACACTTTTTAGGGTAGGACTACCTGCCCAGTGCAATATCTGGCTAGAAAAAAATATGCTGAAAGTCTGTATCAGCTTTTGCTAGGTAGTAGGTAGGTAAATATGAAAGTAAGGGCCTGCTCTATTTGTCCCACATGGACCATGCCCATGGCACGTCAAGTACAGGCTATCTTCGTACATTAAAGAACAGTAATTACATTACTGACTGTTGAGACACATTTTACACAAAAATCAAATGTGCATCCAGAATGTGCTTCCAGCAGTTTGGTTATCATAAATATAATATAACATTTATATAAGCCATGATATAATAGGTAGGTATTTACAAATATAGCCCATTGGAGCGTCACCTTCCTTTCGATAACCCAGGGACTTGCCAACAGGCTTTTTTAACAAAGTAAATTACATGAGTGGCTTCCTCAATTTACAACTAATTCTTAACATATATCCACTGGTATTCACTTTCATGTTAAGAGCAGGCAAAAAGGTAAGGTACTGTCAATTGCCTTTGTTTGAGTCATCTACATAAACAGGCATAACACCTAAACTAGTTAAGCAACCACAAATGTTATTAACTGCAAGCAAATTCCTAGCCTAACTATGTACACATATTATTATATATCTTACACACTATCATTTATAGGAAGCAATATGCAATTTACATTGTATTAGTAGTAGATTCAATATTATTAATCAGTTTTTGTATTTGTTGAAAAAGAAGAAAAGAAAAACACTTCAATTTTTTTTTAATAACTCCCACTAGGTATGCAAATCCAAAGTGTAGTCCAAAGATTTGACGTTCTTGCATTAAATGTGCACACGATATAGTCATTGAATAATACTGGGAGCTTAGAGCACGGTTCCCTCTTATTTGGTCCAAGCCATTACACTGAAACAGAAACAATTATTTGTTATCAACCATTCAAATGTTAGGCCTACAGAGTTTACAATAAAAAAGACTTATCATTAATCATCTTATAAATTAAAAGAAAACAAAGAAATTGATAGGTATTCAAATACTGACAAATTTTTTAAAAGGGCTAAAAATTCTATATGGCAATAAAAATAAAAATAATAAACCAAAAATATTGTATATTTTGATACCTGCTACGTAAAACCTTATTATATTCAACACACTGTAAATAAATTTTCATTGCTAGCCGAGCCAAGCATCGGTATTTCGATCCATCCTCCTTACAGACTATGTTTATATTAAAATATTGCTGAGATTGTTACACCTAAGATCAGATAATGTGGACCATCAAATGGACAAGGCCTGCTCTTTATAACCACTTTTACCATCCCCAACCCCGCCTTATTCTGAGAGTTGTGGATATTTTTATCAAAACTCATCAATTGATTTTTACAAGCTAGGTACTATTTTGTTTTGGGCCGTCACTAACAGTTCATCCGTAAAAAGAATATTTTGTGGATAGGCACAGGGGTTTGGATTCCCCCACCATAATGCAAACTCTTAGCTTAATGTTATTAAAGCAACATTATTAGTTTTTACCTTAAAAACTAATCTAGAAACATCAGCCTACGTATTAACAGTACAAATTACATCAGAGAATTGAAAATTCATAGTAGGTACTCACACGTATCAAAACAGCTGGGATTGATGTAACTCAGAAGATCATTCTCAGACATCTGAGTTAGTTCCCTTGGCACCATAACCTCTTCTCTTTTCTCCTGATTCGTTGCTTGCCCTGGCGTGACTTGGCACTTCACCTTACCCAGAGCGGCCGGCAACAAGAGTGCCCCGGCTGCTTCCTCGGGAACTGCCACAGCCGCGACAAAATGCAGCTGCTCGCGACAGCAATGGCTGGAGGTGGTCGCGGGCACAAAGCACCCGTCGATGCTGGGACAGACACCCGCCGAATGGCAGTCCACAGCACTCGTACCAGGGAAAATCCCACACTTGCTCTCGGCAGGCGCACTCGCCGGCAGGATGTGCGAGTCCAGAGCAGAGTTCACCAGCGCGTCCAGACGGTCAGTTTCTGGCGTGGGCAGCTGATTTCCGACTCTGTCGGCTGCAGAAAGCAGCATGCTCTGTAACATCGGCGCTGCCTGCACGGGGTGGTACAGTGTCGTACTCGAAGCGGCAGAGTGCATTATCATGTTTGTCAGAGTGATAGACGACGAGTGACATTGATCAGTTTCGGTCAACTGCACAGCGGCGCACGGAGTGTCAAGGATTACAGTCGAGTCCGAAGTGCATTGAGTACTTATCAAAATTTGCTCGCTTGCACAAGGCAAATCCAGAACCGCATTGGCTGAGCAATTTGAGTGCTGCATCATCGAGTCGGAACTGTTAATGATCATTGACTCTGTGGCACAAGCAGGGTTGCAAATCATTTCCCTGATTGGTGCCAAGGTTGGTGACAGCATGGAGGCTGCATTTAACGAAGACTCAAACACTCTTGGCATCATCATCAAGTCGTTCTGAACGGGCAGCTCCGCTGATGCACCTTCGACGTTTCGTTCAGCCTTGCACTCTGGGAAGATGTGCTCTGAAGCCGCTGACATGCTGCCGGCAGCCGAAAGCGACACGTTCTCCAAAGACGCGCTGCCGGCGAGCTCATCCTTGACTCTGGCCGAGTCGAGGTGCGAGTTGGCCGCGCAATTCAGCAGATCATCAAGTTTCTGCGAGCTGCCGTGTGCCGAAGCCGCCGCCGAGTCCATGGCCGACGACACCATTGCGTCCAGCCGAGCGTTCTGTGCGGTCGAGATCAGGCTCGACGAAACATTCTGTGTTTTAGCCATCGTCATAGTAGTTGTCGTCGTCGGTTGGCCATGCAGCATCAACTGCGCCTGCATCAGCTGATCACCGTACGACGAAGCCATGTCACTGTGGGCCAATGATATCGAGTTGTGCTGAGAGGTATTCAGCGGTTGTTGAGGTTGGTAAAGTGAGGGATCTTCGATCCGTCCTATGCTCCCCTGCAATCCTTGAGGCATTTGCCTACTTTCATCCATAGTTGTCAATTCTGTGGCATTTATCGAGAGGCTGCAGCTTTTATCTTTACAAACGGCCAGTGAAGACCTCAACAAGCCATCTGCGAAGAGAGGCAGTGTCTTCTGCTGGCCTGGATCGCTGGTCTTGTGCTCAAGGCCAGATAGAAACTTCTCGACACTTAGAGAAGGGAGGGGCGAGCCGGTGTTCTCCGAAGAGACAAATCGGCGTAGCGTTGCCAATGAAGGCGATTGCGTGCTCGACAGGTCGGCCCCCGTTGCCATCGGCACCACGACATTGCTTGCGGTGTAATGTTGGTCTGACTCGGTGCTGGTCTTGAGATTTTCGGAGGTCGGCATCGAAGCTAATGGCATGCCGTTGGTGGTCGAAACAAATTGGTCCATTGTTGTAGCGGACGGGAAGTGATTGTCCGATGCAGTCTCGGTAGGTATGGCAGCCAACATTGATTTCTGTATCTTCATTCCTGAAAACAAGCATTAAGTGATTAAAATACCTAGAGGTAAACGGTAATAATAAAACTCAATCTGGTTAATGTTCACAAACAAACAAATACAGTAACACGCAAATGGTCCCCAGGCACTTAACACGGCAAACTATTACCACCCTACATATTATTGATCGGGCGATGGTGCTTACCTTCGTTTCGTGTTGGCGACTGAGGCAGAGTTGGACTGCAACTCCCGTCTTCGGCAGCAACCTTCTGACTCGCCGGGATGTGGCCAAGAAGGAAAATGGGACGTGTTTGCAGTGTGGGTGTCATCGCCTTTGCACTGGCATCTTCTAGACCAAGTTTACTGCTTTCGGCAGGCTGTGGCTTCCAGAGAAACACAGCATCCTTTCCACCATCTGCAATTATGTGGAGATTTATAAACTTTTGTCTGCATTGATATGATTCACTTTTTTTTTTACACTACAATTTTAAGGATGAGCACTAAAGTAGTTATAAATAATAATACCCTAATTTAAATGTTTTCAGTAAAATTCAGTAGATCCAGTAATTACAGTTTTAACAGTAGATATGAATCTAAAATAACTTATGTGCTTATTGCTAGTCTTACCATGAGCAGACTGAACGAACAAATACTGGGCGTTTGCTGGACGAACGATTCCTCCCATTGTCGGCAGTCGAGCTTGCTCAGATGCCTCTGAGCCCACAACTGAAATGTAATTACATTTCATTAGACGACATACATATTTAAGCACCTGATGGTAGAGGGTTTCAAAGATATGTGCAAAACTTACTTTGCTTTGAGCCTGATTGTACTTCAGTGACGCTTTTCTGCGTCTCTTCACAGTTTCCAGCTGTAATTACAAATATTGTTAGTGAAGTTCAGCATTTGACGTTTCGAAATACAAGATATTTGTTTCGAATAAAAATTCTGAAAAAAAAATTAATTTGGAGAGCGGCCACTCCAGCCAAGGAGATGTAAACTGTGTATCAGGCATTTTCTATGCAATGAAAACTAATTTGAAATAGTGATATATCAAGACAATAACGAAAATATGCAGACTTTTGAGGACAAATAAATGTGAAAGTTATGGCATGAACTTGTAATTCTCAATTTTATTGTTAGTATCATTACTTTCTGATTCAGCATCTCAATAATTTCTTAAAAAATTATTTAGCGATCCATAAAATGACAAAGTACATATTATTGTCATAATATGTGCACAACTGACATGCACAGACTCGGCATTTCTTGCTTGCAATCAAACAATCCGTCGTCGGAAGGTTTAAAAGAACAAACACAAGATCTCTTTTGGCTAAAGTGGCGCGACTTGCGCCACCTTCTCTGCGTTCACACAACACACCCTTGCACGCTCCAGGTAAACACACACATCGCACACACCAGGCACCGCCAGGCTCAACGGGAAGGGCGGAGAGGGATTGCTACCAGTCCTTGCCATTTCTCAGCCAGCGGAGCCACAACTAGCAAACCTTGCAGCTGCCCCAAGGCACATGACACATTTATGATTTTTGTCCATTAGGGTCTTTGTTATAAACTTCCAGAAAAAAAAGGTGAAATTGAACAGAAAAACTTTTTTGAAAAAGTATTTCCCAGCAGTTATAAAATATTTTCAAGTTATATGTGCAGGTGAAAGTTTTGGACTTATAAACAACTGCAGCAGCAGGAAAATGGGTGTTTTAATAATGTTGTATAAATGCATTATTGTAAAGGTAATTAAAACTTGACAACAGCGAATCGCAAGAACTGGTTTAAAGGACACTCAGTGTGAATCGGTCGCACGAAATTTGTCATTGGGTTGTCTTAAGCAACTGCGTGCACAGCATTTCAAAATATTGTGTCAACTGGTTACAGAAGCTGTTTCAGAGCTAAAAAGTAATCAAAAACTATTATGTTATGTTATGTGTTATGCTTTATCCTATTTTTATATGTTTGTTTCAGCATTTTTGTGCCCAATTTAACAAACCTGGTTTTTAATGTTAAGTTCAATGTTTCAAAGTATGAATTGCAGTGCACACAGCTGACTTTAATTTCCTATGAAATTTGTAGTGTTAGTCAGATCCCCTGAATCAATATTTGATTTTTATAGTTATTGTTATTTAATATTTTTTCAGTTTCCTTGCATAATGAGAGCAGATTAATAATTATACCAATAGTATAATGAAGCACCTCTGGAATTGAACCAAAGGCATTTAGACGATTGACTTCAAAAATTCTAGATAGTATCTCTTGATTTAGAGAAAATTTAATTGGTAAATTGATTACAATACAATAATCAAGTAAATAAGCCCGTATCGTCGTTAAGTGCTACATGCGGTAGCTTGTGTATGTCATTGTTAATGTCAGAACAGCAGTATTATTGGAGCCAACAGAGATGTTTTTTCAGTTTGCCGTTCAAATTTTGGTTTACAAAGTACTGGTTTAAAAACACCTTTACATAAATCGTATCGAATTTAGAAAAACTCAGTTACAAAGAAAAAAATGATAATTATCTGTTGTCTTAATAATTATTAATTACTAGTAACTGCAAGTTGACATTCCAATACTAATGTTAAATTTATGTTGCAACTCAGAGCAATAATTAAATTGTCAGATTGGAAAGGTGTTTTTCACCAAAGTATATTAATTTATTACTGAAGTTCAAGCTAAACTTTATCTTGTTACAGATATGAAAAATATCATCACGAGAAGATAACACCTAATTTTAGTGATTAGAACATGTGGAGTGAATTTATCGACTAGAGAGATCCCTGTTCGAAAAACCTAAGAGACCCAAGAAACTTCTGAGGCTCCAATAAGATGTGCATTTGAAGTGTTTGTCGAGGATTGGACGGCTGGAGGGAGGTTGCGTCGGCGGCACCCACTCACTCTGACGGTAGCGGCATGCAGTACTAGAGAAACACTTGTAGCCCATGCATAGCACCACGCACTCCTTCAGTCTAGTCAGGCAGCGCAAGTCTGGCATTAGGGGGGGAGGGGGGAGGAGAGGGGGGAGGCACGGTGCCCCTCGCCTTGCAGCCGCTACCTGCAAACATGGGAGTAAAACAACAGCCACCGTGGGCAGGCCACGCTCCTCATCGTCTTCGCTCCGACAAAGCATGGAAAAGAAGTAAATGATAACAAACAAGAAAACAAAAACCAGATAATCAACATACAGTTTCAAATTGGCAATATAATAAATTTAAAAAATGAAGCTAAGCAGCAAAATGTTCACGCTCAATTCTTTTGAATGTTGAGAATTATAGCAACTAACCAATTCTCATCAGAGTAAACAGAATCAGGCTAATATGGATATCATGAAATATGATTTTCATCCAGAAAGATAATAAATCAGTACCTATTAAACTGATAGCGAAATATTGGAGTTACCAATATCTAGTAATACCTTATTCTTCCATTTTCAGCATTGAAATATTTAGATCGATTTGTTTTCTTCACTTTCGTTGTCTTTGCATCATATGTTATATGCATAATTTCTGTTGTACCTTGTTTTATGTGTATCTGTATTGAATAGTTATAAAGGGGCTACTGCATAGGCAGTTTCAGCATGAATGACAATCTTTTAAAAATAGTCTAAAACGGGGCAGCTTCTTCTAGCCTCAATCTAGACACAAAGAATAGGGACAGCTACTTGCTATTACGTACTTAGAGCTGTGGACACTATATTTGTGCACACTCCGGACACCGCAGCACTTGCTTCCGCTAAAACCCAACTTTATTTAAAACTTTCAAAATCTGGCCAGCAGGCACCACTTCTATAAATGAAGACCGTAACACAGAACCTACTCGGACTAATTTATAATATATTAAAAGTTAAAAACATTATAGATGGTTATATAATATACTACCTATCTATCCATCCTTGTAACCTCCACACAAATTTATATATTTTAAATTCTTGCAGTATCCTCAAATAGCACAGAAAGAGAAAGCAAGCATAGTATTCCTTACATCAAGTTCTTCTGGCTGTGCCTGTTACATTTCAATAGCCTTCAGTATCAGTAGTGTATTTTGAAGGTATGATTATCTCCTAATGATCTGTGATATTCTTTGCTCTAGATTGATGCTAATGGCTAGGTAATATCTTTAGAGTTGACTTGTGGATGAATGTGTGTGTGTAGGTATGTGTGTTTGTGTGAGTTATAAGTCACCGTAATGACAGAACCTGAGATGAGGGCTAGCGTCTGACAACTAGCGCTTGGTGTGGGCGCTCGTCACGCAAGCGATAACTCCAGCCGTAGCGCCTGTAACCACCTGAAATTCTGCTGCGGAGGAATAAGCAGACGCATAGAAAACATGTTAAGTGTCACACGAATGGTTAATTAACAAAGCATTTCATGTAAACAGTCAGTTGACAAGCAATGGCCTAAGATTTACAGCGGATATTGCAGAGCGTAAATGAAGCAAAAAGCGAACCAATCGTTTCCATCAAAGTTTGGAAACTGTTTGTAGCAGCCATTTTCTGTTATGCTGTATATTACTACCTAATAAAATTTTGGTACTGAGTAATTTATCTAAAAATATAATGAAATGGCAAAGCCTTTGTCATAAAATCTTCAAAAACATTTAGAGATAATTAATCTTGTTAGTTACCAAAGTAAAAATGTGAAACAAGTTTGTCAAAATAGCTTAGAATCACGATACGACCAAGATCGCTACCTGCAAGCGAAATCTTAAACCACGTTTGTTCATCAAGGGCCAAGCAAAGTTCCTGCGCTAAAAATGCATTTAATAAATAATACATTATTTAAATTTTACTTTAGATTCCATTTCAAGTTTTTGAGGTGCAATAGAGGCTACCTGATTTTTCAGGTACAGCAAGTGATACATATAAAATTCCATACATTTCAATTTTTACAGCTGCTTCCTAAATCTCATCAAACACATAAAACCAGGAACTTTGCCCTTGCTCTTTTCAATCGGCAGATGTCATATGGCGCATTTTCTCCTCACCCAGAAGGTACACTTTCTTGCAACCATTCTCACACACCATTCATCGTTTGCCCAAGCCATAGGCATCGCCTCTC
This sequence comes from Nemoura dubitans, assembly GCA_921293005.1. Lineage (NCBI taxonomy): Eukaryota > Metazoa > Arthropoda > Insecta > Plecoptera > Nemouridae > Nemoura > Nemoura dubitans. The sequence continues at coordinate 19,682,533 of OV121074.1, forward strand.
AATTAGTACAACTTCGCTCAGAACGTGAAACTTGGCAGATCCGGGTTGACGCTCCAAGCGGAACGCCAAGCCAGGCCCTTGTTTCACGTTCCAAGGCGATTAATGCCACGCTTGGCGTAAATTGTGACATCTTTATGTAGAAGAAAGTAACCAGAGGAAACCAAGAAGTCGTCCCAGAATTGAAAAAATGCATGCACCGTATTTTGAAACTTAAAAGTGTGTAGCTATTGTTTGTATTTTGTTAATAACACAACATAGAAGCTTGGAATAACTATCAGGTCCATTAATTATCATATTGAGAACTTTTTGATTAAGCAATATTGTTTTGAGAAAGAAGCTATTATTAACTCTTAAATTTACATTTTCTTCATAATGCTATGATTGGTAATTTAATTTGCATTCTGCATGTGGTGTCTCATTGTTTTTGGATAAGGGGATCGGGGCTGGTGCGGGGTATTTTAAACTAAGAACCGTCAATGGAACGAAAATAAAATATTATCTTACAATGAGTTTTGGAGGATTCGAACCCCTTTCATAACAGTGACCCCATATTTACAGCTGCTTAGTGTACAGATCCACAGTGAAATTATTGTTATATGATTTGGCATGAAGTGTCTACTGCAGTCAACATAACTCATTTAAGCCATGAATTTTCAGTTTACAGTTTACATGGAACAAAACTTTGTGCACATGCTTGATAAAGATGTCAAAATGTGTGCATCATCATGAATTTCTAAATCTAATAATCTACAAATGATTGCATAGCAGCAACAGTTTTGAAGCATGATAGCAGTATGACTTTTCAACTTTGCTTTTCAATGAATTTAGATATCTTTGCAATGATTGTGGCATACGAATCTTGGAAAAACAAAGGGACGCATGATAGGCCAAGGAAGTATTATTACGAAACATGGAAAAATCACATACAAATCATTTGTTTCATAATTTACCTAAGTAGAAATTGAACCAACAAGATTTGCTGGCATCTTAGCATTAATTAATTTCTCACGAATCAATTCGGCATTAAGAAAAGATATACAATTTAACATTCTCATAGTCTGAAACAAATACAGTCTGGTATTAGCTTTGGGTTTATAGTTAGACAGAGCCACAGCGCTAATGCTAGGGTGTCTGCGTAGCCACCGAGGCCGCAACCCGAAGTGTCGGTTTCTCTCGCCAGATAGCGCCAGCAGCTTGACCGGGCGATGAAAGCGGCGATTGCTATGACGTAGTGGCGCTGTAGGGTTAAATAGGGGAAATCTTTTCTGTGGGGGGCACCCCCAAGGTAAGATTTGCCGCTGCTTGATGCGATGAGCAATCGCCGCTTTCAAGCCACGTTAGAAAACAAGCGCACGGAAGAGCTGCTGGCGCCATCTGGCGAGAATGACCGACACTTCAGGTGGTGGCCTCGGTGGCTACGCAGACATCCTAGCATTAGCGGTGTGGCTCTGTCCAACTATAAACCCAATGGTATTAGTTCAGGAAACCTGTTTTTGAAATCAAATTTCATAAGATTTATATCCCATCTACATCTGCATCTGTGGACTCACTTACTTTCAAGCGTAAACCAACCCCAGCGATACAACCATGTTTCGTACACCATGAGACACAACATAAGATTTCACCGTTATCAGCTATTCCAAGCGTAGAAGAAGAGAAAGCAAAGAGTGTCACATTTCACCATCGTGGCCACACGCCATTCACTCGTAGCATCGCACTGCTCTGGTCCGCGGTGTGGGTCTACGTGTTCTCAGGACCGTACGCCTGCTAGTCGCAGAGCAATCGGCGACTGATACGTTAAAAACCGACAGGAGAACGGTCTCCAGTCACAGGTAAGCCCACAGCACAGTCAAAGCCACACACTGCGTACTGCCAGAGAGTAAATCGTTCTTGCGTGCCAATCGACGAGAAGAGTTTTTATTAGTAGTCTCCGTGTTATTCACGGTGATTTATTTCAAATCGATGCTAATAGAAGCGATAGGGCTACGCTAAGAACTAATTACGTCAGAGGCAATATGCTGGTAATTCAGAACAGGAGGCCCTAAATTAAGCATCGCATAATTTTATTTCTTTCAAGGACTAGTGTGATTGAATCAAAGAAAGTATCAATATGGTATTGTTACCGAGTAGTGATAATCCTCTGTAAATTAACTGTCATGATTTAATTGAAATAAAAACCTCCAATCTATGAGAACAGTTTGAAGATTTCTTTTTGCGATGATTAACCAAAATTTAAAGAGACCCAGGCCGAACACCTAAGTTATGATGACCAGAAGCTGATTTTGTCGCGCCGTCACATTTTTGGTTAAAATTTAAAAAATACTTTTCAAAAGATTATTTTCAAAAGTATGAATGATGAATTGTAAGCCACATTATTCTTGCAAAATGTCTACAATTTTGCATTAGGTATCATCAGACATTTACAAAGTCAGCTGTTACCCTTCTTGTGCTAGTTCTTTAAAATTACGACGTATTTCTTAGTGTTGAAGATTTGTTAAAGTAAATTTTGAAAAATCTTGACTACCTAGGTTTACTTATGTAGTTACTCATTTCCCCATTAACAAAACTCTTGATAGTGTTTGTCAATTAAATGATCCCAGCCTGGCAAGGGAAAAATGATGACAAGACTTTAAATTGGTTCATATTTTATATGCACATCAGTCAGAAAACAAAGTTAAACTAGTAATTCTGTAAAGCTACTAAATTTCACTACGATCCCCATTCAAACCTACTGAAACTCAACGAAACATTTCAATGTCGCTCGACGCAAACCGCCCTATCCCCAATCCGCCTCCGCGTGAATCAAACTGCACGTGCGCGCGACACCTGCCGCCCGGTCATGCAGCGTGCGGGCGCCGCGCGGCCGCCAGGATGTCGTGTTGGTGTCGGCGTGGGTCTCAGACCTCCCATTGCCCGGCAACTTTGCCGGCTGCGTTCCGACCCACGGCCTACCTTGCGAGGGCGACGACGACGACGGCGTGTACGTGAACGAGTGCGACTCGCTCGTCTTGCCGCTCGACACCACGGACAGGCGCACCGAAACGGCCGCGCTCAGCGCCGTGTTTGCATACGCGGGGACCACGCAGACCAGGTGAGACTGCAATGGGAGGGTAAGAGCTTTTGCAACGTCAAGAGAGATAACATGATTGGGTGACCTAATCGGTCTCCACTCCATATATTTACTCCACAACAAAACTATTAGATTGGGATGTTTCTTGATATATGATTTTAGCGGAAGCCAGAGCCTTTTCAGTTTAGATCTCTCGTTACTTTAAGTTTCTTTTCCAGATAATGCAAGATACAATTATTAAATTTCTCAAACAAGTTAAGAGGCTAAAAATATCGAGGCAATTAATTAATTTTGTCAAGTTATTTGATAGGTTCAAAAACGTAAGAAAGGCGCAGAATTTCTTCATCAAAGACTTTCTGAACCCCAAATGTCTTTAAAAGTTAGAAAATACAAGGCCTCTAGTAAATTAAAACATTGGGTGATACTTCATTTGAAAACCAAGCACAGCTGAATAAATTATGAACAGATGAACAAATTTCAAAAGCCTAAAGCATCTCCAGTCAGCGAGCGAGGCAACCGTGTCCTTGCCAGTGGATTGTTACCTGTTGCAAGTACTCCTTGTCAGGTGCAACTGAGACCTCCCAGGGGGGGTGCACGTCGGTGTTGCTGAACACCACACACGTGTCCTTCAGGAAGTTCTTGCCGAGGATGAACAGCTCCTGGCCGCCCACACACGGACAGCTGCTCAGCGACTTCTTGCAGATCTCCGGAATGCCGGGAGGCTGGGCTGAAAGGCAGGCGCAGCCAACAAATTAACACTTTGGATGAAGACTTGTGTTAAAGGGCCGATCTAGTGCCTGGCCCCAATGGAGGGCTGGTCCCTTATGTAAGTTCAAATAAACTGTGACCGAGATTAAATTTTCCTTAAAACTTAGTTTTTTTTATTAGATGCCACACACTGTAAATATCTTTAAAAAATATTAATTATTTTATTGAACAATAATTATAGAATTCTTTATAATTTATATGAATCACTCCAGGTATGATGCAAAACGTAAATCATAAGATATTATTGATTTAGGTACTGGCTATTTCTAAATTTGTAGAAAAATGTAATTCTTGTTACATGGATGGGCAACCTAAATTGCTAGAACATTGATGGTACTGGGTAGGTACAACAAACTACATACCATACATTATAAACCAAAAACTATATTGGTTAAATGGCAAATGACCAGCCACATGACTGCTTAAAACTTTCACAAGGGGTGTGAAAAGCTTGAAACATGAACAATTTAAGTCGAATGATTCAAAAGGGGTGAAAGCACTCACTGCAGACGATGTGCTGTGACGTAATCTCCAGCGTCTCTTTGGTGCCGTCTGCGAGCGTGACCACTGTGCGGAAAACCATCCGGCATCGGGTCGACTTCTTCTTGCTCCTCGCTCCCGATTGGTCAGGAAACCGATGCTCGACATCGACGTTGCGCTCCTTAAGGATGCCTACGCAGTCACACCTGGAATGGAACAAAGCGTTCGTAAGGAAAATATTTTACTTTTACATTGATAGTCATTCAATCTAAGAAGGGTCTAAAAACTACTGTAAAGAACCATCAGGTTTAGGGAACTAGGAAGATAAAACAAAGCTAACAACTTAAAAATGACATAATCCACATTGCCAAAAAAGAATACAAAACAAAACTAAGCCCTCAAAGCTAAACTATCTCTTTCCTCAAACTTCCTCCCTGCTGCAGCACAAAAAACCCCAAAAATTGTAATCATAGTGTGAGGTTTCGCTTACGTGACGATCATGTCCTTGGTCGTGTCGAACTCGACCTCGATGACGATGGTGCCGTCGACGGTCTTCTCCGTGCAGGGGGTGGAGTTCTTGCCGCTGACACGACATGCCTGGTAGAACATGTGCGGCACGGCGCGGCCCACGTCGCTGCCGATGAACACCTGCAGTGTCGCCTGGCCCTCGTAGCCCACCAGCTGCACAGACACAGGCGCAACGCAGTCAGTCGGGCGTCTTTAGACCAACCACTTTTCACCCCTACCTCAGCCAGGGAGTGCAATCGCAAAGGTTTTTGCAGTAGATTTAATTTGTTTTCTTTTTGACAGTCATTGCAATGCATGGCAGTCAAATAGAAGATTTTGAAAAACAATGAACTAATTTAGTGCTTTTTTTTACTTAAAAATTGTAATCAACTCCTAGTCTTCCCAGTATTTATGGACAAGACGTTATGCACCGAGCTAAAAATATGGAATTTTTTCTGAGTATGGCTTTGTTTGACAAGAAATGTATGCTTTACAGTGTAGAAATGGTTCTTTGTTCCTCACCTTAACCGCAGGGAAGCTGTTGCCGGTCCGATCCTTGACGGCTCCGCGACTGCCCTCCGTCTGATACCGTGCACGGTGCTGTTGCTCAGGCTGGCTCAGGATCTGCAGATACGGCTTGGCAGCTTGACGGCTGAACGCCAGCTGCTGACTGGCAGCGGCGGTGGGGGTGGGGGCTCCTCCTCTGCGCGGCGTCGTGGCCACAGCAGGTCGACGCGAGACAACACGGGCCACCGACGGGCGGGCAGGCGTCAGTCGGGTCATCAGCGGCAGGATCAGCTGCTGGAGCAAGGGAGTTATTGCTTAGATGCCCTTCGAGAAGCGGCTGGAGAGCGCAAGCTGCAAGGCACATTGTTCTAACTAGGGCTTCGCGAACGCAATTTGTGTTGCGTTGAAGATGAGCGTAGCGGTAAAATCCCAAAGGTAGGACATCGAGAACAGAAGGCCAAAGCGTGAAATATTTTGTCATAAAGGGTCAAGGAAATCTTATTTCAAATATATGTCGACTGAATATTGCTTGAAAATCACAAAATTTTACTAAAATAGATTTTTAAAGATTTTAATTTAAAAAAAAACAAAAAAACAGAGAGCCTTAAAGGCCTTTGTAAACTTTGAAAAATTTTGTGAAAAATTATTGAGAACTTCAGGCTGTACAGCTTGAGCAAATTTTTCGGAAATTGTGAACTTTTTTCAAAATTTTGAATAGTTATTACTTATTACTTATTACTATCACATAGGTTTTGCTGAAAAAAGCACAGGGTCAAACAAACAAAAAAACAAAAAACAAAACAAAAAAAGGAGCACACACAAGATACTTTCTTTGGGGACTAGTGAAATTGAAGATTTCACTTTGCTCGCTACGCTCATCAATGAATTCACTAATCTTATTTTCCAACAGATCAAGAACTGCAAGATCAAGAGAAGATGATTGAACCTAGTACCTAGCATTTTAAAGGCCTTACACAGTTGGTCAATGATGATTGATGATTGATGATTACTGATTGCCAAAGATAGAGCTTACGGTACACTGCCAGCGAATGCCTATGTTTAAATTGACTCTGCAACCTGGAATGAAGGAATGAAAGAAGGACAAAGCATTCCAGCATTCCCCTTGCAAAAAGCTAACAATAAGTCACAACAAACTTGATAGATGCCAGAAATACTGCAATTGTAACCATTTCAGTAGATCTTATGATCATCACAATACTCAAGACTTGATATGAGACATCCCCATTTAACTAGCATTGATGTTTGAGTTTCTTGCATTGACTGTGAGATGATGAACTATATGTGTAAATTACAACTGTGCTACCATTATACATGCTGAAACTGACCTGCAATATGAAAGTAATAAAGAGTGGATTTAAGAAACTAGTATACAATAGAGTTTAAAACAAATTGGCAAGTCAATGCAAGGTCAAACTTAACTCCTAGCCAACTCAATTAGAAAAGGTGAAATTGAATTCAACAAACCTCTGCATGCATCGGATCACGTTTGGCCTGTATTATAGTCTCTTCGAATGTGAAGTTGTCGTTAGCGTCATCAGACTCGAGTTTTATCTCCATCTTCTTGCGTTTAACGGCAGTGCCTTGGTTTGCCCAATGCAGCTCGTGGTCCGAGTATCGCAGTGCAGACCTGACCACTTGTAGCTCCGAGTGATGCTCGAAACCGAGGCCGGAATCGTTGGAGCTGTCGCACGGGTCGACGGCTGGCACTTCGAGCATACCTACAACGAGGATTTTGCAGTCCAACAAAATTCAAGGTTGCTGCCATTTGGATGATCAAAGTGAAACATGATACCCAATTGAACCTTTCACCCAGTGTGAAAGGCAGCTGCACAATTTAATGTATTCTAGTTACTTAAGATAATGATCATTGCTGTTTGCTGGACTGCTTAGACTCATTCTCAATACATTTTGATTTAGCCCTTGTTAATTAAATGGCCGTCAGCCATTTAGCAATTTATTAGCGAAGTACGATAATATTCAACACATTATAATTCTGTGCTACCTAACCGGACAAAAACGGGATCCTAAGGGCCACGAATTTAAAATCTCACTATTTGGTTCTACGTATATTATGTGACTTCACAGGCTGCTTTCAGCTGAGCAGAGCAGCACTTTGTAAAGCCGAGAGCAACTCACCATGACCCGCCATTCGCTTGCCGGGCGCTGGCCGTTTGGTTCCAGCGCGTTGTACCATCTTGCGCTGGCTGCGTGGCGACGGAACTGCGCTGGTAAGTTTCATGACATTGGCTGCAACAGGCAGAGTGCAACGCGCGCATAAAAAACAATGCTTCAAGATGTGAGCGAGTTATAGAACCTCTGGGCTGATTTGTTGGCTTACATCAAGTGTCTTCTAATTCCAGCAATTGACTTTAGCTTTTTGACACTGTTGGTATGAGTTCAAATTCATTAAAATATATCATATGTCAAAAGAAATTGGGAAGATGCAGCACAGTGGTCCAAGGGTCACAAGATACAACAGTAATTGTAAGATGTTGGAGCTTTCCAATTAATATTCTTTTCAAATTAATGATGTTTTCTGGCTAATGATAACAGAGGCACACAAAGGTGTTACCTACTTACAAAGTAGAAGACTAAAAAAATTGTCTTTCATTGGTTGGGTAATCTTTCTAGTCCAACTCATTTGCATGCATGTGTAAATAACAGATCACATGAAAATAATTGATGCAATTAAAAATGTAATGCCAACAACAGGAATAATATTAAGATTATAACAATTATTCAAGTGGCAAGCAGACATCTGGTTATGACTGAAAGGTAAGTTCAATATGCTTAGGCCATACTAAAATTCCTATAACACTTGAAATTCCTTGTACTTTGGAATTAAACATTGTTTGTAACTTGTAGGTGATCTTTATAGCTATTTGTGCTAGGTACCATTGTTCAGGGTAGGATGGATTTGCTTTTTTCACTCATGTAAATAAATCTTCAACGAAACAATGAAACGTACTGCATAACTTTGAAGCCATGTATACCAAAAATCTGTGTCCCATAGAACTCAGGTCATTCAAGTGCCTTTAGTTACGAGCTAACGCTATCAATCAGTCGGCGGATTACTTCAGAAATGTTACACATCAAGATCCAGCATTGAAATAACGAAATTTCCAGTTTTCAAAGAAAACAATGTCGAGCATAATAACTAGCGCCCACCCATTACCAAACTATCAAAACAGCCTTACTTAGCGAAAACACGCACTGTAGTATGTGGTATACGTTGTAACACTTGGTGCAAACTGCAACTGCGAGTGGCTAACACCGACCAGAAAACCGGTACTGCCACGACCAGCCGCTACCGAGTACTGACTGACTGCCTGACTAGACAGCATCGGCACGATGTCAAGATGAAGCTACTGGTAGTTCTGTTATCGTGAAAAACGAGTGCTACCAAGCTAGGCTAGATTCCCAGGCTAGGAGGCGACAGTAAGGATGATAACAATGCGCAGCGTAAACTGCTTACCCGATTTGCGACCGGCATTATGTCACTAATTAAATAATCTACAGATTAGCTCGAGCCGCGGCGGAATGCATCATGTGAACGCTGGCACAAAGCGCAAGTAATTAAATGGTCACGTAGCACGCGGATGAAATGTGCCGCAAGAGTCTTATGGAAGTGGTGTCTTTACGGACAGTTTTATAAGGATTTTGAGGCGAAATTTCTGAGCGCTCTGCGAATTTTGTTAGCGGCTCAGAAAGAACCATTGATTCTCTTTTGCGTCACAATTCAACTCGATGGCTGAACCATTGGTACAAAATTGGAAAGAAACTGGTTATTGCATTTTGGCTACAACGTCTGCAGTTTTGCGGCCAACGAAATAAGCCGCCGGAACAGGATTTGAGTGAACAACTCGCTCTCAACGATGGCATTAGCAGGGTGCTGGTCGCTGGAGGTGATATCTGTTATTTGTTTTGTTATCAGAGAAATTATTAGAGAGATCACGACGACCTCGGCATGTACCACACTGTCTGTGCGTGAGAGTGCGTTCCACGTGCGTTCGAGTGCGTATGTGCGTTACCTCCCGGGGGTTAATACATGGTAGTGGCGATTTATTATATGCATCTCGCCAATGACAACATCTCGGTGAAACGGATGATCGGTAAACACCCTGCTAATGATGTTATTAGCGTCGCCGTAGCGTGCAACGTAGAGACAGTTAATGACGTGTTCGTAATCAGTCGGCGACGATGAACGTTAAATGACTTGATATCGAGAGGTTATTGATTGAAGAGAAAGAGGGACTGGAATATTAATTGTGAATGATAGAGAAGGAGATAGAATTTGCTGAGATAAAGGTAACACAAATTGTGCGTGAATATCTTGAATTAAACAATTGCCTATTGTTAACCACAAATCGTTATAATCCCTTGTATTAGCTGTTATTAGAGATAGCGACTTGTTGCTAAGTGTTAATACGAATTACGACCTGTATCTGGCTGTTAAAAATTGAATTAAAATGTCGAAGCACAGAGGGAACGGCTATGTGCCAAGGAAGAATACGTTCGCCGCTTGAAATAATATGCCCTTATTTTGTTCGTTAGCCGTGGCTATGTGTGAAAATACACGCATTTGAACTCACTTTAGGTTACAAAAGATAACCTGTTCCACATCAAATTCAGTCCTGAACTAGGACGCTGAATGATATGCACTGCAACATCCCTAGTTCTAAAGGTTTTTGTTGTCCAAAAATATTTTTTAGTAAATGCAGAAATGAGCGCCTGGATGGTTTTGTAATTCGTCGGCGTGAAGGCTGTTTACACGCGATTAGAAGGCTGTTTATGAGAGACTCAACTTTGACAACTGCTCGCGACGGCGACAGCACGGTGACAGCGAGGCGATACCTCGAAATGGGAATGGACTGGACGGGATGGGATATGGATTGGGTCAGTCGAAGCCATGCCAAGCGGTGCCTGTCAGTGCAGGACTGTTCTGCTATCTACACGCCAGATCAATTGATTTCACGTTGTGAATAAAATATTGTCTATGTCGCCTTCCTCAACGATTTGAATATTACAATAAAACACGTGACATTGTTCGCTATTTCTGCCATTTCAATCGATATTGAGCGATCAGTTTCTCGCATGGAAGAACGGGAAAGGTAGTTTTTACATTGAGTTCTCGCAAAATAAATTGATTAGGCTGGTTTATTTATTGAATAATTATAAACGGCGTTGCATTTGGTACCCGACACACCCATTTCCACTCAATAGAGGTAATAAAAATTAATCGCCATGAACAATGACGAATGCATTTCTCTAACTAAAGGTATTATCACAGGGTATTATGTTGTTGAGGAAAAGATAGGGCAGAAAACACAATTCGAATCAAGGTGATTTAGTGTAGGTAGTTAATAATCAACCAAGCGTGTCATTGAGTACTGAGTACTGCACAGTGATTAGTGGTGATTTAGTACAAACATTTCCCCAGAAGATGCAAGAAAGTGAACTACTACTTCCGATCCAGTGTGCATTCCATGAAGTGCAGTCACAACCCGTGCGCTTGTGTGCAGAGGGGAAATCCGATGACCATGCTAATTCAAACAAAGTAGCAACACGTTGGCCGTCATAGGACTAAAGACGCGACCGCGATGAGACTGATGAGACTGACGAGACTGACGAGACAACGCACAGCCACCGAGCTGGTCAACGTGCAGGCTGTGAACGATTAGACTTTCTGGGCCGGTCCGTGGCCCGGCGCTCTTGTTTCAGATGCCCACCGGCAACCTTACACTTTTTGTTTCGTTTCAAATATGAACATTAGCGATGCATTACTCTTTGGAACATTAATTGATCTGAAATTTTCACAACCTTCTAATCTCATCTTGACAAAAGTTGTGCTCAAATGGAAGATTTTTTACTTTTTATAAATAAGAGACTTTTGATTTAGCATTCAATTCCCAGTTTGAAATAGTTTTTTTCAAAACTAGTGCTAAAGATAGGATATAGAAGCCATGAGTCTTAGAAATTTAATAACTCTTATCAATTCAAATGTTTTAAATCGCGCCCGATAATTTGGCGTGAAGCGCTGCGAGTGAGTGGTTGCGGGCGGAAAACGAACCCCATTGATGACGTCATGTAGGGCTCTCTCCGGCTGACACAAAAACTTTGGCGGCTCACATATAGTAACTCACTAACATGCACTTTGCTTGTTTCTGCAATGGCCCATGGCTAATAAAAAGTAGTAAGCTTGCATCTGAGCAAAACTTGTTTCAAGACTTCAACGCTCCACAGAACCAACTCCGTATTCAGCCTCAGATTTTCCTGCAACGCACCAAAAGTTATTACTATATCACATTTTTCCTGGGGGCCTGCGTCTCTAAAGTCTAGACCCCCCCCCCCCCCCCCCCTTTCGTCGAGAGCCCAAATTACACGTGTGTCATTTTTCCACAAAGCCTTGTCTTTCTAACAATTCGCGCTTTTTTGTCAAATTACGGTTTGCGACCATCTGATACTGTGCACTTCTTATCAATGGCTCAGTCATGTGCAAGAAAAGTGAGCAGGTACCACTGCCCCAAGTTGCACCATCAACAAAATTTGTGACGAACACGCGCTTTCCAGATCGAAGTCATAGCAATTCCTGATGACCAGAGTTATGGTCAAGGGCACCTATATAATATAAGTATCTTTGGTCCACGGTACACGCTGGTAAGCAGTTTTCAATTCCCTTCGTGATTTCAGCAATAAATATACCTACCCATTCCAGACTACTATTGTGCAAACATGAGGTAATATGGGGTGCATTGCATAAATATAAGCGCTTGCTATAAGGAACCCAGACTCCAGAGAGATGTGAACGTATTCGTTCTTCGTAGGCCTTGCGATGATATGATGTAGAATAAATAGTTTTTTATTTTCAACTAGAGGACATGTTTAGATTGGTACAAAAAGCAAATAAGAGTGCAAGAGGCGCACTGCCCCACACAATAGGACAAGACTGAAAGAAATTACTATTGTTTTATCGAGATCGGACCCGTGATGCCTTCGGCTACAGCCGGTTCGATTGGCTTGCTTCCCGCGAACTTTGCCAGAATCGAATACGAGACAATGGCTTTGAGGGTAGGTCGTGTGGGAGTTACGATTGGCTTTGTATGTGGGCGGGTCCCATGACAGGACCCACCCTTTCGAGAAAAACTTAAAAGAGCATGTGTCGGTTGTACACAACCCTCCACTGTTCAGGTAACCAGAACCCATCGCCATTAATGTCGTGATCGGTAGTGAGTGGTAGCCGATGAAATGTTAAAATTTGTTAAATATTTCGTAACTGTTACTAGGAAAAAATTGTCAAAGAGTTAAAATAAACATTTAGCATCTTATTCTAAAGAAAATAAGCGGAAATATCCAGCACAATAGGTCAGTATTACGGTTTCATTGGATTTTCTAGCAGGGAGCGAAACTAGCGACACCTATCGGCATTATTCGTAACCAAAATGTCTCATCGATCCGTTGGAAAAAATAATCTGATGTAATTTCCGAAGAAGCAGCACACAATTGCCAAATTTGTCTCTTGTCTCAAATTTGTCTCGACCGCAGACTACACCACAGCACCATAAAGCATAAAAATCGTGTGAATACATCTCAACATCAGCGTTATCAGTTTCTCATCTTTTAAGATTCGGAGATCGGTTGCGGACTGTGGTATTATTCTTTTACACTTTCACACTTATTTTCCACATTTGACCACTACCAGGGCAATATTCAACCGCAACGCAAAATAAAATATCACGATCAACTTCCTGCAGGATATGCCATCAGAAACGATGGAAACGAAATTTAAGTTTTCCTGTGATAAAGACTACTTTGTTTTCATATAAAGAAAGGTACAAAAATAACATTTTATCTTATTTATCTGCAATTTCCTTTGCGGTTGAAATCCCTAGAGTCCGACGCCTAATTTTTCCCACAGAATCTCAGAAAATGTGTGTATTTCGGTTTGTGGTCAACCACCATTCCTTATTCCCGCGCCTCTAGCGGAAACCTCTCCACCAATCAGACAGTACGCTGGCTTATCACTTATCAGATATCATTTAATTTCTATCTATGCACCTTATCACTTCGGTATCCTTGGCAACGAAAATAAACTTTGCTTACACAAATGCTTTCCTGTAGAACATGATGAAATACGAGAACTATGGGACACCTTCATCCATTGGTTACCTACCAGATTTTAAGATGCAGCCTCGTGGACCAATTCAAATGGTCGCCTCTGGCATGCCCCCCCCCCCCCCCCCCCGCCCCCCGCCTCCTCATAATACAGAACCATAACCAACAGATAGAACAGAAATGTCGATGAACTTTAGACCAGAAACACATGTCCATGCTGCATCGATGAATTGACAAACAAGGAAGGGGGTCACAGATGGTAATGCGATTACAGCCAGTATCGATTTGGGCGATGTGTCACACAAAACATGTGCTAGTGCTTGCACGCTTATTGATCGATTGCGTCTCTTTCATATAGTCCAATCTAATTTGGAGATTCGTAGATAAACAAAACCAACTTCCTAACTGCAATGCCAAGGATATGTTTCATGTGGGAGTAGATTAATATATTAGAGTCCACAAAGTCAAGTTCTTGGAAATTAAGTTTTTTTAAGTCGAAGGTCATGTAAACCGGTTTGACCTTCAGGATAATACTAACCACGAAGCCTGCCTTGTATAATACGGCGAAGTGTCATGCACTTTTTTCATACCTGTTGCTGCATGCAGGGTTCAGTCCTGTGAATCATCTCTTCACCCGAACGGTCGCACCCTTTAGTTCGCCCAATTGATAACAGTACTACTATCAATGGTATTATATAAAGACATAACATGTATTTAATTATCCCCACAAAATAGTGCACCACAAAAAAGGGTTAATTATATCAGAGATAATTATGAAATGTAACACAGGTAATCATTCTATGGACGAAAAAGATCACACAGCATCCAGGGAGAATCAACTTAGATTGTGTACGACTGCGCAGCAGAAGGACAAAAACATAGGTAAGACTACTGTCATCCCTTCTACGATGAATCCAGAAAATAGAAACATTTCGTTGCAAGACTAAATAATTAAATACAGGTTCGAAATGACGGATCTCTGCATTGATGTCACACTAAAATGAAGACTGACCCCCCACCCCCGAATATAAATTTAGTTTAAATGAACTGGACATTACAATTTATGTAATATAAACGTCACTAAAGTGCAAAGGTAGCTGATCTTATTGATGACGTTCTGAGCTTACTTATACCATAGAGTAATGAAACTTTCGAAAGTAATTCGACAGCCCACGTTAATCGAACGAAAGAAAGCGGTGGTGAGCATGGTAGTTATCTTTAAGATTTCACTAAATGAGTAAGTATGCTGCTACAATGAAATTTGATCTACCGTGTGAACTTGGGGACCGAGGCGCCATATTGCATCCTGAAATTTACAAGGCTACTCACCGGTGCTGCGATGCTGTTTATTTCCAGTCGTCCTGCTCTTCTTCTCCGTTTCTGACGTTTGACAACCTTTCAGCAACATTTTCAAACTATTAATAACTGCAGATAATCACAAAGAGGCCGAAACAAAGTATTATTAAGTATCAAATGAATTAATTGTAGAGCGCAATACTGTCACCAGAAACTGAACCATCGGCCATATTCCTAGTCACTTCCCCTTCCTTATTCACAGATCCACTTCTCCTACTTCTCCCCTCCCGACAACACAACTACAACCGCTCGTTTCAAAAAAGGGGTTTGGAACAGGAATGGGACAAGACAAACTAGGCAGCAGTTGTTATTAAACATGTTTATTTTGAAGTTAAACTAAGAACGCTACACATATCTCGGTCTGGCTGTAAAATTACACTTCTATTAGTAATGTTAAAGCACAATAATCGACAAAAAAAGTAAATTACAATCTGAACCAATCATTTTTAGAAGGCAAAGGTACAAAACATTTGCAAAAATAGTACCCTCTCTGAATATTTCATACAAACACCTGTGGCAGATCTTCTCTGATCACAGTGTAAGAATGAAGCATTCGATGCTACCGAATTATTTCAAGGCAACTCTAAAATGGCATCGTGGTTGAAATGTTAGTGTTAAAAAGAGTAGTGCAAGAAGAGCGTTTGTACCTCGGCTAGCTAAACTATGCGATAATGGCACTTACAACTGTGCTCGGGCACTGTGCACTGTGCGAACACCATACAAAATCATTCCGTAAATACTTCGTATGCCAACTACCTAACTTGAGCGAGAATAAGGAGTGTGGTGATTAGATTTGGTTTTTTAACGTAGTTGAAACCCATCACAGTTAAGCTAGCTTGAACAACCTCAGCGCAAAGCACATTTTGCCTTCCGTACAAAACAGCCGTCCGTTTAAACCTTATACACATTAGCAAATGGCCCCGAATAAATAGCAAGGCGGTGACATTTTCAAACAACAGCTTTAACAATAAAAGCATCAATTATCAATAGTATGATTACTGATTAGTAATTATTTAAATGTAATAGTCTTATGAAGCCCCTTAATTTTGTTTTTGATATAACATTCCTGTCAGCACAAGGTAAAACACGAAGCCAATTGTATTGATAAATGAGAAGTTTCTTCCCAGTCACTAGTGACTACTGCTTTTAACTTCTTACTTGAGAGGACCTATTATTGTCAACAACATTACCTACAAGCAAAGCAGGTAATCACAGCAATCAAGGAATGGACTTCACTTAGAATTGACTTCCACGATCGCAAAGGTATATCTATCCAAGGCAAGGTTGATTATAATACTGTTCCGAAAACATTGATTTACACAACGATAAAATATGTAGTAGAATGATGTAGAGCGCAGGGCGTGATTTACCGACGTAACGAAAGCGTTTACACTTTACGTGCTCGAGACGGGGAGATTACCCGGAAGAAGCGGTCTGTTGGTCAGCTTGCTCTTCGCCCTCGGTGGCAGCAAGACGTTCTTTGTTTTGGCGCACGAGCTCAGCACGACGCTCCTGCAAGCCGAAAGGCGAAAACTTAGCGTGAACGGGTCATACTTGCAGGCTCATACCAGGACAAATTATGATAAGGGAATGGGATAAAAAAAATTTACTGGATATATGATATATCACACCAGAGAAATTAGAGTAGGTAATGCAGACTTATAGTTTCTATGTTTATCCGCACACAGAAATATTCACATTCCACTCACTTCCATTCATCTTTTTAAGGATCAGTGTTATGAATCTGTAGAAGTTTAGAAATCAAGTGCTACTATTCTGCCAATGTGTTCCAGTATTCTGTTCCCTGAGAGAATATACTTTCTACTGCAGTGCTGCATCACTTTAGCATGCCTTGATGTCAAAGGAAGGGCTGCTTTTTTTAAGACGGTTGGACAAAAGGCATGCTTAAGCGTGACAGCGCTGCCAAGAGAGTGTACGGCATGATGTTTGACAGGGTTGTCTTAAGGACAGCAAATGCAATTAGTAAAAATATGTAATTTTTTGACAGATAAAATTTCTGGATTCCCATACTGCAGACCAGTAATTTTGCAATCTCAAGCATAGGTGTTTAATTTTTACTGCCTGCGTTCGGGCCATGGGCTGAGCCCGTTCGAGCCTGAAACGCTCCACGAGGCCGAAAGACAGATTTGTAACGCACACCGTGCTTTCGGAAGGATAAAGCATAGATACGAGTTATGATGGCTATTACCATGCTACAGCATTAATCGTGAACACATTTATTACCGAGAAAGCACCGATATTCTAATGCACTGGGACAGAAGAGAATGTTGCTAATAAACTCAGTATGAGACAGTACACGTCAATTTTGCTATACAAAAGTATCTTTAAACAATCTGAAAACACAATTTAGTACAGAATCCTTACAATTTTTACCTTGAGATTCACCACCACCTTTGCCCGATGATTTCAATATACTCAACATGCAAATGATTGCTCACAAAACACACCAGTCACATCAGATTATTTCGAAATTCATTCATCTGCTCTCTACATGAGAAACCTCACAACCAGTTCCCATTATGGTTAAAGCATGCAATTAGCAACAGTCAAAAATCTACAAACAACATACGTGCTCATGGATCTTCTCCAGTTTTTTCTGGATTGCCTTTTCCCGGTTCTGATAGGCAATCACCAGCTTCTGCTGTAATTCTTTGTTTGCCTTCTCCTCATTCTGTTTCGCCAGCAACTCGTTGGCTTGCTGTACCAACGCCAGCTTGTTCAGGTTCTACGCAAAACAATGCAGGCAAGCATGCAAAAACAATAACTACAAAACAATAGCAAAAACTACAGGTCTACGCAAAACAATACAGCCGACATTGATAAAAAGATGACCCAGTTTTACAATCCAATTTGGTGGAGATGGAAAACAAATTAAGTACTACTAGGAGTCAACTAATACCCCACCACACTGAAAACTTTATCTAATAGTAATTGTAGATAGTAGATACACCTCTGGACTTTGAAATCCAGCCAGGCGAATTTTAGGCAGGCCAGGTTCCGACCACGTGGGTGAACACATGGAAGAACTGGATGTCATGCTTAGAGGGTCAAAATTTTATTTTGACAAACCAGTTTTCTTATCAGCAGCTGCCTTGCTCCGTGAAATAAGAATTGACAAAGCTGATATATAGGTCCACTGTCGAGTTATACATTAGTTTCTCACAAATCCAATGGCCTAAAATACGTATTTTTAAGCTAGAAGAAAATTCAAAAAGTGTCCTGCGTCTTCTCTGTATGAAAAACACGTTCATTCAGGATATAGAGGATATTCAGGATTTGAGAAGTTTTTTATTTTCTCTTTTAACTTTAAAATTTTGTGTTTTATGATAGTGGGTGTTTGTGGAAAGAGAACATATTTGTGAGTTTTGCATGGCAGCTACTGATAATAAAACTGGTTGTCCAACAAGATTATATCCCAAAAGCAAATGTCATCTCATGCATCCATGTGCTCATCTGCACGTGGTTGGAACCGCCTATGCTTCTTCCAGACAAACCTTTCTGAAGACATAGCCAGAATGCTACTGGCTAGATTTAAAAGTCCAGATTTGGTATCAAGATAGAAAAGAAAGAATGCTGTGCATACTTTCGTTGCAAATTGTCTTTAAAAAATTGAACTACGGAGGATCGATAAAACAAACAACTAGAATAAAACACAAATGGTCATGCTTAGAAAGTACTACAGTAAAATTCAATGAGGACTGGGAAAGATGAGTGCAACTTGCCAGCAGCAACGCTCAAAATTTGCAATAAATGTTTCTATTGCAACGTCTCCGAACATCCAAGTAGCTAGGCAAGTTGCACACTTCCCCCTTTGTCATTTCCCATCAAAAAGTACATCCATGTCCATTTTGATGGCTTGCAAACTGTCACACAAACCACTATCAGCACCCGGGCAACCGAAGGTGCCCGAATTACTCACGTGTTCCCGCAGCTTCTCACGCTGCTCCTCCTCCATCTGCTCTCGGCGGGATTGTGCGGAGATGAGCTTTTTCTCAATCTGCGTCTCGAGCACGGTGACACGCTCCTTCATGCCTTCACGGACTCGGCTGACCTGCAGCTCCTATCGCCGCAACCGGCCGCACATGCACAACGGTGAGCAAAGACACGACACGGAGCAAGCAATTCACAACAAGACTATGACTAGTTGAATGTGAATCCTAAAATGCCATTTACACAACACTGAACAACTAAAAAAACAATGTGGAACATTTAAAAAATTGACAATCTATAAAACATTTTTGACTGTCGAGGCATGCCTTGGACCGTTTTCAATTTGGTGGTTCGAGTCATGGAACAAGTGAAAAACTTGGAACCAAAATCTGATTTCTTAAAGTACACAAATTGACCAACACAAAAGCTTTATTCAGAATTAATATTAGTAGGTACCAACTTTTAGAACAAAATATTAATGAAACTTTGTACGACAGTGAAGACACAAATTCTGGATTTTTGAGTTGGTTTCTACCAATTACTATAAATTTTTATTGTAGATGATATGAAGTGGTACTTTCAAATTTAGACTCTTATCAATTTCAAAATGGGACATCTTTATTCCAAAATGCTTTCAACAAGAAAAAGACAAACATACTATGAAAATGAACTTGTTTGTCAATGAATTTACGGATAAAAACGCCACACGACAGTGCAGGGTCAAGAAGACAAACAATAAAAGCCGTTCTAGAATGAAGTAATTAGGTACTCACGAACAGACGACTCCATAGAAACTCCCGACTTTGTTGGCCAGACTAAAACTTGCAGTTAACTTAAGGTTCTCCACAAATCAACTCACGTGATCCTTGAGACGGTTAATCATCTTCTTCATGTTCTCGTCTCGCTTAGCTGCCGAAGTCTTCATCTTTTCTTCAACGGCTTGTCGCACCTCTTCAGTCTGCGAGTCTAGGTACGCTCGGGTCTTCTCAACGCCCTCAAACTGTTAACAAACAACGGTCAACGAAACAACGGTCAACGAAGTTCCACCGGAACACAACTACATAAAGGATTCGGCACATACGTGGTCCTTCAGCTTGGCTTGCAGATTGTTGATGTAAGCCTCTCGCTTCTCGATGTGCGTCTCCATCTTCTGCTCGAGAGCCTCACGAGTCTGCGAGATGAAGGCATTTGCCTGCTCGTCCTTCTTCTTTGATGCCTCTTCGATCTTCGACATCTTGGCTTGCAGAGAGGCCAGGCGGTTGGCCTCCAGAGACTGTCACACAGTGTTGCAATTAGAATAGCCTGGTAAAGCAATTAGATCTCAGTGTAGATCTCTGGCTCTATTTTCAAACGTTTAGCTGGTTGATTACCTATGCAACTAGTTTTTGTTTGGTTTATGGCTCCTATTGATGCTCTAAATTCAGATTTTCTTTGGCCACAACCTGACAATGGCATCATGCACTTTGCAAGATCACCGGACAATAACACAAGCACAGAAAATAAAACAAAAAATCCTTCCAAAACAATAATCAGGTCATTGACATTAATAATGGCGATGCCATGAAATTTATCCTTGATACGGTACTTGACCTGGAGGATTTTTGGCTCCAATTCCATGCTCTTCTGCTCTAGGTAAAGCTTTCAGCAACAGGATCTTCTGCCACAAGTACTTCTGATACACGGACAGATACTGAGCAGTGCAGTAGGTACATGAGCCGACTAAGAAAATGTTGGCCATTGCCGACACTACGTACCAGACGGCGATCCTCGGCAGCCTTGAGCTTCTCCTCGATTGTTTCAACGGAGACCTTGTTGGAGCCAGGCGGCGAGACCGGGCGCTTGGTCTTGGGCGGCGTCTCCGTGACCGGGTCAGCCAGGATCACCTGGTACGCCAGGCCACCCTTGGACTTCTCCTGGCACCGGATCTCAGTGGCTGCAACAAGACCGGCAATCAAACGTCTGACTGCTGACTGGCAGACAAGGAACACGAGATAGATGTGATGGCATGGCACATCGGAGATGATAGAAAAAGAAATGTTAATTTGCTCATCACAATATAAAACATCAAGGCAAAATTAGCCTGTACCTAATGCACTGCCAGTTACAGCATTGAGTTTTAGCTGTCAATCAAGGTTTCCTAGGTAAAAATAAGATATATATATATATATATATATATATATATATATATATATATATATATATATATATATATATATATATATATATATATATATATATATATATATATATATATATATATATATATATATATATATATATATATATATATATATATATATATATATATATATATATATATATATATATATATATATATATATATATATATATATATATATATATATATATATATATATATATATATATATATATATATATATATATATATATATATATATATATATATATATATATATATATATATATATATATATATATATATATATATATATATATATATATATATATATATATATATATATATATATATATATATATATATATATATATATATATATATATATATATATATATATATATATATATATATATATATATATATATATATATATATATATATATATATATATATATATATATATATATATATATATATATATATATATATATATATATATATATATATATATATATATATATATATATATATATATATATATATATATATATATATATATATATATATATATATATATATATATATATATATATATATATATATATATATATATATATATATATATATATATATATATATATATATATATATAACATTTTTAATGTATTGAACCCTGGCTGTTGTTTATATTAGCAACTGCCAATATATTGGCAACTGCGGCATAAGTTGGCAACATTGAAGGATGAGGTAATGATAGGGAACCAACTGCCCAAGAAATTAGGATGGTGGTGCTAGCGTCAGATAGCCTGGCACCTCAAAGAGTAGCCAGTGGACCATCAGACTCCATCGAAAAATGGTTCAAGTAAGGTGAGCCAAGAGAAGATGTGCCCCGAACTTAATACCTTTGATATCCCATCTACCCCCAATCGAAATATACCCTACATATCCTCACTTTAATAAATGAAACTTCCAAGATCCATGTGATTCTACAATGTGGATGATACCATGCTTTGCAGCAACAATCAATTGTCATCAAGGCTGAAGGCAGACATGGAGGTAGACCTGCTGCTACCCCATGACTCATCACCCGGCAGTGGAAGGGGTGTGTTCACCGTTTGGGTGTGTGTGAGGGGCGGGGAGGGGGGGGGGGGGGGTTGCAGCAGACGGTCGCCGCCGCGATATCGATCTGTAGAGGCGCCGGCTCGTCTGGACCACGGCCGTGACGTAATCTTAGGCGCCACCACAACTCTCAGTTTCACCCAACAAGACGACGCCGCGAACCACCCCCACCCCCGGCTCGAACCACCCACGCCCTAGCAATCGCAGCACAATATGCAGCATGGAAGATGCAGGGTGTCAAGTTTTTTGTTGGACAATATTTACAATCTCTGATTGGACTCCGGAGTCTGACAACGTATCTAACGCCGAGGTCCGAGGTGTATCAAATTTACATGGGTTTTTCGTTGGGTAAATAAACCTAAAAAATACACATTTTCGAATGTTTTTGAGAAACCGCTCTCAAAAATCATTATAATGACTAATGAGTCACAGTAAGCAATAATTTTCTACGTGATTTTTCCGCAGCGAAACAATCGCAGTTCGATGCATTTCTATTCTCGCGTCGGTCCCGGAATCCCCGGCCACCCCGTAATGCACATTTGCTTGCATGCACGCCAAGACGAACCCCTTCAAGCTGCACGGTTCAGCCCGCCAATATGACACATGCATTCGAAACACCGTGCTAAAGGCGAAATCACTATAAGGTAG
The DNA here is from genome assembly GCA_921293005.1 of Nemoura dubitans. Lineage (NCBI taxonomy): Eukaryota > Metazoa > Arthropoda > Insecta > Plecoptera > Nemouridae > Nemoura > Nemoura dubitans. Next base: position 19,705,233 of record OV121074.1, read on the forward strand.
GTACGACTTTTACTGATCCGTGAAAAAACAGAATTTCCCGTCGTTTACGACCCGACCAATAGGATTACCCCGTAGCGATTGGCAGTATAATATCGAAACACGAGATTGCCCTCTGACACGACAAACAGCAATCCTAGTCGCACACCATGTATGTAGCAAGGGATATTTTCTGCTACCAAGTCATAACTCAGCCATACTCATAAGCCTGGCGAAAGGAACGTCACGTGCATGTGAGCAAACTTTTCTTACTATATTTGGGCCCTTACAGGCTTACAACAACCCTCAGACAGTATTTATAAACTTTTAAGGAGATATGTGGGCAGGAAAACTCATCCCCCCCTGCCCCTCACCATCCCCACCCGTTCAGGGCAGCCGGTGGTGGATAAGTTGGACAACGCGGTGAATGTCACGTTTACCTGGCTGTATGGGATCTGGCTGGGTAGCTTCAAAACTCCTATAAGTAATTATGGAGCTAATTGTTCAATTAGCTTGGTTCGCTGCAGCCGAGTAAGTTAACTGCTGTCATTAACACGCAATATTAGCACCGTGTGTAGGTAACTAAGATGTTTTATACAAGTGGGGGATTGATTATAGGGAAACAAAACAGTGGCCATCGCATAATAACAGTGGCCATGAGAAAAGCAAGGGCATTCAACGAGGGGTGGGCGCAGAATTACCAAACCGTATTCTAGAAAACTTGGGAAATCTATTAAATTGTGGTGGAACCTAGAACAGGACACGGCACGCGGCGAATAATGCGAAGCACCGCTGTTTAAAATTCAAAGGACAGCGAACTTCTGTTCGCGTTTAAATTGAAAGACGAGAAAGACACGGGAGATGAAAACGTAAAAAAAGCAAGAGGACGAAAACAGAAAGTATAGAATACTAAGTGGCAGCCGAAAATGGAGATGCGACCAGTACCAGTAGCAGAGAAAACGTCCGCATCCCGTGGATCATTATAAGGCAGGTTTGTACTTGTCAGTGAAACGCTGATGCTCACCAATTAAATCGATTAAATCGACCGACCGGACGACGGTCCTCACTCCTCGTCCACATACATTCACAAGATATAACCATGCAGCGGCTAGGTACTGGGAAATACCAATCAATTGCACCAACCTTGCACCACAAATTGGTAGCTAGGGTTGCTTGCGCGCGTGTGAGCAAGAGTAAGTAGACCAAGGGCTCTGGTGACGCCACGAAAGCGACGCCTAGAGTGGCTGAATCATGGGTCTGACCGACGCCGACCCGACCCGACGCCACCGCGGCCGGCGCCGCGGCGCTCGGACGGCCCAGACACTAGACAGTCGTCCTACCAGTGTACTTTCCGATGACTTAGCACCTCGCTTAAGTATGGGAGTCTCATACAAACTTACTGATATTTTGCATTGAAATTAAAAGTTACGCATATCCCTAGACGTAATATACAATGAATAGGAATATTAATTTACCTTAAGTTACCTAATTAATAATTATGCATTATTAGCGCGAAGAGAGCGAAATGTTTTAAAATATACCGAACTTCTGTTATTCAAATATTATATTCGCATTCCATAAGTCTCAAACACAAAGGTCAAGATCCTGGAATAAGATCGTCCGTTAATCATAATTGATACACCATATACCACTTGACAACAAATTGAAATTGATCAACATTGAATTGCTAACGCGACAGTCTCAGAATATCGGTTCACGTACGACCAAGAGGTCTAGTAGTGGCTTGCGAAGGAGCGAGCAAGTGTTATTTCCACGCCATTTCGGCAATTGATTGATTGCCCACCGGCGGCAGTGGCGACGGCGAGTGTGCAAGTACGCAGTCCAGCCGTAATGTTCGTGCCGCTCACAAGGCTGTTGGGGGTGCATACATCAATAGTATACATCGTTTTACCTTGGCCACGCCGAGACTTAGCTATCGATCAGTAGAAACGCCGGCTCCATTTACCGGCACGAGTGCCGATTCCGCAAAACATTTGCCCGAATATCGAATGACTGCTAAATAAATGCATGGTAGCCCACTCCTTCCGTTCAAGCTCAACGTAGTGTGGGTTGAGAATTGCAGGAATTTACAGTAGGGCGGTATGATTATGAAGGAGATTTCAACGATGGGTTGAGACGAGAATCATGCTCCAACCAGCTAGGTTTCCACCCCAAAATTAATAGATAGATTCACTATCGTTATGATCACACTCCTTGGAACACAGTTTAGTTTGTAACGAACCTATGAACAGTTATTTCGAAATGAACAAGAGTGCCGCAAATTCTGAAACTTACTGATAAATTTCACCTTCTTGGGTTGCTTAGAATGCAGTTGCTTGGTCTTTGTTTTCTTGCCGTGCTGCGCGGCGCGGCGCATAGCTGAAAGTCGGGTTCACATTTTACACCGCCGGGCAAAACCGGGCCCCTCGGCCCTCTCCCCATTCCACTCCCCCCGCCAGCAAGCCGTGCCAAAAACTTGTCTGTCTGGACAAAGCGCACCTAGGCGCTTAAACCACGTGCTTTTAGGCGACATTCATGACACTGAGAAGAGAGTCGACAATATCATTTTACCGGCAAGCGAGTTTCCTAAACTTCGAGCTCACTCGACAACTATTCTAACCTCCCCCCCCCCCCCTACCCTTCCCACAAGAAAAAATCACAAACAATTTAATTTGCTAATTGTCGACTCTACTATTGAACTTTAATAAGCATTTAAACTACAAGCTCGGCCAGGAATCGAACCCGGCCCTCAGTATTGCCGGCGGCGGCGTCGCCCCGCAAAGGGCGTCTTACCAACTGCGTGCGGATACGGCGCCCGGCACGTATGGCAGAAGCACTGCAGCACAGACTCTTTCACTAGGTTGATCAACATGCTGGCTGCACAGAGGGCACGACGCTACTAGGGTGCTACGACGGCGAACACAGGCCACACACTGTCTCGCCTTTAGCGTCGCGACGCCGCCCCTCGACGCGACGACGCTCAATACGGTCTCGGTGCACCCTCCGGCGCCGACGCCTTGAGCGCGGGGGTTCGCGGTCTCTGCACCGCGCTCACGCTACTTGTGGATGATATCTTGGGGCGATCACATCAGACACTGCCATCTGTAGTGCGAATTCGTGGCTTTAGGGTTGCCTTTTCGGGGAACATTGGATTTTATTTCTGCTGTATTCCGAGCTGGTTATTGAATTGGAGAAGGCTAGACGTGTAAAAGGACCGGGCAGAGTCAATTCCGAGGCAATCTCTCGTGATTGCACCAGCGGGCAATACCCAGCGGGCATTATTGCATGTTTGCTTGATAGATACACCTTTTGGACCTTGCGCAACGATCTGCCAGGACGGAGATGGAGAGCAACAATAATAATTGTTTTAACCTGCCCATGTAACATGCTTCCTCGAAATCATACATCGCAACAATGATTTTGATTTCCCTTTCAAATGGTTTGAACTAGGGAGCAACAATGCGTAACAATCTGTCTGGTTAAAACCATTTGCGCATAAACTTTGTAGAAAATAATTATTTCTCACCATGGATCAGTTAAACTTTTAAACTCAAAGCAGATGGTAACGAACATAAACGCATATTACGAGTTGCGACGCAGTTTAATAACACGAGCCTACAGACCACGGCATACAGGAAGTGGATAAATAAAACGATTAATCGATCTATTGGTGCCAAGTTGTAAAGGACACAATAGGCTTGCTCATAAGTCCCCGACACGCGAAATAAAACGGTGCCTATGCAAACGATTGTGACCAAATCAGACTGACACCAACTCGCGGCGTAGATTAGCACAAAGATTATACCTTTTAGCGTCTTATTCTCCTCACAATGAGCCAATTAGTACAATGCGCAGCCGAGCACTGCATCTCCTAATTGAAAGAAACGCCAAGTAGGTACTCGCAACGGGGAACGAAGGAAACTGCGTGTCAAAGGATACAACGAAGTGACACAAATCACATTCATGAGCGAGTTGTTTTTTGACACAATGCGGACTGACAAGTTGACAGATGAGTCGTGAGTCAACAAGCTCGATTCATGTAAAATGACAAGAGAAATCCCATGCGGCGTTAAATTGACCTTATTGTCTGGCAGGATTTCAGTTCAGAATTCGCATTTCCGTACACAACTGCATTGACCCTGACAGCTCGATGAGCGACTGCATCGCGCGGTGGAACGGCAGTTGCAACATGACTAATGTGAGCGGTCACTACACAAGGAGCTTACAAAGGCAAGGAAAGACTATTACGATCAGCGCATGGTTGTGAATCGATTATCAGCATAAATGAGATTCCTATTGCAATCTATACATAAGCCGTTACAGATTGTCAGAAAAACTACTAAACAACGTTATTCTGAAGTGTGCTAGAACAACAACAATTTGACACCCGGTTCCAGGAACTGGCCACCGATTTAGAGCAATAGGCACGGTGAGTGCCCACATCTCCCTGCTTAGCAGGAGTTTCCTTATTTCGTAATGCCGACTACGAATAATTCTGATTAGGAAATCAATGGGTGGCCGATGGTTATCCGTTTTCTTTGCGCATGTTTCCCTGTCGCGGAAAACACGAGACGGGGGCAGCAGTGCGTGAGCAAGTCTGGCGGTCTACACGGACGAACATTCACACGACCGTATGTACCTACCTACAGGTACTACACGGACTATGGAGGCTTGCACAACGCCGAGTCCTGTGCCTGCTCTCGTCTCCGCCGCGTAATTTGTGAATCGGTGGTGATACGGTTCCGGTACGTCAGTGCTAGACTCGAAAGCGTACGCCAGACCAGCCTGCCAGGGTGACTGAACCCGCAATGAGATTCGATGCTGTTACGTGTTACGCGAGTGCAGATGAATAATGTACTAACTATACGGCCGCAAGAACAAGAATCCTTGTTCTATTGTTACGAAAGTCGATTACCAATCAAAAGGAAATCGCTCGGTGATCGGTTTGTTTATTTCGTTAGACATCCCAAATTAGCTTCGTTGCTTTAATAAAAATGTCACGCAAAAGACAACTCACTTCATCCAACGAAGAAACTCGCCTGGAGAAAACACCTATAAAATCAGCCTGTGGTCCACAGCTAAGGCATGATTTGACCCATATTCATGTAAAACGAGTAATGGCCTGTAGGTACATTTATGGAGTCTACATGGGTGTTGGCAACTCGGCACACATTATGTGAATGTAAATGATCGTATCTTTGTTAACCCATAGCAAAAATGGTAACATTGTCTTCAACCTCCTACGCGGATCGGTCCAGGTTTCAAGATTATTACGTCGCAAGTTTACGTATACGCTAACACGCAGTATTAATGCCATCTAAATTATTGAATTGATATAGATTTTATGATTGGTTGTTCATTGAACGAACTCCATGTAATTATGCTATTTTCGTGTTTGCGGTAAAAACATGACAAAGCAGGATGGTAGGTCAATATTTTCCCTTCAGCACACAAACCAGTCCAGCTAACAGGCTGCATAATTAGTTTTTACTTCAACCAGATTTAAAAATATCGTTTTCATCTCTCAAAGCGAAGAAGAAAGCCATGCCCTTACAGGGATGGAAAACACAAGTTTCAGCAATCAGGGCAACTTTCCCTGTGCCAATCGCAGCCGGCGCCTCTCTCAAAGTCATATTGCAGATAATTTTATAAAACGAAACATGTTAGTCATTCTGCGCAGATAGTTTGTAATTTGATAATCTTGACGATCAGATTGCGAGGAGTATGACTTGCTCTATAATTCAATTGTCAACCACACTCGTAAACATAACGACGCAAGTAAAAAGTGAAAACCGTGAAAACCATGGTTATTCAAATACAGACAACTGACAAGCCCCATAAACCCCGAACACATGCCCCAACCAGTCTGAACTTGAATACTCATAGCTCAAGGGCATTGCAAATTAATTCGTGATTTTACTCAATTGAACCATTAACTCACCGGCATCTTCGGCGGACAGGGTAGGCACGACTGGGGTTTCCGACGACATTATCAACTCTGGCCGATTGATCTTCGTGAGAGAAATGGAAAGAATAATGTTGCTCCTTCGACAGACTGCACAGGACTGACGAGAACTTCCAACCTCTGTGGACAGAGAGAGATAGAAAATCGATCAGAAGGGTTGGATGAACCTAGTCTAGGTAGCGATGGGTGTTGGTTGACTGCTGCAGCCGTGGAGTGGGGGAACAGCTGTTCCCTCACCGTCCTTGCCTACGCATCCACGGGTTACCTCACAATACCCAAATGTCTAGTGAGTAGTGTTTATATCTATGTGGGTACTGGGTAGTGAGCACTGAACAGTAGGTAGGTAGGTAGGTAGCGTAGCTGGGCTTTGAAATCTATTGTTTGGTGACACATACATCTCGTCCCAAATGAATGTATGGTTCCAGCATTTTAGTTCAACAAAATTATCACTGTATGTTTCAAAAACAGATACCTAGTCAACAAACCAATTCTTGATAGAGCCCCCAATTACCAAGGACGACTTAAAATTGTTGCCTCTCCTGACTAGATGGGTATTTCATATTGTTGTCCCAAAATATGATCGAAATTATGTTTTGTAATACTACATAAATATACTCTAGGCTAGACTAAACGCTGTGACAGTCGTGCTAGGCTGCAGACAGCACCATAAATCAATAAATGTTCAGGCCTAGCAGGTCGTTCACTTTAGGGGACATGCTTAGGCCCTACTACTAGAAATAAAATCTGGTCACATCTGTTAAAGGTGCACATTCATCTGCCTAAAAATGTTAGGGCAAAGGAGACAACCAACCCTTAAAAAAATCTAGAGTGATACCCTGCAAAAAAATCATATACAGTAGGTACTTTCAATACATACCTAATACACAGTACTACTGTCACAGTAGGTACTTTCAATTTAATGTAGCATTTATTTTATTGTTTTCTTCCTGATATTCCACTACTCGCTATCGCTTTATCATTGATTGAAGTCGCTTTTCCTCTGATCTTGCTTTACTGCTGCTGTGCAGTTATGAGTGTAAATACTCCTGCAGTCTGCATTATCAATTAGAATAAAATAGGAACTCATAACGCAAGAGATTCGGATTTTTAAAAAGCAGGTGGGCATTGCTAATTTTGTCCCTATTGTCCATGAAAGATCTCGGGAAGAAATGGGTGCACCTATGTGGCAAGGCATCGTTGCATGATGGCATGGGTCATGCGGCATGCCATGGGTGGAAATTAGAATAATTATTTAGAAACCATGTTACGTGACACTATACGACACTAGAGAGGGTCTCTAAACGACACTACCCTACCATTTCTACTAATACAATGCTACAATGGAATACACCTACGTAGTAGGTAGGCTAGGAATACCACTAATAATTTGAAATGTAACCGATGAAAACTAGCTTGCCCTAATACTCCTAATATTAGGTACTTGAGTACCTAATACTCTTATGACAAGCCAATATACTCATGCGATCACAAGAGCCTATTATCAATCCAAAACTGATAAACGACAACGAAAAATAACCTAGGCTAACAAAGAGAAGCAACCATGCACGTCTGTACAGGCTTTCTGATCGTCCGAAAAAAGGTTATTTAATAAGCCCACGTATATTTAATGAATTAACATTAGGTACATACCAATAAACTCTTTCAACCAACAAAGCAGATTCGCACGATAACCACTACAAACACCTCAACTCGAGAAAATTTCTAAGACAGTTCTTTGTTTACAGCGTTCCCTCCGTTTTATATTCTCTGTCCATTCCTATTGAGCCTACGTCAGAAGATACGGCAGCTGTGATTGGCCCGTTCAAATATTCGTTCTAGTACGCTCATTGGTCATTTGAACAGAGCTCTGTTTGAATTTTATGATTTACTCCCAAAGGCAAGATGTTTTCTTAAAAATTTCACAATTAAAACAAACGATCCATATTTATCTTCTGCATTTTTAAATCTTTCAAGTGTGTAATGATATTTTTACCTAAGAAACGTCTCAGAAATGTTTTTTTGAATGCAAGGGCCGCAAGGGACCACTACACAAACAACATAATTTGGCCCTACCACAGAACACAATATAATTCGCGATATTGTGTAAAATATTGAAAGTTATAGTACCAGTAATATGGTGAACCATCCTTAATATTATTCAAGGCATGTTGTCCCAGCTTTTCTGTGCACAATTGTTTGGCCCATTTGTTTTGACGCCATTTCCAAAGCCTTGCTGTTAGTGTTATACAACCCGCTTGAGGTACAATAGGTACTGAAGTAAGCTAAGCTTTGCTATATAAGTGATATTATATCTGATTTTATCTGAAACTTTGGTCTCTTGGCGGTTTTATGAAATTCCCCAATTTTATGAAAACAGTGTCGTGCTTTTAGGAACCTTTCCGGAAATTGGAAGAAGTAGGATATGCAGGAACGTCGAATGCACCTTCACCCAGTTTTTTTTTCTAATGCACTGCATGCCAAAAGCTAATTGCGATATATAAGGCAAATTACACTCGCTTCAAAAACTCGACCTCAATTTTTTAAGTTGTATTTCTTGTGAGATTCTTCCCAGTTCCGTAATTCCTGATTCAAATCCATCACACCATCATACAATTCCATCAATTCCATCATACAAAAAACTGCTTTTGTTTGTATCATCAAATTGGGTTCTATCAACTATCTATACCTCACATCACTTATCTATAGGATGAACAATCAAGTGAAATATTACTATTTTCATTTACATTAACGAAACAATTGGTATAATGATAATAATTTTGACAATACTAATTATGAATCAACCTACTATAAGTAATTCGCTTCAAGTTTAAATGTCATGTTTTAGAGCGGGTACCAGTACCTGTCGTGTTTCAAATAAAGAACATCAAACAAATGCTCGTGAGCGCCGAAGGTAAAACTGCATCTCGCTAATTATGAAAAAATACGTTGGTTCGGGCGAAGTGCCTTCACCCGAGATCGAACGTGGGCCGCAAACGACGGTTGGGACCGGAGGAAATAACACGGCTCATCTGTGCCTGAGGAGTGCAGACTCGGTCGTTAGTATTCATTTAGTTGCACGAGAACGTGAGTCATATAAGGAGAGACCAGATCTGTCCCTGTAACGGTCCAGCGCGCCATAATTGCAGTGTGAAGACGACCGTTGAAACCGACTTCATCCCACACACTTACCAGAAAGTACACACACTTCCATCCGCACCGCGGGCTTGTACTTCTGGCTATAACTTGACGTGTACGGTTTTAAGAAAAAAGTCTGTCAAAACTTTTAAAAATGGGGAATTAATTACTAATATCTCATTTATAATAATAATTATTATATATATATAATATATAATTATAATATTAATTATAATAATTTTATTTCGGTGGTGCTTTCAGAACTCTTATTAGCACGTTGGTCCTAGACGACCTCATCAATTTAAATTTAACGCAAGCTAGCCAGACATTTATCAACTAATATCAATTGCATAGTGGCCAACTTACTGTTTATATATTTTTGTACGAGTTATTGGTCTCATTCATATATAAATATAATAAAGTCGGTCATTATACCTACCAGCCTTAACTTTCCTACATACATACTTGCATATTTATTCAAAATATACAACAATAACATTAACATTGAATGTCATGAAACAACGTATTGTGCTTTATTGTTATAATTTGTAAGTGCTCAAGCTCGTCAATGGTCAAACTCAAGCTCACAGCTCAATGCTCTCGCTCAAGCTTATCATGCTCTATAGCTCACATTGCTCAAACTCATATCAAACTCAAGCTGCCTGCACCCATTTGCCGATCCATTCGCTGATCTCCAGTCGGGCGGCGGTGACCGCGGCAGAGTCGAACGGGGAGGGCGAGTACATGTCCGAGCAATGTGCAGACCCTGGAGGACAAGAACACAGGACGTAATACCATTGTTAGATTTTACAATGCAGTTCATTTCAGAGCAGGAGAAACAGTAAAAGTCATTGGCAGGCTTACCGTCAATCATGACCACGTGAACGGTGTCCGAGAGGTCCTCGAGGACTCCCAGGACGTGCCAAGGATCAATGGATCCATGGACGAACACGACGTCTTCAACTTGGGGGTTGATTCCTCCGTAGAAGAGGTTGGTGTTGCGGATGGAGTTGTTTACGAAAGTCGGGTCGAAGCTGAGAATTTGAGAGAATTAAGTTTTACATGAGGTCATGACTGATGACAGTCTAATTTAAGAGTAATGTTAAAATATTATTTGTATAATTACTTAGGGCTGTAAAAGTCAGGGCACCACTGGAGGAAGAAGTCAATTTTGAAGAAATCTCCGAATGGCTGGATGCTGGAAGACGATGTTTGGTAGTAGCCGTATTCTGTGCACGTTTGATAGAACCATGGACGCGTTCCAGAGGCCGTAGCTTCAGAGTCCCATTCGGTGCCCCCGAAGAAGTCAAAGTACGAGGCATAGGAATGGTCGAAACAGCCTCCAGGAGGAGCGAGGTACCTTCTGCAACGGAGATAAAATATGGCTCAAAGATTGTTATGGTCCCACCCACATAAGAATCGCTTTACCAAATGGCATTGGCATTCGCATTGGCATTGCCAATTACAACTGATTATCGCGAGCTGTATTTGTATTTTTTACCTAGCAAGTTGAACGTATCGATCCAGAGGGGTGGCTCCATAGGCTGTGTTGGTCATTTCGTCGCAGAGTGCCGCGACATCTGCAAGGGAGTCAGCGTACTGGACCGTTCCGGCGAAGATGTCCGAGAAAGACGAGTAGAAACTGGCCACGTCCTGCTTGTTGTTAGGGTCGTACTCAACGCACAGACTGCAAAACAAACAGTCGACACATTTAGTACGAGCGCGTCATACACTAATCATTGCAACTCTCCCCCTTTTGTCAAACGCTGTACTGACATACTTGAAGGTCTCTGTGATGGTAGCTGGTCCATTGGCACCTTCCAGAATGGCGGTGACGGCGTCAGACGCTGCTTTCACATCGGCCAAGCAGTTGGGGTCGGAATCGCCCATGGCAGTGGCGACCACTTCCTGGTATTCTGGAATTAATCGGGATAAATGGTTAAAGGTAAACCAATTGGTAGTTTGGTGTATCACTAGGTATACCAAACTGACTAAGTGACGATACGCGAGGTTTTCCTTTACCTGGGAAGTCGACCTGTGCGAGCACTGGTGCGCTCGAGGCGATGGCGCCGTCGATGAGGTGAGGGTAGCGGAGTTTGGCCCACGCAGCCAGATTGCCGGCATAAGACCCACCGAAGACCACCAGCTTCCCAGTAGGGTACGCGGACTCGCGGAGAATGCGGATCAGGAAGGACAGATCGGCCAGAGCTTGCTCGGTCGTCAAATATTGCAGGTTGTCAACGCTGGTGTCACTGGAAGTTGAAAAGTGCCCTCAGGAACAAACTTTGTGGTGTGGAATGCTGACGGTTTGCATTTTACGTAACGTTGATCGATATATACAATTGGGCTTCTTTCTTCTGTGGATGTGATTTCCTATAGTTCCAAAGAACACAAGTTTTTATCGGATCATCCTGAATAAAAACTAATATTAGTCATGTGATTCGATTTTAGCAATCGGCTTTACCAATTTTACAGATTCTGCTTTTGGAAGGTAGACGAAGCTGAAGAGATGTGCAACCGAACCGGGATACGAACCCTAGGGGCATTTTTGCCGGTAGGTACTCTACTCGAGGTCCTCTACCGGGGTGATATACCCGTTTTAATTGTAATAGTCCCTTGTTGCGAATATACATAAGATTTCCTTACACCGTGGGGTGGCTGTCGCCGTAGAAGCGATGCTCCAAGTAGAAGACTGCAGCCCCGTAAATCTTAGCCTGCTCCACCATCTGGCCTCCCTGGACCCATCCTGGGGATGCTGGGCCTTCTCCTCCAATCATGATGAAGACCGGACCTCCGTCGTTGTACCACTGGTCATTGCTGTAGTATTTCTGCAATTTCAATTAGTTTTTTAAGGCTAATAAGCTATAGAGTTGAAATTTCGAGAATTGGTGGAGGGAATGCAAAAATATATAAGAAATAATGAAAAAAGAATAAAAATAAAAACATATTTTTTATTTGTGTATTACCATATTTATACGTTGACCATGAATATAAATGTACCTGTTCCCACGTCCTTGTCTCTGTAGGGTGGAAATGGTCAAGCTTCTGGGTAAGCCAGTTCAGTACAGGCGCCTTGGCTTCCTTGAGGGCTTCCGGGGGAGGAAGCTGCTGCCTCTTAAAGCGAGAGCTGAGAAAATCATTCTTCGTTGTCCTCTTTGGCAACTTGAATGAATCGCTCGCACTAACTAGGATCACCGCAACGAAAAGGAAAAATACTGCCTTCATCGTGAGACTGTTCACGACTAAAATCCGTATTCTTTTAATAAATTTATGTAATCACCTTCCTAATTTTGCAAGCATCATTTGTGAAGATAACGAATCTCACACATTATCTATGTGAATCGAACTGATCTATAACAAGGTTATCATTGACGAACAGCATAATATACCATCGGAAGATAGCAAAACTTGAAAAACCCAAACGTGCAATCATTAGAACAAACATCATCAATACACCTCATATTATTTGATATTGAATGTAACTAATTATCATCTGCCAATATTTTTTTATTTTTCTACAATCAAATCGCATGTTTCTATACCTGTAAGGACATTTCTCAATTCAAATCGACACTTCATACAAATAACAATGGGTGCAACCGTATTAACTTTCACGTTTTACTTCAAAGCTTTTGAGCCTGCATTCACTCTGCCACCCATTTCCCAATCCACTTGCTGATTTCCAGCCTGGCTGCTTTCAGTTCCGTGGAGTCCAGGATTGACGAGGATGACATGTCCCCGCAATGAGCCGACCCTGAAGTACAAATGTTACATAATGTTACATATGTTACGTTACATATGTTACGGACAGTATGATAGATAAGAGATATGGCCCCGTTTGCTCGATGGTTGTTTAAAAGTGATTTGGGTACTTTAAAATTTAAAACATTCTACAGCCAATCAGATGACATGACTGCCAGTAAACGGACGTTAACCAGCGGAATTAACCAGCCCTTGAGCAAGCGGGGTACAGACGAATTACCACAGGCACAATATCAGCGAAAACTAATGGAACGTTGTACCTACCCTCAATTATTATTACTGGGACGCTGTCTGAGAGGTCCTCCAGGACTCCCAGGACATGCCAAGGATCGATTGAACCGTGCACGAAGACTACATTTTCTAATTGTGGATGAATTCCTCCGTACAGGAGATTGGTATTGTTGATCGAGTCGTAAACGAATGTCTCGTTGAATCTGGGAAAAGGATGTCAGTTTTCTCTCAAATGTGTTGTTAATTTAAATGCACAGCATACCAGAGAAATAGTTACGCTTGGCTGTAGAAATCAGTGCACCACTGGAGGAAGAAGTCAACTTTAAAGAAATTCCCAAAAGGTTGGATGCTGGATGTGGATGTTTGGTAGTAGCCGTATTCTGTGCACGTTTGATAGAACCATGGACGCGTTCCAGAGGCCGTAGCATCAGAGTCCCATTCGGTGCCTTCGAGGTAGTCAAAGTACGAGGCATAGGAATGGTCAAAGCACCCCCCTGGTGGTGTGAGATAAGTCCTGTAAGCAAGACATTTCACGAGTGAAATTATTCATATTTAATACGTACGCCAGCAAGTATGACAAAAATTAAATTTTAGGTTTACTTGGCCAACTGAACATATCTGTCGAGAGGAGTTTCGCCGAATTTATCACTGGTCATTTCGTTGCATTGTTGTCTGACGTCAGCCAGAGAGTCGGCGTACTGGACCACTCCGTCGAAAATGTTTGAAAACGACGAGTAGAAGTTTGCCACGTCTTGCTTGTTTTTCGGGTCGTAAGGTGTGCACAGACTGGAAAAATGGCAAGTCAAAAACAAGGCGTCAAAAATTCCCAAGGCCAAAACTCAACTCGATCGATTTGAAAAAGGGGTGAGTTCTCACTTGAACAATTCCGTGATTCTGGCTGAACCGTCGGCGCCCTCAAGAATGGTGGCGACGGCGTCTGTCGCTGCCCTTACGTCGCTCAAGCAATTCGGGTCGGACGCATTCATGGCATTGGCGACAACTTCCTGATACTCTGGAACAAGGCATAGGGTGGGAATGGATTAATCCAAGAACCTGCAAAGTACGCACTGCACAGGGGTAGAAAATAGCTAAATCGTCAATTATTTGGATTTTGTACTGTAATGGTACCACAAGCCAAAGGCGTGCACAAAAGGTGCACAGTTTTCTATGCCCGAGGTCCCAAAAGCAAGTGTTAGCTGGCTTGGCATGCCAGCACACATTTAATTTCTATCCCAGCACACAACCAGGGCCTTATATACATGAAAATATTTTCCATCTTCTTATTGCGTGTATGTTGCTTATAGGAGGCTGTGGAAACTGTCAGAGCAAAAGATCCTTGGGGTTAAACTCAATCAAGGTCAAAGCCACCTACAGACATTTTTGCCATACGAGCAAATCGAAACAAATCCTTTCAGAGGGCGCTGGCAAGTGGCAAGGTTCCCTCTTTATGCACAAGATTTCATGTCCTGACGGTGTCCAAATGGCAAATGGAAAATATGAATACTAAAAAAACAGAAAACTGTACCGTGCTTGAAAAATTTAGATTGTCGGCTGCACCGCTGCGCACGCCTACGTTTCAAGGCTTGCTACAGGATTCTAGCTATTAAATTCTAAGACTCATGCCTGGTCCTATCGCACTAAAGTTTTGAATACAACGATTTCAAACTGGGATTTGAATGTTAAAAATAGTAAGTATCACTGATTTCCCGACGTTTGTAATGTTAGATACTTTCCTCAAGGGTGCTAGCTCGACTCACGACTCATAGTCGAACAATCACCAGTGAGTAATAACCAGCAGCTATCATGTAACTTTGTGATTTCAAAACGATTCGTTTTCAATATCACTGCCTATAATTTAACACGGGCAGTGATTTGAAATCGAGTGATTTCAAGCCAAATCGAATGAAAAAGTTACATGATCGCTACCCTGAAAACAATGAGACTTTATTTAGCATTCAAAACCCAGTTTGAATCTGTTTTTTAATGGATTTTAGCTATATAGTACCTATTACTTGTATGGTGATAAATATTGGACGGTAATAGGAAATGCTTATCGTAGGTTTTATTAGTCGATGGTTTCCCTCCTCACCTGGGAAGTCTACCTGTGCGAGCACTGGCGCGCTGGAGGCGATGGCGCCGTCGATGAGGTGAGGGTAGCGGAGTTTGGCCCACGCAGCCAGATTGCCGGCATAAGACCCGCCAAAGACCACCAGCTTCCCAGTAGAGTACTTAGTGTTCCGAAGACGTTGGATCAGATATGACAGATCGGATAGCGCCTGCTCAGTCGTTAGGTATTGGAGGTTTTCGATCGACGTGTCACTGGCAGATAGGTAAGACCATCGATGTTATGTCACGCTTAGTCAAAAAAGATCTGCATGCTGGCGATATTATTATCAAGGCCTACTTAATGGCCCAGGACAATTGGGCATGCCGCATGCAAATTTTTTAAAATATATCAGCAAAACACAAAAACATGCTTTATATAGATCGCAGTGAGTGTGTGTGATAGGAGAAATTTGGTGAACATGCTAGAACGGATACACGGATGGACTGTAATGACTTACTTCAATGGGTGGCTGTCGCCGTAGAAACGATGCTCCAAGTAGAACACTGCAGCATTGTAAATCTTAGCCTGCTCCACCATCTGGCCTCCCTGGACCCATGAAGGGGAAGCTGGGCCTTCACCTCCAATCATGATGAAGATCGGACCGCCTCCAATGTACCACTGGTCATTGCTGTAGTATTTCTGCAATCTCATCATTTTTTGTTAAACATGGGAAAATTATGTAAACAATCCATGTTTTTAAATATGATCATAAAACGGAAATGTTTTATGATACTTTGAGCTGCAAGAGAAAAATATATCAAAGAGTATACATGGTTTTAGATAGGTGTACCTACCTGCCGCCAAGTTCTTGTGTCGGTTGGATGGTAGTGGTCGAGCCTCTGGTCCAGCCAGTTTACAAGAGCAGCTTTGGCATCTCTGACAGGCACCGGGGGTGGAACCAGATGTCTCTTCAGCCAGGAAATTATTGAACCGCCCTTGATTCTAGCGCTTTGTTTTAAGTTCGATAAATCGGCTAAACTTAAACTGAGCATCAGCACCACCACGATTGGGATTGCGATCTTCATCGTGAGGCAGATGACGACCAATAACCCGTGGTTGCTTGCTCACAGTTCATTATACGTCGTACCAGAAAATGACCTTATCGCTTAACTTAATCAGAGCATGCCAGTATTCTTTATGTCTCAGCTTCAAGTAGGGTATTTCTAATCAGCAGAAATGTAACATTTTCTCTATTTTGTCTGATAATTCAACACAAAATGATCTAATTTCATTTGAATTCACCTACCCCTAAAAAAATGTTGATTAGGTATAGATTAGATATTCTGTTGCATAACGCGTCTTGTCAGTGGCGCATTTTGGCCTAGGCGCCTTGGCCTAGGTCCAAGGGATCCCGATAAATGTGTACAACCGATTTTTCACAGTTCATGACAAATTGTCGGTAAATGGCCAGGGTTGAGACAAGAACGGCCCCAGCTACAGAATGTTCCTCTCTGCCTAGAGCGTCTGGCAAATAAGCAATGCTTAAAATGCTGCTTCAAAAATGTGTGATTTAAATTTGCGTGGACAGACAAACAACGAGATTTTTCTGATAAATTTGTCCAATTTCTCGGATCTCAATTCTCAAGTTGCGAATTGCGGGTTTCAAGCTTGATAAAAAATTAACAGCTGTTAATTTTTTTCTAGGGGCCTTTCCGCCCCCTAACCAGCGTCCCTATCCATAACCGCCTTTTCAGCTAGTAATATTATGGTATATTATGATGCACGCATGGCAGGAGAAGGTGTTGGTATTTTCTATGTAAACAAGTGTGAATGGTAATTAATAGTGAATCTTATTACAAGTTTTAAAATAGCTGTCAGGTTATGCATAAATCATGCAGCCACCCATTTCCCGATCCATTCGCTGATTTCCAGTCTGGCTGCGGTCAGCTCCTCCGAGTCGAAGAACTCCGAAGACGCCATGTCAGCGCAGTGGGACGACCCTGGAAGCCAAGGACATGGCAATCAGCTTCTATGGTACCCAATACAATGCAGAACTTTCAGCATTCAATCCACGACTCTCTATACAGCAGATTGGTATACTCAACGTTTTCTTGAACCCTATCCGGGCCGCGTATTCCAAAAACGGGCCCCAAAGGGTCGCGAAGGGTAATATATTGTTATTTGTTTATGATACGTACGATGAGGTGCCTTATTTATTCATTCTTACTGTAACATTTACAGATAGCTATAATCGGAATAGTCAAATGATGTTTGAAGAACAAACAATTAGCATTGTATTGTGATGTGCTTGTCTGTGAGGGAATTTATAAATGTATCGAACTGTTTTCTATTGGATGAGGACGAGCATTTATCAGCGTATTGATCGAACATTGATCAAGTAAGTGAAAATTAATTAACAATAATTTGAAATAAACAAGAGAAAATGAAATTGTCAATGTGAACGAAACTCGCTTGAAAAGGACCTACAAATTGTTTGTTTCTATTTGTAAATACACAATGCACGTGTTTTTGGAAGGAATCGCCTCCCCTAGTGGGGAGTTTGTGGCCATGCGTGGTTGACCCATTTAAATAAGTATTTATAAACGCAAGAATGGTTGCGGTAAGTCTAGATCAATTTCATTGCCGAATATCATCCGAATATGCGATGATAAATTCCGAGGGGGGCCGCAAATATAGGAGCGCGAACCACACCTATGCGGTCGCATGTTGAGTGACCTTGAGCTATGGTGACCTTGATTCTTACCTTCAATCATGACCACGTGCACGCTTTCAGAGAGGTCCTCAAGGACTCCTTGAACGCTCCAAGGATCGATTGATCCATGGACGAACACTACGTTCTCCACCTGAGGATTCTTGCCTCCGTACAGGAGGTTAGTGTTGTCTATAGCGTTGTAAACGAAAGCCTCGTTGAAGCTGAAGAGAGGGAACAAATTGATTATTATTGCCAGAACGATGAGGTATATAGGTAAGAAATGGCCTAAAGGTTGACGCACCTTACAAAAGAGGATATAGAGACCAAACGCTGCAAACTTTGTGATTACGTACTTGGGACTGAACAAGTCTGGGCACCACTGAAGGAAGAAGTCGACCTTGAAGTAATCACCGAACGGTTGACTGCTCGAAGTCGACGTTTGAAAGTAACCGTATTCGGTGCATGTTTGGTAATACCATTGTCGGATTCCAAAGTAAGAGTCGTCGGATTCCCAGCTGGTTGCGTTCAAAAAATTGATAATCGATGCGTAAGTGTGATCAAAGCAGCCGCCTTGAGGAGCGAGATGTGTTCTAGAAGAAATAGGAAATGATAGCTCCAATGAGAGAGATTTCCAATAATATTCGTAATCAAGCTGCCTCGACGCTAATGCCAAAATATTCTGGTCGAGAATGAAGGATATTAAAAGGATTTCATCTTCAAGTTATCGCCATGACTTTAACCAAAGCAACTGGATCAAACGGCAATTTAACATCTTAAAAAAGCAATCCGAAACAATGGCCCAAACTGACAATATCAAACAAACAATCCTGAGTGCTTACTTTGCCAATGTCACATATCGTTCCAATGGTGTGTCTCCATAAAACGTGTCGACAACTTCGATGCACATGGCGCGGACGTCGAGCAGGGAGTCTGCGTGCTGGACCACGTTGGCAAAGAGATCTGCGAAGGCGGAGAAGAACCGCGCCACGTCCTGCTTGTTGCTGGCGTCGAATGGTGTGCACAGACTGCAAAAGCGTCCGGGCATTTTGGGATGCAATTGCCTAACGCATCTTCCTCTAAAAGTACTCGCACAGTTTTGTGGGTCTTACAGACTCTGCACCAGCTTACTTGAACATGTCTGAGATGGTCGCAGAGCCATCGACTTGTTCGAGGATAGCGGAAATAGCGTCGGTGGCTGCTTTCACGTCACTCACGCAGTTGGCGTACGAATCTGCCATCGCTCTTGCGACGACTTCTTGGTATTCTGCAATCAACCGTGCGTTAAATGCACAATATTCAAAATTAATTCGCGTTATTATTCATTTCAAATTGTAATTCTGTAAAACAGTATAATATACCCCCGTTTTTTTCTTCTTATAAGCAATCAACTTTCCAGCGTATACGAATACAGCGTTAAAATAAGACGGTAAATATAAAAGCTTTACGAAGGTCATATGGTGCCAACAATCAAGGCAAAAATTTCGTAATTTTAAAAGCATCTTTCCCATTAAATATCAAGGGGTCACCTGGGAAGTCGACCTGTGCTAGGACTGGCGCGCTGGAGGCGATGGCGCCGTCGATGAGGTGAGGGTAGCGAAGTTTGGCCCACGCAGCCAGATTGCCGGAATATGATCCGCCGAAGACCACCAGCTTCCCAGTAGGGTACGCGGATTCACGAAGATTGCGGATCAGGAAGGACAGATCGGCCAGCGCTTGTTCGGTCGACAGGTACTCCATGCTTTCTACACTGACGTCCCTGGTAAAGTAAATTGCTCCTTGTTTTATATATCCGGCGAGACGCCGAATGAACCTATGCAGATATTATGTACACTCTTTTTGAAAAAAATGTTTTAAAAATATTTTAATGTCTACGAAAGCTTTTAAAAAACTGGTAATTGGTCACTGCTTAGCATCTAGCTAATAGGGTTTCAAAATAGGGTTCTTCAAGACCAGAGATGCCAAGACCGTTTAAACGACTAGAAACTAATTGACACTCGCCGGTCCATCAAGCCACTTCGCTATATAAATTATAGTACGGACTCCCCTCCCCGATGAAATAAAGCTGACGTACACAGTGGGACGACTCTCCCCGAAGAATCGGTGTTCCATGAAGAACACCGCGGCGCCGTACAGCTGGGCCTGCTCCACCATCTGACCGCCCTGCAGCCAGGATGCTGAGTTGATGCCCTCGCCCATCATGATGAACACCGGGCCCCCATCGACGTACCACTGGCTGTTGCTGAAGTATTTCTGCAACAGTCGTGGAACGAGTTTAAACGCTGGGCTGTGGGGGGAGGGGCAGGAACAGTTCACGTTGTAAGATAGTGCAATATATTACGATTTTAAACCAGTGAGCTATTCGCGTTCTAAAGCGCTGATTGTGTTGCAAATTATTGTCCATTCTCGGCCTCTTCGAGTGTTTCAACTTTGGATCAGACAATTCCCAAGTCACGGGCTCGAAAGCGTACAAAAACGCTATGTAATAATAGCTATTAGGGATTTAAGGGTGAAAAACTGGTCCGCACACATTTGGTAGACTCTGAAAAGTAGATTTTGAAAAGTGTCATTGAGAGTATATTGAAAAGTGTCAAAGAGATCAAAAAGTCATAATGGGGTGAATACTCTAGGTGTGAGCCTCGATCGTCAGAATTAGCTGCAATGCTGCCCGCTGTATAGTACGTCTCACGATATTAGGCAGCGCCTCGGGGCACTGGACCTATACTATAACATTGTAGAAAACCGGTTTGTTGCTGCCATCAGAACCTGAGACGAACTATAACTATCCTGGCCTAAGACACTTATTACTTATAATATATAGGTTCGATCCTGGCCTTGGGATTTCGTACCTGCTGCCACGTCCGTGAATCCGTTGGGTGGAAATGGTCTAGCTTTTGTTCCAGCCAGTTTTCCACAGGAGCTTTCGCATCTTTGCTAGGAACCGGAGTTTTGATTTGACCCCTCTTCAGGTGCACAAGAGTTAAGTCTTTATTCGATTCGGGTTTCTCGTATTTCGAAGACAGGCTTACGCTCGCAAAAGCCAAAATAGTTATGCAGATAAATAACGTCTTCATTGTGAGCTTGCTCCTACAGCAAGAAATCAAACGTGTGTTACTTTGTGACTGATATTAAATAAGTAACCGACATCGATAGCCTAGTATTTTTTATCAGCTACATTAGGATCAAGCAGATAACGTTCCATTAATACCATACGATATTGACAGGTGGGTGGTCAGAAAGTCCAATTACTGCACTTAATTTTGTGTTCACAACTTAGTTTTAAAAACTAATACTGTCTCTCGTCTGATGCCAATTGATAAACAAATTTATCGAGGTTACGGATGTTATTCGAGGTAAATGAGAAAAAAGTTTCTTAAGTTATCAAAAGTAATGAAAAGTACCCCTGAACCCAACACTTGAATTAAAAGACAAAATGCAGAGGATTCGGAAAAACATTGAAATTTCGCGGAAATGATTATTTTGAAACTCACACTAAAATACATAAAGAACATTTGTCAAGAGCATTTATGAATTATTTATTTCCCATTAAAGATTCTACATTCCGTTCAAAATCAGAATACTGGCCTCAGATCTTCATTCACTGATCCGTTCGTTTGTGGAGTCCACCCACCGACCCACCCAAGCTTCGATCTTCTTTCGGGCCTCTGTCAGAGCCTCAGAGTCAGTGATTCTCGGAGATTGCAAGTCTGTGCAATGGGCCGACCCTGAAACCCACGGTAATTACACGAAACCGTTTCAGCGAACCTTTCGAGTTTACAGGCTGTAGTAATAAACTGTGGCAAAAGAGTTTCTCGGTGTGAATAATTGACAAAACACAAACATTTTGTCTCAGATTAAATTAAAATGTTATACTGGTGGCATATTATGGCTTCAATTTAGAGCCCCTGGAGATATACTATACTTGATGACACGCGTTTGTTGTACACCTTCCAATTCTCATTTATTGTGATGGAAGTGGAACACTATTCTTTAGAACTGGCATACAAATTACAAACCATTACATTGTAAATTGTACCCAACTTAGCTCCTGACATGATTTTGTGTTAAGGCGGCATTGACTTCTCACAAATATAAAAATAGGCAGCTTCACCAAATCCATAATAGGAGCTAGGTTAGGACCAAATACCGATTCAAATTTTGGATTAGAATTGGGATTGGAATAAGAATGCCGTTTATTTTATTAATTTATTGTTTTACCTTCGATCATGATCACTTGGCCGGGAGCGGTTAGATCCTCAAGGACTCCCAGGACGCGCCATGGGTCGAGCGAACCGTGAACGAATATCACATCCTTCACCTGGGGATTCTTTCCTCCATACTTCTTGTTTGTGTTTGTGACTGCTTGAAGCACATATGCTTCGTCGAAGCTGAAAATGATAACGTCGAACTATCATGGCATTTTGAGACGCAAACCGTAGTAAAGTAATTTATATGGTGAGTTTATAAAAAAACTAAAAAGTCAAGGTAGAAATTACTGTGGATACGTACTCCTTACTGTATGCGTCTTTGCACCACTGGAGGAATTACTGAATTGTGCTGTGTTTCCCGAAAGGCTGTGCATGAGATGTTGGTGTTTCATTGTATCCAAACTCTGTGCAAGTTTGGTAATACCACTGACGACCTCCAGCAAACGTGTGCTCACTGTAGTTGGTGTCACCTAATTCTTTTATAAACTATGCACACGTATCAGACAAACAGCCAGCCTGCAGAGAAACCCTGCAGAGAACGATTCAGGATCAGGATGAATGAAAAACCGATACAAATATCGGTATATTTTCATATGAAACTTATATTTACATTTCAAAGTATATGAAAATATTACATTTGTTTTAGGATTGTACTCACCTAGCCAGCAGAGAAGCCAACCGTTCTAGGGGAGTTTCCCCGTTTGATGGGTCCGAGAGAACTGAGCACAATTTGCGAACGTCTTCCAGAGATTGTGCATACTGCACATAATATGAAAAGATGATTGCAAAATGCCAAAAAAATGAGCAACTTTTTGCTTGTTATCGAAGTCCAACGGTGTGCAAAGGCTGAAAGAAAAATAATCACGAGCTAAAGCGTTTCAAAGTTTCAACTATAAAAATGAAATGTAAAAACTGCACTCAGAAGGCGAACCTACTTGAACATCTGTGTGAAAGGTTGGCAGAACCATTTTCTTCCTTCAAAATTTCCGAAATAGCGTCAGTTCCAACTTTCATGTCCCTCCAGCAGATATCGTACGAATCATTCATTGCTTTTGCAACAACTTCCAGATATTCTGGGAAAAAATAAATTTTATATTTTTTCGCCTGGATGTCTGCATGGTACTTTGTACTAACGCACTTTATATGAAGTTTCGACACTCTTTGCGGCAGAGCTCACCTGGGAAGTCTACCTGTGCGAGCACTGGCGCGCTGGAGGCGATGGCGCCGTCGATGAGGTGAGGGTAGCGGAGTTTGGCCCACGCAGCCAGATTGCCGGCATAAGACCCGCCAAAGACCACTAGTTTCTCGTTGACGTACTGGTTATCGCGGAGATGTCCGATCAGGGCGGCGAGATCAGCTAACGCTTGATCGGCAGAGAGGTACTTCAAGCTCAGGGCAAAATTCCCATTTGGCTCAATAACGTCCTCCTGACATCGCCCGCTGGAGAATATCTGTTCTTAGGAGAAATGCACTCAAAAACGTACTAACGAGAGTATTGAATTCATTGTGCAAATTGACTCACATCGCTTTCAGATTTGGTCTCATCGTAGAAATACATGGCTGCTACACCCTATGCTCTCACTACCCTTCCCTGGCACTCAGAAAATTGTTGTATCATTCTACCTTTTCCCATTAACATACTTGCACTTTCCTACCCTCCGCAAACACCATCGAGCAATTAAGCATTGTGTTCATATTTTCAGTGCTTGTAGAATAACCTTGCACACTATTGATCCTATTGTTTTAACAGCATAAATACAAGCTATCAATTAAGGTCCATAAGTGTAATTGCGAGTTTGTCGCACAATTAAACAACAACATAGCACGTAGAACATTCACCAAAGAAATATAGGTAATTCTCAAATAATTTAATATTCAAATCACATGCACACATCGCATGCTCACAAACATGAGCGCAGTGGTAACGTATTAAATACAAATCATTTCAATGATCTCAAACCTTTAGTAAAATATTTGTAAGAATCACTTCCTATGACGTAATACTAAGTTCTGAAAATAATGAATATCATATTACACAAGTGCATTACAAAAACTAAAATCTTAAGCCATCCGCCAAACTGAGTATGTACTATGTTACAACGCGCCCACAGCGCCCGCCCTTAATGGACAGTTAGCGTTATGGTTGACACTTAGTCGCTCACAGCTTCGACACTGTAACCGCGGCTGCGGCGGCTGCTGTCAGGCCAGCTACGCTTGTGGTGAGTGCAGTCTTCAGATTTGGTAGGTACTCCTCCAGGAAACTTCTCGAGTGTCTTTTCCCTGGATTCTGTACCCACACTTCGCTTCCCTTTATAATCCCCTTTTCATGCAAGACCTGCACCAGACGCAGAAAGAATTACACGCCAATATAACAATGTCAAATTTCTGGACACATGTCTTTTTTATGGGACGGACAATGAAATGTACGGAATGTAGAACTCTCCCAAACTTTAGAGCAAGAAATAAGGAATAACTTTAAATTGAGAGTCCACAATTCGTTGCTTAAAGTATCTGCAATATTTCTGTAAATGAAGTGAGTGTGAGTGTGTACTTTAAAGTTTAAAGACACCCATGGGTTTTATCTGAATTTCTCGAGCACGTGTCTAAATATTAAAATGATAAGGAAGAAATTAAAAAAAACAAGGGCTCGGGTTGAGAGCCAGTTAAAAATGTCGGTATAAAAATTACAGCATATTCAAATGAAAATGTAAGTATCGGATTTACTGTGACCTTGAAGATATGATTGAACGCGACATTAAAACCGACACCAACTGTCGCGGTGTTGCAAGTGATTCGAACCCCTGGGTTGAAGTGGGAGCTAAGTCATTCCATTTCTGCCTGTTTCTGATCTTCCAAACCTCAGCACAATAGTTTTCAAAAATATATTTTAAACTGGGTTCCTATTAGAATGTTGATAACGGGAAAACTGTTAAGCTTCACTTAAGTGAAGTGAAAGTCGAAGTGAAAAAGTGTAAGTGAAGTCTAACCATCGAATCCAGTTTGAAATAGTTTTTTTGGAAGTTTAGTCATTGGCAATTGCAGACAGCGAGTCAATTGTTCTGACAAAGGTGCTAAACGCAAAGTTGAAAAACCATTCCAGGGGGTAAGAGGCATATGGCTAGCATGGTTACCTCTCTGGCCGCGCGCTGTCCTGCGTCAATGGCTCCGTTCATGTAGCCCGTCCAGTGAGTGGCAGTCTCGGTGCCTGCGAGAAACACCCGCCCCGCGATGGGCGCTCGCATCGCAGGCCCGAACCGGGTCAGCACCCCGGGAGGGTAGAAACTCGTGTAGCCGCCCCCGATGTACTGCTCGCTGGGCCAAGTGGTCTCCACGAAATGCACCGGCTAGTTGTCAACAACGACCACACTGGGTTATAAAGTGGATCGGTTATCTTCGTTATTATAATCACTTGGTCAAATTAAACTCCATTAAACCACAACACCCCTTGTTGGTGCAACTTTTTTTTGTTTGGTGTAGTGTAGTGCGGTTTTGCTCTGGTTTGAATGACTTTTGGTCCTAAAAAGGACCAAAAATTCCAAAAATTTTTTTCGCCATTCCATCTTTATTTTGTTTATTGGACAATATCGAAGAGCAGTCTATCTTATTGACTTCGGTAAAACCATACGTATAACTAAAATAATTGAACATTGAATAAATCATAACATTGACAATAGTTATTAACGTAACATTAACATTGTGTTATGAATGTGGTATAGTAGAAGCGCAAGAATCTTCTCAGGTAATAACACAAGTCCGATGGTTTTGCAGATTTCTTCTTCACTATAAGGCAATATTCTTTTATCCGTGTCTCTTAAAAGGCAAAGCAACAATTAACAACATTCCTTGGCATTGTGGCAGGAATTGGATGGGTAAACAAGGCGCAAAACATCGTGGTGGCAGGCACACATTTAAAAGTATTGAGGTTTGCCCAAGTACACAAATCAAGAGAAAGTGCCGTTGCCATTTGCCTATAGATAGGTTACCTTTAACGCTTTGTCAGACTTGAAGAAATTTGCTAAGCTTTTACAGATCGCCATTTTCCTGTCGTTCTGGGTCATCTGCATGAGTTCGACCATGTGTTCCAAGTAGATGAACGCGATGAGCCCGGGCAGGTTGACGCCTGGTTTGCTGTCCTCTGTGACCAGTCCGATCACCTCAATGCCGTCCGCACAAGCCACGTACCCGTTGAACCCTGGAAGAATCGCCCAACGAGAGGTTTAAGTTGTCACAGTACCGTCGCAAAAACCTGTCCTGCTTCACGTGTCGCTAGTATATTATGGTGATATTTTCGTTTTTACTTGAAAAATATAATTGTATTAACGGATTGAGCAGTTGGATTGCAATCTGGATAAAATACTTTTAGGTTGAATATCGATAGCAAATACGGTCGCTGCAGAGTGCAGGTAGTTAAGTGTATCGTCCTTGTACTCACCCTTAATCTCCCAAAACTTTTCAGTGTAGAATAAAATGCATTTCATTACAAGCCCCATTGGACTTCTTTGTACTAAACAATTTCTCATTGTAGGCAATGGAGGATCGAAATGTATTTTCATCTGAAAAAGAAACACAATCCCTCTGTTAGAGACTTCTTAAAAACAACAGTTGGGCTTTTATCCACTGTATGCTTTGGTTTAAAATTGTCGATATCAAAAATAGTTGACGCTTACTTGTACAACTGGCGGAATAGCCAGGATGACGTGAGATCCTTGATACTGTTGCCCATCCAAAGTATCCACAGTCACTTGGTCGGGCCCATATCTAATCCTTACAACTGGTTTGTTCAGCATCACGGATTCTAAGAATCCAAACCACCGGATTATTCATTGTAAATACTCACAGTCACAAATGATACTATTATTCTGGTCACTGCTGCTATAACTACACATATTGGACTCAGTAACTCTTAAGTTCTTACGAAAACAAGATAGTCCCCAAATCAATTCTCTTACCGGTCATTTTCTCAGCCATTTTGTCTGCGAGCTGCTGTGATCCTCCGACCAGTTTCCTCTCTTGGGCGCCCCCCGTGACACCCCATAGGTGTCGTGGGCCGTTCCCCTGGCGCATGTACCACAGGTAGAAGAGCAGGGACATCTCGTGGTCACCGGCAGTGTTGTCCATCACGCACATGGACACGAGGAACTCCTTGGCACGCCTGACGAGAGATTTGAGAAGATGATCATCTCCCTAGCCAGCTGCGTCTTCCCACCTCGTGTGCCCAGATACACAGAAAGTGGTATTTTAGACGTAATGTAGTTCCGGTGTAACCAAGGCGACAGCCATTGGCCAATGCAATTCAATCCCTACTGATTGTGAATGGCTACACTCAGCACACACTCATATTCTTTGCATAAGTTTTAGGGTTTTTGTGGACCTTGCTTTGGGGCCATCATGGCGTTGGACATCTTGCCATTTCTTATTTTTTCAGTGATGTTTGAATTTACAGAAATGTTATGTAAACAACTCCAAATGACAGACATTTTCATTATTTCGTTACCTTGGTTTAATTGTTAATGATGCAGCTCTGGCTAGAGGGTTGCAACGTCTCAGGTTCTTTTATCAGTACCTCGGGGCATTGGGCATACCTATACCACACTATAACATAGTAGAATACCGGTTTGCTGTTGACTTCACAGCCTGAGGGAATTGAAATCTCTACATAAGTAAAGATGAATAATTAAATTTATCTTACGAACTATGTACTAATCTTACGTACGATGCGATTAGATAACCGTTGCAAAGTATAGAACAGATGCATTTATTACCAATATCCATACCCGACCGACAATCGAGATCCCACTTGACTTTTAGACATAAGTATAACTACATTAATCGGACGCTGCTTCGTATTACAGGCTTGTTTCAATTTCTCTCTCTCTCTCTCTCTCTCTCTCTCTCTCTCTCTCTCTCTCTCTCTCTCTCTCTCTCTCTCTCTCTCTCTCTCTCTCTCTCTCTCTCTCTCTCTCTCTCTCTCTCTCTCTCTCTCTCTCTCTCTCTCTCTCTCTCTCTCTCTCTCTCTCTCTCTCTCTCTCTCTCTCTCTCTCTCTCTCTCTCTCTCTCTCTCTCTCTCTCTCTCTCTCTCTCTCTCTCTCTCTCTCTCTCTCTCTCTCTCTCTCTCTCTCTATTCCTCTCTAATCGTCTATACCTACAGTTCTTAACAAAATCTTTTGTTGTTAACAATCTCTAAATGGCTGACATATTCCAGCAAGGAACACTTCTGCTCTTGCTTGCACACTTCTCACCCTCCAGCCCTAATCACAATTCAGGGTCAACGAGACCTACTTGGTCCAGCATTTCCGGTTGAGGAATTCCCTCAACGTGATGGAGTCCCACTCCTTAGCCTTGGGGGCGTCCCAGGGCCGGTCCACAGGAATCTGCCAGCACATCTCCTCGAAGCGTCGGAGCATGTCCATAAGGTCCCAGGCGGCCAGGGGGTGGCTGAGCCACAGATTCGGGACCACCGTGTCCATGCGGTACGTGTCCCCCTGGACCAAACAAAACTCGTCACTCACGATTCGCACTCACAGATCATACTTGCGTGTAAGATTGGAAATCTCTCCGCTGACCTCGTTCATGAATTTAAGTGTTGATTGCTGATATTGATTGATTTTGGTACATTGTTTATAATACCTGTGGATGAGATTATATTTCTGATTAATCACAATTGTAATTTTGTCACAATCCTTGATTCGATCCCGATTGTTTTAAACCAAGATTCTCGCTACGCACACCTTTGCGATATTATCATGTGCGGATGGTTTTCTGGGCACATTGTTTTCAAATCGGACCACTTTCAATGCAACCGAGATAAGTTGAATGACCTAATGGATAGTTTCTTTCTTATCTTATTTTAGCCTCTAGAATCTGATATAAAGTGATGCAATGTTCGTCAGCAAGGCAAGAGAGGGTTTGAAAAAGTGGCTCTATTGTTGTTATCATAAATCGTTGGTAATTTTCCACTGTATTTTTATAGTGTTAATGTTATTATATAATGTTGTATAGGTATACATGACTAGTGATAAAGTTAATGAAAATGAATTAGCATCTAAAATCTTTCAGACAATACGAGAACGGCAAAAATGATAAATTGGCATGATACACAATCGGTAAATATACATTAATTCCTGCAAATTTTATTGATGAGCGAAGCGAGCGAAACGAAACCGTAAATTTCACTACTGGTAAAAAAATGCACTTGTGTGTGTGTGTTTTTTGTGTTTGTGAACGCTGCTCCAAGCAGCTGCTCCGATATTGAAGAAATTTTCAGGGTGTCCACCTTTGTTCTCAACTTAGACTCAATGTATTTTTCAAGAAAACCGATCATAATTATCGTTATCGTTATAATTTGGGAAAACTGTGATAAGTATACGGGATCGAAACACATATGTTGGTTTTTAACCAACTTTTTCCAAAATTCATTGTGACTTTGTGAGCGACCACACTTGGAACTGCTAATATATCACACAAGTGCTCTCATATGTTTACATTCGATGTTATGTTTATACATCAGGCATGAGCAACCCCCGGCCCACGGGTTAATTTTGACCGGCCCACCGGGCTTTGGACAATAAGCATGAAAGATAGGCCTAGACCGTGTCTGAAGAAAAATGATAAAAAAGTTATAATAAACCCTCATTTTTAAGATATATCTTGAGCGCATTCTAGTAGTTTAAGGGCTTATGTCATTCTTGAACACCTATATCTGGTAAAATTATATCCACGACTTGCAGAACAGTATTCGCATTAAGGTAGATGTAGGAAATGTCTAATTTTGACATTGCTCGGTGAAAATACGTAGTACACTTATAATTTAATGTATACCTATATTGCCAATTATGCGCGAAGGGTTCGATTGGATAATATTCTTGGGAAAATCCCAAGCCTGGGAAAGGGGGAGAGGCCCCACCCTGCAGGCACAGCCGACAAGGTTTTCAAAAATTCTATGCTCATTTTGGAGCCCATATCTATATGCTTTTTAGGTCGATTTGAGCGTATAATTTTTATTGTGTTTCATTTGACATATTTGCTCCCCCCCCCCTCCCCACCAATTTACGAAAGCATGGTCGTCCGGCCCGCCGAACATCCAGAAAATTTGAATCAGACCCGTGACTTCCAAAGGTTGCCCGCGCCTGGTTTACATACCTATATATGTGTAAGATGTTCTGCATTCAATTTATCTACTACTAACAGCTACGCTCATCTTCAAAGCGAACACGGGGGCAGCGTTTCCTAGCATAAGTTAATGACATCTGACAACATGCTCGCAAATACACAACCAGTGACAACTGAATTCGATAACATTATAACGACAGAAATCTGGTAAAACTTGAAAGCTGGGAAATTAAAAACGAATTTACTCTCGGCGTGTGCCAAAATTTCAAACTTCGAGCTGCGGAAAGTGTACCAAACTCAAGGACACATTCAGACGTTACCCTGCTGTAGTGGATGTTGTCGTGGTCATCCGAGCAGAGATAAGTCTCGCAGCCGAGCTCCTCGCAAAGCTGGAGCACGTGGTCCTGTGTGGGCCCCACGTACGAGGCCCCGACGTCGGCCCACCCGAAGGCGGCGTCCCCGGGGCCGGGGGTGATCGTGTGGGTCCTGCCACCCACCCGGTTGGCTGCTTCCAAAACCAGCACCTCCACGCCACGCGCCTTTAGGGCTCGAGCGGCGCTCAGACCTTTGGCACAGGGGGATAGACAGAGGCATGTTAGGGGTTTATAGCTCAGTTTGGGCTGCAAGGTTCGTGAGTGTGGACCATCGTGATAAGCACTGTATAATGAATATAGGTTAGCTAGCTAATCTTAGACGTGCATTATTCTGAAAACAATTTGTTAAATCTTTTTCATGTTCTTGGGAAAGAAGGAGAGTGGGGGGGGGGGGTAATGGCACGGGGAATTGGGGATGCGGAAAAAACAAGCCCCCTTGAACCCTATCATCGTTTTCGTCAAAAATAAATAAAGGAAACATATTTCCTATCCTTTTTTGGGGGACGAGGACAATAGGGGTGGTTTCTTTAAGTTACTTGTACAAGTATTAACAAGTAACTTCCATAACTCCAGAAGCAAAATGTTTCTATTATCTGAGACATTACAAGGAAAGTACACTATAATATTTGTATATTTCCATGCAAGGAAAGCTATAATGTATTTTGACATGAGGAGAAATTCGTTTAAATTATTATCTCAAGAACCCCTGGCTGTCCCACAAAAATTTCACAGAATGCAGATTACACATACCAAGTCCCTAGTCAAAAAGTTATCCAAAATTTAAAAAATACAAAAATACATTATTTGAAGATTTGTGCCGGAAAAATAAAAATAGGGATAGGGGGTAAAATTTCAATAATTTTGGAAACGATGCTCCCTAGTCTCTAGATCAAAAGAGCACTTTAAACCTTCCAAACTTTTTTTTAACTATCCTCTAACTTTACTGCAGCCGATGAAATTTGAGTAAGAAAATCGGTGCCTGCACTCAAAATGTGCGGTCCTGCGTTTTGGGCCTATGTATTGGGTGAACCGTTTGACCCCGAGGCAAACGAAAACAAATCCTAGCATCAGAAATGTCCTGGTCACATTCATACAAAATCTAATCGAAAAGCAAGAGGTGACGCAGACAATTAAATAAAGAACTGTTCTTTGATATATAACATGCAGAGTTGGCACAGAGAGAAGTCACCCTTTTGAATGTGGATGACAATTTTATCTGATCCAAAAATTTATGAAGATTCGGCGAGTATTTTGGGATATAGGGTCGTCTTCTTAGTGTAATGATACAGAAACACTATCGAGGGAAACTAACTATTATTGAGACAGCCACTGTACATAGTTGAGTTACCGTATTTCCTGAAAGTTGTTCACGCTAATTTAGCCCTACCTTAGACAAATCATGCTACAGATATTTCTTTCACCTCATAATTTGTTTAAGTACAAAAAGGCGAACGATAAAAGCCACAACTTACCGCTAAGGCCTGCCCCAACAACAATCACTCTATCTGACGACATGGGGTTTGGAGGATGGGCAGTTCCTGCTCAGGATTACCACTCGCTGACGCTAAAGTTGCCACTGTACTGCTGATAACGGACACCAACTATATAAGTAGCCATAGCTATCATGAAATATTTTTTGTCCTTGCTCTGTGTCAATATTATACACATTATTCTTCAAATTCCCATCTCATCACACTTATCTGAAATCGCTACCGCTAATCCGATGATTTTCCGACACAGTTAGATTTTTTTTTTATTATCAGAAAGTACAATGCTTTGTTGCATTATCGGGTTATTTGATCTTGATATCATCATTCATATAGTGGCTCCTTCGCTATAAATATTGACAATTCAATCAGATCTCGAATGTATTGTGGCGTGATTAACGGTAGGTACACTCTTGGGAAACGAAAGGAATTGTTCAATTAATCAACGAGTTGAGTATTTACATTTATCTTTATACGTGGTAGGGGTAGAGAAAGCTGGGAAATGGACGGGACTTCCTGATTTCCGGTCGCTCTATAGACCATCTGAGCTTTTGGGCACGCATTATCCTGCTTCGCTGGGTGGGATAAGGGGATATCCGCGAGAGACATGGAAACAGGAACGGGAGGTCCCAGGTTCGTATCCCGGTACGGTTGCACATTAAATTGTTCATCCTTCCCAAGTTCCCACCAACCATTCATTGCTTATTTGTATCTGCTGAAACCAGTAACACGGTCCTTCTCAACTTAAAACATGTGTTTCACTAATTTGCTGCAACTGCAACACATTTCTGCAACTTTCCGTAGCTTGCATCTTTTGTGTGTTGATAGCTAAGGTGATGTTTTCAGGACTCAAGACTCAGGAATCAGGACTCTGGACTCTGGACTCTTGTGACCTTGGAGTAGGACATTCCCAGGACTGAGGAAACCAACATAAAATTGTAAACACTTTATTGGTTAAGATTTAAGAACTAAAAGTAACGCAGCTGTCATAATATTTATAGTAAGACTTTGTCCCTGCATGTGCACTATTACACAAGGACTGTGTTAATGGCCTGCACAGCAGTAGCTCGGTAGAACACAACGCCTGAAATCAGAGCAAAATAATCGTACGTTTATTCACCAACAATAAATTGCATGAATCATGGCTGTTCGATTATGCGTCGATAATAGGTTTCAAGTATCAACAGATGTCCAAAGTCTTATACTTGCCTGTAGGAATCACCCTTACGCTCAGGGTGCTATCAGGACGAAGGATGGTCGGGGCGTCGGCACTGTACAGATCCTGACAACAAATGACACGTCAGGATACAGTCACGCCATGGCATGGTAGTTACCCCCAACGCCATCTCGCGAAGCACTATGATTTAGGTGCACTAGTTTATGGACGACTTGCATGTCAAAACACGCCTAAATTTGTGGCCTCCTCTCTAAAATCTATGCGTAATTTGGCGTCAGAAAACGTTGGTCTGCTCCTCATTGGCAAAGAATATAATAATCAAGTAATTAAGTTAATGTCTCAACCCAAAGCACTAGATACTTCCACAAAAAGGTAATAACAATTTGTACCTCAGTACTCACAACCATAAATGCATCAGAACTACTGCAATTGTTTACAGCGTATCCTCGAGAAGTCATCATGTGATAAGTTAAGATTTGTGATCACGTGACGGACCATCCTGTGGTTTGTCCAGTCATTGACGTTTCGCCTTTACGAGAATCATAAGTTCTCACGTGGCAACTTCTTGAAGGATGTCTGCTCTCGGTATGTTATTAGTGAAATCAAAATCAAAAATATAATCTTTCGAAAAAAATATTTAACTGACCTTTAAGTAGGTGACTGCTGTTTTGAGTTCGACCACCCATGAAGTGGTTAATTTGTAACAAAATTGTCGTGTGCCAAAATTTAATATTTGGTTACTCTTGCCCAGACAACAATAGATTCTAACGTAATTTTGCAGACGGTTCAAGACCTCCCGTTTTAGTTACGATTCCAATATTCGAGTACGCTGTAGAGTGTAGGCAAAAGACGTTCAATTGAGGATACAAAGCCCATTTCTGAAATTTGCCCCCGGAATATCAGAACTATGTCCCACCAAAAATATAAATGTTTTGTCCTTTTTGAAATCAAAGTTTATTAAAGTGGAAATTGAGAGTATAGAGCTAGAGAACGTCGCCCTTCAGGAAGTAAATTGCATAACAAGTTACGGAACGTCGGGAAAGTTATACTTTATATAGAATTCAAACCCCAATTTGAAATAGTTTTTCTTTGACTATTGCTAAAGACAAGGGCTTCGCGAACGCAATTTGTGTTGCGTTGAAGATGAGCGTAGGTAGCGGTTTGTGTATAGCGGATTAAAAGGTGCTTGCAGCAGTCACAAGAAAACCATGGAGCACCAAACCTGACCATTGCCTTCTCGAAAATTCTAATCACTTGAAAATGTATGCGGATTCTGACGTTCTTTAGTTTCTCTTCGAGGTCAACAAAGCTGGTAACCAAGGAAACGAAGGAAACCGGACTCGTATTGAATCAGCCGTCAAATCACGAAAAAAACACCACAAAAATGCTAATAAAAACCAATTGGAAAAACCTACCGAAATAAGATTTGCAGGCATGATAAATATGTATAAGGTCGGCATGTTTAGAAGTTTTGGGGAAGTTATGTTCAGAACTTTGAAATTTACAGGGGTTCGAAATTCGGAAAAAATCGAAAAATTTCGTAAAAATTGATTTATAAAAAATTTACTGAACCGATCTTTTTCAAAAACGCAGGGGGTCTAAGTTGAGAACAGAGGTAGATACTCAGAAATTTTCATCCGCGTCGGTTCAGGCGTTTGGTCTGTAGAGCGCGCACAAACACACACAAAAAAAAAAAAAAAAAAAAAAACATACACAAGTGACTTTTTTTGGGGTAAGTGAAATTGAAGATTTCGCTACGCTCATCAACAAATAAATGAGTCTGTAAGACGTTAAATATCGAGCGGTATTTTAACTTGTTACTTGCTTAACAATGTCCAATCGAAGCCTGTTTTTTCTTGCTAACATGTACCGTTATGTCTCATAACGAAACACTGAAAACAGGAATTTAGAAACTAAGAAACTAAACGGTGCTTACGCGAGAGTATACCATAGACAATATATTAATGTCGGTACACAGGAAGTACGCAAGCTTACGCTCAAGCGAACCATTGCACCCTTGGCATGCAATGCAACTAGGGCTTCGCGAACGCAATTTGTGTTGCGTTGAAGATGAGCGTATGTAGCGGTTTGTGTATAGCGGATTAAAAGGTGCTTGCAGCAGTCACAAGAAAACCATGGAGCACCAAACCTGACCATTGCCTTCTCGAAAATTCTAATCACTTGAAAATGTATGCGGATTCTGACGTTCCTTTGTTTCTCTTCGAGGTCAACAAAGCTGGTAACCAAGGTAACGAAGGAAACCGGACTCGTATTGAATCAGCCGTCAAATCACGAAAAAAACACCACAAAAATGCTAATAAAAACCAATTGGAAAAACCTACCGAAATAAGATTTGCAGGCATGATAAATATGTATAAGGTCAACATGTTTAGAAGTTTTGGTGAAGTTATGTTCAGAACTTTGAAATTTACAGGGGTTCGAAATTCGGAAAAAATCGAAAAATTTCGTAAAAATTGATTTATAAAAAATTTACTGAACCGATCTTTTTCAAAAACGCAGGGGGTCTAAGTTGAGAACAGAGGTAGATACTCAGAAATTTTCATCCGTGTCGGTTCAGGCGTTTGGTCTGTAGAGCGCGCACAAACACAAAAAAAAAAAAAAAAAAAAACATACACAAGTGACTTTTTTTTGGGGTAAGTGAAATTGAAGATTTCGCTCCGCTCGCTTCGCTCGCTACGCTCATCAATAATTGTCTGGGGGCTTACCTCGAAGACATATCCGTCAGTGTGGGTCAGCCCGATCTCCGACAGGCTCACTGAGAACGGGTACGGCCAGCCGTCGGTGCGGCGACTCAGGAAGGCGACGGCGAACGAGTAGTCGCCGTCGACCACAGGGATGATGGGCCGCGTCCACACGGATATGTTGTTCCTCTGGAGCATCGAAATCAATCAATATATCATCATCGCTACAGGGTCGCAAGGAGGGCAACCAGAGAATGACTGGCATTCCGGTGGTGTGCAAGTCAAAATGAAATAAGGACACAAATATACGAAAGTCAGCAGCGCCAGCGTCTTTTTCGTGGAGTCAAGGCGACGCTTAGATTTAGCTTGATTCGCCTCAATTGGCCTCGTCTAGATTCATAACCGTGACCAAGCAAAGTCCGAGCCGGATGACAGGTATGATTGCCTGTCAAACACGTGGAATCCTAAAACCTGCAACGATGCAATGGTACACCTCTCCGAGTGATGGTTCGTCTGCCATTCTATTGAAAAGCCCGTTCCATCCAACTCCGCGTCTGGTCTATTCAGGTAGGTAAGTATATACCTCAAGGATCTGCAGTCCCTGAATCCCCAGCGGGTCCTGGTCGACGGCGATGACCCGCTCGTTCAGGAGAATGGCCTTGAACTCCGGCCTGACAGTAGCCACGTCGTTGGACATGATGAGCGGCGCGGCGAGGATCGCCCAAATCGCCATCTGAGCCTTGCTTTGGTCGATCGTCAGTCCGTAGTTGCCGATCACAAGCTGCACACAGAGAGACAAGTCAGCAGCAGGTCAGATCGCTACCTATCGGTCAGATATTAGTTGTCACAGTCCAGTGCTCACCATGTCGGGATCGTTCCAATGTCCTGGGCCAGCATGCTGTGCGATTATGTCCTGTTCTCGCGCGTAATAATCAATAATGTACGATACGCTGTACCACGAATCATCGATGTCGTCGTAGTTTCTCCAGAGATTGCAGAACTCCTTCATCAGGGTGAAGTTTAGCTGGAGACGAGAGCATTTACAACATCATTTGAAAGTTCAAACAGTTTTTTCGATACCTAATGCTTTAATTTGAAGTATGTAGAAAGTCGCTGGCAAGAGTTATAGACTATAACTTTTTGAAGTGAAAATTAATAAGAGAATCTTTCGAAAAAATAGGTAACAGACCTAAATGTGATTGCTGGTCGGAGTTTGTCCACCCCTGAAGTGGTTAATTTGTTTAAAAAAAAAAGTCGTGTGCGTCACAAAATTTAATAATTGGCTATACGATAGGTACCCAGTAATTTTATTGTCTGGGAAGATAGTTTACTCTTCCCCAGACTTAGAATGTATTATTGTACAGTAATACATTCTAACGTACTTTTGCGTACGATTCAAGATCACCCCGTTTCAGAAAGTATTCCAATATTATAGACTATGCGACTATAACTTATAGTAAACTAAAACAACGTACAGGGACGCCGGCTTCGTCCTGATAAACAGGCCAACTGCAGGAGTAAACTATAGGTCTTCCAGTTTGGTTCAGGAATGTACCGTATGCAGGGTATCCTGTGAAACATGACATCAAGATTGTTAGCACCAAAATGTTACATCCATTTGGGGTTATAGCGTCGTCGTTTCAAAAATAATATCTCCATTGCACCTTCGTTCATTTCCAAGGGGTCGGCGTAGCACCCGTCCAGCTTGACGTAATCGACGTCCCAATCTGCAAACGTTTGGGCGTCTAGCTCCAAGTTGCCCAACACTCCAGGGTATCCTCCACATGTGAAGTTGCCGTAGTCCTCGTAGAGTCCAAATTTCAGCCCCACGTTGTGGATCTACAAAATGGAAACAAAACAACTCTTTACTGAGCAGTGAAAAAATGCACAACAACAGTTTATCTCTAATTGATTTTTGTTGTCATTCTTGGAGATGGATGGGCGATTATCACAATGGTGATAACAGCTTATCAGGATGGGGTCTACGTAAGAGCTGTGCCCCATCTTATGAGAAATGGTATGGCTGTGGAAAATGACGGAAACCCACAACCATGCTTATGGATATACCTATAAATAACCATTGCGGAAACCTACAATATAATTTTAATAGCATGCACACCAGAGCTGTGCATACCTACCTTGTACTATGCTATGCATAAAAATAAATTGACATATCAAACAACACAAACACCGGTACCCTTGTAGTGAAAGGAACCATGATCACAAGGTGACAACGGCTCGGACCACCAGCGGTGACTTACGTAATCGGCCAGGGCTTTTATCCCGCTCGGGAAACGGTCGGGATCTGGTTGCAGCTTCCCATCCGCGTCCCTGTCGTGGGACAGCCAGCAGTCATCAATGATGAGATATTCGTACCCAGCTTCTTTGTACCCTTCAGACACCATCTTGTCGGCGATGCGTCGGAACAGCTGTTCGCTGGGAACCGAAAAAATTGGCGTCAAACGAGAGAACCATCTTGCCGGAGGGGCTCGAGATGGTCGAGAAAGGCCCCATACCTGATACATTCGTCTGGATACTTCTCGCAATCTGTGATGCATCTGAATCTCTGCCAGGACATCCAGCCCATCGGGGGCGTCAAGCCCAGACCGTTGTCGAGCGCCGCGACGTCGGCTACGAAGACGCCGGCAAGGAGAGCCAATACGAGCGTCGGTAGGTACGCCATTCTCTATAGCCTGAAACTATTCGGTTAAAATCAATCTCGGAAAGGAAAGGTCATTAACAGCGTGGACTTACGAATTGATAGGCACGTTGTTAATTTTCGCAATATGTTGATAAAAACAGATACGTGCATTTCGTATATTTCATATTAAAATTGTTTGTTTTACAGTGTATACGAACGCATGTCGTTTTACATTCTAAAGTAAAGCTCTGAGAAATTTATAATTTCTGATACACTTCAAATTACTTCGTTGCATCCTTTTATTTGCTATAAAAACACTACGTGGGTAAAAATGTGCAAGGTACGCACCTTGATCGGTAACCAGAAACGGCCGAAGAATCGTTGGAGCAAATTGAAAAGCTCTGAGGAGGAAAACGAACGCGTGTGTTGCCTTCGTAGACAACCGCCCTGCCTTTATAAACATGAATAGCCTCTGTTTATCGGCGCATAAACTGAAATAGCCGGCGTTATCAGTCAGGTCAACATCGATAGTCCATGCCACTCGTGCACAAGTCTGCCGAACGAACACAAAGGTAGAAATGGAATGACAATCGGATCGCTGATCAAAGGTAAAACGAGCGCCTCATTGACAAACTGTCAAGTACAAAACTTGCGGAAGTCTTTTGGCGTGCGAGCAATAAAGAACGAGGCCGGAACGCCAGAAACCTTGCCCGTGCTACCGAACAGCGTTGCAAACGATTGGATTCACACGCCACGCTGCTTGGCCAGGGGTCGGTGCAGAGGTTCACGCGGGAACTTCCTACACCAACAATTATTAATGTAAAAATCTGGGGAAAAAAACCATAGACCGAGAAAGAGTCAATTGATGTCGGATGGTAGTTTTTAATACATGTTATGACATACTTTTTCCATACGAGCTACGTAAATATGCCGAAAAAAATGCATTTTAGGCACTTTTTGAAATTGCACACATCTGTAATTTTTGAAAGTATCACCATCCGACATCAATAACCCTTCAACTACACGTGTATTTTCTCCCAAAACTCTGTGTCGGTATTTGTGGCCAGGAGAAGTTCCCGTGTGAACCTTCGCGCACGACGAAAACACTGGCGGTAACGTAGGTATAGCGAAAAAGAGAATAATCTCATGACTGTTTTGGCACGTTTATCCCAATCTTAAAATGACCGTTAACATATTAACACAATCAGGTGCGACGTGCGTCCGTGACCGCTTCTATGGCCGTAACTCAGTGTCAGTTTCATTTCAGGTGACATAGTTTCATAGTATGAAATTATATATTAATTATAACGGGGTAATAATGGTAGTACAATAAAAGCGTCCATCAAAGATTTATTACATGTTTAAGTAAACCTATATACTGTCTGTTTCCTACACATATCGTACCTACCCTATATCGTATCTATACATATACTAGCCGGTGGAAAGGCACCAACACACAAAAAATGTGTTGGGGCTTGTTTATCAAAATTGATTTGGAATTCGGGAAGAGCTGAACCGCCAAAACATCACAATGGCCATTTCAAAGAATACAAAATCTCCTAATGAGTTGGTATTTAATGATTTCAAAACAAAATCAAATTGTTTCCATTTTAATGCCAACGGTTAAGTTTACAGATCAATACAATAATTGACAACTTGCTATTTGATAAGAATAAGATATATGGATCAACAGGTAATACGATCAAGATTCGTAAATCAAACAAAGGTCTTGCAAGAAATCACCGTTGATATCAGGGTATCAGTGTGGATGGTGGGTGGGAGTGGTGCAATACAAGTACGCTCTAACCCACTAAGCTTGTGTACAAGAAATCACCACTTGAGATAAAGTTAACCTATTGTTAGGTACTTGGATTCAAATGTTTGTTGTAGGTATCAGCAATCCACAAATTGATAAAGAGTATAGATACGACCTAAATATTGATACCTATACTCTTTGTTGATGCCCTTTCTCATCCATCGAGCTTCTAACTATTACTGGCGGCAAGACCCATG
Source organism: Nemoura dubitans (assembly GCA_921293005.1). NCBI lineage: Eukaryota > Metazoa > Arthropoda > Insecta > Plecoptera > Nemouridae > Nemoura > Nemoura dubitans. The sequence goes on from OV121074.1 coordinate 19,745,770, forward strand.
AACACTTATTCAAATTTGATTCCAAAGCTATTTACATATAGATATTAAGGCTTGCTTCGCGATCGCAATTTTGTGTTGTGTTGAAGATGAGCGTAGCGGTTTGTGTAGCAGATTAAAGGGTGAAGGAAGACCTTTAATACGAAAGCCATGGAGCACCATGCCTGATCATTTCCTTCTCGAAAATTCCAATCACTTCAAAATTCAGATGATTCTGATCAAATATACAAAAATAAATAGGTCCTACCGACCTCAGATCTGCAGACATAATGAATTTCTATAAGGTCGACATGTTTATAAGTTTTGGTGAAGATATTATGTAAATAACCTTGACATTTTGAAAAAATTGATTTATTTAAAAAGTTCTGAACCGATTTTTTCCAAAAAGCAGAGTGTCTAACTCTAAGTTGAGAACAAAGGTAGGTCCTCTGGAATTTTCATCCAAATCGGTTCAAGCGTTCGGTTTGTAGAACGCGCGCAAACACACATAGGCACAAAAAAAGCACACAGACTTTTTCGGGGTAGTGAAATTGAAGATTTTGCTAGCTACGCTCATCAATTATAATTAGGATAAGCCAGAGTAGGTACACCTAATTGAAGAAAACAAAGTTCTCCGTTCAAAAACAGTTTTTACTTAGGACACATCACTTCACCAAACCATGCATGGCAACCAGAGGGTATACTCATGAACACTCATTCCAATTTGATCTCAATGCACAATTTCTAGATAGATAACGAGAAGTCAGAGTGTACCTAATTGAAGAAAATAGCTCTCAGTTCCAAAAACGTTTTTTCTTAGTACCTATCAAAACAGCAAAACTTAGAGGATCATTACGCTTTTGACAGAAAATTCATTTGGTCAGCCTGAAAAAGCCTCTTTCTTGTTCTTCTGAAGCGTCTTGCAGTTCCACTTTTTGAGAGGCATATCTTCATTTTGATAATTATATTGGTCATACTTAAATTAACATAAAATAAATATAAACTAGAAATAAAATGGTATCTCAACCAAAGTTTATGATCACCAATAAAAAAATAAATTTAGAGGGTTGGAAGTCGGTAAAGAATATTTATAATATATTTATATTATAATTGATGCTCTATGGTAAATATCCTTCAGCTTGATCCTTCTCCTTTTTCTTTGTAGCTGATGATCTCTTTTTCAATCAGGTCTGGAATTTCCACTGCTAGCCATGGTCCAAGCTAAAACAAGATTTCACTGACACTTCGATTGCATACGCGTTATGTTAAAGAGCTTCTGCAAAATAAGAAAGAACTTACCCCTAAAGCCATAGCATGGGCTAAGCCAAACTTTGGAACATTTCGTGCCCAAAGAGGCTTAAAATGATCTGTCAAGCATATCTTTCCGCCACGGTACATCTTTGCAGTTTTTCCATCAAGCTCTGGGAGTGCAATCTCGGGAGCTGTCGTTGGGTATGTTATCGGAATCTGCAAAAGATAAAATATATAGTCACCTTACAGGGCAATGATAAGGTAGATATGTGACAATCTTTGTTGTACCGAGGTGTCAATACTTACATCAAATTCAACATCAAACTCATACTTCAGAAGGTTATGCATGTGCCAACATTTACCAAACCATCGAGTTCCTTCCTTATTTGACTCCAATCGGAACCAGTCGTTGCCCGCGGATTTATTATTTTGAACATACTAAATGGAATAGAACGAATTAGAAAGAAGAAAAAGCAGCCCAAAAACGATGTCATTTTTAGGTTATGTTAAACATCAAATCCATATGGAGGTTTGCCAGACGCATACAGTGTCTTTTAAAAACAAGTATAATGTACCTGGATCAAGCTCGTGTACTCTTCTTTCAGCCTTTGAACCCAGAGGTCTTTATCTCGAGGCCCTGCTTTCGTTTTTAGCAATGGTATTGCGCTCAGTGTCTTCTTCGTCACCTCGTCTACCATCTTGCAAATTTGACAGAAGGTCCCAACAGGTGGAGTGGGGGGACTCTGAGTGAGACCACGCAATTTAAAAATGTAACTACAATTTAGGTACTTGGCTCATACAACATGTATACGGAACATGGAAAACAATAGAAACAGAAGAAAAAAATTTAATTCATTTCAACAGCTCTATTTAAAAAGTATAGGTATTCAAACAGTTTCTAAATGAACGTATAATTTGTATCAACATAATACAATTTCTACTCGTACAGTACCAATTTCTTAACTACGCAGCATATGCTCTGTGAGATCTCGCTCGTGTATCTCTTGTTATTGTGATTCGTCAGCAGCAAGTCTGGGTTGAGCGCGCAGCGACTAAAGCTTCCCATATCTAGTTCTGTATTTATCGGGCGATGGGCTGCAGTATTCGTTGTAAATGAGCTTGAAGAGGAATAGATGGAAAATGACGATGAGTATGGAGATGGCGATCCAGAAGAGCGTGGGCAGCCCGCCGAGGTGGCTGCCGTGTCGATGGAGGGCGATGACGTTGGTCTCTAAGGGAGGGGCGTCCACCACCTCCTTGACGTGGATCGCATGCCGCAGATCCTCCATGTGCTGGCGGTCAGCGGTGATGTACAGGATGGCCGTGACGGGGTCAGTCAGTTTCACAGGGAACTCTTTCTTCTGCGGACCGAGCTGGACTGGAGAGTCGAGGCAGCCTCCTGCAAGCATGGTAAATTAGTAACATGGTTGTTCTTCAACAAAGAGAATGCTTAATGGAAAAAGAGTCACTAAAGGTTTCGAGGGTACTAAGGGGGCCGGTTTATTTCCTATAAGATAGAAACTATCTATATTTTGGGTCAAATTTGAATTTTTAACGCAGAAGATTCTACTTGGTTCTACCTAGAGCCAGATTTTAATTGTGCGCCACTCAAATTGATATACATATTCAAGGAGTAAATGCATAGTTTTGCAATAATGCAAGCAGCTAAAAAGCAACAAAAGATAAATGTCAATTGGCTTTTTTCAACTTACATAGAATGTATAAAATAAAAAAACATTTCAAACTGATTCTTTTGTTCACACTTTTAACATCAAATCAATTAGACTTCATTTAGCTTTCAAAACATTGAATATCTACCGTTGAAACATCAATGTGGTATTCAAACCTTCCAAAGCATGACAAGAAATCAAGCACAACCTCATCTGACTCAGCATGCTGTTGACACCCGAGTTCAAGAATTTCAAACCGCTCCAACTGAGCACTCACCGTCGCAGGCGTAGTAGTACTTGTCGCTGCGGTCTAGCGCGGCGAGCAGCATGGCCTTGTTGTCGGCCTGCAGCACGATGCTGATGTTGACGTGCGTGGCGTTGCCATAGGAGATGCGCCGGAAGAGGTAGTCGCGGTGCAGGTCCTTGGGGTGGATGCGCAGCTCCAGGTGTTGGTTGGAAAAGCGCAGAGCGCCTAGGCTCAGCGTCATCGCCTGGATCACGCCGCTTGCGCCCGCCTTCAGCAGGTTGTGGCACCTACGTGGCACAAACACTCGTTGAGGTCTCGTTTTAGGGTGTGGTACGAGAATAATAGGGAGGGATCACTTGCCGAATCGATCAAGGAAGCTGGCGGTACAAAACTTGACTAGGTAAGTTTCGCAATTTTGTCTTCTTTGCAATTTACTGAGACTATGCAAATAGTGTATATTGCTATTGAAATTGACTGGGGGCCATCTTGTAATTTCTATGCAAATTGCACAAATCCTTTCTCTTTTTCAACATACACTAATGGTTTGCAATTTTTTTTTCTATCCTGTAAATTTTCTTTTTTCTTCCTCTAATTTTCAAAACCCAAAGTTCAAACTTTCAAGTCCCTAGTCTAAACATTTTAAGCCAAGTTGTAAGAAGGACCCTGCACAAATTTCTCTTCCATAAAAAAAACCATTTAGGTACCCAATCGAAAAAAATTGCACACCATCTCAACAAAGGTTCCCACGATGCCCATAAAATGTTGTAATTATTTCGACACCCGTGCCGCTGAACCCCTTCCAACAAGCGGCTTTTCTAGTTTAGGATGCCACATTATTTCTAGCTCCTTGTCAAATGCAGTATGTTCGGTACGAGACGCACCCTTGTTTCTCGAGTGTGAGCAGCCAGTGTGAGGTCATCGAGTTGACGACGTCGAGCGTGGAGTGGTCGCGCCACAGGTTGGCGGCTTGCAGCGTGTGGAATCCGCCGTAGCAACCGTCTGCGTACGCCAGACTCGTCGCCAGCTGCTGCCTCCGTTCGGCGGTGGTTGCCTCTTCGTAGTACGGGGCCGTCACTGAAGGGAACCACAGCATGCGTCTCAACATGGCAAAGGCAAGGCAAGGTTGATGACCGATTGCAGTTAAAATTTAATTAAAATGTCAGAAACTAGGAAAGAATAAGTATTTTCAAAATAATAATGAAAATGATTTGATTGGATAGAGAAGTGGATTTGCTCAAAGTTGGTAAATTTATGAAAGACATACTATGCATCCAACGGTGCAAGGTAGGCAATATGAAAATCGAAGGTGAGCTGTTCGAGTGATGGTGGCTACCTTGTGAGAGAACGTAGTATATGGTGGCATTGATGTTATCGCCGTTGATCGAACCGTCAGCCTTTGAGTAGCTGATCGACAGACCGGTTTGCCAAAGATGTTGCCACACATTTGTATGAGCTTCTTTCAAAAAGTCTCCTGTCTTTGATAATGCTTTCTTCATGTTCTGAAATACAAATGAAAAATGTACAGTTCTTTAAACATAGCAAAAACTGGGCAAATTGATATATTTTGTAACAAAAACAAAACATCTTTTTAAAATTACCTCTATAGCTTGTTTTTCAGCAAGATCTTTCCTTCCAGCTGCATCAGCTTTATTTAGTGGCTCAGAATAATTCAGAGTTGTCAGTATCTCAAGAGTCCTCGAACTCCTAGTCTTCACTGACAGCAAATGTGGAAGTTTCTTAGAAACTATCGAAACTGCGATGACATCTGCGTTAGACTCAACCGGCACTTGAACGATCCCCGTTGTGACTTGATATTCTTGTTTGCCGAGCGCCGTTGGCAAATTGAGCACATGAGTGGAAGCTGATGGCCAGTTGTCACGTTGAAATTGTTCTAAATTGATATCCAAGTTCTCATTGGTTGGGTTTGTGATCTTTATCTCTTGAACAAGCACGGCAGGGATTGTACGATGAGCAATGTACTGATATGTTATGGAAACTCCACTGGCAAAGCATTGAAATTTGTAAGTGACACCTGTTACATAGTTCACCACTGTTGCTTCATTCACTATGCCTAGGTCCCTTTCTAAAGTCAGTATCGGGTGCCAATAAACAGGGAGAGATAAAGTTCTGCCATTACGAATATACAAAGGACTGTCGGGCTCAATGCTCAACCCAAAAATTCCATTTCCCACATAAGGGATATACGAATTTTCCCCTTCCGCAAGTGGATAGTGGCGGATATTTACGTTGAACTCTTCTGCATCAACATAAAACGATGCAAGGCGATCACTGAGACATCGTTCAGCAGCGTTTTCTAGACGTATGGGAGACTTAGACAGAAACCGAAAAAGACTGGGCCCAAGGTACAGTATAATGCCGAAAACTACTAAAATTAATATAAATGTTCGTCTATAAGTGAAAAAATTATCCAGAATTCTCTTCCATCTTCGCAGTAGTTCCATGAACTCCATTTCCACAAAGATGAGTCGTCAAATTAACATTTTAAATCGGACGTAAGATATATTTCACTCACGAAATATATAATGATGAAATAAAGTTAAAGCATAGAGCGTTGCCCTAAGATAAAATTCTCACATGACAGCTCCTAATAGGAGATTTAACGTGGCCAACGGCCATGGTGTCAGGTGTAGTGGGCGTGACCTTGGTTGCCGTTGTCAGGTACAGAACTTGCAAATTCGATGTTGCCAACGTCGTAATTTCTGTCCTAAGTTCTAGGGCAAAAATGAAACGGACAGTTTGAACTGAACTCATAGAGATCAACGTCAGTTGCATAGAATTTTCTTCGTCAAGTAGAAGACAAGGATCAGCTAATGAAATCAACACTATTAAGATTTTATTCTAGTAAATACTGATAATCTTTCTATAGTAGGTGTTGTTGTGGTTTAGGGTATTACTAGGATTAGTTTCAGGCTTTGGTACGAATGGACTTTAATGAGAAAAAATAAGCGGAGTTTTGTTAATGTCACTTGCTTTTTCGACATTCGAAGTTGGGTTACAGCAAAGATTTACATCTCGCTGCAGTAACTAATTCGTGTCGCTAATTCCCAAAGAAACTTCTTCCTTAACTTCGTAAGTTTTCGTTTTTATTTTCATTTCGCGACAAGTTTCCATTCCTCGAGTCCTGTTTTCAAATTTGAGGTTATGGTGTGGAGAATAAAATAACTTTTCGGGTTTCCTTTATCGACGACGTAACTTTGCCTCGAACAGAAGAAAATGTATAAACCGAAGAAGGTTATTACCTTTGGGAAAATTGGGACAGCAAATTCTGCGTCTCTAAAGGAAAATAAAACGGGTGAACAGGTTGTTGGTTTTGGGACATTCGGCAGCAACAACAAATCTACGGTTATCGAAGAAGAATCAAATAACACCGCCACTTGCGATGAAGATACTGAGGCTGATTCTGAAAGCGTCGAAATGAGAGAAAAGATGGGTTTTGAAGGTTTTGGAAAGAAGTCAAAGCAATTTAATGTCGAGGAAATGCTGGAGCAAGCCACGAAGACAGCCAAAGAGCGAACTCGTGTAACAATAGCTGCCGTCACAAGTAGCTTGACTCCTTTGGCCATAACAGATGGTTTACCAGAAGGAGATGATGAAGATGATGATGATTTAATTGGACCCCCAATTCCCAGTGCCGGCACCTCATTCGATTTTCTGAAACCTGCAGTCCCGGCTAAGAACGACAGTGATAGCGATGCCGATTTAAGTGATGAAGAAGAAGATGGTCCTTTATCATCAATCATCCCAATCAGCCATGAGGTCACAATGCATCATGGAACAAAAGCTGTGGTGGCATTATCAGCGGACCCCGCGGGTGCACGAATTGCAACTGGCTCCGTTGACTATGAGATTCGCTTCTGGGATTTTGCCGGCATGGACTCATCGATGCAGAGTTTCCGCACTATGCAACCTTGTGATAACCATCCCATAACAGCTCTTCAATATTCTCCCAGCGGAGATGTCATACTTGTGATTTCGGGAATGTCTCAGGCGAAAGTACTTGATAGAGATGGGTTTGAAAAGTTTGAGTGTGTAAAAGGGGATCAGTATATTAATGATATGGCAAAAACAAAAGGGCATACTGCTGCATTAAATAGCGGTTGCTGGCATCCTAAAATACGAGACGAATTTATGACATGCTCGCAAGACTCGACCCTTCGTCTGTGGACGGTGGACAAACCAAAACAACACAAAGCTCTCATTAAGTGTCGAGCACACAATGGGCTGAAAACTGTTCCAACAGCCTGCACCTTCTCGAGGGATGGCAATTTAGTTGCATGTGGCTGCGTTGATGGCTCCATCCAAATGTGGGATCATCGCAAAATGTTTGTGAACACGTCAATGCTCTTGCGGAATGCACATGCTGCCAACACAGACATTTCTTCCCTGGCTTTCAGCTACCTCGGCTCTATGCTAGCAACCCGATCCTGTGATGAATCTTTGAAGCTTTGGGATTTGCGTGCATTCAAGAAACCCCTCCACGTAGTTGACAATCTATTCAGCCGATACTCACAAACAGACTGCAGCTTTAGTCCCAATGATGCCATCGTTTTCACTGGTGAATCAATGCAGCGGGGACAAGAAACCGGACGCCTTTTGTTTTTTGACACCAAGACGTTCGATTTGGTCAGCGAGATTCCTGTCACCAACTCCCATGTCATCAAGTCCATTTGGCATCCGAAACTGAACCAGCTCTTTATCGGCTGCGGCAACGGCATCGTCAAAGTTTATTATGACAACAACCGCAGCATGCGTGGCGCCAAGCTGTGCGTAGTGAAGACGCGGTGCAAGACGAAGCAAATCGAGCTCACCGTTCCTCAGCAGATCCTTACGCCGCACGCGTTGCCGTTGTTCAGACACGATCGGCCCAAGTCGTTCAAGAAGCAACTGGAGAAGGACCGGCAGGACCCGCTCAAGTCCAAGCGGCCAGACCTGCCCATCAGTTCAGGGCAAGGCGGCCGAGTGGCAACTTCCGGGGGCACACTCAGCAGTTATGTCATACGCACTCTGGGCCTGAGCAAACGGGTCGAAGATGATAAGGATCCTCGGGAGGCTATTCTTGCGTACGCAAAAGATGCTGCAGAGAATCCGTATTGGGTCAGTCCTGCTTACGCAAAGACGCAGCCCAAGGCGATATTTGCTGAGAAACCCGACGAGAATCCTGATGACGAGCCGGCTAGTAAAAAGCATAAAGTGGTGTAACAAGTTTCTGATTGTGTCTTTATTTACTTTACACTCTATGAGACAATATTTGAATTAAGATGTATCATCTTCATAATTCAACTGTAAATATTTTTAAGTCTTATCTATATATAATTCTTATTCCTGTTGTTTGTTAGAGTTATAACTTAACTCTTCACTTGAATTTACAGTGTCACTGGACTTCTGTGTGACTTGTATTTATAGAGTCATTAAAAGTAAAAAACATTGAATGTCCATGGCAGTTGTTTCTGTACGTCATCACTCATGTTAATCTACATCTTTAATCACAGTACCTACCCCTTAAATATCCTTAATCACATTACTTTTTTAAGAATAAAATGCATTAGCCATCCATTCATAACTTGCAAGAGAGCTTTCCTTAAGACTATGGGTAGATATTTAATCATTTTGAGTCCAGGCTACTTGAGAAAAAGGGCTCCATTCTTTGTGCCACATAAGTTTCCACTACGCTAAGTAGTAATTACTGACTTCAGAGGGAGACAGAGAAATGAACACCAGTGATTGGCAGAGTGAGTGAAACTAGAGTAAGAAACTGTATCCATCATCTGTGTAGTGTGTCTGTAAAATGCCCAATTTTAATAAGACAGTGCATTTTCATGACCCTATTATAAATCGTAATTGTCAGCAAAAAGTGGCTATTATTTCGTAAGCCGACCACCGAGTTCAGGCCTTGCAGGTGAGGTTTTGTATTGGGGCTGAAATTACTCTTGCTTTCCAGCTAATGTTCAGAAGCATGCTGGAGAGTTTGTCTGCCAGGCGCCGTGCCGCGCAGCTTTCCGAGATTCGAAGCTGGCTGCGTTCGTTCGAGGGCGGCAATGTGAGTTTGGAGAAGGACGAAGAGACAGGCATCGCAAAAATATGCCTGGATCATCCGGCCAAACGAAATGCATTCAATGGTATAAAAAGGACCAATAATCATATATTACATGAAAAAATACTTTGGAGATGCAACTAGTCAAGTTTTTTTACCTTTAATAATCTGCACACGCGCAGGATTCATGATGACGGCCCTGGACGATGCGATCCGCTCTCTCGAAGACTGGCCAACCGGAAAGGGAGTTCTGATTTTTGGGGCAGGACACAACTTCTGTTCCGGAGGGGACCTCGACTTTGTCAAGCAAATTGGAACGTCGCAAGATGGCTTAAAGATGTCCATGTTTATGCAGGATGTTTTGTCTCGGCTCCAAGCATTGCCGTTGGTCTCGGTCGCACTAGTCGAAGGGGCAGGTAACTGTTGTGCATGAACTGAATATAAGAGAGAACAGCTGTTTTTTCTAGAAAGCCATCTTCAGGAGCCTTATTCTATAACATATCTATTGTAGAGTACCTACAGTCTACACAAGATACATTGACAAAAAGGGTCTCTTTGTGTCTTTTGGAGAGCTTCATGAGTGTGTGCTTGTGCCAGGTGCGCTGGGCGGAGGCGCGGAGGTTACCGTTGCTTGTGACTTGCGCCTCGCGACCAATGACACCGCGGGCATCGGCTTCGTGCAATGCAACATGGGCATCGCTTCGGCGTGGGGAGGTGCCGCAAGACTCGTTCAAGCCGTCGGTTACAGGTAAACAGCCTGGTCACATGAATAAGGCAGCCGTTGATTAAAAATCTACACAGACCGTTTATATGTAGGTACACATTGACATTATGTCCCGAGATCTCCAGTCCTATCACTGTCCTACATTTTAACATATTTACCACCTATTGTGCTTCATTATTGCAGCAGCAAGTATTGGTCCCAAAACAATCTATATAGATCACTATCAGTAATAATTTTCCCACTGTTGCTTAACTCTAGACCCTTTTTAAATTTTAAAAATGTTTGCAAGACAATGACTTCTGGCAATTTAGGTATGATGTCATCATGAATTGCAGCACTGCCTTGGAGCTGATGGCTTCCGGGCGTCTGGTGTCAGGACAAGAAGCAGTCGACCTTGGACTGGTCCACGGATGTATAAATTCCGACGACCCAGTGGCTGCCGCTGTGGCATGGCTCCAGAAAAGGACGAAAGGGCCCCCAGAAGTGGCAAGTATCAGAGCAAAGCTGGTTTTTTTCAAATTATTTTATAATGAAAAAAAAAACTATTTCAAACTGAGATTTGAATGCTAAATCAAAAGTCTCACCGGTTTCCAAGTGTTTCCAAGCTTCCAAGTTTCAACACTGGGAAACCAGTGAGACTTTTGATTTAGCATTCAAATCCCAGTTTGAAATAGTTTTTTTTTCAAAACTAGTGCAAAAGTTAGGATATAGTAGACATGAGTCTAAGAAAATTAATATTTTATAATGTTTTCTTGCTCCTGTAACATTGGATTGTGTTGGCTATATGTAGGTATGCTGGAAATGTCCTCGGCTGAAATAACTATTACAAAATTCTTTGCCTTTAGGTGCGGACAATTAAAATGATGGCTTTGAACGCGAAAGGTAGCAGTATAAGACATGCCTTGCCAAAGGAGAGAGAACTATTTGCTCCCCTTTGGGGTGGCCCAGCCAACCTAGACGCTCTGTCTAAGAATATTAAACATCGGCTTTAGCATCCTTCAGAACAGGGTAAACAAAATGCTCAAAGAAATCATCAGAGGAGAGGAAGGATTGGTATACTCCGTGATACATATCACTTTGCATCTATGTGCAAACCGGACTTTAAATCCCACAGATGGCTTCCTAAAAAATTATGGAATTTTCCTAGTATCCTGAAATATGCAAATTAGGCCTTTCACCTCAAAAACATGACGCCCTCACTCCAAAAATGGTCACAATTTTCCTTAAACATGGATAATGATATATGTTTCCATGCCTCAAAACCATCAAATATAATCACAATACAAAGAGCCCTATTGAGAAAAGTCAAATAAACACACTGTTGTTTGGGATGCTTGGAATTGCCTATTTTGGAATGTAGGGACCATGAACAATGCCCTTAACCTCGGATTTTAAACAGTGGATATTTATTTTTTAATGTTTATTAAACAACACATAGGATATGGAATGCAATGCATACAAAATAAAAAATTTTTTGGTTTAGGAACATGGTTATGGTTTATTCAACAACCTTTCAATTAGGTACTTTACAAAACACTAAACAATGTGTGAAATTTACAACTACTAAGGTACTTTATTATCTAAAACAAATCAGAATGTTGCACCCTGACACCTGGCCAACAATCAGTAGAAGTTGTGCCCGGATTTATAAAGTTATCGGTTAAAGACATGAAATTTGATGAATTCCTGTGGATTTTGATTGGCCAAGATGTTGGTATTGAGCAACATCTCCAGTGGCAACAGCTTTACGAGAATGCTAACCTGGAGGTTGTACTAGTATAAGATCTTTTTACTGTCAAAAATAATTAAATTACCACTAAATTTTTCTATTTTATCCTTCCTCAAGTCAATGTCTCGGTAATTTTATTTTACATTGACAAAAATTCCCATAACTGTAGCCATTGACTGGCTAATACTCAACTTTAAGTGAACTGGTAAATAAAACAAATAAACCACGAAGCATCGGGAAAAGATCTATAGTATTAATAACATAGCTTATTTAGCTATATATTGTTACAGAACACTTGTACCTTGTGCCATGAAATGCACATCATGCTTAGCAAATTGATCAGTAGGCCAATTAATTCTAGCCTCCAGATGCAATTGGTGTAAGCAAGCCCTCGTCGGGGAATGTATTGTCACGTGAGAAAATGATACTTGTGGAACCTTACTACATCTGCGGCAGCTGATCGATCGGCGTTGTGAACTTGAAGTCTGCGGGGAACAGCTTGATAGCGTGTGGATACATCAACTTGTAAGACTGCCTGATGGTGACGTCAGCTACTCCGGCAATGTCTCCGATCTCCTTCTGACTGCGTTTGTCATCCGACGCCTGAGACGCCATGTAGATGGCAGCGGCAGCCACCGAAATCGGACTGCGTCCAGGCACAATGTCTATCTCCACCGCCTTCCTAGCGATGTGAGTTGCAGCCCGCTGAACCATGTTAGGAAGACCTATCAAGAAATCATATTGTCAGTTCTGGTACTACTGGAACTTAATAATCTGCTCAAGATTTATAGCCGGTTTAGTTGAGCTCTCACCAAGATTTGAACAAAACCGTGACATGAAGTCTCCGGTGGTAATAAGATCGACGCTGGTCTCCAAGGCTTTTAAGATAAGCTTAAAGCAACGTCCAATCTCTTTTTTGCTGATCTTACTAACAGCACAGATCTCTTTGAATGTCCTCGGTACACCTTCTTGACGACACGCAATGTAGAGGCAGGCAGACGCAATAGCATCGTTTGCTCGACCCTGAAGAAAAATAAGGCATCTGTAGACTTGTCAGTTTAACTGTTTTTGTCAGGGAGAAACCACGAGAAACCTAATAAAAAAATTACCTTCAGATTTTTCCCATCATGAACTTGCTTGAACAGGTTGTTTGCTCGGTCTACAATGGTCTTGGGCAAATTGATGCGATCGGCCATGCTATTTATTTCTCGGAATGCATTGATTAAAGCTCGATCAGAGCTACTCATCTGCAGAAGAAATACATTGCACCTAGTATCATAATGGTAATTTTTACTATGTCGCCTCATCATTTGGGTCGTGGTTTTGCTGATGTTTTTGGATTCCTCTCACGATTTTCAATCGATTTGACTAGGCACGGCTTATTTTGTTCAGATTTCCCAATCTATTTCACTCTCCAGTTCGAGCCAGCTGTCAAAAATCTACAATGTTGTTCACATTTAGACACTTTGAAACGAACGTTACGACCAAAAATCTCTTCAAAATCAACCAGCTCCTAGCCAAATCTCTTCAAAATCACAAGAGGAATCCACAAACATCAGCAAAACTTATGCCCCACCCATACTGACGATGAGGCAACATAGTAAAAATTTACCGTTATCTTGACTAATAAATTATAATTTAAAAAAACCAATGCATACCGTCCTCCGATTTTGATACTTTGAAACACCGTAACCATCAAAAGAGGCATCTCCACGTCCAGGGCCAATCATTGTAGATAAGTCAGATCCGTTCAGCAGCGGGTTCTCAGGACCACCAACTCGAGAGGGGTCAGCTCCAGCCTTTTCATTACTGAACGTTCTCCACTCTGATCCAACATCAATGACCCTGTAAAGACAAACCAAATAAGAACACGAAGCAAGACATAAAAGCATTCAATTCAGAAATTATCCAAGTTTTTTTTTACTAACCGATCACCAACAACGAGGCCACACTCGGAACATATTTGGTCACCCGCTCTGTAGTCTTCTATGAGCGGAGCGTCAGGGTGTGCATAGCAACATATTTTGTTTGCATCATAGCTGAAAAAAAAGCATGCTTATTTCAGAGGCAAAGGAAAAATCAATTGGTATGAAAATAATAACATTGATAGAGGAAACAGCCTGTTTCCTTTATCAATTACTGGTACTAACAGTACCTACTAATAAGCTCCTAGAGTTTCCCACCCTATGGCAGCAAGGATCAGTGAAATTTAAGCCCCAAAAACCCATTATGCAATCGCTGAAGGAAATAAAAGCAGAATTTTTAAAATGAATATTCGTGTTCTTCACGAATTGCGTAACTGGATTGCTTATTTCATATTCTACATATTATTTCATTGCGAATGCTCTTACCGAGACGAACTGCCACTTGCCATTTCAACTGCAACAATAAAGTGACAACTGGTGACAACCAGTAGCACCAACTGAATAAAGAGAAGATTTCTCCAAGGTTGTTAGTTCAGCTATGTAGGTACCGTGAGATTCCTCTGTAGGATAATCTTATAATATAAGAATTGATACAAATGTATATTTTTAAGTTAATATTTTTTTTACATAATGGTTGACAAATTTTTTATTTCAATACCATGTGAAAAATAGCTTTGAAGTTCACGTTCATGTTGGTAGTATATTAAGATGGACGTTCCAAGCTGAGTGAATTTTCTGGGTGCATCGACGCGAATGGCGGCAATTATTTCCTCGGTTTTTGGTCGTATATCGCTGTGACAGTCTGTAGCTTTTGCTGATCACACCACAGATTTGTCGACTGTAAACACGCTAGGTATTACAAGAAAACTCATTTTTCCAAAGCGCCGTAACCATGTTGCTGTAAACTGTCAAAAGGAGGTTGTGTGAGGTGTGAGGCTAGGTCTACCAGCTGAAGTGTTTGATCACAATATTAACACATTCTGCATAGAATGTTTAAAAACACTTTCCAAAGTGGGTTTTTATCAATACTTTATAGTATTGGAAGCAAACCATTGCAAATATGGGATAAAAAAGTTCGAAATGGCCATATTAAACGAATTACAGACAAAGATATACAATCGTTAGTGCTCGAACTCCTTGGAACAAATGTCACGACAACATACATCACTTGCCCTGCTGATGGCAGCAAGACATTGGGCATAAAATTACCATTCTTTGTCATGGTGGTGAAAAATTTGAAAAAATATTTTACATTCGAAGTTCAAATTCTGGATGATAAAAATGTTCGTCGAAGATTCCGTGCCAACAACTACCAATCGACAACACGTGTGAGGCCGTACATTTGCACGATGCCACTGAGATTAGATGATGGATGGAATCAGATTCAACTAAACTTGGCAGATTTTACACGACGGGCCTACGGAACTAACTTCGTCGAAACACTGCGTGTCCAAATTCATGCAAATTGCAGAATTCGCCGAGTTTACTTCTCCGACCGCCTCTATTCTGAAGATGAATTGCCAGCAGAATTTAAATTATTTTTGCCAATTCAAAGCAAGGTTGTTGGCTGAGGAGACATTGAAGCTGGTAGGATTAATGCTCTTTTAGAAACCCACCTGGCACTTTCTACTAAACAGTAATATTATTACAAATTGAAAAGACTTTAGACAGGACTGTTTTCAAATATCTTGATTCAATTAATAGAACCATTGATTAACGATAGGTAGGCCTACCTATCGTTAATCAATGATAGAACCAAATCAACTGATTATAGGTAACAAAATAATATTGATTTAATTCAGTGGTGAATTTTTGCAGATGGGCGTAATCAGCTTTGGACACCGGTCAACCAGAAAACTACTCGATTCCTGACAGTCACATTTTATTTAAGTCCAATAACTATTAATTGTCTGACATTGTTTTTAATTATTCAAAGTAAAACTTATATTTTTGCTTATCAAATCTGTCAGGGCTCACTTGAAAGCAAATTTTATTCAAAACGGGTCTTAGCGTTCAATTACGTAGAATGGGTTCAGGAAGTGTCCGATGGGCTTTTGATGTAACTTCCTGGAAGCCCACTGAGTCACAGTGGCTATTGGCAATGACTTGCATCCAGGCTGAAGAGAAGGACCGTATAGGACGCTTTGTGTTCAAGAAAGATGCCAAATCTTCGCTAATTGGAAGGCTGCTTATGAGGAAGTATGTTGCCGAAAACTCAAACATTCCATACTCTCAAATAAGATTTGGTCGCGATGCAAAAGGGAAACCATTTTTAGATGAACTTCATAGCCTGCTAAAATTTAATGTTTCCCATCAGGGACGATTTGCTGTATTGGCAGGGGAAGGTAGTGGAATGGACGTTGGTGTGGATGTCATGAAAATGGAGTACACGGGGGGAAGGGGTATCACAGAATTCTTTCGACTTATGACAAAGCACTTCTCCTCTCATGAATGGGATAACATCCATACAGGAAAATCTGATGAACTAAAGTTGGGATCATTTTGTCGCCATTGGTCACTGAAGGAAAGCTACGTAAAGGCCACTGGTACTGGAATCACTGTTGACTTACAACAAATCAGCTTTCAGCCAAAAACAAAATTGCAGTTGCGGATTGTCACAAGCGATACCTTGCTTTACATTGATGGAGTGAAGAAGGTGGATTGGTGCTTTGAGGAGATGTTATTAGACGCGGAGCATTGTGTATCTGTTGCGTTAAAAAAGCAGGAGAAGTGTGAAGGCGTGCCTTTTCAATTAATAAATTTTGAAGAATTGATGCTTAGATGTGACCCATTGCTGCCTGAGGATGTTACGGCATGTAAAAACTTTTTCAACAAACAAGAACATCCACACAGTTTATAGATTTTCTAAGACTTGTATGTCACATTGGTTGTTGAGATGAAGTATACAATAATAACTAATATTGACCATTTCAGCAGTGGCAATTGACAATTATTTATGATATTTTGTACTTCCATGTAAACATAGGGTGAAGCATACTTCTTTCTTGTGTTCACATGAACAAATTTGAATTGTTGAATAAAATACAACACATTGTATTTGGTTTATAATTTTGTGACTATCCTTCTTAAATGACCATTCCCCTCTTAGAATTCACTTTTACCATTGATTAGGAAGATCTAGTAATGACCTTTGGACAGTAAAAAAAAACGTCTTGAGTCTACGGCCATCCGTGCCGAAATTCCCGAAATTTCCTAAGTTTTTTGGTCTAAGTGCTTAGAAAACCAACTCCCGTAAGGATTAACACAAAGCGGTTTTTCGACCCCTAGCACCTAGACAAACTTCTCATCAGATAAAATTCAAATAATTTGAGAATAGCCCTTCATCCTTCCGCTGTGTTGAAATAATTTGGCACTTTGATAAGATTATCCGTTTAGCCTCGGTAAGCTGATTGCTGCAGGTACGTAACTGGCGTGTGGCATATTTATCGTACAGTGCCGCTTTGGGCGTGCCGCGCTGAGCCGTATCGACAGCGCTCGTACAGGAGATTTGGTAGGGAGGTCACTGTACGAAGAGAATCGTACTCACCTCGCATATCGCGCTGCGCGATCTTTTCAGAAAATTCTTTTAAATATGTCATTCTATTCATATTATAGTTATAAATCTATGGTAAAAATTAATTTCATGAGGTACCTAATTGGTCCTTTAAGTAGGCAGAGGTGCATAGTTTGTTTTATAGCCTTCCACAGCACTGCTTAACTTTACAAAGTTAAGACGTATTACGGCCAGTGTTGCCTTTGAGCTTTGTAGTGGATAATGTCGATTTGTACTTGGCAAAGAATACATTTTTCCGTTGACTTATTGCGCTGCAATTAAGTACTTTTACACATGAATGCTCTAATTCAATAAAACTTGCATAGATGGATCTAGTATAAATTTTTGTTTAAGGGGACAGATCAGTTTGCCAGAAAGTGGCTTTCAGACCAAAAGTTGCAGACATCTCAAGGCCACATCGTTGAAGTTATCATTCCAATATTTCAGTATGTTGTAGACAAAAGACGTAAATAAGGGCGAACATGGCCCTTTTTTCAAAGATTTTCCCCTTGAATGCTAGAACATACCCTGATTTAACTCTTAATTTTTTACCCTTTTTAGAGCCATTGTATTACAAAAGTGCAAAGAAAAATTGGGAAAAAGGGCAATGTTCTCTTTATAATCTTATTTAAATTACGAAAGCTTGTAATTGGCTAGTCATTTTATTTTTATGTACACAAATTTAATATTAGTTATATTAAATTTTAATTATATTAAATTATATTATTATAATATTATAAAATTATATTATTATATAAAATTTTAATATTAATACATATTAATTTGTGTACATTAATTTGTGTACATAAAAATAAAAAGGGCAATGTTCCCTTTTATTTACATCTTTGGCCTACAACATGCTTAAATATTGGAATGATAACTTTAATGGAGTGGCCTTGAGATGTCGGCAACTTTTTGGTCTGTTTCAAAAATTTTATTCATCAATTTTCGACTTTGGTCACCCCAGGGGAAAGAAATAAGACATGAGAACTTGGATCACTTTACACTGATTCCCTGATTCCATCTACTTAGGGGTGTACCAAGTTTGAATCAACTTTTCAAAAATTAACAATCGGAACTGTGCTTTAGCCTTAAACTGAGCTGACTGAATTTCTAAAACTTTGAGGATGAATTTGAATTATGATGATTATGATGAGGGAATATATTTTACGTTTTATCAGCATTTGTTGTTGCACACCGCCTGGCTGTGGTCTAATGGCCCGGCTAATAATCTCTTTGCGGCTTGCACCCGGTCCATTCTTGTGCTTTGCTCCTTGGTCGTTTTCACCACCGATGTTGCTTTCGCCATCCGTGATGGGACTTTACATCTTTGCTTTACATGCAATGTTTCTGAGTGCTATAATATCTAAGTAGGTAGCTCTACTGTATTGGTAGGTACTTCTTCGGTGCTATCACGGCTTTTCATCCCACTCTTCTTCCAAGCCCTTGGCTTAGTGCTAAACTCTTGCTCTGAAGCTGTTTTAGCATTCACTGCATTTCCCCGCCCCAGCTATGATCGCCGCCGGCATGGCTCATCGTCATTTTGTTTAATTTTGTAATGAATTTAGCACCTCGTATAATATTATCCAAGAGCACTTTTTTTTCGAGACTTTTGTCTGGCAAGGCCCATACTGCTGGTCTACATTTTAGAATCTATTTTATAATGTTATTCTGTATAAAAATTAATTATTCTGTTAGTGTAATAAAAATAACAACGAAAGAGACTGCGAATAAGCAAATTATCCTTAGTTTTATGTTTCCTACAGCTTTAAAATTTCCCGCTCTAACACACCGCCTTGTCAGCTCCATGGCGGCGGCGTTGTAGATTGAGCACTGAGGCAAGTTGCTCTCCGGCGAAAGGAGGTTATCAGCTATTGCGACCGTGATGAAAGATATACATAAATATTAATCTTTGTAGTTCTAATTACACACAAGCGTTAGGAATATATTCCAGGTACAGTTCATAATTTTGAAGGTGTCGTCAGGTGGTTACAATCATTGACCTCCATCATTGTTACCTAAGGTACGTTGATGCATATTTGCTAGTTGCAGCTCTGTGCATAGGCATTCTACTACATCTCCGCTTCTCAGATTATAGGTGTCCCCAGGAAGAACTATTTTTACTATATGTTCTGAATTATTGGTCGATCTATAGGTTTATACCCATTTCTGTAATGTTTGCAGATTTTCTACTCGCCAAACTGTACTTTCGTGGTGACCGCCTTCCTCGCTGTGAATCAATGTAATGAAACTTTCAAGTTATGCCACACTTACTTGAATCTACCTCAAGCGGAATCAAAATGAATAATGAAGTAGCACACACGTGGATTGAGCATGAAGCTCCTGATGGACGCACATACTTTTATAACACTGAGACCAAGCAAAGTTTGTGGGAAAAGCCAGATGAATTGAAAACTCCTACCGAGCTCTTGCTTTCTCAGTGTCCTTGGAAAGAGTATGTGTCGGAGAGTGGGAAGACGTACTACAATAATGTAGATACTAAGGAATCTCGCTGGACAATTCCTCCTGAGCTGGAAGAAATCAAACAACAAATCGCAATGCTTGAGGGAAACCATCTTGCAATGGTTCCTGACCCAACATTGAATGCAATTATTCCAGAATTTGTTCCTATACCAACTGGACTAAGTCCAGACATTCCTCTTGGAATGGTTGGTAGCATTACAAATCCAAACAATATTGCTTTACCAGGACTCCCAGGAATATCATTACCTCCTGAAGATTTGTTACCCACTGCAATTTCTCTTCCACCTGGAATATCACCCTTACTTCCGTTACAAATACCATCACCGCTGCTAAACCAGAGCATCCCAACGCCACCAATGGCACAGGCTAACAAGCACGGCTCCTCGGCAATGGACCAAGCAATGGCGGCTACGCTAGCAGCTATCACTCCTAGTATTCCACCTCCGGCAATGGTTACAGACAATGGTTCGAGTAACGAAGCGACAAATGCCAGCGAGCCTAAAACACCTGAAATGAACCCATTGACTTTCAAGAACAAGAAAGAAGCAATTGATGCTTTTAAAGACCTTCTTCGAGAGCATAACGTTCCAAGCAATTCATCTTGGGACGCTGCTGTCAAGTTGATAAGCGCCGACCCACGCTACCCAGCTCTACGTAAACTCAATGAGAAGAAGCAAGCATTTAACCTGTATAAGACGCAAAAACTCAAAGATGAACGTGAGGAGTCCAGGATCAGGACCAAGAAAGCCAAAGAAGATTTGGAGGTTTTCTTGATGGAGAGCAACAAGATGTTGTCCACCACCAAATATTACCGATGTGAAGAACTTTTCGGAAGCATGGATGTATGGCGCAACGTAGCTGACAATGACCGGCGTGACATCTACAAAGACGTAACTTTCAGTCTGTCAAAACGAGAGAAGGAACAAATGAAAGCCACCAAAAAGCGGAACATGAAGGAGTTGTCGAGCATCCTTGATTCTATCACCCAAGTGAACAACCGCACAACGTGGCAAGAAGCTCAAGCAATGCTGCTAGACAACGTGACCTTCTCCGACGATGCGACTCTGCTTGGTATGGACAAGGAAGATGCTTTGATAGTGTTTGAAGAGCACATTCGTCAGTTGGAAAAAGAAGAGGAGGCCGAGCTAGAAGTGAAGAAGAAAAGGATCAAGCGACAACAACGAAAGAATCGCGACAATTTCCTTGTACTGTTAGACGAGTTGCACGAGCAAGGGAAACTGACATCAATGTCTCTGTGGGTCGAGCTCTATCCTATCATCAGCGCCGATCTTCGGTTCTCTGCCGCTGTCGGGCAGGCAGGGTCTACTCCTCTCGATCTGTTCAAGTTCTACGTCGAAGATCTCAAGTCGCGTTTCCATGACGAGAAAAAAATTATTCGAGAGATTCTCAAGGAAAAGTCCTTCGAGGTGGAATTGGCGACCACATTTGAGCAGTTTGCTTCGATGGTATGTGAAGACAGAAGATCAGCGACCCTAGATGCGGGCAACGTTAAGCTCACTTACAATGCGTTTTTAGAGAAAGCTGAAGCCAGGGACCGCGAGCGACTCAAAGACGAAGCTCGCAAGTTTAAAAAACTAGAGATTGCATTCAAATTGCTTTTAGATGCGCAGGACATTTCGCATACAACGACTTGGGAAGAAATACGGCCTAAAATACAAGACGATGAAAGCTTTGAAGCAATCATTCTTGAATCTGAGAGAATACGAATTTTCAATGAATTCCAACATGAAAACGAGGAATCTTGCGCTCATCATCATTCCAGGTCGAAAAAGTCCAAGAAGAGCAAGAAGCAGCGCAAGAAATCGCGCACACCGCCGTCGTCTTCGGGCTCCGACCACGAGCGCGACCGCCGACGCAAGGACCGCGGTGGTTCGCGTTCGAGGAGTCGATCGCGGAGTTCAGGCAGCCCTGTGGACACATCCACTGCCGACCGCTCACACTCGAGGCACAAGAAGAGCAAGAAAACCAAATCGAAGAAATAGGCTGCGCATTCCGGAAATCAGCACGAGGCTTGCAAACCTACAGGTTAGTCTGCAACAAAACATTTGGAAAAAGTATTGAGCCATGGTTTGAATACTATTATATGATACTGCAAAATGATACTTTTAAATCCTAAAAATATATACCTAATAGAATTTGTTCATAGAATTGGATTGGAATCATTAATCGGGACGTAATCACTTATGATGTTTGCGGTTGCAAATTGTAGCTATTTGCAAAGTTCAACAAACCCAAGATTAAGCTTCCAGTTCCGCTCTGATTTCCAGAATTCATACGACATCATGGCCATTCGGAGAAGTGTTCTATATCAGCTGTTGATATTTTTAGGTCATCTGCATGACTCGGCTCGAAAGAGGGCCCTCGGTACTCAGCGCTACACAGCCGGCCTATCAGCAATGCCATAGAATTCAAGTTGCGGTAGAAACAAAGTGTGTTCGGTCCGTTCAGTCCCAGTGGAATTACCTGGTCTCTTAATGTCCAAGCTGTTAATTCTGGAGCTAATAGGAGGAATTTAATTAGAACTCAAAAGTTTTTGACCAAGTTTTAGCGCTTTTTTTTTTACCATCTCAAGTATATAACTCACATCCTTAACCTGTTGGAACAAAGTATCACCACAGATTTTTATTACCCAACAAGTTGCATGATTCTATGTCCTGTTCATTTGTAAATTCATGATACAAACCCAATACCCAGAGGTACGTACATAAATCAAAATGTCAATTTAATTTTAATGTTCGACTATTTTTGTTGCTGCCTCAACCAGTTTCACATTTTCCCAGTTCCCAAAGCACTACCATCTGTCAGCATTTTAAATTCAAGACATGTCAGTCTTTGTGTCTATGCATGGGCTGATTGCCAAAGTGACATTGACGACACACACACAACAGTGGTTCAAGGTCTGTATCCATATATCGCCGAGAGGCAGCGAGGTGAACTCTATGAACTATGTACACCTCTGGACTCGGAAATCTGCCCAGTAGAATTTCGGCTATGTGCTGAGAAAGGTTTGTTTGAAAAGAGCTACAGGCAGGCCAGGTAACGACCACATGGTTGAGCACATGGTGGCAGGAGATGTCATGTTCATGGATCAGTCGCTATCTAGTTTTGATAAACCTGATTTTTTAATAGTGGCTGCCTCGCAAAACTCGCGAATTCGTTCACTGGCAAGTTTTGTACGCGATTCCACACTCCCCCACTGGCATACAACATCTAATTTTATGGTTAGAAGAGAAAATACAAAACTTCTCGAATCCTCTCGTTGATAGGAACACTTGCATGTCACCACTTTTTTAATATTAAATAAAACATATATTTCCATATCTTGATTTGATCTGCTTTATATTAATTGCTCCTGTTATCCTGATATCAATTTAATGGATATTGTTACCTATGCCCTACCTTCCCAGTGGCTATACCTCGTCCAGGCGGGTTGGAGGTAACGTGAGATAACAAAAGCAATTATGCAATTTAAATTAATTCACTTTGCCTATATCAACTTTTTTTCAAGTACCGAAAATGTGATAGTATTAATGTGTTTTACGTACAGAGAAGACACAGGAAACTTTTTGAATTTTCTTCTAGTTTAAAAATTACGTATTTTAGGCCATTGGATTTGCGTGAAATCTAAACGCATAACTCCACGCTGCACCGATCCTTCAGCATGGTCGATTCTCATTTCACGGAGCGAGGCAGCTGCTCATAAGAAAACTTGTTTGTCAACGAGATTTCGATCCCCTTAGCATGCCATTCAGTTCCCCCATGAGTTCACCCACGTGGTCGGTACTTGGCCTGCCTATGCTCTTTTCAGACAAACCTATCTGAGCACATAGCTGAAATGCTACTTGACAGATTTCTGAGTCCACAGGTGTACATTGCACTGATCTGCAGGAAATAGACAGAAAGCTTGGAACTGTACAAAATAGGGAATTCGCTGCCAGTCACAACAGAGAAGGAACCCATTTCCGAGATAACGCTTCAATAATAATTTGGAAGTGAGGATGCTGAAGTGGCCGAGTAAATGTGAATGTTGTTTTGGTAACTTCTTGTTCACAACGACAGGTATTTATTTTGTTTTCAGTTAAGAGCAGCTCTAGTTTTCAATTGATCGAAATTTTAATTCTAGGCAATTTCAGATCCAGAAGCTATGAAGTGGAAGCAATCTCAGATTGAATTTTAAGTTTGGAATAGAAATTAATAAGTAGGTAGGTGCAGCATACAATATATGTTTTTATTCAGAATTATGTTCAGTTTATGTGACATGACCTTCCATTATTTTAGTAACCTATGAAGATGCTTTAGTAGCCCAACATCCTTTCACACTGGCAATGTTATTGAAATGTTGGTTCATTCGTGGAGCATAAAAGATCGTGTACATCTGCTGGTGTGGAGATATCAGAACTCGGTACATCAATAATTATTAATTAAAACAAAAATGTGTGTGTCAAGTGCATTCATAGTAAAACCAAGTAATAACAGTTAAAACAAATAAAATCAAAAATGCCAAGCGTATCTAGCTAATATAGCTGACCTCCACTTGATTAGACTTGCACCAGAATACAACAAATTCTAGACTATAATAAATATTTGCACCATGGTAGCATTTGATTTATAATTCCTACGGAAATGCTACAAGTTTGACAGGATTATTGTTTTCTTGTTCGATAAAATACTGTGACCGTTGTTCTAGCTTTGCAAGCGTTGGGTAATGTTTTCTAGCCTCCCTTTCATGTGGGCTAAAAGATCGGTGGAGAGCTCTTCAATGGTTGTGTAACGAGTCTTGTGGAAGCTAAATATGTCTTTCAGGAACGACATCACCTGGTCCTAGAAGAGTAAATATATGCATTGAAAAACATGGATTTCTAAGAAGTAAGCGTTTTTAATTTAGATGGGACTGAACCAGAAAATGTTGCTAGAAAGAATGCATTCCAAGAGTGCTTACCCTAAAATGGTGGCACATCTCTCGGAGGTTTTCGTCGGGTCCTAGGAAACCCCAAGCCAGCAGCGGTGACAGGTGCTCGGAGATCGCATAGAAGTGCGACATGAAACCGTTGGGGAACTTGAGCATCCGCCGTTTGGCCTTCAGCACCGACCACACGGCTGTCGCTAGTGCCTGCACCGCAATCAAACGAATAAGCTCTGCGGTTTTGAGATGCTAGCAGACAATCAACGGCACAAAGAGAGTGGATGGATGGGGGGGGGGGGGGTTATTTAAGGATACATGAGTGAGTAGAAGGGTTTGTTGGGTCTCCAAAAGTGGCTTCCTCATTCCATTTTGACCTCTTTTTGCCCAGTACCATGTTCACTTACAGTCTCTTTGAAGCTATTGGAGAGCCAACGGTTCTGCACAACGGCCGTCACGGACGAAGGCGGTGTCTCGAGATCTTCGAACGAGTCCATTAGGAAGTAGTCCATGACGACATCGTAGAAGGTGAGAGCCTTCACGCCGCGCAAGTGCAGCTCCTGCTCGAGAACCGACCAGTTGCTCGGCTCGTGGAGGAACTCCTGCATCTCCTCGTAAGCAATCAGGAAGTCTTTCGGGTCCTGCGCACAGACAATGGGTTGGAGATATACGTCAAAAACAGCTCCAATTATAACAGGGTTTGTCAAAATCTTGATCCAATGCTAGCATTTACAATATGGGGGACCTTATGTCGATTAGTGTATGAAAGTTAAGGTGCTGGGGGTGAAACAGAACAAAATCTTAGCGTAAACAGCTCACTTTTCTTAAAGAAACGCAAAGCTTCTGAAATTCGCCCCCCAGAACCACGGCGTAACGCATCTGTCAGACTGAATCAAGGGAAGACTTACGTCAACTTTAAGATAAGCGACGAAATGTTTCTGTAACATCGAATTAACCATGCCACCTAAGTCCATCTTAGCGCTTGCGTAAAGTTACTACGAACCGGAACAGCTCATCTTATCTTAAAGTTACGCAAAGCTTCTGTATTCACCTTTAAGACTGTAACCTATTTAACCTTTTTCTAAAAACTGCATCTGCTTGAAATTGTTTGGTTTTGCTAACTTATGGGAGTGTTCTTTGAATGTTCAAATTGGACCATAATGCTTAATAATACAACATTGACGAGCATGCCAGGCCTGTAGGATGTGGAAGCATGCAAGTCCCACACAAATTCACATACTCTGTCAGCGAAGAGAAGCATGTCAGTGAGGACTTGGCGGCCGCAGTCGGCAAACCACTGGTACGTAGCCTCTTGGCGGAACAAATGCTGGAATCCAAGGCGCACGCAATGCGTCTTGCACAGGTACTCGAGGTCGGAGCCGCAGTGCACCATCTCGGTACGCAGCACCCTGAACAAATTGATACACAGACACATAGTAATGCCAGCAAGAGTAATGAACCACACACCATTGCCCTGTGGCACCATGTTTTCATTGGGGTAAGTCCACTTTAAAATAGTTTCTACTGTCAATATATCATTTGTCCATACAAATTTATGTTAATACCACCTTGTAATAAAAATAAATAATATTGAATGTGCATATAAGCATGTGTAGTCGAATACGATTTTCGAATTTCCTGAAATTGCTGCTGACTGCAGAGTATACAATCAGACAAGAATGAGATACAAGGAAGGTTTAGTTCAACATCTTTTCCACATGCATGATTAGCAATGGCACTAGTAGCTGACCTGTAGGGCACCCCAAACTCTTCGTAATGTCGGAGGGCGGATTGGTACAGGAAGAGCGAGTCAAAATCGGGCATGACCTCTGCAAACTCCTCAAACTCGCGAAGATCCGCCACCTGGAACAGAAACAATGCGCACTTTATGTATTTACCCTGGCCAAGCTCTGTTGTATGATACCAGCCAATTTGAACACCAATTCATATTAAAGAATTTAAACACACCATGCTACAATGAGAATGCAATGATGACACAAATAGTTTTTATTTGATTTTAAATAATTGTCTTAGCCAAGACGTACGCCTGGGTTCACTTTTAAATGGTCTGTGAGTTTGTAGTCGTTATGAAACTGCCAAGCGTACCTCCATGAAGAAGGGACGAAGTACAATCCCCAGCTGAGCACTGATGTCAAATGAAAGGTTGGACCGCATACCAAACCCTGTATTCCCAAGGTAAACAATAACAAACCCACGTGGGCCATTTCCTATCTAAATTTGTTGAGGTCAAATACTTGTGCAGTTAGATAAAATAATGGCACCCTCACTTGATTTTCACATTGAGACAAGATCATAATTCGGCATTGACATCAAAGCACTTACATATCCGCACATTCCATTTCTACAGACCGAGATACGAGATGAATGACATGATTCAATTTTAAACGGAATCCGATACAATATACAAGTGTATCGCGTATGAACCTCAAGCACCTCATCACTATGGCCATTTAGAGAATATTGGAAATAGAACTTGAACTCTTTCTCTCCGCTCTACCAAATGATTTCCTCTACGAAGAAATTTCAATAACCCATATTTTGGGAAGATATTGGGTAGGGTTTGACTTTGCTTGGTAGCTGGTGTTTCGCGTAAGAGTGAACGCGAATATCGATGTGTGACTGCGAAAAAGGCTTCTGTTGACATGTCCACTTACTTCATCTTGTGCTGAGACGAAAGACTCCGGTGAACCAGTGACAATTGAAGTCGTGCCATAATGCCTCACCGAACTTTCAGTCCTGAAGAGGACCGATCGCTGAAAAAGCACAAAACAACAAGATTATTTCGTGTATGGCGTCGACTAATCACACCTACGTTTTGAGTACCTTCCCCTCCTGCGGGCCGAGAATAAAATTACACAGCATTCTACAGTAGAAATTGGTAATTATGTGGCAAATGCCATTCAAATATATAACTGGTCATTTGGCATTCTGTTAATTATTTGCCCGTGTGGTCACGGCCAATAGCCAATTACTAAAATCTATATATAGGTACTGCAAGGATGCGTGTTAGGACTCTACCTGCTTAGAGGCAACAATTTTTTATTCTCACGAGTACAGGGAGAAAAAAAGTCGTTGTCAACCCGAAACCCGACTCGTATAAAGAAATTCGATTACCTGGTCGAGGAAAAGCAGCTCGCTCTGGTTCTGCAGCTCATACGCAGCATCCAGCAGCGTCTGGATCTCCCTGCAAAACTCGGCCTCTTCGGCGCCGGTCACCGCGAGGGGCACATCAGTGTCGGCGCCCCTGTACTCGTATGCTGCGAGGGCATCCTCCCAGTAGTTGACGGCGGTGTCCAGTGCCTCGATCCCTGCAAAGGGCGAGCCAGGCACGGTTAGGGGATGGGCAGCTCAAGGCCAGAGGGCACAGAGGTGTGGGCGCCCCTGTACTCGATCCCTGCAAAGGGCGAGTCAGACGACGACCACACCAGCAAGCCACTAGCAAGACTAGCTCTATGTGGTGGACGGTGAGGGGATAGGCAACCCGAGGTGCACATGTGTAACGCTGACCAGTAATCCAGGCTGGGTGCGTGAGATGTACGCTGGTGCAGGCCATGCCTCATTGCAATCTAGATCTGCGGAGATAAATCTTTTACGTTTTTATCAATAGCCTATTCCCCCCCCCCCCCCCACAAAAAATAAAACTAATTTTTCGTAGTTCTAATAGGGCGAAAGTGGCTCCGATTTGGTTTCTTTCCTCAAATACTATGCACTTGTACTCATACTCCTGTAGTTTACGGCACTTTGACTTCACTATAACTTTCGCGCAAAAATAAAGTTGAATTTTTTATCTCAGGAGTAGGATACGAGAAGAAAACTATTTCAATCTGATATTTAGACTCAAAAGTTCCTAGGTATAGATATTACATTATATTCCCTTGGTCTCCATTCTCCATAAATGCTTACCCAAACCACCCAAAACCAATACAGAAACGTTTTAGAGATATTTCAGAGTTCTTAACCTTTCGATATCAAATTAACTAATGGAATACGCTCAAAGACATTGCTTGGTTGAATGTTGCTTCCTTTCAAACCTTCCTACTTATAAATCTGTGCAGCAACTTTCTCTCTCTTCACTGGTAGCTGGCATTTTGGGTAGGTATATATATAAAAGCACATGTTACACATTTTCGGCAATAGCCACTTCCATTCCAGACAAGTTATGGGATAGTTCCCCTGTTACACTGCGGCAAACTTAACCTCTCGTGACATTTTTAGACCACGCAAAAAAGAAGGCGAAAACGCGATAGACCAACCGGCGCTCCCCCTTGCCCGACTATACGCTTGCAACGATGGAGGCGCCGGGTTATATGCGCGAAGAGCATCCAATCGGCTACAAAGCTCAGTGGGCGAAACCATCCTCCCATTATCAATAAAATGTCTACAGCTTACAAAACAAACATGACGCATATAGTACTATTTCCAAAGATATTTCTGGAAATGTCCCATTCTCACTTTCCACAAACAAGTGAGTACAAAAGTAGCGCCAGTCCACGCTTTGTCCCGCTGAGAAGTGGCCCAACGAACGGCAGTGACCTCGGGGAGGAGCGTCTCTTGACCTACAGCCCGCCGAGCGTCTGGACGTCGCGACGCCAAGGCGGCGCCACCGCGAGGCGCCAGGCGTCGGGCGTCGGGCGACGGGCGTCGGTACCGACCGGAGGAGACGCCGGGTGCGTGTCCGCTCGTTTCTATCATGGCTTTCCCGGCGAGCCGACCGGTGGCAAACATTTCCCGGTGCTTACGCCGAGTTGTATACGTTTGTAATCAATATTTAAGTGTTAAATCGGGTCGGAACTTCATCCGTCAAGCACTAATTATACTGGGGTAGCTATTATATATTTAAAGTTAGTAACACTTCCGCATATGAAATATCCTGTTGGGTCAGTCTGATAAGGCAAAGCTGTACGTAGAGTGGAAGGTATACCCTCCAGGTATAGAGGGTATAGAATATGTAGCAATATACTGTATGTTATAATTTAATGAATTCAAGGAGACCCCATTACGTTTTTGTATTTTAGGAACCATAAAAAATAGGGCGAGAGTAGTTCACATTTCCATTACATTTACCTCTCGCTTTCTTGATTTATGCCTTCATTGCAGAGCATTTTAAACCAAAGCCTGAGAGTAAATTGCCGCAGACAGACTGCAGTGCATATTTCGCACCGGTTTCGGCAACAAAACGATCCGCCCACTCGGATCTGACAAATGAAGTTTATGATGCGACACTAAAGCACAGTTAACCGCCCGACCGCCTAAGCCCTTACAAGGCGTCGTTTGGTCCAACCAGAACTGGCTCCATCTTTTCATGCTCCTGGAGGAATAATAAAACCTGATTGCTCGTTTGATCGATCGATTGATTGATATATCGTGCAGCCACGATTCCCGCGACGGTTGGATGACCTATCGGCAGACGACGATTTGTTGGATCGCTGTTACCTCGTACCCGACGTTCCCTTCGATCCCTGCTCGCGTGGGAGGCGACAACGGGATGAAACTGAAAGGGGTGACTCATACAGCCTCGGGGACACTTGCTCCTGACGTGGAGCCCTTGCGCAATACCTCGCTGTTTTCTGACTCATCGCTTGGAGTTCGCAGCTCGCGAGGATGTCTCCCTTTAAAGTTTAAAGTATAAAGTTTAAAATTGGTTAATGCTATTATTGAGCTCGTCATGTGCAGCCTCGGATTTTCTAGAAGCAAGATGATTCATTCAATATCACGGGTGCATTATGGAATGCTGGGATATCCCGCAACGTATTTTGACACGTGTCAACCTCCGAATCGAAATGTTTAAAAGACGAAATAGGATGACAGGAAATGACACGATTTTTAGCCACCACGACTTTTCCTCCCCCGTTGCCATCTTATTTCCATTTAGAACGACTTTGTCATCTATGGAGGCGCCGAAACCATAACAAGACTCTTGAAATGCACGTCACATACACCGCGTGCGATATTTTGTTTTTGGCTCACGCGTTCGAGTTTCCTTTCCGCCACCTGTGTGCGAGCCTGTGTGCGAGCCTGTGTGCGAGCCTGTGTGCGAGCCTGTGTGCGAGCCTGTGTGCGAGCCTGTGTGCGAGCCTGTGTGCGAGCCTGTGTGCGAGCCTGTGTGCGAGCCTGTGTGCGAGCCTGTGTGCGAGCCTGTGTGCGAGCCTGTGTGCGAGCCTGTGTGCGAGCCTGTGTGCGAGCCGCTTTGGCCAAGACATGGCCCGACAAGACAAATGACGGCTCAATCATTAGCCGACGGAATTACGGCGCGAGCATGATCATTGAATAATTCATATCTCTCTGCGCAGACATCTGCGAAGTCGCGCTGGGTTCCCGGCGTTATCTCGGCCGAATAAGGGCAGATCGGCGGCGAAGGAGTCGAAGTGTCATTACCCGAGTGCTCGCCGCGGGTGCCCGTACACAGACAGGCCACCGCTGGCCGGGAAACGGAAGTAATGCATGTGCCCGTCGAATTCAATTAGGGGCCATATTATAGAAGCTGATACGCGATTCGGGGATTGGTTGAATTAGTATTTTCATTGATCGCCCTCAGGGTAGGGCACAGCAAAAGAGCAATTTTTAATCATGTTCGATTTAATTATTATTTCCTTGCTTCGTGTTGATATATAAGTATAATGGTGTTGGAGTAGACACTTTATTGACAGCTAGAGGTGGGAGTTTGAATGCCAAATGAGTTATTATGGTAAGTCGGGCGTATCATTATGATGTGTGAAACGTTGTGAAAAAGCAGCCGCCTCTGGTTGCAGTCTTTACATGTGTAGCGTGGAAATCACCTGCTCCGCTGGCTGCTGCCCATTTAGAATAACGCTCTTGGGCCAAATTTATCGCGAGATTATTCTCGTTTAAATGCCATTTGTTTGCATAATACGTGTCAGACGAAAATGTATCTCACATTACTGGCGATGTTTTAGTGGGCGCTTGTAGCTTATGTGATGAAGATGCGCCGTTTATAATGTAAGAAGTGATGAGAAGACTTTTAGCCATAACGACCTCGAGCCAAAAAAAGCAAAAAAAAAAAATAATAATAACGCTCCGCCTGCCGACTTGATGCGGGGTACACCTACGACAAATTTATCTGATTTGAATTGTTTTCTCGAAACGAACGCATTGGTTATTTTCAGTCACAATTTCGATGTTGTACATGACATGACTTCGTGCAAATTGCAATTATCAGCACGTGCTTTCGTCTTGACATTGTACACGAACAAGCACGTCTCCTGGGGCAGCCAGCCTGTCTAGCTAGCTCGAAATGCTACAGACAATTAGCAGGAAGCGCCTACGAGCATCCTCAGCAACTCATAACAATTCACTCGCTTGTTCGCCGAGCTTGCTGGGAGGCTTCGTTGGAGGCACTGCAAGGCTCGACTTGTATCTTGTGGGAGGAAATGCACCAGAGTGGGAAGCGTCGAGATCGCCTCCAATTGACACTCGGAGCAGGACCAAACTTTAAAGACATTAATCACGATTACCGCGGAAAACAACGCGTTGTGGTGCGGCTGAGATGTTATGGCCAGCGGCCATTATTGTATATATGGTTACAAGATTAGTAAAAAAAAAGATTGTGTGACAGTTTCTTTCTTCATTAGTTAGGTCATGGCCCAATTACGAGTGACCGCCTCGTGAACCCTGTCTTGAATGAACCGTTTGACCGACCATGACCAGCTGGGCCTAATTCCGTGTAAATCATTCAAAATCACTGGATTGTATCGTTTAGATACTGCGCGTTTTTTTTTATGAATGACTGATTGTCCTCAAACAGCACCTATATTTTATTATAATTAGGGCCATTACGGTAAACAGCTTGAGCTGCAAGCAATAACCACCCACGACTAGTCGCGATAACATATTACCGCGCACATAAATACACAGTTTGAGTTTCAAAGATGGATCGGTCAAAAGTTATTATCTATAAGTTCATAATTACGTCTTGCGCAAAATGAATCTTGAAACAATCTCGTGATTGAAATAAATGCATCGCATAAGAGTAAATCTTATATGCATTTAAATGCAGTGAACAGCAGTGCATAACCAATTACAACATGCAATCACTGTTATTATTTTCCTTCTGTGCACTATATTAATAAAACTAGAGCGAGGATCAGCGTCAGGGATAATTCAAGTAAACGCGCCTTATTATATTACAACCTATCTTTTAATTCAATTCAAAGAATAAATCGTTTTTGTGCCTACATTCTGGCATTCCAGCTCATTCGGTAGTTGCAATGCGTAGCGTACCGCGTACGACTACGCATACCGCGATTGCAATATTGGTCAAGGAAATAAGTAATTGCCCGTGACAGATAGAACTTGATGAAACGTTGGCTCAGTACACTACCGTCCCACAGGCCACAAGATGTAATACAATCCGATTAGGAGCACGTTAGTGTCCATCTCTCACAATTCACTCTTGAACAGCCGAGTACACGGATGCAAGTGATCTCTAACGGTAGTCGCGAGATCACCAAAGTTAAGCAATACTATGCTGATCGGGTATTGGATTGGTGACCATCACACTCATGACCTGAAGTGAAGTTCAACAGCTAATCAAACTCTCGATGAAATGGATTAGTGGTGAAATCATAGAATAGTTATTTTCTCTGTAGTCTGTTCACTGTTGGAAGGGTCGTAAAAGCCTGTTGCCGCGTAAGATGCTATTTGACAGCAGGCTTCCTACGGCACCGGGATTCCTCGTGTCACATTTCGGTTAGATAAGGGTTCATCACCATTTTCATATTCGCCCTATCATTTTAGATCAAGGCGCTAAATGGTCAATTGTCAAAACATGTGAGGCGCTTAAAAGTCTTGATAATCATGGGTTTATGATCTAATTGAATAATTATAAGGACAATCTAATTGTATAATTATATAAGAAAAAGTATATATACGGAAAACTAGTCCTCTGTAAATTTGGATAAGTCAAGCAAATACAGAATATGTGCAAGGGTCATAAAAATGTGGCCGGGTCAACAGATTATCAAGAGTCCTTTATGAATATACGTGGTAATCCAGCGAGTTGCAGATTTGAAGGAGAGGTGATAATGATTTGATTCTTATTTATCTATGATACGAGCTGGATAATAGATATAAACAGAGTTTATAAGGAAAGGATCTAGAAATACAAATTATATATCGTGTGATGTATAACGCCTCAGTCTCACTGCACTCGCAGGGGTAGTGCAGCCATTCGGTTCATATACTTCCACTGACACGAACTGTAGTCTGTACCACTGCGAGTGGTGGAGCCGCACTAATCCGCTTAAAATGCGATATAGTTGACA
This sequence comes from Nemoura dubitans, assembly GCA_921293005.1. Taxonomy (NCBI): domain Eukaryota; kingdom Metazoa; phylum Arthropoda; class Insecta; order Plecoptera; family Nemouridae; genus Nemoura; species Nemoura dubitans. Next base: position 19,779,604 of record OV121074.1, read on the forward strand.
ATTTTCAAAATATTCTACCAACGGCTCAAAACACTGCAAATTTTTTGGGTAAGTGTTTTTATGGACAACGACGCCCCATGCACTGTACCAAAAATATTTGACGAATATCCCAATTTGACGGACCTGATATTATTGACATTTTTCAAAATATTCTGCCAACGGCTGAAAACACAGAAAATCTTTTCGGCCGGTGGTTTTGAAAATGACGTCTGTTTGCCGGGGCCGGGGCGCAGCGAGAGCGGCTGCGCAGGGGGCAGCCAATGGGCAGCCGTGGCGCGTCTCGTACTTCGAGCAGGCAGCGTGCGAGCGCCGAGCGCCGACCACCGAGACCGGCCGCTCGACCGTCGACGGCAAGGCAAACCTGGGCCCTCAGTTCACGCTTCAGTGTCGAGGAGCGCGTACGTGTGGGTATAAACGAGCTCTTTCGACGAGTGAGCACACATTTTTGCTTTTGACTGAGACGGACTGAAACGTACTGTGAAATAAGTGGTGTAGGATTCAGAGTTTGGTCGATTGGATATTACCTATTACGCAACGGACGCACAAGGATTTATTGGAATTATTTTTAAAATTCAGGTATGGTTCCAGAGAATTCGCGCCAAAGAAATGAAATAATGTGTTGTGTTTGTTCCCGATTGTTCCATGCTTTCCTGATACTGTCTGGTCCCCGAACGCATAAATGTGAAGATGTTCTGCGAAATTCGTTCCATTTAGTGGCATTCAACCCAAAACGGTACAAAAATGCAGGTGCACGACCACGCAAGTAGGCTTACATAGGCACTTAATTTAATGCTATATTATATCATATTTAATTGGCTAATTATGTGATGACGCATAGGACTATAGTGGGTGGATATTTTATGCATTACACCGATAGTAAAGAAAGAAAGAAATTCGATTCAACATTCAAGATATAATACCTGCAAGTGCAAGACAATTATACAATGAACCAAGTAGACGAGCATTTCCCTTATATTTAGTCTATCTGCCACTAGAAATAATCGCAAATGCTGGCAGCACATCCCTTATAAGAGGAAAACTTGTGACGCAGATTGACAAATTCCAGTGTAATCAGGTTTAATCGGCCTGGAAACGGATTGGCACTTGGCTGTTGTCGGGAATCACACCGGTCCATTCAGCAATAGGCCACCTCGACGGCAGCATGCAGCATCACCGAACCGGCTGGTCATCGATGAGATCATTCTCGTTTCGCGGGTCGAATCAGTCTAATCAGATCTGTGCGATGATGCAATCCGGACTCGAAATAATTAACTGCCGCTTTTGTCGTTCGAAGTTGAACATAATTTCCTGCCGCATACCTGGCGGTCATTTGGAAGCTGGTGTCTATTTCGTTTAACGCGCTTATTTTTTTGCGTTTTTTCTACCTACTTGTTCTCCAGAAACGTGACAGCCAGATTTTGAAAGCAATTGTGGCGCCCATTCGTTTTCAAGGTCCGACTGGCAAGTCGCTGTTTTATTACGCCTAAGTGGCCACCTAATTTCAGAATTACGCATAATTAGTGCGTCAAGCTGCATATTCACCATTATTCAACATCGCAATGAAGTTTATTTGTAAACTTGAAAGTCATTTTAAAAACGTCATCACGACGGTAATAGTGATGATAAATGGTAGAAAGAAAGTGACACAAGGGGGCCGGACACTTGCCCTAGCTGCGAAAAGACTCCTGGTTCATTTTAACTGTAATTGCATTGATAAAATAATTTAAATGTCGTTGCCACTTGCAGAGTGGCGATTTAAATGACCTCTTATTGGGTGTAAAATATCGGCTGCATTCAGACCTGGGTCCGTACCAGCTGATGTCTGCACAAATCCGACCGTTTAACCCGCTGGCTATTTGAGATTAATTGACCTCCGCTCATGAAATTGACCCCGTGCACGGCATCGGCCTACATGTCAACCCGAGAATCAGATCCGATAGCGGTTAGCTTATGAGACTGCCCATTCATTATCTCGCTACACTGACCAAGATAACTGCACATCTTATTTTAGAATTGCATATTTTTTCGCTGCGATGTCCGATTCGTTTCGTGTTATTTTTAAAACAAATTCGACGAGGAAGCGTAGGTAGGTAATGAAAGGCATGTCTATCGGCAAATCATGCACTTCATCATCCATATCATCATCATTGTCCGGCGGCAGTGAACCTCTGCATTTCACGCAGCTGATTGCAGCGTACCTTCGGGCAGGCCGGTGCCGGTCCGGCAAAAACACGACCGCCGTGGCGCGATTGCATCTAACGGACGTGGTCCAGTCCCTCTCCTGCTTACGAATCGGAATTTGTATTATGATGAAAACATGCATGAACCGTTCGATGTAAACTCATTATGACGTCGGTGTCTAATGGAAGTGGAAGATACGCAAATGGTACGACCCGACGGTATCGACCAATCGTTATCGGATGAGCGAATCCTTAAACAAAATTCGCATTCAAAGAGCTTACGCCAGTATAACAGACCAAATTTTCATGTGACACCATAAAGCAATAGCTACACAAATAAGAGTTGACAGAATCTAAAGGACCATACACACTTTGGCATTTTATGGTTGGCCTAAACTAATTCCACGTACCGAGCGGGGAGCAAAGCAACCCCCCATCGCGTACCGACACGTATAGACGTGTGAATGTGACGTAGGTGCCCAGGGGCATTTACCCCTGCACTTTCCCGCAAACGGGTTACAGTGCGTGAATGCGTGCGTAATGCATGCGTCCGCACTCCGCCGCCGCCGCTACGACGGTCTTGCAGTTGCATTCGCAGGTCAAGAAACCAGTCTTCGAGACGGCGCCGCAGACCGAGACGTTTCTCTTCTCTCCACGAAAAGAATCTTGAAACAATGGAACAAACTGACGTCCGTTCGAACCTTGCTTTGTAACACAGAGCAAGTCGCGCCTCGCTAACATTTCGACGGAGTCTTTATATTTTGTTTCCAAAAACAATTAACACTTTGGGATTCATATTTCGTTTGTGATATCGTTTGTCCACGTTTAAATGACGCAATAAGTTTGCTTTGATGTAACACAAGGAGCGCGCCCGAACATGTCAAGATCAACATTTTGACCTTCGCGGGGCTGGATCGATCCCCGACTGCGTACATTTCGTTCCCACCCACTAATCTGGTCTACTTCTCGGAGCTGCGGCCCAGTCCGGGGCAATCGCACGGCTCGCCTTCGCCGCTCTGTTTTACCCGAAACGATGCAAATTGTTGTGCGAATACAATGGCGAATACTTGGCAATGCGCAGCCTCGCCGCAGGGGGGGCACTTTGTAAATCTAATTAACGTACAGTTAACACCGAAAGTGAAGCTGGATTGCTGCAACTAAATCGTGTTTGTATATTTTATTATTGGGTACCATTTCATCATAATAATATGCAACAAAATGTGAGCAAATTATGTATGGAGCCAGTTTTCCTGGACCAAGTTTTGAATTCCCAGTATTTCTCACAAATTGGTTCATAAAATTATATTCGGCGACACGTTTTCCTGATGGCAGTCATTGCGTGCTTCTGAAGACATAACATCGCGATTTAATACGGCCAAAGGAACAAACGAACCCAAATATCAGCAGAAATTAAAACAATAAATTACACCACTTGTCCAAACATGGGTTAAACATAACTAAGCCATTTCGGAAGCGAAGGGTTTTCATATCAACTTCATTATGAGCGTCTTTATATAAGGGTCGACTTTTAATCGGCAAGAAATTATAAAAGTCAAGTCGATGAGGGGACGATGGTTAAATTTTCTCGATTCAAAGAGCACAATTCACAATTGCTTTCACGAAAGGGGGTTCTGAAAAAACTTGAACACATCTCTTTAGTCACTTTACTGCGTTACGCAGTCGGAGATGAGGAAACAACCTGGATCAATAGTTCCTTCCGCTGTTTGGACTGCATTTTCTGTTCAGTCACAGCGGGTTACAGAATGCTGAGGACAAAATCGCTGCACTTGTACAGGAAACCAGATAACCACACTCGAGTATTCTCTGTTTGCGATTCAAAGACACCAACTCCAAAGACTTATTGCTTCAATGTCCAACGGGGTGGAAATGAACATACAAATACCATGAAAAAGTTAATTTATTGTTGCAGCGCAGCCTTACGAGAAGGTAAATTCAGCATTCGCCCCCATAACGCGTTTTTTGAAAGCAGGGGGACTTTTTCCATTTAAGGAATAATTCTTTCGTAAAATTTCCCTAGGTTTCCCTAGATTGCATCATGTCACAACAGGGTATACGGGTAAAGCGCAGAATCATGCAAAATATGTGTAAAGAACATGCAACCAGCAAGGCACGAGCTTGCTTTGATTGGAGAGAAACAAGCAGCTCTTGTTTTATAATAAAAGCTTTTCCGTTTATGCCAGTCGAGCCTTTTAAGTTGATCAAGTGCATCACACGTTTGCTGCATTAGATGCACCCCCTGCGGAGTGAGTAATGAGAAATAGAAGTGCTCACATGCATGATCAAAATACCCAACTAGAACAAACTGTTTTACTTTTATCGGTGTACATTTCATATATACACATCGTTCGTAACATCTATGGTAACATCAAATTGGATTGAATTTGATCGCCAAGGGTCCTTGAATGGGGTCATATTCAGCTGCAATTGCAAGCGCATTAGATATGTCTGCCTGTCGCAAGAGATGATAATGCCATTTTGGCTTCATGAGAGCACTTAGCATGTTAGCCGAGTCAATGGTCAACCAAGTGGCCTTACTCCAGAAGGCGGCTTGGAGAGGAATCAATTATTAACCACCCCTTCGCCAAAACTGACTGCGGTGGTAAAAGCTCGCCTAAAATAGCGAGGTATAACTGGGCAATGCTGGTTTAAAGATATCGGCGTGTAATAAAGAGTAATGCTCAGCCGGCCAAGTTTATCAGACTTTGGCCGTGGTAGAGCTGGCGTGGACTTGGAGCTCCATGGCTAGGGGGAGGTTATCCGATGGACGTTGCCCGCTGAGCGCTGGCCACGGAGGCTCGGACCCGGTCCTTGCGGGCGTCGCGTTTCGCCTCAGATCGAGCTGGAAGGGTTTCCTGGCCCCCGCAGCGCGTCTCCACGTCTTGGGAGTCGGCAGCCGAGGAAAAGGGGAGAAATATTCTCTTTGAAAACACTTGGGGCTGAGACTTAGAATGGCATGCAATGCTGGAAACTACAGTGTGTCCCGGGTGCATGAATATTAATCGCTGCTTTGGTTATTTACACGGAAACTCGCGAACAAGAGTAAATATTACGGAACACCCTATATCGGAGATAAGAAAATGCGTGCAAAAGTGAGTCCCATTCATGGTTGGGGTGAAAACTAAAAAGGAAATGAATTGATGGAGATTAAGCTGGTACAACGTTGAATCGCGAATGCAGTTTACGAATCGCCGTCTCATTAATTTCATACTGGAATTATTGCTGCTCCAAGTATTCGACGTCGGCGACGTGCCTGGCAAGCCCTAACTTGGACAGTGCCTCGTGAGGAATAACGATAAGCCCTGGCTTTGGATTAGACGAGATGCGGCGACTGTCACAGAATTTCAATTCCGTCTTGTGCTTGGGACGGCCGAATATGATCGATACTCGATAGGCAAATGCAGCTCGGGGCCCGCTCGCCGCCAATTGTGCCGAGTGCCGCACGCGGCCGCTGGATTTTGGCCACAGATTATGGAGCTACCTCTAAATCGGACAAATTTAGCGTCAGAGTTGAATTGCAATGCGCAATTCTAAAAAGGAGCCGCACACCGGTATAATTATCTACTAACACGGCGCCTCCACTTATATGGCAACCGACATCGATTGCAGCGTGTCAGGAACGTTCGGTATCCAATGTAATATGCAAACGAGATGCATCTTCAGCGATGCAAATGAAATTGCGTCTCCAGGATGCAAATGAAATTAATCTTCAACCCAGAGTGGAGGCTAGAGGAATGCAGGCGCCAATGCAAAAAATGTATTAAATATTTGCGATGCCCCACAATAAAGCCAGTGTGGTCCTAATTTCTTACCACCTCAATTATCACATGAATAAATACGAAATGCGTGACACTTAGACGCATGAACACATGCGTGTTGCACGCAGAGCTGACTGATTAGCATTCTGACCGGCCCAAGTGTCCGCTGGACACGCAATTCAATCAGCCAGTGTGCAATTACGTCAGTTATGCGGCTGCGTTAGGGGAAGGAAGTGCAAGGCAACTCCCCGTGCAGTCGGGAGTCCCCAAGACTCATCTGCTCCATTCCAGAGTTCCATCCCCGGGAAGTTAGTTCATTAACCTACCCGTATCGCACATCTCGAGCCCACTGAGGGTGGGGGGGGGGGGGGGGGGGGGGGGGGCTTAGGGTCGTAAAAGATGGGATACACTGCCCTCTAGCGGAAGGAATTCACGCGGAGGCTACATGAGAAATTAATGCTGTTTTGCAGGCTACCCGAGAGTACGAGCCCGGAATGGGGTCTCCGGCACGTTGAAATTTAACTAGAGCATCCCTCATGCAGTTTTAACGACGCAACATAAATATAATCATAGCACAACAGGTCTTATTGTTAGATAAGTCGTCGGTACCTTTAGCAAAATATGAAACTATAAAATATTATGTCGGCGGCATGAAATAAATATCGTGGATAAGGGCTTACACGATTGACTGTGTAATCATTGAGCGACCCAGTTCTTAAAATGTGCATTACTCGCCATCCAATGCGTATAATATGAGTCTGAATGTCGAGAGTTTTACAACAAGCCATTTCGAAAACACAATTGCAATAAATACGTCAACACTTCAGCATGACACCCTAGTAATATGGCCGCTCCACCGCAAACAGCCCACACACACGGTAATAAAATCAAATAAAGGCCAATGGTAGAAATCGACGGAAATAAAATAACCGCGAAACAAGTGGTTGTAAATGTTGTGCTGCAGGCTTTTTGCTGCAAGAGAAATTTACAGCTGGTCGGAAAGTAGAGATTATGTGGAGGTCCGGCGCGGGTCATAGGTGAGCCGACCGCTTCATCCACCCCCTACATTGTGTTACTCGCACGATAATAGCATCCCCTGGCCATTAACATTGGTTAAGGGGGTTATACGTTTTAAGCTACCTGTCCGGCCCATGTGGAGACAACCTTAGGGGAGGATGCTGCAGAGAGATGTGTACACAAGAAGGGAGGAAGGGAATCGATAAGGGATCGCATCGAGGGAGAAAGGAAGGAAAGGTGAGAGAGAAGAGGAAGGTGCAGTCTAGCAAGGTCCATAGAAAAGATAAGGCTTCGTAAGGCAAAAAATTCTAACAAAGGGAATACATAAATGTGGAAAAGAAAATGCGAAGAGGTCTAGGGGCAAATGGGCAATAATAAGGAAAGTAGACGGAGAAGAAAACGATCGGTAGGAAAGGAGGAGAATAGTGTAGAAAATGAGAGACAAAATGCGCGAAGCAATATCATCACCGAACACTGGAAACTGTAATACGTATAGAAACATTGTCTTAGACGACAAATCCAGTGCTAGGTAATTGAGATATGGTGCTACCTCACGTGTGAAATAATGAGAGCTTGGCTGAACCTTAGTAAACACATATACAAACAAATAATGGTTTTGTAACGCAGTAGACATAAATTGAGTTTCTTGTGTGTTTAGATTAGTGGCTAATTTGGCAACTTAGCACCGTTTGGGCACCTCAGTGCTTACGCGCATCGTATGCTACTCTTTGTACCCACGAAATTTCATTTTGCCAAGAAAGCAAACAGCCCCGAATTTGCATGAGAGGTGTGAAAGGTCTAAAAGGTGAAAGAGAGGTGGGCCATTGACATCGACAAATGGCAGTCAATGCATTCGCTTCCACAAGATAGAAAACGAACGTCGTCGCGGGCATAGAATATCTCACAGTGGAAAATCAGATCGAGCTGATCCTGTAATATTGGAAAATCTTGAGAGTTGGGGGGAAAAAACTTGCCTAGAAGTTTGGAGAATACAGTCAAGTTGGAACCGGCCCATTTTCGGGATTCTCATCCAAGTCCTAGGAACAAAGGGAGTATCTAGGGACTAGCGTTCGCATCCACACTTACTGCAAATTTTTCAATTCGCTCTCCAGAAAAAATGTGATATCCCATTATCTAACCTAACCTAACTGTTTCAAAATATCTCTCTTCTAGTTGGTAAGAGCGGAATCATTCAATCAAGCCTAAAACTGCACTTCAGAACCCGTACCGAACCGTTTAAAACTCGAAAGGAGGTACTGGATGCGGCAGTAAAAGGTCATTGAAGTAAGTGTTCCGCTTCTGGACAGTTAGTTATTCGTGTAAGAAATAGACAACCTCTGTTCTCCGAGCAGAGGAGTGGGACAACAATCTCCAATCACACAGCAACAAAAGCGATCCGTGAACAAGCAAATCGAAAGCTTGTTTTGTGGACAGATAGAAAGAGGAAATGAACGACCATGTTATCCTAGAAGAAAGGGTTAGAGAATATAAAAAGTTTGGGGCGTCGACGTTTCATTTGAAACTAGGATGCCTGTCTTGAAAATAATCCGTTACGAAAGAAAAAACTATATATATAACGTCAACGCTGAGAAAATTATTTAAAATAATATGCCTTTTTCTGGAGGCAAAAATGAATAAAGTTTTATAGCTGGGCTATTTGAAAAGTAAATTAAAAGATCGGTGAGAGAGTTTACAATGCCTCGCAGTGAAGTACACGCAATAAAATAAAATAAGAATGTAATAAGCAAGGAGGATGTGAGATATTTAGTTGGAACAGCTTATGGCATGGCACTACCACCAAACCCTTATAAAATATCAGATCAATCCCAATGCACCGAGGGCAAAATTATATGGTGGCATTTTATAAGATATATAATCTCATCCTGATTGCATTGCTATAAAGTTAACATTATATATATGCTTGTCCATGAATTTCTCATATCAGTTATTTACGATCGGTGATTTTAATGCACTGTATAATGTAAGAAAGTTGACATTATCTACAGCAAAAAATGATGCTCCAGGCGCTGAAATCGCCGCATTCTGATTGGCTAGGCGCACTGCAAATCCACTCACATGTTGCGACACACAGAATAGTAAAACATGATTTAACTTGGAATTTACATTTTTATTCGTTCTTATAGTGTTCTGTCGACGAGTGAATTTATAACTTAATGGTATTGTATTCTCCATTTCATTCGTCTGTAATGAAGTTTTTTTTATATGGCACCTCACCTGTCAACAGCCGACTTCTTGATTGTAAAATCTGGCTCTTGCGATCCAGTGACAGCAAGCTGCCTAAGGTGTCGACGAACCGACCGAACAAACGATGCCAGAAAGCAAAGTATAGCACTCTGGAGATCAAAAGTTCAGGGCCATACGTTAGTAATTTCGACAACGCCGTCTTAAAGGCAATATAAAGGTTCATAATTACGTCATTAATATGGCACATCTTGTGCCAGTGAAGTGAATGTTACACTTATAAAAAAGAAACCGAGAGATCGGGATACGAGATAGTTGTTTGTACCAGGGAGATGGTGAGTGGATGAGATCACTGAGGTGTTAGAAAGGTGTGTAGCTGCGTGGAGAAGCTGCATTGTATTGTGCGGTGCTACGTTCGGTCGTACGTGAATGATCGAGTGCCAGACTTCGCGTCTGTAAAGAAACCGCGGGAAAACATCTCAGGTAGGTAGGTATGTAGGTAGGTAGGTAGGTAGGACGTAAAATATATAGGTAGTGAATAGATTTCCACTTGCCTCTGGACATGCTTATCCAGCCTCTCTAACAGACTACTGTATTATTAGTAGTTCGGCCAGATTACATTTTTATATACGAAGTAATTGGATTTTTTAGACGAATCGATAGGAGTTCGATGTTTCCTTGTGTCTTTGAGTTTGACAACTATTAGTCCGTCCAGGCCCCAGGGTCATATCCCGTTGGAAGTCTCACACGATACGCATTACGCGGGCGTCCTTAGCTAGTTGACCTTGCATCTCATCGAATACCTCACTGGCCATAGAATCTCTGCAAGCACACCGCTTCGCTGGGGTTAGCGGCATCTAGCAATGCACCGCGCGAGCTTGGCGAGGCAAATCGTTGTTTTATTTGTAATTATTTGATTCGATTGAACGTTTTCGGTCGTGCTGGTCGGTTTAAAATGGCGGGCGCTGGTTTCAAAGTCGTGACTAAAGGGCCCATTGAGCGCCGGATCAAAATTATAACGATCGTCGGCCTGCTGTTGTTGGCGTCTTGCCGAAAAACTCTTCACTCTTCCACCTATAGCACGTAGCATCTAATTAAATTCCATCACCTCGTCATTGTTGATTGTTACCAAGTCTCTTCTTAGTTCACTCGTCTTATTTTACTCTTTGAGCTTCGGTAAAGGGATTTTTCACCTGTCAAGTTGGTAAAGAACGTGCAATGTTTCCTCATGGGAGAATTTAAATTTGATTTAATTTACGCCGCCTTCAGAAACGATTTTCATAAAGGCCCACAACACGAAGATGCTTTTAAGAAGTCTTTTGGGATGATGTAAATCCATAAAATAGGTTTGTTCACATTTTTTATCAGTTCGCAAGATGTGATATCAATCTTGATGACTGGCACAGGAAGCAGCTTTCAGACTACTTACTGACTGCACTTTATAATCAACAGTACAGGCAGGCTGGTCAGACTGCAATGAAACCATTGTTTTTGCATTTAGAGCACGAACACAGTTTCATATAGCTACGTGACAATATATAATTTCAAGATATATCCCCATAAACCAGTAGTCTCACATCTCATCTAGCTGTACAGCTTGTAAGGAGGATAAAATATGATCTTGATTCTATTCCTTACAACGCGAACATGAAGAGTACACTACTCCGAGAAGCCAGGAAAATAAACAGGGCCCCTTTGCAATGTGGATTACTTTTAGGTCTAGGTCCATCCATATATCACGGATACCAGACAAGGGTATATAGCAAAGTTTATGGCACCCTGATAGTCAAATAATTGTCATGTGTCTGATCTGGATCACCCATGTTGAAGTGGACCGAAAAATACAAATCGAACATCTGGCTGTCGCCTACAAGATGAAATTGGGGAATTATAAAATCTACAACCAAAAATGGGCAGACCCGCGCAGGACCAGATGCCGACGAAGAAGTGAATCTGAATCCTACTTTGGTCACAATCATTGAAAGCATCCGAAGTATCCTTTGGCGACAGAAGGCCAGACGAAAGCTGACACAAACGTTCTTGCGTTCGTCAAAAAGCTGCAACTCGTGCTGGTACCAGTTATGAAGGAATGCCGTCTTTTTACTCTCACAACTGATAGCTTGCCCTCATGCAGTGTAGGCGCATTACATCTCAACAGCATCTTCAGCTCTTTGTACTTCCTTTCGCCTCAGATGCTGTGATTGTATAATATGGGGCTAGAACGATAATTATATACCGTTTTTTTCTTATAAACTTAAACGACGGTTTAATGACAGAGAAATGACGGCGAACGATTGATGAAGATCATCAGGGTGAATTGACGCAAGAAGTTCTAACGGCCCTCGCAAAAAATGCACAGCAAATTTTGCGCAGAATCGTGATTGTGCTTTCATCGACGAGCATCGCCTAATTTCCACGAGCTGACCTATTTTCCGGATGCAGCACAGCATTAGGTCTCGCTTTGTCGTGAACACCACATTGCAGAGTTTTCAATGACAGCATTTTCAGACTAGTAAAATGCGGTCAGTTATAATTACTTCTGGGATAATTGCTATCGCTTGCATCGAACCTATTGTTGCGTGGCATGCAACTTGTTTACATTTATACCACTAAAACTTTTTTGCTCGGTTTTTTGTATGTAGGTTGGTTTGTAACATAAGTACGATTCATTGTAAAGCTGCGATCATTAAACGGTATGGTAATGACAGTATTCATTGTTGGTTGGCGTACTAAAATTTTACCTTTTATCGAAAAATGACTAACGAGTAGTTCTCTTATTAAAATGTTTTGTGAGATCTTTATTGCCCCTTTGTCTGCAGCGAAAGGCCAAGGGTTGGGACCGAAAGCTCTACGCCCCAAACCTCTATGTGCCTGCATTGTTTGAAGTCAATATTTATTCATGCACACAACCAGCTCCGGAGAACTGGTGAGATAAGAAACACCTGAGAGGTTTTACCTTCCCAAAGATAAACTATAATGGTCTTCGCCCATGACTCTGGATGAAATAACATATTCAAATAGCCTAGAACCGTTTCCACGTTTATTGTTATATCATCATGAGAAAATTCTAACGAAACTTTTATGAAAATGAAAAATCGCATAATTTGCCTGAAACTCAAATTCTGTGTTATGGTCAAACCGAATCAAAGTCGTAGTATATAATTTCGTTCAGCCTCGGATCTAAAACTGTACGCCGCCTTTCGTATGGGATGGGATGGGTTGGGATGGGGTGCAGGCAGGGGTGCGTCAGGCGGGACATTTCGACGGCCGAGGTCTAGCTGTCCCGGAGGTCAGGTCACCGTCTCAGGGGCGCGGGAAAGCGGCAAGGTCGGCGCCATCGATTCACGTACCTACGGGCTACACAGCGTCACGCAAGCTAAATTTAGACACTTTTATTATCAAGTGCTTAAAGATCGAACAACGACAATGATTTCGAGTAAGTGCGCTGCTGCGACTTGCCTGGAGATGGAGAGTCACGAAGTTGGGACCAAAATTGGATAGAGTATCAATCTTGATGAGTTATAAACAGGGGAGGTCGTATCAATCTAAGTTTTCTGCTTTAGAATTATAACCATTGAACTCTTTCTCAGCACGCAACCGCCCTCTCCCCGACGGGTACACCTGCACCCCTAACTTTGCCGCGTACCCACAGGGGGTGATGAGGAAGCCGCCAATCTATCACGAAGCAATTTCTTGGAGCCGGTCGCAGCACTTAGTATTGCTAGTTAGCTACGAATGCCCTCGGCAACCAACCCTGATTGATACAGGGGTGCAAAGCGAAGGGTTGCCCTCTCTGTAAATCATAGCCGTCAACATTATTACAATCTATTTCACATTTCCCATTAGTCAATTCTATAAATTGGGTGGCAATTTTCAACCATTTAACAATTTTTTTTAGTCCACATGCGGATTTCCATTGTGATGAGGCCGTCACAGCAACGTCAATCGGAAATTGATACGTGGCGATACCGATCGTCAATCAAACAAAATAATGTCCGGCACGTCGGCGGCGGCCCGACGTGGGCCTGGCCGCCTGGCGATACCGTTTGTTCGCCGGTAATGCTGGCTAATAAACCGGCGAGCACGCAGGTGTTTGCAGGCGGCGGAAGCGGATGCATGATTGTGAGTCGGCGGCGCGGGCGACATCGGGACGAGTCAAAGCAGATTGCTTCTGGTGGGCGAGCTGCGACACCGACCTGAGACAGACGTAATGAACGTCTCGAATGGCTCCAATCAACGACGATCGGAGGACCTGCGTGGGTGGCTGTGTACAGAGCGATGCTCGTGTGTCATTGTACACACAGTCGCTGTGCGTTGTTTCGGTTGGCTTTCAATTTGGCTTTATCTCGAATGAGCCACTCGGTTTTAGGATCCTTGCACGTGGAATTCATCAAAGGCGCCTGAACAAACATATACTTGTAATGTAATGTAAATAATATTTCGCAGATGTTAATGAACTTCTACATTGGGCTATGGCAGTGGAATATGTAAATGATAGAAACAAAAAGTACTTGTATTATTTCAAGTTACACAACATTCATAAACATGCAGAATTGCGTCGGAAGATATTCTCACGTCACTAGCTAAATTAACGATGGGTGTACTACATTTCAAAGTTTCTCCCCCTAACACGCTAGAGTAATTAGATAACCGGGTTGTTAGCAACAGTAAAAACTTCCGTTCTCAAAGACTTGTAGAATACGTTCCTTACATACCTCTCGCGAAAGCAGGAAAATCTCTTTAAACTTTTTACTGGATAGCAAAGAAAGCAATCTGCAACTGAGGAACATCACACACATTTTTTCCTCCCTTTTCTGAGCATTTTAGTTTTGTCATCCAAGTTTAACCCCTATTGTAATGGACGAATACAAAGTCCCAACTTAACTTCCACGCGTACACGCTAAGTACACCGTATCTACCCTCAAAACCCACCCTCATCGCAAAATTCAATCAAAAAACTCCTCGAAAACCCGCGCGCTGCCACCACAAGAGACGGAATTGAAAAGAACCCGTCGCGGCGACAAAATCAGGAGCGCGTTCGAGACGCGCTCGAGAGCACCTACCTCCGTCAGACGACGCGTCCGTCCGGGTCTCAGAGGGCGGTCGGGGGCATCGCGGCACCGACGGCAAAGGTGCCTAGCCAGCCCAGCCCGTCCGACGCCCGTCCGACGCCCGTCGCGGGCCCCACGTGTGCCCGACGGCTTGCATACGGCACAGGGGTGTTGCTATGACGACGCCGTGCGGGGGGTGCGTTATGGCCCGGGGGGGGGGGGGGGGGGGTACGACTTGGAGCAGCACGCTGCGGTGCTACCGCGACTGCGCAAATATATGAAATTTGTAGAATTAGGTGCTCTAGCGACACACAATATTGCGGTCGTTAATAGACTCGTCGGAGTCTAGACATGTTTGATTCCAATTGTCCAGGTTTATTGATGCACGCAGCATCCGTAATCTTCATATATCATACTGTTCTTGGAGCGATTCCAGCTGCGACCTTTTGTTCGCGGCGTGGTGAATTTCGATTAGTCTTTGGCGAAATCGGTGGGAGACGCTTTTCTCACAGACGGCGGATGAAATACTAATTGGTCGAGACAGAATAGAGTTATCTTCTGTGTCCGTGCGATTGGTTTCGCGTCGCGATGCAAGCGCCGGACGATAATTTGTTGTAATCTGGCATCAATCAGTGGATGGCCATGTGCAGGCGAATGCGTGAAGGCACAAAGGACTAGTCTTTAATCTGATGCGTGAATCGCGAACCGTGCGTAGATCAAGCGTCCGATCGCACATTGCGTATACATTATCGATGATATTATTGGTGTAATTTATTGATCCCTTGGCCAATAAATAAAAGGTACTTTGAACGTATGGTTGCTCGGTTGACTGGACGTATGTGGCTTATTTTCCCGTGTAAATGTAATGCATTACCCTGCGGTGCCCCCTAGGGGGGCTGTTTGAACTTTGTGTACATGACCTCATGTTGTAGAGGGTTGTCAGTTGTAGGTGCCTGCAATACGGGCGTTACGTACTATCGGCCTCTGCTATTAGGTACGCATTCACGGATAAAAAAATGAAAAATTATCAGACAAGTGGGACTAAAGCCATGGGTTCATTATTCATACTGTGCCTACAGAGTTCAGGGCACCGAAAAAAATCCCACCCACCTGCATTTGTGTAGAAAAAGAATGGTAACGAATATTCATGAAGTGTGTACACAATTTCTGGGTCTCATAATTCCTCGGTTTCGAACATACATGGCCCGCTCAGTAATGACTTCTTTAATAAAACATGTTCTTGAATTATTATTCTGCGAGGTACAAGAACGCCAAATATCATATTTTCCCCCGGTTGCCGCAAGATATGCAAAGGTATGTATGGTGTACCCACTGTGAAGATTTGTACCATGATTTTTTCGAAATCGAAGTAAATTTTGCGCTATCCCGCTCCGTGCATAAATGTTGAATAAATAATTGCTTTTTTATGATTGATGGTAAATGAGCAATTGAACTGATTGATTGCTTCCTCATGAAAGTTAAATGATCATAATCCATCTTCATAGATTGGCATTCTCGCCGCTTATTCAAGTCAACACGAAAGCTATAGCCTCTGCAACCAACGCGACACGTTTCGAAACATTCCACGGGAAATATTATCATTGAAAATGTATAATAATATGTAGAATAATGTAAACTTAATTATCCATATTATAGACTATTTATTTGCCATTTGTAGGAGAACCTTGAATCTCTCGGCACTATAAAAGAGTTATGTGTAAACCAAATCCCTTTGGAATGTGATTACCATTATCTAATTGCTGGCACGCTGCAGATTCGGCGCTGGAAATACCGAAATAGGACAGGCGAGGTAATATTTAGGAGATCGAGACGCGGCGAGGCTGGCCAGTTATTTATCGCGTCGGTCGTCAATAACACTGCATCTATGGCTAAAAAACCGGTAAATTATACTTTGAAAAATATTAGACTGATCAGTGGAAAAAATTGCTGGGCCGTTCGACACAACACTCGAATTATCGACTCAAACAAACGTATAATTTAAATTTCGATCCAGTCGTAACTAATTCGTATGCCTCTAAATGCGCATGCTAAATCATTCCGAACGCTTGCAAAATATGGACAGCGGAAAAGCAGTGGAAAGCGGAAAAGCCACAGTCCAAAATGAACATCGCCCTAATAGGCAACATCGAATCGAGACTAAAAATAGCAACGCACGCATTCCAAAAGTACAAACGCGAACCGACAAAATGCAAAGTGCGTAGTTCCTATATAGGTATACCTACGCGTGTACCGGTAGACCTCGCATTGAAATATTGAGTAATCGCACGCTGGCACGCACTCCGATGGGCAAAACTGCAGCAACAGGTTCACTGGAGTGGAGCAATGTCGCGAACTTGCGTGCTACGCAATGCCAAAGTGCTATAATACAGTCCATTAGTTCTCGATTCACCTTACATGGCAGTGGAGGTACTCTGCGAAAGGCCCGCTGCGGTACTGAAGGCCATCGGACCTCGGATAGACGATGCCCACCAAATGCATATTCATGGACATGTGTTACACATGAATGCCAAAACATTGAGATACACAAGAGAGATAACGTGACTTAACGAAAGGCGAATTCTAAACTATACTTGCATTTGCAGTGCGAAACATGATCTGCATGTTCTTGGCCGGCCATCTCGAAATGCAGACCATGCGCGATACTCCCACGTGCTTTCAAGTGGCCGTAAGGGTATAACACAAACACAATGTACGAATCTGCATTCGTTTTTGAGAGCGGATAGTTTGTCATGCGATAGCGGTCGCGTGTTTTTATCGTAGAAGGCTCATCTATCTGTTGTTTCCGAGGCGGCGAATAAATTGAGGAAATAGAGTGGAAAAGCAATCGCGATCATTGTCCGAGTCGGAGTCCGAGATCTCGCCGACAAGAGTGTTTGCTCTTGTGCTCGGCTTGCGTGGTTCCAAGTCGTCTAAACTCGCGAGCCCTCGCGAGGGTGGCACTTGAAATATCCGAGAACATGGCGTCTACTGTCTGGCGATGGAAGGAGAGGGGATGTAAAATATTCATGATACGTGGAAGGGGTTTTCGGACCCTATCGCATGATAACACACTCGGGACCGTTCGGACGCGCGAACGCATTACAAACCGAGAGTAAAGAGACCAACCCCTACCAAGTTTCTATATTATATGTACCTAATAAAAAATCCCACAACAAAAAGCTTCGGACTGACGCACAAATTGAATTAAACTTCCAATACCGTGTGCAAACGAACGATTCCAGCAAATCCTCTGCTCAAATTCCAGCGAGCGCTGCGCAGCTCCCTCAAATCTCATTTACCATTTCCCTATACAGAAAGTTCATTGACGCCGCACTTCGAGCGGTTCTTATAAATGTGCGTTTCCCAAATCACCTTTACGCACGACGGCCAATCTTTATGGTACCTTTCACACTCCGTGCGTGTGCGTGAGATTACGCATCACATCGACGCAGCCACGAGTTACTGTGTTAGTTGTTCCAGAGTTACGCATTATCGTGCGTGCGTCAAGATATCTTGATCGTGTGACATGTCCCGCCTAAATAATACGCGGTCCAGACGTTAAATCAACCTCGACGATGTTAGATAACATTAAAGCTCAAGTGATCAAGATTATGTGTCCAACCCGACCCTCTCTGCTCTGTGACATTATTATTAAGTTATTGTTACCAGCGATCCTCGCACGTGCTCTTCAACTTTAAAGAGCATACATTAATATTTTGGGTTAATGGGGTTCGGCGCTAGCACACGATGAGGAAGCGTAACACATTTTGTGGAACACCCCCATCGCTATATCTGTGTTATCGTTTCGGTGTCGGCAAGTTACGTTGGAAGTGCGTCGTTAAACACCGCATTAGGTCGCGTTCATACGGGACGTTGGCCAGAGAGCACAATTCCCAAAAACGGGGGAAACATTAGTGGCGCGACCTCGCTGGTGTGCGTTACGTCGAGCGGCCGGCGACGCTTTCGTGTCTGCGTTTGTTTTCTTTGAGCGACTGTTCGGTGTCGACGGTGACTATTGTTGTGTTCTGTGTGTAGGTAGGTGTATTTTCTTACGCCACGTGAATTCTTTGGAAGATTTCACGCATTTCTTCTAGGGATTTTTTCGACACGGCATGACGCACCTCGTCACACGCACACCGACGGACACATTCGGCTTTTTTCACTCGATACCTAATTAAAATTCCATCTCGGGGCACATGATTGCTGGTACGAGAACAATTTGTAACGTAAGGCTTCCGTGCCAGCCGTATTATTTGGGGGCATTTGGCGTGGATGGCTTCTGCGCCCGTGTTTTGGAACTGTAAGAAACTAATTCTGCTCTAATTATCCAAACAATTAGACCAAACAAAACTTAAACCCACTATTAAGACATTATGTGTGATTCGCCGGGATTATTATACGCGTCCTCGTCCTCCACAAAGTGATTCACAAACTTTTGCGTCAGAAAATAGCTTTACAACTTGCACAATTGTAATGCGACTGCAATTATAATTTTCTCGCAAGTGGATATCGTGAGGGAGCGTTCGGGAAGTGCAACGATGAACACGTGTGTTACACTCGGAACAGATAGTGTACCTATATACCTCGTTTGCCATCGAGCTTATGGGTTTCTCGTACAAGAGTTACTATTCCGTCACGTATATGTGCATACGTAGCCGTGTACAGGTGGTATTGTAATCCAATCGTGTGACAATACAATTACTACATAACTACCGGACCATGTTCAACTGAAATTACCATTAGCTATCATTCGTCACTGCAAACTGCAGTTGCAATGTGCATCTGAGCACTCCCATTTCCAAGCATCTGCAAGGCTTCTGATGAGAGTGCATTTAGTGGGCATCTCTAACATTCACTGTTGCACCAGCGTTTGTTGCATGTAGTGATGCATTATTGTAAACGCAAGTCATAAACTAACGATTTGCGCATATATATATATATAATGTAATGTTGGCATTGCGGAATGATATACATGGACAACCTATCCAAGTCAAATCAGTAGTTACAAAGTTGTCCCATTATTTCTCAGTGTTTTTGGCCGCTGATCTGATTTGATGTTTGTCATCGTGAGAGAAAATTGCGATCTCATTGGCAATCAACTCATTGATTATAACTAGTTATTAGAGAGCGAGGTAATGAGCATTATCCTGTACACACAAATGTCCTTGATAATGAATGTAGGACGAATGCCAGGCAGAGCAGTTCAGCTTTAGGACGATCATCGATTTTAATCGTCGTAGTCTGATTTATTTGCTTTGATAAGATGGTAAAATAAAGAGCCTTGGTGAATTATCGTAGGTCTCGTCCAGATGAAGTCACCGCGAGGTAATAATTGCTTTCTCAAACTTATGATATTTCTCGTACTTGACATCTGTCCTCTTCGACAATTTGCTTTCACGGTCAATTTAAGTCGTATCCGGCGACGACGTTCGACACTTATTTGAGGAGGTAGATACTCGAGGAGGATATCAACGATGTAGAAATACGAGGTATTGAAACACAACGTTAAATCGTCACGCGTGGACCACTAGTATTTACAGGTGCAATCATCACCTTGTGGTTGGATCATTTTTTGCGGCACTCAGTCATCAGCAATCTGATGACACGCGCGAGACACTCGCTGAAATTGATATGGCATACATCTTGCTCTCAGCAAAACAATTTGACGAACTTAGTTAAGTCATGCACCTTCTATTTGTGGTTTGCGCAATTATGTTTTTGTATGCGCGCCCCATGTACGGAGTCCCGACTGCAATTCAGTCAATGCACTTGCAACAGATCTAGGGGCATCCAAATGGGTATGGGTTTACGGCGCCTTTAAAGGGCATCCGGTCGGGTTCTCTCCCACTAACGCGGGCTTAACGTAATAAACGATAGATTAGTGATTTTCCGCTACTGCACTGCGGTAGTAAAGGGAAGGGAAGGTGGTAGAGAACGCTTTACAACGAAATTCGATACGAGAACGTGACTATATAGTCAATTAATTTGTTTATTTTCACGTGCTTTAAGATCGTCCGTGATCAAAACTAATTACAAACTATTGTGTGCGTGTTAATTGGAGGGTTTTGACCCGATCAAGTTGTTACGGCTGCTTGGATTAGACTTAATCGTAAGCGATACTTATGGTGATTGCCGATTGGTAAGATGTTTGCTCGATAAAACAGCCTGAATCAAAGTAAAATGACTGATTGCTTGTTTGTGTCAGAATGTATCATCACGTGATTCACCGAGGTAACATTTTGGGCGACCAGTACGTCTTCAAATAGTTTACCTACCTTTCCGTCGGTTTCAAATGTCATGTCTCTTAGATCTACCAGCGTCATTGAAGACGCCAGTATTCCTATCATTGTTGGGTCCATTACAAGACGTTGTTTCCTTGCTCACGGACCATGCAGGCACGCACGAATAAACTCATATTCAACAAGACTCCTTCAACCACCTTTCTAAACAGCAACACTTCATGCCTCTAGTACTCGCTACCTCATCGCTTTATCACAACCTCATGCTAGCAGGTGTGACTGAACCTTGGTGTTTACCAGGACTAATTGTAACCCCCCCGAACATGCAATGTTCTCCGGTGCACCAGGAAACACGTGGTGTTACAATCCGGGGCCAACGATCTTGTGCCAAAAAGAAAAAACGGGGCAAATAATTACCCGATCGAGCGTTGAAGAATCGCGAGTTACGGGCAATTATTTGAGCAAAAACGACATACCCAAGAGTGACCTTTGACAATGATAGGCGAGAGACAAAACGTTGGGGTCAGAAAAGTTGTATCGTGCAAATATTCGTTACCCGCCTACACTGGCTTTTTTAACTTCAATGATACAGCATGAATGATTTTGGCAGACAAATCTAAGAATAATGGCATATAATTCTCTCAACTCCAAGCTGCTCAGATTATGCATATTTAAGCATTTGATATTGCGCAATGCACATACAATATTGATAAGCGGGCATACGTTCGCGAATAAAAATTCCTAAAGCAGTATATGAGCCCAACCCATCACAGCATAATGTAATCAGTCTTCTTTCAAAACTCCGCTGTCTGAATGTTTGAACTGAAGACATGTCTTCGTAAAGCTCCGTCGACAACGACTGCAAAAAAATCTCGTCCATTCTTGTAGTGCGTGCTTGGCGATTCCATTCATCGAGAAGTGCGATCGCTGGTTGGCAAGATCCACATCTCGATAACCACCTTCCTGTGCCATAACCCAACACATGCCTTTGCGGCCGCCGCAGAAATCTTATCGGGAAGATCAGGTGGGCAAGGAGCACAGCATCCACAGCGCGACATTGCGTCTACACCCCGTGAACAACAGCATTGCATTAGGGTAGTGACAGTGAACGAGGCGTACATCGAATTGCGTCAAATGGGTACATTAATTCTCGGGCTGTCTGGATGCAAGAAATTGTTTGGCAGCGGGAAAGTGTTGACAGTAACGGTGGTACAAAGGACGTTCAATTTGTCCAATATAATTGGAAAGTTTCTAATGAAAACACTTAAGCTCTAATAGATCATGGTATAGAGAGAGACAGTATTAATTAAATGTGAATCATGGGAAATGCTTGCAAATATTTTCGAGATGCTGGTCGAGCCAAATCTGATGTAATGAAACTCCCAGGTTGTGAGTACAATAACATGATCATGCTGCACTTGAAGATCGTCATCTCGAGCAGGCGGAGCACGATGTGCTGAGTCAGAACGAGCTGAATGCAGCGTGCAAAAAGAGTGCACATTTCTGCAACGAAAACACAGCAAAAAAGATCGGTGTCAACACTCTTGACAAGGTGCCACTTGAGAAAATAACGATTGATCTGCACCGTTACCTCATTTTGAGCACGTTTAGGTAGCGAAATGTGATCTTGATAATTAACTGGGGGCTGTTTAAAGTGTTAACCTGTTCTCTCGTATATGCAAATATGGTGTGGTTGGCGTTATTAAACAGCTGTTATGTGTACAAATTTAAAATTAAAACCTTAATAATTGGATAGCTGGGTGCTCCATAAATGACACAGTGGATTTTAATCAGTTTGCACACATCTCCTGAATATTAATATCGCGATATCCGACCCCAGGCAAAATCTCTCCCGTCCTGTTTCCGTCGCGGTAGTTCACGATAGCCGATTGATTCAATTATCTCGGCACCAAAAGATCAGAGCTCTAACACGTCGCAATGACTTTCTGTCCACAGCTGAAAATGGCGCGACGGAGTTTGTCGCATCTCCCCCTCGCGTTCCTGGTCTTGCTGGCGGTCGGACTCGGTTCGACCCTCGGCGAGGACTTTGTGCACGTCCGGTCGAAGTACGCCCAGCTGGTGACGTCCTCGACACTGCAGTGGGTGGCCGACAGCCAGGGAGCGAGACCCGACGGGGCGGTGGTCGGCGCCCACCACAACACGCCTGGTAAGTTCTGCAACCACCCTTGACAGCAGATTTGCGCGAGCTGGTGCTGTCGGTGCTCATAGCCTAAATTGTTCACCATTCACAACTTGCAAAGGCCACCGACCCCGTTTTCAAATCGGAAGCCGTTAAACAGACCTAATCAATCAATAAATCAATCAGTCAACGGTGCAATGCTGGCGCCATGACCACTGCGAAAACTTTCCAGATGACTTCAAGCTCAAGGATGGCTCTCATGTCAATTGATCCAGTGATTTGGCAGAGGCACAAAACGATTTCCTTGTTTTTCTTGGCCCAGATTCAAAGCAGGGCATCGGTTTCCCTTTAGGGGGTTTCATTTCCTCCACAGCGACAGGCGATATCGGTCAAGCCCTCGGTGGCCGAATAAAATCCAGCGAAAAACTTCTTTGGCCGCATTATGAAGTTGCATTGTTACAGAACGTAGCATGTGTGTCTACTCTCTTGTGGCGCAGATGCGATCACGAAACTTGTAAAACTTCCCGCAAAGGAGACTTCTCGTAATTCGGCCAATAAGTAGACAACGCAAATAAAAATACGAAAAAATGCCTCACTTCAATTTTGCAACGGTCGCGTCACGTGCCCGCCGTCCACCAAAGAACCCGTGTAATTGCGCGCCCTCGCACGTGTCACAGCTGAGTCGTCGCCGTCGCCGCCGTCGCGCGCGCTCTTCCAATTTCGCGTCGACGTGCGCCGATAACCAAACGCCGTCTCTCCTCGTGTCCAATAGGTGTCAAAGAAGAGGGCGACGCGGCGGAGGACTCTGCCAGCGTGACCCAGCGGCCGGTGTACGTGTGTCGGGCGCGGCACAACGGCGTCTGGGTCTCCGGGGAACTGCGCACGGGGGAGCCCAAGTGCAAGATCTCCTTGCTGGGCGTTGTCGCCGCATACGAAAGATATCAGGTTAGTGAAGTGCTAGGACACGGACCGGACGGTCCGAAAGCCGGCTTTTGACAAATTTACACGCTGTACATTTGGTCGTTTCTGATCTGGACCACTTTTGCGTTCAGCAAACAGCCAATTGAATGATAAACGAAACCTCTCTCCCAATCTCCCAGATCCTCGTCAACGTGGAGGACGCCGCCAGACTCGCATGGGTGCCGTGGACGCGGTTCACGATCATCCCCACGGGGGTGGTCGCTGGCGGCGACACGTTCGTCGCTCGGAAGAAGGGCCGTGACAACGACGGCCTTGGGTTCACGTACCACATCGGAAAACTGGATCCCAGTGCGGGACTCGGCAAGATTTCGATCGTCAATGAGGTGAGTGGAACTGTGGAACATTCCCGGCGTTGTGCGGGAAACGAAACGGCAATCATGTGCATTTGAATTCTGAACCACGGAGTAGTTTGTAAAGATGTTGTCTGGATGTTGACTGTGTGCTTATGTTGCAGAACGGCGAAGAGGAAGAGTTCCACGAGGGCGAGGTGCTGGTCGAGACTGAGCCGATCCGCTACGAGCTGACAGGGGTCAAGTTCAATCGGGTACGCGAGCGAATCACCCGGCGAAAGGTCGTCCTGAACGAGTACACGTTACGGAACGGCGCAGGTACAGGTAACTTCCACCGCCGCAGAGGACGTTGTTTCCGGCCGGCCGCGAGCTCCAGTCGAAATAACTAAGGGAGCTTCGACTATTTTACAGAACGATATGCCTTTATTGGAAACGGGAACACAAATTTAAACAAAATAACTGTGAAATCGTTAGAATAATGCAGACATGTTTTTTCAAATGTAGCAAATTTGTACTGCTTTCGAGGTACGGACAACCACGTACATCGCTTTTAGATCACGTCCGGGCGATAACTTGGCTCCACTCTAGACCTCTCCATCAATTTGCGAGGATTAGGTCTTTCATGCCATCGTAATTCCCAAGCGCTCTGAATCTTGGACACCGAAAGATCCTTCCCATCTGATGATCTGACACGATTAACCCCTTTTGACAAAACGCCCCATCATCGCCAGGGCCACGTTCACCCCGCGCGGGGCCAACTGCGAAGCAACGCACTGTAGCGAGGCACTCGGCGTGCATTATTGATCGACCCCGCGGACTGACCCTCACAATATTGACATCCGATGCGAGTTATGTCTCAACGAAACCGACGTGTTCCGCTCTTCCAGGCACGGTCGCCCTCAACGTGGACACCGCGTTGGCGTACGACAGCGAGTACTCCTTGCACTGGGGACAGGGCAAGAGCATGATAAAGGCGCTGCCCACCACCGTGCGACTCGCTAATGGAACTGTCATCAACGATATCAAATGGGGGCTGCCTGAGACCGAGGACAGGAAAGATGTACACCGGTGAGTTTGCTTTTCGGCGATTTTCCCCATTGGTCATAAATCGCCTCTAATGTCTGTCCTAGCAGAGGAGGGGACACTCAACATTGTTATACATGGCTAAAATTACGATACCGAGTGCTTCTAGGTTCTTATGAAATCTGTTCTCGAAAATCGTTGGTTTCCACTTTTTTTGTAAGGAATAATGAAAATCGATCGTTTAAGAGCTTCTTGACACAAATGCGAGAATTGGAGTGTCCGCTCCATTGCAGGAGCGATTCAGAAAGGCTAAGCTCGTATTACCTAACCAAGTGCCTGTTTCATAGGAGTCCTAAAAGTATTTTCCGTCGTTGTAGTGTCGAATACTGGCTCGTGCCCGGCTCGGCTGTCAACGTGACACTGACAGGCAACCACACTGACAGCGAGACTCCATACGTCGCCAAACTGGTCGCGTTCTTCGAGGACGGAGCCACCAAGGCTCGGTCCATCACAGGTACGCGTCGAGAGGTTGCAATGCGCGACGTCACCCCTGTCTTCGGGCCGGCGTACTTCCTAAACAACGACACTCTGGTGCCGACCACCACGACCACGACCACCACCACCACCACGACGACGACGACCACCACTGAGCCGCCTCCTCCGCCGCCGCACGTCGAGCCGGAACTGGAGCTGCCGAAGAAGACAGACGACGACGACATCAACGACAACACAATCATCAAGGGCGAGAACCAGAGCATCCAGAACGACTCTGATCCCGAAGGTAGCAACGCCGCGTTCTCGCTGAAGAACGACGAGAGAGTGAAGGAGCGAGGCGCTGAGGCTGGGAGTCAGTCGGCCGCTGAGCGGTACACTTCACACTACGTGACCACCCTGGTCGCGATGGTGATCGTCCACAGAATAACGTAAGGTGGTTGTCGCGAGACTTCGGTCTTGGTGTGAATGAAGCTCGGTGGCTGGTTGTTTTGTTAAATGTACGCGTGAAGCTGCTTCTGCAGAGTCTGTTGGCGACGAGATCGTGGCGGCAGACGGAGTGAATGAGCGTGTAAATAAGACGTGGAGAGCGTAGGCTAGATGATAGTTCGATAATTACAGAAACATCCGAATAAAATCGCTTTTCATTTGTGCGGCAAACATCAAATCATTCCTATTTTGATTATTCCTATATTTGTGACGTCCATTGTACAGAAGTGACTTCTCGGAAGCGTTTGTAAAAAGACGTGTAAATACGCAGCTCGGGGGTTTTATGAAGTGAAGTTTATCGTGTCGTGCTTTATATCGTCAATGCTAGGCCTTTGGAAATGCGTTAACGCATGGGTGATAATTTTTTGTACAATGATTAAATTTAATTGAAAGCTTTCTGTGCGTGTCTAATGAAGTAGGTATCGGTGATTGTAGAAATTGTTGAAAACATGCTTTCAGGCCTTCCTCGATATTATTAAAGTTGATTAAATTGACTCACATTTACAATACCGATTCTATTACCATTCTAAATAAATTTGCTAGCATCTCTTGGATTGCCTTGTCAGCGTCAAGTAAAGGAACTCATCACTCCCATCTGCTACTTATACTATCAATGTGATGTGACAGCTATAAAATGATAGCAGACATATATTATTACTATAATTGCATTCTCATTACTCATTGCCCCCCACCCTGATCGCTATACACAGAAAGTAAGTGCGCTGAATCTTTCGATTGAGTTCTGCAAAGCTCTAGGATTTTAGCCCGTCAAACGAATCATTTTACAGATTGGAATAATTATATTCGCTTCTCTTTTGATTGGCACTATCATAAATCTTTCAACTATTCTGGCCAGATAATATCATATTATAATATCTTGTCCTTCAAATACCGGTTATAACTATGTTGTACTACCTACACTCCAAATAAAAATATCGTGTCTTAGGTATATCTAAAAACTTGCTAACAATTGCGGTTCAATGTTTGCGGAATGTAGCTTTGCAAATAATCGTTGTCAATGAAGCTGTTTTTGGCTTTTCTTACTGCTTGGAAAATGCTCTGCATATTTTTCGAGAGAAATGTTTTGCACAATATTTTCCTATATCTTAGAAACGAGAGATGATAAAATACCAAGTGGTTTGTGTGATAATTTTCTTTCAACTCTTATCTTAATTATTGTTCGGTAATGGGCGGTGTTCAAAAAGTGTTATTCGTTTGCGTTACTTTTTATTGATCGATGTTAAACCTGTGTTTATGTAAGCTATTTAGCGATAGTCTGTATTTGTGGTTGAAAATGTGGATGAGGCCCCCAGTGATTAGTTTGAAACTTTACTAGCGCGCCATTAAATTCCACTCTAATTATTAGCAAAGTCTTCTAAATCGGAGACTTAAATGCACGGTGATTAAATACTTGGACGTCAAAATGTGCTGACGCACTAGAGT
The DNA here is from genome assembly GCA_921293005.1 of Nemoura dubitans. Classification (NCBI taxonomy): domain Eukaryota; kingdom Metazoa; phylum Arthropoda; class Insecta; order Plecoptera; family Nemouridae; genus Nemoura; species Nemoura dubitans. Next base: position 19,806,927 of record OV121074.1, read on the forward strand.
CGATCTTGTTCACGTTTCTGTAGCATCAATTCAATGTATTATTAATTATTACTGTATTGTAAACCATTTAAAGATATTAGCTGATTCGGTAATAAATGAATCAAGAGAAGAAAAAAACAAGTCGCGAACAGCGAAAATTTTAAGAAATCGCAGTGTAAGATTAGTACAAAATAGTGGGAAGATATTTTAAATATTGATGTTTATTTTATGACATATTGTATATACTATAATATCAATCAAATCAATCAATAGCCCAATCTGGTAGCTAACGTAGTTCAGCAATCTGCAGTAAATAAAATTAGCATGCAGCTATTTATCCGACTAAAGCCATAGCTTTCTTAGAAAGCTAACATGATAATATCCTCTATAGTTGTCTATATCTGGTATACCTAGTCTAGGTATAAAAGAGATAAATCAGTGCTAGAGTTATAATAACTCTTATTGTTTGTTTGTTCAATAATAATCATGCTGATCGTTCCCCTTGATAAATCGTCTAGATCATGTATCGAATTTACCAAACCAAATTACTTTAATTAGCAAAAACAACATTTCCACGTGGCATATACAACGTAATTACTATCAAAACAAAGCATGAACGTATTTCAAATTTGAACTTAACTGCCTGTGGCAGGCTGTAATATCATTTGTCTGTACTTGAGACCTGTATCCCGGTATTGTACGCAAGTCTGGAAATAAACTCCAGCATCCGCACTCGAGATTCAAAGAGAAATTGTTTCCAGTCCTCACACTTGACTGCCTCTATCCCTACCTCATCTACCTCACTAATTTGCCAACTTCACATTTCACTGCAGTAAAATGCAGAAAAATAAGCGCGCTGAACCAACATGTCTTCACAAACTCAGACCGTTGCAATTTGTTGGCGAAACAATAAGGTGGTTTGTCTTCGTATAGGCTCCTGAAATATTATCGTACACCCCATTTTATTAGGCACACACGCTAAATGAAGACCGCTTTTATAATATAGTTTGTTGATCACCCTATAGTTATGTTCGAGGAGAGTTACAAGTTTGTTTACTTCGGCGACCTTAACTGGTGGTATACTCTGACGATCGCTGGTTTCATGTTTGGAAAAAGTTCACTCTTAGTGACGGCCGCATTTGATTTACGATTATGCCTAGGTACATAAGGTTGACGTAATGTGTTAGCAAATGTCGGTTGGCATATCATTTTCGGAAGAGATGCGCAAGTATTCGTATCGTGCTGCGAACAATTTTTTCATTAGCGTGATTGTCGGTTCAACTGTGTGTTCGCAACTCGAAAGCGTATATCTCTTTCCGAGCTATTTGGGCGTCGGTCGTCGGACTTATAGGCGCCGCGACGCCTCACTGATGACAAATGTCGCGTGTGCAAAAGAAAGAAATATCACGTGGTGAACTCCAAATCGATCTCTATCCACAGAATTGAAAACAGCAAAACGAAAGCATATAGACAAAATTGAAGTTTTATTATCGTTCTCTCACTCTTTGATATGTCTTTCTCTGAAATTTGGTTGAAGATCATTCGTCTTCTCAGCCCATGAATCCAGCATCGCTCACTCAAACTTCGCTCCTCAGTCCTCAATTCACAAGCAACTTCTCGCCATCGCCAGAGTTGAACCTTAGCAGCGACTGTTCATTTAGTTTCACAGCGGAGCGGCAAGGCAACTACAGCAACTTACTCTTAGCTTAGAACAGCAAGGGCAATGCTTTCATCTAAAAGCAAGTATTGTTCAGCAAGCAGGTCACCGCGGAACAATGAACCAATGAATACTGTGATGCCCCCTCCGATAGGCCAATCACGACATGCGACGTCGCTATCACGGAGGAGACGCCGGAATACAAGCTGCAATCCAGTATCAATTGTTGATGCCCGAGACGATTGATTCGTCGACCAGTCACCAACGCCTCCGACGTCTACGTCGAAAAGCGTCTTTGTGAAGAACTTCTTTAGGACAATGTTTGTGTAGTGCTTGACGCAAGATGTACATGTTTATTGTTAGTGGGTAACTTCGGAATATGACGTACCGCCCACGGGTAAGTATTCAAATGCAAGGAAATCCGTCGAGTTTGACTACAAGGTGGTCCCTTCGCGAAATTGGTATTTTATTAGTACCTATCGAGGATGCAAGATGTAATAATATGATCCAGTGGGCGTGCTTTTGAATCACACACGAAGCACTTTGATACACGTCAGACCAGACAGAGTTTTATGACTTGTAGGTTTCGCTCTTTTATGAGTCGTAGTCTATTGTAGCGGACTCATTTAAAGGGCATAGAAATATCTTTTCATTCTCCTCGCATTTATTTTGCACTTTTGTACCCGACTTCTTGGGTTGAACGACGCCTGGCCGTCGGCGTCGTGGCGTCGGCGTCGTGGCGTCGGCGTCGTGGTGTCGCGATCTTCTACGTCCAAGTTCCGAGTGTGCCAGATTGCCGGCCGACTCCGAGCAAACTTTGCTCTGCAATTACTTTGATATCAAGACGTCTTTTCTAATTCAAAAACCATGTTAAAAACTATTCAAGAATATCTTCTCGGAAAGTTGCACTAATGTCAGGCACCAGGGAAACAAAACTTTTTTTTTTCAGTTTTCATGCAATTTCCGATCAAATCTTGTACACATTAGAATTAAACTTCGTCGAGAGTCGAGAATATATCAAAAGCATTGTATGAAACACCAAGAACTACCATAAAATTGAAGAAAACCGTGTAAACTCGATTCAAAACGATGAAGCCGCGGGCCTTATGTGCGAGACTTACAATTATACCTAAATAATGAGACCTAAATAATACTCACCGGCGCATCTGGCTATCCAAACAGGGGGAAGCTCATCAAAATAACGGTCCAAGTACCGAGGAGATCACAAAGCATGACACGCACACAATGAAACAGTTCGATAAGGAATAAGGATCACCAAGGAAGACGGATCGCGAGGAAAACAACACCAATTGGGGACGCTGCATTATTATGGCCAGCTGTCGATTTGTGCAGATTTATTAGTAGATGATCTACATCTGCTCAGCCCAAGGGTCAACATTAAGAGGGGAACTGGCCAGATGCAAGCGCGACATCCCTTATGGCTTATAAAGACGATGTTACGCACAATGAGAAGTATGTTGTGTGTTTGGGTCTTGGGGGAAGTCTAGATACTTGGCGTTGTACGGCATGCTGCATAGGTTTTTGGCGATAGGCATTTTCTAAATAAGTTTTCTTATTATATTTGTTTGCTCGCTCGTGCTGTCGAAGAAAGAAAGATATTGCTCGCAAAAGGCGTTTCTTATATCCGATATTCTCCTCACACTTTCCTGTGTAATCTCCAAATTCATTTCGTTCCCGAACTAAGCTTCATGGCAATTTTGCAGGGATGGTAACATTATTTTCTTTGCAGACAGTTGAGTTTAAATTTCCTACGCCCATGAATTATAGCGCATTATTGAAAGTATAAAGTGCTCGAGAATAAAGCATAATCTAGAGCACCTATATCATCCTTCATTCATGTGATCTTGCCGACATGATGGGCTACAAGTACATGTAGAACTATTCCAGTAATTACCACTAATAAGTATGTCACTACGAACGCGTTTAATTGTGATCAATGGATTTCCATGCTGTAAATGGACCACATTAGTGTCACCCACTTTCAACTGCAGGGGAACTGCAGATGACTCGAATTTTAAGTTGTTATTTAATACCTTCAATCGTGATAGTATAAATAAGACGATAAATATTTATTAGGAAACAAACAAGTGGTGCATTAGGAGAGGTGCATGCTGCATAGCCTATTTGCAGCCCAAACATTTCATTTATTTCCAATCGAGTACTTAATTAAGTGGAGCGAGATGATGTTTAAATAAACAAGTGGGGCAACAACAAAAAACGGGCAAACCAACTGTTCAAAAACACTCCACAGCTAACAGAACGAACTATTAAATCAGCAGCTAATTGTCAGTTTAATTTAACGACTCCGCTTAATTGGAAAATAACCCTCACAGCAAGCCTCAAATGTCGAAATAGCCATAAAAATCGCTTTTTTACGTAGATAAGAAAGCGTTCCAAGCACACCCTTTCCGCCCGCCAGCGCTCTCGAATTCCAACACAGCGTTTAAAGGGGTTGGCATCAACGGCATGCCGCTGCGCATCACTGGTAGCCGACTCTCCTGGTCCGGGCCATTCATCAAGTTCACACATAACGTGCGTTAATTGCCCTCTGTAAGACATTACCCTCTCCTCCATCGCTGTACCACCCCTTCCACGGCTTGATTGCAAGGGTAGTGCGTCCTATTGTTTCGCTGTGCTGGCACCTCGTTACTAGCTTTTAGGCCGTCGGTCTGCAATGGCTAAAAGTGCCTGCTTGATTACAGCCCCGAACACTCTAAAATCCACTGGTATATGCATGGAAATGTGGCCTGTCATTAACACACAGGTGGTCACATCATTCACATTTGATGCAGAGATTTTGAAGCTGACACCTCTTTACACAACGTGATAGAATTGGTGTGAGTATTTTCCTATTCTATATCGAGCACCTGACTATGCGCTCTACGGAGCTGATCGAAGAATCCCGGGGTTGTGAAAGTAAATTGCATGCATGCACCACGGATTCTGAATCGGTGCGAAATACCAGAGCAACATGCATTATAATTTATATGTAGACGCGATGATTTCATTTATTTTCAACAAAGAATCTGTTCCGAGTTGGTATACTGCAGAGTGCAGAATGCACCCGGGAATCAAATTTCACGTGAGCGAGTAGAAATAAGCTGGCATGAGTAAAATGTGAAATATGAGGGAAATCCCTGCATTCGGAAATGTGTTGTGCGAGAAATCTAATTATTCGTATGTGTGGACCCCACATGGAGTTATAGCGCGATGTACAGAGTAAATACGGTAATGTATGAATAGCAAACAGCAATTGCTCTGCGTGATAAGAGACTGTGTCATCAATTAAATCAACACTGCTACACTGGATATGACTAAATATGATCATTTCATGAGTAGAGGGGTGGACTGGACGCCTGTATGTTTTGGTCGATGGGGTGCATTGCACAACTCAGTTATAGTAGTTTAGAGGTGTTAACAAACGTGTACATGGTTATTAATTGCGCGTGCGACCCATGCAGCACGTTAATATAGCTACAACTTTCAAGGGTTGGCTGGGAACAGTGTCATTAATACAATGTACCTATATTGTTCTCTGTACAAAACTCGTGCATTTGAGTGAAAGTAACTTCAAATATCTAACGCTGAACAAAAATCAGATCAAATTTCAAGCAAAATTGGATACAGAATGAAAAATCTATGCACCTAATTCTATATAACATAGCGAATGTAAAATACGGTAATGTAAATACGGCAATAAGGCCTAATCTGATCTGAAACCTGTCCCCTGATCATGTAATCCCTCTAAAACCCTCTAAAATGCGGTATCCACGCAAGAACGCTGATACATTGCCAAGAAAACAATCTCCTTCTAAGCGCTTGCTGTGATCGCTGTGATCGCTGTGATTTCCACTCCTATCGAGATGATGGATGTGTTGATTGATGATGGATGATGAGCAATATCCCAGGTCGGCATTCGAGACCGACTTGACCTGAGGACTGCAACGAGGGTCGTTTAGCTCGGGTGATAGATCGCCGGCCGCCAAGGTGGAAAGGTAAACTACCTATTTGAGTAGCAATCGGCTATGGGCGCACAGTTGAACTATTCCGTAACAGTTATTCTGAAAAGAAATATGTGTCTGGTTTATCCACTAGATCATAACATTACGACAAATTTATTTATCTACGAGTATAGAAATGTAGCCATTCATCATCAGAAAGAATTACATAACAAAGCCTAATGGAATTCGTGCACCCCATCAGAATGTATAGGTAAAAGAAGCAATTATATGCACAAACCGCACGCGAATGCTCAATGCTGAAGTATGGATAAACCTCTCTACAATGTCTTCAGGTTCTTACCCACAATTAGTCGCCCAAAGTTTGATGACATAATCTAAATTCTAATTAATAGCACGCGCCTTCCGAAAATGTGCATTTTGAATGTAAACCCTTTTTGCCAGCGAACCATAAATAAACACCCCAAGTGGGCGCGGTTAGGCTTGCGCTGTTTTTGGACATGTCATACAAATTGTAATGACGCCACCAGCTTATACGACACCCCTTACACCACGGCCGCACGTGTAAATTGGCACCTCGCTTCTGGCAAACCGCACACGAGCGGGGGTTTAGTATATATGGTTTAGTCTCCCCACGACTAGCTCGGCTCCCCCGCGAAGCTGGGAACCTTGCAGTTGGGATCATCACGAACTACTATCACGAAATGAAGCGGACATCGTCTGCGTGTGCCGCTCAAACCACACAAACTTTATGATTGCGAAGTGCGTAGACGTGATTCTTCGATTTTAGTGCATCGTCTAAGCAGAGTTTTAATGATGTTCGTGGAGATAAAAATTCATCCGTTTTGATTGCCGGCACAGTTCTTCAAAGGACCATCACTCTAGGCACTTATATTTTATGCAAATTGCAAACAACGACATTAGCATGTTCATGTTTCGAGTTATTAGAGATTTTATATTGATTCTTTGTGTGCTTGTATCAGCGTAATGGTATAGTAATTGGTAACGTAATGGTACAGGTGATATCGCAATGTTTGTTTTGTAGGTATATAGGTATTTCCATTATGTTTGACTGTAATCTTCTTCGAGAGACTAATGGCCCAAGACTAATGAGTGGTTGTGAAAGCAAGCTCTGTCACAAATATCAACCCCGTGCCTTAGCTTGCTAGCTTGCTTAGCTAGCTTCTAGGATATTAGCGCGTTGGGCATGTCTGTTGTGTCTGAGGTTGTTTAGAACCATGGGTTTTCTTTTTTTAATCTAAATAGGTCAGGATAAATCATTATAGTGGCATAAAACTAAGAACAGAACAAAAATAACTAAACTAAGAACAACAATATAATAACAGAACTAAGAACAAAAAAAATATATATATTGAACTGATCTATTTGTTATTATACACAACACTAATGCCTCTATTCGCAGTCAACTGCATACCCCCTGTCTGCTACAGTATGTCAATCGAGCGAAGATGATGACCTTGACCTATGAAATCAGCGGGCAAATGTTTGAAGCACGTCATGGGCAAGGTACGAGAATTTAGTTTATAGGTTTTGTAGGCATTCAAGTAATAAACTTCACAAGGATAATTCATACCGGGGAAAAATAAATACGCTTTGTTGCAAATTGCCATAGAACTGACAAAGCGCAATAAAGATTTATAATTACTCTGTCATTGGTATCGCCATCCAATGAGTATAACTACTCTATTTTTGTTGAAGAAACTTTAAACATATAAATGGCTTATAGTTTAAAAGGCTCCTCGAGCTGTATATAGTGTAATGTATACCATTGTCAATCCATTCGTGTAATTTTACTATCACAGAGCCTTTAGCATATAACATCAGAGCTGTCAGTCATCAGTGTCATCACAAACACACCAAAACCATCAAACACCGAGTGCATTGCGCGTGGGTCGAATTAAATTACCATACAATCTTCTCAGCTCTCGCAGAGACAAACCCGAGTGCAAAGAGTGTATGTCAGCACTATGGCCATGTCAGTGTGTATGACGGCAGCATCTTCCATACCCTGACTCAACCTCAACACCAGTGACTGCGTTGACACAGAGCTTGACGCGGTGCACTTCAAACGCTACAGCATTGTATTGCGTCATTAGCTACCAACAAATTACACTAGAACATGTAGTTAGCGAAACATGGACATGCGATTATAAGGCTGCTAATTGATCACTTATGCGATGTACAGGAAGAGAGTGCTGCGTGCTTTGCTTTGCTTCTTGGGATCTGTCTTCTTGACTTGCTGTGTGTCGCATCGCGTCGACGTTTGGTGCAATTGCGACGCAGTGTTCTGTCGCATCCCGGCCGACGGCGCCGTGAGGAGTGGAGCCATTAGGGAAGGAACTGGAACGACTACTTGGCGCGCTTGGACAGTACACTAATTAAAGATTGTCATTTTACTTTCCTGTCGTCGAGGAAGTTCGCGTTTATAGCTCTATGATTGGTTCATGAGACCAGCAATTTCCTTGGCAGTCAGCGATACAATCAATTACATTGTACGCCAATCGGGAGTCCGATGCATTGTAAAAGTGGCAGTTGTACATACACATTTCAGATAACGATTGGTCAGAAAATTATATTTTGTCTGGTTCAAGGGGGGAAAACAGGCAAGTCCTTCATAAAAGCATGGCGTTTTGCAAATAATATACCATATTGTATTTGTGTATTTGAATGAATCGTTCAGAACCCGCTCCCCCAACCAGCAAATGCATTTAAAAAAATCACGGTCCCCAGAGCAGAAAATCAACGCCAACAGGCGCCGTTCCAGCAAACAAACCCCCAAAATCGATGTGTTCCAGCGGGCCAGCAGGTACCTGCAGTAGCTGTCCAGAGAGTTGACCCACGGGCCCTACTACCACCGCAGGCCAGTCAGCAATTCCCGGTGTCTTGACACACCACCGAGCATTGACAGAGCGCGGACCGAGGCTCGCAGCATCGGCAATCGCCAATCACCATGCTGGTCACACTCTCGCCGAGCTACATGCGACACGCACGTGTCCAGCATCTCAACCCGACGAACACGCACTAAGTACGCATGCACAGGGATAATTGGCGGCTCGCGGACGAGTCGTGATAGACACTAATCAGTCATTAGCTACGCATTTCGCTGTCAACGTTGGCTATGATTCAGGTGATATTAATATTACCTTCGAAAGAGGACGGGCCATACGCGGCAGAACAGTCGGCGTCTGGTGTGGCTAGCGGTATTATAGTGGTTTAATTACACGGAATCGATTTGTGATGTAATAAATAATAATGTACCTAATACCTAGCTTATGGCAGTAAGTGCGTTACAAAATATAACATATTACTATATGTTTTCTTCAACAAATTAGCATAATACATCAAACATCAAGCATCAATCCATAAAAGTCAATTATTTTCATATAAGAATTTTTTATTTACCTATTAATATCCTTGTGCACATGCACTTTCTTCTAGGTATATTTTGTAGCAGTTATAATATAGAAAAATTTGAACCCAAAATGAAAATAATCCTATAGCAATGCAATTACTACCATGCAATTACTTTCTCCTCCACCCTCCTGGACATTAACTTAAAAGACTAGCATTAGCATACAACACCACAAATATTTACATGAGAGGGGGGGGGGGCGGTAGAATTTGAGAAATGCCTGTAGGTAGGTCAGACAAGGTAAACCAAGATTTGGGCTGTTTGGAAACAACAGAACGGCACAAAAGAAGTAAATTAGACGTCCTGTAGATTCTAGTTTCATAATAATTATTTTCATATCCCTCTTTGATCAAGGGCAAGGGCAAAGTGGCTCTAGTGGGATAAAGATATATATATTTGTTTCATATGCTTCAGTATCCAAACTAGCCAAACCTACGAAGCTGAAATTTCCGTAACCCTTTTTTTTGGTGACGCCACACAAGTTCCAAGGTTCTGGAGGGGATGGGGTAAGTAAGGAGATGGACGTGTTGAAGACACAGAGCGACGTGGACGTGGAGATGGACGTGGAGTTTGAAAGAGAAAGTATCCTGGTATGAAATGCACGGAAAACCACTGCCAGAATAGCCAGTTTTAACAGGATCCAACCTAGAACCTCTAAAATGCAAAGCTCCTACATCTTAGCACACCGACGCAATTTGGTGTGCAACGTACTCGGTTCAATAAGAGAATTGTAATCAAATTAGGTCTTCAATTGTGAGGAATTTGGAGGGGTAGGATTATTTTCGTCTACAGATTACTAGAAGTTTTTTTGGAAACTATTTAGGAGCTGAAATTTACAGCATCAACTATGAATTTTAGATTTTAAGGAAACCTTAACGAAACATTTCTTAGTTCTTTTGTTTACAATGTTAAGTCCGACATACCCGTACACGTGTTAGTACACGTAACAAACCGTTGGGAAAAGCTTTAAGATATGAAAACATTCAATGCCCAGTTAGCAATGTATCATCTTGACAAGAATCGTAGTCAACCAAAATGTGTCATGCTCTCACTCACCCATGAGCCCGAGCTGCTGCGGAGTGAGTCGGGCTGCAGCGTCGCTAGCGGCCCCCGACAAGCCGCCGATGACGGAGCCAGAGGGCGTCCCGCCGGACAGCCAGCCCGACGCCACCGACACCACGGATGAGTGACGGTGCAGACCGCGTCCGCCAGGGCTGGCGCTCCGTCGACCCGCCGCGGAACAGTGCGTGCCCACGTCTGCAAAGGCCGGCAAGGGGGTTTGGTACGGTCAACTTCAGGTCTTTGCAACTCATCGACATTTTATTAGGTGATGAACAATGGACCAGTGCTGGAAATAATGGTGGGTATGCGCCATTCAGCGCTTTACTGTAAACGGGAAGGGGTAATAGGTACGTGAAATTCATTCAATATTATAAATTTTTGTATTTCTCCAAAGGAAAGTTCAAAATGTAAAGCAAACTGTTGAAGAAACACTGCAGTTACCTACATATACTGCTTCCCCGTTTGCTGTTTTAACTTTAAAGTAAATAAAATTGGGGAAAATAGATGAGCAACGTATTCCCCAGGTTGAGGTATTCCCCAGGTTGAGGCAGTTGTGAGGGCAATAACTAACTACGTCAAGAGGTAGGTTAAGGGAAAACTTGGTTGGAGATTACAGTAACTTGCAGCGCCAATTGATTCACATGCAGTCATTTCAGCAGTTGCGGTTATTTGCAGTCAGGTTTCACAGTCCAATTGGTTTTGTTTGCTAAGCAAAGTAGTTAGATCTTGAAATCCAAAAATGAGCAGTCTTACCACTGACAGGCTGAGTCTAAAGTAGATCTAGGTATTACAGACTTTGAATCTAAAGTAAATTTATTACATGCTATGCTAGTAAATACACGACACAAAACACTAAACTATTTCTTCCAAGAATTGTTATCACTTCAGAAATTTAGACCCCTGCCTCTCAGCACTCATAGCCAACACTCCACCTGCTAATATATACAAAGTATTTTGAGTGAAAAACAACAATCCCACTAAACCATGAATTCCCTAAACAACTTTATCAATAGTAGGTACCTACCACAGCAGTATCTCAGCGCCACACAAAAATATCCTCAAGGGAAATAATATTATCAACTGTACCATCAGTGTAACACTAACACAATCTTATCAATAGATTATTTAAAAATTTTTAAATTGTACATCCACAAATAAAAGGACCACCATGAACCATCATCAACTAATCACTATTTTATTGCTGATAAAAATATTGAAGAAGTTATTTCTTCCCAAGAAGTTTTCCCCATGAATCTAGTTCAAACTCCAAATCGTTGAACAGCTTCTTTTTCTCTGAATTCTTAATCTCATTCAGTTTCAAGCTCTCCTTCGCTCTGGTCGCCTCTCTGTCCCAGCTTCTGCACCGAATACCACGGCAATCTTCTTCGATGTCGCTTACTCTCATTACGCAGCCTGCGACTTTCTTTGCATAAGTTTTGAGCCCCTTTGCCGCATTGGTCAGAGTGCATTGCCAGGAGCTGGATGTAACGGGAATGCCCATATCTCTCTCGTTCTCGAGCGCATTGTGTGGGTTGATTCTCACAGTGGAATATCTTCTACGTCTACTGACGCTACGTGAACGCCGATACTCGTTGACGTTGTTGGCCTCCCAGGCACCTTGTCGACTTTCTCGCGCCCTTTGCCACTCTCTTCTACGCATCTCTTCACCAGTGTATGATATCCTGCCATACTTAAGCCTAATTTCTGTGTCTTTCCTTGCATCATAAGGCACATACTGATATCTTTTTTGAATTGAATATTCTTCAGGAGTGCAGCTCCTAGAAAATTCACGACTGTACCTCGGGTAATGTCGTGGCTGATAAGGAATTGGTTCTGAAATGACTCGGTTCATTTCAAGTGTACTGGGTGGTCCGCTTAACTGAATGGGATGTTTGTGACCCTTCGTACGTTTGTTAGTTTACATTATAGTCTTGTTTCGTAAGGTTTTTGCCTATGTGTTTGTTAACGAGGAATTTTGACTCCATGGATACTAGAGTAAATGACTAAGCTGTACAGCAAGAATAAGTATACATTAACTAGTGTTACAAAATACAGTTTGAAAAATTAAGAACTAGTTAGGAATAAATTAGGTAGGTACCTACCTCCATTAGTACTCTTTGAGCCTAGAGCTGTTGGGTTGCCTCTCTTGCCAAAGCGCCGTGCAATGTCTGGATTCACGGGTTTTCTGCTTCGACGCCGTAAGTAGCGTGCAAGCAGTCCAATGACAGCTACACCAAGAGTAAGTGAAACCGCAGTTATCTAAAACCAAAATATATGTGAGTAAATTTAAACACCTATTTCTAAATTAAGACTCTGTCTGTAGTGGATAATTATATTTTTACTTACTTTTTGAGGAAGAGATAATTGAATGTTTTTCAATGGAATGAAAGTATGCAACACGGGTAAAACGACAAATGTGGAACTGCCAGGTATTTGATTATTAAAAGACATGACGTTGCCTTTTATATATTAATATCACACGATCACACCCAGGCGTGTAAAAACTTAAATACGAGGGAAAGCAAAGGAGTTACTAGTTACTTATTGGGTTTTATCGCACATGACAGGTATTGGCAACAGCATTGCCATAAGTCCTAACCTCAAAACCGGCATTGAAACTTTTATTTTAGTGTCTCATAAATTGTGAATAACGTTTAATTGACGTACACAGCAAATATTTTCATACGGCTTTATTTGTCTCAAATTATGGCACCTTCTTGTATCAAGAGAGCCATGTAAAAGAGTAAATAAAACTTTTGAAAGCAAAACCCACGGATTGTCCCCACATTCATGTGGGTTCGAACTCGTGACTCCCAAGAAAATTAAGCGGCAAGTTCAAGAGTAGCCAACAGAAATCACATCTAACCAAATCCAAAAAATGTGTTTAATTTAAAATTAAATCATTATTCATTTCTAATTACAACACAAAAACCAACAACCTATTTAAAATTAGATAATATTACAGTATTTATAACAAATAATAATAATGAATTTATTTATAGGTAAGTACACAATTTATTACATTCTAATTACAAAATTGGTAGAGAAGAAATGTAACCGGCAATAATTCGTGACCTGAGTGCTAAAATCCTGATTAACAATGTTGCAGAGTTATAGAACCAAACAATTTTTATTTTACGAGAGAAGCTGGGAGAATCTTACATAATATACAACCTACATGCCTCTCAGTATGCATTTACAACGTAACAAATGAATACGTTGGCAGCTATGTAAGATGGCAGTAAAAGATTTTAAAAATAACTCAACACTGTTAAAAACTAGGTAGCAATAATTGAAAGTCCTTCTACGGCTACATCTCTCACGAAATTGGCAAAGTCTTTATCCTAAATTATGCCCCTAGAGGCAGAGATAAAATGCAACGAATTTGAAACGGTCTCTGCGGCACTCGACTCGTGGGAGTGAGCCGTGATGGACGTCGCATCTTTTTGGATCCCGCCAAACATGATGACCTCTCCCTTTCCGGCAACAAGTGAATACAGAATTGTTTCCTCCGGTCCACCCCGTTTGTCTTCCTTGTATGGCAGCCACTGAACGAACCCTTCCGACAACGCCGTCGATATGTCCAGAGTGAATAGCGTCATCGGGTTCTTGGGAGAACGGGCATCTTGCCTTGCCGGTGGTTTCCTGCAAGGCACATATCACAAGGTTTTGGTCTCAAAATAACTTGAAATTGTCGGTGCACGGCTGTGCATACTTTCAGCAAGTCATTTCTTCAGGTCAGAGAGCAATTTTGTTCCATGGATTGCATAAAAGATATTTTAGTTTACGTCTAATCTCGAAAAAAGTAAGAAGATTAATATGCAAACAAATATGCAGCCTACGATACACTCAACCCAAACATGCAGGCGCCTGAGTCTGCCGGCAAGGTGAATTACCGTTGTTAGAAAAAATCAATAAAATCAATAAGACAAACATTTAAACTACTAATTTGTTAGTGTATAACCATCAAGTAAAACAATGTCTTATATTGTTGTGTTTTATGAATCGTTATCCATTCACTTGCAAAGAATTGACAAATCACTATTTTGTAGGATTTCAATAATCATGCAGGACTTTTTTGTTTTAATTGCAGAAGGCCCACGTTTGTTGAAAAGATTATCACTCAGTTTTCATATAGGACATTGCATTTTTTATAATTTGTTTTGCGTTTTTGATTATTGTGAACTCGCCATTTCGTCACACAAACAAAGATATTATTAATATTAATATTATATTCAAACTCCACTTCCATCCGGGTACTAAACTTATCTTGGCCCGTCGGCGGCATCGATCGAGTTACCTGGGCGGTGCAGCTCCCTGGTTGAGCGACTTAATGCGCTCCTCCATGCGGTGCAGCGACTCGAGCTGGCGTTGGCGGTTGCGTGCGGCGTTGCGCGGGGGCGGCGCGTCGTGGAATGCCGCCATCGCCGCATGCCGGTCTGGCGCAAGTGGTTTGAACGCGTGCCGGACCTCCTCCGCCGGCGCAGCAGCCAGTTCCACGACAGGACCTGCTACTCCCACACCACAGCATTTGGGTCAAAGCACAGTACACAGAAATGCCACCCTTATATTGTCGGCGTACTGCCAAATGTGTTGTGTTATCTTGGAAAATGGGAGTTAGTGAATATTAAAAATGCTTAAATAACTTTATAAAAGGATTTACTGAACGTTGACGCACTGAACAGACCTGTAGGGATTCTATGACGTAAAAAACTCGTTTTTGTGAAAAGTGGATTTAGTGAGTTTTGGCAGCACACCATTGGCATAAGTACCTAAATGGTATACATAACCATGGGACAACTCTTGGGCCTAAGTCTCTGGCAAGCTTCTTGTATAGGGCACTTAGCATTGTAAATGTAATTCATTGTAACTACATAAATACTCCGAGGTTGAAGGTCAAAGCACAGATGAAGTGAAGTTTACCTAGATAGTCTAGGATATCAAGCAACAGCTATGGGAGAAAAATGCATGGTTGTCTTGTAGGTGCGCCAGCAGTCGCAAGAGAACTTTACAGCCAAAAGCAATGAAAGGCATGGCAGGTGTAACATAAAGTATAACAAAATGGGACTGGGTAAGCAGATGAAGTTTAGAGCAGTGTTTGCAAAGGGTTTTATCTGTTTTAAAAAGTTTCCGGTTCTAAAAAGGCGCATGCCGACATTTCGTAGATATTGGCACAGACATTTTCAGGGCTCACTTGATCCAGCAATCCCGGGACCATGGCAATCATAAATGTGGAAGACCGATACCAAATCACTTCATTCAGATTCTTCATGTATAATTTACTGTAAAAAATCTAATCCCTATCGTAAAATTAAACTGAAGAGTCATTCAATTATTGAGCGTAGATTTTACCACAGAGACTGAGCTTTGACTGGAGGCTTATTCTGCGTATTTGTAGCTTAATGAATTTTACCTGGGGGCTGCTGCGGAGGGTTGCGGGCCAGCGAGCCCCGTTGCCCGTTGACATTCGGGTCTCGATCAAAGCTGCGCTCGGGAACTTGCTCGGCCGCCCTGAAACCCGTCGAATGCGGTAAAAATGTGCACAACTAGTACCTGGTGTGCTTGTACGTAACAATACGGCATGAAGAGGGTACTACTCTGCTAGGTCATCTTGTCTCAAATTAAACAGCAAGAAATATCATTCGAAACAAGAATGATTGAAATCACATTAGTAACTACTAATACATTAGTAACTACTAATTACTTAATTAAGTAACTGAGCTCGGTATTAACCGTTGGCCCTGTCAGCGTCGTTTTACCTGCGCTGTGCAGCCCCCTGGTTGGGGAACTCATCATCGCGTGGCGGCACCCACACATTGGCGGCGGGTGCATTGCGCAGGTGCGACGGCGTGTTCCAGTGCGCCGTGTATGGCAGCGCCGGTGCGCCCGACGATGGGTCGCGGCTGAACACCACCACGCAGTCGCCAACCTGCGGGAGGGTGTTGATCTTATAGCATGTGCCGTCATCGCCTTGAGCGCACTTTTTATAAATTTAATTTATTTGCCCTACAGACTACGGACAACTTGATTCTTTTTATCAAAATTATAAAACTCAGTAAAAATTAACTTGGCAGGTGGCTCAATTGATCATTTATTTCCCTATCCACGTATTTATTTATTCTTTTTGTTCCTCTCCCTATACAAATATTTGACAATTATCTGTAGGTACTTCAGCCTGTGTTCTTTCTTGTAAAGTTAAATTTCATTAGACAGTTTTGAGGCTATCCCATTTAATTTGCCGACTTTTCCCGTTATGTCAGAAACTTCAACTGAAGCATTCTCTAATTTAGGTAGGTTCTGTAGAACCACACCGCAGGCAAAATAGTGATCGTTACCCTGCAGGCCGGATGGCACCAAATGTGCTGTGCGCCCCAGTGAGGGTTCTGCACTTGCAGTTCCTTCCACTCCCACTCGCGATCCGTCAGCGTCAGCAGCCACACGTCACTGTAAACCATGTTCGGGCCGCCACAACCACCTGCAGAGGGAAAACACCGCCTTATTAATAGCTAGTTTGCAGAGTAGACTGTTGTATCAAGTGCAATTTGCCAGGCACCGATTCTCACCAATAATCAGAATGTGTGAATCATCCAGGCGGATATGTGATTGTCCGTAACGGGCATGAGGTTTTCTTCCCAGAATCTCCTGTTGGTGCCAGGTGAGCAGCTCAAAATCAAATACCCAAACATCATTTGAGCTGGAATAAAAAATAATTTTTTAAATTCACAACAATATCTCATGGGTTTATAAAGCGATATTAATTTAGAGATAAAAGGTAATCTGCCTATTAAGGTTTCAGCAAAGAATTTGAAGGCTATAGAAGCTCAGCGCTTATGTATGGTGGGTCACTTGGAAAGTGCTGTAGTTGAGCCGAAAACAATCTATATCTAGTGCAAAGCTAGTAGTAGCCCCATCTATCTAGTACACACTACTACTAGCGCTGCACTAGATATAGATAGTTTTCGGCTCAATTACAGCACATTCCAAGTGACCCATCTTACATAAGCGCTGAGCTTCTAAAGCCTTCAAATTCTATGGTTTCAGTTGTAAAGGCATACCTTCCGTAGTGCCCTGGCAATACACTTGTCTTCTGCAGGCCACCAAATACAACCATCTTTTTTTCCTGTACTGATGCTGAATGGCCTGCCATTGATGGAGGTTTCGTTGGTGCATTAATATGTTCCCACATATTGGAGTGTATTCCATAGACATTCAGCTCATTAAAAAGTCGCCATGACTGGTGTAGAGGGTACGGTGAAGGGTGAGTCCAGCCTCCAAAAAGCACTAGGCAGTCGTTGTAGATTACAAGAGACGCACACGCTTTTGGGGACGGATATGTACCCATTGTAAGAGGCCTGACCCACTGCCGCCTATTCAAATCAAGACGCCATAGATCGTTGAATGTCGTGCTGGTTGATGTGCAGCCTCCAAAAACATACATCGAGTTCTTGAAGCGACAAGCGGAGTGTGAGTAACGCCGGGTAATGGATGGTGCCATGTCTGCTGGAGTTATGTTTTCCCATTCTATGTTAAAGTTGGATATTGCACGCAGGAGCACCTTCCTAGTATGATACATAACATCTGCAAAAATGAGCATAACATGTTTTTAAGGTTATGGAATACAAATCTATTTTACACTCTGTATTGTTAAATGTTTTAGCACCATAACGCTAAATAAAGAATAGTAGACAGAAAAAGATGTTTTCAATTCCAAACAAATGTATTGTGGGCTTTTCTAAGGGTAGTAATATTTGACAGTACCAAGGTGCACAGACTTACGTTTGGCACTTTGAAACCATCTTTTGCAGACCAAAGAGCACTCTTCAAGATCTTTATACGGTGGAACTAAACTGAGGATGTACTCCAATACTTCATCTGGTAAGTCATCAATTTTACAACCAAAACTATTCACAGGCGTTTGCAACGAGTTTGAGCCCATGTTGTCACTGAGCACGTCTTCTGACATTTCGGTGACGGTAAAATGTAAATGCAAAATGAAAATTGTAGATAGAAGTGCGCAAGTGCCAGTTCAGCAAATGGATCATCATAGAGATCGGAATGAATTAACTTGTACCAATTCTTTTTGCTTGTGTCAGTAAAAAACATTTTTAATAAAAATATGAAAGCATTTATTGAAAATATTCAATTGTGATAGTTTTGTAATTTTAAATTAAAATACATGCAAAGAGTTTTGGATATAACCGCACAGGAACCTTGGCAACATTGCATAATCGTAGGGGGCTGGAACAGAGGGCTGGAACTTTACCTGTCAGTGTCACTGTCACTGTCATTTTCACATTAATGTGCTTTGTGAATGAGGTTTGACCAGGATAGTTACTCGTAGCCTGTGAAGTTGTTAATTTTTACTAAACATATCTCTTAAAATATGGATATAACCAAAATTTTGGATCTTAATGACTCTAAACTTCCACAATCACAAAATCTTGAAGATGATGTTGTGCAAGCAGTACTGAAGTCGGGTACAGATTTACGACAATATTCTCGAGAGATCGAAAAGGAACTAAAAGATGTTGAAAATAAATCTATTCAAGATTATATAAAGGAAAGTCAGAATATAGCAAGCCTTCATAACCAAATTGCAGCATGTGATAACATTTTGGAGGTATGCACAATCTAAGGACATTGCTTGCAAACTGCAAGTAGGTTTACGTAGCTAATTGTCAGTTGAAGAATCGTCCTACTGATGTTATTATTTTCTCATTTTTGCAGAGAATGGAGTCGATGCTACTTGGGTTCCAATCTGATTTGGGAAGCATCAGCAGCGAAATCCTTTTCCTGCAGCGAAAGTCTGTGACTATGAGTCTACATTTGCATAACCGGCAAGCGGTTCAAGGACCTCTCAGCAAGTATATTGATGACATGTCAGTCTCAGAAGCCCTTATAGTGTAAGTAGTACTAAATATTACTTAAATTAATATCTATTTACCCAGTTAAATATTTCGAAATAAAGATATCGGTTAATTATGTTTGATTTCCGAGTTCTAAAACTCAACCTCAGAAACACCCAAAATTTGAAATAGTAAATAAATAAATAAACAATGTTTAAAGATTGAATAACGTGAGCACATTTTGTACCTAGTAGCTGTAGGTCCATACTGCTACATAGCTGTACATAGCATACATAGCTGTACCATACTGTTGGTATTGATAAATAAAACATTTTCAGGGGAATACTGGATTTTCCAGTCACCGATAAAGAATTCCTGGCCCAATTGACGGTGCTAAACCAGAAGATGACTTTTGTCAAAGAACAGAGCTTCAAAGAAGCCAAGTCTTGTCAAGACGTTAAAGACATTTTAGAAAAGTTGAGAATAAAAGCAGTGACAAAAATAAGAGCTTACCTGCTTGAGCAAATATCCAAATTCCGCAAACCAATGAGTAACTACCAAATTCCACAAAACAACCTTCTCAAATACAAGTGAGCTCAAAGTTTGATGAATTGATGGAAATTGCCTTTACTCACCTATTTTATGCTTGTTATTTTAATGTGCCTCAATGTGCTTTCCATTAATTACTCTTAAATCAATCACCTAGGTTCTTCTTCGAATTTCTTCTCTCAAATGAACGAAACGTTGCTCAAGAAGTTTGTGGAGAATACATCGACACAATGAGCAAGATTTACTACTCCTATTTCAAAGCTTACTCATCAAGACTATCGAAACTACAGTTTGAGGAGTGTGCCACCAAAGATGATCTAATGGGCAAGCAAAATAATTTAAGTAGTCACCAAAAATCTTTTAAACATTATACTAAATTCTAAATTCCCTATGGTATTTTTGGTGCAGGAATCGAAGACACAGCATCCCGAAGTCTGTTCCACAAAGCATCGCTGAAGAACAAGACGACTGTGTTCACAATCAGCAGCCGGGGAGACGTTCTTAATGCGCAGCTCGAAGCTCCCATCATCGTGCCACACACAGCCCACAACAAGAAGGAAAACCGCTTGCCATACGAGACGTTGTTTCGCAGCGAACAGTTTGCGCTGGTCGACAACGCTTGTCATGAGTATCTGTTTCTCACCGAGTTCTTCATGGTGCGGCCAGGGCCTCCGTCCATGGACCTGTTTACTCAAATCTGGGGCAAGACCTTTAGCTTGCTTATTGTGAGTTTTTTATCTGTTTTCAATTCAGTTAAATACATAGTTGACATTATCTTTTCTGTATTACCAGTGGGATTAAATCAAATTGCCTTTAAAATGCTCTTTTGCCACTATAGGTGGGATAAATTTATACATTCTACCAGAAATTCAGCAATAATAGAGCGTTAATACATTAGCGTTTGCTAGATTTTGGTGTTACAACTACAAGGATTTTGTATGAAAATTGCCCTTCATATAAAGTTTTTTACCAAGGCATGGACGGAAGTCTAACTTCTATCAACATTTTTTTAACTTGCACATGCCCTAGAGAAGGTTTTTTTAATAGTTTAAAAATTTGAACATCATAATACTAACAATAATGTGTTGAAAAGCCTCCAATTTTTGCTATGAACTTAGCTTGGTCTGACTTTTGGCTTGACAATGCTACTTGTATTTCAATTTCCACGATGTGCCAAACAAGTAGGTCTGACCAAACACCGTAATGTCAGAGAATCTCTTTTGTTTGTGTAGTGTACCTTCCTAACAGAAATAGTAGCATATCCGCAGATAGCAACAGCTCTTGTATTGTTTTCCAGAAAAACCTTGAAATGTTTGTGAACGAGTGCTACGACTCGATAGCGCTGTTTCTGTGTGTGCACCTGATTTTGCGCTATCAGATGTTGTGCCACAAGCGGGCAGTACCAGCGCTGGACCAATACTGGGACACATTACAGTCCATTCTGTGGCCGCGCTTCGAGCACATCCTCCGCCTTAACATCCAGAGTGTCAAGGACTGTGACCCAACCAAGTTCAGTAAAGAAATGGGACCTCATTATGTACGTCAATAATTAATGAAAAGCTATTGAAGATATTTTACCTTATTATTTGTACAAATTCTGGTATTGGGTCTTTCTAGATTGCTCGCCGCTATGCAGAATTCAGCGCAGCTATTGTGGGAATCAGTGAAACTTTCCCGAGCGAAATGGTCAACCGCATTCTTGCCGAACTTCAAGAAGAAGTTGAGCTTTTTATTCTCCGAATGGCATCAATTTTCCCCGACCGCAAGGAGCAACTCATATTCCTCATCAACAACTACGATATGGTTTTAGGTAATATAATGATAAGCATAATATTATTGTACTGTGACTTAATTTTAGAAGTTTGTATAATGGTTGCACTGTTTTTGTACTTTGCTAAATGGTAATGAGAATGACTAAACAGAATATATTTTTTATACTTTAGGCATTTTGATGGAAAGAACCAGAGACAATTCAAAAGAAGCTGAAAGTTTTCGAGAGCAACTTAACAGCCGCAGCAGTGAATACGTCGAGCAGATTCTGTCTCCACATTTTGGGGGGCTAATGCAATTTGTTAAAGAAGGAGAATCGTTTGTGGAGAAGGGTCAAACGGAGGAGCTTAAGAAGCACGAAGGTACATAAAACTAGAAGACTGTTGAACCACCTGTTGATGCCACTAGGCTGTTTCTATAGCATCAAGGCCAACTTAGGAGACACCTTTTTTGAAAACGTATGTTACAATTAGGATATAAATTTTATTGATTACATTGCCTTCACTTTCTAGGGAAAGCATTGGCATTGGTGCAGTCGTTTTCCAACGGATGGAAACACTCGCTGGAGGCACTGAACCGTGAGGTAATTGCTTCATTCCCGAGTCTCATCACCGGCTCGTCATTACTCCAGCTTGCGTTCGGACAGCTCGTGCAGTACTACAATCGATTCCACAAACTGCTCACGCCGAGCACCAAAGCGCAACTCACCAACATCCACCACATCATGGTCGAGCTCAAGAAGTACAAGACCAGCTTCATACCGTAGCCTGATGGTTCAATGCCGTTCAGTTTTGTTTTGTGCTTAAAAGGAGAAGGATCCTGCGTGTGCATGTTGTAAACAATCACAGGCAATGGTAGGTAAATTATTAATAAATATGTTTAAAGTGCATTTATTATTAAAGTTTGTAAAGCACCCATCACTCACGGACACACAGTTATTGAACATTTGTAATTTTCAGTTAAGAATTTACAAGACTAGTTTAGAGCTGCCCACTGGCACAGGTTTCCAGTTTCATTTCTCTGGCAAGGCACACAATTCGTATTCTCACGTATAAAAAATATATAGTCTTGGGATCAAAGGAACCACCTACATCAAAATCACACCACACTATTATTTAAAACTGACCTCCCAAGAGTAAAAGCATATTATTACTCTATGGTAAAAGCACAGACATAAGGTTACCTACCCAGACATTCTACCGTACCTACCTAGCTACGGATACGGAAAAAATTTGATGCTAGTAGTTTGGCCGGCAATCGCTGGGGTGCGTTGACAACCTGTTTTGCCACCATCTACCAGGCCATGGCACAAGGTCAACTATAATCAAGAGACCTAATGCTCATCAGGTGGTTAGTTACCTGGTTACAGGTGACATAACAAACAGTGGCTCAGCCCTTGACTGCCGGCTTAACTATTATTGCGGGCTTTCCGCATAGCTGTTTTCGTATGGGAGTGGAAAATCTGGGTAGCCCTTCTATCTGTGGTAAAAGCAGTTACAATATTATATAAAATGAGTATGACTCACACTTACAAACAACATTGCATTCTTTATGAATATGATCTTTCATCACTTTGAGATAATTACAAAACGTACGCACACAATTTAAGCTTAAACTGCTACTGACTCAATCAACACACATAACTGGATTTCATTAGTCCCATCTTTTATAAACTTAATTGCTTACTTCCTTTGGCTGAAATTACATCGATTTAGAGTTTACAACGCATGTGTGAAGAGTTCAATTGCGAATCTCAAAAGAATCGTTAAGTTAATCGGTTAATCTGCTGGCGGCCATGCTAGTCATCAACTCATCACTGATAAGTCATGCTGGTACAGGATGTCTGTACTAGTCTGCACCCAACTGACCTTGTGTGGAGAAATTGAAAAGTTTAGGGGGAAGGATTTAGGGGTAAGCATGTTACCTAGAGGAACAAATTGTCAGAATTGTGACCCTATATTGTCGGGTGTTCAGAAACCAGACATGTATTGTAAAATCACCCAGTCCCATCAATTAACTTAAGGTAATAAGAGAGAATTTGCATTTCATTTGCTGAGATGGGTGAGAAGGTACTTTAACTTTAAGTATGAGCCTTCTCCAAGAGTTCGAGATGAAGGAACAATGTTGGTGTAAGTTCCACGGCCTTGTTTTAAAGCTGCCACAGCTATAGAGATCTCTCTTGAGCATCAAAGCCAGACATCATGTGATTACCGACCCAACATGTACCTACTCTCATGGAATCGGAAAGTGGCCGATAAAATACATTGCATGTTAGGGAGATCCCAGAACAGATCCCTCCGGGGTCGCATTTCGTCCCTGGCCCTGCAGCTCGTACGTGTGCACCGCGATAGATATTCGTCGCTAGTATTTTGCCGATTTTTCCTCTGCAAAATAAAGTGAAAGTATTGGATCTTTTTTAATTTTTTTTCTGCAATGAAATGTATGTATACTAAAGAGATTGGTTTAGGTAGGTTTAAACAGCGTAGCTGGAATCTCATTCGCTGAACCACAGAAGTATCAATGCTATTCTGTCAAGTTTTATTTTGGGCCAATGATAAGAGAATGGGTTTACCGGTAAATGGTCGCGATAAAGTTTGACAAGATAAAATTATCCATCACCTCGCATTCGAATGAATCTGACCGGGTATAGGAACAACGAACTCTGTCAAGCATTTGCCGTCCCAAGTTTGCATTTCACTTTTCCGTCCATCTCCTAGCAACCGATTTCCGATTCCATGTAGGTTCACAGAAGACTCATGAATGGCAGCGTACTCCAATTAAGCGGATCCTCTTTGCTAGAACCTAATGTCATTTCTAATCTAAATTAGCAATGACAATCTGATCAATCACGGTAACATTTTTGTGCCAGTCGTAGTGAGCCACCCCACTCACTTCTACCACGTGCAACTTTCCTACCGCATCCAGCGTCTTGAGCCCAATGCTATCATTCGTGTATATTTGGCGTAGTCTCAAGTCGACAACTTTTTCTTCGTGGTCGAAGAAACCAAAGTGACTTGATTGCCATGGAGTGATGACTCCGTCATCTGGTCCCCCAACCATGACAAGCTTGTTTAGTTTCACTATACCAGATTTGAAACGATCACTGCGTATCGACGGAATCTCGTTATTGAGAAATGGAAGGAATTTACTGTATGAAAAGTAAAGGTCCTGTTTGTGTGGATCATTCCAGTAGTTTCCAACTGATGTGTGCTGGCCAATTGCTGAGTAGAACAGTTCGTATGCGGTCTTGCAGGTAAGTGCCGGAAAGAAAAGGTTTAGAAATTTGGCTGCAAAAAAAGTTAGATTAGACAAATTCAAATATATTTGTATTATCAATAGGTACCAAACTGAAGTATGTGATTTAGTTATTAATATTATAGATAAATTCTTACTTCCATATTGTCCAGCTTGTGGTGAGCTCAAAGAAATGAAAGTTTTAACATTGTGTTCAGGATACTGCTCCAGAATTGAACGAGCTATTAGTCCACCCTGCGAATACCCTAAAAAAAAATGAAAAGGTTACCATGCAATAATAATTATGTTCTAATAAATTAAGGGGTGGGTGACAACATTTTTGTTTATCTGCTAGTTATGAATTCACATTAAATTTGCATAACATTTTTTTAAACAATATATTAAACAATCAATTAAAGGAGCCCACTGTTTGCTTTTCAGAGCATAAATATTGTGAAGAATATGAATCAGCAAGACTCTGCATTTACAGAAAATGAAAATTTGAAAAAATTGTGCGGCTGAACAATTGCATATTTTATCATTTCCGCATGAGGTCCCCTCCGTGGTGTCAATGCTGGGGTTTGTTGGCGGCGGCGGCACGAGCAAGGTTGATTTGGCGCTTGACGAGGATGCCTAGGCCAAGTTCTAAATAGAGATTTATCTTGGAATCTTATCCAGTGTGTAAAAGGAAAAACCAGCATGCAGTTTGAAGCCAAAGTTCGACACATAGGTAGGTAACTAAAAGTATGGAAGACAGAACTGGAAAAATGTGCTACCAAACCGGGATACAAACCCGGGACCCCCGGATTGCCGGTTGGGTGCAAGCTTTGTGGGCATACGTTCTCCCTGCTTCGTGGGTTGGGATGGGACCTCTGAAGGAGAGAGGCCAAGCAACATTTTTCCAGGTACGTCTTCCATCCATCCAACACTAGCTGGATTAAGCCTCTACCATGATAGTTTCAGAAAAACCAAATCTTGCATTTGAAAGTATATTTACCAATCAGGTGTATTCCATCGGGGAAACGAGCTGATATTTTCATCAAATCATTCCCTAGTTCAACAACTTGCTGCCACATCGGAGCCAAACTGGTCCAGCCACTATATTTGTTTGTTATAAAAACTTCTGTCTCTGGATGCAGCTAGAAAACAAGTCTCCATTGAGTAATAACAACAAAGCATCAGAGAGCACAGGCAGTGAACCTGAAAATCTGATGGCAGTGGCTAGCTCGGTGATAGTAGGTAGATAGGAAATCAGGGAAATCTACCGCCGTACTATAGTGGGTAGATACGTTCCAACCTGAGAAGAACAATTATTATCAGTTAGGTACTGCCAACAGATTGTTTGAGCATTTTACTGATCTTGCCTACTAGTTTCCATTTACATCTCGTCCTCAAATCACCGCCAAACCCTTGTTCATTTTGGTGATGATATTCTAGCACAAAGCCAGGGAAAATTGGGCTTCACAGGTTGGGACGCACTATAGCTATTACCTATGGTGGTGCCAACTTCTAGATACCTATCATAGAGTAAGGATAACTATCCTTACTCTATGTACCTATCTATGTTTCTGGTGGTTTCATTTTATAAATGCTTGCTTAACTTACCATTTTTATGCGATCTGCCATAAAAAGCATTGTCTCATTTCCACTCAAAACCCCATGTATGATGACTACAGGTTTATAAGCATCACATACTGGTTTGTAATACGCACTCACTATTAAAAAGACAAAATATACCATAAACACTTGATTATTTTGTCTACACCTAGTATTAATTGAACGGATTTTTATCTTCATTGCTAGAAAAATTCTCAAAATTCTAGCTGAGGTCTACAGACAAATTAGCACAGTAGTAAATACCGTAGCACAAGCCACAAGCCGTAGCCAGCTGATTCATTCAAAAAATGACTAGCCAATCAGAAATGACAAGTTCGATTCTGACCAATCACAAAACAGTTAAAATACTGCGCAACATACGCAAAGTACGTAACATCAATATAAGTATATAATAAATAAACGCTGGACAGGAATGTCAGATTTTGATTGGTTATTCATGTAACAAATTGTAAGCCGAATTTACTTCTGAAGTAAAGATCTTTGGCTTATCTCAAGGATGCGGAAGGAAGCAGAACGAAGTTCAATTCTCCTTGGTCTATGTTCAAGAATGCGTTGTTGACCCGGGGAAGGGGGTTCAATCGCATCGGAAGGAAATGATACCAATGGTAACTAAAATATCCTGTGCCCGTACTTTATAATAACCGTACTATATGCCCTCTCTCATGGCAAAAAAGGCCTGTCGCAGCGAATTCTTGGTGTTTGGTTTTGGTGGGAGGGGGGGGGGGGGGGGGGGGGGGGCAGGGAGGGAGGGAGAGAAAAAGTTAAAAAACGAAATATAATCGTCTTTTACTTTACCACAGCCTCTTCGAAGTAAAGTATAATTTGAATCTTAAAGAGTAAAATAGTAAATAATGGTATTAATATATACAATTTTTAACACAATTTGGTAACACCATTTGAAAAGAGTAAAATGGTAAATAATGGTAATAATAAATATCAATTTTAATGGTCACAAACTTAATCTTACGACACTTTGGTGTGGTACCTACTCTATGAAATGAGATCCCCAGAAAGTTGCAACACAAATTAATTCTATAGTGTATACATAATTGATAAACTTTTTGAGCATCGTAGATATATATGGCACGTGGTCATGGAAATTTTATTCCAAAAAGCGGAAGAATATAAGGGTGGTCGAGGGAATGGTCGTAATCCTAATAGTAATCAGTGTATTCTAGATTCCAATAACATTTAATGTCAGAATCTGGATACATTCAGAAACTATTCCGACCGCTCCACGGGTAGCACCACAGATGTGGTCGCACTTTGTCACTTATCCAACGAACAAGGTATTTTTGAAGTGGGCCCAAAAGTCGTCTGCGCTTAGGGGCCCCGCCAACCCTAAAGACGTCTCTGATTATGGACTACTATTACTTTATAGTTTTTACTTTTCTCATAATCCACAAAATGTCGCTGATAGATATTTTCTTAAGTCCACTAAGGTTGACTGAACTGAAGGTAGGTATAGGTACCCGGAGTAATATCATAGGCCTGTAGGATTACATGTATACGAAGGTGTGCGGAGGGTAATTCGGAATTTCAAAAGTGGGTGTGTAAGTCTGGAAAGCTGTTTTTCAAAAATGAAGATGGGGAGATTTTTACTGGAGTAATAATTATCGAAGCAACACCCGGACATTTTCGAGCTAGCCTTCCCTGGGGCGATTGATTGTATGTAGGTATATATATTGGCGGGGGCCCAGGATTACACTCGCCTCTTATCTTCCCTGGGCGCTCCTGTGACATTGCTGAATCTAAGGTAGAACGAACCAGTGGTATGAACCCATGTCGTATATAGTACGTCTCACGATGTTTGGCAGCCCCAACCGGTTTGTTGCTGCCAAAGAACCTGAGACGAACTATACCATGCGCAGACACCAGGAATTTACCCTCTGGCCTGACACGGACGGTGACGACGACGACCGTCAGCCAGGAAGCCCTGCTTCTGCCGGTTGACCCATGCTGTCGCGTGCTCCAGGGGGGGGGGGGGGGGCAGTGGGTGAGACTGGACAGGGTTACAGGCACGCAAAACCTGTGACCACCACCTGGCGTATTTGCGCAACCGGCAACTGCGTCGAAATTCGAGCAACTACTCAAGGTGCAGTACACTGTTTGGAAAGGCACCATTGGGGTTTCAGGTGTCTATTGTATATACTTGGCGTAGAACGATGAAACAATAATTTGTACCGGCTCCAGGGAAATGCGGAAATGCGTTCATTTGACGTGGGGTGGGGGCGGGTATCCGTGTTACAGTCGTGCTATTCTTTGACATGAGATCCCCAAAAATTGGCAAAATCAAATTAATCCTATAGAGTAGCAATAAGCAAATATTAACAGATTAGTCTTGGTGGACCTAAATTACCAGTAAAAAACCGCCGAGAAGAGATCGATTTACTCTCAGAGCAAATTATCCCTCGCATGAGGTATCATAAATAATAAATATTCATAGTAAGAGTTCAGATGTCAAAAAAAGAAAATCCGCGAGTTAACTTTTTTGACTATAGTAATAAAAGAAGGGGTCAAGGGCAGCTAACACGCTTTTTATTGGTCTTGACATGTTGCGTGTTGTTTTAGGTTCGCGTAATTCAAATTTCTTTCGATCGCTGCAGTGTGGACTACGTGGACCCTCAATCAAAAGACAAGGGCGCTCTCGCCATACCTTCTTCCACGCGTAGGTGTAGGTCACAACATAGAGTCACATAATGGCAGACAAAAATATTCAGGTGACGCATTTATTAAATCAATAGTAGTACCTGTGTCTATAGATAGTACCTATAATTCCTCGTAATACCTCTATTCATTAAGGTATGGTATGTAACACAGCATGTTGTGTTTTATATGGTATGTTTTTATTAACACACACAAAAACACGCTGGTAGGGGGTGAGAGGTGGCAGGTGGTTCGATCACGTTCGATCACGTTCGATGTTGTGCTGTGGCTGTTGAGCCTTCGGCCAGTGTTTGCCGGCAGCCTGCAGGCAGTCCTGAGTGGGTGGTTGCGGCTCGCGGAAGCATAGCAAGTCGTTTCACCCCTGTGCGTCTACATCGACTAACTGTCAGCTGATCACTATAGGTTCGCCGGTATTACAATTTACCTCCATGCTACAACTTAACTGACAAGCATGTTTACCATCAACGCAATATAGAGTTACTCTTTCTTAAACTTCGTAATGCTTGCGGTAGACAATTAAGTAATTTCTTATCATGAAATGAGATTTGGTGACGTACTGTCATAAATTATAGTATATTATGCGCTCGACTCTCGAGCTTAGAATTTTGCATCCGTTTGTCGTAATTTAAGCGGCATGCTGTTTCCGATGAACACATTTTCCCGGGTTGAAAAAGGAAGAAAATTACAAGCAGGAGAAAAACAGAACGATATCCGGCACTCGAACGTTCCGGCGAAACGCCTCTCATGGACGATACAAGACGATATTTTGTAAGTCCCAAATGCACAGTTTTTCTCGGTGTCTCGTGTTACCAAGACTTCTACGGTCGTGACGTTTGTAAGAATTACTCCCTGTGTCATGGGGGAACAGAGTCGGTGTCCGAATTTCGCAGCTCCAGTCAGCGACGAGAGTTCGTTTACGATGGCCATCGGGTCCTATACCCTTGACTCCGACCAATATTCTTGTCGTCAGCCTGGCCACAAACCTGCCAAAGAGTCTGTGCAAAATCCCTTTCACGATACCGTCCAAAAGGCCGCGGTGCAACAACGTTTCCACGGTTCGGAGCAAGACTTTGGGCAGAAGGGCGGGAAGCTGCAGACGGCGAGTTGCAAACGGAGAGCACCCTTCTGTCCTCCCATCGCAGCGCTGAACCAGCGCCTAACCGGGACTGTGCGAGCCACAAATTTCACAGAAAACACACCAAATAACCCATCAATACGCACCAATCCACCGAAAAGCGATGAACAAGACAGTGTGTACTGCATTTCTAAGCCAGTCTACCACGTCGACGATGACGCGGCAGACGAGGGAAAAGGCATCAGACCATTTTCAAGCTGTTCGCAAGTAAAGGGTGCTGACGAAGAAATGGAGCCAGCTTTCCCACCCAACCAGCCAGACACATGTGAACGAGTTGAGATAGTAGTCGATCCTGAACTGGACCAATGCACCTCAAGTAAACCGTTCTGTTCAGCACATTCAACATTTACCAGCTCGCCCATGCGAGAAGTCAACAAATCAGCCACTAAAAGAACTGAGCGCGATTCAGTGAAACAATCCCTGTTCCGCGTGGGCACTGGAGTGGGTATGGGGGTTGGGGTGATACCAACAATTGCGCTGGCGGTGCCTATCATGTTTGGGGTGAGCGGGACGGATCCTCGGCTGCGTGTTGATCCTCGCTTGCTGGCACCGTCGGTCGAAAACCGACGCAATCATCGCCTTTGCTCCAAGATTGGTCAATGCAATAATCAGTCCATCAGTCAGTATACAACGCAGAGGTTCACACGCAGTCGAGCTAAGCTCTCATTCGTTCAGGACAAAAAGCATTTGTGTTCCAAGCGTCGTCTGGTTGCACTGATCTCTTTGCTGTTTCTGGTTGGATGCTGCCTGGCACTTACTGCGGGATTCAACACAAGTAAGTATACTGACTGACACTGCAGTTAGCACCCGACAATGGGTCAATGTGTAATTGCCTCATGTTGTAATTTTACACATCTACAGATTTATTCAATCTTGCATCAATCGAAAGCTTCTTCGACGAGGAAGCCGGCAGAGCTGAGGAGCTATCCATTAACTC
Organism: Nemoura dubitans; assembly: GCA_921293005.1. Classification (NCBI taxonomy): domain Eukaryota; kingdom Metazoa; phylum Arthropoda; class Insecta; order Plecoptera; family Nemouridae; genus Nemoura; species Nemoura dubitans. The sequence goes on from OV121074.1 coordinate 19,837,793, forward strand.
AGGTAGGTTTGGTCATCATCAGATAAACACAGACACACGCATCACAAATCAGCTAGTGCATACACTTGGATTGATTTGTGACAATATTGTCCTTTGATGTGGCGCTGGTCTAATGGCGTCGGTAATGATGAGAAAGAATTTATTAGGGCTGGTTTTACAACATTTTTCAACTCTGGGTTACGCGTCTAGCCCCCAGAAACAAATGAATTCCACGGCATCCCATTGGCGGTTGCCAAGACAAATATCGTAACTCCTACTTAAACTCTGGGTTGAGGCACTTGTAAAACTGGCCCTAAGACGAACATTACCTGGCCTAAAAGAGAGAAAGGGAAACTCGGCACCGTCACGTAGCCGTCTCCTGTCGAAGAACCAAGGACCCCATAGACGTGCGCAGGGCAATTGGTTACATACGGCACAGTACGGAATTGACCATAAATCGTTGTTCTCTGCCCGTGACTGCGAAAGCAAGTGTTGGCACATTGCATTTCTATCCGAGCACACAACCAGGGCCTTCTACATGAAAATGTAGTCTCTCTAGTCTTGGGGAGCGAATGTTACTAGGAGGCTGAGAAAATATCAGAGTCAAAAAATCCTTGGGTTTAAACAAACTCATCAAGGTCAAAGCCACCTGAAGCATGGTATTTATCATTACCATAATTTACCATTTCACTCTTTACAAAATGGTAAATAGTCAAATGATATTAAACTTCGAAGCTGTGGTAAGTAAGGCTAACACGACTGTAGGTAAAGTTTCAGGGGGGCAGGTGTCTACCCAGAGGCAGCTAGCCAGCTGGTCCCCTTGGACAGCATGGACAGAGTGTGCGCCCGGGATGACAGAGAGATCACGCTTCCGCCAGTGCATTGTCATGCTGGGAAATGACACGGACGCGGAAGTCACTGGAGGCGCTGAACAGCTCCTGGCGGACGCCGAGCTGTGCTTGCCGTCGTCGCCGTCGCCAGACCAACTCCTTGCGGGGGACATTCAATTCGACAACTGTTCCATTGGTGCAACGCCTCCACAAGACAATATCCTTTCAGTCACTGTCTCTTTTCAAGGTCCACTTGAATATGTAGGTAGGTTCACACGCCATAAACAAAATTATCATTGGAAGAATTGGTTAAAAATAAAAATTAAGAATACCAATTACTCAACTCACTCTGAAGCAAATAGAATTTTCTTCTGTATTTTCTTGACAGACATAATGGTTATTTCTTTACATTTGATCCTACTTTTGGGCCAGGCTAGTCCACATTTTTTCAATTGCCTAGTTTCTGATTGGGCCGGGGTGTGAATCTGCGAAGTCGGGTAGGGCATGGGACTTTGAGTTTGGGGCGTCGGAATATTATTGACCGTGTTAGGCTTTCGGACCGATGTTCGGCCGTGCGACTAGCGTCCATGGTCCAAGGCACAATATTTTTCAATATTGAGATGGTTTGATCCTGGTTAATGCAGAAAAAACATTGGAAAGCAAGGGACACTAGAAATTGAAGACGTAGTCCCTTTCCAAGGGTACCTACTAGAGTTTGTAGGACCTCATAAAAGTGTTATTTGAACTATTGAACAGCCTTGTGCTTATGGAAAAGTTCGTATCATCAGACAAGCTCAAAGTGTCCGACAGATGTGAATTTTGATCAAATACTTCGAGTCGGGCCAGATCGGAAAATTTTAGGTCCATCTGGCCAAGGCCCAGAATCACGGCTGGTCAGGCAGAGGTTTGGCAGTTAGAATACCAAAAAACCACACGTAAAGAACCAAACTTTGGCCCAGTGGGCCAGTCGACAGGGCCGCCCAAGGCTGCTGCTGCGCGGCATTGCGACGAGTGCGTGGCAGACGAAGTGTGCGTGGCGTTGGCGCGGGAGGAAGTACCCGAGTGTCGCCTGCCGCTGGACTCCAGGGACCCGACTGGATGCGCTGGCCACTGTCGGCTCGGGGTGGAAATGTGCCGGCGACTCGATCTGGACGCCTTCAGGTACAATGCCGCCACACACCAATTCACATACCTAACATGCCTACCCTAGGAACAAAGTGTCACTGAAATTTTCCTCAATATTGGAGCAGCTGATTGGCCTGTAGAGCACTAACAATTTATCATTCACAGTCAAAACTCTGCAATGTTTCTTGGACTAGCGGAATTTCAGATTTTGCTTAGCTGTGAAATGGGAGGTTGCCAAACTATTTTCAAAACATGGAGATTTACAACTCTGTAGACCATTTTCTTTATACGTTAGAATGTGTATGAATTTTCTAGGTGTCTGGAGCAACAACACTGCTTCGACACAGAATTTCGATGCGCAAACATGCTCTGCATTCCGGGAACAAAACGATGTGACGGACACAACAACTGCTACGATGAATCGGATGAGTACGATTGCGGTGAGTTTAACCATGCCTTCTCAGAGCCGCCTAATGAAGGCAGTATCGTTAAGCCATCAATATAAGATATAAAGTTAAGAAAGAAACATACTTTCGCCACAGCTTTTGCTAAAATAGCACTTGCTGCCAACAGAAACAAATAAATGTTGCATTGCAAGTAATTAGTCAAAGAAGCAAGTAACCACTTCCATGGGTATCTTTCCTGCTGATGGTTTATTTTTGTATACTCTGGGATATACGCATGCTAATACATAATACAATACTATTCTCTATACCATGCGTGCATTAGCGTGCCAAGCTCAAAAACCATCGCCGGAGACGCAACAAAATAGCGTAAAATTTAACAGACTACGTTGGGTAATATTCTGGACTCTCTATAATTTACCATAGTATGTTTCTGTTACTTTCCTTGAGAACCTAGCACATGTTTACAAGGCCGGCTAAAACTAAAAGTATTGGTAATTTCTGATAAAGTCGGCTGAGCCAACGTATTTTCTTTTGTGTGTCAAATATTGAAACTTTTTAAGAGAGGCTGCAAATCCAAGCAACCCACTTACTTTTTTCAGTATAGGAGACCCACTTACATGCACCTTTGCTAACATTGAATTTTCTCAAATTATTGCCTGCAGAGACCCCAAATAAGTGCAACATTTTTGCCTGTGTTGCCAAAAAAAGAAGAAATTAGTACTCAATTTTTGGGGAAATCTGCCCCTCTTCCCCCTTTCCACTAAACACACGAAGTTCCTGAAAAGTACATGAACACATGATCCAGTGTAAAAATTTATTGGTTGAATTTGTATACCCCAAGAAAATACTTGCCCTACCATGCTCGACTGTGGGAACAGTTTGACATTGAGAGTAAAAGAATCCATGTAAGTGCAATTTTGCCAACTAAACCAGCTTACATTGATTGCAATGCTTAATTAACCTGTTTAAAGCAATTGAGTACGGCTGTTGAGGTATAAGCCAAAGCTGTAGCAAGAGCACGTTTGTCACTAGTATGGCCTCCGTTTCACCTGACTGCACGATTGCACCGTCGCCTAATAGCCCTACCTTCCCACTCGAATATTTAATACACAGGACGAAGTCCGGATCACTATGGTTGTTACTAACATCTTTATTTGACTTGCCCAAAATAATTACCTAGTTCAAACAAGTTTAGACAAGCAGCCCATGAAAACTTTGAATTTAAAAAATGAGTAGCCAAATCAGGAAAAACCCATCACAAAATCACAAGCTGGCCTTTTTAGCCTCAATCCTATGATAATTTTACATGATGACTAACATTCCAGGATCCAACAGTCTTATCCCGCACTCTGTGATTAAAAAGTTTCCAACTGGAACTCATGTGAAAATCTGTCTCAGATTGTGATTTACAGACCCACTTCCACTGTCACAATCGAACGTCTTGCCTGGCACTTGAAAAGCGCTGTGATGGGATAATAGACTGCTGGGATGGCTCAGATGAAATGAACTGTACAAATGGTAAGTACCTACCTACAATAAGATTTTTAAAATTGAAACCACGGAATGTCGCTACTAGGTATATAATCTGTAACTCCCCCTTTGAATATGCGGCATGTTTTCAGCTTGCCCCGACGAGTTGGTGGCGTGCGCTAACGGCGAGTGCGTGCGGCGCGCATATTTCTGCGACGGACTGCGCGACTGCGCGGACGGAAGCGACGAGCCATTCGGCTGCGGCCAGCAGTGCCACCGCCACGAGCTCACCTGCGCAAACGGGCGCTGTGTTTCAGCGCAGGCCCGGTGTGACGGGCAAGACGACTGCGGCGATGGCACGGATGAGACTAGCTGCTCGACCGTTGATATCTTGCCTGCTCAATCTACTGTTCTTCACATACATCACTAGATTAGATCCGCAGATGATTGCTTGGGCTGAGCTGCTCATAGTGTGATTATAGTCCTCTCGGCCTGGATTCACGGAATAGGGTTTAACGCTTTGGGGCTAAAATCAGAGTTAAATATTTGAGCAGCCAATCTGATTAAAATTTTTGTAAAATTTTGCAGTTATCACCATGGTAATAATAAATTTATCCCCAGAGTTGTGATAACCCTGCTTCATAAATCTTGCCCCAAATTACATGTTATGGCATGTCCAGCCATGGATTGGTTAGCTACTTGCCCTCTGTCCAGGAAAGAAACTTTAGGAAAAATTTGTATTTGGCTCACGCAAAATTTTGAGCTGCTCTTACTTTTCTTACATAAACTCATGGCATACATTATTCTGATCAGAACTGATGTAACTTTTCACTGAAAGCAAAAATTGTAGTCCAAATAGGTCAGTTTGAAATAGCTTCTCAATGTTTTAAATGCTTGCTTAAAATGCAAAGATTTCATCCACAAATTACATTAATTAAAGATTTCATCTGTGCTCGATTTGCCGTTTTCAATCGGTGTTCCATTTCGAACCCCTCTCCCCCAACCCCACGCTACAGTGTGAGAAAGGGTACCCAAAAAAGTTGTCTAGTCCACCTCTGTTCATAATCTGAATCCACTATTATTAAAATGTTTAGTATTATGCTACTGGTTTGTATTTTATAAAGTAAACAACTCTTGCCTAAGAAAAAGTAGCCAAAGGATCATGGAATGATACTGACCCACCTGTGTCCCTTGTAGGTCACGGTAAAAACGTCACAAGAAAACTGTATCCGAGACATATTACTAAAAAAAAAAAAAAAGCACAGATGAGGCAAAGCTGAAAAACTGACTTGACTTGGACATAAATAACCTGGTTCAGTGTCCCAAATGGAAATTAATATTAACATACCACTTTCTATTTTCATTTAGGCAGTGATTTCTAGAACTGTAATTGTCAATTGCTCTCAAATCTTGGAAGTTGGGTACCATGGTATCACCAGGCTAGGCATAGTGGAAGACATTCATATGGTAACTATCAAATTATCATTAGGTAGTGTGTGGTAGGAATAAGCAATCCACAAGCACCAAAACCTGGATGCTTTGTGAAATTTCAGGAATGGCAAAGACATATCATACAAAATATTATGTTTTCTAATCTAAGTCTTTTATGAGGTGCTAAAAAGGCTGTATCTCACTTTTCCCACTGCTGTCAGATTTCTCCCATATGCAAGGAGCTTGTGAGATCTCAGAAAATGACCAATTTCTATGGTGGGATGAAGTTTATTGTAAATAGCTCATTGTAATGTAGGTATGTAAGTGAAAAATATTATATAATATATTTTGTGAAATAAATAGCTTTAGGCTGGATATAATTATGGTTCCGGTATCGGTATATTATATCGGTACCTATGAAAGATTTTTCATATTGGTATAGATAAAGTTGGTAGAATATCGTAGGATTCATCACTGTGTTTTGAAAATGAAGGTGAAAAATAAGTGTTCTAGATCTCTAGGTACCTATATTACATTTACCTGAACTGCGATTCTTAGATTTGACCGAGATCTCGATCGAAAGCGATCTCTATCGAGAGTCGAACGATCGACAACTTGTCACGCAATTCCGAAGTCACTCTCGATGTCGATCGTTCCAAAGTCTCGATTGACATCGCTTTCGATCAAGATCTCCGTGACTACTTTACCGACTTGACTCTAAGCCAATCAAGGGGCGAGATTTTTTTCTGACGTTTGAAAACAAAAGCGTGCGACAAACGGAAAACTGAACGAATACGTGTTTTCTCGATTTCAGATGGGCAAAAGGTAAATAAATTTACTTAATTACTTAGGTATAACTATCAAATAAAATCGTTTTAAACGCACGTTTAAACATATAATATTATTAAAAGAACCATCATTTCCATTGTATATATAAATAAAACCATAGATAAGTGCATAATACGTCAGATCAGTCGTACTTGTTTGTGGGCATAACTATTCATTATTTTATATTTTTAGATCCATTACTAGATCTACAGCCCAGCAGTATGAAATAATGCGATGTCTCGCGCGATAGTCGAAAAGTACTTCGAAATGCTGTCTCTGACAGTTAGAATGGGTTTAGGGAGTCCGTCAATTGTCGCCATGTGCAATTTCAGCCTACTGCGTTGGACAGAAACCTTTTCGGCCTGGACTCGCTGATAAAGAGCTAAGAAAACAAGATCAGCTGCCATTATAAGAATAAATAGTATTTAGTGCATAAAATGCTATTGATTGTACACCATTAACCAAAGAAACACGGACCGACAACTCGAATCGGCTGGGTCTGAGCGATCGATAACGTTCTCGATCGCCATCTACATGTGTCAGTCTTAGAATTGAGCTAGTAGTCGACATCGGGAAAGAATCTAGGAATCGCAGTGCTGACCTGGGTAGCGATTGTGTAAAAATATATCAATCGGTAGCTAAGGGTAACCGATCGAAAGCTAAAAGCTGCTGCTTATTCCAATGGGCCTAAACATCGATGACTCGTCGATAACTTTACACAATCGCTACCCTGATCTACAATTTTTAGTCTCCTAGTCAATAGGATTAAATCATATAAGATGGGGAGCAATTTATCAATAAAATAAGCAAGCTTTCAGAGAACATAATAAAGACAAAAGGTTGTTATTTCCAATATTTTCAAATGTTCATGTGCAAGGCATTTACAATTGCTTACAAAATCCATTTTCCAAGGGGGGGGGGGGGGAGGAAGGGGCACCCTGTCGTGCACAATATTTGCAGTGCAAATTAGAGAGTCAATCTTGAAAAATCAAAGTCTACATAAAGTACTTTGTATAAAAGGGGAAACTCAAAAAGGGTATAAATCAAACAAAGCGGCCTAAATATGCATTTATTTATGAGGTAACACTTTTCGAGCCACAAATTATCTGAAAAATCTTGAACCTTCTCCCCCACCTTTGTTGCAATGGCTTTTCAGCACCATCCAGGCATTTGGAGAGCTGATGCCCCTGCACTGCATAATCAGGATGCATGACCTGGGTACCCCAATTTTGCAAGATAAATTAGGGCGAAATGATATTAGGGGCGCAGTATCATTTAACTCTCCCAGCCATTAGCTGCCAGTTACACCAGAACATACTGAAAGAAAATGGCTACTCTTCCTACCTACATCCAAAAAAGGTACCTATTTGGTATAGTGCTGTAGGTAATAAAATTTTGCTATGACAATGGAAAATCTTGGGCATGGCAAAAGTGGTAGATATGGCAATTTCATTGAATATTATAAAGTTTCCCGTAGGTAGGTTTCTGGTAGGTATCTACAAGTAGACCTATAAGTAGGATGTAGCAATGGTAGTAGTAGCATTTAATTTGAAGGCTCCAAAATAGCCTTCAAACTCAATGGTAGTAGGTAGGTACTACATTCTGCGGTAGGAGTGCCTACGCCAGGCACAAGAAGACCCGCTGATGCCGATAATTCATTAATACATTAGGCTCAACTCAGAATTTTTAATTGTCTTAGTAGTGTTCTAGTACGATAAAAAAAATTATTTGTTTCCATTTTTCACAGAAAATCACTTGATGCAGCAATGCTTTTGAATCAATAAATGATTTAGTCATTGCATCATTGATTTCATGCTGATTTTACGAATGCCTAGGACTGGAACTTACCATCAAATCACAAAACGACTCATGTACACTAGATAAGTACATCACCTCATGTTGGTTGAACGGATTTTATTTTTATTGTATAAGATTCTTTATTTCATTCTACAAATACCTTCTACTCATAACCAAATTCTAACAGCTGACTGCGGAAGCTTAGCAGCGGCAGACAGATTAGTTTTGTATAGCCAATCAGAGAGCAGAACCTCAAATTGTGACCAATCAGATAGCAGTTGTCGAAAATTCTCGAATCAGCTCGAATGATCCAGATCATTCGAAAGCGAGCGCGAATGTTCTAGAAGCAGCGAGAAGCAATGAGAACAGCTAGAATGGGAGTCCAAGTATAAGAAGGCCTCCCGTTTCGCAACTTCAACAGTTTTACAGCAAAAGCGTTACAGCATAGAGCAAGCAGCGAGAATTAATCTCAGTGTTATCTAAACGTACATTATTGACAAGATTCATCTGCGATTTCGATTTGTTATAAGTACAGTGAAGTGATAATACAGTGAGTTGAATTAGCAAGACTTTAGAGCCGTTCTGCAATCAAGAAAATTGTTGTGCAGCAAAAAGTGAACAAAAACATCAAGACCAATGGCTCCCGCTATCGGCATTGATTTGGGAACCACATATTCCTGCGTTGGAGTATTTCAGCAAGGGAAGGTGGAAATAATCGCCAACGACCAAGGTAATCGAACAACACCAAGCTTCGTTGCCTTCAGTGACACCGAAAGGCTCATTGGCGATGCAGCCAAGAACCAAGTTGCTATGAATCCGAAAAACACAATCTTTGATGCCAAACGTCTGATCGGCCGTCGCTTCGATGATCCCAAGATCCAAGCGGATATGAAACATTGGCCATTCACAGTAGTCAGCGATGGAGGAAAACCCAAACTGCAGGCAGAATTCAAGGGTGAACTGAAGACCTTCTCTCCGGAAGAGATAAGCTCCATGGTTTTGGTTAAAATGAAAGAAACAGCCGAAGCATTCCTGGGCACTAAAGTTAAAGATGCAGTCATCACTGTGCCAGCCTACTTCAACGACTCTCAACGACAGGCTACCAAGGATGCTGGAGCAATCGCTGGGTTGAACGTTCTTCGAATCATCAACGAACCAACCGCTGCTGCTTTGGCTTATGGTCTCGACAAGAACCTAAAAGGAGAGCGAAACGTCCTGATCTTTGACTTGGGAGGAGGAACCTTTGACGTGTCCATTCTTACCATCGACGAGGGATCCCTCTTTGAAGTTCGAGCGACTGCCGGAGACACTCATCTCGGGGGTGAGGATTTTGACAACCGCCTTGTTACATTCCTAGCAGATGAGTTCAAGAGAAAATATCACAAGGATATCAAGGGCAATCCCCGAGCATTGCGGCGACTAAGGACTGCAGCCGAGCGAGCAAAGCGTACTCTTTCTTCAAGCACTGAAGCCAGCATCGAGATCGACGCCTTGCTTGATGGTGTTGACTACTACTCCAAGATATCTCGTGCTCGATTTGAAGAGCTGTGCTCAGATCTCTTCCGTGGTACTTTGGAGCCAGTGGAGAAGGCTCTCTCCGATGCCAAAATGGATAAGGGCTCAATTCACGACGTTGTTCTAGTCGGAGGATCAACCCGCATCCCGAAAGTACAAGCCCTACTCCAGAACTTCTTCTCCGGAAAGCCCTTAAACCTTTCCATCAACCCGGACGAAGCGGTGGCTTATGGTGCGGCAGTTCAAGCCGCCATCCTCAGCGGCGACACAAGCTCTGCCATCAAAGACGTGCTTTTGGTCGACGTCGCTCCCCTGTCGCTTGGGATTGAGACAGCCGGTGGGGTCATGACTAAAATCATTGACCGCAACTCGAGAATTCCTTGCAAGCAGACCAAAACGTTCACGACGTACGCCGACAACCAGCCGGCCGTTACCATTACTGTCGCCGAAGGCGAACGAGCTCTTATCAAAGACAACAACCATCTTGGCAAATTCGACCTTACTGGAATTCCTCCTGCACCGCGAGGCGTCCCCCAGATTGAAGTCACGTTCGATCTTGATTCGAACGGCATTCTTAATGTTTCCGCCAAAGATAACAGCTCTGGCAACGCACGAAACATCACTATCCGTAATGACAAGGGGCGTCTCTCACAGACGGAAATCGATCGCATGCTTTCTGAAGCCGAGCGTTTCAAAGAAGAAGACGATCGCCAGCGTGAACGAATTTCAGCTCGCAACAATCTGGAGAGCTACGTTTTTAACGTGAAGGCGGCCATTTCGGAAGCAGGCTCCAAAGTGAGCGAAGATGACAAGAAGAAAGTCCTGGAGCAATGCGAGGCTGTAATCGGATGGCTGGATGCCAACACTCTGGCGGAGAAGGACGAGTACGAGCAGAAGCTGAAGGAAGTGGAGGCCCAGATGCGACCGATCATGACCCAGATGCACCAGCAGGGAGCCGGCTCGGGGGCTTCCTGTGGTCAGCAGGCAGGCAGCGCCACGAGAAATGGACCCAATGTGGAAGAGGTTGACTAAATGTTAGAAAGTTTTTTGCATAGGTATTGCATTTTCAAATGTATTGCATGATTTTTAACCTCATGAAGAACTGAATTTAATTTATAACTTTTTACTTGTGTATGTATCTAATTTGAATAGCAGGATCCTCATATGCTGGACAGCCAGCACAGAATTAGACTTAAATAGTATTGATTGAGCTGTGGCTAAAGTCGAGGATTGCACCTGATTGTATACTCTTCTGGAAAATATTACTAGTAATTGTGACAGTAGATTACAAATTAAAACTGTCTAAATCTTATGGTTAAAGTTAACTATTAGGTACCTATTGTATGGATGTCAATTGTCAATCTACCTCCTAATAATAAATAGAATTTAAAAAAGTACCAAATATTGTTTTATGACTAATTACCTATCTATTACAGACCATTTCTGAGTCAATTAGATCCTTAAATTCTTCCGAGTTAGGTATTCTGCATCTCTAGCACTGCCTTTAGAGACTCAAATAAGACGCCCATTCTGGGCAACTGAGCGTCAGGCAGTTCAGTTCCAGCCAGTTAATGGATTGATTTCTGACAAGTCTACTGAATCTAGACTCTTGCAGGGCACTGGAACCTTAACAATAACTTTTCATTTGTGGAAAAGAACCAAGAATTCCTTTCTGTCAATGTCATAAATTGAACAAAGTAATAAGTTGGTGAAGTTGAAAAAGACCTTGGTCAAACAGACCTGCTCACTGCAGTCCTGAAGTTGTCGGTGCCAATGCCGACAAGATTTTGACTAAAGGTCCTTCTTAGGACCACAAGTCCATCGCAACAGATCACTATCTGATCATGGCCCCGAGCCACTCTGCCAATCCAAGTAACAGAAAAGAAAATATTTTTTGAGAAAAAAATGCATAAAAAAGGTTTTTACAAGGGAAGGTGATCTTGCCACCAAGATCAAAATTTTGTAGAAATTAAAAGAAAAAAGCTTTTCCATTCTGAAAGATGCATTAACAAACATATTGTATTGTTGCTTCACATCGTTTTATAGAATACGTAATTGAAGGTAAAAAGTACAGGAAATAGCGGGAAAAATGAAATAGTTATGAGGTATACATTTATTAAATTTTAACAAAATGGCCCTGGGCAAGTAACAACTACATAACTTTAAAATAATTAACATGTTCATAAAGATGTCTTTCTAAGGGATTATTAGTTAGTATTTTAGGTATAATTAATCATGGAATTTAATACCCAACATCAACAAATTAAGTTGATTAACACATTGGTTAATTAGCTATAGTGCCCACTAAATTAATAGTTCAACATTCCATAAGTTTGTATAATATTAGGTAGGTATATTTGTTAGGTACCTTTTGGAATGTTTTTTGTCAAGTCACCTGCAATGGTAGGCACTGTTGTAGCCTTCCATGGAAGGCACGGTGACTTGACTGAATGTATTAACAAAGTTGCTAACTTCCAGCTACAATAATTGACCTCATTAGTAACGCTAATTGACAGAGGTTTAACGTTTAGCTTATAACACATGCATTATTTTTATTAAAACCAAATAACGCTTGTAAGGTTCAATTGACATGCAAACTGTAAATAACCGAGACTCAATAATTATGCGGCAGCTAATTTCAACGAGTTAACATAATGCATTGCCAATCCTTTGGTTTCGTTGCACAATTAATGCAATAGAAGTTAATCGGTTTAGGAGGACACGTACTGAAAATACACTGACTTACTTCAAAGCATTGCTATGCTATCCAAGGTTCCAATGTGAACATTGGCAATGCATTCAAATGTGTAGGCAATCATAATCTCAGCTGGGCATATGAGTATATTATTTTCGATACAAAAAACGAATCCATAAACTTTATTGGTTAAATACTAGCAATTTACGCAGGCAATTATTGATAGGTTCGAGGTAAATTTATTTACTATTGACAATGATTATTGCTTTACGTTTAACAATCAGTACCTATGTATTTTAACAATAAAACAGTAAAAAAAAGACAGCTACCTATCTACTTCATACTAGCAGGGATAACTACCAACTCACCTACTTGTGTCAATGCGCACATCTTGGGGTGTGTTTATTCACGAATTAATGCATTGCTGTGTACCGAGGGAGTATGGTACAAATCTACAAATGGTTATCGAATTCCTTATTAATCTTTGGGTACGCACCTCAATTTACTTAACTTACCACTTACCGAAATGAATAAACTAGTAAGTGAGCATTTCAAGGAAAGCTTTAGGCACTTTGCCTTTTTGACTACCTCTTTCCCCCATAAGATAGTCGTCATCGTTGGATCCTTCAATCTTGGATACAACGATAATCTCATCGGCCATGAGGCTCATCTCGGTGGAGTCGCGAGCATCGTAGTCGTAGATGGCCCGGGCTCGCTGCGCCGTCGAGCCCGGAGACTCGGGCCCGGCTGGGATACGGCCGTCGGGGGACATGCTGGACAGAATGGCAAACAGCGTAACGTCACGTGGAGCTAGCACGTCTAATAGTTATCTGGTTGCACAGAAGAATGAAAACTGCAGCAAGCAAGCTTAGAAGCAGGGGTTTGTGTGCACCCAACTAATAACAAACTACTACTTAAAAGCGCAGATTAATTTTCTTTGAGGACAATCAGAACAACTCGATTTTAATTTCAATTCAAAATCTAGACATCCAATAAATTTCTCAAACTTATGTCTACTATGTCCTATCTTTAGCACTAGTTTTTCTTTATCTTAAGCTATTTTTTTATGTTTATCTTTATCTTTAGCTCTTTTGTGTGTGCCTACAACGACAATTACCGTAATGACGGTGTATCATATGCCTTACACCAGCGGTACACAACCTGCGGCCCGGTGCTCTTGTTTTTGTGGGCCAGCTCCAAATTTATTGTTAAATTAAAAATACCAACTTAAGCTTGCGTTCCTCTTTGGAGCATAACGGATCCGAAATTTCCACTTCTGCCAACTCTGCATTTGCAGGCTCAAAATTACCTTAAGGGAACCAAATTCCATAAAAAATTACTTAAAATCAAAATTTTCTTGGGGACTGAACCTCCAAACCCACAATTTTGAAAAAAGCTGTACAAAGGATTTAAATACAATGTAAACAATTGAGTTAAATACACATATGTTTTTTTAACCATTTGTCAAACAAATGATGCATTTTTTGTCAAATTATCCTTAGCAGCCCACTGAGTCTATGCTTCTCTTTGGAATGGCCCAGGACAGAAAAAGGTTGAGTATCACTGCAGTATTACCATTATGCTGAATTGAGTCTGTTTTCCATAAACTGGAGCATTTCAACAAGTACCTATGTCAATAATTGAAAGTAAATTGGATTGTAATGCATGTTGTACGTTCCATGTACTCAAGTTACTAGTGTGGCAAGCATGGATCTTTCTACTGTGCACATTTGTCATGTTGAGTGCAGGATCTAATCAGTACTCTTCTAAATGTGTTCATTGGCATAATAGTTTTATTCTATAACAATAAATAACATTCGAGATTAAAATCACACTCATATTGAAATACTGAATCAATACAGATTTATCACATTGAAACTTCATTGTACTTTTCTGTGATGTGTTTTCATTTTAGATGTTTTTTTTTAGATAAAATAGTAAAATTAGTTAACCTTTTAAGTAACTTGTATGTACGGTTCATCTAACCGGCAACATTCAGAAACCTCATGTGCCAGGCAACTATATAGCCTACAATCCAGCCTACTTGGACTTCAAGCAATTTTTGCTACGTGGTGTTACATTATCAAAGCAAGGCCGCTCATAGTAGGCAGTTGCCCTCTAGTAATATCACTAGGAGGTTATTGTCCATTAAATACTTTGCGATTCATAAAATGGCCTAATCCCACAATAGTACAGGTATTAAGAAATATACTTGAAATCATCATAATCTTCTATGATGCCTACGTTCTGAAATTGTAGAGAAACCAGATAATAGTTGAGAAATTACGTGCTGAATCAAATATTAATTTTAAATATAGTGACTACATTTCAAAAAGACTAATGTCTAAAAACTTCATAAAGATATGCCAACATTAGGTGTAAACTGTGTGTCGAGAACTTTTTGTCGTGTTATGCCAAAGACTACCAGTGTTTTCTTGTAACAACTATGATAACAGTAGGTACTTGGAAAGGTAATGGAAGTTATGGGATTACAATGCATTAATTTTGAAAAGTACATTCGTACAATACTACTTGCAGTTACCAAACAGTGCATCACTACCAGCCAACTAGCTTTCAAGCAATTACTGCAAGATTACCAAGCCCATACCTTTGCTTTGATCGTTACAAACAATCTGCAACTATCTACTCGTCTTAAATTCGCTCTAAAAGTACATTTTCCGTTTTAATTTTCTAGATGCACAAAACACACATGTCATCTTCTTACTACACTCTTGGCTCTTCAATGTCAACAAATTTCTAGGTATATCTAGCCGTGAAGGCAGAAGGACAGCAGAGACTGGTTTCATTCAATTCCTAGAGTCAAAAACGGTCAATAAAAACTGACCATTTTTGCAAATACGGCTTTTACAATATTATACTGATGATAGAAGCAAAGAGTAGAGAAAGAGAGACAGTTTACAAAAGCAAAGAGTTCAGTTATTAGAGAGCGGGAGAGTGGCAGCATCAGAACGAGTGGGAGAAGGAAGTGGAGTGATGAGATCCACTTCTTCGCTGTTGAGACGTAATTTGGGTGCAGGTTTTACGTCACTGAAACATCCAACACAACAACCATCGCAGTAGGGAAACATAGACAGAGAGAAAGAAAGAGTAAGAAAGCAGCAAAAAGAGACAGTCACTAGGCTAGTCCTTCTTTAAAGCAATCTGAGTGTGAACCTGTTCAGTCAGGTAAGCAGAGTAGGTATTGTGCATTCGCTGACTCACCTAGACAGCTCGCGTTGCAGGTCTTGCATAATGCCATGGCACTGAGCGTGATAGCGCACTTGTGTCTGCACGAACTCGTGCAAGCTGCGAAGATGGCTTGCGTGGCAACTGTTGATGCCCTCGAGAAGAAGTTTCGTGATCTCAGCCTGACGGTCAAACTCCGACTGTGCCACACGAAGATCCTTCTCTGCCTGCACCACAACACAAGGTTTTATGAAAAATAAAGAAATGCAGTGCTTTTAAGAAAACATCTACAATTTTCTAAACCTACATATAGCCCTACTACGCACAAAATGATAGTAATTTAATGTTGTACCACAGTAACAAGATGCAGTTTTCATGACCTGGCAACTATTACAATTTCTAGCAAGCACTTGCCTATAAATTTATTTGCTGAACTTAAGAAGACATCCAAGTTCTGACGCTACAACTTTGTCACTATCTACACAGAAAACCACAGACCACCATAAATTTTACCTGCTCGAGTAAAAATTCTGGGCTAACGCCATCCTTCTGTTGATTTGCAGCAGAAATAAAATGTAAATTGTAAGTAAACACATTCAAAAAGAGATTTTATTACCTGTCATCAGTTTCCAGACCAAGGTAGAGGTTGCATTAATTAAAACTTATAAAGAGACAACAAAAAGATATGGAATTACATATATTATGTTCCTGTCAACAAAAGTATTGAAATGGGATGTGCTTACAGATTGCTGTCCTTGCATGCTTCTGGCTTTTCGCACCCTGTTCTTCGAAGCATCTAAATCAAGTCTGGAACAAGTAAAATACATGTGATAAATGTAGCTTTTGTCCACAGAGTGCACTTGGAGAATCAAGCAAAAATAAATAGGTACATGTTTTTCCACGTGGGTAATTCTAGTTCAAATTGGTTGGCGCTGGTTGGTTAGTTGTTTGATGTCATCAGTGTAGTAGGTTCCGCAATAACAAAATGAATACTATTTGATTTTCATGAGAAAAGATTAAACATTTGTTGCACATTCACATTTGTCTCCTATACTAGTTATATAGTATACCTACACTATACATAGACAGGACTTTCAACAATACTATGAATTTTGTTGGAAATTTGGATGCAAAAATGTTATTAGAAAAAAAAATAATTCAAATTAGGTAAAGTGATGTGAGTTAAAAAAATTTCAGTACTTGAAATGCGAAATTTGAGTTAGCATTTCTGTTTGGGGGTGCGATTGTGCAACTTCTGTGGTTTCGAAACCATTTATGGGTTTGGGTATCATTTCATGGGTTTAAAATGGGCAGTGATTTAAAATCGAGTGATTTTGACCCAAACTGAACAAAAAAAAGCACCTCAGGTCCAGCAAAAATTCTAAGTTCGATTCCCTAACGTAGCATGTTTGTTTCAACTTAACTAACAATGTGTTCCAGCCAGTATTGTATCATTAGATGACAATAAAACTAGTGAGCCACAAGAAAAAGCTGTTATGCATGCAATGATTCATGTAAGTGTGGGTGGGGACAGATAGGGATAGGCCAACAGTGTTGACTTGAAGTACCAATAAACTATAGCATATATTATATAAACAGGAAATGAAATTCTGATATCACTCCACATTCAGCATTCTATTTGATAAAACTCGAAAGAAGTTGAGAGTAGAGCACCGCATTGTCTAAAGCACTAATTTAATATTTCAATTTAAGATAGGTAGGAGTAGGACACTAGGTATTTGCCTCTTACTAACCTCTTGCTCTCCAAGAGACTACGCTCCTTAAGAATTGTCTTCATCTCCCCATCGAGGAATTTCCTTAGAGGCTGAACATAGCAATGCTCAGCACTGCTGATGTAGTCGCGCTCGGTGTGGCCAATCCTCTGCTGGCACTGGCCGACTTTAATGAGAGCGCTCCCATATGCAGTTCCTGGGCCAAACTCGTTGCCAGCTTCCATCATATCCAGTCCAAGATATTCTTGGTTACTGAGACGACTCGGCCGTTTTTTATCGATCTTTTCAAACAAGAAGTCTTCCACTCGATTTCCAGGATTTGGAGTCAGTACTGCTTCAGTGTTACGCAGGATTTTTTCCGTCCACATTTTTGTCGTGTCTGACCTTTCTGCTAAATTTTCAAAATGTGAATCAAGTTCGGTTTTCTCTGATGTCCCAAGTTTCTCTTCTGTAAGCTAAAATAAAAACAGCCAATATTTTAATGGACATTCCACACATGAAGTAAAAAAATGATAAGGTTACCGAATGGACATCACAGAAGAATTGAAATGAGGGTTCAAGGGACTTGGAAACAGGGCTGTGACTGTAAATTTATGGCGCCCTTATTAATGTAAAATAACTATAAAAGATCTAATTACCTGGACAACTCGACTAAGAGCTGTACCTGCATCTCTCACAAGCTTTTTAACGTTGAAATCCATTTTTAATACAATGGATAGCTGAATCCAGGTTAAAAAGGCCTAGCCGATTGTCATCTCCACACGATTGCAGTGAACTATAGGAATTCCATTCTGTGTACTATCACGTTTATCACTGCGACAAACAATTTTGGACGTAATTTTCCTTTCCAATGGCAACTAAAAGATGTTACAAGCAAATCAATAAACGTCAACAATCCCACAACTGCGACCTGCGTGCGACTGGTTGAGCAGACTGCAGATTTTTTATCAGTGAGGCCCATGTGCTTCAGCGCACAGTGCTTATAAAGATGGCAGCCGCTGAAGAGGATATTCTGACACGGCATACTACATTCTCTGTCAATGATAATATTAATTGGGTTCCACTAACACTTACTCTTGTAGAATATCCCCAAGGTATACAGCTGTTCATACACACTTTTTATATATTAGCACCGACGTTTTCTTAGTGAAATTCATTATTTTGAGACTGTCATTTGGCATGTCAATGCACTATGGAACAAAACAATGCAAAGTACATGCCTGCAAGCTTAAAACATTTTTGTGTGTAAAACTTGCCATTCTGACAGGTGTACGTTTTTACCGAATTCTTAGGTCATTGTATTACTTGCCGAACACATTAAAATCAAAGCTCCTAGCATTAAATGCATGAGGCAGTTTTTAACTCCTGTGAACATGCATGCTATCATACCACTTCATAATAAATTCGTCTTTGAATTTTCAGGGGACCTTTTAGGAAAGTTGTTAGCATTCGTTAGTCTTTTGCCCTTCGGAATTATCTCGGGTCTAGTAGGACTGATTCTATTCCGGAGAGATTTACATACGGTAGGCTAGTGAACTTGTAGATGTGTATAATGAATTTATTAAAAATGACCACATTCCAACCATTCTAATCTATTTTTATCATTGCAGATAGCTTTCTTAGCTGGCACATGTTTAAACGAAATTCTCAACATTGTTCTCAAACACATTTTCTGCGAAGCAAGACCCATACTTCGCAGCACTCAGTCGCTCTATAATGAGTATGGAATGCCATCATCCCATTCACAATTTATGTGGTTCTTCACCACATATCTAATCTATTTCGTGTTTATTCGTCTGTATCATACAAACAATAACACATTCATTGAGAATGTTTGGAAGTCAGCTATAATATTTTTAAGTGTTTTTATGGCAGCATTGGTAACAATTAGCAGGTATGTAACATCAGGACCTCAAGTGCCTAATTTTACGAAGTGGCTATTTGCACGGCTAAAAAATCACGGCTCCTGTTTGGCCAAGCCGCTCAAACACTATTAACATGGCTCCACTGTGTGGACAAACCTAACTTCACTTGAAAATAATAAACCATCTAATTCCAATTGCTTTCTTGGTTTCAGGGTGTACCTGCAATACCATTCGTGGAAGCAAGTTTTTTATGGAGCGTTGACTGGGTTTACCTTTGGAACTTTTTGGTTCTTTGTGACGCATTTAATACTCACCCCAATATTTCCGTACATTGTATCCTGGTACGTTATTTGTGAAGTTTACAAAATGATTCCGATCGTAACCTAGTAACAATGATTACAATAGCAGTAATGTCGTTCTCATTTCTGCAGGAGGATATCAGAGTTCCTTCTACTAAGGGACACAACTCTGATACCTAACGTACTCTGGTTTGAGTACACAAACAGCCGACAAGAGGCTCGTGCCCGGAGTAGGAAGCTTGTCTCCATGAAGTCTCAATGACAGTTAATCGAGTCGGGCTTACTCGGCAGTCTACTTCACTACTACTGGGACCGAAAGAGATAGTACAGGCCCCAAGACAGCATTTTATGCAAATAATAACTCGAATCACTCTCTTTGACATTTTTACCACTCTGGCTGGGTGTTTTGAACCACCAAAAAGTTTTTTAATTTAATACTGATGTGTACTAGATATTATATTTGCTCCAAAGACTTTTTTGAATAATTTTAATATAAAAGGTTTCTTTAAGAAAGAATTGCTGTTCTTATCTGCCCGTTATGCGCTTCGATATGGAGAATGCTGTGAAGTACAGGGAAGTTTTTCCACTGACAGAGCCACCGATCCAATTTGTTAGTATTTTCCTTACCCAAGGTTCTGCTAACTGCTGTTTCCTATTAACAATTCCAATGAACAATTTTCTTACATAGCTCATAATTTTTTTATTTTGTATCAAAAAATAATTTTACTATATTCTAGGAATCGCATCTGCTGCGTTAGTAATACTAGCTGGCTGCACACACTCTTAATAGGCTCTAGGCTGGCCGACAGCACAACAGTTGCGTGATGACGCTTGATCGCACACATTGTGCTGAGAAACTAGTGCTAACGATCCGGATTAATATGGTCCAACAGACATCAGCTAGGTTGTATGACCCACAAACGGAACTCAATTGATCTGGATCATATCACGTCGATTTCGAACTCACTTTCCATCATTTGCTTGCTCACTCATCTCTATACGTATACTAGATTAGCCAGGAAGCAGATTTTGCATTTGTCTTGCGAGTGGCTCTACCATTCGCACCCATGGACACAATTTCTAGAGCAGGCCATTGATGGCATGGATCACACCGTTGGTTGCAGGCGTGTTGTACGTTACTACGCTGGCTGTGTTAACGCGCACTTGACCTGGAACATGGAACTGGCGGTTAGAAAGCTGCCTCGCAAAATGATTACCTTTTGCACATAAATTAACCATTTGCATTGTGACTTGGACTTGATAAGTTTGGTACTGAACTTGATATGCAGTGTGTGTGCGTAACATTTGTTGCTAAATGATCATATCATTCATGATCACATATGTGAAACAATTAGGATCATGGAAGGGAGGCGAAGCTGGAAAAATGTGCACCCGAACCGGGAAACGAACCCGGGACCTCCTGCTTGCCGGGCAGGTGCTCTACCGACTGAGCTATTCGGTCACACATTCTGCCTGCTTCGCCGGGTGGGACAGGGGGATCTCCGGGGAGACGAGAAGCCGAGCTACCCGTACATGGGACGGGTAAACGGACTCGGTCCCAGGATGGCGATGGCGCAATCACTAGACCCTTTGTCCCATTCTCAGATGAAGAGACACGAAGTGGGTGAGAGGAAATTGTTACTGGTTTAAGCAGTTACCTGTATGCAATTGATGGAAGGGAGGCTAAGCTGGAAAAATGTGCACCCAAACCGGGAAACGAACCCGGGACCTCCTGCTTGCCGGGCAGGTGCACTAGGGTCATGTGACATAGAACCAGGGCATGGAACCGTAAAGGTTTTAATTTCGGTTATGGTTACGATTCGGGGAAATAGTTCGGTTCGACCAAAAAATTTATTTGGTTTTGGTTTGAACCGGTTCGAACCCCTAATCTTTTGCGGTTTTTGCTTCGGTTTTTTTGGTTCAGAAGGAAAATTTGCCCCTATCATGTAGGCACCCAACGAAGCACTATGCGGTGGTGTTGCACTGAACTATATACCTAATATAAATTTCTAGATTCTGATTTCTGACGACATCTCGTCACTTGCCATGCACAAAATGAAGCAGAGATGCAACTCGCAAGTGCTTAAAACTGTGTTTTACATGGGAAATATTGCCGATATGACAATTAGCAAGCCAGGTACACGAGAGTTTACTTTAAGTGTGCGCCATGATCCATTCGTCATTACAACAATGGCCACCCATCCGATCCCCACTCTACCAAATGCACATGGTCTCTTGTTTGCGAGCATCACAGCGAGTTTATTTGGCAATAATCAGTGTTTCGTTTCATGATTTCCTTGCCATTGCACGGGTTTTTTAAGTGTCTATGCATTGTGAGAGAGGTATATTTTTTGTTTTCACGATTCCTGGTTTCCTGCGTCAGACATCGAAAATGAGTTTTCAAAAAAACATTTAAAACAAAAAAAGGTTTATAAGTCAATTGGGGAACTATTATGGTATAGAGAAAGAACAATTTTACAGTCGAAATTCATCAAATTGTGAACCGAAGTGAACCGAAAAAAACTCATTATAAATTTTCAGTTACAGTTACGGTTCAGGCCACTTTTTATTCCTTTGTTTCCGGTTCGGCAAAAAATTACGGCTTTTCCGGTATTCGGTATTCGGTTTTGGTTTGGTTCAAAGGAAGTTTTAAACATTTATTTTGGCTCACATCTAGCATCTGAGTTTGCTTTGAACTTGCTAAAAAGAAATTTTAAGGGAGGTGGGGATACTGAAGTAGAAGCTAAGGTGACAGGTATGCCCTGCAATCTGTCCCTTGAGATAATATACTTTCTGCTAGTAGCCGCATTTGCAGCCCTGCGCCGGTACATCTTCGAAAAGGCGGCCCTCACTGTATGAAAGGGCATGCACAAGCGGCAACTAGCGCTGCAGCGAAAAGTGTTTCTTTCATGGGACAGAGTGTACATCATTACACAAGTGTGCTCGGAAAATCGAGTTTCATTCACTGCACTCCGCCAGTACCTTCGTTCTTGAAGACCGTAATGGGCTGCTCATCTAGCATGGACTGGCGTTCCTGGTAGTAGCGCATGCCAGCACTGTAGAGCGCGCCAGGCGTGATGTGGCGCAAGACGAGTGCTCGTGCCATCTCAGTGTCAGTCATGAGTCGCTCGGTGTCGTCGTCGGCAATCACCGAGAAGGCGTCATCGGTCGGCGCGAAAAGCGTCACGCTGCTCGAGCCTGGACAACGGGGGGCAGAAGGCAAAATTGTTTAATGCCATTTCAGAAGGTTTTTCAGAAATGTATTGTTTAATGTTTTTTTCATTTTACATAGGTTAAAGAGAGTGCATTTTTAATCCCTGATTTGGTTGACTATTTGTGTATGCAAACAACTGAAATTTTTTAAACTTCCTAAAATAGGTAGAGATTGTTGGCTATACCTACAGAACAAAGTTTGAAGCTACATTTGGTAGGTACCCAATTGAAGAGAAAAGTTTGGAAGCGCATTCGATAGATTCTACAGATATTTGAATGTAACCAGTTTACAAGCAGCAATTATTTTGACTGAAACGCTCTCCTCATTGGCCATGACCGATCTACAAACTAAGCTTCCAAAATATCAGAACGGTGGCTTCTCACTGACAAAATTCGATTAGGTTTCCAGCATTCCATGCTAAAGTTTGCATAACAATTTGCGATTGAGGAATTGAGGAATTTGGATTCTACTTCAAAATCACAAAGTAACGTACTATATCGGCTGAACTCACTAGTTATTAAGTCCGTAAGCCGGGCAGTCTTCATGGCCCGGAGGAACTTGGTGAAGCGTTTGGCCCTGTCAGACTGCAGGGTGAGGACCAAGTCACCGACTGGCAGCGGAAACATGACTCTGTCAATGGCGTGAGCGATTCCTTGCGGCAGTGGGATGTCCTGGCTTTCTGGCATCACTCGTGCTCCGTTGATGGTCACAATCTACGTCAGGGCATACAATATGGTCAATGGTCAGTAAGGGCCAATACCCATGTAAAACATTTATAGCGTTGTGTTAGACTCTGCGGATTAATTGTAACGATACAGGGGGCTTAGCTTTCATAAATTTTGCGATTGGCAAACCTTTCCGAATACAGTAGATAATATTAATAATAATAATAATATCTTTATTTGTGAGACAAAATGGCGAGGTTCACAATAATATTAGAGTATATCGTCCAGGGACTGAGCCTTTACCTTTTTGGGGTCCTGGTCTTGGTCCTAAATGTTTTCTTACACGGGTCCCGGTTTCAGTCCCTGATATCGACCGCTAGCGAACGTCCCCAAAAATGAACCACTAGTTAGACTGTATAGTAACTTCATCGTGATAATTGCTGGCCCATGGCTCAGGGTGACGTATTGGCAGCAAGAATTGCTACAAGGAAACAGCAGAGCAGTAATCTGGCTAGTGTATGGTGCAGCAATTTAAATTTTTGGCTGGGGAGTGGGGTACCAGAAATTCTAGCACTGCTCTCTGCTATGCTGCTTTTTGTTTGTTTTATTTTAATTAGGAAAGAGATTCATTCTTTAGGCGTGCCAATTTCCTAAAGTTTGGGTCATGTAGTACCTAATGCTTGAGCCTTTCTGCGGGTCAAGGTTCAGCCGTCCAATCTACTGTCCAGGCTGACCTTGGGAATTGCTATAGTACGTCTCACGATTTTTGCAGCGCCTCGGGGCACTGGGCATAAACTATAACATAGTAGAGAACCCCGGTTTGTTGCTGTCAAAGAACCTGAGACGAACTGTTACACGACCGTCGACCTGAACATGCCGATTAAACTTAATTCGTAGGGTGGAGAACTGCAGATAGAAAGGTTGGGTGGCACTTGGCACTCAGTACAGTGGGAGTCCGGAGTTGTGATGGGTTTCTTTTCTACATCCGTAACTAAGTAACTACCGTGTAATAAGCACCGGGAGGATTGAAATTGGCGATTCCATAATCTAAGATGTTTAACATCTCTAGAGGCATACATTTGACAGTCACATTCTCTGTAATTCAGATAATCAGCTTGAAAGTTGAATCTAATACGAAATACCCATGCACCTCCCCCTGTCGACACATTTTCTTGGCGCTCAAATGTATTGGTTATACCTGCAAATCGTTCCATTTTCCATCCTGCGAGGCATACGTGTTGACTCGTAGCTGTGTGCCGGCCAAGCTCACGCCGGTCATTTCGTTGATGAGGGTCTCGATGCGGAAAGCGCCCGGGATTATGTGGTGCAACAGCAACTATAGAGACGCAAGAACAACACCAATCGAACGATTTCCACGTGAAATTTCTAACGTAACAGAAAAATGCCGGGGGGTATAGCGGTTATGCGAAATAAAATCGATCATAGCGAGGAAGGATTGCAATCTGTGCACTTCTAAATCAATCACGGTCAGCACTCCCAAAGAACGGGAAATCCTGCACAATTAGGTGCTTCATCATTTACCTTACTGGCGAGAAATAGTACATTTTCACCCGTTATCAGATCATCAATAATACTTGCTCCGTGGCGAGCGGCGTGGAAATAAATAGTGCCTGACTTTGTTGATCACGAAACGTGTAATTTAACACGATTAGCGAATATTCAGCTTAATTAACCAGCATCTAATTTACTGAACTCTAGACGAATTAAACTACTACGTGACGTCTATGAATTATTTTGGTAAATCCATGCTTTGTGGTTTACTTTCCATAGGTTAGATATGTTGATTTGCATATAATTAGTATATATTTATATTATTAAGTTATTTTGGAAAGTTGTTGAAAAGTGAGACGAGCACATTGTTCCGGCATGACTTAACGAACCTTCACACAGCTGATCAAGATTTTTGTACCGGCCATGGGACAACAAAAGGTGCATTGTGAGTTGTGACTCGATTTTAGTAGAATTTGCGAGAAGCTCGCAGTGAAAGCAGTGCTGACAAGACGATCGAAAAGTTGCATACTTAATACTTATTAAACGCATGAAGGGTCTGTTGGAATTCTCAACGACACATAACTGTAAACAACACGCCGCCGGCCTCGAAAACATACACAAGTCGTATTAAATGTCTGGACTCTGGTGGATATTTTTCGAGACTTGCAAAATGCCGCGCGCGAGTACCTTAATCAGCAACATAATTACAGCAAAATCACGCGCTCGGAAGTGGCGGACGTTGACAAATGAAAGTTTGATTGCTTTCTGCATGCAATTAGCATACATTATTAGATTACATCCAATTATGACCCTCCCACAACCCACAAGCTATATGTCACAGCCTCACAGGTAATTTCCCACCAGTCACTCACCCCACTGAGGAGCCGAGGGTTTTCTCTGAACTTGCTCGCGGCTTTTTCTGGCCCTCCGAGCTGCACGAAAAGCGCGCGGAACGCCTTGTCGGTCGGTGCGAATAATGTGTACGGACCTGGAACAGGCATTCAATGTACATTGTAATTGTTCGAGTAATGAAACGACCAGTCAAGTGTAAGTAACTTGGTTAGCGATGTGTGGCATGCGTGTGCGTATGAATGAAGGTGTGAGCGTGACCACGTTTACACCGTGTTGTACTGTGTTTGTACAGTGAGTTCGCACACGAAGTTTAAAATGGTTTGCGGTCCGCCGGGCGCGTATTTACCCACGCTTACTCAAGCGTGAGCAGTGCGTGATTAAAGAGCACGGATTTCAGTGCCCACTTACCTAACTAAGGTATCGCGAGATTAATAGTTTCCGGCAAAAACTTGATTCCTAAATCCTCTCCTGGGGCACCATAAAATCTCAAAGAGTATCGCCTAAATTAAAGTGAAAGATTGTGGTTTTGTAAGAATTAAAATAAAATAAAATAATCGATTTACCTTTATTATAAAGCACATTTTCCAATCCCGATTCTTTTAGAAATTTGGCCATCGCGAAGAGTCCTTTCTCCTTGAGCACGTCGCCCAAAGTGACAGTGGTCAGCTGATTTGGGGCTCCTGTCTGACCATGGTCTGTGATGTTCCCCGTCGCTTCTTTCGCCGGCAACCTCCGATATGGTCTCTGCAGAACCTGGTCATCTTTCTGCGCCGGATTGCCTGACGACTGCGCATACTGAGTTTGCTGGACGGACGCTTGCTTGGTGATGTTTTTCACGCGGCTCGCACTGCGGATGGAGACGTAGTTGTCGGCGGAGGAACTAGGAAACGTTTGGACTGTCGGGAGGAATGCGGGACGCGCATTCTTGATAGGCGTCTTCGATTTCGTTGATGTTGACAGTGACAGGAATATACTGCCAGGCTTTCCGGCCGGCTTGGGTGGCAATGGTTGCGAAGTCACTGGAGCGTTCGGCGTGGGGAACCAAGGGTTTTGTGAGTAGACGGAAGTGGGTTTTGAATCCTCAAGGATCGAAGGGATGGACAGAGATTTTGTGATCTGAACCTCAGACGCACGGAGGTCGTTTCCCAAGTTTTGGGAATTCGTGCTTTTTTCAATTCGGTTATTTGGAAGAGAAAATTTCGGCAGTTGAAATAATATTTCTGTCGGCGCCGATGCTAACGACAAGTTTCTCGTGGTGGGGGCTGGAGTGGGTGTTTGTCCCAATGTCGTAGATGGAGGCAACTTGAGATCGCCATCCTGGATCTTCTTGATAATAGAGCTCACGTCTCCCCCCGATTGATTGGTGTTGTTATTGCCTTTTATTCCTTGCACCTTGAACGTCCCGTCAGACTGCTCTTCGAGAAAAACAAACGTGACGTTTTTGCCTGGCAAGTTCGTCGGCAGCTTCCCAATGTCTTCCAAACCACCTCCATTATGCCGAATAACTTCATACTGCGCTCCTTTCGGTAGCACCCCCTTCGAGATCTCCTCGAATGTCATCTTCCACGGCTTTGCAGTGGTCGATTGGGCCAACGATACCGACTGTACCAAGTTCGAATCGCTGCTCTCCAGCGACACCTGGCCATTTCCTCTCTTATTTTGACTGATCGCATTTGACGCTTCACTGGTTTGCTCGTCATTTGAAGGCGTCACCGATTCAGAGATCGCCTGCTTCAACTTCCGCAGTAAATCCTGTCGCTGCAGCAACTGCTGTGTGAACTGCTTATGTAGCTGTTCCTGCAGATACTGCTGATTCTGTTGTGGTTTGGCATTCAATTGTTTCTGTGCCTGTTGCGTTTTATTCTCGATCTGTTTGAACAACTGGTGCCTGCCGCTGCTGAGGTGCAAGTAAGCCTCTGCCGTCCGTTGTGCTTCAGTGATCCCCGTGTCGGCGTCCGCCTTGACGATGCTCTGCTGCGACTCCTGGGCGACTAGCTGCGGCCGGGGCTGGTAGGGAAGCTGAGGCACCAGGAAGTTGTTCTGGGTGATCACGTGAGCGAGCGGGGGCGCCGGTGTTGCGACGATTCTAGGGAGGCGGGGGTGACTCGCCGTGGGGCTGGACTCTTCGATCGGAGGCGTCGAGGTGTGGTGCTGCTGGATGTCGCTCAGGATCTGCGTCTGCTGAAGATGGGACAGCTGACGCGGTAGGGTGCGCGGGGAATTCGCCTCCGTGAAGCGAGCTGCTTCATCGATAGGTAAGACCTAGGAAGTAATGGGGTAATGTGTAAGTAAATGACCATTATAATAATACAAGACGAAAACTGTTTCCTGTTTCAAAGATATATAATTATTTATAGCATTTTATTGCGTATTCTCAATCACATTATATTTATGATCTCCATTAGGTGGTTTTTACTTTTTTGAAAGTTTTTTTGAAATCGAATGTGATAATTTGTAGTGAATAGCGCTGAATGAACATGAATCGAAGAAAGACAGAAGTATAATTGTCTTTAATTTACCACTATCCTTGTTGATATGTACCAAGATTGATGGAGGTATCATCAATCATACACAATTTCCCGTGTAATAATATAAGTGATACACTGTAATGGAGACAGCTTTCTTGAAGCACAGGCTGTGCTTTGATCTCTGTGATAGTTGATGGTCAAGTTATTCAACATGTAACAAAAATCGAATGGTTTTTTCTGAGTGTCTGAAACCTGAAAATTGTTATGAAAGTGAAGGGAACCACGTAGCTTCTTTTGTCGTCCCGACCTTTGCATCCGTCTAGTCAGAGTAAATGTACATCTACATGACAAGCTTCTGTTATACTATTGAAAGCGATTATCCGAAGGTATATACGAAGTAGTATGTTTTTATTTAATCTAGAAAGTTGCTTGGTTAATTCAGAAGTCTGTCGGTAGTGACATTCATAATAATATTCTCCTATAGGTTCTAATAATTGCTGTCGTCGTAACTTTCTTAAAAATATATTAACAGTATAATTGGAAACCTGTCGAAATGAAATTGTGGAGAAAACAACGTCATAAAATGCGCACAAGACAATGCCACAATCAATACCGTAATGTGTAAAGTCCTCCTATTTTTTAATGCCATCGATGTTAAGAAAAACATAATACACACTTTTTAGCATGGTTTGACCGGGTTTGTACGGACAGCAATTTTAATCATAATATTCTGGGAGCATTTGATATTTAGAATCACGCGTGGGCTTCGCCCGTCATAACCTTGTCACTCATCGTACTACAATGTTTGTACTCGCAGTACCAAAAGCTTGCCAACGATCTAACGACACGGATTATGACGTAATTAATTGCTCATAAAATAACATGCATGTTCTATAATCAATACGCATGCATTTACAGTGCGTGAAGCCATGTACCTTAGGTGGCAACACATCTTCGGCCTTCCTCGCTACAAGCTGACCTTCAGCTGAGTTCAAAATAACCGCCAAATACAACACCACTACACATCGAACCCCGCTCAACTTCTTATATCTCCACATTTTCAAACTATTATTCATTGTTCCATTAACACGTCAATCACTTAATCACTTAATCACTCATCGCACTCGCAATCACGAAAGTCGGCACTTAATTACAACCATGATCTAAAACACAAACTGTTTGTTATTGAAATTAAGCTTTACAATGGAAAGAATTACAACGACGATGAGTATTGAAACACAATTAAATGACTAATAACAAGATTAAGATGCTACTGCCGAGAGCTATAATGGACTACTTTCGGTGGTAGTTCTTCAGCAAATGAGCTCCATGTGTGCCGTTGCGCGGACTGACTATGTGGATCAGAAAATCACAAGATCTCCCTTTCCAATACTACGCGTCCTCCTCGAGGCGCTGGTTGTTGTCGTCGACCTAACGCCAGAAGAAGGTACAGCGCGCGAAGATGCTACAATCTTCTCTTCGAAGTCCTCTCCTCTGCGTACCTAATGTAGGTTAAGCGAAATTTAATTACAATACAATAAAAGAAAAATGTTTGATTAATATTTGATCGTTACATTAATAAATATTGATATAACTTGATCAATGAAAAATGCCCTCTGGCCAGCAATTGGTCGCAATTAAATGCAGCACGGAAGCTGTTTAATGGCCGAGCCAGCCAAGATCAAATTAAACTGGCACTTCCTTCCCATTCTTCTCTCTCCATGCGTTTCTGGAGCATCTTCTCGTTCTTTTGAACAAGTCAGTCTGCATAGCAAATCTTGGCGAGTGCAATTTATTGAGATTATCGCGATTCAGTCGTCAAGTAAATTAGGGTACAAAGACTTTCAACCGTTGTACTGCGAATTTGCTTAGTCAGAATAAAAATGAACAGTGGTTTTACGCGTAATCATCTAAGGCACCTACAGATATTGCAATATTGAAGTAAATTAATTTCGTATTGAGCATCATCATCACGTCGCCTTTCTCCAGGTGCTGTAGGTATAATTTTTTTCTTCATACTCACGTGGCGAACAATGTGGATGTACCCCAAAGAGTAATTCTATCGAGGGGTTGGTATTCATCGCAGTTGGGTGCATTGTATTCACCCCCTACAGCACGCAACTACGCACTCTTCTGCGCACCCGCCCTCTGCTAGAAAAATCAATATCGAAGACCAGCTCAGATTATTTGATACACACAGACCTTTCCATAGCAATATGGCAATTGTATTTATAAACAATACTGCTGAAGTGATCTGAAGATTTGTTCTGCGATATAAAGCTTTTGTTGAAGTGCATGTAACCGCACTAGGAAGTGTGATTTGATTGTTTGCACTGGCACAGCGTGACCAATGTTTCATTTCTTCGTTCCGGTGCTCTTTGACAAGAAAAGCTTGTGAAATCCGAGACAGTTTTTGTCTGTGTTCGCGACGATCATCTTCAACATTGTGTGCTCTCCAAGGAGTTGAATAAACGCAGATCCGTGTAACAAATCGGCATTCAAATTGACCTGACACGGTCGTTTGACAGCAAGAAAACAATCGGAATACAAAATTAGTTTATAGGAAAGTTTTAAAACGCTCCAAGAATGAATTTTATTACAGTGATGTTGTGCTTTTATTTCCAGTGGTTCTTATAATAGCGACATTGGATAGCATGTCTGCTGCAAACATGTTATATTAAACTAATATTTAGTCTGAAAAGATAATTGTAAGCGAGCAGATGGGTGGAGTCGTGGTCCAGCATGGAGCGAGTGCAGTCCAGTTCGCTGGTTGGAATTAAAACAAGAGGACACGGAACTTGAGATCGGAGCTTGCTGAAGCTCACACACAGGAGGTGAGCAAAACGCGTAAATTGATAACGAATAATTAGGTCCGACAGATTGTTCCGACTCGATTCCGAACACCTTTAAATAACACCACCTGCCATTTGCCAATCACAATTTACATATATTCAAGAAAAAGCAAGCGTTACGAGCATGTGTACTGAATTAATTTCAAAAGCAGAGCGGAAAGGTTCAAATATTTGATATCAAATTATAAATTTCGCCGTCACGCAATTTAGATCAAGATTGTGCTAGAACAAATTTGATTTCTTGTTGCAGAAGACACCGTAAAATTGCTCCACAACCCTCGAGAATCAAAAAACTATCTAGACCATGGTAAGTAAACGGGTCAAGTATGTTGGGGCAAGAAGCAAAATGTATCCAATTTGGGCACGCCAATTCGTTGTAATATTGTTCTTGCAGCGAGCAGTCGGATATCCCTATTAGTAACATCAAATTGACACTCTCACCGCGTTGGCTAGATGTTCGTGTCAAGTGACTGACTGGATTTTAGTAGATGTTAAGTTTCAGATGTGATGTGGTCAGTGTTAAAAAAGCAAGTAACGACTCTCCGGTTAGCTTATGAAAGACCCTCATACACTTTGTCGTATCTTAGGGCAATTTAACGTGAAGGACAGGAAAAAAGGGGAGACTGTATTAATCTAACGAATCGAAAAAACTCGCAATAATGATGAACCAGTGGTGGACGGGAATGTCTCTTCGGGAAACCGGATCTTAATTTCATTGCCAGTACCATAAATAGTCGATTCCAATTGAGTCGGATACTATACTTCGCATACAATTTGTTGTATATCACCTACGTACATGCGTATACTTCAAATCAAGTTGATTTGCTATCACAATGCGATAACAAAATAATTTGTATCGACCCTTTCCGCGAATCCCAAACATAATCACGATGGTTTCAGTGACTAATCCAGTACAACCACTGGCACTCTAAACCCTCGCACCATAACGTGACTGCAAGCAATTGAATCCAAGCAAAAAAGGGGAGACCATTCACAAAACACATCTAATCCAGCGGCGTGCGGTGACGTCTGTTCAGGAGTCTTCAGCGGCGGACACCACGCAGCTGAAGAAGGCCCTCGAGTGGGAGCTGAGTCTCGACTCACGAGACCTTCGCTCACACGCATGGTACCACGGGGCGATCTCGCGGATGCGTGCCGAAGAAATTGTCGAGCGTGATGGGGACTTTCTGGTGCGTGACTGCGCCTCGCAGCCCGGCAACTACGTACTCACTTGCAACTGCAGGTCACAGGGGCTGCACTTCGTCATTAACAAGGCAAGACCGAGTACCTTTATTGCATACGTCTCACACTCATGGCTTATTACCATGTTGCGGTATTGTTTGTTATTTATTGATATGTGCTACTGGCTTGTTGGTGTTAGGTATAATGTTGCATTCGTGATCGGTGACTGTGTGCTTTGAAGATGAGTCAGACAGATTTATTCGTTTGCTATTCGCGATTTCATTTCGAATAATTCAGCGTGAGAACAGATGAGATATTGCAACAGAGAAACTTGACACTCACGACCCAACAGAACAGTTCACACCTACAGCTCATCTACAACACTACACCATTTTAAACTGCATCTCCACCATAGTTATAAACATTTTTGTCATTTTATGTTATACAACGTGGTTGGAAACCCATTGTTTGCGATGCGTTAAATTGACTAATGATTTGAAGGACGTGCCACCCCAACAAAAATAATGTCATCATTCTTGGGATGAATTGAATTCACCATTCTAGTACTTTTCGAAAACAAGAGGCCACTGTAGGTCTCATAAAATTACTAATTCATTATTTTGAAGTCAACTAAATCAATTCACCGCCAAAATTTAGTGCCACATTATTAAAAGTAAAATACATCAGGATTTCCGTACTTTTGTAATTACGGAAATTTAATTCAAAGTTGGAAGATGAAATCGCTTTCCAGAGCGCCTCAAATCGGCTGTATCTACCGTCATCAGGTATGCAAGTAATGAAAATTGAAAACCCTCCTCCTTCCGGCAGGTGGTGCTCCAGCCTGACACAGTGTACGAGCGCGTGCAATACCAGTTCGAGGACGAACCATACGACACAGTGCCCGATCTGATCACGTTCTATGTGGCGTCTGGCAAGTCCATCACCATGGCGTCGGGCGCCCGAATCGTCTCCCCGCAGAACAGACTCTACCCGCTCTCGTTCTACGTCACCAAGTACGGGCTTCAACCTCACGACGTGTCGCCACTGGCCTCGCCGCTGTCGGCTTCCTCCACGATGAGGTGGGTGCCGTACTGCTTTGGGGTGCTCTGTTCTAGAACAAGATGCTAATGCATTTTCTGTGGGGCATCTGGGCCTCGGGGAACAACTTTACCTTTCTGACGTAGTGAGGGTTTTGACAGAAATTAAGGTCCGATTCATTTGGTTTTAACTTTTAAGTCTCATGTCCCAAACTCTTCATCTCTGACATTTTCCAAATTACTTCGTAGATTGACCAAAATTGACTGCAACAGGATTACTTGAGGGAGGTGGTATAGACAGTAATCTACAAAATTATTCGTAGCATATTTAACAGGAATTGTTTCAATAGCTGAATACAGCAAGCACAGAAAGTGTTTTCTCGCTCTCCCATATCATAGCTATCACTATCGTACTGAAGGCTCTGAAAGTAATGGGTAGGTTGTTGTAAATTAAATGGTTTTGCTGGATTCTAGAAAACATCCTACCTTCTAGCTGCACTGACAAACTGTTGGTAATTCTCAAAAGATAGAAATAGGCAGATAGACTGATCAGCAACACTTTAATATCGCGAGTTATTGCTAGAAAACGTACTAATGAGGTGCCATCCGATCCGACCACTAGGAAATTGTCAACTAATTTTAGACCAGAGACGGGTTTTGTTGTGAATATTCGTGACATCACCATGCCGCTATAATATGCCAAGAAATAATTTGGCTCGTAGAATACGCCTACTGTACTCTGCTAATTACCCCTTTTCTGATAAGAAATTTCCCCAGCAAACTGAGAGAGTATAATAAGGTGAATGCCTGAATCACCAGAGAAATCACTTCTTCTAGACAATTTAACCTTTTCAATCGTGTAATATAATACAAGCGATGCATTTTAGGCGATTAGCTTTGCGAAGAAATTGAGAATCCACGCATTCACCACCACAAGTAAAAACGTGCCAGCTCTAGCCGAAATCCTGCCAGCATTCTGAACATCCTCCAAAAAGGTTGAATGTCATAGTTTGCAGGTACTTTAATAATACATCGTAGACTCACGACAAAGCGGAATATGATATCGTGATTGCTTTTTGATCAATTCGTACCTATGGGAGTGAAAGCGTGTTAAATTATGCATTCGCGACGCGAGTCAAGCGATGCATCCACTGGTCAGTTCCTGTCGCACAACACAAGCCAAGGGTCACTCGGAGTTCATCAACATTCTAATGTTCAATCAAAGCGGCATGTTGGTTTAAGATGCAATGCATAACGTCCACATCACGAGCACGCTTTTTCACATAATAATTATCATCTTGTATACGGTTAGAGCATCAATTAGGATAGTCGCTAAAAGTGTCGAGAAGGTACTGCAGTTCCTCCTTTCTCTTGGATTGCCACCCGCTGAAATCGTCCGTTGGCAAATTGAGCTAGCTTATACTCAGTTTTACTTTTGGCACTTTATTACTCATTTAGAAGAGAAATCTTCTCTGTTTGCATGTGGTCAGCAGAAATCGAGCTCAAGCTCACGAGTATCACTCGTTTTGTCTTCCTTTATTATTCGTTGCTGGGGAATACATGAATAATTTGGTCATGCTCTTTTGGAGCCCCGATTTGTATCGGGCTAATAATATGGGTATGTGTTATAAAAATAGTAATTAAAGTACTGGAAGTGTTACAAGTTTAATTTATGAGAGCAAGAAGATAGCAAGGTGTCGAGACGTCGTTACATCGAGAGGTCTTTGGTGATTGGGAGAGAAATGGGCAGGGTCGCGACCTTGATAGTCTGGCAAGACACATGGAACGTTGCTGCTGGAACAAAAGGAGATATGAAACAACTACTGCCTCTCGACTCTCCCTCAGACTTGTAGAAAAAGGTTCCATTTAACTTAAAAAAATGCTACGTTACGACAGATATGTTCCTTTTTCCTATTTTGTTAGATGTTTTAAAAAACTGAAAAGCTCTCACACTAACCCTCGCCGTTACCCACCCAGGTTCAGCCCATACAACACGTACCGCAGCCCGGGACAGTCGCCTCCACGCAGCAAGCGCGACATCCCGCCTCGACTGCCCAACAAGAAGCAGCGCAGCCAGTCAATCACCCCGTTCGAGATGCACTCGCGCTCGTTCACCCTGCAGTCGCGGCCTTCCAGCGCAGACAGGAGCAACAGCGCCGACGGCGTGCTGCCCACCAAGCTGATGACGCGCTCCTTCTGCCACGAGCTGCCCCATTCGACACACTCGCTGCCCAGATCGCCGGCTAACTTCCGGAGCGACGAGCCGCCTCTGACGCCCAACTCGTTCAAAACGCACTTCGCGAACGACCCGTCGCTGAGCCCTTGTTTGGAGAGAAATAGATTTACAGATTCTAGTCTCGACGACATACCTGATCAGCCGCCACCCAAACCTAGTCGCATCCCATCGCTGGTTGCCGGCGAGGCGAAAGACAATGCACCGAAAGGGCACAGCAGAGAGAACAGCTTCGGTAACGGCATGGCAGAACCGTTGCCGATTATCCCTCAAGGGGGTAGACTGCAAAGAGACTCCGACTCTGGAAACGGGTCTGGGGACTCTGTACTCAGCGCGGCCACATGCGACAACAGCGAAGTGGTTCAGCATGGAGGCGTCATCATAAAGAACCCAAGGCACAGTCAAGTGTTCCTTAACCAATCTCTACCCATGTCCGGATCGAGAATGATCGAGTACGACGCATCTGCAGAAGAAGCTTTGCTGTTCTCGTTTCCCAGCTTGCCGCAACCGAACTCGATGTTTGACTTGGACACCTTCAGCACCCTCCTGCTGCCGACTTCGGATAACAAGCCTCTGGACGAGACGGCGTTGCAGGGCGTGAAGATGATGCTCACTGAGTCCGGGTCCAGGATCATAGCCAACCATCTGACCAGGGTGGACCTGGAGTTGACGGTGGCCGAAGGACTCTCTTGTCTGGAAGGAGATGTGGCTCTGGGAGTGTCCTGCGGCATGGAACTGTGCGCGTTGCCCCATGGACATCAGCTCAGGATAGATCTCATTGAAAGGTCAGCACAGTCACTTTTAAAAACGAAGCTTACAGCTCTAAAAAAATATATATTTGTGATCGACTCAAAATAAAAAAAATCTGATATGAAAAGCTTGGTCACTGTCACCATTGTGTGATTGCATGACAATCAACGATCTTTCGCTTAAATACGAAAGCTCCTTGATGACAACACGTTATCGGAAGGGTGGCAATATGTTATATTTCAAGACTCATATCTACAATGTCATATCTTTTTCATCTACCCATTGTTGACGTCAGTCGAGCTATCACCCTTGAAAAAGTAACTTGTATGTAAACGAAACGCCGGGAAACCAGTGAGACTTTTATTTAGCATTCAAATCCCAATTTGAAATAGTTTTTTTCTAAAGCAACATGTTCTAGGTATATAGAACTCGTCCTGAAGTTTTAAAGAGAGAAATATATTTTTTTTCGAGAGATTAATATTGGTGACTCCTTCCCCACTCTTCAAGGAAATAAAATATTTCCTCGCGAAAGTACCTAAATTATTTAATAAAATGACTTTTTTCGACCTTCGGTTTGACTTAGCATGTCGAACTGCAGTGAAGATGAACTCTGTTTCCTTTGATTCCAGGACAGAATGTTTGAAGCTCCTGGTGGCGGTGACGATCCTGACATCTTCCAGCGAAGAAACCCGTGCCGAGATGCTGAACAAATGGATCCAAGTAGCCATGGATACCAAGGCTGCCCTGGGGAACTTGTTCGGCTTCTGCGGCATCATGATGGGCTTGTGCATGCCACAGGTGCGAAATCAATCACACGTTCAATCGAACGTCGTATGCAACTCCACCGATGACCAAGCACTGATCTCTGAAACCGAATTGCAGGTGCAGAGATTGGGAACGACTTGGCATGTCCTGCGCCAGAGATTTACGGATAGCGCTTTCAATTACGAAGCCAAACTTCGGCCGATGCTGAAAAGCATGAACGAGTGCACCAACCCCCAAGCGCCCAACACAACCATTCCTCATCTGCTGCCGTTCATCTTGCTGCAAGAGTTGACGTTCGAGCATCTGACAGGTAACATTTTGATTTGATTAAACTATATAAGTATGAGAAAATTAGTTTAAATCAAAACAACATGTGGTACTTGGCATAACTTTCTCTCTCGAATCAATTTTGACATTTGATTCATTTTGTCTAATCAAAATTTACATGCCGGCGCATGTAAAACAAAGAGAAAAAATCATATATTAATAAACGGTAATGCCCAAAAAATAAAGTAAAACCAGTGCGTCATTCATGGGAAAGAAAGTGGAGGCCTGATCCGGTAATGCCCTCTTGTTCGCCCATAATAATTCACATCTCACCGACTCACCGATGAGAAGTCGTGACCGACAGACAAAAGATGGTCTGAATTTCGAGTGTAGGTATTTCTTCTTCTCACATTCTCATGGCATGCGCCGTTCGAAAAATGACCGTAAACCCAAACGAGAGATTCTCGCAGAATGTGGCAGCTGTTGAGTTTACGACGCAATGATTCGTTTATGGTGTAGAAGCCAGAGATTAAGATAATTGCACTAGGTTGTCATTTATATAAGTAGCACATTTCTCATCTATGAAATATGTAGAATAATCTGTTGGTAAGAAGCAATAAATAGTTCATTTGTATTGACTGCCAAATGCCAATGGAAAATCGGTAGCAGTTCTGAGCAAAAAGTTACCACGGAATTCAAACGCTCTCAATAAAATTCAAATAAAATGCTCAACAATGTAAATTTCCAGCGGTGCCTGTTTCTTTGGCTGTTCCTCGTACTATCTGAAAGTGATAGCCGTGAGCGTGCTACCGGCTCACACAATTCATTATGATTATGCACTCATTAAGTAATCTTCAAACGCTGTACCGGCGGAAATAATTATAATATATCGATTTAATCGATAAATCGATAAATCGATAAATATCGATTCAGCATAAATCGATATTTGCATTGATTTATCAAATTTATATTTGATTACTACAGAGCAAGCTTGCTCTTCGATGTACAATAAAGATCCAGACACAAGACTAAAACTTTGGGCGATTGCTGTTCTAGTGGATGGAAAGATTTCCCTTACCGACGCTGAGGTCGTGATTTGCTTGAATGCCAAAGCACACAGACTCTCGCCTTTCTCAGTGCATCTTTACCAGTGAAAGAATGCAAGAGAATGTGAGGACTTGCCACCTTAATCAGTTATACACGGCTTTATGTCATTTTCTTTACACAATAAAAATACAGTGCATGTATCAGTTTATAAATGCTTTGTATAAGAAACCTTCCGGGTTCCGATATATTATAAATACCAACATTTCCCCACGACTGGAAAACTTCTTCTGTCATTTTATTAGGGAGAAAAGACTAAAATATATTACGGAGCGCTAGATATGCCTGCCAAGTTTGGAAAGTAGTTTTTTTATATTCAAAGCACGGATATCATTAAATAAATCAGTCGTATAATAAAAATCAGTGGATTTTTGGAAAATCATATCTGATTGCAGTAGTTAAGCTCTCAATTCACAAAAGACGACGCCAGGAGATTGATAATACAGTTGACGAAATTAATTTTTTTAGGCTAGGAAAAAAAATCACTGATTCAGATTCAGCGTCCCGTCCCACCAACCCCCAAAATCTAACCCCCATCGTTTCACCAGGCTGCCGATCAAGCGATATCAGCAGTACCATGTCTAGTTGCCTGGGTTCCTGGGAGATGGCGTCCGACTTCGGCCTGAGCTCGCTATTCGCTCACATGGAACACGCTCGCAAGAGCGCGTCGACGCTAGCGACGTTGCGCCGCAATGCAGAGATCATGCTGACCGATCTCAAAGGCGACCTGCTGTTGACCGACGTCTTCCGTACAGAGTTCCAACTCAAGTTCCTATGGGGTAGTCGAGGGGCTAGCGTTTCCATGGAAGAACGTCACTCCAAGTTCGAAAGGGTGCTTACCATGATGTCTGAAAAGTGCGAGCCGTCAATGCCTCTCTCGGCGGCATAGTCAGGAAAAGTGACGGTTGGTAGATGTTGCTTAGATTTGTAACTAGGTTTTTTAAAGCTAAATTTGGGCTTCGTCAAACGCAAAAGCAACGACAATGCAATTTATTTATAATCGAAGTAGTTTTCTTATTTTAGTTTAATATTTAAGATTACCTACATTTAAAATGTGATTCACATTATACGTGAAGATAGCAAAACAACTTAATTAAAAATAATGTTAACTTTGATAACAACCACACAATCTAAGCATAGGTAATCAGTACCATGGACCAAAACGATCTTAGTCAGAATTTTGAACTGCTTTAGAGAGTAAACACAAATCAAATATGCACATTTTCATGACCATTCGTTTTCTACAAGTTAATGACGCGACAATAAATTATATAAATACACCCGAAACTATAGGGAGAACTATTAGCGGTGCATTATGAATCCGAACTTATCTAACCAATTGATGTTCACAAATCAAATTTTATTCTTCAAAATTTCTGTATGGTACGCAGGGCTATATGGTTGCATGTAGTTTGACTCTGTATGGATTCTGGGTATATGGTACTTGAACTATGTTGTGGTGTGTAGGTATTTTGAACATAAGTAATAATAATAAAAGTGGAACGAATAATAATCAAATAGCACAACAATATATTAAGTAAACTTTCTTCTTTGATCTATCTTTTATTTATTATTGTCAATTAAATATTTTAGTTACAAATCCAGCCATAATTGGTGAGCCAAATTATTGTATTACGGAAGGGTGATATACCAAATAGGTAAATAGGCTCTCAGATATTCAGTGCACTATTTATACCAAATTGTGAGTGATGATAATAATTTTCGAATAATTTTCAACATATATACTTGATGTGATAGGTAAAATATGCTAATACTAACAAATCAAAGAAGATCAATTTCAATTTTGAACATACTAATCAAATTAACAATCATAATAATTGTAGATCACCATCATTTATGTACCATCTACATTCTACAATATAAAGAGTGCAATATAAATGCTAGAGTGGAAAGTATAGTTCTAAATGCCATATCAGCCCTTTGCAAGTAATACCCTACGCAATCCCATGGGCATTATCTAAAGACCTATGTCAGGGAAGGCAAATATACCTTCAGCGATAGGCAATGAAAGTCATTGTAAATTGTAAACATTTATTTATTGTATCATAATGTCTATATAATAATATATTATGCATCTGTGACTAGGTGTATAAGTAGTTAAAGGCCTATAAATGTATATATTCACCTCTTTCTCCTTAAATTCATTAGAAATTTAACCCACCCCAAAGACTGGCAGTATACTCATAAAATATTGTAAAAACGCATTGGATGTGAAGAAAATTAAAGTATTATGAAAGATAAGCAGTAAATTGTGCATTTATGATTGTCCTACTCTTGACCCAAAAAAAAACATTTATTTACTTTTAACCTATATAGTCCTACTCCTTTCCCTTGTTATGTAGGAATTAAATTTTAAAATGGTATGATAATATGTGATAATATGATGTCACTTAAATACCACAAATGAAATTAAGGTGTGGTTCGTATAAAGCTCGTATCGTGCTCTGCTTATCAGACTAGCCAACATTGTTAACTTGCACAGATTCAGGGGCTAGATAAAACCAATGCCACGTATTACCTGCAGGCCATCACGGTTAAGCGTGGATAATATCCAGTAATGCGAGAACATCTCCCGGGATTGTGCATTCCCCTCTGGACATACGACCGGGCTCTTTTGGGCGAGGTCCCGTGAACGCCTAATGTGATTCGTACACGATTGCGATATCATACATGTGCTGGCTGATTAGAGCTCACCTGGGATTCAATAATTAGACTAGGAACGAAAAGTAGGAAACCTGGGAGTGAATAGTTGAAAATGTACAAAAATACTGGCTGTCTGTCTCCACTTGTAT
Source organism: Nemoura dubitans (assembly GCA_921293005.1). Lineage (NCBI taxonomy): Eukaryota > Metazoa > Arthropoda > Insecta > Plecoptera > Nemouridae > Nemoura > Nemoura dubitans. The sequence goes on from OV121074.1 coordinate 19,878,667, forward strand.
TTGTTTGCACAATCTCTTTTAGGGTTGTGTCTTGTTTCACCGATAAGGGAAAGAAGGAGGTATCAGAAGGTAATAGGTAATTGACATATCAGTGGTGTTTTACGACGCAGTGTTACATGTTTGACAGTACATGGCAATGGCATCTGAATACATACACAATAAATTTTTACAGACAAACTATAAGTGCAGCCCAAAACAAAATATTGTACCTATATAAGGCTTTTAAATAAAGAAGCATCATATTTGTGTTACAAATGTTATGATTAAACTTACCAGAAGTTATCCACATTCCACAACCATGGAAAACACGCTTTAATTTCATTTTGACAGTTGTGGATAATTTTCAGCAAAGCACAAAAATTTCTTTCACTTTATTTAAAAGCTTAAACAATTCATTTTATTCTAGCCACAAGAGTGCGCATTAAGTTGACATTGGGAGTAATATTTTGGTAAATAACGAAACACTTCAAGGTCAGAAACTCCGTTGAGTCAAGTTGACGTCAATTTGACGTTACCTGTTGAGTTTGAACTCTACCGGCAGTATCAGCAAGTGAATCGCGGAGCGAACCAGGTATGTCAATGCAAGTGCAATGGGTCCATTTTAATAACCCAGCTTTTGTGCCTTCTCAGTGGGAAGACAACCAAATACCAGCAGCGATTCTGACCGAAATACGGTAGGTGGAAAATCTATTCGGCCTGTCATTTGTGTCTCGCATGCCTATATGCTGAAACCATACGTGCAGAGTGGTGTTCTGTGCAATAATGGGGTGCTCCATGCACTGGGGCAGCTAGGGCAGGGCTAAACGGCCGACACATTAATGCGCGAGCAGTGTGCATTAGGGATTGATCGTGTGTAAATGAAATTCCTGGCGCTGGAATGTGTCAAGGGTGCTAGCGATGCTGTGTATCTGCTGACTTGCTTTCCCATTCAGCTTGATTTATCGCACATAATTATTACTATCTTGATTTTGGTCCAAGAATTTCTCGGATTTGTTCATTTCACCAGTCGTGATATTGTGTATAATTAATTGTGATGATCAATCCATGAAGCATGCTACGATGTATGCGTCGTTGAGGATTCGGGAACTGGGGTTGAGGTTGAACATGTTCAAATAACTGGGAATTGGTTTCGTATACGGTTTCTGTTCAATAACACTTCCATCAATACTGATCTGATCTATTTTTAAATACGATATAGATGCGGGAAAACTGTGGAATGACTCATGCCATCACGCGCACACAGGTGTTTTTCAATTTTAATACAATCTCTCTCTTTAAAAAATCCAATATCCATTGCCACTCCCAATACCAGCCGAATGTGCACACTTGTGGCTAGAGTGAAATGAACTTCATCATCACAAGGTATCCGTATATATGGCATTCTATTCCATTAAAAGCATACACCAACAAACTGTATTAATACTTGACGACATTACATTTGCATTACAACATTTTTTTCTCGAGATATTATTATGTTGAGTATACAACAGTATATAGAAGATCCCATGGGGACAAGGAATCCCTGAAGTGTAATCCTTCTATTGTCGGTAGTCAGGTCTAGCTCTACAATAATGTTGTCTTGGTCATAAATCATTTTACAATTTGATAACGCAATAGAAAATTCACGAAATATATGCAAAATACGAGATCTTGTACAACTTCCTTTGTTCTTGGGAGTTGGGTGTAGTCTGAGAAATACATCATTGACATAAATGAGTGATACCATACTCTAGCCTATAGCTGCTTGTGTAGCACTGCATATAGCAATTAGAATTTTTCGTATCCATGATTTGTATGTTATAGTTTTCGGTTTTTAGTTTAAGTTTCCCTAAAAGCTAAGCACATCCATCGTAAATTGACTATACTAGGTGCCCCAAAAACCACCCAAAACGTCCACCATTTCTACTTAGAGTTCCTAATATATTTAATACACAACAATTTATGGCATCGAATTTCCAAGCAGGCCTGCCATAAAAAAATATCGGTATATATTAAACTATAAAAAGTGACGATTGAAAATAAGGTTCTCGAATGCCCGGGACTTGTCTATTCCCTGATGGCGATCATGCGACACCGGCCCCGTGGAAGTCATACGAACGCCGACGCCGACGCCGACGCCGGTATATATGGAACCGTAGCGATATGCGATATTATTGCATACGTGTCCATCAAGAAATCGAACTGGCGATGGCGAGTATATTTCCCCACAGAAGCATCAGTTGGATGCCATTTGAAAGTTTAGATGCTGAGATGTTGCTGTCTCTTGGGCCCTGTGGCTCCGTGTCTTGAGGAGGCAGTCGCGGTCGTCGAGGCGTTCATGTCTTTCGATACACCAACTGAGCTGAGAGACAGTTTTTAAAGGTTGGACTCGCGGGACCAGTTTAGTGCTTTTTACCGATCAGCGACGCTCTCCTAGGCGGATGCCCGGAAAGCTATGCATAAAACCCAATCCAAATGATATCTACGGAGGATGAAAGCTAGTCCAATATGCCAACGAGATTATTTTATGACATTCAGAATGGGAACGAAACGGAATCGTGAAGAAATTGATATTTAAATAAAATATATGGCTTAGGGAAAATACTATCTCGAAAAAAACCGAGACTAATGGATATTTATTTTTTGGTGGACCTCCGCGAAAGTCAAACTGATAGAATATGAAACGCCTTTCGGGCGATAGGTGCATTTATTTTTTCGAAAGGACGGACATTTTTTGAAAGACATCCTTCCGTCTCCGCTCTATAAATTTGGTTCACACTTGAAAAACGACAGTGTACTTTGTTATTAATATTCGCACGAGATTTTACATTTACCCATCGGATCTTTGTTAAAAATACAGTAAACGTAAGCTGAAGCATCCGTCTCCTGACATCCCGTCCAGTAATTCATGCTCGTATCTAATGAGAAATGCATTGCAAAGATCCATTAAACGGAACGACTCGAGACATAAAAACCAAACTTAGAGCGATGGACATTATCTTTAATATAAATTATTGATCAGTTTCCTTAACCATGGGCTCGACTTGTTGACGTATTGCAGGGCTGGAGCTAGTGCAGTATTTAGCCCCATCCGACGAAGCTATAACACCGTTAACTGTCGACTCGCCTTATTTTCATGGGATTCGGGTGGCTTGTTCGATAAGGTTTTGCTAAGCTTAACGACCTGTTGAACAAGATCAATCTCAATTATTTAGCTAGGTTTATCATCAAGGTATAACTGAAAGCAATTATTTGGATATTCTGCCCCATAGTCATAAAGACACAATGAAATATTTAATTGTCTCTCTCACCATTCAGTTAGTGATCGTAAATTTACGAAAATATACCACAAAAGTGTTACTCTTTTTTTTTTTTTTTTAACAGAGAAAGCTTTTCTGGTAAATAATTGTTTACTATTGAACATCCATATCTTGCAATATAAAACAAAACAATGTTTACACGTATTTGTGACGAAGGATGACATTGCTATAACAAGAAGTTAATTTGCTGATTTTAACCATGCTAAATCATACTATTCCAGTCAATACCGACATCGAATCGCTTAAAAATGAGCCGAGAACTCTATTTTTACCCGAATATAAGTGATCGAAAGACGCTCTAAGAGTGTCATAATGCAGCCCATCTAAACCACAATTCCGCGGGTGTCACAGAGCAACAATGGCAGCGTCAATATTGCGTCGTCGTCCACGCAAGGGCCACGCCTAGCTGAGGCAACACTTGCGTCGCGAGTCATTAGTCGCCGGCGTCGCGACGTCAGGCGTCGTTAACGACCGAGATCATACCTGGGCGGAGGCGGGCACCGACACCATGGCACCGGCACTGGCACCGGCACCGGCACCGGCACCGGCACCGGCACCGGCACCGGCACCGGCACCGGCACCGGCACCGGCACCGGCAATCCTGAGAGCGAGCCGGGTGAAGCTCGGCGTTGCACAGAAACATAATTGGGATATAAGCTGCAATTTGTGGGATAACTTGGGCAAAGTCATGCATGGAATGAAGTGCCAGGTGTTTCGAAGCGACTTTGGACAGCCATTAGACGGGAGCCAAAGGGTCAGTTGTCAAAACAGTGGGTTGTCATGCACCACGCATCATTGTCAGTCAGCGGCTTTACTAGTCGAGCATGTGTAATGTTAATGTTTGTTCAGACTTCAGAAATCAGACAGTAAATACCCTGAATTTTCAAGACCCCAATCTAGAAAGAAATTTCCTTCAGACATTATTTAAAATACATATTATCTTGGTGCTGCAAACGCACAAGTATTATATATATTATATATATATATATTTTTTTTTAAAGACTTTTGGACAAACGTGGTGTTTTAATATTCATTTTCCCAACATTTCGACAAAATTGTTTGGCTATGGTAACCATGACGTAATCTAACTTTAATGCTTATTTTTAAAAACTTACAATGCATGCATAGAAAAGCGGTTAGTACGTTTTGAGACTTATGTCCTTGGTCATTTATCGGTCAGACCAGACGGACACGTTCAATTGCTCTCTACCCCCCAACGACCAGAGCACAGCCAAAGAGCTGCGAGCTGTGCGTGTGATTTCCATCCCGAACCAAGCTGAGGTTTTTCCTTTTCCGACCGATCTGCTCGACCGATGCATGGCTATTGGGGAAAGGGGAGTGATGGGGGATGGGGGGGGGGGGGACGGGGGCGTCACTTTCGGATTCGGCAGCCGGTATCAGAGGTGGGAGAAAAGGGGATTAAAATGTCTTGGCGTCTCTCCACGCACTTCTCAGTTCTCACCCTCGAACGAGGCTCGATTTCCCCCGCCCCCCTCTCCCCCGCCGCCTCTGTCTCACCCTCTGAACTTTAAAACAATTTTATTCGAGTCTATTATAAGGGTGTTCTATATTCCATCTCAATGCCGAGAGATACCGAGGGGCTGCAAGGAGGGAGTTAAATTGTTTTGCAAAATTGTAGAAAATTGCCCAATCCCGTGAGACTGGCGCGATAACTCTGGTATCATCAGTTATGCCCGCTGGTATGGCCGCGGCTTGGGATACGAACTCTCTGCTGAACATAGGAGATTGGGCGGAATATAAAATATAAAATGGCAATCAGGACTGTCGGAATGGTCGTAAAATATTATTGCGGCGAATGGGAAGTGGTGGAATTTTTGAATAAAACTCAACCTTTTTTATATCCAAACCAAAACGATTCGTTCGAATTGGATTCTGGTTTGGAAAATTACCCCATTGCCATGCGTAAGCTGGAGATAAAGCGTCGGATTGCTTTGACCCAGCGGTATGTGTTCGTGAGGATGTCCGTCGAGAGGGAACCGAGCGTGAATAGCGCCGAGTTTTGGCGATTTTTTTGGGTTATAAGCGATAGTGGTCCAGGTTGCGTTGGTGGGTGGAGGTGCCGGGTTTGGTCAAGCATCGCGCACTCAGGAAGATGTGTAACTAAATACTTCAACTCAACTTGGAGTTGGAGTGCAAGCTCATTGATGACATTTTACCAACATTTTCAATTCCTAGTTGAGATCTAGAACTAGGAGTTACAGCTGAAATCGCTTCGTGTGATTGTCTGAATCCTGTTGTTACTCCTAGCTGGGATCTCAACTGGAGTTGAAAACATGATAAAACCGGCCATGAATGTCATCTAATTAACAGTCAATAAAGAACTTCGAAAAACGTTGGCTCCCACGTTACTTTTGATCACCGGTCCATTATTTTGGTGACCAGCTTAATCAGGGCACGAAACTATGCCGACCAAACGATTTTTATCTCGAAGTAAATTTGCCAGTGGCAATTCCTTTTCAAGCGCAGGCGTCAAAGATGGGTTGAAAATTGGTACCGTAATCCCAAACGAAATTAAAACATTATAAACTTCGAGCAAAGGCCAGTCTTTGTGCAATTCGGGCAAATTCTAATTCCATCGTCTTCTCGTTCTGGTTTATTCTACTTTCACAGAGAAAATAGCACAGGAGCTTATTTTAATTTGCGAAAGCGGCCGTTTGCAGATAAAGCGTGTCATTATTTTACTCCATTTAAAATAAATTTACATAGACAAATATGTGCTTGTTAAATGGGTGTTAACTTAGACATTTAAGGAAATAAACTCTCCTCCAAATAACAGGGTTGTGACCCTCCGTTGCCCAAGGGGGAGGTGATAATATGATCCAACGGTACGTATAATTTCTATTCTAACGCGCCGTTCAACGAAATAATAGACTTAGCCCGGTGAATATTCACTTTAACTACATTTACACTTGCTTCTTTCACACGCGTCCCTTGGTACAGATATCAATTATCTATTATTTCGTCATTTTGCAATAGTATCCACTCTCGAGTCGAGCTCTATAGGCTCTCCTGTGCAGTAAAGCTGTTTCGATGCACTCGATTACTGGAGCACTTAATTGCTGCAACGCACTTTATGGTAATGCAGGAGCGATATAGTTCCTTATATTCCAGAGTGTTCATTGTTACAGCAACTTCAATCTCCTTGTTTTCTCATGAAAGTAATTTGCTATAGGTAACAACTGTTTGCTTACATCGACATTCTATATCAGTCTAGACTCTGTACTCGAACTTATGGGCCTTACACGGGAATAGAAATGTGTTTTAAGTTTTCACAGCAATTAGTTTTTAAAAAAGACTTTTGGATAAACTGTGGTGTTTTATTTTTCATTTTCCCAACGTTTCGACCAAATTGTTTGGTCTTTCTCAAGGGTCAATCAATGAACTACAAAAAACAAAACATTGGACAAAAGGTACCAGAGATCTCAACAATCAAACCAAAGTTATAAAAAAAAAAAAAAAAAAAACATTTTGACAAGAAACATATAGCGAGAAGGTCAAGGTCGATTCTGTTTCGATGCAGTCTTGCTCCGTGTTGTAGGCCCCAGGGAAGGGGTGGGTGGATGGTGTATGGGCGATTCAGTGTTTCTATGTTTCTTGTCAATATATATATATATATATATATATATATATATATATGTTCATATATATATATATATATATATATATATATATATATATATATATATATATATATATATATATATATATATATATATATATATATATATATATATATATATATATATATATATATATATATATATATATATATATATATATATATATATATATATTTATATATATATATATATGTAGGCAAAAAGCATTTTCATTTACCATTTTGCATCGAAATTCACGAGAGAGAGAGAGAGAGAGAGAGAGAGAGAGAGAGAGAGAGAAAAAATAATATTATAGCCTGTCATTTCGGCTATACTTACTGTTTTCCACAGCTTATTGAAGCTTACTTATACTGCTAAGTTGCGTTGACACGTGGGTGCGACGCTCCAAATACACTCAAAAGCCCCAGCGATCAAAAAGACATGTGTCGCAGTGCAAGGCACGAAGTTAATATACTCGAGAAATTGGCAGTAGATGGCACACGTTGATCGAGTGAAGCGAGTGCAATCGGATTGGAACGAGATGCAGTCGTGAATGAGAAATAGACCAGCAGGACGAGCTACGGCCATCTGCCTACACTATTTTCCACATTAAGAAGGAAAGTATTGTTCAGTATAGACTCCAGACATTGCTCTGTCAATCATTCGATGTTCAGACCATTTAACTCTTTAGCCGAACAATGGAACGGCCTGCGAAAGTTGACACATTTGGCTCTTCTAACAGCAGCGAGGCCTCTTTGTGAGTGAGACATCGCACTCCTTCTAGCCGTGAAAAGTACTATAGACGCGCATCGCCACGCGGCCTCGTCTAGGGGGGGTTCGTCGAGCGCACACAGCACAGCGCGTACAATGGTGAATAGATGCAAAATAAGTTTGGGGATTGTTTTACTAAGAGGGATCGTTGTCTGGGGTGACAGCTCAATTTCCTCGCTTGCCATGCCGGGCACGCTCGAGGCACCACCCGAGTCACGTAGCGTTTCAACATACCTTTACATGCGCCCGATCTCGACGCTGCGACTTATTATAGCTGTACCTGCCTATAGGCGTCGCCGTCGCGACGGGGCTGGCTGCACCAAAGCGAAGTGTGTAATGTTATTCGAGTTAGATCGACGTCCATTGGGTTTGTTCGTGTGTGTGATCCGAGATGGGAAATGTGCAGAGATATTATACTTATATGGAGGTTTCGATGTGGAGCATTATTTGCCGTTAGTAGCATGGTAGATTTGCTCACACGATTGAATTGTTATTTGAGTGTGTGAGAATATTATTTTGCATTAATTTGTAGCTAAGAGAGAACTGAACGGTTGTGGTTTAGGCCGATTATCGCATAGATTTAACATTGAAACGGAACTTTTGTAGTCTACAAATATTAACGTAAATTTTTGAACAAAAAATACACCTGTGGTTAAAGAGTTGCTGGATGGCTGATACCTTCTTTATTTTTTGTTGTATTTTGAAAACTTACATCGGAGGGAAATTTTAAAAAGTGCCTTAATGTGCCTAAAATGGCACTTTTTGAAAATTCTCTCCGCTGTAAGTTTTCAAAATACAAAAAAGTATCAGCCACCCAGCAACTCTTTAACAACACGTGTCTTTTTTCGAAATTGTATGTTAATCTTTTTAGCCAGGAGATAAGTTCCGTTTTCATGTTATATCTATATGCTTAAATCGGCCAAAACCACTCCAGCAAGCATAAGAGTTGCGTAAAATTACTTAAATAGTAATTTATTATGACTTTTCGATCTAGTTTTTACCTTCATGAATCTGGTCAACCAGATCGCACCTATAAGTACGGTAAAAAACTATAACTGATGTCCTACCTCTGCATGGATTGACCCGTTTGTGTTATGGCTCAGTCAGGTTGAAACCACGAGGGCCACTTACTACACGTAACTTGACTGAGCATCCAAGGCCATGGTCCAAGGGCATGACAACGGCAATGACAATGACTCCGCCCTCAATCCTTATTCATGGAGAAATCAAGAATGTATTTCGTTCTCGGATAACCGATGAATATGGATCATCATCATCACCAGCACAAGTCCCTAGACCTAAAGCTAAATATACCTCCTGCTATATCCGGATTATAATAAGTTAATGGCGTTCCTCAACCGACGAATGCTAATGTTTATCAAATAAACCGTAATGGATTTTGACCTAATGCGGGGTGAAATGTGATAGGAAAGGCTAACGTTTTTGTCACCGACATTATTGCTTGAAAGAAAATCCTCCCTCATCTTTAGGATACTAGGAAATAAAATAGGAATCGAAAAATACAGGAGCAGGTGCAAAGAAATTTACGAAAAGCCCACTTTAGTATTGTTTGTACTCACTTTAATAACATAGAGGTAGCAACTTGAAGAATAATCATATAGCTTCAGTGTATTTAATGACGTGATCTTTGACACGCATCGTAGGTAGGTATATAATATAGAAGCGTTTTAAAAAATATGTACAAATATCATAACATGATGGGACTGTGAAGTACATCGAATACAATACAGATGTATCCAATTTCAAATAATTTTCCATGCGTGTAGAAGCTATGCTCTTATTATTAGAATATAGACGCATCGTTGCGAGTTTGGTTTAGCCAGATGTTGAAGACAGTACAGCAGCCTAGAAAATATCTTTGGTAAAGAGGTACAGCCATTCTTCAAGCAATTAACGAACATCAACAATAAATTACTATGTACACTTTGTATATGAGTCAACTGAAGAATCAGTAGAATGACTTATTAAGATAACAGGTTGGAATTCAGTACAGCCACATACAGTCAAATTTGGGAAATTCATTAAAACACAACTTAACAGTTCAAAATGATACAGGTCTTTCATTGATAACATCAATGACGAAAGAAAATGGACCTCGCCAATTCGATACATTTGCAGTTCTCACAAATTTTCCTCGGCCGTATTTAGCAATTTGCTCGAAATCCCACAAATGAGCGAGACCCGCCGTGCGCTTTCTAGCGTTCAGTTATCGGATATGTTCTTATTCTGTCGGAGGAATCTTGAGATGAGAGTGCTTTCAGAAACCGGATCTTGGCTGGGATTGGGAAGAGCGGTTTCTCGGGGAATATGATGTTCTCGGCGTCGGAAGCGTCGTCGTCTTACCCCGGCGTTGGAGCGTGCAGAGCAAGGAGCAAGGAGCTTGGAACGTGGGGGCGTTGGGGCGTTGGGTGGGATGGGGGACTCGCTCAGTGCAACGCTACGGTGTTAGGTATCGCCTTCGCCCTGTCAGCCGACAATCAAATTAATGTCAGCGGCGGATTTTTTTATTATGTTGCTATGGTTACGTATAAAACAAAGATCGGGATGTGCAATCACAAGCACGGTGGGAGCGTTCCCGACGCCTGTGTTTTCGTGGTGAAAATCTCGGGACCTTTGAATAGGAAGTATTGATTTGTGGAAACTGGAAAAGCTTTTTTTTTTTACCCGAGGTGAAGAGGTTGGAATGTGTGTTTGGTTTTGGAAATGGGTCATAGAGTAAGCCTACAATGCAGCAAGAAATATCGCGAACATCTCTTCACAATATAACGTAACACAGTGCAGTTGAGGAAGAAATGAAGATCCTTTGTCATAATCGTATAAGTTTAAATAAATAAATAACGAACGTTAACAAATGCATTTCAAAGAGCGAATAAAAACACACACAATTTGAATTGAAAGTGTCTCAATGATTCTTTGGCTATCGAGCTAGTCTGGAATCAAAAAGACGCCAACGGTTTTTTCCAGCGCCTTAATTGAGATAAAATGCACACTCAGATGACCTGCTGAGTTTGATTTAATGTGGGAGAGAATTTGAATTTATTGGCATATTAACTTCGCAACTTCCAAAAATTATCATCTATCTGAGTGGTCGTTTTAGAGTGTTGACACGAAGTCCATTTTTTAAAAGATTTAATTGAAAACAATTCAATCATGGAATTAAATTCTAGTGAATATCCAGGCCAACTAAGCATGTTCTTCATTTCAAAATTTAAGCAGTATCTAACGTAAAACAAACGTATTGCACCATGGTTGCCCAACTCATTTTAGTGGAATGGTTGAGAGTATGATCCGTTGACTTTTATATTTTATAATACTTGATATCACCTCACCGATTCTCAAGGTGATGAGAGAAACGCCGATGAAATTCCAATGACATTCAGTTAATTGAAATTACGACAGGTCAGAATCAAGCATCCTCTATTATATAATGATTTAAAATATTAGACTAGTTATCACGAGGATGGATAAAAACACACTAATTAACAATAATGATCAGCTGATAATGTCTGAAAACTTTGTAATACAGCGACGAATTCTCTGGTGCACTCTTGCGAAACTCATTCGTTTTTTCAGTGCCGATCGTTGCCACCAGAATGTGCATCCATCGTTCGTTTACCCTCGTTGATGTTTTGGGTTTTTAAATTTTCAAAATAGCACACTGATGAGTGTTATATATCGAGGGCAAGTTCTGCAGTTTTTGGTCCAGATATAGCGATTTTTGCATCTTGGCAAGGAGTGTAGACCGCTAACTGCGGGAGTCCACATCATTTGCGTGGTAAGTCAACTACATTTAACATGAACTGTGATACAAGATTGATTGCCGTTCGGTTAGTTGAAAATCACACAAAAAATATGATTTAAAAATGTTGTCTTGCATTTTTCACCAACATGATCGATCACTTGATACCCACAGTTTTGACAAGACTCGCGCGCATTTGACAAAAAGAATGAAACTGGTCTTTGAGATGTAGAGCACGAACTCAACTTTCCGCGTTGTAATTTCATTTCGTGAATGCAATTTTCTGGATGCAATTTTCTGGATCCATTGTCAATTCAAAGCAAATTGCATCAACTTATCGGATGTGTCTTCTCCGCGAGAGCGAACCATGCACTGCTTGGCAAAGTACTGCGAGTCGAGCACGAACATTAACCACTTTCCCCATCGTACTAAACTTCCGCCCGAATCGACGATAATAATACAAAATACCAGCAAACTTTCCGACGTCTAACCTGCTGCAACGCTTTCGACTTCTGTCGCCAATATGCCATGTCTTTGCCGAACGTCTCTGAGCGTGGTGAAAACTTGTGCGTTCCCGCTAGTTGATTGGCCGGAGCTCGGCGTGCTGCGTCTCCTTGTGCCTTCGGAGGTCGACTTTGCGCTGGAAGGCGCGGCCGCAGAGGTCGCACGCGAACGGCTTGAACCCCGTGTGCTTGCGGCTGTGCGTGATCAGGTTCGACGACTGGGAAAACGCTTTTCCGCACACCTGGCACTTGTGCGGCTTTTCACCTGTGGACCGAACAAACGGGCAAGTTAGGAATTGGAGTGTTGACGTGCTCAAACTGAAAGTTTCAATTTTATTAACAGTCCGAGTTGTTCAAATCTAATTAAATCAAATCCTATTCAATGAAACTACAATCCTTATCGTTTTTACAGTCAGAATCGTATGCAAATCGATCGCGATTAAACCCACTGAAATTTCAAATAAAGACTAATGCGATATTTTAACGAACACTTTACACATATCAATTTTTAATTGTAAACAGTCGGATGTAAATGCTTCTAAAAGTGCATCTAAAAATTGTTAATTTGATTAAGTGAATTGCCATAGAGAAGTATTGAACTCCATTGGTGGTATAATAACACTCGGATTGAATTTCTGTTCCAAAGGAAAGTTTCTAAACCTGCTAGGGTCATCGATATTTTCCCTGACTAGCAAGACAATCACAGATTTGCCATCCACAGCGCGCCTCCGCCTCTGGGAACTGCAAATAACCGATAAAACCCCGGCAAGATGGCAACGCTGACGCCGACGCTGGACGAGAGTCCGGCGGGACTGCAATTCCAAAGAGCAACACATAAAATGCGAGTCCGCGCGCAATGGCCACCATAATTTATAACATCCTCCGTCTCTCTTGTTATGATGGCGATATGGACCTCTGGTGTTGGCTATCATAAAGATCGTCCAGCTCTCTCGTCTCGGTGTTCAGTGCCCGTGGTGCCGGCTTGTCTGTCTCGCTCCTTGGCTGAGATTCGCAGCTCTTTAGGATGCCGGACTTGCAACTGCCGTAATCTCGGTCCATGTCGGACGATAACTTCTCCCCTCGGACCGATAAACGGGTACACCTCACTGATTTGACAGGTCCAACGCGAGTGGGCCAGAGTTGTGGTCGATTTCTGCACAAACTTGCGAGCTTGCTTTTTGGTACGCTGGGAAAATACAAGAGAATGTCTAAAAAAAATGCTGCGTCGAGAAGGCCCTTATTAAAAGTTGCGGCCATTCATTTCATTTTAAAGACCAGGTTTTTCATTATTTACTGTGTACCCCTGGACGCAGCCCGCAGAACAGACCTGGCACCTCCACGACAGGAAACTCAAGCTTATTCAAGATAGAATTCCACCAAGAAACAAATATTATGAAAATTATTAGTCCATAAAAATTGCAATTCTGCATAATTCAACTAAAACAACCCCTTTAGTTGGAAACCATTAACGCTGTGATTAAAACTACTTTACCACAACGATGACAATCGCACTCAAAATCCACAATCAACGTGCATAACATTCCAATCCCACGTCAAACGCATTCTTTTCTTAAACGTCTCGGCCAATTTTTCCACCACACCCGTGACATTTGTGAAAACGCCAAGTCAATATTTTCATATCTGCCTTGGTGTGCTCACACGCACCCACACCCACGCAAACTTTCACACACACGCACACAGAGGACCACGCGTAATCCCCGGGAGATTTCCCGGCGGCCGATGGGTTTACCATAAGGACTAGCGCTGGGGGGCGGGCGAAGTAGTTACATTGCTAGTTAGCTAGGCCGGGTAGCCCGCTAATCCAGGCTACTACACATGATGCTGATCTCTGCTAGCAACTCTAATCCACTTATTTGATACAACATTGATAACGCCCGGGTGTGCGTAATCCACTTATAGTCTTCGTGACGAGTCTGCATGCGGCCGGTAATGATTCATAAGTGGCGCGGGTGGCGCGCTGAGCGGTAGGCGCGGTGGGCGCGGGAACCCCAGCATCCCGCCGAACAGAGATTACATCTTCGGTGAGGCACCGCGCTAGCGAATCACGTCACTCGAGGAGCGCTAACTCTTTGGTAAATCACGAGAGCGAAGGTTACGTGTGAGTCAGGTGCCTAAAGTTTGATTGTTTATGAGTATAGTAGAAGCTGAAAGTTGTGGTCTGTATTCCAGTTTCATGGTGATGGAGGTGCCAGACTACAATTTAAATGTTTCGCTCTTGGTACCACTTTGGTTAGTAAAATAAATTACACAGAAAGACTCTCTTATTGCGTCCAGGGAAATTAAAGAACCAATTGGTCCGAAAGTTCACCTTATTTTTAGTTTCGATAGTTTCGACAGTGGAGGTGCCAAGTTCCGCTTCAATATTTATAAATGTTACCATTTTCGATCAACTTTGGAACACTTAGCAATCTATTGCTTTCAGTATAAGTACTATTTGGCACTTTGGAACATTTAACATAATTGGCAATATCAGAAATTTTGTGTAGATGAGAACACTAGTTTTTCGATGGAGGAGCCAGGTTCCGCTTAAATATTGAAGTTTATTTCTCCATTCTGATTTCCAACAAGAAATCTTGATAAAACGATGCCACGACGTAAATGTTCAAGATTGAAGTGTACTCCACCGCAAAATGACAGACTTCACCCTCGACGTGAAAATCTCTAAAGCAACGACGCATGCATCCCATACGGCAGAAGCGAGAGTATACGTTTTGATCGCTGATACTATGAATCAAAGATTGGGTACCATGTGAAGTGCTCGACGCTAGGAGCTTGCCATTTGTTAGCTTATAATTATATTATCCTTTCAGCCGCAATCTTCATTCCTTCGTCCCGCCCCCACCATCACCCCCAACTCCCCCTCCCGTTGATCTTCAACCCAGCTGGTAGCACTTTGCAATGATAGCCTCACACCCTCACAGTCAATACAGGATCCGGCGCCGGCAGCCGGGCGTCGGTGCCGGCGTCGGTGCCGGCGTCGGTGTCCAACAGGCGCCGTCGATCTAGACGCGTATCTGCCCTTAGACAACAAGATTCGTAGACAAATACTCTAATGACATCCAGGTATCAACGATTTCGTAGCTTCTCTTCCAATTCCTCAATATTTCATAGCTTGCTTGCTCGCTCGCGACCATTCTTTGTATGGATAACTTTTCTCTGTGTTCATGTTTTTTGAACGGTGTGCAGCTAAGTATTGTTAAAAAGAGAGCATGCAATATTTTGATAACTTCATACACTTCCCCACAGTAACAATCATAGGGGTGGCCCGGGCCGACTGGCGTTCCGTCTTTACATTGTAATCTCATTGCATTGGCTGGCCGTAAGGGACCATTGGGCGAGGGGGCGGGGGGCAAGGGGGGGGTGGAATAGGTTCGGGTTTCACATGCACACATGTGTCGGTGAGGGGTGTAGGGGGGTCGAGGGAGAAGTACCCCTCGCCACTCATCAAGCTTATAATGATAATCATATTAGGATTCAATCGTGATAATGACATCCGGATTGAAAATGGCTCATTTGCAGCCATAAAGCTCGGCGGCACGATACCCGGTCGAGTGCCGAGAGAAAGGAAGACCAAGCACGCAACGCAAGCATGTTGCTTTCGACGCCAGATTGTTGAGTCAGACGAGGATTTTTTCCGAAAGCGAAAATATACAGAGGAAATCTTAGCGCGATGAAGATTTCACATCTTATTTAGATAAGAGTTCTCTGTCTTACCCTTTCGACCATAAAAGGGGGGAAAAATCCTATTTACCCAGGCCATCGGGCAAAGAAAAATACAAAGATTTTTTTCCGCGAAAGAAGTAAAATCAGCCAGCGGCTGTCTAATCCTTTTGATAAATACTCTCTACTTTACCACGATTTCCAATTTTGGCCCCGCAACTCAAACAATAATTTACATCCCTTTGTAATCTTTCGCGCTCGAATTTTACATTTATTTCAATTCTCGCCTCCAAAAAGCCACACGCTTTTATATCAATTGTTAGAGAGTTGGCTTTGTGGAGAGGTTTTGTTGTTAATAACGAGTGGAGCGGCGTGGGTAGGGAGGGAGGCTGGGAGGGGGCGGTGGGGTGTTGGGGTGTGTAACTCCCACAGGAGCACCCCGACTCCCGCGCCAATATTCGCCCACAAAGACTAACGGGGTGGAAGGAGAGAAACCCAATCGTGTTAATTGGTGCAAGGATTTTTGCTGGCAACGGGTCATGAAGTTCAATTAGCTTACAAGCGATGGCGGGCGGGCGGGCGGTTGAGGGGGCGGGGGGCGGGGGGAGGGATCCAGAGGGATGCTGCGATCTGGCTAACTAAGCTCTCGAGCCCATCCCCCTGCAGATCTGGAAGCACAATCAAACTCTGGAGAGTGTGCAGATTGAAGAGGCGCGTCAGGCTGCAAGGCTTTTCCAAAGGGAAACCGTCGCAACACCCCCGCGAGTCGCCGCCTCGCACAATAAACAGTCCCGACGAAATTGTGTGCGAACGTCGCGTTACAACTTGGCATACGCACTTACGCACCGGTAAACACCGGAGACGCTAAATCCACATCACTTGGCGTCAGCTGGGTCGAAAGAGACAGCCGGGCCAATTGCCTCCGACAAAATGAGCCGCGTGGCAGACCAGTCGGCATTTTCGAACGCTTTACTTGAGTGACATTGTGCCGCCCAAAGCGTGGGCTTTCTTTTAACCACCTAAGACTCGTACTGTGACAACGGTGAGGCGTATATACGCTTGGCAAAATTAAACTCATGTTAATCAGAGAGCACATTGTGGTGCGGTTATCATTACTGCATTGCGACACTTTAAAAGCCGCTAAGTGCAACTGCACAAGTTGCATCATTGCTTGAAAGTTTCCGCAAAAGTTTACCTTTTGTATACCTCGAGCAAAAATCCGTATCCTGCGCTTACAAGCACATTATGTTCTCATAAATAATTATTACCCAGCTTTAAGAGTGTGCATTGTCTTTTGGCTTGCTACTAGAATAGGGGATGGGTTCCTGCTATCTGGAATGCACGGTTACAGCGCTGCAGTGATATACGGTGCAATCTTCGCTAATGGTTGAAAAGGAGACTCGGGGTTTCACAGCGCCCAGCGTAGCGCAGTGAAGTAGCGCAAAGCAAGCAAGCACCGGGCTTGTGCGCTCTGTGTGTCTGGCAACTCTCAATAATCGTAAATTCTCTTAAAAACCCCACGCGCTGCGCTGCACCATCCTCTGCCCCCCCCCCCCCTTCCCCCTTTATCCACCATGGCCAACCCCGGCATACGACTTGCCTTCCCAAATCTCCCATTACTGCCGAGTTTTGAGATCGTAAAGAAGGGAGATTTTCAAAACGTTTTGAATAATTAACAATTTTAGTATGGCCCGAGTCCCTTTACGTGTAACGTAACATGCAGACCAGGTTTAGAGTCAGTTTTTGACCGTGTGTGCTTGTAGGCCGAGCGCCCTCTGCTAGCTGAACTCTTCTGCAATCAAATTTACCTAGCCATTTTCTTTTACAGGCGAATTTTTTCGAGGGTGTTGCTAATTTTGAACTCAATCTGTATTAACCAAGTTATGAAAATTAGTGCTGTTGGTAAATAATTTCATTTTAAAGTCGGCGATTGACTTCAAGGATCGTGTTATTATTTTAAGGTTGCTGTGTATTTGGAGTTGGTAGAACGCTAAGTATGTAAAGCGGCATGACGTTTGTTTTTGTGTGTGTCTATATCCTATATAAGAACACAGTAGGATGTAAGGCAGTGCCTGTGAGTGAACAGCGCTGGAAGTCATTAAGGGTAGTAAGAAATCTTCTCCAGAGTTTCTTGCAACCCGAGTGCTGTCCAATATCTTGGTTTGAACGGATTCCTTGGGACGACAGTTCATGCCATCTGAAGGAATTCTCACGTTCCCTGGATACTGTTCGAGAGCAATATCCTGGCCCCAAGATGTTATCATCCCCCAGCGAAATGCGTTGGGGTGTGCTCGCTCAGCGTTGTTTTTGTACTAAATTACTCATATTAAAACATTTTAGGGTGCTATTACGCCCATGGGCCGATACAGAATGAAATAATTTCACTTGAAAATGCGACATAAAGACTTGGGAAATGACAAAATTAAAGTAAACTGATGAACGAAATGTAGATTAAACTGTAAAGTTCTTGCTGACCCTATAGAAAGTACCACGACTTTACTATGAACTGTCACTAGCTCGTGTTGCTGCAGACGAGTAAATAAGATGATTTCCACCGGTGCGAAACCCACCTATTTCCTACAAATCACACACTGTGGCATTTCCCGCAGAGATCAATTTGAGTTTGGATTTTCATAGCAGTGTAAAAAATAAGATGTTCGCTATTTTATGGGGGGTATTATTCGGAGACGCTTCTTTTTACGCCGTCCTTGATGGTTTTCGAGATAGGCAGCAAGATTTCCTCGCAAAATCGCGTACTTAACGCAGAGTGCACAATTTTCCACGATTCCATAGCAACTTCAACGCCTAGATTTTATAGCTAATGATTATGAAAGTTTCACAATTTCAGAATTAGAAAGGTATCAATGCATTTAGTAAGAAAACCGCGTGAAGCGATTTCCCTGGGGGCCAGTCTATATCCATTCGACGTATAGGCGAGATTTAAGTGAAGTTTCGTTCCATTCATCTTTCAAGCTTGGTTGAAGCTGATGGCAGGATGCACAGCTTCGCTAGTCCATGAAGCACGTGGAATGATGGGTTTCTCCGAGTCGGCCGGCTCGCCAAAGCCTCTCGCCTCCGCCGCGCACCCCTTCCCCCCGCCCCTGCCCCCTGGCCTCGCCCGAGCGTGGTCCCCGCGCAATCCGGGCACAGCGGGAACCTACCACTAGCCTGTGATTTCCAAGTGCCGACTGCCGCGATGGACACTCTACTATCTCGTTCGTAAACATTTGCCGATTTCGTAGCGGTTCAGTCGGTAAATAGCTAAATACTGTTGCTAACGGAGCGACTCAAGGTCACGCAGAGGTTCTGCGATTGGTAGGAATGTAAAGCCTTGAGCCGGGTGGCCAATCAGTGGCGAACACATTACCGTATAGCTGGAATTGGAGCAAATTATATAACAGCCAATTTCTGAACCGATGTGATTCTAATAAACTTGACATTTGAAATTTTAATCCCTCCATTCTCTTCAGTTCCACACGTTACCATTTGTTTGTCTTTTCACATTCTTTTAACAAACTCAACTTGGAGCGTGAGAGGAAACTCAATAAAAGTGCCCCTGATTTAAATGATAATATTAGCGTAAAGATTATTAAACAATGATTTTCCATCCTTTGATTTCCATGTTCGATTCAACGGGAGGCGTGTTTGGTTAGCGCGCCTGGCCGCCACTCGGGCAGGGCCCTCGACGGTATTGGGAGCAGTGAGCACGACAGAACGGCGGCCAGGGCGGCCAGGGCGGCCAGGGAGGCCGACCAACCACACTTCACCGACGCCCGAACCAGAAAGAAAAATATTTTGCCACGAGGGCAATCTAAATTTCCTAGCTAACAAATTGACTGCGAGTTTTAGGGGTATGAGAATGGAAGGGGTGGAGAAGGAGGGGGAGGGAGCTGGGGTCGAATGAGAGAGATGGCGAGCGAAAGAGAGAGACGGGGAAAATGGCGTGGGGTGGTACATGCTCTCCGAGAGTGTGGCTGCATGCCTGCCTGGATACAGTCAAGTGTTTGGATAAAACGGATTGCGATTGGTTCAAACTACTTCCATTTTCACGATGGTACCATGTATACACACTGTATAGGTAAAGAAGACCGTTGGGATTAGATCGGGCTCTTCCCTACATATCGCACCTTGCTCTTTCCTCCGACGACAGCGCTGTGCGCGCCGTTTTCTTCAACTATATAGCGAGACTGGGTAAATTGTTTGGTCTACGACTTTTTGATTGGAAGATAATTTCATGTTCTGGCGGTCACGAGTTAAAAGTTACTTCAGTTTAGTTAGCATGAGTTTCATTTCTACGAAGCAAGTGTTACTCGCTCGAAATGAAGTAGATTTAACTTTCTGGACAACTTTTCAACCAAAATTACTTTCATAACTGCACTTACTTTCCTCTTTTCCGCTTCTGCGCCCCTAACTTTTCGCTTTCTTTTATTTTATGCCTCTTAAGGAGAAACTGTTCTGGACTTGAAACCTCCATTCCGCCAAAATAATCGTTCTCCTGGCATGCTTTACATTTTCACTCTGCAGTAAAATTATTTTCCTTCGAGCTAAATCAGTTTTCCCAGATTTTTATCCCCGCCACCAGATTGACTTCTGTTAAACGAACAGAGTAGGCCCATGCGAAATTTGTTCCCTCAAAACGAACCCCGCGGAGACTCGAATCAGGAGCCTCGTCTCATCCCAACAACATTCTTTCCAATACGAGACGGCTCCGCGTCAACGACTATAGCCTGAAGCCGTCCGAGAAAATAACGTGTCGGGGGCGCTGGCCGGGGCCAGGGACACGGGGGGAGAGGGGGAGAGGGAGAGGGGCAAAGAGGGTGTGATTGTAGAGTTGAGCGCGGCGGAAATCTTGTAACTGATTCGCCTGTCCGGCTGACCGCGGAGGTGATTGCCTGCTGCCAAGTCCGATATCGACGTTCCGCGCCGATCCCCGGTATCCTAGCGCCGTAGCCAAGCCCGGTATCCCAAGCCCGGTATCCCAAGCCCGGTATCCAAGATCGGTATCAGTCAATATACGGCAGACGGACGGTCGGACATGGTCGGACACGTCTGCACTTCGCTGTGCCAGCGCTCCCAACACGAAACTAAACCAACTTGCCGGAAGAACGAAGGCATTCGTCATAATATATCCCGACTCGTTGAAGTTTAAGGTTTTGAAGTATATGAGCATAGTGTTTCAAAATTACTTAGATTGCGAATTCAAACCAAATCTGATTGAAAGGAATGGGCCATCCAGAGTTTTCCTTGAATTTCACTAAGGGGTATTATTCTATTTTTCACACTAATGCAATCGCTGCTAAACAGAAAACCTGAAGGAAATTGCAGAACGCAAATCATTCGATGCTGGTTGCACGTTATAGGCATTACAAATTATGGGTAAGTATTCTTTTGCACCGCAGTGTATACAGACAATTAATGCTCGTGTCTCTACATTTACTCACAAAAGGAATTAATTAACTTCTTATATCTGTGCAATGAAGCAAGATAAAATATAAATTCGTCAGGAAAATATTTTCATGTATGCTCAATTCAACCGGCAAGGTATGTCAGAGAGAATGTATTAGCGGTATTTTCCTTCTCTTGACCATTGGTAAACCTTGCATAAACTGACCGTAATTATAAGTACACTTAATTAATCAGTTGTTCCAGTGTAACAAGCAAGGCGTACACTGTAGGCTTAGGGCGGACACGAGGGTGGAACGAAGTAAAGGCGTGGATTATCGAATTAATATTGAGTGCTTGCTGAGAAAACATTTGCCCCAAGATATGCGATTCGCTTGCAGGATCCCTTCCCGCAAAATGTAGACACCCCCATGCAAAATTATATTACACAGCACCCAGAAGAAATTACTGTGGTTTGAAAGTAAACGGAATTGCGCTTCGCGTTACTTTCATGTAATGTCTGTTTCCTTTTTTCCATCCGGTTCCTAGCGTTTTTCTTTCAGTAAGATACACATTTTTTGTGATGTGATTGGAATTTGCCGTGTCAATGAACTTCACAGTACCAACTCAAAGTTGTTAAATTTTGTGGGTCCAATGCCCAGCAAACTTTGCGATACGCATCTGACATATTGGTAGTTGCCATGACAAGAAACTTAATTACCCGACAAAGTTTGTATAACATAATACACTACTTATTTATACAAACATTGACTTCCCGAGTTGTTGTAAACGATTTGCCGTTGTTATTTGTGTTGTTTCGAAAAATAATGAAGATGCATTGTTTTGTTCGCTCAGTATATAGTTATTTTTGGTAATCGGTTAGTATGACTGAAATTTTGAGAAGCTATGCGATATCAACATAGGGAACTACGAAACCCATTCAGGAAAACTGGCCTTGCGTGGCTGCGCAGGCTGACGAGGAAAGCCAGAGAGATGGGGGCTAGGGTTGTATGATTGTTATAGAAGCCTGTTGGGGAAAGCCAGGGAAATAGGTAAAAGACAAGTGCTTTTAGAGAAAACACAGCCCCCTAATTGGCAGGCAGGGTTCCTAGTATATAGTCCAGCAGGTTGCAATAGGCATCGGCTATTGCAGCGCGGGTAATCTCCTCAAACCATTATCGCCGCGTGTTTGCCGAGCTGTTCTGGAATTTAATTGTTGGTAAGGGAAAGATTATCATTTTTGTACAATTTCTAATTTTTACGAGGATAGATTCCTGGAGTAAATGCTGCAAAGGTTGGAGCGTTTCGCTTCGTGTTTATAGTAAACGCAGTGGGCTACCGCATGTGATGGATATCTTTCGAAAATCCTAAATCCCGACTGCAAACTTTAAACAGTGATTCATCTTCAGCGGGCACCGAAAAGAGTTTTTTGCCCCCCTCCCCCCGACCGAACGCGTGAAATTTCGACGGCTGTAAACCAAAACTTTTGAACTTTCCACGCATTTTTCACGTCTCATGTCTAGAGACATGCCGCCCATATTGAGTTATTGACAGTTGCTGGATCACATGCCTCTGATCTCATTTCGAAAAGAATTTACGTGCAGAGTAAAGTTCGTTACCTCACATCCCATTATGCCCCATTATAGCGAACATATACTCTCTAATAAAGCTATCCGCTTCGTCGACAACTGTTCCATCCACTTGAATAAGTATTATTCCAGCATAATGTTCATCGTGAATACTGATGTAAAGTTATTCCCGAGTCTTCATTGTGTTCCCGGTTCATTTCCTAGAAATCACCGATCTCTACCCCAGACACGTCCGGACAGCGTTCGCAGCGTCCGCCCATTATCCCGGCAGTGATCTCAAACGTCTTGTAATCGGCGTGTCTGCAGCCGAACGTTTAATTCGGCGCCGGTAATCGGAAGTGGGTGTTGTTTGCAAACGGTCGCTCCTGACGCCCACGTGCGAATGGCTTTTCCCCGAAGAAACTCTGCCCGTTATTTTTTCCCTTCGCTTTCCACCATTTATATGCATACTTCCCTCAAGATCGATAGATAGGAACATGTTCTGATAGAAGAGCAAGCAGTTTTGCAATGGAGCTTGGAGGAAATCATAACGAACGAACAATTACTTATTATAAATGATTACTTGAATACTGGCGTTGATTCTTGAATATTGTATAGAAAATAAATATAGCAAAATCATACTGTGTTGTATTTTCTAAGTGCCCGTTACTCAGAGAGCAAAAACCCACCCCAACACTTTTGGTGTATGTGCCAGGTTTCGATGCAGTCTCAACCCAATACTCGTAATTTCCGTAGATTTTTCGGATCACCAAATTATTGAGCTCGCCCATGACTTTGGGCAAGATGCATCGACCAATCAACAACTTGCTTTCGTATAACGTTTAATATTTCATGTGAAACCGATTCGAGCAAAGCAGTTCAGGGAGCTCACGATTTATCGAAGTGTGCCGCCATTTTCTCGTTCTAAGTATACAGTCAGAAGCCCGAGACGAAAACTCCCACCGTGGAGCGAAGACTGAATAATTGTAGCTGTCTTCCAGCTTTTCCGTTTGCTTGGGAAAGTATCTGATAGGGCAAAAGATTTTCCTTTTATCTTTGAGAGTTGGATTCACTCGTGATTCGAATTACTAACAAGTTATTCGCTCACTCTTTGGCACTCGCTAAACACAGAGCGACGGAGCGGTGAGCGCTCAGGGGTGACTTGCTGGGCGTGAGCGCCCCGAGGGTGGGTGGGGGGGGGGGGGGGGGGGGGGCACAGAAAGTAATTAGACAATAAAAATCCGTTAGCGCTCGTTGCGCTCAGACAAGAAACAAATGACACCGACAATCTAAACGTTAATTAGCTTTCCTAACGAAAGAAGTGAAATGAAACTTAAGAAAAAACGCTATCTGGAAAACGTGATCTTTAAAAAAAAGGGAACGGAAGAAAGAAAGGGTAGAGAAATGGTAGGGCAAGCGTTCTTTTTAGATTAATGAAAATGAAAAAGTAGAAAAAAATAAGTACTTGAGCAAGAGAACCAATTTAGAGCCCTAGGAAGGTAGCCATGATAATTGATTTGGACAGCCAAGGAGGAAAAAAGTTATTTTTCTTGACACGATATAAAAGCACTAATTTTTCTTCTTTTTTTAATTGGGAATTTTAGAGTTTCACTTAGAAAATTGCTGGAATTCTGAAATTGCTGGAACGCTCACATTTCCCTCCCATTATCGCATACTTAACTTGCATCTAAGCATTTTTGTAATCTCAAACATGGCCAGGATTTCCATAGAAATCATTACTCGCCGTCTAGCACTCTTGCCAAAAATTCTTGACTACAACGTTGACATCCAGCAAAACGATTGAACAACACCATAAATAAGTAACAGCTCCTTATATTCCCTACGAAAACTTTAAACTCGTGTTCTTTCCCAGAAAGCAAGATTTCCCCCCTCTCATATCCCAGCATGTAGGTATCCCAATATGGAAATAATGCATCGCCAGCAAAGCCCGACCACTTTACGGCGGTCTCGCTGGTCTCTGCTCATTACGCATTTATCTCTTGCGCACATATTCCGCTCTGAGGGGGCGCCGAGCGCCCCCGTCCCCCGGCCGGGAATGTCAGCATGACGGGGCAACTGCCCCGTGACACGCCAGCAGTGCTTACACAAAGCAAGCGCCCAGCGCACACAGATTACGAGAAGATTGTCGACAACATACGGTCGGCAAATAGCTTGCATAAGAAAACACTTTTTGTTGTGCGCTGTTGCGATGGTCTGGCGTCGCTGCTGTCACGCCACGCAAAGACGTTGTGACATTCGCCCGTGTCCGCACGGACAGTTACAAGTGGCGCCAGTGGAGGTGGGATTGGGTGCATGCTAACCGTGGCTGGGGCGAAATTGTTTGGAATGGTGACCGTGTTTTAAAGGTCATGGAAACGCTGTTCAGAAGAGAGTATAAAATGCGAGCTACCCAGTAACTATTTGGTTTCGGGGCAAAACCAATAATGGGATAGTGTTTCAATCAAATAACGTGCACTGAAATTTGCAGGGCCACCGTGGAATAGTTTCGTGATTCCGTTTTATTTTTTCCCTGTAGAGCTTGTATAATTTCGTGCGGTATCATAGATTGAGCCGATTGCCTTTGACATTCAAATCAACGCTAATATTGATTTGCATAAATCACTAGTTAGGCCACAATCGCATTGTCGATGGCGTGAAATGGCGTGAAATGGCGTGACAGAGCAATTGCCGAGCGTTCAACGCGACTGCACTTACTTTTGATATTGATCACAATGAATTGAGGTAATCATACTTTCATGTTTCGACTTGCCAGTTTTGCAATCACCATGTTTTTTGTGCATATAAAAAGAATTGTACTAAAGTAACAGTCGCATGATAATAATTGTATTCTGTATAGTTTCAATGTATTTAATCACCGAACATTGATTACAAAGAAAATCGTCTTGTCGAATAGACCGTATCTAATGGTTCTTTAATGGATTTCAATCTTAATTAAGTGCTATAATTGAGTAAAAGAACTCTACACATTGACACCACATAATTTTGATCTCCAGAAGGCGAAAACTAGAGGCAAACTCCCTCTGACAAGATCTCAATTGAGATCAGTGCAATGGAACACGACTTCATGGTTGACTGACATCAATGACCGCCGGGAGATTTAAGAACTAAGGTATTTCCGAGTTCATCAATAATAGAATATCCCTAAGTTGTAATACAGACGTGTCCTTCGGGAGCTGGGATAAGAGTGTGTGGCTGGTAAATAGCGCGATCTCGTGATCAGAGACAATGCTCCCGCCCGATGCCTGCGCTTCCCGACCTGCAGCTTCCCTAAGGATTATTCCCCAAGGATTGTGAGTGAGATGTGCTTTTGGGAGCAGTAATATAGCAGCGAAGCGAGCGGCGGTGCAGGATAGCGTTGCTGTTTCGTGTAGCAAACTGTGTCCACAGATCTACGGTCTCAGAGTACACGATTTAAAAATTCTATCTATATATATACCTAGGTGTGCTCGGAAAATTGCCTCGCTACGGTGTAGAACTAAAATGAGACTCGGGGTTTATTTTCTAGGAAATCTTGTTGCGTTACAGCGTATGGATAATTTAATCAACTTTGCAAAATAACCACCAGAGTACGATAGTTATCACGCAAACAATAAAATTACGAGAGCTGCTCTCATGTAAAAGATTAATTGGCCTGTTTCACGATGTGGCTGTAAAAGAAGTGTTATAAATCTAGCAAATCTATCAGAACTGCGCGGAAAATAGAGTAATATGCTAGACTTTCATAGCAATATTGAGTTTGCGCATTGATGGGGAATCATTGCGCATTTTCCAGGTCGCTCTTCCTCCCCCAGCTCCAATACGAGGCAGCTGCGTCTTATAGGATATTGGTTATGACTAGCCCTGGCAAATCCCTGCTTTCGCGGTGCACCGCTTTATGAGGTAGGTATAGCGAGAAGATTTCCAACATGGCGGCTTCCCACACATCTAGCACCCCTTACCGCTTCGGTGACAATGATGGATGAAATCTTTCATTTTGCTTGGGTTTAGTAACTTATTTCTAGGGGAAGCGATGAAGAGACTAGGTGCCGTGCTTGTGGTTGTTCAAAGCGTCAAATAAACCTGAAGGCGTTTGATATTTATGATTTCTTAAACTCGGCACCTCCACTTCAAGCGTTACTACGCTTTAATTTGTTAGAATAACTATTTTAAAGTACCTTTAGCGACGCATAGTACTAAGCAAGATACCAGATAAACTCGCCATAAAGGTCTACCCAGATTATATTCACTAACTCTTGCCCGACATATTCCACCGAATATCGGGGGTCTATTATTTTCCACTCACGACATTTCTCTCTCGCACCGAGCTCCGTAGCAAACGAATGTTCTGTGGAATGCACCAAGATTCCCTTCTGTATTTAATATCTCTGCAGAAATTCCACAACCCCCCGTTACACCCTCTCCCCCTCCCACCTCCTCCACAACGCCGACGCCGACGCCGACGCCGACGCCGACGCCCCACAACCCCTCGGCGTCTTCGTTACGCGATCAGATTCGCTTCCCGGGCCGCGTGCAGTAATTAGTGAATAATTCACCAGGGAAGACAATTAATAAAGCGGGCATGTCTTGAGAGTTGAGAGGGGTTGAAGCCTGAAGTCGTATCGCGCTCCATGGTATATTATATAGGACTCGGCTTTTGTAGCAGGTATTTTGTCGTCCTTTGGGGAAGCGATCTCTGCTCGAGGTGATTAATCAGTGTCGGTGTTTTGGTCGTCGGCCCGCGGTGCATTTCGACCCGTGCGGCTGTCACGCGACTTGGACAGCTGGGCGAAGGTGATTGGATTCGCCAAAACGTCCTTCTCTCTGACAACGACCGCGGGTATTGAAACAAATGTTTTGCTGTTTGTTTTACCCCCGTTTTTTGGCTTTCAAAGTGAAGCAAAATGTTTGTTGAAACGCGTAAAATTTAGATTGTGAATGTATGGGTTCCAACGGTTTTTTTTTACATTCAACTTTCAAGTGACAATTCCGGATGTCTTCTTAGGCCGGAGTAGCTTGTGAAAAAAGGAGAGCAAAAGGAGTTATAGTTGTAGGCTTACATGAAATGATAAACACTCTTATTTCCGGGTTTGCAATGATAATTCAGGAAGATCTCTGCAAAAAAGAACTCGACAGCGTGCATACTTCTTAGTCTTTCTTAACAAAAACAATCCCTTATTTTATATCATATCAAGGTGTATGTACTATAATGTCAGGTACTCACCCGTGTGAATGTAGGTGTGCTTCTTCATGTCTGACTTCTGGTGGAAGCGTTTGCCGCAGAACTGGCAGGGGTACGGCCGGGTGTCCGAGTGAATCAGCAGATGGGTGGACAGTGTGGACGACCGCTTGAACGATTTGCCGCATTGCTTGCACTCGAACACCTTCTCCACGTTGTGGACAGCCCTGCGAACGGCACAAACGCCAATCCGACCGTTAGCATTTTCATCATCATTCTATTCTTCATTCATTCATTCATTCATTCATTCATTCATTCATTCATTCATTCATTCATTCATTCATTCATTCATTCATTCATTCTATTCAGCATCTACTCATTGCATTTATTAGGATCTATTCCAAAAATATCCTAATTGTGACGTTAAATTACGTAATAAAAACAAAGATGAACTGTGGCGACTATTTCACAAATGGTGGTGAGTTGGACGGCTTTGCTCTAATACACCACCATCTAGAACCAATACGCCATTCTATTTCACAAAAGTCTGAAAATGATTTTAGGTTCAATGTGCCAACATGAAGAACTCGACGATTATTCGTTCTTTGTATATATAACAAGTAAGCAATTTCGCTTCTTCTTAAACGCGATCATAAATTCAATTCCATCTGATTGTAAACGTGTTTTTCATACAAAATACAAAATTTGAGTGATCTTCATCAATTCCAAGCTCGAGCTTTGTACCAAATGACCCTTGTATACGATTTCAGCTTTCGAAACGACAATCGGCTTCACACATTTTAAGTTAGCGCTTAAATATTGATAGCATATACGCTTTTTCCGTCAATGCGAGAGTCGCCCGCATTTCAATTCACAAACCGAACAAAGTTTAATAAAACATGATTGGTCCGAGTGATATCGCGTTCAACGAGCTGCCATGCAGCGCAGCGCACTGAGCAGAAACCCGTGAAGTGTCATCTGTTTTTTGGCAAGCGTTTTGACTGTCCCATCAACTCGGCGTGCCATCCCCTGACAATTCGTCGGACACTTCCCGTTCGTTGGCCGGGATCTGCAACTTTCCAACGCCATTCTCAAGCAATGTGTGAGTGTTATTTTACCGCACGTATCACATAGAGATGTCCATGGGTTTACCCTCCTCCTGCTCCTGCTCCTCTACCCACCCGCCCGCCTCTCCACCGCTGCAGCTTTTGTTCTACACCAGTTTCATCAACTATGCATGAATATGTGTTGTGTTGTGATCCCCTGTCTCTCGTCGTTAGGGCCTTGCGGTGCCCGGTTTCGTTATCTCCCCACTTGTGCGCCTGCGAATCTCCTGCTGCAGCTGAAGTCCACTTACACAGGTGATCTCAGATGTATTTTTATCTGTCAGTTTGGATGCTGGATTCCAACAACTCAAACTAGCAGCGGGAAAACTTGAGTTTTACTAACTTGTGATGTGAGTACTGGCGAGCGTTTGCCATTTTGCTTTATGAGTGATCTCCTCTGACTCAAATCATCGGCAGCAGGGGAAACTTAGCATTTAGATGAAGTGATATTCGGAACGCCTCGAGCATTTGTCTTCTCACTTGAATGTATTCAGACAGGGCATTACCTAACACCACTCCTCAACCGAGAATGACGTCAAAAGAAAACCTTTATCCCTTCTCCGCTCGAAACCAGTTGGAAAAATCACTATAGCAAACCTTCGCAACGACTTACCTATGTTGAGTGAGGCTGATTTCGTGGCCGAAGGTCTTGTTGCACAGCTCGCACGCGTACGGTCGCTTGCCGTTGTGACTCCTCCTTGCGTGCACCTCGAGGCCGTGCGGCGTCGAGAACATCTTCTCGCACTTGATGCACGAGTAGACGTCGCCGATGGGCACGACGCCCGGCCCGCCGCCGCCGCCCCTCATTAGCAGGTGGTGGTGATGGTGCGAGTCCATGCCGTGGTGGTGACCCACGCCCGTCATCAGGTTGTGTCGCAGGCGGAAGAGCTCTTCGGCCGTCGCGTGCGAGTCCCCGTAACCGAGGCCGTTGCCGGCACCCGCCGACGAGTTCGCCATCGCCGCCGCCGCTGCCGCTTGGACGGCGCCCAGACTGAAGTACAACGAGCCGACGGCCTGGTTCGATAGCATGTCTCTGTTAGCGTCACTCTTAACACTCGGCATGCCGGACAGCGCCGACACTCCTGGGTACATGCCCGGAGGAAAGAAGTTTGGATGCATTAAGTGTCGCGGCAGGAACGCTGGTGACGCGTAGTCGATGTTGTGGTGGTGCGATTTGATGCCGTCCCTCATTAGAAGGTCGGCGAACGGGAGGCCCGGGTAGAGGAAAGATCGCGTCACGGAAATCGTCTCTGAGTAGGGAGGGTTCACTCGGTTTTCCGACCGCTGGCTTCGCGGAAGGTCGGGCCTCAGCAAGGCGCTCACACTGAACGTCTCTGATCGTTTGGTCGGAATGGTCTTGATTATGGTCACCGGCGACGGCGTGGGTGACCGCCGGTGGCGTTCGGGGGTGCGGGGAGGGCTGTCCACCTCGAGTTCGGGTGACGTGGAGCTGGACCGGGTGACGGACCAGCAACGGCGTCCGGCGTCGTCGCCGCTGTCGCAGCTGCCCACCTTCTCCGTCATCATCGCGACGTCGGGACGGTTCGGACTCTTGCCGTGAGTCGGAGAGAAGGCGACGGAGTTGTTGTCGCTTGCGCTCACATTGTTGTTGTTGTTGTTGTTGTTGTTGTTGTTGTTGTTGCTGCGGGTGCTATTATTGTTGTTGTTCGGACAATCTGAATCCGAGTCTTCTGTTTTGTCAACCAATCGGTTGATTCCGAATTTGATAGATTCTGGGGAAACACAAACAAAAATGTCAGTGAATTGTACAAACATTTTAGAGAATTAAATTTAATCGACCTAATAAATGTTTGAATTTGTAGTTTTCAGCAAATATGCGAATCCGTCATAGTCAAGTTGTTCCTGTTCGCTTCAAGTGCGACTCTTTTATTTGTAAATTAATTACGAGCGAGCATTTTAATGCGATGTTCAGTAAATATGACGACTGTTAGTGCGAGTGTGGTTTTAAAAATATGAGGTGCGCTGCACGCAGAGGGCTCGCTGTTGCGTGCGTTGCGGACAGAAGCAAAGCACTCGGGGGAGCCGAGGCCCGCCGCCGCCTCCATCCGTCCGCCCGTCCGCCCGAACGTTTGTTTGTTTGTTTGTGTGCATGGCGCGCTTGTTTGTTCGGAAGGGCTATAAAATATCTGGCCAGGTCGCCACTCGCGCGTTTTATGTCATTGCTTTGTTTTCATGCATTTATTATTCCTGCTAAGCAAATACCGTGGGTTTCTGATTACGATTTGTTTTGTAGTATTTGCATGAAAAGCATTCGATTATGTTTTTCCTGCGGGTGTTGAAGCTTGGACTCGATTGGCTGGGATCGTTCGTTCGTCAGAACCATGAAGCCTCGAAAGCTGAAGACCGGAGGGTAAAGTACTAGAGTTGTTGGACATTTATTAGAGAAAATTAAGATAAAATTGGCAAATGCAGCGATTTTCCGTCGGGGAAACAGGCAATGAAAAGAGCATGCATCAGCGGGGTATACATCGCTTCGTAAATTCGTATATTGCATGAAATCTGTCCATGTGTTGAGCAAATCACCATTCGGTGTTCTGAATTTATGAATAGCACAGCGAAACAAGTGAAATGAAATCGGGACAGCTTTGCGCGCACAACTACACGGTCAATCAAATGGGCATGTTCGCTAATACACCCAATTGTTATTATCACTATCAAAAGGTTCACACTCCGAACAATGATTACAAAAGGGTAAATGATTATAAGCAAACTGCAGGGGTAGATTATACCCCTCACCATGGCACCCTTTAAACTGCACGCGTTCAGCCCCTCAAATCATGCCCCCAATCCCCCCCCCCCTCTCTATCCCCCCCACCCCTATTTTGGCTTCTGCATCATTGCTCCACGATCATGAATTATTCAGAATGATAGAAAAGAGTGACATCTGCTCGACCACTTGGGAATAGCACGGTATTATCGGGCTCGGATACATTTTGCATTACTACGTTTCTTGACCCTTCGGACGTGGTATGAGGACCTCCCGGTTATGGCTCTGAGAAGTCAGGGAGCGCATGGGAGAATATGGAAAATAGACAGTCAGGGGTGATTTTGGATGGTTTGGTCAGGCTGTCAGAAGAACATCGGCCCCTCCCCTCCACTCTCATGTTGAGATATTTTGAGTTCATGCATCAAGAGGCATTACGATTACCATTTGCATATAAACTGCAAGGCCGCGATCCTGTTTAGGGTAAATATGTGCTAACAAGTTGATTTTGAACAAAATGGAAAGTTTGGGGACCTTACTGTAGAGTGTTGGATCGGCAAAAAGCGCCTTAAAACCCCGAACATCGGTATGTTTTCAAGAGGCAGGTAATTGAATGCTAGATTTATGCGATTGCTGGTCTGCGATGCAGTTTTTTCAGAATACGAACATGGCACAAATTAAAAAAACACACGCTATAAATCATAATACTCTAATTAAATTCAGAGGGTGCTAAATACTCAAACTGAACCCAGGAAGTAATGAAAAACGTGATTCAAACGAACAAAACGCCCCGTATAGAAGTTAGGACCCGCTATACCGAGCTATTTTATTATTTTTATCCCGGCAGCAGCTATAAAAGGAGTGGACGCGTTCGCCGCCGAGTCGAGGATCTGGAGGGCAGTTAGCCCGGCGTTTCGGTGCTGTCCGAGCGGCTGAGAGCGCAGCGGTTCGTCGGGCTAATTGTCGGCGAGAGATTTAAATTAATCAACATCAGTTCTATTGCAACAGTTAAACAGTTGTTCAATGGACGAGACGGGAGATCACACCCCTCACATGGTGGATATGCGCGAAGTTGAGGCCATGTGGGGACGGGAGGGGGTGGCAGGCATCTGGGGGTGTGGGGGCGGAATATTAGCGAGGCGTTGCCGATCGTTTAGGGGGTAAAACTGCATGGCATTATCGACGTCACGGGTTTAGGGGATCGTTCCGCGTTCAATGCTACATTGCTTCATATCGCACCAGACGAGAAGATTGATTTGTGTTCCTTTGGTCCGATATTTTATTGCTACTCGCCGAGTTCGATTAAGCCCCTACAAAACTGCAGCAATAAAATCGTTCTGTAGATGAACTAGGTGCGTGGGGTGAGGAAAGCAAAGTGCACCCTTCGCAGTTAAGAGAATTGGATGTCTTACTATGTTATCAATGCGAGGTCCTCGACGTTATTTCTATTTGAAAACATGATGTGAATGGGAGCCAAACGATCGGAGATCGGATGATTTGTCAGAAAATCATGTCATTGTGATACGACGTATGCGAATCTTCACTCTGAACTTTGCCAATTGTGACTTGCAATTAATTGGCTCAATAAGGAATCCTTCCTACACGCTAAATCTTGTAATTGCATTATCGTGGGCATATACAATTATGAAGGATTTCACAACGAGTCGTAATAAGCAAGTAGCGTGCATTTATCGCGTTAGTTTCAGTTGCATTTTGCCGGCGTGCATCCTGCGACTAACGAAGTTTGCAAATAAATGCAGCAACCAGAGCGGGTGTCGTAATATTTTACGTGTGCCTCTCGGCAGCAACGCGGACGCGGCGGCGTTACGTTAGTTGTGAATGCATGTCATTGCCGTGTTTCAATTAATGGAGCTGCAGATTGAAACAATTTGCATTCGGTTTTATGACGTCAGTGAAGGGGCGGGGGTGGCCTGGGGGTGGAGGTTGTTTTCAGGGCACATGACCGGGGCGCTAATTCTCAGCACGAGAATTGCTGGGCTCTTCTTTAAGTGTTCCACGTGCTTTTAGTTTGCGAAGAACACTATGCGATTGAAATCCGCGGCAAAGACAAAATCTAAAATCTTTAGAAGCTGTAAAATATTTAAGACCAAAGTCAATTACTTTTTCATTAAGTTTATAGTTTGAGTAGTCGAAACAAAGTTTTTTCTTTGTAGATATCTTTTTATAACAAACTTTTACTATACATCCTTGAAAACGCACTTTTCCTTCCATCAAACACCAGAAATTGGTTTCGTTTCAATCAAGTCTACATATCCCCAATATTTGAACAGGCCAGTCACTCTATCAATCCGCTGTTCTGCCGCTCATCATTAACCTTCTCACAAAATTAGGGTCATATATGCCGATAAAACGAAGTCTCGTGATATTGATGTCACACAAACTCTGCCGTATATATTTGACTAGGCTCTGGCTAACTTATTTATAAGACCATAGCTCCCTGCGGGTAATAAAGCCTCTGAAATGCGATGTGTTTATATTTGTTTGCTTTTGAATTACGCGGCCGCAATGCAGCCCCCGCACCCGCCCCGCACCCGCACCCGCACCCGCACCCGCACGGGGAGCCGGTTGACAATATATCGTGTTAGCTCACATGACTGGCCTATTTGCACACCCCGTGAGTTCAGTCTCGGCCCTAGCGGTCGCCACAGACCTATTGAATATTAATAACAGCTAGCAAACGATTCATTTCGTGAGTAGGTACGATACGATAGGTATATACCGCAACTTTTCATGGTGATGGATGATTTGTAAACAGTGAGGCTTCGAGATCTGATCCATGATCTGATGCCGTAACCACAGTGCCCTGAAAACACCGTTCAAATACATGCTGCTTTTTATATGGATCGCACTTGTTATTGATGTTTAGGTGTATGAAAATAAAAGCATGCAGTATATACATAGGATGTAAAGGTATAATAAAACAAAATTTTCAGATTTTTGTGTTAAATTTTGAGATTGTTTATTAGCTGCCATTGCTGTCTTGAGAGCGTCATTTTCAGCAAGCTTGTGAAAAGTGGCATCGAGAAGCTTCAGGATAGCATGCTTTTTCTAATGTTGCCCGTGAGAATCATTTCGAGTGTTTGTTTCAAGTTATAAGTGAGTGTTATTTAGAAGTCGTTTGTATGCTAACGCCTTTACTGCACCACAATGTGAATTTTCCCTCAGCCGTAAGCACATGGTTTAAAAATTCTTTATTGCATCTCTTTCCCCTTTTTCTCCCCTTTGGCAATAATTTTAATCGACCTTTATTTATAAATCCTTTTAAGATAATAGCCTTGAGTTCTTCCTACATACATGTCGTTTTAGTATATAGGTATATATAGATGTAACTTTCAAGGGAAACTAAACAGAAAATGTAAGAAAATCAGAGGGAAATATTTTGCCATGTTACAAAGTGTGAAGAGTGCGTCACACATTCGAGGAAGTTTGTGATAAGAAAAGTACGAATAGCCTCTCCCGTCACCTCATGTTAAGCTACACCTCTATCATCACATTCACGTGTGTCAGGTGAGTTGAGATGACGCGATCTTCCGATAAACCTTCGTAAATCAATCAAAGACTAACGACTTTTTAGGCATATAAACAAATCGTTGAGAAAATGATAACACGTCTAAAGCACTAAAATACATTACTTTACGATTTTCTAATGTCAAACATTGCCACAATTTGCAATGATACAATATAAGTACAGACATACTGCAATTTCCTGATTTGGTCGCTAGTTACGAGCTAGAAGAGGGTGTGTAGGTACCAGATAAATATTCCGATAAAGATAATTTTTAGTATCCAATAAAAACACGATGTTAATGCAAGAAGTTTAAAAATTTGACCACTGCTCGTCAACCAAGCCGATGACCCAAAAGAACCAATAAAAAATTGATTAAATCATATAAAATCATAAAATATATTTTCTACGTAGCTAATCCTGTAAATAGGTATCACTTTGTCAATATAAAACTATTTGCACTAATCCCTATGATTCGCTATCGGCCTGTGTTTCCCTAGAGCAATAAATCAATCGTTTGTGAGCGCTTGCCGCCCAGCTCTGTGTTATCAGCAAAATGTGATTAAACCCGTGCGGATCACTCAGCGGCCCCTTATCACGATCGCCCGTCTTATCCAGGTGATCGAAGAGTCCGCCATTTTGGTCCCAACTCGCCGCCTGTAGCTCTGCCCTGGGTGACCTGATTTGTGACCTCGTTTCCAGCGCGATCACCGCTCGGTCTGCTCGATTTGGTCGAGCAGCACTCTCAAAGTACTCATTTATTAAAAGAAAGATGCCCAGCTTATAGAAGTCATTCAATCAAACTGTAGTTTTCTCTCGAAGAAGTGGAAAATAATTCCCTATGTGCATGGCTATATATTCCGGCCATGTGCATCCATATAAACGAGAAGCATTATCGTAAAGCAATAAAATATTCAATCCTTTATGATGTACCATCCGCTCTCCTATAGCTCGGCGCAATTATTTATTTTATCAGCCATACTATTTAAAAGTTTTTTTAGTACAAATCCTCGATCTATCACCAGGCCGATGCTCTAGCATATACATAGGCACATTCTCGATTGAGTCAAGGTGGAAAATCAGGGGATTTAGATAATATTTTGATTTATTGCATTTTTCAGTGTTATCTTGGTGTGAATTTCATCAGATAGAGCATTAAAACTTCTCGATATATTTACTCGACAAATATAATTTTATATGGCTTTGTAATCTCCAGCGTCGAGCCAGGCCCGCATTCGCTTCGAGAATCGTTGCTTGAGATTGTGTGCTGCTCGCACCTCAGCGCACTCGTTGCCGGCAGAAGGGATTTACGGACTGATAAACTAGTATCGACGTGTAGCTGATAACTTGATTAAGATCCCACCAATAAATATTCCTAATCTTTTTACGATTTCGTCCCTGGCTTATGTGGAAACCCAATGGCAACGTAAGATCAAAAATAAGAACTCAAACCCATTCGCCTATAAGCAAGCAAGATAACTCTAGATTTGTGTATTTTACCAAATCGGGGACACATGACAGGATCCCTGCAATATCTATGACACCATTTTCCAATCATTGTCGCGAGGAGTTGACCTTTCCACACCGCAACATAACCATACCGACATCATGTCTTACCTTTGTAGTGCGATGGTTCCTGCTGACTTGAAGGCGGGTAGCGAGGCATGAAGAGGGGCGCCGCCCCCCAAAGGCGGTACGAGTCGGTCCCCGTCCCGTTGAAGGCGCCCTCGCTGGGCCTGGCAGCGGAGGGCTCACCGGGGGCTCCTCGGGAGCACACGGGCCCCGGGCCGCCTGTCGACAAACGAAAAATGACAACTGCATTAGATGGGTTGTGGTGACGGGGGCCTGGGGCCTGGGGCTGGAGGGCCTGCACAGAGACTGCGTTGAATTAGTGATAAATGAGTCGTAATTAAGGCTAGATTAGGTTTTTTATATCGATTCGTTAGCTAACGTACCTGCTTCTTAACCTATGTTTGTTTTACATAACAGACTATTCCGCGTCCCTTCCTTCAGTTATACTCTCAGCAAATTTTGATTTATTGAACAGTTGAACAGTTGACATGGCTTCACAGCTCTACTCTGCAGCCTACTCTCTGGACATTTTAAGCCTAGACACTTGGTTTAACATTTTAGCTTTCTTCTTAAGCGTAATTTTAAGCCCGTTAGGTTAGGTTCATTAGTTTGGAAAAGGTATTCTTTCCCGATACACAAAATTACGCTATTTGTTAACAGTGCAGATATTGTAAATTGCAACTTCGTGCATCAACAATAATGGATTTCCTGAGAACTCCACACCCTGTCCCATGATGCAGTTCCGACACTTATAGGTACGAGTTCAGCGCAACGAGCTGGTGACGAACACGAACTCGTGTTGTGTCGTGTGCCAAGAGCAACTTGTCGGATTAGCGGAAAGTCGATGCGTTGTCGATTACAAGTACCGTGTCCAAATAGGCGAATTCATTTGCATCTAACATTATACATACTTTTAACAAGGGATTATGTTCCCAATCTCAACTATTTCTTGATTAGTAAATTGTTCCTCTCACCAGGTCAGCAGCGTCACACTCGGAAGAGACCACCGGTCGACCAATGTCCAAGTGCAATAAAGTATCTGAAGCGAACGACGTCTCGATCCTATTTCTTCTATAAATCCTTGACAGGATCAGAAATTCTCGTTTTGACGGATACAACCGTTCTCTCGATGGTTTACGTCGAGAGGAAATTGCTGAGACTTTCTCCCTTGGGTAGAGGGAAAGCTCTTTTCCTAGGATAAAACTCGTCATGTGATTGGCTTAGCTGTGTGACGTCACAATGCAGCACGTTTTGCCTCGTAGCGAGGTATAAAGCCGATTACAATCAGTTTAGAGAAAGACGGGAAATCTTTTTTGTAAATCCGCGAGGAAAATAATATGAAAGCCAATACGATTATGACCGGCGTAGTTTTCATTTTTGCTCGCCGCCATGAGTCTTGTCGAGTGCCGTCAGCAGCGATCTCGTGTCTTGTACATTTGGCGGCGACCGTTACCACACGAACTACGTAAGATTGAACTATTTGGCCAACGTCTGATTCAATTATACTCGAATTAAATCCTGGGGTACAGGTCAAAAGTCAACCAAGACTTTCATTCATCGGATACGGATTATTTATGAAATCATATAATTCTTGGGAGGTCTCTCTCTATATATATGTCCTTCCGCCCCTGCTTGAAGTGTGCTCATCTTAGAATTATATATTGGCGACAATGTCGACTGCCAAGTGGCTGCCAGCCATCAGCTATCAGATCCTCACAATTGCCTTGTCGGCTTCCCATTATCAAGCACCAGCCGTCACCTCCCCCCTCTCCGTTCCCTGCCCCGCCCGGACGTCGCAATCATATCTCGGTTATTAATGCAATAATGAGAAGCTGTACATGGCATGTCCGACCCACAGATTCAAACATATGGCCGCGGTAAGAGTGACTCTCTTAAATCATGATGACACGCACGCTACCGTTCGATGCGCTACCCCCACGGCCACCGCTTTCAAAACGTGCCGCTATTTCACGCTGTTTACGCACAATGAAGGAAACTTGGGAACGAACGATGACATCTTCAATCAATTTTACCCCAAAGGGAAGGCATTTTATTTTGATATTAAGCGTTCGGAATTATAGCGTTTCGAATTTAGCAGCCCCTATTACTATTTATGTTCATCTTCATAACTGTATACTGTCAAAATTGGTCATATAACTTCCATATTATAGAAAACCGAACATACAATTGTCCACTTCACTTGATTTCACTCGGCGGAGTGTTTTGTAAGAAGGCTGCTGATTTCTGGTGCGAGTCCAATCAAGCAAGGGTTGTTTCGCGCGTCCATTATGCTGGTAATCGCGCCAGCAATTTGTCGCGTTACATGACAGGCGTTGGAGAGGTATATTAATGACTGTGTCACGTTATTAATATGATTATTTAGCAGCCAGAGTGCGGAGGTCGAGCGACGGTGAAGGGGAGGGGGCTGTCAGCCCGACGCCTCGTTATAGAAACGACGTCTATTAACTTATGAAGCGTCGCGGCGCTAATGACACCATGCCGTAGATTCAAACAAACAAATGAAGCTACGAGGGCGAAATCTAGACGATTGGTTGGAAATTAGCTTTGAACATTTTGAATGTTTCGTGCTCAATAATTAGCTAAATGTAGCCAATTAATTAGGAGTAAGCTTACCAGTACTAATTTAATGTGGGGAAAAATTCCCTCTTGTTGTACGATTCTCGTGCTGAGAGAAACCCTTCAGATTTCACAACAATTTTCAATCTGGATGTCATATCACTGAATAGTATTTGTCATGTAATTCCCAGACAAAATTATTTTTCTACCCCGAGAGCTGGAAATTGCATTAAGTCTGCCATGCCATTATAATGGTGGTTCGTCCACTGTTTAATATCGCAGGCCCACCATGCACTTTGAGACGAACTTCCTTGCATGTGCTGAGTCTGGGGCGGCGGAGGGTTGTGCAAAACAATAAAAGCCGGTGACAAATGACTGCCGCTGCAGCCTGCCATTATGATGAGAGGACCTGAGAGGGGAACTTAATCAATTTGCCGAATACGAACTTAAATGCGTTGTCACGCTCTGATCTGATTACTTGCATTCTTAGTCGTTTGACTTGTGGATGGTGCAGGCTTCGCCAGTGGTTGACATTTTTTGTGTGGCTTTTTTTAATTTGATTTACTTGATACTCTGCTAATATACCGGCTACAGATGATGACGTTTTTAATAATTCATTTTTCATTAGAGAATTCAATTGCATCTCGGTGTTGCTCGATTATGCTGGATAGTGATTTTCTGGTATACACGTGAAAAATACCAGTATGATCGTGCCGCGAGTAATTTGAGAATTTTTGATGATTATACAATTACGAGTTGTTGCTATGAAATCCCTAGCTGCAATATCCCGATATGATGCAACAAAAACGACCGATTCAATTATCAATTCTGACTGATGACCGATGAAAGAATTACCAAACACAAAATATCATAAAACCCGATAAAACCTAATAACCATTGTTTCCAAACGAATGGTGCGAATTTGTAAAATTAATTAGCAAACAACGCGAATTTTAATACCGAGCTTTAGCTTCGACTTCGCACACCTTCCAATTGTTTGATTGCATAAAACCGGGTGTCACTTTTTCAATAATTAGCTGCAATTGCCAAAGCGTCCCGGGATCAAAACATGGAGAACAAAATAATTATATGATTGATCTGTCGGTTGTCCGGTTTTCTGGTCGATCGGTAATAGTAATCAGATTAAATATTGTATTAAACCTGTACGCAGTGTACGGTGAGTGAATAACTGTCACCTGCACGGGTTGTCAAGTCAGCCGCTCGTGGATGTTTTATCAGTTTAGCTTTACGCATTGATTTGCCCGTCGCTGGCGTGCTGACCAGTGCTGACCAGTGCTGACTGCTGACCGA
Source organism: Nemoura dubitans (assembly GCA_921293005.1). NCBI lineage: Eukaryota > Metazoa > Arthropoda > Insecta > Plecoptera > Nemouridae > Nemoura > Nemoura dubitans. Next base: position 19,919,244 of record OV121074.1, read on the forward strand.
GGGATTCGTGAATAAATTAACACATTACATTCTGAATCAGTTATACATTATTATTAATACGAATGAAATTGTATTGTGGGGCCTGCCTATACCATAAACAACCCCTGGAGCGCACTCTTTCTAGTATATACCTGTGCAATTATAGTCATTTGTATTGAAGCACAGAGTTGAAGTCTGTTCTATTGTTGGGTTGGTTGTTTTTTATATGGCCCTGATACTTTTCCGGAAATTACGCAGGAAGCCTCAAATTTCGTACTAAACAACACAAAATAAATTGCCTGTATGTTTTTTTGAGATTTGGGAATGTGAAAGAAAAAAGTAATTTTGACGACAGTAGACGTTGTGTATTACTATGGCTTCGCGAACGCAATTGGGGTTGCGTTGAAGATGAGCGAAACGGTTTGATTACGGTGGATAAAAAGGTGATGGCAGAAAGCCTATGAAAACCATGGAGCACCAAGCCTTCTTGAAAACTCTGATCACTCGAAAATTTAGACGATTGTACCTTTTTTGTTTCTCTCCAGAGCTGTCAAATAGCCAAAATATGCTTCTTTTGAGCTAATTGAGTAATTTGAACATGTACCTATATACATAGATGTAAATTACGCCCGTGGGTTCTTATTATATTAGAGGTATATATTTTTAGCGCCGATTTACTTCAGTTACTTCCATGATTAATAATTAATAATTTCTGAGAAATCTATCAAATCTTTGCCTTGGACAAACTTCAAGCCAACAAAGCTGGTCACCAAGGTGACGAAGGAAATTGATTCAGGCGTCAAAAAGTATCGAAAATCACGAAAAAACACTACAAAAATGCTAATAAAACCCAATTGGAAAGTCCTACTGACCGAAGATTTGCAGGCATAATAAATATGTATAAGGTCGACATGCTTAGAAGTTTTGGTGAAGATATGTAAAGAATTTTGAAATTTACAGAGGATTAAAATTTTGAAAAAATCAAAAATTTCGTAAAAATTGATTTATTAAAGTTTTCTGAACCGATCTTTTCCAAAAACGTAGAGGGTACATATGTAGGTACTCTGAAATTTTCATCAACATTGGTTCAGGCGTTTGGTCGCTGTAGAGCGCGCACAAACTCACAGCCAAAAAAACACAAACACAAGTGACTTTTTTTTGGGGTAGTGAAATTGAAGATTTCGTTCCGCTCGTTCCGCTCGCTTCGCTCATCAATTATATAGATGATACTGCTCAAGTTCGCCAAAAGTTATCGCATTTGCCACGATTGGTAAATCTGCATTGTAATTGCGACTAAACTGAAACTTTTTTCCTGGTAATAAATTATTGAATATTAATTAGACTTTTTCATTGCAGATGCCCAAAGTACTGCCTGGCATCTGTGGGTCGGGGCGGTATCGCAGCACAGAGCACTGAGCACACACCTATATCGATACCCATAATTGCAAAAACTATATGTAGCTGCAAGAAGTACAATGTTGAGTAGACCGAAAAAACTCGTTTAAAATATTTCTTGTGGAGCTTTAAAAAATAATATATTGTTCTGCTTTTAGGATGCAATGACATGTCATCTTTTGATCATTCATTCAAGTTCGAGGGCTTGCAGACGGGAAAGGAATTATTTTCAAGTTTCCAAGTTTTTCAAGTTTCAAGTTTTCAAGTTTCCTTCTAAAAATGCAGATACGAGGTTTTCAATTAGGTTATCGACATGCAACCAGCACCGCACTTAAACAGAGCACGGAAAACCCATCGCTATACACTTTTGTGACCAACAATTCAAACATTTCAGTATGAAATTCCAGTGGCAGCAAAGAAACTTATAAAATTGGTACAAAAGGATTTTTTATTTATTATTGCGGATGAAAAGGTACAAGCAAAAGGCCGTTAACAATAGGTCATATGTGAATGATTATTTCTTCTATAATGGGCGAAGAAAGCGAGTTTCAATAAATTTCGTATATGAAACAGCAAAAAAATATTTTTTTAATCCAATAAAAAGAGAAAGAGAACGAATGCTGACCAAAAACTTTCAGAGATTCTTTATTTCAGAATGCTCCACGTCTCTTCAAATTTTATACAGCGCTAACAAATTTTCTAAAAATATGGAAAATTTCGTTAATTCTGATTTGTTTCTCAACTACCCACTCGTCCTCTGAAAGTTACATCAAAATCGGAACAAGCGTTTGGGCTGTAGAGCAAGCACAGCAACGCACAAACAAAAGTTATACTTTTTTAGGGTGGTGTTATAGACGATTTCTCTCATCAGCTCGCTTCGCTCGCTCATACAACCACAGCTCGTAGCGGACAATCCCATTTTCCAGCATATTGAGAAAGTTGCCTACCAAATGACAGTTCGCCGTTGACAACGTTCAGTTATTCTCATAACGTACAGCTATAAGCATCTCAACGTATCCCAGCCAAAGTACAAAACCAAAGCAGCAAACCAACTGAGTCCACGGCTCAGCAAACACTCCCACACACACCCCTAACCGAACACCCACATTACTCAACACACATAGGGGTTGGGCGTCGGTAGCGTCGCGGCATGCAGATATGTGCCTCCTGCGGCCTGCTCCACTGTGCAAGGGTGTGGACTGTGGACTGTGGAGAGTGTGAGATTTGCACAGATGTTATTACAACGGGCTGGCGTGCCACAGCTTAGCAGGAGGCTTAATGATGTGTAACCTCCTTAAGCCTCGCGGTGTGGGCTAGGGGTGTGATGATATTACACCCTCTGCGCCCATGTGCCCCGTGACATGGCCACAACCGCCTCCGGGTAGGATAATCGTCAGCAAGAGATGTGGACCTGACGCTACGGCTGCACTTGCTCGCGATGGGGTGGTCTGCACTTGCTCGCGATGGGGTGGTCTGCACTTGCTCGCGATGGGGTGGTCTGCACTTGCAGATTGACTCCGTTCGAGTTGGGAGGTGCACGGGACTTGGTATGGGTGGATGATGGTATGAACGTTTTTAAGTTTGTGATCACTGTTTTAATGTTTGTAGTTCTAAGACTTTATTGTTTAAATTGTATTTATTTTGGGTATATTTCTTGCCTCTAACCTTTCCTTTTGCCTAAATACAAAATGCAAATGTTAAGTTTGCAATGTCGCAGTCTATTGCTAATTAGATAGTTCTTTCTGATCATTATATACAATCATTATATAGGATGAATAACTGCGAACCAACGTTTCATGTTGTCAGTTGTACCTATTGTGGTTGTAGATGTTAAGGTTGTACCATAATAAAATTGCATGGTTAACCTAGAAATAGGAACTGCAAAGAAGCATCATGTATGTGTTTTACCTCAATCAATATCATTACCGCAATTAACGTGAATTAGGCAGATTGATTAAAATGGGTATCGAGTGTGCATTATATTCTTTTCGCTTCCACATATTTAGATGATTGTGTAATCATCTTGGTGACGCACAATCATGAAAGTGTGTTTTAAAATCTTAGCGGGAGGAATTCTGACGGGTTCTTTCATTCTCTCATTCTCTCATTCACATCTTCAAGTAAGATATTTTCTTGGTGAAATTATCTAAAATCTAAAAGTAAATAAAGAGAGAAACTGTTTAACTTGTGAATTGAATTAAAAATAAAATTGCGCTCGTATTAGGAACTTGGGAGTAGACCTGACAGAACGTAATTTTTGCCTCCGGGTTCCGAAATTTCCCTTATGTTTTCATGGTTGAGGGATGTTTGAATATCGCTTTTTATTTATTAGAAGGACCATTTTCAGAGCACGTTTTGTTTCCAACTGGAAGATAAATCAACAGTTCAGTTTGGTTAACTTTTATTAAGAAACTGTCGCCCATTTGTAAAGTTTTGTCACCCAGTGACAAGTTGCTTCGTACAGCAATCGTTCGTTTGTATCCCCTGTTTTTACACCCTTCATTTGCATGTTCAAGTGAAGTCCTTACTGCTATAGTGCTTTACATCGCCTACACGCAATTATAGCGTTTCTACAACAGGTATAAGGAGAGACGCTAAGTAAATTAAGTGAGTTACATAAGTAACATTCTTTTTGAGATCGTGCATGCCAGATTAAAATAATTCCACATTGATTTAGTCCATGTTTTAGCAAAGAAAATAGGGAAATGCAGTTTCATACAGACTGTGCAGAGATCACATCTGATACCCCATTAATTATAATTTATTATCGAAGTTGTATGTTATGGAATGGATTGAAATAATATAATGTTGTCAAGTGAATGCACTGTAAGTGTTCAGTATGTATATACACACGATTTAACCCCCGGAACTGTCCTTTTTTAGAACTCCGCATTGACCAGGGGACAATATTTCAACCATAACCTCAATTCTAAAACCTCACTTCATGCACAAGCCTTGCATGCACAAGCCTAGCTACCTTACCCACGTGGACACCTACCCATGCAACACAACCAGAAACACCGAACACCATCAACCGCAGTCATACCGTTTTGCTTCCCTTTTGGAGTGACGACGCGGAACGCGCTCGTGTTGCCCGCGTCGTGGACGTCGCTCTCGCCGCGGCCAGCATCCTTAAGGAGCCGCAGGAAGCCGACGTGGCCGGCGGAGCCGAGACCCTCGCCTGACGGGGATGGACCGACGCCGGGGCTCGCACCGCCGCCGCCACCGCCGTCTCCACCGCCGCCGCCCCCATGAAGCTGCATCCGAGACTTCACCGTGATACTGAAGTCCAGAGGCATCGGCACAGGTACAGAAATCTCCATTGTACTTAGCACTTTTAAGCCTGGTCCCTTGTCTATATCATAGTCATGACACTGTCTGGATGGCACTCGGCGGCGACACTCGAAGTATGGCGAGCACAATTCTAGGTGTACTCTCAACTAAAATGTAGTATAGCCAAAAATGTTACTAAAAGATTAATCACTTGTGTCTGAAAATATTACAACTTTTTCTGTGATGTGAAGGTTTGTCCTTGTACATCTAAATCGCGATGCGGCGTCAGTTGTTCGTTCGTCTGCTCTCGACGACAATCGCGGCCGAATTGTGGTCCAAATGCTAAGCGGCCATGTGCGCCGGCTGTCAACGTGCTTATGAATTGTTCAAAAAACGCTCCAATATTAAAAGTCTAGCGGCGAAATCGTGGCGAACTGTCTGTCACTCTCCCATTTTATAATTTAACAGGGTGAAAAAAGCGCAAGTATTTTCGAACTGATATTCGCTGTGTTGTGTTGCTATACGATTCGTCTAGTGTACGCAGTCGGGAGAAGCGTCCCATGTGTGACAGCGTTGTTATCGCACTGTGTATCATCTCCATTGCCATCCTCGACGGAGCCGGCGCCCCCCCCCCGCCCCCTCCTGGCCGCCGCTGCCGCGACGCCCCACACCCCCTGAAGCCCCGCCCCCTCGCGTACAACTCTGCCGCCTCTTATCGGAGATAAGAATGCTGGACTGGTTTCACAATGCGAAAATGATTATCGCTTTATTGAATCTTTCGTGTCGATAGGTGATGTCAATTATTGGATTTGAGGTGAGTGTAATAAAATTATAACTTGGCTTAGCTGATTGGTGGATTAAGCTTTCTCAGCTTTTGCCGAGGGCATTTGAAAGCCTTCGTCTTAAATCTAGGATGGATTCCTTAAAAAAAAGTAATAAAGACAATGACGTAATTTTGACGTTGGTTTATTAGGCCATAAAAGGTGGTATCTATCGCTCAAGCCGAAATGTAGCCATAGGCTATTGCCATTGGATTTATGATTAGAAATTTAGTGAAATTCTTTTTTGGTGACACTATTGTGTTGGAGATTTTCCCAGCATAAAACAATGAAATGGGATTATAAGCTATTTTATATCACAACGATCTTACTGTAATAAATTTTAAAAAATGCACTTTTGAGTTTAAAAAAAATAAAAATATCCTCCCCTATCTCCTCTCTGCATAAAAATTCAGCTTCGGTCATAAAGTCTATTTCATTAGCAACTAAAAAAGCATTTCAAAGCCAAATATCACAACCCCCCCCCCCCCCAACCCCCTTCCCCAACCGCTGAAACCATAACACCTCGCGGGGCCCCACCGATATCAAATACAGCATTAAGAGTATGATTGCAGCTTTATAAAAGAAGCTGCACCTGATTGATGCCACGAGCTCGCCGCGCTCGATCCCGCCTAATGTGATTGTTCCAATCGGCGCTTGTGATTGGCTGGCGTCGGTATGGAGATTATTAGTGGCGTCGCGATTGGGCGACGTCGGGGTGGCGTCCCCGGTCGCCCCGCCGCCCCCTCGCGCGGCGATGATAACAAAGGACGTCGGTTTGTGTCGGCGTCGCGCGCCGCGTCGTTGCCGGGGCAACCGACGGGGAAGCTCTGGGCGGCGACGGCGGCGTCGGTGGCGTCGGCGGCGTCGGCGTCCCCCTCGCGGGAGTCGGCCGACGCTCGCTGCCGCCGGCAGGAGCCAGCGTCCGACACGCCACCGTGATAACTGAGCAGTGATAGCGACTAACGGAATTACCGCATGAATTCGCCCGTTATGAGTTGGTGGTCGAAATACCGAGCCGATCAGTCGGACGGCGTCGGGGCGAACGGACGTGATGATATCTGGTATTGATTTACACTGAGGCCTCTTTGCGTGGAATTCGATTGAGCGCGGATTGAGAGCATCTCGGATCACTTTTTCGCGGGCGCAGAGAAGATGGCTGGAAGCTGTGGATTGCAATTATGAAATAACTTTGTGTGTTTCTGTAACCATGTTTCGTGGCATGAAGGTTTTTTATTAAATGTACTTCACTGCACGTTGAAATGATTTCTTGGGCAATTTATTTCAATATTTGCTTTCCAAATACATTTATTTTCTTAACAGTTTCCTAATTCTTTTTAAAATATCCAAAGTTACAGTTTTATAAATGACTTTGAAAACTATGCTTCAACACTCTGCTTTCGTACAAATTCAAATGCAGTTTTTCATGAAGATTTTCAAAAATTTGACATCCCTTTTGAAAAAAAGTGTTGTTTTAGAATTTAGATTCTATAATGCGTATTTGAGATGTATCAACGGCTCGTCGTCTGAACCTGCTGAATTGTTGAACCAAGATTCCGAATGGGAATACCAGCCCCAGGGTTTCATTACGATAAAAAACAAATATACGTAGAACAATCCTCCAGAAACAGTACCTATTTTGAATGGCTAGCCCTAAAAAAGTAAGGTAACACAAAGTACCAACAACTCCTCCACGAGCTGACGATGACCACATTTTTGACAACCAAAAACGTATAACAGATTACACGAAAAGTCTATTACTTTTCACCAAAAATAATTTCACCATAAGTGCTTGTAAAAGCGAGGCGCTGATGAATAGTGATCCGCTTCATCTCGGACAAGGCCCATAATTCTTGTCCCATTGATTGAAGAGAAGCGTACGATTGTCTGGCGAATGTCACCCGGCTACACAATAATGGTTATTATGCTTCACGGTCGGCAATAACTTGCCCTTAAAACATTGCACTCTGTGTAGTTCATCTCGTCGTCACCCCATCCCCGCCCCGCCACACCCTGGCCGTCGGCTGCCTGGTAGGCAACCGGCACTACATCAATCCCACCGACCTGTCACCATTGTAACGGAGCACAAGCGACACGTGTTGCGCTTTGCTCCTCACAATTATCAGCGGATCAGAGGATCACGTTTCTAGCCACGTTTCTAGCCACGTAGTCTTAGCTCGTAGCCACGTACACACTCAGTCCAGGGTACCGAAGACGCAATCAATTGTGTTTTATAAACAGACGACATTTTAAAAAATGAGATGTAGCATCGGTTTTTTTCTACGGAGGAGAGTGGAAAGTAATTAAATTTCAAGTGATTTGTGTGCAAATGTACGTGGCTAGATTTTTTTAAACATCATTTTGTTAATGTAAATTCTCTTTCTTTACTTTGGAGGGTTTTTTATTCCAGGATACTCTCGAAAAACCTCCCTGGCTTTTGAACATAAAACGTATAAAAATCGCAAAAATGATATCGCAAATGAATGATTGTTTTCTTTATTATCAAAAGTTTTTATTCGAATAGATTAATTAATTGGTATTTCTAAGATTACATGAAGATCAATGCTGCATATCTTAGGAATTTAAAAACAAGAAATAACTAGTTATCGCAAGACGTATAGGTACATCAGATGAGTACAGGTAATAATCTGCAGAAATCCAGCTGCTTTTATTTTCATTGCTCCTGAGTAACCAACATAGACCAGCTGAATCCCGGAAAACCCAAAGCAATCTTTTAGCCAACACTTTTGCCCAGCTCCTACCATAAAATAAAACGTCGCGCCACATGGAATCAACTCTCCATTGACCTAATCGACGACACAAAAGTGCATCTAATTAGGTCCATCGCTCGTGGACGCGCTCACACCGCGCACCCTGACATCCAGCGCCATCCAGGACAGGACCGACATTGCCCTCGCGGTCTCGAAGTGAAACAAATTGGTGGTGTCAATTGAGTCGACTGCATGCGGCGAGGCCGACTCGTCGTCGATCCGGAGATCGGAACCCCCTCGGCAGCGGCGCGCCACCCCATGGGTTCCCTCTGCAGCCCGACGCGCTGCCGACACCGCCGCGATCCAATTGCCAATTGTTAAGCGCCGGGCCCCAATGATGTCATCACCGGCACCCCGACAAACGTGGGTGGATCGCTTGACAGGAGACTGTGGTCTTGTAATCATTGCCGCCTGGCTGGGTGGTCGGACGATTGGATTAGACTTGCGAGCTTATGGTTCCGCCTTTCGAACACTACTGCCAGATATTGTGAATGCTCAAGACTTATGTGTTTTAAATATAATGATGTGCCCAAAAAGGTTTTGCGAAATAGTCGAAGGAGACGCCTAAGTACAAGGGTGCACTCTGTCAGCCAACGCAATAATTATGTGTTTTTTAAACATTTTGGTTGACGCTCCAAAGTTTTGCAATATTATAAATATAACACTTTTCAATGTAAATGAACAATATGCTTTCGCACAATGTGTCTACTACTTGATGTCTACGAGTTGTTATTTCCCACTATAAAATTTAGAATGTCAAAAAAATGTATCTCGCCATGCGATTTAGATCTAAAAATAGAGTCGCAATTGCATTTTTTGCCTTCGGAAGAGCGCGTTCCCATAAATACATCCGGACGCATATTTGACGAGTGACGTCCTGGCGGCCTGAGTGCAGGGATACCTTCTCTGACGTCACCAGCCAGCCGGGATACGATCTCCGGGATATCAGATTCGCGTGCATCTGTGGCCAGACTGCCAACTGTCAATCGCTCCCCGACTCCTGAGTGATCGGCGACCGGCGACACTAGCATTTTCTCCAATTGCAGGACGAAACAAAATGCGACGTCAATTCGTCTATAGCAGGATTCGCGAATACCGCGCCGCACTCGAGAATTTAGTATCTAATCTCCAAACGTATCTTGATTTTGATTTGTCCCACTCGACGATTCCAATCAGAACAACTTCATACACTTCTCAACTATACACGATCATTAACGGCTACTCAAAAGACGCGAAAAATTAAAGTACCCTTGATTCGTGAAAAGCGTCCTTCTCATTAGTATTGCTGTGCGACAAGAACAATCATAAATTAAGAAATCTTTGGTACAATATCTCGGCCAAGATAATAGCCAGCATCGTAACAAGCTCGACGCTCGTTACTCCTGATACTCATAATGAGATAAGTATTATTAATATGTGTTAAAGTGGTGAAATATAGTTGGGGCTAATGGCATGGCGCCCACCATATCCTTTTGGCGCCCCGGCCCCAGTCGTGACGTCGGCGTCGTCGCCGCACGGACTCGGGTGCAGAGCGTAAATCACGTCAAGTGGTGTGCAGCCTGGCCGGCGACGACTGCCACAGGAAGCCGACAGACACCCCGAGTTACACGTCATTTGAAGATGATCATCACGTGCCTCAATGATTTCTTCCTGTCTTTGCCGACGTCTAGACCTGACCATGGGGATCGCGGTACGACAAGTGGTGCGCGAAATCTAGCCGACGATTTTTTATTAGCCAATAACGAAGAGCGAGATGTGATTTTAGCATGGGGACAACGAAGTAACCGTTAAAGTTTCGAGTAGCTAGTACACACCTACGCTTTCGAGCCCGTGGGCTGGGCCCGTCGGATTCTCAAGCGCAGTGTGTATTGCAAATCTGACTCGTTCTCGGCCTATCAGTGCGTTTCGGGCTCGGACGGGCTCAGCCCTCGGGTCCGAAAGCGTGGAAAAGTGTAATTTGTTCTGGACTGAAGTCCTTACATCCCAAGCCTTGGCCCCTGGTGTTGTCTAACCACTATGCAGTATATATACACACGTCGTCTTGACTTCTGAGTACAGGTGTGTGCCCGTGACGCGACAAGACTAATCAGCTCACCGGCATGAACGACGCTCTGTGTGTCGCGTAACGTTGAGTGCATGCTTGGATTTCCACGTCTCAGCTGCTTGCAGTGAACAAGCAATCAGTTTCAACTGTCAATCGGCGTCTGCATATCGATGATTGATCGGAAATCGCCCGAGATTACTACCTGTGTCGGCTTGGGCCGCTATCGTGGTCGGGATACGCACAGTCTGCTTCTGCAAACACGTTACATGGACGTTTTGTAGATAATGTTACTGTCAAGCGCACTGTGCTCGCATGATGCGTTGTACATTTTTGATAGTAAGTATGAGTTTAGAGTTTGTCGGGAAGTTTTTGGTTGCTGAGCACATGGCAAAAGTTGGTGCCTTTCGGCAATGTATCGAACAACAAAGTGTGTCGAATCACATGTGCTTCTTGCATCGATGTAACAGATGTACGGCTTAAACATGCCGATGCCCCTGACAAAGCCAGGCTGATGAGCGATGATGGCGGGGGCTGCAACCCCATCATCGCCTCCCTTCTCCCCCCCCCCCCCCCCACCCACCCAGCCGACTCACCCCCGCGGCTCGTGAACCGAGATTAAGGCATGGACTATCGAGTGCATCGGAACCGCGAAATTAGGTTTAAATCAAACGCATAAAGGACGGTAATATGATGACGATGTGATAAGCCTTTGATAGGTTAGTAATAATATGGTGTAATAGAATTTATCCCTCGCCAGATTACAATTTTACATTTTTAGCTAAACGAGCAGCTCTGCGTTTAGTTAGCATATATATACGTGGGTTGGGTGATTGAACTGAGAATTGAATTTTGCTCTGTCAACGCGCTCGAAAAGGATCATGACGTCCTGAAATCGTATATCGCTTGTTACTTGTTAGTCATCCAATGTAGCAAGGAGGTTTTTAGCGATGCTGCATTCCAAATTAACACAATGGTCGGTGGAAGCAAAGCAATCACTTTTATGGAGAAAAAAGTCCAGCGGAAGTTCTAAACCCGTAACCAGCTTGCGAGTGTATATAACGTTGTTTGTCCTGAACATGCAGTGAGCGGTCGGGGGAAAAAGTCGAAAGCTATCGCCGGCCCTGCCGCCCGCATCCATTAAACCAGGAACGTATATTTTTTCATTATTTCATTAAAAAACAGGTCAGCTGGATTTTTAAAACCAGGCTCATTAATTTGTAAAAAAGTACTTTCAGAAATTGCTTGTTAAAATCAATGAAGTAAAGTAAACCATCCCATTCTTTCAATTGACTGATAGAGTGCGTGGAGACGACAGATGGAATCACATGGACCGAGCGCGATTAATGGGCGAGTTTGCTTAGTTAGTTGATTATGATTAGTTAACCGGAGCTTAATGCCAGTTAATTGCCAGCTGAATGCCAAAGACGCGAGCTTTTTTCGGCATTCTTTCGCAACCGAATTCTTATCTCGTGTCATGCCGACGAATTAGCGAGAGCCACACTTTATCTTCGCGCAATCATTTAAACATGTTTTTATTTTATCACCGGGCTTATAAATAAAGCTCACACGATTTAATTTTCAATGAAACATAAATATATCACTCCCAGCGCTTCTTTTCTCAGGTTATAAACGTGAAATTCGCTTGTGAAACGTCATGGACCGTCACGTCGGTGACGTTCTAATATCCCAGTGCTGCGAGAAGACAATGTCGCTGTGCTCAGTTATTAGACCATCAATGTTCGAGACCGCATTATAGCATATGATTTGTTGTTGAGCATTGTCATTCCCGTGACACAGCGCGCAGGATGGCGCATTCCCACAGAGCCTACAGCCCGGGTTCGGGAAGAGCCCCCCAAGACCATCGGGTCGGGGCTGCAGGCAGACAATGGAGCAAAACCCTCGCGTCCCAGAGCCCGAGCCGAGCCCAGCCCGCGCCCGACCCGTTGGGCGCTGCAATCACCTCGATTTCCATGCAGAGAGCTCACGGTGATAAATGACCGACATCGTTACACTGCGCAAATTTGCTATGTAGACGATGCCGTGCGGTTTAATCTCGCTTCAGTCTCACTATAGAACAGTGAATATGACGAATGATAATAAGATTCACAACAACACAATCTAACGAGAAATTGTATACATAAATCACTTTTACGAAACCAAAAAGCTGTGGAAATTGAAATTTCAAGAAATGTGTTTTTTAACGAAATCCAATACCACCGTCGACTGCTTTTCTTTGTCGAGGTTAAGCTTAGCAGACCGGCGCCTCCACTGAATTGTCTTTCTCAAGCTTCTTATTCCAGATAACAAAAAAAACGAAATAAAATCAACCTCCCGGAAAAAAAACAGATCGCTGGAATTGTCGCGTCCAGCTCAAGATTTATACCGCGCAGGCCGCCACCGTATAACTCAGCGGCGTCAGGTTTAACAAGGACTCCGTCGAGCAGAGTCTCATTGTTGTGTTAGGTCCGCTCGGGCGAGCGGGTCAGACCGCGCGGACATTTTATCGTCGAGTGCAGCAGCCGTTTAATTAAGGCCATAAGGAAGGCGAATTGGAAGTCGCTGCTAATGAATTAATTCGATTAGCCGCGTGTGTACGGACGGTCGCTCGGACAGGCGTACGGCGTTCGGAAGGAGGCAGAAGCTGGGGACATCAGGGCTCGCCCTCGAGGGGTAATGGCGCAAACACTAACCGAACGTGCAGTGTGCACATCAACTTTCATCGCAGCTTCACTCGGCTCGCTTATTACGAGCTAGCAATCTTTTCACGACCATTCAACTTTGACTCTCTCACCGGAGATATTCTCGCCTAAATGTTTCCTCTCACGAACCTTTGGTCGAGACTTTCGGACCACGCCGACGTGCACTATGAAGCGCGCAAAATGGTTTAAATGAAAATGTACCAACTGTAATTTTATTTTTATTGCGCTTCTACATTACAATCTTGTTTCGAATAGGTGTATACCATACACATTGGCTATAGTTTGGCGCAAAGTTCCAACGACACGCTAGTTTTTGAGCGGCAACAATGCAATGAGCTCGTATGTGCCCGTGTTCTTGTCGGGGGCAAACACGATCTCCGGCCGGTCAGCGCACCCTGGGCGGCAACCACAGTCGGGGAACATGACTCGCCGCCCGTGTACATACGCTTGTTACATCGCATTCATTACGGAATTATTAGTTATTACCGTCCTACGGTGGACAGTGGCGCGGGTGCCGTCAATGTACCGACCCTCGACAACGGCTATGCGCTGGAACAACGGCCTGTCGCCGGGGCCCCTCGGTGCCCATCGTTTGCCTTGTTTTTGATTTTATTTACACGCTTCGATGGCATTATTCGCTAGCTTTGTTATTGATTACACCGGTACCGCTCGTTGTCATACGCTACAACTTAGTTGTGTTTATACTAATTTAGCAGCGCGCAGGCAGTTGTTTTGTTTGAATTGGGCGAACTTGCTCCATGATTATACATTTTCTCCATAATAGAAACTGTTGGTATAATATTTTCTTTCCACAAGTACAATTAAAAACTTAAAAAAAATCAGTGTGAAATTGTCAAACTTAAAAAAATTGATACTATTACCCTTGTATAAATAAGTCAGTATATATCGAAGTATGTAAACGATATAAAAATTCCGAACGGCTTCAGAAAATTCCATTTGTACTTTCAGCACACTTGCAGAAGACTAAAGAAAATTGTTTCGAAAATACAAAATAATAAAAATAATAAACCAACTTCGATATACGTATCCCACCGAATCCGGTTATAAAATGACTTTCAATTTCAATAGGCCTTAGACAGAGACAAAACCAAAGGTGCTATGTGCCAAAAAAAATAATCAAATTTCCTCCCCTACATAGACGCGGCGCAATGTTTGCGTTGCGGGACGAGACGAGGCGAGCTGCGAACTGCGAGGCGCGAAGTGCACGCATTGCGTTGCGGTGCGCCCGTTATTGCGTCGCATGCGTTCCGCGGTTCGACGCACGGTGCGTGAGTGTGATTGCACTGCGTCCGCCTCCCCACGCGTGATGTTCCGTCGTGCCGAGGGGTAGGGGACATCACCGACACGCGGGGATCAGCCCCGACGGTCGCGCTTCTCTGACCTTAAATTATGCTGGTTTAAAATTGATAAAGAAGCGGCTGTGTGGAGAACGTGTACGCTCGAGAGAGAGAATAAAGGTGGGGTTAAACTAACTCTCCGGGGATCAAAGGGGATGTTTAGGTTAGGGGATGGGGGGGCAGTGATAATCTGGATAGTCGTTCGTGAAATCACCCTCACTCCCTTGAATCGTAATTATTTATTTCGTCTCACAGAATGAGGTGAATAGTATGTGTAACAGGGCCCTACCCGACCATATAGGTTGCGTGCATCAATGACGTTGTCATCTTTTTTCTTTCACAGACGTGCGGCTCATGTCAATTATTATGCAGGCTGCTCCACACACGTCACTTTTATGCTTTGTGTCCTTAATGATTTATACTGATTTTCTTAATTTTTTATTGTACTCTTCAACTAACCATATGAGGTTTTAATTAATTTCGATAGCTTTATATTATGGTCGAGCTCCTGTGCCTGGTGTGATATGCGGGGTAGCGACACACTTTGGAGAAGGCTGCATTTAGTGGTTTGCCGCGGCTTCCGGCCCACTCGGCAAACTTGGCGCTCACTTTTCTTTGCACTGGGTCATTCGTGAGCACGGCATTCCTTGCCGTACAAATGGGGTTGCACTCTGATAACGCTCTTGGTCTTACGGATGAGAAACAAAATACCATCCTGTTCCCTGTTCCGAATAGTTTTCTCTCCGTGGTGAAGAGAACGTTCTTGTACCAAGAATTTAATAGTGAACATTCAACGAATCAAGAACTAAGAAATTTTGAGTAGTCTTTTGTGTTGCGACTGTGGTGAAAAATCGTGTAAGTTAACAGAAGAAAATCCGAGCCTTGTTTTGGTCTACTTTATAGATAGCTCAAAATGTCCATCACAATGTTTTTATATTTTCATGACGTCTTGTTCAAGGTATATTCAGGGCAGTTTTTATTGGATTTGCCAGCACGACCTAAATCTAAAATCGACTCTTTCGGTTCTGCTTTGCAACGAGATTGCTGGAGCAGCCTCATACATAATGACGCTGCCAGAGAACGAGGTTCCGCCTAAACAAAAAGGTGAATTGGAGCAAAATTAAGCTGCAACGTGTCTTTCAAGCAAGTTTCTTGTTGTACCACGTGACTGGAATCTCTGGCAGGAATCACGAGAAAGATTCCGGCAATCACGTTAACTCCGTGGACTTTCCTCCGTCTTGATTGCATTACGTCTTCTATACGTGCATCAGCTTCGGCCGCCAATGCTTTTACTTTGGCTACTACTCGTGCACTACGCTTTTCTTATGGCTACTAGTCGTGTATTGCGTTTTCCATTTGGCTGCTAGTCGTGCATGGTACATTTTCTTTGGCTACTGGCCGAGCATTGGACCTCTATTTTGGCTACTTGGGGTATAATGCTCCTTTTTGTTGGCTCCTGGGCATGTATTGCTCCATTTTGTTGGCTACTAGGCGTATATTGCTCTTTTTTGTTTGCTCCTGGGCGTATATTGCTCCTATTTGTTGACTCCTGGGCGTATATTGCTCCTTTCTGTTGGCTACTGGGCGTATATTGCTCCTTTTTGTTGACTCCTGGGCGTATATTGCCCCTTCTTGTTGGCTCCTGGGCGTATATTGCTCCTTTCTGTTGGCTACTGGGCGTATATTGCTCCTTTTTGTTGACTCCTGGGCGTATATTGCCCCTTCTTGTTGGCTCCTGGGCGTATATTGCCCCTTTCTGTTGGCTACTGGGCGTATATTGCTCCTTTTTGTTGACTCCTGGGCGTATATTTCTCCTTTTTGTTGGCTACTGGGCGTATATTGCTCCTTTTTGTTAGCTACTGTGCGTATATTGCACATTTTATTTGGCTCTTGGACCAATACTAGAGTACGTCTCAGGTTCTTTGTAGACGCCTTGGGGGATTGGGCTATATACTATAACATTGAAGCATTCCGGTTTTCTGCTGACAAAAGATCCTGAGATGTACTGTTTAGGCCAGTGGTACAAACCTTTTCTTGCACAGGGCCAAATAAAAGAAATTTTTTACCTCTGCGGGCCGCAGAGGGTAATTTGACGTAAAACTTGAGAATTGCAAGATAGCGTTGCGTAACATTGTGGGTATTAAATGAACGAATTCTCGTAACTTGTACCGGCTTGTACTTGATAAATGAAAACTGACATTGCTTACAACATAGGGGGTGCGGGGGGTTCAATCCCCAAGAAATTTTTAATTTAGAGAATTTTTAAGATGCAAATCTATGCGTTTCAGGGAGTTTCGACCTTAACAATACTCTAAGATTTGAAAGGAGGTTGTAAATTTCAAGTCAATATTTCAAATTTAGTACAAATTTAAAGGCGGGTCGCATGAATATGATCGCCTGGCCGCAGGTTGAGTACCTCTGGTGAAGGCCAAAGATACTAAATAATAACGTTGCATAGGTATAGTCTAGGCACGTGGCGTGGGCTAGGCGTGCATTTTCTTTGTCTATTGGGCGAACTTTGCACATTTTCATTGCCTAATGGGCGAGCTTTGCACATTTTCTTTGTCTAATGGGCGAGCTTTGCTCATTTCCTTTGTAGAATGGGCGAGCTTTGCACATTTTCTTTGGATATTGGACCCTACACATTTTCTTCGGCAACTGAGCGTATATTCATCGCACTTTTCCTACTTCTAATGGGCGTGAATTAAGTTCTTCCTTCGTCTGCAGGCGTGCATTGAGTTTTTTCCTTTGATTTTGGGCTAGTATTGCGTTTTTCCCTCGATTACTTTATCGGGCATTACGTTTTTCCTCTGACCAGAGCTGGGTGTGCCGATCATTTTCCCTCCGGCTGCTGTTTTCCCGCTTCTTTTGAATCGATGCCCATGTTCGATTTTCCGCCCCTCATAAGTGCATTCATCGACTAAGGCGCCAATTATAATATATAGTCGCCAATTTCAAGCTTTTCATCGAACGTATGTGTCATGGTTGGTCCCTGTGTGTCAATCGGATTTTATGCACTTTTTAGCAAAATGATAAGTAGTCAAGGTGTACAGTTCAAGAGTTTTAAGTGGATTTTATATTAAAAATATTGTAGTTTTCTGTAAAAACTTAACAGCCGTTCCCTGCTTGTTGCCTCTTTCCGGCTGTACGGGCCTCGAGCCTCTAGCGACGGAACCCGAGTGTACATAATATCTCAGCCATACCATGGAAAGTAGACTGTAATGTGGTATTATTATACCACAGTAACTGTATTTTGCAAGCGATTTGCTCCTATTTGAATGAAACTAGGCATCGCGTCGTATGCATGAGCTCGGTCGTGTGGAGGGGGAAAGGGGGGGGGAGTAGCGCATGGGGTTACGCTATAAGGGCGTATTCCTTTGATTAGAACTTGATTGTTTTCATAAGCGAGGCGCTCCGTACTCATTTGAATTCCTTTGAAGTGATGGCTTGCTTTTCTTTTACCCAAATAATACCATCATCCAATCCATGCATATCATCCATGGTACTACGTAGAATACCTATACCCAAAACCCATCGTGCGTTTGCGATGGAATAGAGGAACATTGGTTATGGCAAAGGTGATTGCACGGACGTTAACGGTCGGTGAAAATGTTGCTTTATCATTACTGAAAATAGATTTATAAGTTTAGGGGAATTTTAAAACGCTTGTAACATGTACCGAAATGAAATCTGACGTACCATCTACATGGTATACAAGTGTAAGTTTAATAAATCGATGTAGTCAAGCAAAAAAAATGTTGCCTTTGTACAGCCTTCAATCACACGGGCTGCAACAAAACATATGAGTCATTATTTGTGCAAACATCAGTTGCATTCGTTCTCGTATCATATTAATGCATGACATAATGGCCAATTGGCCGTCCCAGCAATATTGTTGTTAATAATGCAATCAATGTTTCACTAGTGTGTCGACTTGGTAATTTACTTCCCTTTCGCACGCTCCCATTGATGGGGTCTTAACAGCGATTACGTCATTATTAATGAGCAACAATAACAATAGGCTAGGGTCATACAGGGAAGGCGCACTTGACCGATGCTATTGCCAACAATTAACACCATCTTATGTGCGAGTGCGACGTCGCTTGAGAGAGGGACAGAGAGGAGACGTCGTGCGAAAAGAGTAAATCATTGCAATTAGCCTGATATAGCATGAAGTAATGACGATGAGGACCGTTTTTGTTGGAAAAATTCTAATAGAGAGGTGGCGTCATTTTTAAAAGGGGAACTGATTCACATTGCGTTGACAGGGCGTCGGGCACAGATGTGTGTTCGTTAGTGAAGGGCAAAAGTGTGATCTTAGAGCGTGATGTGTGCATGAGTGAAAGGTGTGGTTGACCGTTCGCTTTTTGCAATACAAAACATTGAAAGGTTTCTAAGCTATGGTGGTTTCAAATTTAAGAAGTGGTTGCCTTGAACTTTGCATGAAAATGGAGTATAGGAACGACAAGCGGGGCATTTATTGAAAATATTTTATATGGCGTCACAGGTTTACATTATTTTATTAACATCTCTAAATACACGCTGTAACCTGCGATATTTGGACATGCGAATAAATCTAGTCATCGATTTGCCCGCTGTAACGGAGTGTTTATTTGAGATCAATTGGAGCGTGGAATTGATTGAGTGGTCTGGCGCTCTGATTGAATCTGATTGGATATCAGAAATCAAACGAGCGCGCGGTATGTAGCAGGCGTAGAGCGTAGTGCATAGTGCAAAGACATCAATTTATTGCAATTTAAGTTCGCCACCAATTGAACCCGGTGGCACCGGCAAGAGGCGTGAGAACTCCAACACGTCCAGATTCTCTTCGCCAACATGCAACAACAATCATAATCAGCAAGTGGATAAATAAACTCATATGACCGACTCGTTTTTATGTGTTTTTACCCAAATTCATGAGTCTCAGTTTCTGAAACGGAGATGATTATTAATGACATGACACTATTCTCTGCACTGTGAATCAGCCCATTTTGTGGTTGCGTAATTTCCTGAATTATTCTCATTACCCCTGAACGCAGCCCGCAGAGCAGTCGGACCTGGCTCCTCCACCAAGCGCGTCCAATATGTGTTCTCCGCATTCGAATTAAGAGTAATGGCACAGCGTCTGTTATAGATCACTCAAGAACTAATCAAATATCGTTTGGAAGTTCTAGTTTTAATCGGCGGCCGATAGTGTTTAATCAATATCAATAAACTACTTGTGGATCTCTGGGTTCTTTTGGAAATTCTCTCCTGGTTTTCCTGGGAACAATCTAAATGCGTGCTGAGTGGCAGTTAGACGACCGCGGCTAGTGCCACATTCATTCCCGAGCAGCGAAGACACTTAATTAATCAAGTCTCGTAATAAAAGAACAGCAGGAAACAATTTAATGTAAAATGAACATTTAATTTTCAAATGTAATTCAAGGAGATTATAGCGTAATACGTAGGCTCAAATGGAATGATCGTTTACAGAGAAATTTAAGCTGCTTGGAGTAAACACGGAACAGGGTAAACAAAGCGTTTCCTGTGAGCTCGGAACCTACAAATGCGGATGATGATACAACAAGAAATTGTCGGCTGTCCGTGCAGTTATCATCAAATCTAGCGCCCTACTGGCTTGCCTCATTCGATCTCAACACTGCAATTCTAGAGTTTAAAAACTAATGTTCAATTTTAATTTAAAAACAACAATTACTAATCTTATTTTGTTCAAATTCATACATTTTTAAGTGTACTTTGAGCTTTTTCACTTTAATTCATGAACTGGTATTTTTTGTGTAAGCTCTGCACTTACCAAATTGGTACGAATATTGAAACCCTAATCGCAGGTCACATTTCGGGGGGTGCAACAACTTTGTTTGCCCTCCGTAAATCCCGAGGCCGTCTCATTCTACCCCTATTTGGTTAATTATATCACGCAGCTCATTAAAATTCAATCTCCAGTCCATTATACACAAACTAGGAGGATAGACCTACCCTAACAGCAGTGAGCCATCCCAAAACCTCATCTAATAGACAATGTGGAGTAGATAGCGGATTCGCAAACTATTATTATTCTGATCATCCTAATAAAAACTGTAACTTAATAATCTCGATGCTTATAGCTTCAATTACAATTTCCATTAAAGTTAGATGAGAGGCTGTAGATGGAGATTACTTAGGAGTCTTTCAGGTTCACTTTTTATACTCTTCAGCGAAATATACTAAAACGAAGATTTAGCAAGTAAAATGCTGGCAAGAGAAAATATTTATTTTATTTTTGTAAGGTTCTCAACGGGTAATGATGCGACGGAATCCCTTCGAGTGCGCTGCGGATTTGGTAACCAAACGACGAATAAGACTGGGCTGGGACGAATAGAAAGTAAACGAAACGACGGATATATCAGCATAAAGCGGCAGCATTTTCAAGGCAAATTAAACCGGTGGAACATTTTGAGGTTTCGAAAACTTTGTTTGAAGTTTATTCAGTGCTCAGTCAAAGCGATGCCTCGAAGGTCTGACAATCATTTGCATGGAGGAAGCAAAGAGCAGTCTTTGGTGGAAACTTATTGAACGGGAATGCAGTTCACGAATTGGCCCCGGGCGAACGGCAGAGCCATTAAAACGATCTGAGTGGGAGACAGTTTTTGCCATGAATCTAGTCTCGTGCGTGGAGGACATTTTCATGACGCTGTCACTATCAAACACCTGTTTCAATCTATTGTTAGCATGACCGTTACATTATCTGTGTGAGGTCATTAATTGTGTGTATCAAACGCAGTGAAAATATGGTGAAGTGACAAAATAAAGAAGATTTCTATAGTCTTATACCATGAGATATTGATAAGTTGCTTTTATTTTTTATCATCACAAGTATTTAATAAAATTAGGATTAACCACTGGGTTATGATTGCGGGCTGTGCATACTGTTAATACTGCTGGTGAATTATAACATTGCAAACATTCCAAAATACTCAAGCGCATAAATGTATTTACATATTTTTACTAAAAAAACGTGAAAGTATACATTTGCTTTTGTCCTAAACAATCAAGTTACGCTACACGACTAGGACATCGTGCCGCGTTCAACATATTGCAAGCTCACATGCTGCTCTCTAGTTTCACGCGAACAAACTCAATCGAAACAAATTACTGTTCGACCATCGCCAGAAATGCGAACAAAAAATAGCAAATAAGTTCGTAAATCTGTTTAATTACTGCAGCTCACCAACCAGGATCAGAAAACTATATAGGTATTTCAATTTGCATTTTCTCTTGACTAAAATTCCGACTAAAATTCTTAAAAACGTGAGCGTTCAATAGCTAGCAATCGGGGTTGTACTGAAATCGCACATACAATGGCATGTATGACAAGAGTCCTGAATTATAAATGCACGACTGACATAATTAGAATTAGTCTCTTCTAATTCCGCCAATCCCGTGTGCCAGCGCTGCGATCTGATAACTCGGGTCGAGCCTTGGCATGTCTGATGGCTCCCTCAGGACCTCATTAACTCCATTATCCCATATCGC
Source organism: Nemoura dubitans (assembly GCA_921293005.1). NCBI lineage: Eukaryota > Metazoa > Arthropoda > Insecta > Plecoptera > Nemouridae > Nemoura > Nemoura dubitans. Next base: position 19,941,096 of record OV121074.1, read on the forward strand.
GTCACATCGTCACATGTCCACAGCTGCGCGTAATTACTCCGGTGCGGTTTGTTTTGCATTGCATTGATAAGATGCGAATTATCAACCAATTATTTGGAGCACCTTTTTTTGTGATAAATATGTGGAATTGCCGGCGGCTAAAAGGTACACCTCACCGGCGCCGGCGATCGGACTCTGGCTAGCATGATGAGCATCAGCTGCAGAATCCGTGCCATTTCGTTATGCTGCAGCCTCTTCCTGCGTGATCTGTTACAGCCAAGAACTGGGATCGTTTGCGGTTATACAACCTGCGAATCCTGAATCCTGATTAGTGACCTATATTCATTTGCTCGCAAAATTTTTCGTCCATTCGTTTAGTCGAACTCCTGCTCTCACCACTAAATATGGGTTAAATTGAGATGGTAATACAAATTTTAATTCAGCAGAATATACATAATAATATGTATTTTTGAACAAGTCATAACAAAAAAAAATTTACGATCTATTTTCCATCAAAATTGCGTTTAAATTTTCCTTAAAGAGATTCCCATAACTTATTACTTTGATGGTGCATAGTGATATTATATTGTGAATGCTATATATGTGAAATGATCTCAAAGTTACTTGATAATATCATGCATAAAAATATGTACCTAACCTGTTTAATGGCGGACAGATGAATGAAAACTTAGCTTTTTATCAAGATTCCTAGAAACCTGACCAAGTAGCATTTGCGATAGGTACCGTAATGTGTAAGATGCTATGAGTCTGGTTCAGCTGTCGCAATTTTCATGCTGATAATTGATATCATTATTTTTGAACGCCTGTCCAAGACTCGATGCATGTTAGAAAATATTGAGGTGATTAAAAGGCTTCGTCCTTAATTTTAATGGCTGGTAATCGAATATTGGAAGCCGAGCAAGTATCTGATGGGCATGGCAAGCCGGCAAAGGTGTTGACATGTGCCACAATTGCATGCTACGAGGGAGGGGCGGTTCGGTGCTTGCTACTTGCCATTACCCATCATCAGGTAATTGTTAATTGAAAATCGTAATCCGGTTTGTATTAGCGGATTACATATTTTGAGCATCAGCCAAGTAACGAGACAAGAGTATCAATACTTAAGTCTTCAACACACCTTAATTAGTTCAAAAGCCCCTGTAAGCAACTCCGGGTTGTGGCTTTATATAGTGAATGAATTAATGGTTCGAGGTAGGTACACATGGGTCAAGAAACATTCGATACAAGACGTGCTCGTGTGCGATTTCCTGTCAGTCGAACTTGCCAGACCGAAAGATTTATACTTCTAGAAACTGCACTTATACTCACATGGGTGTACAGAAAAAGTGACGAGTTACCGATTTCTTTATTGCTTATAGAATGTTACAAAGAATCAATTGATTGAAATTTTATTTAGGAGCTGCACTTTCGGGACTGGTTGAGCAGATTGTTGTTGCACATGCATTTCTTGAAGGGACGGCCGATGCACCTGCCTAATGCAATGTACCGCTGCAAGCCGTTGCAGTCGCGGACCTACCTGCTACATAAAGTGCATCTAAAGCATGCACATGCGATGCAGCAATGCAGCGAGCTGGCTGGCCGGACCACATTCCGTGCATGCACTCGGGTATTATAGAGCCCGAATAGTTCGGACTTGACTTTTTAAACTGTTTGACCTCAGATGCACCTGTCCAGGAGATTCGAGTTGATATTATTATGATTATTGTTTTACACGGTCAAATTGTTGGTTATCTTCGTTTCGACACGTCTCTCCAGTTTGCTCTAGCGGGTGATGTTCTGGTTTATTTTTTGTTTCGTTCGATTTTTTTCTAGACAAATCTTGCCACCATGGTTTTGGAGATTAAATCTAGTTTGGCCTAGCGATTCGGCGATCTTCTCCAGCCTCTCAAAGGACCGCTGAAGGCTTGGCTAGTAACACAAGTCTTAACAAAAATATGCAAAATATCAGTGATTATAAACAAAGCTCTAGCATCGTCAATGTCAATCGCCCTAACCGTCATTCATCACGAACTTCGATTTGCCAAATCGATTTTGCTATCACTTTGATTGACAGCTACCCTCCTTCCGAGTAGCCCACGGCGCTAAGTTCAAAATCTACACTACAAATCTGCTCTCCATCTGCTAGCCCCATTCAAATCATATCGAAAATCTCATTTAAACTTCAGCTTGCTCGTAACGTATCGTTCGCGTGTCTTCCTTAATGAAGGGGTCCACGCCTAGAGAAAGGAGCGCGTCTCTCGAATCGTCTTCGAATGAGTCCGGATTGAAGAGCAAGATTAAAATCCCTGTCCACATTCCCGTAGCGGCGCGGCACGGCGCGGCGCGCGTAATTTTGAGCGGGCTCTCGGGCAACGCACTCTCGGCAGCGGCCCGCTTCTACCACACTCCGGTTCAACAGGTGCGTACGGTTCGCACCACCTTGCCTCGTCGTCGCCGCCGCCGTCGCCGCCGCCGTTGCCGCCGCCGTTGCCGCCGTGCGCGGAGTTAGGTCAGTATTCGAGCTCCTTATTTCCTAGATTATGCAATCTTTTTTCTACTGTCCACAATATAGTGGTACACTAATTGAGCAGGCACGTGGCGAGAGAGCACGCGACCGACGCAGCGGTTCCTTACAGATGTTGGGCTGTTCGGGTTTCGGAATAACGCAGTCGTTTAGCAAACGGTTTAATAACTAGCCGGCTAACATCGGGGTATTTGAAGTTTGATTGCACACACAGTGAATTTGGTTTGGCATTCCTACGTAATGGTTTTTCGACATGTGCTTATTTGTACAGTTGTCGAGAAATATGCTTTTGTCCCTGATCTCGTATACAAGAATGTCTATTACCGATACTAAAGTGCACTGTATTGATACCTACCTATCCTTATATATGCAGGGGTCGATATTGGTATTATTAAGAATTTGTTGAGTTCGCATATTGCATCATAGTGACCCATGGACATATTCGATAACATAAAAATGGAAAAATATCAACATAATAAAAAGGCACTCCATAACAGCGTATGTGCCCATAAAACATGCACCATAATATTTCAGCTCTTCTTTTCAACAGAATTACATTTGATTTGGAACAATCACGCGAGGAATCAGATCGACATCTCGAATCCGTCGCATGACTTTTCGAAGAATATTAATCCCCGACGCCCGAAATTAATATCATTCATTACAGTTATTGATTTGTAACTATATTGTTATTGATTGACTTGTCTGCCGTAGCAATCCCAATGCCACTTTACTCGAGCGTATAAGTAACTCGCGTTTTAGTCGAAACGAAAGTGATGGATTTCACTTAGGCATTATTATTATTATCATCATTACTGCCGCTGGCCGAAATTGACGTGATTGTCCACTCCAGTGATTGATTCTATGACATTAGGAACAAGCGTGATACTGCGAAGTGTGCGTGGAACTGTCCAACCTTTCATGTTATCAAACTTGAGTTGAGTCCCTTTTAAAATCGAATGACAATCTTCCATAACATCTACAATAATTTTGAACTAATTTCATATTTCTTGAGTAAAAAGTATATTGGCCTTAATATCTGATTATGTTAAAAAAACTACAATCTTCAAACCAATCAGTATACAACTCTGCAGCGATCAGATTACAGAATAATAATTGCCGGTCGCCCTGTACGGTATAACGGCGACCAGGCAAACTTTAAAAGCCCGTATATAGCAGCCAAGCACCCTTTGAAAAGTGGTCCAGCACCTGAAATCCTAGACAGATCCGGGTTTGATTCCTTTTATCAGTCGGTGTCCGTAGAGGCAAAGGATGGTCTTTGCGCATACACCTGCGTGGTCGGCCGATGATCCCGCTAATCTCTGCAGCTTTATCCGAGAGACCAGCGTAGCACCACGTCGGTGTGGCCCGCGCCCGGCCTGCCGCCATCGAGACCTTTGGGCCCCACCTGCTCCGTGCTCGCGCCGACGACGACTCCGACCACTCCGACTCCAAACCATCCAAATCATGTCGGTGTTACTATCGGGGGATTGCATCGCCGTCGTCGTCGTCCCTTTTGAAGTCGCCCATTGACTTCAACCCGTCTCTTCTCCAGCTGTTCGATACGATAGCCATGTTCGCACCTGATTTACTTTGGGTCGGACTACCTGACTGGACCCAGAAGCAAGGCTGCTCGTCCCAAATCTCTGAAATCTAACCCTAAATGTAAATAATATTGGGAGGAGAAACTATAAACGTCGATAAATTTTACTAATTTCTAGTGTTAGTGGGTCACTGCAGAATCGGAGATTCCAGATCGAGATGGTGGCATATCATGAACTTTTCAGCCGTCAGTTATTTAACATACGCACAGTTCAAAAAAGGCGTTAAAATGCAAATTCTATTCGAACCACAAAGAATCGAGAGTAATTCATACAACAGACGTTCTCCATCCACTGCGCCATGCTCGACTGACAGCTACTGCCATCGAGATTAATTAAGATTAAAGATTACTTTTAATCATGCTACTGATTGAACCAACTGCCAGTCGCTCGATCGACAGATCATGTGACCGAGCCTCTCATCTCGGGGATGAGTACACGCGTTGGATGCAGGTGAGACCATTGTATGTTCTCCCTTCCTCTGCACTGCCCGCCGCATTGTCTCCCCTCGTCGCTCTAGATGGCTAGCCCCTGCTGTTGGCGGCACGCGCCGTATGTCGGCGCCGCTGCTGCCGCCGCCTCCGCCGACCCATCGTCCATCGGACATCGGGGGTATCAGCCCGTGAAGTTGCGAGCCCAGCGCCCGCCGCTTCCCACATGGCACTCGCCAAATCGAACACTGCTGTCACGACAGCCACCTACCTATACCTTTACCTACCACCGTCTACCGGGCAACACGCGGTGAACACACCGAAAACAAACTCGACTCTTCTCTACTCTCCGCTTTCTTATGATTTGCAAACACGGAACTCTTCAGTCTCGAGTGTGAATGAACCAGACAATTGACGAGTGAATGGCGAGAATCGCGGACATTTGGTTTGATGCTAAACGCTGACGTCGAGTTTTGAGTTCGTACGAACTGCCGGCTGAGATCCTTTCTACTTGTGCTATAACAAAAAATGACTGTTTAGACTTGGTCAATTGGTCTTTATTTGTTTAATATCGGTTTCATCGTTGCCGAGAGGAGTCGAGACAAACAAATCAAAGAGTTACATCCAAAAGTTGGCTTGTTTGCGTCTTGCGATCATATATCTGCTCTTTAGCAATCATTTTATAATAAAGCCTCTTCCGTGTGTAGATTCGTATCTCTCCTCCTCCTCCTTCTTCTGCTCTTAATGTAGCCCATTCTTTATGTCCGGTAACAACTGACTCGCCGTCAATCTTTAAAATATTAAACCTGTAAAACAAAACCGTTCTCCAGCAGACGTAGCTACCCATGGCGGCTGATGGGAACGATTTTCCAGCCCCCACCTCACCCTCCGCCGTTATTCTTGGCGCAACCCCTTCGCATGAGGGCATCCTTAGCAAGCCTCGTGCCCCTAATTACTTTCGCAATCAGACTAACAGCAGGCGGCGGCCGAAGCAGTGAGTAACGATGATTTTCTGCCGGGCCCTCAGGTATACCAATGCCTGTGTCGTTGATTCAGTAATCCGGGGTTACAATGAGACAATACTTCGATAATATTTGGCGCTAATCAAGTGCTAAGAATGGGTAATTTTGATGTAAATAAAGAAATTGTGTCATGCATTTTCCTTCCTTATTTAGCATGTTTTACTGCTTTGCTGTGCTGAAATGCTTAGCAAGTCTTCGAGAAAATCAAAGACATCTGGTTTGAAATCGAATGTTTATCAAGCTAGATTTTAATGTACATTAACAATAAGGGGGTATGAAGGGGATAATAAATATCAATAATATAAGTATTTGCTGTTGCATATTCGGACAACCGCACGGAGTTTCTGAACGGACACGCCCGGTCGCTGCTGTACCTTTACGTGCTTTCCAACGATTCGTAAAGTCGCATGAATTTTTAAAAGTAAAAGCTGTCCTCGTTGGTTGTAATAATAATATTCAAATTCCCTTTGGTGTAAAAATATACGGACAAACCCACCGCCTTGCTCTCTCTAAATCATGAGCGGCTTCAGTCCCCAAGTGGGCTGTCCCGGCTATAGCAACACGTGGGAACGGCAGGCTGCAATTCTCTGTCTTTTTAACGTTTTATCGAGTTTCCATTCGCTAGCACTATCATTAAAGTCAGCTCTTTTGATCGGACGCTTTGTTCTTAGGGGACAGAGACAAATGCTGACGTCGGCTGACGACACTGCATTGTAATGGTCGCTTTTTTGTTCGGAAAAGGTAACGGTTTTGGCGAAGTTATCGTTACTTATTCGGGGTTGGGGGTGGAGGTCGAACATATGCCGTCTGTCTTCTATATATACGCTCTCCAGGCTCGTAATCATCTTGCGGTTTGCACGTTAATGCTCGTCCCAAACTCCACTGACTTTCGACTAATTTTTGTGCTTATGCCCCACATTTCAAAAAGACATACTAAGAAAAAAAGACTGACAAAAGAATTCTAGCATTTTTTTCATTCGTACTGGCAGGTTTGTAGTTATAAGAACAAATCGACTTCAATGGTACTGTTCAAAGTCGGTAGAAAAGAAGCAATAAATAATTTATAGCTTGTAAATAAATTGAGGCAATAAGAATTAGAAATCGATGTTTTTACCAATGACAAAAATCTCATTAAAACTCGGCAACCGAAATCGTCGTCACCCACACAACACACACTGACGCAAGCCGTGAAATGGTTACGCGCCCTTTCGGATGGCTCAAAATCGCACCATCACGAGCGTGTCCCGCCACGCTCGGCGTCACACTGCCCTCTGCTCGATGAGCACCCCACCCCACCCCACCCCCACCCCAAAAGGTGCAAAGTCAAGGCACGCGACGCACGGCGAGTGTCTCTTCGACGACCCGTGACCTCGCAGCTGTCGGACTGATGCGTCCCGAACGGCAGGGGCAGCTCATCGCCCATCTGAGCCCAGCTAATGATGGATGGGGGCGGAAGTCCTGGGGTTAATTTGCCCCCGAGCGGGGAACCGTGGAGAAGCGGCCGGTTTTGCCTGTGGAAATTATGTCCATGACTGAATATGTTTCTCATTTTTATTTGGGATAGTCAACACCTGTGGGTTGGGGTGGTTGAGGAGGGTAGGAAACTAGAAGCTTAGGTAACTTCATAGTGTTACTGATTTTTACCTATACTTGTTTTTATTGTGCACAACAAATTAGCATTTTAACCCACAATTAAAACAAAATGCAGGTACTATAATAATAAATAAATCGTGTTGGTTTTGGTTTTGAAAATGGCAAAACTTTATTGGGCATGGTTTTAAAGATCGACACATAACAATCGCGAAAGAAAATTATGAGAAGCCACATTTTCATTATACGTAATTACGATTGACAAGCTTTTCTATAATTAGTATACGTATGATCACTGAAGATTTAAATACTTCTAGCCAACGTTGAACTCGTCTTTGGTTGCTAGCTGTTCAAGTCTTTGCTGCGACTCTTTGACTTTCAGAGGTGCTCTAACAATAATACTGTACAGTGCTGTGTGCAACACCCAGATTCTTACACAAATTTACATTATATTCGATTTCTTATTTACATGACGTCATTTCGTTTACAAAACCAACTTTGGCTACCGACAAAATATCACAACTTCGATTTTCGTAAATGTGATTTGTAAATCTAAACTCATTTAGGAATAAGGTATTACTTTTGTAATTTATAAAAATATGTTTTAACATTAAAGGCACGCAATGCGCTTGTTTATAGACTGGATAAACATTGACATCGAATAATATTAGATGAAATTTGGTTTCAAGGCAGTATTATCAATTATAAGAACATTTAAAGAGTGTAAATATCATATCATTGCAGATCAAATATATAGACGAAACACAATTTCGCCTTTTCATAAACATTTTTCGAAGAAAGCCACCTCCGCGTTGACTTTCCTCTAGGCACACCGTCCCTTCCACTTTGTCATACTCTCATCAGTTTTGGACAACATTTCACAACGTTTATACGAATATGAAATCGATGAAACCATTGAATGAACTTTTCGTGAGACTAGACAACATTCACAAAAAAATTCACTCGAACAATTAATTTTTAAAACTTATTGATTCACTGTATTGGCCCCACATAATTGCTCAAAGAAAGGCCATTATATACAACACTTTGGCAAACGGAATGCAAAAGAAAACATTGCAATATACGGACGGATTTCACGAAGAAGATTCGGCCTTTCAGGCTTCAACTCAATATTATACACAACTATAATACAAACTATTGTTCCCACCACGATGCCAGCCCGCAGCAGACTATACGCAAAGACCTCAGCGCGACCGCGAAGCCTTAGGTTTTGGCAAAGAGGGCGATCTAGCTGCCACTGCTGCTGGTGACAGGCTCAGGGGGCGGCAGCGTCGAGGGGTGCTGACTCTCCCGGTGTCTGCGGAGGTCCACCTTGCGCTGGAAGGCCTTGTCGCAGAGGCCACATGTGAACGGCTTGTAGCCCGTGTGCTTACGCATGTGCGTGATCAGGTTCGACGACTGGGAGAAGGCTTTCCCGCACACCACGCACTTGTGGGGTTTCTCGCCTGGAAAGAAGCAATGTCATTGGCCATGTTAGTCGGCGTCGCAGGGCGTCGTGGGCAGCGCGAAATCGCTAGTCAGAATCAGGGGCTATCTCAACTTGCAAGGTTTCGCTGCGGAAAATGGCGCCGGATTAGGATCATTATGTATAGAGTCTGTTGGCAACCTTTCGGTAGAAATCGATGACAGGAATCTATTTAATTTTGCTTCTATGTGTATCTGCATGTATGGCATTTTTAAAAAGTCATTTGTGCTTTTCATCGCACGTCCACCCATGCCAATACGCATGGCGCTCGGTTTTCCCACAGGCTGTACACGTGTTGTGATTCCTACTTCAAAAGGGGTGGATATAGGTACTTCATATTTTCTAATCCATAGGTTTTCCCACCGGCTTGTTAACAATTTGTGGATCGCAATTGGATGGGTTTGTGACTGCGAAGTGGCAGGTGTTTATAGATTTCACGTCACACAAGGAGCCGGCAACAATAACATAGCTTCCCGATGGCTTTGTGCTCGGGGACGTTCTATTGACGGGCGCCGCGGTTCGGCAGACGGTGTGCCGTCGCTCACGCGCTTGCTGAGGCGAGCCGACGCCGACGCCGGCACCGACGCCGAGAGAAAACAAATTATCCCTGATTGCTTTTCTTTGCCTGAGAAAACCGTAGCCGTTTCAGGTTTGATGAACTACTTTAATGAATTGGTGGAAAAGTATACCTACCTATTCAAAAGGAAAGTTATGAATGTGGGAACTGGCTTTATTGTGGTGACTTCATGATACATTTTGGAAATCTCAGTCTTAAAACCAACGTGTATGGTTGACACTTGTTTGTTATTAGGCTAAGAAAGACCCGTTTATTTCAAGTTTCATATTCAGTTACTGATAACTATACATACTCAACGTATATCATTACAAAATACCGATTTCCCAGAGATATTTACTTCGAGTATCGTACTGCTTAAAATCGTTCGACAATATTGTCTTGTACGAGGACCATTCGTGAAATACTGGTCACTCCACACATGTTCCCTGAAGCGTCTTTCCCTTGCCCCCGTCAGAAGTGCGTCATGTGCCAGCCCATTGTCACCATGAGAAAGAAACAGCTGACATAAACGCCACTAAATTATTGAACCGCCAACCGCATGTTGCACTTGATTTCGCTAATGAATCTCAGTGCAGTTGAGCGGCGCAGCTCGGTGCAGCTAAGTGCCGTGCGTGCCTGGCCATGCTATCGTCCGGTGTGAAACAAGCGGACAGCGTGCACCGGCGAAGACCACGAGCGTCGCGGCGTCGACGGCACGGAAGCGACGCCGACGCCCGGTGGTGCACCCTCCCGAACTCGAGGCTCTGCTAATGGCACGCCGAGAGTGCAGCGTATCGATTGTCGATAGCAAATGTCCTCACCCGGTCCGACAGCGATCGACAAGCGCGAGGGAAGTGTTTACATGCGTTGCTTTGCCGGTGTTGAATGTGCAGGGTGAACACTGTCGCGGTGTAGGGCGGGGAACTATGTCTGACGACGGAGACAATTAGGTGGATGGAGTCACACATGGTTTTTACGATTTTTGATTTACCTGTACATGTCTTTATGGGTATAACACTTTTTCAAGTCGGTGTCCGGAATATTTGCGAAAAATCACCAACTTTTAAAATTGTAATACGGTTTATACTTAAATATTGGTAGCTCAATTTGGCCCTTTCTTAGAGAACGCCTTAATATACCACACCAACTCAACTGTCAAAATATTTGGCTTCATGGTCACCAACTTTTTCTAGCACACGCTTTTGTGCATATTACGACTATGACTGATCTGATAGTTATATTGCCTAATCGCAGTACAATGGGAATGCACAAATGAGAATCTTGCAGACATTTGCCAGATATCAATGCAAGTAAGTGATCGCGGTCTCCAGTAGCCCATGAGGACCCAGGCTCGATACGGGGCCGAGGCGCCGCCACGCAAGCGATATGGACGTCTCACTTGGGCCCTTTGGGACAAGGGATGGGGCTTGCCCGCACGAGGGGACGGACGAATGGAAAGTGTAATTAGATAAAGTGATACGATTACAAACCCAAATGTGGGCACGATATTTTTAAACAAGCACGTTGAGGCCCTGACCTGACATGAAACACTGGATGTATACAAGAGTGCTTGTATTTATACGTAGGAATTGTTCATGAATGTGGAATAATACTTGATATGAATAAAATTATTGTGTTTTGTATATAAGCCCATTATTATCTGTGAGTGCTGAGACACAAACATTACGACTAGGTGGTTTTTGGTTTTTGGTCACGCCGATTTGGTTGTCGATATTCCGGTCAATTTCAATTTAAAAAAAAATACACTGCACAGAAAATGAGCTTGCTACAACGTCGGATATCTCCCTTATCAACTCCCTTGATTGCAAACTCGTGGTGCATGTCAGTGTTTTCACGATTCCCTGCACAAGGAATTAATTCGCTCGTGTTTGAGTTAAATGATTTAGCTTCTGTGTCAATCGAAGGCTGCCTTGCATGACAACTCCTCTTTGTGCCGCTCGGACAACGCATGAGTATGTGATTTAACGGCCTTTTTATGCACAACGAGTGCGTTTCATGTGCACTCGATGTGAAAAAATCGTGATTTTCTGCGAATATCGAAAACAATGTGCACGCAGCTCGCTTCTTTTGTTTCCGATTTGGAATGGATTCTCCGTCGGAAGGGTTCACGGATTTTATCCTGTAAAGCCAGCCAGGCGAGAATCGCGATGCGTATTTAGATACCGACAAAAGAGGTAATGATATAAAATCTCTTAGTTAATTGCTTGCACGGTTTGCGCTTGGCGGAAGACATCTTCAGAAGAAACCCATTATTTCGCCAATTCGGACACAAATATCGATACAATTACCTACCTGAACCAATGGGCTTGTATGCCATCGTTTTTATTCTGATTTTAGTGGTTGAAGACAAACGAACATGCTAATCTGTTTATGTGATTAGTGCTGCATGTACTAACACAAATTTCCTAATCCAATTGGTCGGTGCAGATCTAAGCGTTGGCCACGAGATTTCCAGCACTCTACGGGCTTCGCTGCATTACGAATCCGTACGAATCCCGCGGATTGCGTGGCGGACAATGCGACATGGTCAGGCTAAGGTACACACTCACACACACATTCACACAGCACAGGTATACGTATAGTCCTACAGGGTAAATCCACGAACATGCCGCTATCAAATAGCCATCTTGATTTTCCGACCAGTTTACGATTAGCGTCGATTTTACTCGATTTAATATTAATAACTGTGTCTATTATTATCCTGTAATAGGCATACTTTATTAAGCCACGAAATCATGAGTCATATAAATACTTTCAGTCACTGAATGATTTTAAAAGTTCGGTGATGTCTAATGCCTACGTGTCGTTTGCGACATGTTGCAAAGAAACTTTCGTAAACGGAGGAAACTCATGGAAATGTATACCAATTTCTTTGGTCGTCTAATAAATTGCATTTTATATATACGAGGTATTGTGTTTCGTCGCCGTTGTGCATTACAAAGTTTCTCTATATCGGCAAAGTGCGTGATAATGATCGCCCGTCCACCCGGCACAGTTAAGGGCAAACAGACATAAAGCTAAAAGTGTTATAAATGTTTTAGTGGGGTGTCTGCCAGTTGCCACCGCGTAAATCTCTTTCCCTTGCTGAGCTCATTTTTATTTTGCCTCCTCCTTTCCTCCCACTCTTTAATAATTATCGATTCCTCTTCACCAATTCATTAGTTTTAATTTTTAATACATCCACTTAAAGATACTTGTAAAAGATAATTTGTTATGAACATTAAGGGCTGTTGTTTATTTTTAGGATATAAAAACTAGTTGCTTTTTAGCTTGACGTGGTTGAAACAAATTGATTGAAAATTGAGTTTTTTATTGAGGTTTTTGATAAACAGTTTCTCATTAAAAGGCCGGTAATTTTTTTATTGAGATGGAAGCACTTTTACATACATAACCGCCTAAATCCAAAGTAAACGCATTTCCAATAACAACATTATTTTAACCGCGATAATAGATATATCTCTGGACAACCCCCGAAGCAATACCGTGTGACACCCGCGAACCACAGCGCGTGAATCCACGCTTAGTGGCCTGGCATCTTATATTTTATGCATCACTTTTGTGTTGTGCGCCCGCTGGCGACTGCGTCCGACCAAGTTAGTCGATAAATAATCAAGTATAATCGTGGGAATTGATGGCGACCGGCCCTTGTTGACCAAGTTGCTGCTAATGATTGCAATAAGGGGGTAGTTTCACGTTGCCCGAGGGGCGCTCCACCCTACCCTCGACGCACGTAGACCAGATACAAATACCATCGATTGTCATTTGCCTTATTCTTCGAGTGAAGCTGCATTGCATTTTGCAACTGCAGGTAACCATTGCAATAGTTGCAAAATATGAATACAGCAACTATAACGCAACTTAGTAAAATGCCGTCAATATCTATTACTTTAATGGTGCAGTACTTTTCTTTTACACAAAGTATTCCAAATTGTGTCACAATGTGCTCGTGGTGGAGGTGCCAAGTTGCGAATGACCTTGGTTTCCCTTTCGCCGAGGCTAGCGTAACCTGCGTGTCCCACATAAAATGTCGGTGTCTTCCGAACGAATTTGACACTCGTCATGTTGATCGCTTTAAGCCAATATTGCCAGAAGAGATTAGATACAATTGCACAAGAAGCTCCTCCAGCTTACCGATGCCTTAAGTTTCTCGCTTCTTGGTTTGAGCGTATTACCGACGAAAAGGTACATTCAACCCAAGTTTATTTCTAGAAAAGCACGCAGTATTCGATGCCCTCGCACTTTTCCGCTTTACATAACATATGAGATTTTCCGAAAGTTTCCAGCAATGCCGTGAGCATGTCAAGTGTCTAGGTACTCACCCGTGTGAATGTAGGTGTGCTTCTTCATGTCTGACTTCTGGTGGAAGCGTTTGCCGCAGAACTGGCAGGGGTACGGCCGGGTGTCCGAGTGAATCAGCAGATGGGTGGACAGTGTGGACGACCGCTTGAACGACTTGCCGCATTGCTTGCACTGCAAAACACCGAAGAACAACGCGTTCAAAATACATGTATGCAATGCCAATCGAAGATTGTGTCAAGGACTTTCTGTCTCAACACTCACTTTAGTCGGAACCTGGAAGTTTACGAGTTCGAAGAATTTATTTTGAAGAAGGACAATAATGTAACTGGTTTAAGCAGAAACCATGTATATAATTATATGCAATGGATGTAAGGGAATCGAATCTGGGAAAATGTGCTACCGAAAATTGAATAAAGAAAATCGGGATTGTGGAAGGTCACTTTGGGAGGGAAATTGCCATAGATTTCCTATTGTCGCAGACTCAAAAGACCTGTCAATATCCTTGCTGTCTTTTCACGAATCTCATTTGAATGCGTAAAATGCTTCTTTGTGACAAATCCTCTAAACTTTTTGCAAAATGTGCACTGGATAGAATGACATCTTGTTAAAACACTTCTGTTTCCATGTTCGACAAACGGTTGCAACAGACACTGAATCTTTAGAACAAACATCAGCTGATACATCATTAGTGATGATCTATTGTCATTAAGACAAAAGCACATCTGCAGTGCCATATGTGTTTGTGTATTGTGTTTCCTAGTCGCGTCTATACCTGCAATCATGCAAGGCTGTACCGTCTGATTGGAAACCAGGCGCTTGGCTATAAATATATCGTCGGCAAATAAACGATGATTTGTTCGGATGTGAGGGGGCGACTGAGAATCATCGGCCATTTCGATGCATGCAATTTTGGAGAGCGTATATTGATTGGCTCCTGAATTGGGTGCTCTAACTTTGCCTTTAAAGGTGAATCAGAATTTGAATATGATTATCGATATTTGAAAATACTATCAAGGATGAAAAAACTGTTCATACCATTGGGCAGAGATTGGTTTTATGTCACTGTTTAAGAGCATGTCGTAACCACTTAAGAAATTATGAGTAGTTTGGAAAATTTCGACCGTTTCCTTGATCTTTGTTAAAAATAGACTTTGTCACATATTTTAAGACTTCTCTCTGTAATACCCTGCAAAGGGTCCAAGAATATAATAAAAATTTAAAATAATGAAAAATAATAAATAAAAATAAATGTGTGTGTCACATGAGAAAGCGCGGAAAAGTAAAGGAGTATGATATAATAATATATTGGAAACTCAGATTGTTCCTCATCGCTGGAAATGGAAACCCGAACAAGCGACAGAAAACAGATGAAAATTCCTTTCACGATATGTTCCTAGTTCCTACAGTTCTAAACATCGCAGTTCACAAAATATAAAAATACATTATCTTTTCTAAACGTCAAGCCTTCTAAACAAAGCCAGCACCCGTGCTTTTGAACAGAGTAACGATTCTCACCTGGAAGGTTCTCTCTGCGCCGTGTCCGCTCCTTTCCATGCGGGCCGGTGGCGTCGGTGTCGTGGTCGGCGTCGGCGTCGGCGTCGGCGTCGGCGTGAGTACGGGCGACGTCGAGTGTTCCTCCTTGATACGCGGCGGCGGTGGCGGCGTGCGTTCGCGGATCTGCTCGCACAGACTCGCCGGGGACCAGATGCTGGTGGAGCGCCGTGGTTTCGTGCAGAGGTTCAAGGGGACGTCGCTGTCTTCTTCGGCGGCTGCTGGACCCGGGCAAAAAACGTGTTCTAGCATTTTGATGCGGCTTCGGGTGCAGTCAATTCTTCACAGATTCTCGAATATTACGAAAGGCTCGCTTTCAGATTTAAATAATCACATAAAAAGTTTATTTTCCGTAGATGGTTAAATTTCAAATTTCAAACACCAAACACCAAACATGACTTTATATTTTGATTCCACCCTGCAGTTTGTGTTTCATATACTCAAAAAAACGAGGGCGCCTTGCATTTCGGAGATGGTGAGATAGTTCTGGCTATATATATCGGAGAACGGAGATTCAAATACACGCATAGGGAACTGCAGATCAATTTGGTATATTATAGTTAGTATACTTATAGTACTAATAATGTTGTAATGATGATAACCGTATACACCTAAATAAATAGCCAGTGTTTTATTTAATATAGGGGACCTACATTCCGCGTGAAAAATCTCTATTTAATTAAACGCCGCGCTATATATAACAGCGTTTATACAAAAGTGTGAATTTATTTTTATTTTTCAAATTCATATTTTTGTACCTTCGGTGTAAAGTTGGATTTACTTCTTACATATTTAGGGACAGCATAATTTTATACAAAAACTATTTATTTTCCTTTGAGCATACCTTCCGCGCCATTTTGCATGTCTCGTAGTATAGTATTAGTATAGGTACATCCTCCCGCCGAAATCTGAACACTCTTTCTAATTTTCCGCGGATAAACTATATATAGAAGAATAACTTTCGTTTTCATTTTCTCACTTTCTCTGTGTACGCTACCCCCAAAACACCGTAAGCCCTTTTGAACGAAGCGCGTGACTCACCGATTCGCGCCTTTTCAGGGGTGTATTCCCGGTCCAGAGAGTCTGATCCGGCGCTCTCAGGGGACGCAGCCTCTCTCATGCGTTGAGAGTGCGGCAAATGGGAGTACGGCAGGAACATCGGGGGCCACAGGTACGACGAGTACGCCAACGGCAGGGACGTCCCCCAGATCATGTGCACGTCTGTACAAGGGAACACACACAGTTATTATTTATTTATACTAGTTTGTAATTTCGAAATAAGAATACAAGTATGTAGGTACAGTAGGTAATACCTACTGTACTATGTGCCTCCTACTTTACATACCTATACGTTTATGATATGTGTATAGTACACGTAATTTTCACAATATTTTCCCGTGCTACTTATACAAAATTGCTTTTTCAAAAGAGTTAGAATTCTAATACACATGTTCCAATATTCGACTGGATTTTTTGCTGTTGTCGATAACCTGGTGCAGGACAAACGGTTGGATAAAAAAAGAAACTCCCATCAGAAAAAAATCACTTATTCTTCAAAAATGTATTTTCTATTTTCAACCCAGTGGCAAAAGTTTTAAACAAATCCATCTCGCTAACAGTCTCACTGCAACTATTTCACCAATAACCAACCAATCAAACATTAGACTACAGCAATAGCAATATGTAATTATTCTGGTCAAGAAAAAGGCTGTCCTCGTACCTTTATGCACGACGTCCCTCGGCGAGACGAAGGAGAAGGCGCTGTTCCCGTTGTGGTCCCGGGTGACCATCGTGTTGACGCCGATCGCAGGGGAGGAGAACTTGGGTGGCGGCGTGCCGGTGTCCCGCATGTTCTTGATGAGGAAGGACCGAGGCATTCCTGGAAGGTCGAATGATCACGGCTCAATCCGATATTCATATTCCACTTGACATTGATCAACACTGCAATTGCATTATAATGTCGAATACGTCTTCTCGATTATTGGTTCCTGGCACAATAGATGTCAAATTTACTCAAGTTGTAGATGATACACAATTCGTTATCTCTTGAGTTTATAAAATAGGCTCTCAACGCGGATGATTCCACGTAAAAGATAGGTGATGTACGATAAGCTTTTAATTCCTAGAATACTGCTAACATGCTATACTTGCTGTATCACTCATATATATATCGAAACGTATTTCACGAACTAATAAGTATATCATAATACATAAACAAACAAAATAAAATAAAATAAAACGCATGCCCGAATCTTATTGTAGAACCTTATCTCACATTTATAAAAAAAATGTAAATCTTAGCCTTTATCTCACCTGTGATTGAATTCTAATAAGGCTCTATGATAAAAATCTTCTCGTGTGATGCAAACCAAATACGCACGAATCACTGGCACCTTCACTGCTCGTCTTAGACGATGAAACTGGCCGCTTCTATCACAACCTGCACCTCATCCACCGCTCACCAAATCCCCACCCGCTTAGATTTAGCTTTGACTTGCATTAATCCGTTGAGCTGGCCTGCCATTGGCCGCCCGTGCACAGGTAAGGGCGTCCTCCTTGCTCGGATTGGTGGACGGAGAAGCGTGCTGTGGGCGCCGCGCAGGGAGCCCGGTGGACAGGTGGCGTGTGCCCGGCTCGTGCCTCCGCCGCCGCCGCCGCCGCCGCCGCCGCCGCCACACGACAGCGCATCGCACCCGATCAGCGTGTGCTGCTCAACAATGTGTGACACAGCGCCGACCACTCACAACAACGCCGGGCCGCCTCGCGATGTGCGGCGGTGTGAACTGGGCTTGGCTAGGACTTTCAGACTTTACTTCGTCGCTTGGTTTTATCCTGACGGGTAAATGAGAAGACCTGTGTCTGGTGTTGCCACTGTTGAGAAATCAGGGGGTTGAGCAGTTGTCATTTATAGGATGTGCTTGACGAGGGGTGGGGAAACATTCTTCGCTATTTAATTCACGGCGATATTAAAGAGTCTCCAAAGTGTGATTAAAACAAAGATCGTGGCCTGCGCTAATTTGTTTCGTCTCAATCCCTCAGGGCTGGAAACGGTTCACACCCAAGTCCAACGTAACCAAATCGATCCAGTTTTTTTCGCAAATCGTCGACAAAAAAGCTTGCATGTTTTGGGTGGCTGGCAATTAATCTAGGAGGTGTGACCAGGACTCGCTGGACGCTTGGACCCTATTAAAACAGTTTCCAAACGGAGCTGTCCGAACGGAATTTAATTAGTACACAGAAAAATGTATATAACACTAAGCTAAGTTGTTTTAACGGATCATTCTTTGTCGATGCCTCGAGCAACTGCCAAATGCTAGTTGACAAGAAAAGAGTAGAAAAAGTCGTTGAATTAATTGACACGCAAATTAGTATTTTAATCTCCTTATTCGTAAATTTATTTATCTCTGGTCTTCGTTTCATCAGACGTATACGATTACTTTCACAAATATCACTTTAGAATAATTTCGTCCCCATCCGTATTTTCAATGTTTCCTTTTTGTCACAAAGCCTGTATATCAATTGTCAATCAAAATGCCTTTCTTAGAACATGTGGTTTGACCATGACTAAAAACGATCGGCAATAATTACTCTAGATCCAACATGGCATGTAAAAAACGCGACGATTCAAGCCTACCGATATATAAGGGTGAAACCTGGAAAGTCGGCGGGACATACGGGTTTGCCGTTGGTCTTCGGAAGCCCACATCCTCCACGTCGTCGGGCGGGCGAACATCCTTCAACACACCTGGCCCGACTCCGACAACTTGCCTTCATGTTCGACCAAGAATTGCTTATTTCACGGGACAACCAGGAAAAGCAGTTGCGTGAGATACCACAATTCTATACTCGGAAAGAAACACATGACATGACTACTTTATAATATGTTAGGCAGTGAACGAGAAACGAACTGTTTGAACTATATAGAGTTTCGAAGTTCTGGCGCAACCGTTGGGAAAAGGTATATCATGTCGTGTCGATATTCGTTTTAAGATATAGGTATAGGTATAGGGTACTCAATGCCCCTATAACACCGTCACTCATAAAATCCAGACTTGTTAATCAGTAATCACGTTCGTTGAATAATGAGTGGGTGCGTAGGTATATGAAGCTGGTGTCGGGGGCCCGGGTTGGTTTTCCTGCGTCAAGGACGTCGCTCGCGGGCGATGTCTGGCGCGCAAATTCTTCCAGGAGACTTGAATGCGCGAGTCCGCAATTTGTCTTGGTGTCGCGGCGCGTCGCGGCCCTTACTTGCCCTTCCGCCGTAACATCTCGTTTTGATCAAATTACCAAGTCGAATTTCTGTACCTATTGTCTGTTGAGTGTTGACGAGATGATGGCAATATCAATTGTCATCTTAGATTTCTTTAGCGAACCACCCAAAGACATGCTAATTGGTCGAAACTGAAAATAAATCCCAGGCTCTCCTATAAAGTCACCAATATAAAAGAATTGTACAGTGGTGCTGGACAGGACTGGAGTAGGTACGACATGCACCAAAGGTATATGTTAAACCGTCCATGTAATGAGCATGTAATGAGCATGGCATGTAATGAGCCAGCATCGGTTACACCGTCGCAATGATGGATTGAACGATGGACCTGGGCTTAGGCTTTGTTGAGGTGGCAATACTGTGTAAAATATATCAGTGATTACTGATTACGTTAGCTTCTTCGAACCATTGCCGTAGTAAGTTTTTTACTATGCTCCAAAAATGATAGTGCCATGCACAGGCTGCAGAATTCAATGTCACTGCGCGCCCTCATCACAGGCAAACCACACTCGTTGTACACTTGCACATTTCTAACCATGCAAAAGGGCAACGACGCACATTTCTTTTCCTGTGTGTCTGCCGTCTGGTCGCCCGCGTCTTCGTGATTTCGGGGCCAAGACGCTCGATGGACCCTCGTCTGGCATCCGCGGGGAAGGGGGAAGACGTATCGGCACCAGGCGTCGTCGCGCCGATGAGAGCATTGAGAGACTGAGAGATGGCTTACTGGAAAACCTTACACCATCCTACTTTGTTCGACAAAGTCGTGGAGTTATATTCCTTCAGCATCAATATAGTTACACTGCACCAAAGAAACGGTGATGTTGGATTCGCACTGATTTATGTTCCTGTAGAAAGAATTTTCAAAATGATTAAAGTGCTGAATTATGGGTTTTACACATTGTAGTGGCTATTCCTGTCCGCGTTGGTTACTTCACTGCGATGTTGTAAAACTATACCCACAATAACAACGAAAGCCCTAGATTTAAAAATATATATATTTATTCTTTTTCCTAAAACACAGTTCTTATATTGTGTCCTTCCGTGTGATGCTGACTGCAGCGACAGCCAGTCTTCACGGGCTTCACGTCATCCATGCCATGACCACCAAGTCATGCTCATCTCACCGAGCGCATCGCTGCTCTCTCGGCGCGGCTCTGCGCTGGGAGCTGACATACGGGTGCAGGTGGCCACGGGTCCGGCAGCACGCTTCCAGCGAGATCACCTGCCCTGTTCGGGTGCCCTCCGCCGTCGCCGCCGCCGCCGCCGCCGCTGCCGCTGCCGGTGCCCTGCCTCGCCGTGACCGCCTGTCGCGGCACGCTTCTCCGCTATCCGCACACATTACTCCTGGGTCTGTCTCGTACCACTCGCATGTGCAACAAGACTCCGAAGCGATTCACCAAAATATGGCGCAAATTGTGGGGACGTGTAGACCTTGACCGAATCCGATGCGACAAAAGTGGTGCGGACCAATTACAGGTGTAAAACGGCTTGGAGTTTCAAGCTTTAGGGACTGGGGGGCAAATGTGAGCCCACCCTGGTTCGAAGGTATACAGGTGTTTTCTAATGTTGGATTTCGGTTGTCGGTTCTACGTGCAATCAAGAGCCGATCATCGCAGGCAAGGCAGGTTTATAACGGCCAGCATGTTAGATTTCTTTGGTGGATATCGGGAATCTTATAATACCATACAAAGCTGATAGCGAAATCGTTTTGCATGGAACTTATTTTCTCGTTTCGGCTTCGGG
The DNA here is from genome assembly GCA_921293005.1 of Nemoura dubitans. Lineage (NCBI taxonomy): Eukaryota > Metazoa > Arthropoda > Insecta > Plecoptera > Nemouridae > Nemoura > Nemoura dubitans. Next base: position 19,962,169 of record OV121074.1, read on the forward strand.
AGTGAGATTTTGATTTGCGATTATGGCTAGCGTGCCATGGTTTTAATAGATGGTGGCAAACAATCTAAGGAGTAAGAAAAGAGATTTAGCGAGAGGAGCTTTGTCCTATATATATGGAGTGAGGTAATATGATAGCTGAAACTTGAAAGGGTAGTGATTATTGCGACCGCAATCCCTTCGGTCACATATGGTATGCCCAAAGGGTGCGTGCATTGTTCCTAGAATTCCTCAATCTAATTTTGACCACTTCCGAACCACAATTTAAATGTTTGCTGTCCTGCTAGTATTTAAAACCGTTGCCCCATCAGAAGACATGTGGCCCGAGATATTGAAATGAACTGGGACTTCCGCGATTTGAAATCGGAACAAGCAACGAAATAGTAAAACGTCTTTCCCGAGCGCTGCCTTGGTGTGTATGAGGCAGGTGCATCCGACCGTTAGATCGGGCTGCCTTATCAACCATAGGATTAATGCAGTGAAAGTGTACACTGGCTAAAAAAACTAGTGTAAACAATCAGTTATTTCTTACCATTTTCGGATATATTGTAAGGTGGTGTTGCGTACTTTCGCATCGAGTCACCTGCTCCAGCCCGTTCCTTGTTGGGCGATCGGAGAGTCGAGCGCGGACGCAAGTGTTCGTGGCGGTTGGCCCAACGCATGACATGACATTACTGATTATAGGTGTTTTGAAAAACTAGAAACATTTTCACTTACAAAGTTACAACAACCCTGAAGCACCCCAACACAACATTTGCCTAATAAGCCACAGGTGCGTCCGTGTGCGGTGGATTCAAGGTATTGGATTGCCACGGCAAGCAAGTACGACAAGCCGATTGGCAAAAGAAATATTAAGTTGATTGAAACAAACTTATTAAAATAATGTTCCGAATAAATTAAACCCAAGTTTTTCTTTATGTCATAAAATATCAGCCAAAGATTGCGTATACCGATTTTTCAAGTAGACCACAGCTTGTGGTTACGAATTCAAAGATTCTTATCTTCAATCTCAAGACTCCATTTAAAGGTGTCGCCATACACGGCCAGCACTCTTCTTTGTCTCTTTGGGTTCTCACTTTTATCAATCTACCTTCCAAGGTGCAAACAAAGTGTGAGGAGTTGAACTCACATTATCATACAATTCCAATCATATTGCATTAATCGAGAGGGAAAGGGTTGCATAAACCTGCAGTCCGAGTTTGCAAATTGTTCCCTGCAGCTTTACCCTCCGCTCCTGCCCCGGCGCTGGAGGAAGGCCCCCATGCCGATGCCGGTGCCGGTGTCGGTACCGGAGGTGCCCATTCCATCGTCGGCCCAGACGAGGCGATAATCCTAATAAGCATGCTGTTCATGAAGGGGCTACGCGAACCGAGGATAAAGTGCATGAGTAAATTAAAGACTCCGCCAACTGTTGCAATGCAGCGCGCGCTCCGGTGCAAGCTGCATCAGTCGCTCGTTGCACATTAACTGCATAATAAGACATGCAGTTTTCAAGACCGAAAACAGGTGCCAGGCTCCCGCCATCCGACACCTTTGGCACGATCCCTAAACACAAGAGGTTTGCATAATTGCCATCTTGATTTGCACGATGCTGACCTACTTTTAAGAAGTCATTAATACACTATTTTTTTCGAGCAATAAACTGGTTTTTTTAAACATCAATATTTTTTGTCCATTTTCCATTATAATGAAGACATGTGCGAATATTTCTGGATTAAAATAATGCAAACAAATTAGGTACCGCCGCGCGCAGCCCCCCGGTGCTTGGTTTATGGCAAGGTGTTTTGCTTTTTGTTATCATCGCAACTAATCAGACGTGTTTAGCACGAAGTATTCGCTGCTTTATAAAATTGTTATTTTACAATCAAAATTAAAATAATTGGTCGGATGGTTCGTCCGCGGTGTTCTTCGCCGATCGCTGGCTGCGGCACTGGGGCAAAGAGTGTACCCCTCTGGACAAGCGAGACGAGACGCGGGCAGAATTTATTAGCGAATCCATTATCTAACACCGTTTCGCAAAGCGTGCACCTGACAATATATCGTGCAGTTTAATATTCAATGATGAGCGCTGAAGAGCGCTTTGTTGCCTGCATGGAAGTAGCCGGAGCGAGCTTTAAAACTGTTACGCCCGTAATCATTTGACCGGTGGTCAAAAAAATTTATTGCTTCTCAAAGTTTCACTTTTCAATTTATCGCTCCAAAATATGAGAGTAATCCAGGGGAACCCAGTTTTTACTCGAAAGGATTTACCGAGAATCGTAAAATATATACATAAACGTGTCATCAAAAATGTCAGTGTATATATTACCCGTTATATACCTTCATATATTATTATATAGGTAAAAGTTAATTATAAAACAGATAAAATATTTCTTACAAATATATCGCCAAATGCCAATTCAACTGAAACTTAGTAGTCGCGTTTTCAGGATTTTAAAGTAGACCCTGTATTGCTATTACCCTTTTACTGTTCTATAGTTTAGCAACTGATTGCAACCGTCATTCTTCCGACTTACTACATCCCTTCACATGTTCTGAATATTTAGCTACCATAATTGATCGATCTTCGCGAGCGTTGGAGTAGTAAATAATCCCAAATGCCAACTGAAAATGTGAGGACATAAGGGTAGAATGCAAAGGTGCATGTCTGTGCTGTTATAAAATACGGATAAATCTTGTGGCAAGATTAGTCGGCAACTCCATCTGCCCTCATGTTGTAGGTATGGGTAGGAAGTCAGCACTACCCGCTCGGCGTCTGCTGCTTCAAGCCCATGATCTATTAGCCAGGTCAGATATTTCACGAGACAACTGCCTCTAGGAGGCTGTAAATCAGTTTACAATGTACACATTTATTCATAGCGTGCACACTGCTCTCAAACTTTTCCATGATCGTAAAAAAAGTGTATTATTGCATGATCTACAATGTGGGGGTACGCGGCAATGTTCGAGCAATTTCCTTAATCGTTTGTCATTCTTGAAAATTTTGGCGATGACACGGTCGTGTCTACACCGGCTCTCCTAACAATAAGTAATGGGATAAAAAGCGAACCTTGGGTGACCACTATACTCTGAAATTCTGTCAGTGTATACATGCGTATATATGCTGGTTGCAACTTGCTCCTATGATATGCATGTGTATAAATTATATAATATGTAATAATACCATATAATTGAATTTCGTATACACTTCGGTAGGTACTAGGTATACTGCAAATATACAGCACAGGCACCTACAACAACATATTTTCTTACAATTCAAAATATATTATGTGGTACATCCATGGGTTAATTTGTCAGTAGGTAGCCGGTATTCTACAATGTTATCGTTAGCTTGAGTTTGGCCCCATGGCCCGAGGCGCTGACAAAATAACCTGAGACGTAGGTAACCATACTGGTAATCAGTTTGCACTTTTCAGCTAATCAAAGTCTGCTAAAAGATTGTTTTCAATCATGAGTTTCCTACTAGGGTTGCCCTCCTTTTAAAGTACCTATTGATTGGCCTGACTTTCGAATATATAGGATGTAAATAAGGATTAAGACAACTCCTTGAATATGGCTAAAAAAACACAACAAATCGCAAAAAAAGTAAATTTCGATCAAATGTTCGAATCAAAATTGTGGTAATCCCCGAACCTTTGGCCCAATCTATAGTTATACTTACAAAATATCACCGAAATCGGTGGAGAGTGAACACACAGAAAAACAGACCAGAAAAGTTTATGAAATAAATGGTTGGAATTAAAACCAATGGAGAGGATAGTTAGAGAGGAAACGTGCAGAGAAATAAGGGCAATCTAACTGTAAAGAAAGAAGCTTGCTTGAAGAACATAATATAAAAGTGTGAATAATGGATAAACAGAGAAAATGGAGAAGGACGAAAAAAGACAAACACTTAATATAGTATACAGACTGATTTAATTTATGTCACAACATGTTTTGCATCATATGTTGGTGGAATTCATATTGCCTAATGCTTTTATAAATGGAAATGCGACGATAAAATATATGGATATATTTTCTCTGCTCCACATACTCATTTAAGGTCTGTCCCGATTTTGGATTTATATTTACTTTTGTATGCTTTTGTGTAAAAACAAAGACACTTTTCCTGCAGAAATATTTTTGGCTGGTGTTTCTCAAAATTCGTGACCTTATGATAATAATTAGCAGCCAGGAATGAAAGCACAACCAAATACCTTGGTCAACAAAACAAGCTTTTTTGGAAATTTGTACACTATTAAGTTATTAAGTATAACCATATTTATATATTTTAAAGTTTTGACAAACAATTGAAAAAACGCGGCACAGTACGGAATGGGCAAATATGATGATCATAAAAAGTATGTCGTTGTTCTATGCCCGTTACCGCGAAAGCAAGTGTTGTGGCAAGGCATAGCAGCCATCTACAGCATCATTGAATTTATCCGAGTACTCAACCTGGGCCTTCTGCATGAAAATGTAGCCTCTCTAGTCAAATGCCAAAGTAAAAAAATCAAACTCGCTCAAGGTCAAAGCCACCTGGAGACATTTTTGCACACAGCAAATCGAAACAAATCCATTCGGAGGGCGCTTGCAAGTGGCAAGGTTCCTCAAGTGGCATGGAAAATTAACTCATTTCTGGAGATGTCCTCAGTTCGCGTCATCAAAGCCTAGATTTTCATGTACCTTGGACAAACTTATTTTATTAATATTTCTATTTCCATTGCAATAAGATGTTGAATAACGAAACGAGATAGGCACTAATAAAATCTGGCAAATTGTGTTCAGCTGACCGAAAATTCGACTGACCGAAAAAATGCTAGGTTGGATTTTGAACTGTTCGAAAATTCGTTAAAGTTATGTTTCCCTATGAGCGTACGAAAATTCGACTAGTCAAAAATACAAGTGGTCGAAAAAAATGTATTAGATAATTAAGGGAGGGTGGGGGGGGGGGTGGACCAGTGGGTGGACCACTACACTGCGAGTACTGTCGACAGTAAAACAATTGACTCTAAAGATTTTTTAGGAAAATTCGACTATTCGGAAAAAAATGCAAAGTATCGGGCGCAGTACCGTAAGGCAACGTGTGAAAGAACATATAGTAATTTTTGCATAGTGAATTCTTTTCACCATTTGCCACTTTTCAGTCGCACGATAGAAAACGGCTGCTGAGCCATTTCGCGTATATTTTGCTCGTAATAATTTATGGGGATTAATTCACGAAATTTACGAAAGGGCGTGAAGGGGGGGGGGGGACGCAGCTCAATAGAGAAAAATTAATTCCAAAGAATTTTCCAGATTCTGTGCGAAATGGGGACCCGCATGGAAACAAACTCTGGTATAAATATGTAGTGTAGTGTGAGAGTTACGGAATCACGGTTTTAGTCGGTTTTTTGGCGAAATTGTGATTTTTCAGTAGCACAATTTAAACTGGGTGCTGTGCCATTTAGCATGTATTTCGCAGTATACCAGTTACGTATACAAAATGGCATGGGGGGTGGGGTTTCTCCCCACGAGAAAAACCAACCACCAACCAAACGGTTGCTGATCAACACAAATAAATTAGCAGCATGGCCCGGAAATACAATATACATGCGTGGCACGGGCCCATATAGCTACAGTTTGTTTCAAATAAATTTGATGAAAAATTGTGTCTTGGTCGCGGAAACTTGGAATTACGGTATAACAAATTGTAAAAGCATAAAGCTAGGAGTGGATAGCTTTGGAGGGAGAAGCAAGTGCGTTCAGGATGGCAGTGACAGTCTAAATAAGGGTATCGTAAAATGTTAGTTATATCATGTTATGATGTTCCCCTGGCCCAAATCACGCATACTAGGAAATTGCTACGTTTGAACTTCCTTTGGCAAAGAGGAGTAATTGCACAAAAAATTGAAAAACCTTGTAAATTGCTGGGTGCTTAGCACCCCCGTTATGCCTAGGTCGTAGGACTCAAATCTTCGAAATCTGCTCCGAAATAGAGGGGCTTAACTCAGGTTGGGTTCCATCGACGGTTGACCAGCAAAAAGGTTTCAGATAATTGAGATTTCCGAAGCAATTTCTTGCAAGATTTTCAGTTTTTTCATAATTTATCGTTAACAGTTTTTTTTTATATATTTTTCGTTGATCAGCGTTTTTCAAAAATGTCAAGCGTCGCCGCGTAAAAGTGTACGATGACAAGTCTGGCAACACTGTAGGTGAGGTAGCACATGGCCGGTAGACGGTTTGTTGACGTTAACTCTAAAGGTTTTAATTCATTAAAACATGAATCTCTTACCTAAATCACGCGAAGAGTTCAGTCACAAAGATTACTGGAATTACTTTTTCCAAAAGAGAGGGGCTAAATCTTTTGAGTGGTATGTTGGTTTGTTTAATCTTCAATTTGTATCAGTTTTTAGGTTAATTTGGACAAGGTGTTGCTTTATTGAATAGAATTTAAATCCATTTGGTTATTCCTTCGATATTTCAAGTTGACATTATCTAACAACTTGGTAATAATACATATCTTTTATATACTTTCTTGATAGATTTCTGTTTGGAATTTCTGGCTCGCGCAAATGCTTCAACCAACAAGTGGTCAAGGTGTAGATACCTACTATTGCACTTCTGCCATTGCTTATAAAATACTTTTTATTGCAGGTATGGAGAATACCCAGAACTATGTGGTCTACTGCACAAATATGTGAAACCAAAAGATGTGATTTTGATGATCGGATGTGGCAACTCGACTCTCAGTGCTGACCTCTACGACGTGGGCTACCGGTAAAATCTACGCGCATTCCACTGGAGTATGGGGTTAAGTTAGTTGGGTATGTATTGTGTTTGTTTTGTATCCATATCTGTATCCAAATCGTTGTTTTATTTTGCAGAAACATTACAAATATTGATATAAGTCATGTAGTAATCCGACAAATGAAAGATGCAAATGCCAAACATCGACCTGAAATGATCTTTGAGAAAATGGATGCTTTAAACACAACGTACAAAGATGAGCAATTCACCGTCGTACTTGACAAAGGCACACTTGATGCACTCATGCCTGATGATTCCACTGAAGTAAAAGACAAAATTACTCAGCTGTTTAATGTGAGTATTCAGATATCAGACTATTGGTACTCCTGGCTGCTGCTGCTTGTGAAATATTCATGACAGCAAAAAATAACCAATATTACTTTTTCTTGGATTTTACGAGGATTCAAAATAAATATGATTTGAAAATAAATTCTCAATGACTTGAGACAAGCAACTGTCAAATGAGGAAAGTACATTTTGTGGAGAAAAATATGTTTGTGTGGTTTTGCAGGAAATTGGCCGGTTGCTCCGTGTTGGCGGCCGCTACGTGTGTGTCTCGCTCCTGCAAGAGCACATCCTGTCTGCATTGCTCACGCACTTCCCGGCCGAGGGCTGGATGTTCCGTGTGAGCCGCTGCCTCGAGGCCGAGCGCAAGGAAGACAACGACCAGCCGACCATGCCCGTGTTCGTCATCGTCTGCACCAAGTTCAAGAAGATGCCGGGGGTCGAGCCTGTCCTGGAGGTGACTGATTAGGCTTTTCTCTCTCCAAGGCAAAAGTGACATAAATATGTAGAGAAACCATGTGTTTCAAATTTACAGACTAGAATTCAATGCTATAACTTCATGTTGATCAACTGGGTTCTAGATTGGTTTATAGACCTAGGGCCAGGGGATTTGTTTGGACCCAACTTTTTAAGCAATAGGTTGCTAGTTGTAAAGCAGGCAGTAAAATATGAACACAGAAAATATTTTCGACAAGAGCACTGTGTCAAACAGTACATTGTTGCCAATTCTGAAATAGTTGAATAAGCATAAATTAAAGTCATAGGCAGGTGCATAACGACAACTATTCCATGTTAGTGATAAATTTGTCATTAAGATGTAATTTTCTTCCCCTGCCGTCCATTTATTTCAAACATCATAGCAGATTACAAGTTTGTGTCTCTAGAACCAGCAAAATTTAAAAATTTTGCCTGCCGTGCTAAAATATGGCTAAAAACAGGACTGCAATGCATTTCGAAATAAAATTCCTGAGGTTGTCCCTGTTGGTATTCTGATATTTCATGTTCACCATGTCTACTTTTTCAAAACCTTAGAACAAGTTTTCAAAAAAATTAAAGCATTTATTAACTAGTACAAGTTACAAACATTGTGAAAGCCATTAAACGTCATTCACCTAGCTTTCAAAACTTGAATTTAAATAGTTTTTTGGAGGTATTCTGATATAACTGGCATAAAATTGGCTAAAACAGTCATCAAACTTCGGCCTATCTCCCCTGACGTTGATTGCCGCGTTTTTGTTAGGTGAGCGCCGACGGCGTCGAGGTAGAGCGCGTGCCGACGGCGGAAGAGGTGGTGTCGGCAGTGCGTGGCGCGCAGCAGTCGTCGATGGTGTGCAACCGCCTGGCGCAGGGCAGCGTGTCGGCACTGGGTGAGATGCGCATGGACCTGCACCGCGGCGCAGAGGAGCTGCCGCGGTACACAGTGCACGTCATCGACCAGGCAGCCGCCACCGGCAGGACCACCGGCAAGCGGTATGCCGCGTTCATCGTGCCGTTGGGCAGGTTAGTGCCGCTGATTCTCTTCTTCGTTTCACAATCGGCTCGGATCAATAAAACTGTGCCCATGGCATAAAATATTATTTTAAAATGTAAAAATTTATGTTAATTATTTAAAACAAAAAGCTTGTGTTAAATAGCTCTATTACACGTTATGATGAGGAGGGCATTTATAGAGATGTTTTACACACCTCCGTACCTGTTATATTTGTAATGGAAAAAAATGAGGATGTTTAAAAAATATTTTTCAATTTCTTGCATCTCACCATTACTTCTACTGCGTAAATAATTGTCAACCCATCAATAGAATTATAAAATAAAAAATATCAGCCATGATACATCAGCGCCAGCTCGTGTCAACCCCCAATCACGACAGACAGGCATTGTTGTAACCAAAAACATATCTGTCAAACTCGACCCTTGCAGAGAGACCGAGTGGCTGTTCTCCACTCCTTCCGGCCGCATCGCGCTGGTCAGGTCTGCGGGCTACGACCGACTGGCCATCGTGACGCTTCACCGCGACCACACGTACGTCTCGCTGGAAGACGTCCAGGCCGAACTGACGTCCAGCATCCGGCAGCTCAGTCCGGCCGGAGTGGCGGCAGACGCTCGCGTGCCCTACCTGTCGCTCGGCGCCGACGTCAACCAGCGCGAGGTCGTCTTCCGCGGGACCAGCGCGCTCTCGGGGGACTTTGTAGTGGAGGACGTGCAGGTGAAGACTGACACTCTATATCCTGGCTTATGTTGGGTTTCAATTTTGTTTTATTGATTCAGTGTTTCTAGTGCATTTCTTGGAAGTAGTAAGGAAAATTTAACTTGGTTTAAGTTAAACTAATAAGTAGTTAAAAATAAAATACTGCCAACGGAACATTTATAATTTTTATAAATCGTTGTTGAAGACGTGCAGGTAATTACGGACACTTCTATCCCTGGTCTTCTTTGGTTATTTTACATATGTTTTTGGCTTTAACTACCCAGCAATTCTATTTTGAAATTTTAACATGCCTAAGTAACAATTCCTTAAAGTTGTCACTGTAAATAAGTATCACGTGTTGTTGAGATCAGGACATCAACAACACTCATGAGGGATGAAATTTTGTGCAGGGAGACGGTAACTCGCTCAACCGACGGCTGGTGTTCCTCAGCAACCAAAGTGTCATCCAGTCGGAGGCTCGAATCAAGCTCGGTTTGTTTCTTTTTATTCTCCACCCTGCATACTCTGATTGCATACTCAGCTTGCACACTCATAGTCATCTTGCATACTCATCTTGCATTGTGTTGTGATGCACAGATTTTACCAATTTCCTATCAATTTTGTGGCACGTTATGATCGTGGGCTGGTGTCTCGGCCACCTATCCCTTGGGCCGCCCGTTATCTGCCCCTGGAGTAGTGTGTAATACTTTAAAATAACCCCAGTTCGTAAAAATATGACTCGGTTCTCTTTGTTTTGCCATCCAAATTATTCATTTGACCCAAAGAACGACCAGGAACGTCCATGGAATCAAGGAAATCATTGATTCCCTTGATTTCAGATTAAAATAAATAATTCTATTTATTAAATTAATATTTACTGTGTGCAGTGTTGGGTAGTGAACTTTTTAAATGAACGCGTTCACGCTAATGCGTTCACTTTTTGTGAACTTTTCAGTGAACGCGTTCACTTCTCCCCATGTGAACTTTGAACGTTCTAAAGTTCGGTTTTATCATGAACTTTCTAGTCCTGAATGCATTCATTTTTACGTTCGATGCTCAACGAGTCACAGCGCACTCTACCCGCCAGTAACGGACTCTAAGAGGCTCTCCCTCTCTTGGCCTATCTTTGTTTCTCTCACTCTCGGACGCGTGTCTGAATACAACCTAACCTTACATATCGGCGCGGGCAGGTAGTAACCGAAGTGTGCGTTCACGTCCCGCGTGCCTGAGCCCCGACTAAATATAATACCCAACTTAATATTATATAATGATGGACAGTGAATGTGAACAGGATGCCGAAGATCCGATCACGGACACGGACGTCGCAAGTGTTACTGTCAGTGATGACGAAATGAGTGTAGGACATTTAGACTAAGAAGCCCCCGCAGCATCGGCATCAAATCTTCTACCATGGCCCAATTTTCAGCAATTTTTCGACCTAGAGGAGAAAAAAGTTTCAGCTCCTGAAATGTTTCTTCCTGGTTTTATAAAATTATTCAGAAAATTAAGAAATTTGTGAAAATGAACGTGAAATTTCAGTTCACTTTTTTTATGAACTTGAACTTCTAAAGTTCACTTTTGAAATTTGTGAACTGAACTTTCAAAAGTTCACTTTAAAAGTGAACTTCCCCAACACTGACTGTGTGCTTCACAAGTATTACACCTATTACATAACTATTTGGTGTCATTCAACAATTCAGTTTTTACTCAAGTTTCTTCTGCGTCAAACTCCGCGCAAAAACATTGCAAGGCATGGACTACAAACGAGAGTGCATAAAGATTGCAGCGCAGCGTGTAGGCATGGCTCGAGCTCGACTGTAGCTCCATGTGATCGGAAGCACTCTTTCAAAGTGCATACTCAGGCCATGCATAGGCCGCCTATGCTACAGCGAGCTGGTCGCGCGGCAAGAGTCGCATGCCTGCCCGACGTGCAAGTAAAAGTGAAAAAAGTTCATTCAAAATGCAGCGACAAGGATTTAATGAAGAAGTACTATTATTTGTACTCCCTTAATTAATTACATCTACAGTGTTTAACGGTATTGGTCGAGATGCAGATATAAATCGCCTTTTATCCTCAAGTCAAGGGAAACATATTTTAAGAATGCTTCTCATGCATTTGGCAACTGAGGAGATGCTCGCCACTTGGTCAGTGGGCGGACGAGCGCCGATTGCCTCTGGCACCCCGCGCCATGACACGAGCCATTCCCGCAGCAGCACACCTCGAACAACGCTACATGTCTTTGCGCGGAGGTTTGAACTTTGAAGTGATGTTTTAAACGACTGATTGAAATGGATTTCTTTCGGCTCCCTTGCATTAAACAGGAAAATAAAAATCTTTGCAGCAGGACACACCAAAGGAGAGAGCTATGCCATATTTAAAAGCTGAATACCAATCTAAGTTTTGGGTATTTTGCCTATGATATCTTTTTATTGTTATAATGGTTTCCCCCCCCCCCCCCCCCCCCCCCCCTCCCCGATTACGAGATGGCCGCATTTTTTTGCCTGATCTATTCCCTTGTAGATTTTTCCACGGCATTCCGCTGAGGACGACACCAATGACTGTCTGTTTATGTTTTCCGGCAGTGAAAACGCGGCGCGGCAAGCCAAGGAAAGTGGTGGACGTCACATGCGTGGCGTGCGAGCACCACACGTACATGACAGTGGGCGTGGCGATCGCGACTCGCGGCATCACGGGCAAATCCCGTTTGGCGGTCATCGGCCTTGGTGGTGGCGGCTTGTGCTCGTTCATCAAGCACTACTTCGATAAGGTGAGCAGAATTATATTTTGGAAGCTTTGAGTTTAAAAACTATAGCCTAAAATACTGAATAGTGAATACCTATTCATTACTAGTTGGTACAGGTGGATGTTTATTTGCAAACTCCTTGATTGTTGCTTGTTTTGTTCCCCAGTACAGATCTGGGTTTCACTGATAGAGACAGGTTACTTATCATTCAAATTTATCAACATGGTCAAAGCTCATTCACTATGGTTATTATTAATACCTACCTACCATGTTTTGCTACATTAAAACCTATTTACACAATACCTAGTGAGCAAGTGTCCTCCTTTGTAGAGTGTGCAAAGCATGCAGGATTTCACTTTACATTGTTTCCTACTCCTTAGCTTGCGACTTACTTTGTGAATAGGCATGAAAATTTCACAGTACCTACTAGTAAGTAGTTATTTCATTCACTTTTTCATTCTTTCAGCCTATTTCATTGTCAATCGTGTTTTCACGTTTTATTTTAGGTGTTAATCACAGCTGTTGACATCGACCCGTCAATCCTGGAAGTTGCTGAAAATTATTTTGGACTGGTCCAGGATAACCGACTTAATGTTATTATTGAAGACGGAGTTCAGTTCTTGACACAGTCTGCAGTTCAAGAATCTGTCGGTAAAATATTCACGTTTTATTTCTACGTACATATATTGCAGCTAAATCTTCTAAAAATAACCAATTTCCAATTTTAACTGACGACTCCTACTTCTAATGCTATCAAGGAATTTTCTTCTTTTGACCCAAGATGTGCTGTGATAAAAGATTTGGCTTTTATAATTCTAAGTTATAACCAATATAGAAGAAAGAAAATATGTGCCTATAGATTTTTAAGTACTTAAGTTTTTTTTTGTATGTTCTTCCCAATTTCAACAAAATTTTTAATTTGTATAATATCAATTCCAAAATTTGATGTTGCAAAGTGATTGCTGTAAAAAGTAACTACTGGAAGTTTGAAACAAATCACTTCTAAGGCCCTTAGTAGCAAAATCTTTAAGGGATTTACCATCCAAAAAACTAACCAACTGGCCAAAAAAATAACCCCGGAACCCTCGACACCTGACTAATTATTATTCAAAATATTTTGTCAGCTCCACAAAAATGTTGTTTGTGGCCTCACAATATATTTTTTTTAATTTACTTGTGCCTTGGCCTTGGGTAATAAAAAGTTAAAATCTCAAACTTGTGTCAAGATGAGACAGCTTTAAAAAAGTATGTATGGAAGCCAAAAGTTATTTTAGTGTTGATAATTTGCCTGTAGGCACAGAAAGAAAGGAAATTAATTGTGTTACATTGCAGTTCTTGCTCCTTTCAAAACACAGAGGCAGTACTTAATTTGCCTGTCAGATTGCAAGAACTTCATGAGCTTATTTAATTGTCACTTCACAGGAAATTGCTATGAAGCCATCTTGTTTGACGTCGACAGCAAAGATCAGTCGGTAGGGATGAGCTGCCCTCCTTCAGAATTTCTTCAGCCTGCTCTATTGTTTGCCGTCAAACGTCTGCTAAAACCCAAAGGTAAACATCCCGCATTTAACTATTTTCCATTAAAGAAAGAAAGAAATACCTATGTATAGTTGTGAAATACAAGAGTTGCTTTGTGAATCTAGGTGTGTTTGTGTTGAACCTTGTGTGCCGGAAGATCGAGCTTCGCTCTGGCGTTGTGGCCACCCTCGGAACGGTGTTTGCGTACATTTACGCTTACCAGCTTGAAGAAGACGTCAACGAGGTGATATTTTGCTCCAACGAAGTTATAGACCCTGATACCGTAGTAACAGCAGCAAACCTGGTAAACAACCTGCCAATTAAAAATAAACCTGTCGATGATACCAATGATAATATTATTGATGTGACGACTTTCTTGTCGTCTTTGAAAATAGAGAAATCTTAAAAACACTCCGTGTTGTATGCCTACACAATTACTGCAGGTACAAATTTTGTAATAATGTATTCTGTGCCTACATATAAATATATTCCTTTTGTTGAAAGAATTCCAATATTATTCGATGCTGCAATCGTGATCATTGTCTGTTTGTTCTTCCATTTGCTGACTTGCACGACGAAATGGGGCAAGTTGCTTTATACAACAGAAGTTTTAGTGCTATTATTTGAGCCCGCGGGACCTGCAGGCGCCTAGTTCCCACCTTGGATGTACTACACATCACGGGTTTTCTCGATTTTTGAAGATTCGCCAATACTTTGGCCTAAGGGGTAGTTGATCACCCTGAACACGATGGGCTACTTAGATTTCTCACAACTTAAACACTTTGGCTACAAGATCGATTTTTAACTATATATACATTTTACAATGAGATTAAAATAACGGTGATTATTGGACTCCCCATGAAATTCTACCCCTAAAAACACCCCTTTTGCGACGAAAAGAGTTGCTTGAATTTTCGGTCTTCAAATCGAAAAAATCCGTGGTGTAACCCCTTTGGGTACCTATTTATTTCATGATTCATGAAGATTCGCCCATACTTTGGCCTAATGGCTTAGTTGATCACCCTGAATATCACGGTCTACTCAGATTTTACACAACTTCAATAGTTTAGCCGCTAGACTGCTTTACATGCAAATAACTCTCAAAGTTATCACTTGGGAAAGAATCAATTGGGTGTGCATTGGACTCCCCGAGAAATCCTACCCCTGTGTACATTTAAGAGAAGATCTTAGAGCAGTCAGCATCTTATAGCCAAAATATTCTGAACTCAATAGCTCCTCGTGTTCAGGGAATAGCTATTAGTATTCAGGAAACTAAAACTCCAGCAGTTGAGTACAACGGACACCTTCGCCGCCTCCAGCGTCGAGGTCACACTTCGAGGTCGGCACCTCCACCGACCCGGCACCTCCACCCACAGCCAAGTGAAATCATGGTCGAATTTTGCCTCCAAGTTAATGTTGGAGTTAGTTAATACTGCTCTCAGCGCACTCTTTAAGCCATTCAATGAACTTACCTAGCCAAGCGATGACCTTTTTAGCTTGTAATTCATATGGAAGATTTTTTTCTTATACTCATCTGCTCGGGTGGCTCAGAGGAAAGCGTGCATCTCGGAAGCGAATCGGTAGCGCGACCGAGATGTCTGGGGTTCGATTCCCGATACAGGCGAAGGATTTTGACAGACTCATGACAGTCTCGTCCCTCAGTGGTTGCTGTGTTGTTCACCCTAATTCCACCGAGGCCCTACCGAGGGCCTCATGGTGGGTGGTGACGGACGCACCCTGACTTCGCCGTGCCCCATCAGGGGCTTTGGTGTCATGTGGTATCCCATCCCAGTCACTTGAGCAACCCTAGCAGATGTTTTTGTCATATTTAATAGGACTTTACAATGACAAAAACATAAAATCCGGAGTGGATACGGCCGGATTTGATCTCGAGACCTCAGCGTTACGAGGCAAGCTCGCTACGTATTTCCTATACGTAGCGATGAATAAAAGGTAGGGGATAAATGTTCTACTTTAGTCGCGACTTGAGTCTACTTGGTTATTATTCGTCCAACATTATTGCAACATTATTTGAAAGTTATAGGTATTGCTCAGTTCCAGATTCAGTTCCGTGTATGCTCAGGGCCAATTAAAATCATCATCGGCTAGGTTTGAAAAATGTACGCGCGTATTCTTCAAAACATGTCAACGCATATTAAATGTCAACTTTAGGAATTAGGAATACCTTGCCAAACGTCTTTGTGTACAACGTCTTGGCAATACTTCATCCCTGCACAATTTATCGAAGGAAAAAATCACCTTGATTACCTTCGTGTATTTCATGTAATATTTATATGAAAAACATCGCAGATACAGTCAAAGAGGAAGCCTTTAAGAAACCGTCGTAAAGGCGCCAAGTGGGCCAACCTCGGCGGTGCAACTTCCGTAGCAAACCACGGGTATACTGCAACCCTTGAAGGGTGGTTTTATAACGCATCAATGGGCTTCCTGAAACGATAGCCGATAGATAAGTTGAATGAAATGAAAGTAGGTAATGCATTTTTAAAGAAAGGTCCATATATTTGGGATATTTTTACCTTTCCTTATTGTAATTTTTCGAGCGTTGTAATGGGGGGGGGGGGGGGGGATAAGAGGGTTGTGAGGCGAATCTCATGAGATCAGCCTTTCCGAACTAAACAGTTCAAATAAATCTAATTTTGTTGGCAAGGAATAGTACGACGCAGTAAAGCAAGAAATTCAACAAAGTCCTTTTCATTACGAAACTACAGTTTGCGGTTTGAATATTCAAAATGTCAGCGGGACAACCGATCTTCCCGGCTCACGTGAGCAGCGATGATTTTCCTAGTCCGACCATCGTGCATCTACAGCGACAAGACACGAGCTGGAGACTACTCGCTCTCCTGGGCGCCTGGCACCAAAGGCGAGTTTCACGGCAGAGTTTTGGCCGACTAGACGCTGAAACTGCGCCTTCGGTCTAGGCTAGCCCTGCGTGCTCGCATGTAGCTTGGGTTGCCTGCCAAGCCTGGGTTCCCGAGCAGAAATGCACGAAGGTAAGAACATAAATGATGGTGTTTTTGTGGTGTTTTATGAGGCACAGTTTTTGAACAACGGGGTACAATATAATTGATGATTAAAATATAGCCTTGCATGGAAGGGAGCCGAGGTTGGACTCGGTGCCAAAGCTCCGACCCGAGAGAGAGCCAATTGAGTGGACTCGGTACCGGCACTAAGGAGTAAGAACTGGCCTGAAATGGAGCCGAGAGTGGACCCGGTGCCAGCATCGAGTCCACCGGGCATTAGAGATTTAGTCTCCGATTTACCCCTTCACGGCACTCCAGCCAATGCTCGTGGGCCCGCCTAACTGAAAGAAGCTCCTGGGTCCTGGTGCAACTGCCCCAGTTGCAGCCTGCGGTAGCTATGCCACTGACTTCATCGACTGGCACAGTGTTGCACGTCTTGGTTAATACATCATTTTACTCGAATTTTCTACGAAAATAAATTAGATCAATATGTATAGGTATTCACGCGTTCATATTTCATAATAGTAGTTATAGGATAACCAGATGTGAGCTTATTATAAGAGATCACATAGCTCCTAAAATAAAACAGGTTGTCAACCATTGTCTGGTCACAGTGATGCTGATAGCAAATATTCAGAAAGAGATTCTGTCAAATCTGGCTTTGGATAGACTACTGAAATGTTGGCTTCATTGACATTTTTCAATGTTTTATACAATGAGCATCAGTATTGTGGGCTTTTAAATAATAGCTAAAGATTCATGTTTGTAATGCCTAACATAATATTTAAAAATAAGTTACCTATTAAAATAAACTTAAAATCACAAATAAGACTACCTATACAATAAACACAATGCGCCAGCATATCTCTATTAGGAATGTTCAGAAGAATCGTTTGACTATTTTCTTCAGCCCTCCGCCTGCCTTCTTCCGTGCCGACTGACTGTCATCGACCTGGCCCTGTGGGGCGCCACCGCCAGTGACAGAAGGAACTAGAGACATCTGACTAGATTTTCGACTGCTGTGCCAGAACTCCCAGTTGTCGGACTTGAGTTTCACCGGGCTCGGTACAGGGATCGATGACTCTTCGCTCAACTGTCGATTAGCTCGCGACGACAGCGCTGTCCTCATGAACGATGGGGACGACAACCGCCGATTGATTCCCACACCATTTTTGCCGTAAGATCCGTTTCTCTTATGCGTCATTTCGCTGACGGAATCGCCTAGACTCTCTTTCGTACGCAGTTTTGGCACAGTGTTTATCACATTTTCCGAAGACTGATGGACGACTGCTGGAACTTGAGGTTCGGAGGTGCACAACTCCTCGAATCTGTTCTGTGGTTCCGACATCGACTCGTTCCAATCCCTCTGGACTCCGTTGACGGGGATAGAAATGTAACTGAGCTCCGACAAGCTGGATCGGCGAATGGCCATTTCTTTGATTGCGGATTGAACACTTGAGTTTCCATTGACTGAGGATTTACGGCTGGCAGTTTTGTGTGAAAGCACGGCACTAGACTTTGAAAACAAGTCTTTCCTTCGGCGCTTTTTCCTTTGCTTGGATTCGGGCTTTGCGACGGACCAAACCCCTTCGACATCAGCCATTGGTGACTCTGTGATCAACAGCTCACTGTAAGTACCTGCAATTAAAATACAAATGCTCGGTAAGCAAAATATCACTGCACAATATTTTCACTAGAGGGGCAAATAAGAAGAGTCTGGCTGCACTGTTTTCGCAAAGTTTGTGCTTCGAAGTCCTGTTTTATACTGACATGTACCGTATTTGACGAGTTTTGCTTTCCTTTTGGCAAAAAATATTTATTTTGTAGACATACTGTTAGTTTCTTTAAGTGGCTGCGAAACCTATCGATTGAATTTCTCAAGCGTACATTTTGTTTTGAATGTATGCATTAATAGCACAGATCTTTAATTGATTTATCATACAAAAAAAAAGGCTCTCCAGAACAAAACACGCAACCAACTCCACTAATTCCTCGCACCCACCTGCAATGTTGAGCGCCACCTCGCTGGGCCTCTTCCTGCGAGCAGTGGGCGAACAATGGCCGCTGACGCCCTCCACCGACTTTCTTCTGACGGCCACAGCAGCGTCCTCCTCGCCCTTGTTGCCCCACCTCAAACTCCACTTCCTGCCAGCGCGCTCCTCCCAGCTAGGCAGCTGCCGACAGCAGTACCACAGCACGACAAACACTAGAACCTCCACGAGGATCACCACAAGGTGCTGCCCGACCACACTGGCCTTGGCGCGCCACCCGTCACGCTCGGCGAGCAGCGTTTCGACGACGCCGCTCAGCACGGCCACCTCGCGCTGCAACGCCGCCACCTCATCGTCAGCGCGCCGCTCGCGCTCGTCGCGACGCTTGGCGTCTGCCTCCGACGCCGCCACCGTGCGATTCAGAGTGCGCGACATCTCCTCCACCTGTCGCTTGTACCGTCGACTGAGCTCTTCCAGGTATTGGCCGCTGAGAGACATGTTGCGCTCAAGCGCTTTGAGCCGATTGGAGAGGCGTACAAACACAGATTCCTTCTGCGGCGCCATTGGCGATGACGCCGTGCTAGGGCTGACGATCGCGTTGGACACTCCGTCCAGTTCCTTCAGCTCCACCTCTGTCAACGTCTCGAAAACTTCTTCCTCCAAGAGGTCGTCGACGGGAACGGTCAGCGCTTCTTCAGGGAGCTCTGTGCGGTCGGCGGCGTCCTCGCCGGCTTCCCGCGTCGCGTTGTCGACGAGCGGCGCCTCGACAAGGACGTTGACTTGCGTCGAGGGCAGCGGCTCTTCAACGGGCGTGGGTGCGATGTCGTCCGACAGGTTGGCGGCGGGGGGCTCGCGCTCCTCGATGGTTTTGGTGGGGTTGATAGGTTCGGGTGGAGCTGGGGAGTCGGCCGGGTCTGCCGTGGTGCTGGGCACGGCCGTGCTTGGCCGATCGGACGGCTGGCCTGGAGGGTCCACGCTGCACGTGGCCTTCGGCACCGCGATGAAGCCTTCCAGCTCCGAGCCAGCGTGGTTGCAGATAGACACGTTGTTCAGGGCGTGGCTGGCAAACAGAAGGCGTTGGAGGGTACAAACACCGAGTCACATCACACGCACAGACACTTGGAATCTTTATATTCATAAATAAAATGTTAACATGCCATGACATTGATATAAATTTATCTGCTGGTTGCACCTTGACATCTCCACAGGGGTGCTTTATGCCAAATCTGAAGGCAGTCCCATCAATAGTAGTTCGTCCCTGCCAGAGTAATGAGAATGATTTTCGCCTACCTGGTGTTGAGCACGACCCTTCTCTCAATGATGGCGAGCGCGTTGCACAGCGCGGCCATGTAGTGCGGCGGAAACAGAGATGAGAGATAGTCGCCGGGGTCGTGGCGCATCGGGAACGTGGTGACGCGGCGGCGGCCGAAGTCGATGCCGTACTGCACGCAGATCGGGCCCGAGCGCAGCGCGTCCGTCACGAAGGGGACACGCACGAACGCGGCCAGCTGCACGTCACGTCGCGCCAACAGGTCGTACACGCTCTGAAAGGAAGGCACATGTCACGAAGAGGTGGGGGTCGCTCAGTTCAATGTGTTGATTTCTCTACGCTTTTTGCGTTTCATATTTTTGCACCAATGTTTGGAAGAGAGATTCATTCATCACAGAGCACGTAACTAGGTATAGTTCAAGTTCAGTTATTTTAATGGCATTGCTAATGCTGGGAGCAAGTCCATACTACCGTTTTATGTCGCCCAGCTAGTACGGGTATGGGGCGTTTCGCTGTGTGCGACAGGGAATGATATTCTTTCTTTTTGATATTCTTTTCTTTTCCCACATAAACCTCTGCTGAATTGCCTAGCCCATCCATGGCCATAACCCATTGTTTAGTTCCCTCAAGATGGTTTTGCTGTGCTGAATGCTGATAGTTACAAATGGGGTCTTAGTTTAACCCAGTTTACGATTAACAGCACAACTTGGCAGCGCATCCATCTTTAAAAATCCTGGTCGATAAGTACACTTCATCCAGAATAGAACTGAAACAGGCTGATGCTTGTTGTACCTGCTGTAAAGGTTTCAAAACTGCAGAACTGAGGCATCGACTGATGAACTTTACTCAGATACCCTAGAAAATAATCTTATAGCAACTATGGGAAACATTTGAATTTAGTAGGAGCCACGACAGTGCCTAGAGTGCCGTGGGATAGCAATTTGTACTCCCGTTAGATGTGACAGAGATAACTGCATTGCAATGATTGGCAGAGAGCTAATAGTATACACCTGAACAGCTATTATTATATCTACTATCAGTGGCTCCATCTGCCTACAGTCATGGCAAACATTAAAGCTTGCAGTGAGGCAAATGCCAAGAATCTTGCAGGGTGAGGGCTTTCGCCTGACTTGGCAAGCATTTGCGTAGCCACGAGTGGATAATCAGGGTAACTTCATCTGTGTCTGGGCTGAGCCTAATCTTCCATCCAATCAAACTCGCATCTGAATCTGCCGCAGAGTCCCCTTACCTGGAAGAGCGAATCGTTGCAGTCCTTGCAGACAACGAGGTGTCGCGGCGTGGACCGGTACACGGAGAGCGATGTGTTGCCGGCAGCACGGGCAGACGGCTCTCCGCGGATCACTAATGCCTCGGCCGCCTTCACAATGCTCTTGACAGCGTCGCGCGCAATGCCGTACAGATTGCGTGGCTGCTCGCCCTGGTCCTCGGCGCCGGCGCTGCCTGCAACGACTCTTACGCTTGGTACACGGAAATAACGCCGGGCGTTCTCGCAACGCGTGCTGTTGAAAATTGTTGGTAACATAACAAAAGTATGGATTTTTGTTGTACGTACATAGTCAGAAGAGTGGACAGGGTAAGATAAACTTTAAATATGTCCTTGAGGCCTGTGCTTGTGATGATGTATTGCCATTTGAAAGCTAAAATAGATACTAGTGGCTTCTCAATACCTAAGTAAAAGATGCAAAATAATTCCCTAGTTGTTTGTATGTTTATCCACTTGTAAGATAAATTGGAAACCAAAACACTTGTCGGATGCATCACGAGCTGGCTTAAGAATATCATATGTACTACACCCCGTGCCATACCAAGGCATGATCGAAGCCATCGTGGTCCAGTATTGATCAATTGCCTTGCATATGAACGTACTTTTGGCACCAATGCCAATGGCCAATGAGCATCGAGCTTACCTTCGTCCTCGTCGTCAGCAGGATGCGCGGAGTGTGCCTCGTCCTCGGTCTCGAGCACCTCGTACTCGCTCGTGCCGTACACACGGAGCATCGACACCGGGCAGAAGTGCTCGGAGCCGTAGTGCGAGTGGATCTCCACCTTGACAAACTTGCCTGCGTTGCGGAGCAGGCAACAAACAAAGCAAACATTTATGTCATTTTCTTTTCATTTCATTTTTCCGTGACAATAATTTATAGATTCAACTTGTTGATAGGTATAAGGTGCCAAGTTATAAATATAAATTATAATTTATAATCATGTCAAATTTCATAGCAATGTTATAGTCATCGAGTCAAGAATGGTCACGAGTCAGAGTCAAGAAGATCATCTAGATAGACAGTAAAATTATTTTCTGGTAAAGAAAGTAACTAGCCATGTTTTGAAAGTAGGGCGGTTTTTGGCTGCTGCAAATAATGCAGACAAAGTATGACATATTTATTTTATTTTATGCTATCAGTGAAATTATCAAGGGCCTTTTTTTTGTAAGTTTGCCCCACTTTATGAAGATCAGGAAACAATAAAACACCAAAACAAAAAATATTATTATTGCTGATCACTGATCAGTGATAACTGATAAGTGATAACCAATTCCGAACAAACCCACGTTTTGAAGCCTTTCTTACTTGGAAGATGAATGTAATTGGCTGTATTTTACTTAATAACTGTTTTCTTTGGAATTGCCTCACAAGCATCTAGTCCTTAGTCACCTTAAGGGTTGCTAAGCATCTGGGAAACAGTAAAGCAACAGTCATGCTCATAAGGCAAAGAGACTTTGCATCTATTGGCTTGGGAGGTGGGACAGTCAAAAGATACCACAGAAACCAAAACCTGCCGAGCCAGGCACAAGGATCGTATGATCGTATAGCTGATATGTTCTAAACACAGTATATATTAATGAATACACTTCTGCGATGAAACGAACGAGCTCACCAAAGAGATGAGGGTGCAGGTTGTAGCTCTGCACGTCGCGCACGTCGGTGGCAGTGAATTGGCCGACGCCTCGCCAGTCGCGGCTGGGAAACCGGTCGCTCACCGACACCGAGATGTCCTTCGGCGAGGACGAGAACAGCTCGAAGTTGGCGATGTCGATCTTCTTCGCTTGGATCGAGTCACACAGTTCCACAATGAACCTGCATATGAAACATACCTCGTCTGATGTGAACATAAATTGGCAATAAATTGAAATTGAATTGAAAGTATAACTAATCAACTACTAATTAGTGAGTAAAATAAAAGTTTGACCCCCTGCTGGATTTGATCGTTTTTTAACCAATCAAAATTCAATATAATTTTCAAAATTATAATTTCATATTTTGTCCATGTTGTTAAACCATAAGTTCTGAACATTTTACTACTACATCACAATGGGTACTTTAGGAAGCATACTGAAATAAAGCATTTTAGATTTTTTTATGTCTTCACATCATTTTGTTTTCATTAGGTAGATTGAGGAACTCTAATGGCAGGCACACACACAAAAATTTCAATAGAGATTCCCTTAAACTTTACCTATTACAGAAATAGCTATTTCACACATGTCCTTGCTCTACCTTAATTGCGCGGCGTTCTGTTGTTATCCATCACAAATAGCTAAGCTCATTAACTGTCGAAGACTCTTGTCTCTGCTTGTTAGCTTTAGCACTAGTTGAGGAAATGACTAGTATAATATGTTAAAACTTACCAAGATACTTTATTAAGAATTCAAACCCCACATTGAAAAAGATCTTAAGCTTCTCTCATCTTAAGCGCAGTTAATTTTCAATTCACAATTGCTGATGGTAAACCCCTAAAGCCCATATATCCCCCACCGCTGCCGACCAAACCGAGCAACGCTAACGCACCAGACTCTGTTGGTGCACGCGTTGAGCAAGTACTCGTCGCGCGAAGGTGAAAGCACCGAGCTGGCGCTGACGGCTTCGGGGTTGGCCCCCACGATCTTGGCGCCGCAGTCGGGCGAGGCGTAGTTCTTCGAGCGCAGCTTCAGCGGCACGCCGCTCGATGTCGGCGCCGTCGCATTGTGCACCGCTGAAAGCCCACACACCGTCAGCCATGGCGCAATATGTTGAGCACAGAAAACAGACGATTGCACTTGCTCTTGGTGTGGGACATGTTTGTGCATTTATATTTTGTTTATTTAGTTAGTTAAAAGTACCTGATATTTTAGATTTGAAGATCAGATATAATCTGAACCACATAAAATGTAAAAGACAAATGGTTTACTCACAAGTACAACAAAATCAGCTATTGCCTAGCAAGCTGCATGATATAATAAATATGATTGGAATTGTCATTTAGGTCTGATGAAAAAGCCTTGACTTCAAACATCGAGTCTCCAGCCCCATACCACTTCACCAAGGTCATATATTTGAATTTACAGTTGGCATGCCTATTTCTCCTTTTAAAGCTGCAAGTGCTCACCCTTTTTCTTCTCCGCCTCCTCGAGCTGCTTCTGGGCCCACTCGCTGAATGACGGGATGTCGTCCGGCACTTGCGTAGTCGTCACACCAGGCTCCAGGCCAGCGACTTCGCGAGCTACTACTTCTTCTGGCACCTCCACAGTCTCCGCCACTTCCGCCTCCTGCAACAGCTGCAAGCCGATTCACAACTCCTTCATTCAACCTCAACAAACAAATTATTCATATTCTCTGTAGGTATTTCTTATTTCAAGTATTTTGTTCCATTTACTTTTTGCATACAAACTTTAGACGCTCCATAAAAGAGTTTATTAACATTTTACTGACCACTATGCAAGCAGAGAATAGTCATTTCAGTTTCTTTAGACAATTTTGGAACCAAAACAATCATTTTTAAAGGCTATTTTATAATAACTTAAAATCAGCAGACTGCCCAATATTCATTTTAGCTCCTTAATTATCTCCTTGCTGTGGAGACGGTCGCTGGATTTCACAAGGACTGAAAGGAAAGAGGACTGGTAAAATGGCTGAGGCCTACCTCCATCACTTGGGACTCGACGTCCGCAGAGTCCGAGGAGTTGTCCTGGTGCGGCGGTTCCGGCCATTGGGACTTGGCATCGTGTAGCAGGCCGGTGAGGTTCTCGGTATCGAGCGAAACCCGATGTCGCGAGTCGGGTTCGGCCAACGTTCCGAGCACGGCCTGGCCAGTATCTGTCAGCCTGAACAGCGAGCACACCGCTAGTAGCACAAGCATGACACTGTCGCGGTATGTGATGTGTTACAGTGTTAGGCCTAGGAACTACAACTAATGGGAACAGTGGTGGCCAGCCTCATTCAGAGTGGTAGCATATTGCTATTGCTATTCTCATGGTTTTGTTTTTGGTTGTTTAACTCCTGCAATTAAGTTTTAATTAATGGAAATGGCCACAGGTTTATACCCTGTGCACTTTGGAAAGTGGAATCACGACAAAAGATTATTATACGATATTTGTGGCACATAGAGGCTGGCTATCGTAGAAGAAATGTCGGATCAACTTTGCAAGGACACTGACTGGCCTTCTGTGTCTAGATCAAACTGACTAGGTAGGTACTGGCAAGTAATGCCACACATAATACCTTATGTTGATATTCTCCATCAACTAAAATCCTCCTTGAAATACCAACTGATAAGTACTATTAGGTGATTGTTTGTGACAATATCATAAAGGAATATACTATGTGCCAGCCAAGTTATCAGACTGTTATTGGGCTGGGTGATATGCACTACTGATATGATATCAAATATTAGCCTGTGCCTTGCTGCATGTAATTTTCTGCTTCCATTAACATACCTAGAGGTAAATGTTACTTGGTTACAATAAAATTGAGCCAATCTGCAATTAAGATATATTTATGTGGCCATGGAAAAATAAACTATTGAACCATATGTGTTAAATATTGATTACTCAAGGACAAATTACAAACCAGTTGATAGAGACCAATAGTAGGTAGACCTACCACCACCAGTTACCAATACATGATTAGAGATACCTCCCAAAACAAAAAAACAAGTGGAATGTTGATTTAGCTTTAGTACTAATGAACTATGTTTTTAAAATATACCTATGTTAAGACTTTTTTTTCATTACCTACCTATATATTTATAAACTATTATGCTGTGCACCTATCATGCCTTTCAAATTACATTTCAATACCTACAGGAATGAGTGAAGTGTTTGATATTTACCCATTGCTAAGTTCAGTAGGAAGCTCAGGTGAAAAGCTGCTGGAATCTCTCAATTCTTCCTGCTTTTCATTGTTTGTGCTCGGGGCTACTGTCTCCGCGAAGCTGGGATGAACAACCGCTGGCACTATCCCACTTGCACCGCTTCCACTAGCCTGCTCATCGCTGTCAATCGTTGGTTGCTCTTCTTTATTTTGAAGCGCTGCCGCCTGAAAGGTTGGCCGCTCGGATATTCGCGCCACCTTTCTGGTTGGCCCAACGACTTTGCCTTCACTGGATGCAGTACTACCATTTGTAATGACAAGCGGTCTAACCACTTGTTGTTCCTCGCAAGCACCGAAAGTGAAGATTAAACTGTAACAGAACGTTAAGAACTTTTTAATTCTGTTACAAATCTACAAACCTTTTACTTTCCTGTGTATGGGAATGATACGTGCTTTAGGGCTAGCGACTTTGCATGGAATTAGTACTAGGTACCTAGATCATGCCTTTAAAGATCGGCTTGTTTGAGACGTAAATAACACGTACATTACCTACAAATTAAGTTCGAAATTGAAAACAAATTGCAATTTGTTGGAGCTAAAGTTTCTCTGGAAAATATGCGGTAGAATTAGTAACAAACTGATATTAAACGAAATAAGCAAAGCAATTCAAACGTATAAACTGGTTTAACCTTACTTTATTCTTACCTTGGTGCTATTAATGCAAATAACAATGTACCACACACATAATAAACATAGACGTTCATTATTCAGTGCTGAAATGTTACATTTAAAAGAGTCATCGCACTACAAATTATCTTCAAATAATAAAAAATATCCCTTCAATGATGAGAAAATACTATTAAATTATCCAACTTCTGTCAACTGACGTGTACTTTAGGAGTTCCGGTTCCGTTGTCTTGACGAACGCTGATTGGCTGAACTGCACGCACGTGCCATTTATGTACACGTGCGTTTTTAAATGTAAAGTTGTCATTCTTTATCCATTGAATATTCTCTTATCACCTCTGAATTGCAAGAAATAGCTAACTGAATCAGGAGATTATCTTAAATGACAGTCTAAACCACTAACCAATCACGAGAGAGAAAAGTGTCGTACGAGAATGGAAACTGCTATCAGTGACAGTGCACAGCATTAGTGGAAAGTTACCTCTCATAATGTGGCTATGGTTACCTATCAGGATATCACTATCAGTCATGCTTATTGATTGACAATTTGGGAATGTATAGGCAAACCAAGTTCGAGAGAAAATAAAGATTTCGGGGCATAGGAATCAAATGGACTGCCTATACCTACTCTTTTTTTTCTTTTTCTCTGGATGGGAGTTTTAGCCAGCATAGCGAAGGGTTGGTTAGCACAGAATAGCACAGAATAGGTTTCATTTCTCTATGGTGTGAGGCTTCTCTTCCCATACATAGCCTACACTGTTTACGGCGTTCTGCCTCTACCTTTTCATCCGCTACCAACCACTACGATCAATTTCACATAACACACAGACACAAATTGTGTTCGCGAAGCCCTAGTGTATAATCACAGATTGATAGTATAATATTATAGTTAGTTATTGAATTATTATAATATACATATGTGCCTGCGTAAATACTTCATTTAAACAGATTTGTAGATATAATAGATTTGTATAGAGATAATAATACTATATGCCTGCACTATTATACTTTTCAGTCACTTTCTAAAACATCTATCATTTCTCATCACTTCTTCGTTTATGCACCTTAATGTATTTCCATAAATGTTTTTTAACCGTCGCAAACCGATGATCAAGCAGGGTAGCTGTTCAAGCATGATCGAGCATGTTCAATTCAATGTTCAAGCAAAATATAGTGCCTATATATAAGTGTCCACTGAATATTTGAGATTTCTGAACACAATGCCATAGGTATCTTATACAACTCAACTAAGGAAACGTATTCTTCAAATATGACACACGTTTTACCCCCTGCCCAAAACCTTCGTCACAAATTGTCACAAATTAGCAACCGCACCCACTTTAATTACGTTCATAATATGAAAACCCTCCCCCACCCTGATTTAAAAAAATCTTCCTTCTGGGACCGCATACAAAATTTACGACACAAAAACACAACCCCAACACCATTTGCTGCTAATATACCTTCAAAACCAGTGTACAGCAAACAGAAAGTAAAGTGAGTTCCACCAAACCGAGAAGAGCATAATTCAACAATAAGATTTAGATAGTATATTTATTTTAATATGACAATTATTATTATTTTGGTTTTGATTTAAAAAAGTGTTTAAAATTAAGTGCTTAAAGCTTTTATTTAATAACAACTGTGACACTGACATCACTAATTTTCGACAACCCCTCCACCATGTCACAAACTGCCACACGTTGGCATCCTCTCCCAGCCCTCCTAAGTATGACGTAATTTAAGTTAGATTCTCGAAAATAAATTTTCAATCAACAATAATAATAAATGTTATCAAAAATAAGTTCTCGTTCGCAGCTTCAGTCTTGAAACTGCAAGAAACCAACTATTTGGTGGCTAATTTAAAATAGGTTCCTTCGTACATCCTATTATCCACATCCATTGGAACGTATAGGTATAAACGCTGACGCAGATCGCAAAACAAAAATATTTCGTACGCCATTCAGATTAAAATTTGTTGTTTTTATTGCGCAACGGGTCTGTTGCTCTCTCTGATATTACGAAACCAATGCTAGCTCCTAATTTCTTTATGCTTGGAACTCCCAAGATTATTTTACAATCGCTTGCCATTAGTCAATAAAATTACAGTACCTACTTAATAATAAGTTGAATACTATCAATACAGGGCCAACCCATTTCCAATTATGATTTTTTTCCACGCAATATCTGCCATTTGAATTAGTAATCGCTTTATGACAGATGGCTGGCACGTCTATTTTATTCATGTGCAGGCCCGCTCCAGAGAACCGAGTCACTAACCCGCCCCAAGAGCCTGCCTCCTTCACGCTCGCCTCAGGTCGATATCCTTCGGGACACAACGACAATTCGCTCTTCCTGGTCCCGTTCGAGGAAACGCTCCTCTTCCAGTCTGCCCTATTTTCCCGACAGGAAGCGGCGACGCTTTTGAAGGCGTGTTGTTCTATTTGTTAGATTATAGCCTCTCTTTGACTGGCAGTATAAATATCTATATTCTATATGATGATGCCATATTTTATTCTATTAGACGCCTTACTAAAATACTTATTTCATGTTTGAGAATAAGATTGATGATAAGCATCGCCGTTTAAAACTTGTGAGGATCATCCCTTCCGTTAGGCATGAACATTAGCAATTATATTACAAGAACACTATAATATATTGTGAGGTTCATCTAATTTCACCCCATGCTCCTGGCATATAGTGTTCTTGTATGGTGTTCTTGTAATAGTGGCATCTCATAAATTTTCATGTTTTCATTAAATGTCCCAATAAAGTAACAAAATTTGACCATTATGGCTTTTGCTGCGTGGTTGTTTTCCCAAACGAAGGAAAAGAAAAAGAAAACTTTAGAGTCAGTTATGATTTGATGCGAAGTCAAACATCACCCCATTAGATGTTAAAAAATTGTCTCTACCTTCAAACTGACAGAGACTCACGTGAGTCATGGCCAATCCACTCAATCAGCCAACGCTGAAATCGATGTGAAAAATAACACACGCGTATATAACCTTGCCTACTAAAACCGATAAATAATCAGACACTTGCGCCACACTTTGCCCCGATGAAATTCGAAAACGTTCCAATAAATCTGCGAAGCTACGCGCTTGCGCGGCCACTGGTCAGTCAGGCTGAGGACAGTCCAAGGTTAACCGCCCGGGTGCGAGGGGTGCGGGATGCGGAGGGTCGTAAGGACGCATAAAATATTAACGAGTGACGTCGACTGTTGGAGCGTCGGCGTCCTCTCGGTCGGGCATAACCCGGTGTCCACTAGCGTCGCGGCAGAGCAGTGGATTGGTCAAGTCCCGAGCGGGCGCCACTCACCTTTTAGTAAAGGTGATAATACCTACGACAAAGTGCGTTAAATTTTGTTGAGAGTTCGTAGCAACCTCGGTTGCATCCTGTGCTGTTAGACAGAATATAATTGCGACTCTCAAAGGACCGTTAAGCTATACCAGTATTTTGAATTTTACAAGTTACGGAACCGTTGTAAATGTAAATTGGTTACAATTCAAAATGTTTTATAACCGTTTTGCATAAATCCGTGTGAATTTAAAAAAACTGCACCGTTGTTCTATAAAATTTAGTTGCTTTTAAAAAAAACGTCTCCAAACTCGTCGATGAAAACTTATTCCATTCCAATCGCGCGTTTGTGGTCGTCCTGTTCGGTTCGTTGATTCATTTGAGCCGCAACTTCGCGCGCTTTCGGCCAATCTGTGGCCAATGATGGTTCGCAAGCGACGCTGGCTCATCGACGGTGACCGTGTCTCGTGTATGGGGCTCGAACCCCGGGCCCGAATACTAAACTAAACGCGGATAATAGCCACACCGAGGGACTATGGGCATTTGCTTGGGCACAGGTAAGTTGGCATTTGTGACAAGTATTTTGCAAATTTTGATTACAGGAAATTGTGAAACAGGATAGGGAACAAGACTGCAGTCTGAATAAAATATACAAGCTATAAAATGGGGAGCGACTAAAATTGCGAGTAGAACCCCAAATCTTAAACAAACTTTGTTTTCGATCGAGGAAAATATATAGTTCCAACTTCCAACTTGCAAATTTTCATTTCTGCAGATGGTCTAGCTGTATACAACAAGCAAAACCACATACCTACATGTGATTATATTCTAGAATTTGTCACTTTGACAATGACCATGATAATGAACGTGACTTTGTGCCGGACGCAATTTGTCATAAAGAATGGTACACACTTGCGCCGAGACAGGCGTCGCAGGCCGTCGTCGCCGCCTCGGACACCATACCTATACGCCACACGAGTGTCCGATCAGTCCGTTCAATATGCCATCTATAATTCAAGGGCCATCAGAGGGGGGCAGTTCAGACGGAAAACAAACACACGTTTTTGTAAAGAAATGGAAAATCGAAATCAAATTCAAGACCAAACTCGCATATCGTCCGTCTTTAAAAATACCTGCCATGATGCAAATATAAATTCTGCCACGGGACTTCAGGAGTAAATACATTGCATCTTATTTATAGCATCTATATAATAAGTATAACCAGAACTAATTGTATACTATGCAATTTTTGCAATTGTCTTGAGTGTCGATTGCCGCTGTCGCAGATGGGGAATAAAGTACTGCTGTTGCATGCCAAAAGACCATTTGCTCCATGCAAAGCATTTGTTTCATGCAGTACAAATATCGATGCTTGGCAATACCGTTTTTCCTCAGAAGAGGTTTTCAAAAGAGATCGGAGCTTTGCTTGCAACGCATGCAGCTGCAATTTTGAAGTGCGAACTGACAGTCGCAATAATAAGTCACGGTTGGTTCAATTCAATGTCGACTACGTAGTATGTGGTCCAATAGATTGGATAACGTCTGTTCACGTGAATCTTGGAGTGTCATCTGCATTGGTGTTCGCCTCTTCGGTAATTGACATTGACGTCGACTGCGAAGTCTTCGTGACTGCCGAGATAGAAGGGTTCAAAGGCAATCGCCATGTTATGGGCTGATATTTTCGCTCTAGGCATATATATATATGTCGATGATATTTGCTGAAATACTTCGGCCAGCTCTCCAGACAGAAGCACGAAGTTTCCCAGCTGCTGAAGCTGGAGATGAAGAAGCTCTGGCTGATGTTCGACGACTGCTTTTGATAGGATATAGTAGACATGAGTCTAATAAATTGAATCGCCATGTTGTTGCAGACCAGCAGAATGAATCCCAGATGTTCGACGACTGCTTTTGATAGGATATAGTAGACATGAGTCTAATAAATTGAATCGCCATGTTGTTGCAGACCAGCAGAATGGATCCCAGATGTTCGACGACTGCTTTTGATAGGATATAGTATAGACATGAGTCTAATAAATTGAATCGCCATGTTGTTGCAGACCAGCAGAATGGATCCCAGATGTTCGACGACTGCTTTTGATAGGATATAGTAGACATGAGTCTAATAAATCGAATCGCCATGTTGTTGCAGACCAGCAGAATGGATCCCAGATGTTCGACGACTGCTTTTGATAGGATATAGTAGACATGAGTCTAATAAATTGAATCGCCATGTTGTTGCAGACCAGCAGAATGGATCCCAGATGTTCGACGACTGCTTTTGATAGGATATAGTAGACATGAGTCTAATAAATCGAATCGCCATGTTGTTGCAGATCAGCAGAATGGATCCCAGATGTTCGAATACTGCTTTTGATAGGATATAGTAGACATGAGTCTAATACATTGAATCGCCATGTTGTTGCAGACCAGCAGAATGGATCCCAGATGTTCGCCGACTGCTTTTGATAGGATATAGTAGACATGAGTCTAATACATTGAATCGCCATGTTGTTGCAGACCAGCAGAATGGATCCCAGATGTTCGCCGCTGCTTTTGATAGGATATGGTAGATATGAGTCTAATAAATCGAATCGCCATGTTGTTGCAGATCAGCAGAATGGATCCCAGATGTTCGACGACTGCTTTTGATAGGATATAGTAGACATGAGTCTAATACATTGAATCGCCATGTTGTTGCAGACCAGCAGAATGGATCCCAGATGTTCGCCGACTGCTTTTGATAGGATATAGTAGACATGAGTCTAATACATTGAATCGCCATGTTGTTGCAGACCAGCAGAATGGATCCCAGATGTTCGACGACTGCTTTTGATAGGATATAGTAGATATGAGTCTAATAAATCGAATCGCCATGTTGTTGCAGATCAGCAGAATGGATCCCAGATGTTCGACGACTGCTTTTGATAGGATATAGTAGACATGAGTCTAATAAATCGAATCGCCATGTTGTTGCAGACCAGCAGAATGGATCCCAGATGTTCGATGACTGCTTTTGATAGGATATAGTAGATATGAGTCTAATAAATTGAATCGCCATGTTGTTGCAGACCAGCAGAATGGATCCCAGATGTTCGACGACTGCTTTTGATAGGATATAGTAGACATGAGTCTAATAAATCGAATCGCCATGTTGTTGCAGATCAGCAGAATGGATCCCAGATGTTCGACGACTGCTTTTGATAGGATATAGTAGACATGAGTCTAATAAATCGAATCGCCATGTTGTTGCAGATCAGCAGAATGGATCCCAGATGTTCGACGACTGCTTTTGATAGGATATAGTAGACATGAGTCGAATCGCCATGTTGTTGCAGATCAGCAGAATGGATCCCAGATGTTCGACGACTGCTTTTGATAGGATATAGTAGACATGAGTCTAATAAATCGAATCGCCATGTTGTTGCAGATCAGCAGAATGGATCCCAGATGTTCGCCGAGCAGCGTGCTGCGCGCGACGCGTGGATCCAGCAGAATGGCGCCTGGTTGCAGGAACCCGACGAGGACGAGCGGTTCTCGAGGACCCCGCCCGGCAACCGGTTCCCCATGCACAATGGCGGCCACGTCAAGTTCGAGGTGCCCAAAGTGCCGGTCATATTCGTGCTCGGTACGTCTTACAGCGAGGAATTTACGTGATAGCAGTAATTGATTTTACATTACCATGTATTATTTTGCTGGGGGTATACCAGAACAAAAGCCTGTAAACACGCCCGCATGAAATTCAGACGGAGTATGTGTTTTAGAAAGATATTAGTGCAGTATAATGTTATAACTGAGTAATGAGCTTTCCGCGATTTCAATATTCATAACCTTTCCGGCTTTCAAGCAAACAATGGAATAGTGGGACTTAAAATTTCTTATATATGTCGTTATTCGTACCATTCTTTCGTACTATTTTCCCCTAGAGCATTCATAGCCATTTTCGGACAAGTACATTTTCTAGCTTCCCGTGACGAAACTATAACATGCATCTTAACTTAGTAACGCAAGGCCGCAACATAAGTTTCATTAATCTATGGTGAAACTATATAAGCCCAACAAACAAATTTACTCAAGTTTCGGCTGTGCGTGTTTCACAATAAATTTTATTTCTTCGGGACAAAATTAAGTGGACGTCGATGTGTCGTATAAATTGTCCAATGATATTTTGCATGCACATTCGTCCATGTCCAGACTATGGAATGTATAGCTATAACAATAACTGTGATTTCGGTATCTAACAATTTTGATACGCACTCGCGAATTTCCCAAAGGTAGCAACGTGAGGTGGGTGGAGAGCGAAGGGTGATATTTTCTGGAACTGTCACAATGGAGGCATCGGCGGACAGCGAGCACCAAACCCCTAAAACTATTTTGCAGTGTGAGCTCTCATCAGCTCAGTTGCTGCAGAAATACTGCAATGCTTGAGACGCGGGCATGTCATTTTCAGGCGGACCTGGCAGCGGCAAGGTGACACACTGTGACAACTTGATGCAGGAGAAGAGAGGCATCACCCACATCAACATGACCGACTTGCTGCAACAGTACGCGATTGGCAATGGTGAGTGTTCAATCAACCATGGAATTGATGGAACGTTGAAGGCAAACCATGGAATTTTGGGACGTCTACACAATGTTTCCTATCAACCTCTCTTTGATCAACACATCTTCACTTTGTATCTTTCTAACCCCCCTCCGGGAATTAGCCGGAATGTGCATTGTTCATGCATTAAAAATTTTGAGAAGAATATTCGTTAGTTAATCACTTACAAGCCGCACAAAAATCCTTCGTTTAAATTGTCGATTTGCACGTGGGAGTTCAGAGTAGTACACTGCAATGTATGGGCTGATATTTCCGCTCGACGCGTATGTCGATGATATTTTCTGAAATACTTCAGCCAGCTCTCCAGACAGTAGCACGTGGTTACCCAGCTGCATCAAGCTGGAGATGAAGAAGCTCTGGCTGATGTTCGACGATCATCTTTTGTTACAGACCTGAAAGATTTCGGCCAGCTGTCCAGTAGCACAGTTACCGAGGTGCTCATGCTGGAGATGAAGATGGCCCCCGCCTCCAAAACTTACCTCGTGTCGGGATACCCAAGAAACATGCGAGATGTCGTCGAGTACTCCGACAAGGTAAGATCCAGAGTCCAGACTACCGATGGCGACGTCACTCAGGGAGAGAGCGAGAGAAAAGTGGGCATTTGGCGTTCAATGATTCAAGCAATATGTACAATAAACATGCGTTTTAGGCGCTGGTATTCCATGAAGCGAAATTCGAACAAAAACATGGGGTGGGTTCTATTGTTATTTTCAACACCATAGGTATTCCAACTTCAAAGGGAACGTCGTTATTTTAAATGTCGTCTCACTTTGCATAATTAGACGTAAGTAGGTATAAACCTCTTAATGGTATAATGTTGAGATTGAGATAAGATGGTATAGAAGGTCATTGCACTGCAAATCTAATAAATCTCGGGGAAATGCTTTGCGCGCACGAAAAGCGACGTATGTATATATTGAGCTGTGAAAGACCGGTCAAGAAAAGCAGCGTCTCTTTTGTGACGACGCCGGCAACACGCTCCGTTGCAAGCAAGCTCCAGAAAGCACGCTTCGGTCTCGGAACACGGGAAGAACCGATCGCCGTCGCCCCACTCGTCAAGGAACACGACTAACACGAGAATGGCGTGGATAATAATAGCTCCAGAAGTTGCACTCAAGAATTGCCAGACTCTTAATGATACATTACAGGTGGTTTCTATGTACTATGTACTATGTAGGTACCGTTTTACACTATTCATGCAGAAAACGTTGGCAGCGTTCACCCAAAAGGTATGGGACGCGTGAAATTGTTGGGGTGCGCGTGATTGCATGAATGGTAACGTAGGTTTATATCTGAAAATTTTGACCAATAAAACATTTTTCTAACAAAAGCAATATAGCTTTGCAGTGCGTGTTTGTGTGTATACATAAATGCAGAAGTTTAAGTCAATAAGTTGATCGAAATGAACCATAACGACACATGTTGAGTTTTTCTGGCATGCAGTTCCCAACTGCAGTTCCCAACTGCAGTTGTCGAGTGGTTTGTGGTAGCATGGGTGTACTGATGACCTTGCTAATAGCATGCGATGTAATGTGTAGAGTATCGAGAGAATACCTTAGTTCCAACTTTGTAGAAAAAAATTATTTGCATGCACTGCACATACCCACATAGGTACTTTAATACTTTTACTACCTATATAGGTAGCAGTTTGATACTTTCGATTATTAATTTGCATATTGAGTTTCAGTTCAGTTCAAACGGGTTGTATAACTTTAATCAAGCACTAGTAACGACCAACGGTTAAACGTAACTTGATATTTTCACGAAAAGTCATGAAAATTGTGATAGCGGGTAACCGAAAGCATTTTCAGGTAACCATTTTCTTAGGATTCTTTTTCAAATTTACGCTGTTACATTATCAACACTACTGGGAAATATTTGTAGTGAACTAAAAGGCACACAATTTGAGCAGGCCATCTTCAGAAAAATGTACCACGATGAATGGCGATAGAAAAAGAACAAAAAACTCACCAATTATTAATTTTGCAATTGAAAATAAATAAATTGATAATAAACATGTAAAAAACACAACTGCAGTAAAAATGTATGTGTCTACCATGTCTACCATGGTAGACACATACATTTTTTGAAATATTCATATGATCTTATGCCTTGGAAATCTGCAGTCGGCAATTGGAAATCCAATGTTAAAATGTAAACTCTTTACCAATGTGATTAGAGATCGAGAGTGCGATCAGATGTTAACGATAAAGGCCTAGTCAACAAACAGCAAGTGACAAATATCCTGCAGTCCTAATGGTTTATCGATAAAATTGCCTGCTTGCACTGCAGGTGAATGTGAGCCAGTAGAGTATGTGATTGTGAATCGTCCTTCGTAACCAGCGTTGCGACCAATGAAGTAACGCAAAATCCAGTCTCACTCAGCGAACCAGTATGCGTATCGATTCGCGGGCTTTGCGTCATACAAAATTACACAGTTTTCTAAACGCATTTAGAGTTGGTGTTACACTCGATTAAGGTGTATTTTTTAAATCAGGAGGTATAGCAGTAAAGACTACAGAAATTATGTAGGTGTATGGACACTGATCGCGTGGATATGGAGCTGATATGGTGCGTGTTTTGATCTAATAAGTCGAGAGGAAAGAGGAAAGTGGAAAGAGGGTCTTGTAGAAGTCGGATTCGTACTAGAGATGCGAAAAAAAGCCCGAAAGCCCGAAAGCCCGGCCCGGCCCGGGCCCGGCCCGACTTTCGGGCCGGGCTCGGGCCGAACTCTCAAAAAGATTTCGGGCCCGGGCCGGGCCCGGGCCGAGAATATTTGGGGTCGGGCCGGCCGGGCCCGGCTTTCGGGTTTCGGGCTTTTTCGGGCTTTCGGGCTTTTTCGGGCTTTCGGGCTTTTTCGGGCTTTCGGGCTTCCGGACTGTGTCGATATATTTCGGGCTATATGTTTCATTTAACCATCTATCTATATCACTGTACCTGTTTTGTTGGCTACATGGAATAAAGATTAGATATTAATTAAGTGATGTGAATAGAGTGAATAATAATGTATGATCTGTTCTTGGTCTTGAGAAAGCATTTTGCTTCAAGCTTGCACAAAATATATAATACATATGTCCGAGTGTAAAACTAAGAGTAAGACGCAAGTCAAAAACATGGCTTAGTAGCTGTTAGTAGCGAAAACAGTGCAGGCAGAACGCCAAAATCATTCGACCATGTGTTTAAATTATAACTTTATTTTTTCAATGATGGGCAAAACATTTCTTATTTAAAACGGGTTCGTTAGTAAGTTCCGCATGAATATCGCAAAATTTTACTCAACAGCTTCAAAAAAGAAAACGATAATTCACACTGACTGACCATACATAATATATTGGTATTACACATAGTTCCAGAGTCAATCACTTAGCGGACAAATAATTATTGCCATAAGAAAACCATTGCAATCATTTGCCTACATAAGTGATTAACTCTGGAACTGCAAAGTTTCGTAAATATCCATTTATAAATTTTGGTACCACACTCTACAGCTAAAAAAATATGTATGGGATATAAGTTGAGAACAAGGGTAGGAATATTGGGAATATTCGAGCATTCTGGTGACTATTATATAGTTTTTAAATATTTGCTGTCGTTGTTTCTCGAAATCGCCGATCATCGGCTATTTCTGATCGACATCGCGATCGTATGCGTGATGCTGGCGAGGTTTTTCGGACCTTGTGTGGCTCTTATACTGGCTTTCGGACTTTCGGGCTTTTTAGGTTAATGGCTCTTTCAAGCTTTTTCAGAGTTTCTCAAGTTTTCGGGTCTTTTTGGACTTTCGGGCTTTTTGGGGCTTTTCAGGGCTTTCGCGGGCTTTCGGGCTTTTTCGGGCTTTCCCGGGGTTTCGGGCTTTTTCGGGCTTTCGGGCTTTTTCGGGCTTTCGGGCTTTTTCGGGCTTTCTCGGGCTTTCGGGCTTTTTCGGGCCTGTCGGGCCGACTGAACTTTCCGGAAAAAAGTCGGGCCGGTTCGGGCCCAAAAAAAAATTGAGTCTATCGGGCCGGGCCGGGCCCGACCTAGACTTTTCAGGCCGAGGCCGGGCCGGGCCGACGAAAAAAAAAAATCGCATCTCTAATTCGTACTTCGGTGAGATGTTAAAATGGGGAGGGGGAGGGGTAGCAGTATATTACCAAGCTGGTGGTGACAGGAGATAAATACCTGGAATCGAAGTCGTAGGGAATCGGGCAAGGGGCGTTGGGCACGAAAACACTTTCCACGGGCAAAATCATTTCGGGTTGCGATGCCTAGACCGCACGTTGGAGGTATATATGGGTTATAAACTTATATACAACTTAGAGTTGAAGTAGGTATAGGAATAGGTATCGTACGCAATTTGACGATAATTATATGATCTGCAATACAGTGCAAATCAATTTAGTTTATAGTAATGACGGACTTATCGAAAGTTATCATGGACAACCCTTATAAGCAGGTCGATTCTTGAGCCTCTCCCATTTTCTGAAAACGCTCATGAAGTGGGAAACTTTGAACGGTATATTGGAATTATCAGCGTGGGCCTCGACACACTAGATTTCAACTGATCTATATACATAACACACCCTTGCATTACACCAATGTTTTTCCACGCCCCATACTCCGCTCCCTTCACACATGCAACACACGCGTGAATTATTGGACTGTTGGATGCATTGTTGCATCTATGACACGGGTCATGGGTAAAGGTGGTGGGTCATTCTCATAACATTATGTACACACCAGTAGACTTTCGCAGGATTTGTGAATTTTGATGTAATATTTATTATATTATAGTAGCATGCTAAACAGCATTTCGAAACAGGAATATATGGTTGCCTAAAAAGCAAGGAAGGTCCCAGATTATATAAGTTATGTTGATTTCGTATCTCAAAGATAGTCTAGATACTTTTCTTTGTCCAGAATGCCAAAAAGAACTTGAATGCCGTTTAGACTCACATATAGTTATTTTATCAACATGAAAGAGTGAGAGAAAAGTATTCGTAATGTGAAGAAATTTTAAAGGGCAGTTGTTCTTTGAGCGGACAAATTATTGATGTGTTCACGTAATAATTAATCGACGAACCACATCCAGGAATGGTATATTCTGTCACGCGGTGAGGCGTACCTATGGCTAATGGGCCGACAAAGTTCGTTTGACAACCGCCGCCGCAAATGAAGCGAATTGATAAAACTTTTAGTAATTCGAGCAGTCATTAAATTCAGTCGAAACTGGAATTAAATGTATATGATATCGATAGATAGATATACCTTGGTTTCTAAGACGCGCGTTATATTAAATTAATTGGAATTGATAGCTGAAAGAGGAGCAAATTAAAAATGAAATATTTCTTGGAAGTTCGTACGAACGCAACATGAATACCGACGATATTGGAGGGACGAAATGATTCGAAATCAAATGGCTTCAAGCCAATCAATAAACATCATGGCCATTACATTGACGTATAGCTTGTAGTGTGGGGTGAGGTCGTTCCTTCCACTTACGGGGCACACGTCTTAAAAGAACACAAATCTTTTTTTCAAAAGTCCATGCCAATTCTGTCATGCATAACGCAAAGGGTTTCACTTGATCGTGCAATTTAATTTGATTCCTTTCAAGAAATTGTTGTCTTTGCTGATGATTGATGTCCGTTCGCCGAGCAATCATTCATGAGGACAAACTTATACAGGTGAAAAGTGTTTTTGATGGTAAATAGGTTGACCATCATATTATCATTCCAGGGTTCCAGCCAAGGCCATGGCAAAAGGGGGGCACCCGGGCACGTTCACGGGAAGGGTGACCCTCGTGACCGTGAGAAGTGGGTCTATTGTGACACCAAAACAATCGGTGGCAATTAGTCTGATTTTATTTTAGTGTTATATTATAATTTATAATACGCCACGTTCACTATCGCACATCTGACAGAGTGCATTCCAATTGAAGAGGGATGTAGTGTCGTAGTCCTATAACAAGCGTGGCTATTGGTTTCTGTTTTTATTGTTCCGTTTCGACCTGGATTTTCATATGTCACCTATGAAATATTGAATGCCTCGATGATTGTTTCCTCGTTCAAGAAACGGATTGCGCACAA
Source organism: Nemoura dubitans (assembly GCA_921293005.1). Classification (NCBI taxonomy): domain Eukaryota; kingdom Metazoa; phylum Arthropoda; class Insecta; order Plecoptera; family Nemouridae; genus Nemoura; species Nemoura dubitans. Next base: position 20,002,649 of record OV121074.1, read on the forward strand.
AAAGCTGCAGCAATGAGCCAGTAATAAAAACAAAATATTGAGGAAAGAAAACTTTTAAATATTAAACATCAAACGGACGGCATGACAGAACAAATGTGAATATTTCATTCTTATCCAGTAATCTAGTCACTTCCTGGTTGTACACCTGAATTGATATCGCTATCAGAAAGATGAGATTTGCTGGACGTTAAAAATACATTCTACGACTGAATCAGACAACAATCGAATTCACTCAATTCTCTCCATTATTGACGTACGATAATATTTTCATAGCTAACGCCATCAAATTGATTTCTGAACAATTTTCGCCATATCACATCCTTCCATAGCCGCAACATCGATAACACATTAAATAATTGACATCGACGTCAATAGTCAGGCAAACAGAATCGACGGCCAATGTCAACCTGAAAGACTATCATCAATTATATTATCAAAACACCTTATCAAAACATATAGGTTATTAAGTTAGGGCCATTTTACGCTGTAGGGCTCACTCGCACACTGAAAATTACGTTGGAACTTTCAGAACGCAGAGAAGCGCACATTATTAGAATAAATATGATAATGCAAAATAATAACTCCAACTTGCAGGGTAATCGTAATGTCATTTCCAGGACTATCCAATGAGTTTTCTGCAATCTGTGATGCAATTTAAAACGCTATGAAATATACATTCTCCTGAAATGAGGGTCGATAATGTATGTGTCATGCAAATAGCGTAAAAGCAGATGTCAATACTGCCTCGGTAATAATTGCTGACCCTTTAATGAAAGGAATGGGCATTGCACGTGAGAGCCGCCAAAGTCCAACTGAAAGGGTAGGACTCTATTAAATTATGTGGCTGCTTACACTATTGTAGCTTACTCAAAGGTGTAGGAAATTGGTCTAGCAAACCCTAATTATCTCGTCAAACGTTGCACTTTCTATCAAAAACTGGCAGTTTTTTAAAAACTTAATACAGAGAAGTATTGTTATACACCCATCTCATAGGTATCACCACACAAGTTTTGATGCCTCAAAAGTCGCAAAAGTGTAAGGACCGAAGTTCGATTCGTTGCGTACCGTGTTCAGCAATTTCCTAGCGGGCCTTCGCTTGTTGTGACCTGCAGATCCAGATCGTGAACGGCGTCGTGCTGGTCAGCTGGAGGCAGAAGGTGCTCGAGAGACAGATCGACTACGGAGCCAAGCTCGGTCACGTGGTGCTCAGTCTGGCCAAGATGGAGCTCGGGAACTTCTACAAGAACGTGATGCCCGTCGCCGACTACTTCGACCAGCGGGGGATGCTGCAAGCGGTAAGATAAGGACGGCATTGTGGCAAGGTTTCGCTGGATGAGGACCTAAAACCACCAGATTTGGTGGTTTAGTTTCAAAGCAGTTTAGCGAGAATGTAAACGTCACTCTTTGTGTGACATGCAAAATCATATTTAAATATCGTTTAAGCATACAAAACGGGGCTTAGCAACTGACGTTGTTGGCGCAATAGCCCGTGAGGGTGATAATGAGGATTGTACCGGATTTTTCCGGTACGTTTATAAGTATTCGAAATGCAGAGTTTACCCACTAATCCAATGGTATCCAACGGCTAGGTATCCGTTCTCTTATCCGAGCTCATTGATAAAGAACCACTTCCAAACAGCGGTGGTCATGTAAATTAATGTATGATGGTCACCTATCCGGTGCCTGATTCAACGCAGTGGTGCTTAACTTAGGAAAATGGCCCGTGCCATTTCTCCAGCAAGGTAAGGGACTGCGGACGAAGGCATGTGATGGTCATAAAAACCGTGGTAAAGATGGAGCATTTAAAAAATTCAAATTAACGTTACCTAACACATTGAAGAACACACATTTTGAAGTTAATTCAAGGTCAAGTCCTTGGCATGGCTTAAATTGATTTAATTACCCCGCGATATCTATTAGATTGAGTAGGTATATATGGGTAAAATTTTACTTACACAAAATTTCCGTAAAGAAAAATTGCGTGTCTTGTCTTGTATAGAATTTCGGAAAAATATAATTTCTCCCAAAAAAGTTTTTAAAATTCAACTGTCAACGTACCTACCGTCTCTGTAATACCAGAAAATTCAGCATTCAGGAAGTAAACAGGAAATATTTTATAGCTGCTGACATTTCATATCGTTCTCGAGCGAGGTGGGTGAACTTTTTGAAGCGGCTTCCTCACGCAACCCTGGCTTACGTAGGTATACACGACCAAGCGGACAGACTTGCAATCGAGCGAAGTCGAACACTTGAACGCACGTACCCCACTCATGTTCGTGTAAATCACGCAGGGGGTCGGCCTCACCTGCAAGTGTCTCATTAGTCAACATCATCTCACCTCCAACCACCACCGCCCAACCCCCCACCCACCCCAGACACTTGACGGTGCATGGCCGCGGCCAGCTGATAGCACTGAGTTATGGCCTCTGGCTTCATTATCGGATTTATACAGCTCCGGTTTGGTTAACATGATAATATGCAAAGGTCACGTCATAAGGGTAAGAAAAATCCAATTAAGGTTCGCGACCATGCCGAAACAAAGCATCGTATGGATTAGGAGCTGTTCGTGCATTAGTAAATCATAAAGGCATGCGCATGGCTCAGGCTTGATATCACTGCATCATGATATTATATACGATCTGTGTTGCTACTGGCTTACCAGTATGTGTGACCCCGTGTGGAAAAAATATCAGCCACATGCGAGTTTGTGATACTTTTGACCTAGAAGCAAGCGTTCTCCGCAGATCTAAGTGTATTCCAGGTTTCGGCAAACCAGTTGCATTTATTTGTTTGCTGTTGTTTGTTATTGTTACAATAAACTGGTGAACATTTATACCTTCGACCACGACTAGCCGCATGAAGTTACCGAAGTTTATACGCTCATTTCAATATGTCAAGATTTCACTGCATTTTCACTCCATTTTCACTCCATTTTCTCGCAATTTCTATTGATTCTAGGAGTGGAATTTACATGCATCAAGTGGTGGTTAGTGTTATGGGTCAAAAAGCCTACCTCTAATTTCTATAATAACGATAGTTTTGAAACAATTGACTCCGCGTCAACAAAGCAACAGTGGGTTGTCTGAGTCTGAGAAGATGAAATGTAGTCCCGCCGAGGCCGATTGTGACTCTAGACTCCCCCGTGCAGGTGAATGGTGAGCGCGCCCCCAGCGACGTGTACAAGGACTTCCGCGGCGCAGTGCTGAACGCGCTCGGAGTACAGGAGCAGAATGGCAGACCGTTTGCCAACGGCATTGTGACGGCCGCCAAGGTCGAGCCGCTGCCGCCGTCGCCCGCGTACAAGGCGCCCGGGAAGGGATTCCCGCCCGTCATCTGGGTCATCGGTTCGTAACGCACATCATTTGGTATCCGACTTTTGTCAGCTGTTGCTGGAAAGTTCTTGCTAGGGGTGAAAAAACCCAATACTTTACAGCGCAAAAAGAAAAAACTTGAACCATTTATTGTTAGTATAAATAAAATTGTATATTTTGATATTTTGTTTAGAAATAAGTTCAAACCAAGGAGGTCTTTAACAATCTCCTCGATTAAAACCTAGTTCGGGCACTAATTGTATAACTTGGTAGATTCAACTGGTAACTTTGATAAGATTATAACTTACCCCAGTGTGAAGTGCCATAAATGACTACCAATAAATAGTGGCTTTTAGCTGTTGGTCAATCGGTCTGTCAATAACAGGTTTTTTGAGAATTTTCAACTTAATCAAACAGCGTATTTCCAGTGTTTTTGTCATGCCCCTGCGAAAACTGCGTGCCCGATGTCCAGCTTGACAGCCATGACCGTTGCTTGACAGGCGGTCCGGGCAGCAACAAATCGGCGCTGTGTCAGAAGGCAGTGCGCCAGTCGCCAGGCTGGGTGCATCTCAGTGTGGGGCGTCTGCTGAGGGCGGCCGCAGAGACCACCGATCCCCGTCTCGGCAACGACACCCTCGAGCTGCGCCAGAACATCGCTGCCGGCGAGATGGTGCCCGAGGTACACACTATACACTCTACACAAGCGGAGCCCACATTCGCGAACGGGGTTTATCATCTAATTATTAGTTTGAATTTTAAATATTAGCAACAAAGAAAGTGAAAAGTGCTGGCATTCTCAAAACTGAGTCAAAAAGGTCTGCCATTTCCGTTTGGCCATCGGCCAGAGCATCGGCCAGAGAGCCGGGTGGCACCGGTGACGTCTATCTACCTACCTATCTACCCACTGCCTACCTATCTACCGGGTCGTATCTAACCATTAACCCTGCGCACGCCATGAGCACCCTGCCTTTCAAGGTCAAGGTCACGTCCTTGGCGAATATGCTACACAAGATCTGTGCTCGTTCAAAATAAGTATATTCACAGCATAGTGCCTGTGCATGATTCCATCAACATGCACCCCCTGAATTAGTCAGTTGCCGTCAGAGAATTGCAACACCAATGTTGCCTCGGAGACGCTGAAGAGATTCCCTGTGTGCTGCAGACGTACGTGCTGCAGCTGGTAGAGTCGCAGATGACGACGAACATGAGCGCGCAGGGGATCGTCATGGACGGCTTCCCGAGGGACATGAACCAAGTACAAGACTTCGAGAACAAGGTGAGTGCAATAGACAGCCAATCACAGACACGGGCTTTTGCTGATTTTAGGGGTAGTGCCTATGGAAATAACAAACTAACCCCTGTTTTTACCGCGGTTGCTTGACCGCTTTTCAAAGGCTTTACGTATATACTACGTGATTTCATTTATACCAACGCGTTTTTTTTAATCGTACCTATAGCAAATCCTGGTGGCGTATAGACTGACGGTCAAATCGACGCGCCTCACAAAGAAAACGAGCCTTTACAATAGGCTGATAAGTGCCACCAATGATAGCTGCTATCAATGCGAATTTTTCTGTGCCATAGGCGCGATTAAAGTCATGCTTTTCGTCGAGCTAGTAGACCATCGTGAAATAAACGCGGTCCGAGCTTTCCGTAAGCACCACATTCAAATCGACTGCCCCGTTCCCGGTTCCAGTTCAAACAACAGCCGGTGGTGGTGCTGCTCGACAGCTCGAAGCTGCAACTCGGCCGAGGGCGTCTCGACGACAGCGTCGCGGCGTTCAGACGTCGCCTCGAGCTTTTCAGAGAGCTCAGTCTGCCGATGCTGCGCACCTTGGACACCGAGAACCGACTCTTCATCGTCGACGGCGACACGGACACCACCAAGGTGCAGGAAGAGTTCAATCGCGTCGTGCTCCAACATGTGGACCAAGTGAAGCGCACTGGGGGTCTGATCGTGCCCCAACAGGCGCTGATGCAGCCCCAAGGCGGGGCCCCGACGGCGTACGAAGCCGTGCTCGACATGGAGGACGAGCCGCACGGGGGAGGCGTCGTGAACACCATCAGCCAAAGAGTGGGGCACATGGCTAACGGGCATGCGGCCAACGGCTTCGCGAATGGGGCGGCGAACGGAATGGCGAACGGTCATAACATGATGAGGAATGGTGGTGCCATGGCGGCGCAGAGAGCGATACCGATGATGAACCACTACTCGAACTCGACGGGGCAAACGACGACGGGGGGCAGGCCCTCCCGCGACACGATTCGGGACATGTACGCGAATGTTGAGAGCTACCCGATGGATTCGCAGCTGTAAGCAGTTGCGAATGAGCGAAATGGCTATGACATTGTGCTGATGTGATGTGGTTGCAGACTTTTGAATCATATGTAGCGTTTTGCTGATATGACAAAAGGAAACAGTGGACCAATATCTATTTTATATGCGGCGTATTCTATTTTAGGAGCATGTTACAATATTATGGAGACTTTTAAATTATAATTATTTTAACACGTCTCAAAACGTTGAAAAAGTTAAAAACATTGAATATTGATTGTTTATTGGTGCAACTTATTTATAAATGAAAACATTTTGTGACCGAAAGCGTGCATATCGTAGGCGGTATGGGCCATAATATCTTGATGCTATTTATTATATTAATCTGTAATATTAATTCAATTTGAATAAAATGATACAAACATCCACCAGGATGTGCCGAAAACTAGCCTGACACTCGCGTGGGTATAAGATGCACTATGCAGCGCACTCGCCCAAGGACAAGGACATGCAAGTCTGTGCATGCTCGTGCACGCATGATGTTGTTCGATTGACCGCTACTAATACGCCTGGCTATCCTCCTCCTCCTCCTCTGAGACTTGAGTCATTCACACCGAGTAACCAGTGAGGAGGAGGTCGCGCTCGCGGTGCCCTGTGCCATGTGATTTCTGTCGTGCTACAGTATAAAGGCATATTTCTAGCCCACTTGTGTCGACAGTCGGTGTTGAGAGCGTTTGAATAAAAGCGAACAGGTTGCTGCGACTCGCTGCAACTCGCCACGTCTCATCGAAGAGAGCAAGGACCCAGAGCTTCTTATCAGTAAGTATACAAAGATTTTTCTTGTAGGTAATCCTATAGGTGCGAAAAATTTAAATATCACAAAAATGTGTTTTACTTGTATGGGGATAGGCATTTTATAGAATTTAAATTTTTGTTAAAAAAATATGTTTGACATGTTACGATTTATGTCAGAAAAAACAAGATTAAATATTTTTGGCTGTGGGCAGGGGTTTCCAGCCGTTGAAACATAAGTCTTCGGCCGAGAAAGCAGAGCCGTGTTTCCATTATCCAGCTCCAAAATATGAGAAAGGCGTCGGATGGTTAGAAAATAAAATGTGTTTTGATTTTTAATTTAAAAAGATAAATAATGATGAGAAAATAAATTAAAATGTAATTTAACCGATAGGCCATCTGTCCACCTAATATCAGGAGGAAGTATGCAGACGGCAAAAGAAGTCACGGTCAGAAGATTCGAGTTCGAAACCAAGTTTTTTCAGAACGAAAAATAAAAAAGCATTATACAAGCGAGGAGCGACGTGCTGAAGCTAATGATTTAGCTGCATGAAGTAGGAGCTCCCACTGTTTAGACTAAAGTCTCAGGAAATAAAATGCCTGTAATGTATATGTTATGTGTAGTGTAACTATATTATTTTGTCTTATTACTTATTATATTTATGCATGTGCATAATATAAAGGTATATATTATATATTATGCTGTGTTTCATGTCGTATCCCTGTCGAGATGGTTCGAAATTCGGGTCTGCTTATATTCATGGGATGATGCAATCTCTCAAATGTGTTCGATTTTCACTTCCCTTGGTTCTTCTGCAGTCGGAGACTCCCAGAGAACTTTCTGGCTGACCGCACCACAGCTAGCAGCCTGTCATGGAGCGCCACGAGCAAGGCCAGGAGTGGCCCACGAAGAAGGGTAAAATGGTTGCGAGAAATTTCGTACTGGCCCTCCTAGACAAGAGTCAGCTCAAAAACTATAATCTACGAAACGAAGCTTACAAACACGAACTGGCGTACGCCTGGCCGTTTGTAAGGCAATCGCTCCGATGCGACGAAGGTTTGTCCTGCGAAAGATTCGGTGACGAGGGAAACAACAAGTCACCCCACTACGTCATCAAGTACGAAAAAAATCAACCACCTATCAGAGAGTCCGAAATGCTCACAGATTTCCTGCAGGACCGCTCGGGCAGGGAATGGCAAGGGCCTGATTTTGAGGACAACTCTGTGAGATACTGTGCGTCTGCCCTTTTAATCCCTATAGAAGATAATAAGAATTTGGCGCTGGCGTACCTTTTCGGACAATGGCATGATATGATCAATCATGAGGTTGTAGTAGCAAAATTTGGAGTGAGGGTAGCGGCGTCGGAGGGAATGTCAGACGACACCTCCGGTGAACCCCTGCAGTCAATCAAGTCGGCAACCATGGGCTCGTACCGCGACGAGAACGCCACCATTACCACGACAAAACAGTGCGGCAAACTTGGGACCTTTCGCGAGGTGAGCAAGGTGCCAATCGACTCCAGTCTGGAGATGCTGAGGCTCAAGCCAACGAAAGGCAAGAATACACGGCTTATCAAAGGGAAAAATACATTACACTTCTTTTATAAATTTCAAGTGAAAAATACGAAGGAGTTCGTCGAGATCCTTACGAAGAAACCACGTTACTTTTATAATCTTTACAAGCATTTTCCAGTGCACAAAGATTTTGAGTCATATTTGGAATCTCATGTGGATCCCAAGAACAAAACTGCACAAGAGTTGAATAGTAAGCTGGACGGTTCTTGGGAAGAATATATACAACGGGAAATTATCACAGAGGGCGACAATTTATGGTCTTTAGTATACAGATTACCTTATAACGACCAATATGAGGCGAAAGAACATTTAAAAAGTGCAATAAGAAAGGGTAAATCTTCCGATTTGGTAGATATTGGAAATGAACAGATATTGCTGTCAAATCTGATCCGCGTATCTTGCATTCGTCTCGAAGAATCTGACACATATTATCGCATGCAGCAAGGACAATGGTATGAGATGGCTCGAAGTATGATTGTAAAGATGAAGAATGAAATAACCGAAAAGATCATCAGTCACGAGGATCTTCACTTATTAGCTGCAACAAATGAAAAACAAGATGAAGGCATCTACAATGAGCTGGCTGTGAATGAAATGAACGATCCCAAACATTGTGGTAAACTCTCAGCTCGCCTCCTCGAAAAGAGAATGGTAAATTTGAGAGAGTACAATTCATTTGAGCTAGCAGATATAATGTTACTTACGAATCAAGAATCCAAACGTGACCCTTGCTGTGCACTGATTCACGTGAAAAAAAATAAGTCTCACTATATTGCCCACCATTGTCATCAATTAACCAGGTCTGCAAATTTCTTATCCGACAATTTAAATAGAACAGCCGTTCAAAAGTCATTTGCAAAATGCTTTGTTGATCGTTTGTACATCGAGTTCATTAACAAGCCGAACACGAAAGAAAGGTTTACTTTTTTCCAGAATAAGTTTAACAAGAAACCCTTGAGTCAAAATACATTTGATGAGATGCTACACTCATACAGAAAGGCGAACACTAGCAAAATGGTGGACGCAGTTCTGGAGATAATGACGATGATTGAAACTTGGGGGGAATGGAAGGAAATTTATGAATCGATTATCCCGTATGGCGACGCTTTGTACAAGTGGCTGGACTGCATGGTAGACTACCTGTCGGCACCGAAAAATCCTACCACCGCCACTGATTCCAGAGTTGAAAGGATGAGAGAGACGATAAAACGTATGCTGGTCGAGCTGGAAGAGAACAAGTTGTTCACTTCGTGCCCGTATGGGATACTGCCGGGAAAGAAGAAGGACAGCATCACATTCGTGCTGGCCGTAATCACAAACAGACCTCCCGACAAGTATCTGATAGACAACAAAGTTGCCCTGATTCACGAGACAATGAAGGCAGTGGAAAAGTGCAAGTTTAAATTCAGAATAACTTTTATTCCCGTTCTTGACGACAAAAGTCAGCCGCTAAACGAAGGAAGCGAGCAGAATGGAGTAGAGAACACAACAACGCCCATAAATGAAACAGAAATTCTGACAACGGCGGGAGAGATCGGCCAGGCACTCGCAGGCCATCAAGCGACCCGAAAAAGGAAGACACTGTCAGGGCAAAAGGCGACTAAAAAAAGGAAGTCACTGACAGAACAGGTGGCTCAAAAAAGGAAGGCACTGGCCATGGCGGGGGAGAGCGGCCAGGAAGGACAACAGGTGGCTCAAAAAAGGATGAAAGTGAAGAAGAATCTAATCGAGAAAGAAAACTTGGCACGAGAAGGTAATCTGACTGAATTTAAAATTCCAGAATCTCCCCATATTTCAAAAAATTGTGACTTAGGAGGGGATGAACCAGGAGTAATGTTCTCTTTTAATCTTATTTAAATTACGAAAGCTCGTAATTGGCTATTCATTTTATTATTATGTACACAAATTAGCCTCCCAAAAGTGTTGTCCATTCCGGGATTTGAACCCGGGTCCCCAACTTTCGCGGCTGGTGCTCTAACCGCTGAGCTAAATGGCCATTAAATTTGGGAGAAGTAATTTGCATACAGGGTGAGAATTGAATGTCCCCATGGGGGTATGGTCCAGAGTCTACGAATACTCATAGTGGCTCTGGTACCGCGTGATGCTATACTGCAACCACATTTTACATTCAACCTCGAGTAACTCCAATTTAACGTTGGATGCGTTGAATTCTCTTTTAATCTTATTTAAATTACGAAAGCTCGTAATTGGCTATTCATTTTATTATTATGTACACAAATTAGCCTCCCAAAAGTGTTGTCCATTCCGGGATTTGAACCCGGGTCCCCAACTTTCGCGGCTGGTGCTCTAACCGCTGAGCTAAATGGCCATTAAATTTGGGAGAAGTAATTTGCATACAGGGTGAGAATTGAATGTCCCCATGGGGGTATGGTCCAGAGTCTACGAATACTCATAGTGGCTCTGGTACCGCGTGATGCTATACTGCAACCACATTTTACATTCAACCTCGAGTAACTCCAATGGGTCCATGAGTCCATGGGGACATTCAATTCTCACCCTGTATGCAAATTACTTCTCCCAAATTTAATGGCCATTTAGCTCAGCGGTTAGAGCACCAGCCGCGAAAGTTGGGGACCCGGGTTCAAATCCCGGAATGGACAACACTTTTGGGAGGCTAATTTGTGTACATAATAATAAAATGAATAGCCAATTACGAGCTTTCGTAATTTAAATAAGATTAAAAGAGAATTCAACGCATCCAACGTTAAATTGGAGTTACTCGAGGTTGAATGTAAAATGTGGTTGCAGTATAGCATCACGCGGTACCAGAGCCACTATGAGTATTCGTAGACTCTGGACCATACCCCCATGGGGACATTCAATTCTCACCCTGTATGCAAATTACTTCTCCCAAATTTAATGGCCATTTAGCTCAGCGGTTAGAGCACCAGCCGCGAAAGTTGGGGACCCGGGTTCAAATCCCGGAATGGACAACACTTTTGGGAGGCTAATTTGTGTACATAATAATAAAATGAATAGCCAATTACGAGCTTTCGTAATTTAAATAAGATTAAAAGAGAATTCAACGCATCCAACGTTAAATTGGAGTTACTCGAGGTTGAATGTAAAATGTGGTTGCAGTATAGCATCACGCGGTACCAGAGCCACTATGAGTATTCGTAGACTCTGGACCATACCCCCATGGGGACATTCAATTCTCACCCTGTATGCAAATTACTTCTCCCAAATTTAATGGCCATTTAGCTCAGCGGTTAGAGCACCAGCCGCGAAAGTTGGGGACCCGGGTTCAAATCCCGGAATGGACAACACTTTTGGGAGGCTAATTTGTGTACATAATAATAAAATGAATAGCCAATTACGAGCTTTCGTAATTTAAATAAGATTAAAAGAGAATTCAACGCATCCAACGTTAAATTGGAGTTACTCGAGGTTGAATGTAAAATGTGGTTGCAGTATAGCATCACGCGGTACCAGAGCCACTATGAGTATTCGTAGACTCTGGACCATACCCCCATGGGGACATTCAATTCTCACCCTGTATGCAAATTACTTCTCCCAAATTTAATGGCCATTTAGCTCAGCGGTTAGAGCACCAGCCGCGAAAGTTGGGGACCCGGGTTCAAATCCCGGAATGGACAACACTTTTGGGAGGCTAATTTGTGTACATAATAATAAAATGAATAGCCAATTACGAGCTTTCGTAATTTAAATAAGATTAAAAGAGAATTCAACGCATCCAACGTTAAATTGGAGTTACTCGAGGTTGAATGTAAAATGTGGTTGCAGTATAGCATCACGCGGTACCAGAGCCACTATGAGTATTCGTAGACTCTGGACCATACCCCCATGGGGACATTCAATTCTCACCCTGTATGCAAATTACTTCTCCCAAATTTAATGGCCATTTAGCTCAGCGGTTAGAGCACCAGCCGCGAAAGTTGGGGACCCGGGTTCAAATCCCGGAATGGACAACACTTTTGGGAGGCTAATTTGTGTACATAATAATAAAATGAATAGCCAATTACGAGCTTTCGTAATTTAAATAAGATTAAAAGAGAATTCAACGCATCCAACGTTAAATTGGAGTTACTCGAGGTTGAATGTAAAATGTGGTTGCAGTATAGCATCACGCGGTACCAGAGCCACTATGAGTATTCGTAGACTCTGGACCATACCCCCATGGGGACATTCAATTCTCACCCTGTATGCAAATTACTTCTCCCAAATTTAATGGCCATTTAGCTCAGCGGTTAGAGCACCAGCCGCGAAAGTTGGGGACCCGGGTTCAAATCCCGGAATGGACAACACTTTTGGGAGGCTAATTTGTGTACATAATAATAAAATGAATAGCCAATTACGAGCTTTCGTAATTTAAATAAGATTAAAAGAGAATTCAACGCATCCAACGTTAAATTGGAGTTACTCGAGGTTGAATGTAAAATGTGGTTGCAGTATAGCATCACGCGGTACCAGAGCCACTATGAGTATTCGTAGACTCTGGACCATACCCCCATGGGGACATTCAATTCTCACCCTGTATGCAAATTACTTCTCCCAAATTTAATGGCCATTTAGCTCAGCGGTTAGAGCACCAGCCGCGAAAGTTGGGGACCCGGGTTCAAATCCCGGAATGGACAACACTTTTGGGAGGCTAATTTGTGTACATAATAATAAAATGAATAGCCAATTACGAGCTTTCGTAATTTAAATAAGATTAAAAGAGAATTCAACGCATCCAACGTTAAATTGGAGTTACTCGAGGTTGAATGTAAAATGTGGTTGCAGTATAGCATCACGCGGTACCAGAGCCACTATGAGTATTCGTAGACTCTGGACCATACCCCCATGGGGACATTCAATTCTCACCCTGTATGCAAATTACTTCTCCCAAATTTAATGGCCATTTAGCTCAGCGGTTAGAGCACCAGCCGCGAAAGTTGGGGACCCGGGTTCAAATCCCGGAATGGACAACACTTTTGGGAGGCTAATTTGTGTACATAATAATAAAAGGAGTAATGTTAATTTGCGAAATAATAAATCAGAAAGCAACGAACGGGTCTCGGCAACCACAGCAGAATACGGTCCCTGCCGACAATAACATATCGGAGGTGCTAATCGCGAATCGCGAAGAGAACTTCACCGACACCTTGGAGGCAAGTTCGTCGACGTGCCAGCGTTTTAATGGTGCCGCCGAAGAAAACGTTGGAAAAGTTGTTTTGCCGAAGCGGGAGGGAAAACCCGGAGGCAGCCCTATGTCGAAGAAAAGTCTCAAAAAACAGAAACAAGCCGAGGAAGAACTTAATGGACGTATTTTTATGGAACAATGGTCAGGGTACAAAAAGGAAAAATCTGGATAGAGATCGGTTGAAAAGCAACGTAATACCAATGCAGTTTGAATGTATGATGTTTTTCCAGGGTTTATTTCTAAAAGGAAAAATTATTTATTTTTCAACAATTTACAAAGTACTATAACAGTAAAACTTAAATATATAAGTACCACCAATCAATTTAAATAAAATTTGATATGGTACAAATAATTATTATATTATAATATAGCCTGCATGTCAATTAATGATAATCAGTGCGTCGATCTGATGCAAATTAGTTTTGTATGGCACCCTTCCACATGGAACGTGTTTCTTTCTTTCTCTTACAATAATATTTAGTATTTCTTAACCCTGTGCATTTACTTTGAATTTCCAAAAAATAGGTTTGAAGCCCTAAAATATCTAAACTATTGAGTTCAAATTTTAAATAGCTGGAGAGCTGGTTTACGATTTGTCAGACGCTTTGTTTTATAAGAATAATTTATGTATTTGTTAATTTATGTTTTACCTTTATTTACGAATTTTAAAAATTTGTTTGGTAGGTATATATAATATTTTGATATCGATTACGTATCCAAACCATTTGATTTTTATACATATGTTCTAAAACATTAGCATAATAAAATTTCCGCTTGTTCTTCAATCATAAAGTGCAATGTAAACCTATGTATACACTAAATGAACAATAAATTGGTTCATTTGAACGTTTGGGGACTTGTCAGTTATAACAAGGACAGGAGGTCTTGGGTCTTGAGAGATGGGTCTTGAGATGGGTCTTGAGAGAGCAAGGATATTATGGATATACCCTCGTCCGGCTCCCTGTTCGAAACTGACTATCCGTCTTTCTCTTTCCAATATACCTGATCCAATGCAACGCACTTTACGCACGGAGCAAAACGGATTTTTGTAAAAACTTTTGTATATTATGTATTTCCAGGGCGATAATTTAGTATTGCAGGTACTTGTTGCTCATAAGTCATAATTAAAATGATGTAGCTAATCATTGGACATTTTAGATGACAGATAACATTCACGTCAAAATTGAATTATACCATATCGCCTCCACATCACCAGATTTACTTACGCATTTGTTACACAAACTCCGACAGGATAAACATTCACGAAACCGAGAGGCGAGAACTGACGTCTTAACAACCCCTTGCAAAGTTTCTAACAGGATTGTGCAAGTCAGCTCAATTGAAGCAAAGCAGTACAAGTATTACCAACTATGATATTCAATTTTTCTGTTAGGTAGGTACTCATTTAATTAAAGATGGTGCAAATTAAATACGCCCGTTTTATTTAGGGTTCAGTAAAAGAGATTCGGTACGTGGACTACTCAGTACGCGTCCGAGGAATAGGAACCCGTCGTGTGTACAGGCCACAAGGGACCAGACCTGAAATTGCAAGTGAACATGTGTATGTGCGCATCAATTTTTTCCTTAAATTACAGGAAACTGATTCTGAAACTTGGGGAACTAATTTCAGGACCCTAGAACTAAATCCTCACCGAGTTTCAGAAATAGTTCTACACATTGAGGGGGTAGTGTGAATCCGTCCCCTCAAAACGGAAAATCGATTTTCTCCGAAAGTTACTGGGAACTAATTCTAAAACTTAATGAACTAATTCCAGGACCCTAGAACTTAATCCCAACCGAGTTTCATAATTAGTTCTACACATTGAGGGGACATATTCACGGACCTAAGATAGTGAGGTTTTTCGACCTTGCATTAAAATCACCCTCATTTCAAACCAACTTGATGAAATTTCTACACAATAGACATATGATAGTGATTCGTATTGAGGACAAAATTCAAAATCATGAGACTGACAGGGGCTTGTTGACAGTGACAGGCCTAAAAACTCGGCTAAAACCGGGCTACTCTTGTGCTACTCATATTCAAATTCCACAAACTACCCGGCGAGCAAGTCAGTCCGAAACGCCGTGACTTCAGAGGAGGGGGGGAGGCCATCAGGAGTCGTGTCGATTCAAGTCCTAACATATTCGAGCAGGACTGTGCAAGTTTGTGCAAGTTCAGACGAGCGTCTAGTGAAAGGGTAGGTAGGGGTAGTTTCCCTTGCACCCTATATCCCAAGCACGCCGCCTCTCTTAGCATCCGCCCGCATGGTAGCGTGTTGCATGATAGGCCCGATGATGGGGTATAAGTGGGTAGGTCCTGGATCCCTTGATCGAAAGAGTGAGAAGTGATGGCGGCGCGGCTGATCAGTTGCATCGCGGCTAGCTCCACGAGAGCACCTCCCTCGACCTTGCGGGTCGTCGTTTGTTTAGAATCCAGACAGGTGGATTGTTGCAAGAGGTTCACGGTTGACAGTCCATTGTCGGGCACAAAGTTTAACGGTGAGTGCTCTCCACGAATACGTTTACAGCCTAAACCAGTGGTTATCAAACTGTCAAACTGTTATCAACCTCAGCAAGCATTTCAGCTAGGGGCGTCGTGGAAATTTCTCAAAATTCCATGCATCACAGTTTTTTAGTATTGAAATAAATAATATGTATATGCTTGACAAAAATCCTTGCCCTGTCAAATGACAGATAATATCTAGACATGCAACTTACACTTTGAGTCGACCACTGAAGATGTATAAATTGCACAGGTATCTTGCGAAAACATGAATGTAAGTGAAGGGGAGTGGATTTGCATCTTCCTCGAGAATACACTGCAGATAGACACGAACCGAGTTTCAGAAAATACAAGCCATGTCTGGAGCAGGACAAAAGGCTCTATGCCCTATGGGCAGTTTTGAAACTCTTAAAGGAATTCTCTCACCTTCACACAAGTTGCTCAGATTAAAGATTTTGTCGGTTATAACCAATACAGAAGCATTTAAAATTTTAAAAATGTAAATTTATGTCCATCAATTTCCGTTTTGTCTAATCTTTCCAATTTCTAAATAAAATTTCTAGATTGTAATATCGATTCCAAATTTTAATATTGCGAAGTGATCGCTTTTAAATGTCAATACCGAGAGTTTGTAGCGAATCGGTGCTTTGGGAAGCTATTTACGGCCAAAAAACTATTCCCAGAGCCCACGATGACGTCACCGAGGGCTCCACAAAAAGGCTGTTTGCGGCCTCAAAAAATTTAACACTTTTTTGCTTCTGCCATGCGTTATAAAAAGTAATTATCTTTAATCTGAGCACAGCTTGTCAGGATATGGTGCAAATCCACTCACCTGAGAGTATAATTGTTGCATTGTATGACTTGTGATAGCAGGGAGCAGCGAAAATTCGTGCCCTTGTTTAGGAAGTCACATGGATTCAAAAGTATGAGAACCACCAGCCCAAACTCTACTGCGCGCTGAATGTAATATGAGACTCTCCGATACGGTTTCTGACGTCAGTTAAATCTTGTGGTGTATTATGCACTGATAACATTCAGAGTCGGTAGAGAATATAATATGCGATGTGTTTATTTCGAATATGGTCATAATGTAAAACTACAAACTATATATTATAGTAATAAGTAAATGCTATATATTTTGTGTAATTGTGTAATATCCTATCCACATTGTGATGATAGTTACCAGTATATGAGAGGAGCACCTCCCCTTCCCAATTTTTACTCCATGGCGCCGGGGAGGGGGAGGAAATTTACAAATAATAATATAAAAAATAACGCGTTAAAAGTTTCTCATGCGAAAGTCGAAAAGTTCTTTATCAATTCGTGATCAATCCAAATACGCATGGGAAGTGACTTGAAGCTAGACAACTTTCGCCATAAGCCCGCTGATTTGGCAACCTTTGGTACTGAGTGTTGAATTTTGCTTCGGTGTGATCTCTTCCAGGCAGGTGTAGACGATACGCGATATTGCTGGTTTGCGATATTGCTGACTTGCATTAGGTGTAGAGGAATGGAGCCTGCATACGAAGTGCTCGAGAAGCCGACGAAGAAAACTGTCCTCGTCCTCGATGACACACAGTTCACGCTCGCTCTCCTAGACAAGTACCAACTTAGCGTCTTCCACGAGACGCTAGAAGACGCCGATGCCGATGCCGACGCCGACGCCGACACCGATGCCGACGCAGAAACTAAGGCCTTGTTCCCACAAATAAATCCGTTCCTCCGCCAGTCCCTCCGCAACTGTCGTGACAACGTGTCAATAAAACGCGAGTCCACCAATGAAACGGACAACTACTTCGTAGTAACGTATAAAACGAGTAGAAAAATACCAACGTCAGAAAGAATCACAAATTTCTTCACAGAAACCCCGACCCCGAACCAAGGAACTTTTGGCTCGAGATACTCTGCGTCAGTAATTTTATTCCCTCTCGAGGATAGTCCTAACTTGGCTCTGGTGTACCTTCTTGGGCATTGGGAAAGTTTAATAAATCGCGAATGCATTGTGATTAACTTCGGGTTGATCACCGCTGCCTCCGAAGGCATGGCTCAAGTTGGAAAGGAAGGTGACATGAACTGCATCAAGTCCGCCGGCACTATCACTACCCGAGGAGGGATCTCCACTAAGAACTGGAGCAAGAATCGGGCTAGCCTGGGGAAGTTAAGTGACCTGAAGTGCATTCGTGAGGATTCGGTTTTGTATGAAATAAGAGCGAAACCAAATCCAAGTTTTGGAACAAAATTGATCAGTGGGAAGGATGGGATTACATTATATCTCCAAGAAAAACTCCCGACAGATACAATTGAAAAAGCTAAGTACGCAAGGTGCCTAAGAGACAACGCGTTCCAACGCTACAAAATTTATCTCAAAGGGCCATTGGCCAAAGAAATTCGACTTTACTTCGACTCCCCGGTCAGCCTCGACATTTCTCAGGAATTATTCAGAAAACTTGATGAAAACTGGGCCACGTTTATTAAAAATAAAATTATCGCTTATCACGAAGTGCTCTGGAGTATGGTGCTGAACGAGCCCCACACAGATAAAACTTGTGTGGAAGAAACTCTGGGCTTAGTAAATGCAGGAAAGTCAGGAACGATCATTCAAATAGGGAGAGATCGAACAAGGATAGCGAACCTGATCAGCGTGCAATGCGTTTATCTGGACAAACCTGGCACCGATGAAAAGTCCTACTACCGGATGGAGCGAGGCACTTGGTTCCAAATGGACGAGTGCAAGCTTGAACGTATCAAGGCAAACATTTTAGAAAATCACTTGATCGACAGGGCTGCATTGAACTTGCCGGTGGCATTCGAAGGCAAGGGAGAAGAAAATGAACGAGAGGAAGCATACAACAAGAGAGCAGTGGATGAAGTAAACGCTCAAGAGACGGGCAAATTTGCTGCTACGCTATTGGACAAGGAATTGGTTTATTTAAAAAACCCCAACAAGTTTGAGTTGGCGGATGTGCTTCTCAAAAAAAAGAGCAACGCTCGCTCACCATGTTATCTTATACATGTGAAAAAGGCTACAAAGGCTAATAATCTGGGCCACCTATGCGATCAAGTGCGGCGTTCTGCGCAATTTTTGAGTCACAATCTCAATCGGTCCCCAGCTGCAGCAACATACGTCACCAAATTCATAAGGACTCAAATCTACAGCAAACACATCCATTTGCCTGAAAATAAAAAAATGTTTGACTACTTCCAGAAACAGAAAACTGTACCGAAAACGCATGATGACCTTATGGAAATGCTAAACGCATACGTAACAGCCAAACGCAGCAAGAGGGTGGCTGCAGTTTCGGAAATGATTCGGGTGATTGATAGCTCGTGGGACGAATGGCAGGAATCGTTTAAAGAGATGTTCAACTCCTTGAACCAATGGTTGGATTGCGTGGTTGACTTTTTGACCATGTCGAAAAATCCAGCTATCCCTAATGCTGGCGTCATGAAAGAGTTACTAGAGCTGATGCTGCAATGGCTGTCAAAACAAAAGGTCTTCACGAAACACACCCATGGTCCTATGTTGCCGAAACACAAGCGTTCCATCACTTTCGTACTGGCTATCATAGTCAACAGAGCTCCCGAAGATTACTTGATTGAGAACAAGGTAATCTTGCTAGACAGCGTGATAGATTCAGTCAGAGGGGATGGCTTTGAGTGCAAAGTAACGTTCATTCCAGAAATTAGCGAAATTGGATTTGAGGAAACACCGGAAACTGCAGTAAAAAGATGTGCCAGTGTAGCAGGCTTTCACAAAACACAGCAGAAAAATAAAAAAGTGAAGGTATCACTTGTGAAAGAAAATTCGGCAAATGTAGTAAATTTCACAAAAGACGAAGATGGAGCTGAGAAAAGCGCTGGAAAACCCGTGAAGAAACGCGCTGCGCCGTCGTCGAAGCAGGCGGGAAAACCCGGAGGCAGCCCGAAGTCAAAGATGCTGCTCAAGAAGCAGAAACAAGACGAGGAGGAGCCGAAATGATGTCCGCTTTGATGCCCGCTACCGCGATAAGTTTATATATATATAAGTATACCTGGATGTCTGGTGTTTTTCTATACGAATCGAAATTCCCCAAGTTTCCATAAATCTCGAAACGATGGAATTTGTCGCGATGAGTCAGATAAGTGGTTTGCAATTTGGTTTGTTGGGCAATTCGTGGTATGTGCAGCACAGGTTTTCAACCCGCAACTCGGATAAACCATCATCAACAGCTGTTGACGCATTGCTTCCAGACCATGTTCTTGACCAATTCAATTCGACAGGCGTGCGGAAAGCTGAACATTTTCTTATAATCATTTTACTAATGCATTTTTGTTTACCTACATTTTATAGATATGATCTTTGTTAGTTGTTATAGTTCTTCAGATTCTGTCAGATATAATTTTTTTCTTGTATTTTATATTTTAAAATACTTGTATTTTTTTGTAATTTATGCCTACGCATTGCCATGCCAGCATTTTAATATTATTCTACGAAGCTTATTTTACTTTTATTCACTTTACGACATACCATTTATCGAACCTAGGTTTGTTCAACAAACCCACAAAACCCATTTCGGGTTGATCTGTGCAGTAATTAGCTAGCAAAAATCTGTTGGCAATAAATTTAGACTAACAATATATATTTGTTGTAATCTTAGATGTATCCAAACCAGCCCCGCTCCCCTCCCCTTACACCAGTCATACGCCATAACAACAAGAAATGGGATAAATTGCAAGTGGACGAGAACAATATGTTGGTAAAACAAACATTGGCGTGGATATCGTAGGTAATTTCATCTGTGGTAATACCATCACAACAATTCATTGCATTTGAGAACGACAGACTGCCAGTGTCACTGGTTTAGTCAGTTACTACCATTGGTACACCCAAACCGGATACGACCCTAACAAAGAAATTGCTAGTACCCTATCTAAAATTATGGGCAAGGTCCAAGGGTCCAAAATTATGGAAACTTCAATGTAAATGGCTAAAAACGGGTTGATCTCACAATAGATAGCGATGCCACGAGAGATCTAGCCATTAGCAAACAGCCTCTGCAGCCTAGAATGCAAACACTTGAAATTTTGACTTTTGTCTACGATAAGTTATTGTATTATTGTTTCTCGTGATCCGCTACCTCTTGATTTTGGATACCGGGCAGTTGCTTTATATTATTTGAGCCATTCGGGCACGCATTCTTCCGCTGTTGGGATAACCAGGACGTCCCAGGTTCGTATCGGGGTTCGGCTAGACATTTTCCAGCTTCGCTTTACGCAGTCAAAAGCCAATTCATTGTACATGGAAGGGAACTGCATTTAAAAGTTATTGCAAATTCGTTTGAGAATTTTACCAATCCAAGGAGAATAGTAACATCGCTACATTCTTGTTCTTTTTCTCATGCACAGAAAAAGAAAATGCAGTCGCCAAATTTTACAGCCCTCACATCACATCTATTACCGTACCCCACCAGTTACACAAAGGTCTTCAAGGCCCTCCCCCCTCCTGAACATATCCCTGTATTTACCCCCTCCACTGTTGGCACTGTTACTGCTAGCCGCTAGCGATATCTGGTGTCAGCTTCCTAGCATGTTACACTTTGATTCAAGTTACAGTAGCAATCGGCAGGCGGGTGTCCAGTGAGTATAGTGACAGGCTTCTCTCGTCACAGTCACAAGCAAGCCGGCTGGTTGATTCCAAATAATGGGGGTCGACCGATTGTAGAGGACCATGGGTCAATGGACCGCTTCGTTCTAGACTAATCCACGGGCGACACTCTTACTCCTTCAAGGTCGTCCACGAAATGAGGACCTGCATCTGACGTACGATGCAATGCTAGTAAAGTGAACGCAAGGTCGTGTTGAATAGTATACCCAAATACGCTAACAAGATCCAGTTCCTGTTAGGTAAGTCTGCTCAAGACATTTTTGCAGAAAACTTTAGAAAAACACAACATTGTACATTAATGTTGGTGGATGTTAATTGTGAATGGATAATTATAGAACATGGGTGAATTAATGAAACCTAAGTTTTACGCAAAATATTTAATTGATAAGTGGTAAATAAATGCACTCGGCAAAGTTTTTTTTTACATGCCAGAATAAATTAGATTCTTCAAATGCGCCTTTACCTTCTTGCTGGGGTAGTGGAAACTGGGGAAAGACGTATTGATATATAAATTTCAATTATTTTAATAGCTAGCTGATTTGTTCCTGCACATTTATAAAAGACGTCGTGATATTTAAAACTTGTTTTTGTTTTTTTTAGGGTTTAAAAGAGATTCTTTAAATTGCACATAGCTCTAAAATTTTAACAAGGCGAACCTAATCAGTCGCCAACAGAGATAAATGTTTAGGTCGTTTAGAATTTAAATTGGGCTCTATTCCAATTTCCAAGCCGATCCCAATACGAATCTAGTTTGTAACCCCCCCGCTGGGTGACGTCACAGGACGCCGGCTGACAGTAGAGCGACGCCATCCGACGCCGGGCGTCGACGTCGTTCTATTGATTTCACCCGACACGCTTCACTGTGGCTCTGAACCGTAGGGGCGCAGAGGCTTTGCTTCATATCCCTGTGCTCGTCGTATTCATGCTAGGCTGCTACAGCCATCAGGTGACAATAGTTTTAAATTGCATCCACTTTGCATGGCTGCATCGGTAATTTTTCGCTTTTATTGGTTTTGACGTCTTCGCGGTTTCGTTTGGTTTGGAAGTAGTGAAGGGAAATGTCAAATTATATAATATTTTGTAAGTAACCTGCAGCCATGGTTTGTCAAGAAAACAAAATGTAGAGCGTATTTACCTACTACGAAAATTAATTGCAAATTATTTTAACGCGATACAAGGTCTGCTAACATTTTGAATCGATGCCACTTGTTGACTTCTAAAAGGGTGCGAATTTTGGTACTGGATATGAATCATATGGGCGTAGAATTTTAACCCAAGTTTTAACCGGCTACCTTCGCGTCAATTACACAACACTTGAGTGACAGCAACAAAATAAATCTGAATATACCTATATATATGCCAATTCTATAGAGGTCGTATGGAAAGCTGAAAACTTGTTGCACAGGTATGTGCAGTGAGAAAACAAACACCACGCAGGACGGTGCATCATTCCGGCTTGTCAACCTTATTCTATTTCAAAGCGTGTACATAAACAAACACAGATTATTCTATAAATATACAGCCAGACGTGCAAGCAATCACTCTTATCATAACACGCACTGAACCCAAAAAATCCCGTACACCTGATTTCCCAAGTTCCTCTCAAATTAAGTTCCTCCACAAACCTGGCTAAACACCCACTACAGCATTTAGGCACATGATGTAAGTTATTGGGATAGACTTGGCAATTGTTTAGACCTTGCCAATTGGCGCAGATTCGTTGGTTGAGCCTGTATTTAGATCACAGCCGCTTCGTTGCGTTATCGCGGTTCTACCGTCATTGAGTGTGTGGTGTGTCTGATCTGTTTCAGCTGTTGCTCGTTGAACAAACTAACCTCCGCTAACGCTCAGATAGACTGTCATGGTAAGTGCACCTAGTTCTAACTTTTAAATTCAATACCTGTGTACCAGCACGAGAGTCTGCTCCTTGCCCACTCCTAAACTTACAGATTCTTAGCAAGGCAAGAATACACTATTTTAAAAATAAAGAATCCGAGAGTACATGCGAAATTTAAAAAAAAATCGTCAGGTTGTCATCCATCCATCAGCTCTTTGGTTTCAGAGTACTAGTGCAATGCTTGAATTTGGACTGTCAGTCACAATCAATTGAGAATGCCATGCACAGACCTTCATATTATTTGTACTTTACGCATGGTGCACTTCAGTGAGACTGTGATTGGGAACTGTTATCTCTAAAAATTCCTCAGTTCCCGCGAACTGATCGGTATTTGCTCTCAGATTCTTGCTATGCTTACAGTGCGGACTCAGGCAGAAAACAATAATTGTATTACCAATTTGTTAGTAGATCAGCTTGAATAATAATCAATCTGAATGCTGCAGGATCGCAAGGAATATGACCTCAGTCCAATCAAGAACGCCAAACTGCCCATCATTTGGGTCGTAGGTGAGTTCAATTTGAAATTTGATATTTGATATTGCCATTGTTAATAAACAACATTGCCAATTTTTTTCGGAAGGTATGTAACACAAAATAAACATGTTTTGGCACCACTTATACTTCATTGGCACCAGCTTTACACCTATTAATCAAATCCCCCCGCTGGGCATATTTTGAGTCTTCGTTTCCCGTGACCCTTTCCAGGCGGTCCGGGCTCGGGGAAGGGCACGCAATGCGAACGCATAGTCAAAAAGTACGGGTACACCCATTTGTCCACCGGGGATCTCCTTCGGGAAGAAGTGGCTTCTGGCTCTGAGCGAGGCCAGCAGCTCAACGCCATCATCGAACGAGGAGAACTCGTGCCGCTGGTGAGAGTCTTCACTCGGCCAAGAATAAAAAGTGCGACACAATCGGTTTGCTGAGGACTGGTCCGGAAGGAGCTTGGTTCATGTTTCAGGATGCTGTTCTGGACCTCCTGAAAGAAGCCATGTTAGCGAAGGTTTCGACGTCCAAAGGATATCTAATCGATGGGTACCCCAGAGAGGTGGCTCAAGGGATCCAGTTTGAGGAACAGGTAATGTCCGTAAAAAGCGTATAATATTGTATGCTCTCAGTCCCATGAATCAAACGAAACGTGTAAAATCGAGGATGGCTAAGTGACGGTGTGTCTGCAGATCGGGCCTTGCTCCCTGATCCTGAACTTTGACGTGAGCGCCGACACGATGACCGAGAGACTCCTCGGCAGGGCGCTGACTTCGGGACGCGTTGACGACAACGCCGAGACCATCAAGAAGAGACTAGACACCTTCTACAAGCACAGCAAGCCGGTCATCGAGCACTTCGCGGCCAAGTGCAAGACGGTATGTTAATGTGGTGATGCTCAGCAATCAGCGTGCCAAATTACGTTCTATATTCAACGAAACCTGGACTATATTGGTGCGAGGAGTAGGTGGTTTGTGGTAGTTCGCCTGGGATTATTATTTGTTACAAGCTATCTTTTCCGAGCTATCGATGAGTGTAAACTGAGATTATATTTAGAAAATTATGAAACCATTGATATGTTTTTTATGGCGTCAGAAATCAACAATCATCATATTTTCCTATCTGATTTTAGATTCCAGCTGAGGACGCTCCTGACGCTATTTTTGCCGAGGTGCAGAAAGCCATCGATGCTCTCACGTGTAAATGCAAGGCATAACTCGCTGTCAAATGTGTGCTATATACGAGTGCATTTTACGAGGTTAAGGCTTTATATATTATTAAGAAAATAGCGGATTGAGATTGTCTATTTAGATAAACAGTTTGTTCTGTATAGGTATCTGTGTATACCTTTGCAGGTGAGTGGAAATTTTGTCTCCACGCTCCGTATGCAACAGCCAACAGCAATAACGTTTTCATCACAAATATTTATAAAATTGTTATTCATGTCAGCAAGATATTGTTTTGTTGAGTGTTTTTCCTGCTTGCAGCAAAAGCACAGTCAAACGATATTTTTCAATATGTATGTGTTGAAATTGAGAGAGAGTGTATCATTATTCTTCTGCACCTTTCACTGATCATTATTTTGAAAAATATTGGAGAAAAGTGAGCCACTCTAAAAATTTACAAAGTGCAGAGTATTGGAATTGTTTTAGTAAAGCAGTTTTAAATTTAGCCACCTTATCTTCAAAATAACTTGTTGCCATTAGGTTTCTCAAGATAAGCTATCCTAACCCTTCCTATGGAAATATCTTGAGCTCAGAATCTGGGTCATCGTCAGGTCGGCATCGTGAAAAGCGCATAGAAACCAAAAATACCTCCCTGCCCTGTAGCTAATAAACCTCGCTCCAAGTTTTTTCAGCGCCAAAGTTCCCAACCTCACCTAGCCTATATAACCTAACCTTCCACCATACATTAATGAAACCTATAGGTCGTCTCAGGTTCTTTGGCAGCAACAAACCGATTTTCTACAATGTTATAGAATAGGCCCGGTGCCCCGAGGCGCTGCCAAAAATCGAGAGACGTACTATATACGGTAGGTTTCATTAATCTATGCTTCCACCATCACAACCGTTATCGATTGACCATAGACCATGGACCCATATACCATACCATAGAAGACCATAGGTAATAGATAGATAGACCGATAAGAGTTTATCTTTGATCGACCGCAGTGGCTTGCTGACAATGTATAAGGTGGAGCGAGCCGCGTAATTGTAAATGGGGGTGGAGGGGTGGTCAGTGAGATGCTGGGACCAAGGAGCTTGCAGATGCAGACGTACGAAGGTAAGATAATGGCCTTAGTCTATTGCACCAATGCAGCTACTTGCTAGGGATAGCAATAGGGATTGATTATAATGATTTGAGACAGACATCATAATCAAATACTGTGGATCATTCGCTTGTAAAGGCGGTAGAAATTAAGCAAATTCTGTTGATTAATTCACTAGATACTGTTGAACCAAGTTCTTCTTCTCTACTAAATTGGCACTTCAAATTAAACCAGAAGTCCCAAACGCTGCGAGCAAGTATTGGGTAAGATTCGGGCCAGCCTTCCAGTGCCATTACTTTTTGAATCGGTATGCACCCTAACCAGCTGAACAAGCACATTGGAGAAGCAATGCCCACTGCACTGTTTCTATTAGGTTCCACTCACCACTGGCCATTTTCGTCACATACCCGTCGAATCAAATGAAAACTACGAAGCAAAGTGCCAAAGACTATGAAGTATGAACTACAGAGAGTCGCTAAAATAAAACTGCCTACTGTCCAAAGACACAAAATTCGATAATTTTCTCAAAAAACACGATATCTACACGTTATTTCTACTCTTCCCCCCCCCCCCCCCCCCCCCCCCATTGACAGTTCCCTGGGGTGGGTGCATGTGAACCCTACTCGCGCCACTTCGCTGAAGGCCTCAGCGCGCTGCTGATCGGCCGAACCGAAACTATTTGTTTTCAAATTTACGCGGACATTTCGCGCATGGCAGCAAGTGGCAGCAAGCAGGGCGTGGAGGTCGGTCTGTCACTGTCAGTTCGATGACTTGTGTCTGTCAGGGAGCGTTTGGTACCAATCTACCTTTCTTTTAGGCTTGAAGGTGGTAAAAGCTAAGGTAGAGGCATAAAAAGGGTTTTCTTTATCAATGGTAAAAGGTACGGAAAGTACCTCGCATTTCATTGCCACCTTCCGTAATTAGGACACCAACCGAAAACTTCCGAAATGGGACAGGGAAAGAGTCAATTTACTGAAGAGGAACTTCAGGATTATCAGGTGTGTATAAAAATGAATATTTCGTACATTTAATTTTTTTCAGTTACACATTAATGCTAATTCACAGTCCCTTATTTTTCAGGACCTAACATACTTCACAAAGAAAGAAGTTCTATAGTAAGTGGAATTATTCAGATTATTAGATATTGTCATGTGTGGTATTGTCTTAAATTATAGTCTTGAAGTCAGTGTGACTTAACAATATGCAGCATTTCACTGTAATTTATCATGTACCTACCTACCTACCTACCTAAAAATTAAAATACCTAAAATATCTTGCTTTAGTCCAGCACTACTGCACTTTTCCAGAGCGGCACTTTAACTGCATTCGTTACTAATAGACGGCAAAAGACTTGCTGCCTTTTCCCACTATATCTACAGTTATTAATTGATATGTACTGTAGCTACCATAATTGTATTTACATTTGTTACAGTGCTCACCAAAAATTTAAAGTTCTAGCTCCAGAGAGAGTTGGACACAACAAAAATTCCAAGCTTCCGATGACCAAAATATTGCAATATCCAGAGCTCCGTGTAAACCCTTTTGGCGATCGGATTTGCCGCATCTTCAGTTCCAGTCATGATGGTGACTGTACATTCGAAGACTTCTTAGACATGATGTCTGTTTTCAGTGAAGGCGCTCCAAAAGCTGTAAAGGCTGAGCATGCATTCAGGATATTTGGTGAGAGTCCTTAAAGCTTGTTGCAAGATTAAGCATTTCAGGGTAAATTAGCATACATCAGTTGTTTCTCTCTTTATCAAAAAGCTATCGCCATAATTTTCCGGGAATCGCCAGGGCAAATTGGCCTCAGAGCGAGTGGTAACCGACATCCGATATAGAGAACTGGATAGCACTATTCGTCAGAGCGAGTGAAACGGATAATCCTCATGCAAATGCTGGCGCAATTTTTAGCTTGTGAATGAGGGGAATGCCGGGAGGGGCCTGAAAATTTAGCATAGCCAGTGATAACAGATGCATGGATTACTTACACGTAAACATGTGCCATTGTTACTAGGGCTTCGCGAACACTATTTGTGTTGCGTTGAAGATAACAAGGCAGTTTGTAGCCGATAAAAGAGTGAATGTAGAATTTATTATTTGACTTTTCGTAATTAGGTCATGTGTGAATGAACTATTTCTTAATTCAAAAAATGTTGATCAAATTTTGCATGAAAACTGCAAAATTTTACTTTAAAAAATGTAAAAAATAAATAAACTTAAAAAGAGAACAGAAAAGGCAAGATCTCGAAAACTTCAGAAATGCTTTATTTCATTACGCTTCAAAACTTTGAACATTTTTGTGAAAAACATTGAGAACTTTTGGCCGTAGAGTGTGGACAAATTTTCGAAAATGATACCTTCTTTTAGAATTTTAATTAATTCAAAAATTTTGATTTTATTAAAAAGATTAGGGGGCCTGAGCTGGAACCTCAAAATCAGAGCAGCCGTTTGCCAGTAGACCGGGCACTAACAGAAAAAAATCAATTACAGCAACCTTGGGGCTAGTGAATTTAAAGATTTAGTTTCTCTTATCAATTTAACTTGGACCTAGCCGAGAAGTTTTCTATAGGCAGTAGTCCAACTACCGTAACTTTGTATGTTACATTTATATTGTTGTGATTGCAGCAAGGAGTCTTGATGTTTTGTTTCCCTGTTCCCACTAAGGAATGGTCTTGCCAGCAGCAAGTTAACGTTAGTTATTTTAAGTAATTGTCGACTGCAATAAGTTAACAAACACATCCGTGTCTGCTTTATAGAACAAAGAAGAAACAATATCCCCTTTTGCCTGCAGATTTGCAACAAAGCATAAAAATATTACTTTAGAATAACATTTGTTTTTCAGATTTTGATGGTGACGATATGCTTGGTGTTTCGGACCTGCGGCAGATTGTGGACCGCTTGACAGGACAACAGAGATTGGGCGAGCAAGATATGCAACATCTCATACAGAACTTGCTGGATGAAGCAGATCTGGATGACGACGGAGCCCTTTCTTTCGCAGAGTTTGAGCACATTATCTCCAAGTCGTCAGACTTTGCCAAGTATGATTTTTCATGCATTTTTAAATTATTGAATCAAGCCAACTATTTTCACTTGTTGATTTTTTAAAAATAACCTTTTATTTATTTCAGCGCCTTTCGGATTCGTCTTTAGACAATTTTTAGTTTTGACTGCCAAGAACTCAACAAGAAGATATGAAATGCTCAAAGTAAAAACTGCTCTTTAACTCATTATTAATAATGACTCATTATTCATTAATCAGCATGCAACACATGATCACAGTCGTAAATACCACTGCAGTTAGACTGGGATTTTCCCAATCTACAGTTTCTTTACTTGAATTAAGGAAATTAGTTTTCATACCTTACGGAACTTTGAGATATCATTTCCTACTCTTTTGTTATACGAGAAAATCCATGGTCCGCTCGCTCACTATGCGCTCACTAATGGACCGGGGTTCAATCCCTTGTCGTAAATATTGTTTTCGATTGGAAATAAAAGCTCATTCATTGCCGAAAGCTGCTATGCATCTATTGATCTCCAGGCAGAAACTGTGAATGAGTGTATTTGCATCAATTTTCATACCCATAACATTAACTTATTGCTGAATTCTTTGAAGGGATTAGTGTGGTACCTACTTGTGTTTATAGGCGTGCGCAGTGGTACAGCACATGAGTATCAAATTAAGATATCAACCCCACGTATATTTTTTAACAATCCTGAAATATATTTAAGCATTTTCATTTATAAAGAAAATAATGTGAATTTAAAATCTAGAAGATCTTTTATTTTTGAGTTGTGATTACGGAGAAACTGCAATCAAGATGGGATCACAACGTAAGCCAGTATCGGGCGGCGTGGGGTCAATGTCAAGAGGGATATGCTGGAACGCGGTGCCGCGGCTAACACAACAGACATATTTTGGTTTCTGGTTACCTATGCAATTTTATTGTTTGTGTACTGAACTCAGTACACCACACAAGGCAGGGAGTAGGTATGCAGTCACAGATTCATGGGTAAAAATGTGGTCAGCACACACTGTCGCAGGGGCCTCGACTTTTCGATTGCCCTGGTGGGCGGGGAGGAAGCAAAGCACAAACAAATGGGCTAAACAGTTATGAATGGTACCAATTTGAAGATTATACATCAATTGTTCAACACCCAACAGTCAAAATGCGCCCCAATCTACCATTCATTTGATATACATAAATGTCCGCATGTGCTGAAATGCTGACCGTTAAATCTGCCCCTGAGAGTATGCTTGCTATTCATGTCTGTACGTGTACGCGAGTGGTAGCGAAATGCCGCCTAAAAATCGCCCGTCTGAGTCTGGCAAAGAATCGGGGAAAAGTGTAACAGGAATCAACCACACTTTTAACAAGATACCTTTGAGGCCTACAAAAGTATCTTTGCCTATACGAGTATATTTTAACCGTGGGCATCAATTCCCACACCAATCCGCAAGCATCGTGTTGTGCCCGTCGTCCACTGACCACTACAGCTGTAGGACCAGCATGCGATGGTACGCCTTTTAATGCATTCGTGGACGTTATGTTACTATCAGTTTGCTCAGCACAAGTCATTTACTGAATAAGATTGTTTTGTTACAGTAGGAATGGGTACACTACCTAGATGTTTAGTTTGATTTGTAATTTGTACTTATCATGGTATATTCCGTTTTGTTTTCAAAGAGAAAACAAGTAATTTGTTTGAAAATTACCTTTATTTTCAAAATTTCCCGGGGGCCAAGCCCCCCTTTTGGCTGGCGCTTACTGTTAATGTACAGGTACAACAAACGACCTACAATGTATAGGCCAAAGCCAATTACAAATTGTGACCCCCCCCCCCCCCTGCCTTGATGGTGAAATTTTTCGGCTTTGCAGTATCTAGGCGATTTACCCTGCGCACGCCTATGCTTGTGTTTGTTTATACAGGGTAGCATCTTCTTTGGCGATACCTTCAAGAACTCTAGTCAAGAAATCATATTAACACAACTGGTAACCTTTTTTAAACCATAATTACACACTACTGTGGTCTGTAGGATTAAAAGTTAAATGTACCGTAAAATGTACGTACTACTAGGTAAGTGATTTCTAATCTGAAATGTAAATGCCAAAAAATGTATAAATGAAGAAGTAATGTATCCTACTGAAGGTGTAATTTATTTAATAAAATGAAATCAGTGTGTTACTGTAGAAGCAGTTTTAATTCAGTAGTATTAGGTAGTTTAAGTTGTTTACATCAAAGGTGGAATTGAGCAAATTGTTGCCTGTATACACCTATCCTTGCAGGTATCCCCTAGAAAGAAAAAGAAAAAAATTAGTATCGACAAACGCAACAGGCAGACAAAATGTAAGGTAACGTAAAATGTTATTTTTACCAACAATATTCAGCAATATTCAAAAATTTGAATGCATAGCTGCAATGCAATGCATGGGGTATGAAAGCTCAACAAACCTTTACCTTGAACAACTTCCAGTTTGGAAAGAAGGCAAAGCTAGAAAAAACTGGGATACTAGCCCCGACCCCCTGATTTGTTTTATGTGCGTTTATTGCCTCTTCGACCAAACCGCTGATTCAATTTCTGTGCGATTTTCATGAAATCTAAGTCTTTTTACAAAAATGTTAAATTTTTTCATCGCTAGACGCACTTCAAAAACCAAGTTACTAGGTATATTGAAGATATTTGCACCAAAATGTTTATATACATGTTGACCTTAAGATTTATCATGCACAAAAATCTTAGATTCTTAAGTCTTTCCAATCTTTTCCCCCCACAATTTGATGAGATTTTTGACAGATTTAGGAAGTGATTGGTTTTTAAATGTTATTGAAGTCCTGTTAGGTAACGAGTAAGTAGTACTTCAGATCAGTCACTATTTTAAAGGAGCAGTATGTCTCTTGATTCACTCATCTCTCAACAGCATAACAAGTGTTTGGCGTGATCCTAGAATATTGGATAAAATTATTGCACACTTACGGCAACTTCATTCGCATGAATATCCAGCAGGTGCAGAATGACACAATAATGCAGATGAAGCCAACAGATATCAGGAGGATGCGATTCAGCTTTGGTGTTGATGGACTGTGTGTTTGGTCTAAAACAACGAATCCTAGACCACCCATGGTGAACAAGAAGCTCGAGGCCAACCCTTCCATGATGTACTGGCCATTCACACGATATGGCATAAACGCTACCTGCAAGCCAAACAAAGGAATGTGTAAAAAACGTGAAATCTGTTGCATGTCATGTCAAACCAATAATCACAACAAAATATTATATTGATTTTATTATTTTTAATCATGCTTACAGGCCTAGAATGTCCGTGCTCATCTGTTGTCGATCCAACACTCGGAGGCTCAACTATGACATCGTAGATTATACCTAAGGGAAAATATCATAATGGTTTACAGTAAAGAAGGATCA
Source organism: Nemoura dubitans (assembly GCA_921293005.1). NCBI lineage: Eukaryota > Metazoa > Arthropoda > Insecta > Plecoptera > Nemouridae > Nemoura > Nemoura dubitans. Next base: position 20,034,995 of record OV121074.1, read on the forward strand.
ATTAATTAATTAGGGTGTAGACTTCATTGCACATTCTTCCAGTAAATATGTACAATAGGCGCAATAGGCAATATAGAAAATAAAAGTACTAACCTCCAGTGACCAGAAAATATGACAACAAAACCAACGAAAACATAACCATTGCAGAAGGCTGTTGGAACCATGACGGCCTCTTGATTCTCAGATTCGGTACTTCTAGTACTTGGAACGGTATGTTATAAAGATATTCCATTGTAATTTAACTCGCAGGAAATTTTGTATTTTCAGGAATGTACTGTCAACGTGGAATTCAATGACCGGCGCAACAGCTGCGCTCAAGCTGAACTGTCTGACAGTGACAGTTGTTGACAGTTCAAGCGCAAACTGTAATTTTTGAACCTTCCTAATTAAATATTGAATTGCATTATGACTGAATGGTTAGTGAAATTCTTAAATGAGTTGCCTTATCATCATATAAGAAATGGGTGCGATTGACAGACACATTCTTCAGTGAAGAGCATATAAAGAAAGGGAGTGTACTTATCAAAATGGCTCTAAGGGCTTCAAATCCCCAAATGTGGCTCTTTGTCGCACTATTAGGATGTGTGCTGTTCATGGTTTACTTTGAAATGCAGATAATGAATCTGGAAGATAGCCGGCAAAAGCTTGGTAAGCTATGAAGCTTTTACTTGCTCTTGATGCCTATTGCCATTGCTCTATTCCAGTAATTCCTACAAAAGTAGAAAACATCTATCGTTGTCCAATCAATGTTACGATTACGTTTCAGAATTCATGGTGCAACATCTGGAGCGACAAAGCAGTACGATATCCCAACGAAAGAACCAAAAATCAAATGAATTGGTTGTCATTTACAATCGAGTTCCTAAAACTGCTTCCACTAGCTTTGTTGGAGTTGCTTATGAGTTGTGCAAAGCAAACAAATTTAAAGTTCTTCATATAAATATAACTGCAAACATGCATGTGTTATCGCTGGCCAATCAGCTCCAAATTGTCCAAAATATAAGCCAGTGGGATGCCATCAAGCCTGCCTTCTATCACGGGCACATGGCTTTTGTTGATTTTGGCCGCTTTGGATCAAGCCAGCCGCCGTTGTACATAAACTTAATTCGTAAACCTCTGGACCGGCTAGTATCTTACTATTACTTTCTACGCTTTGGAGATGACTTCCGTCCCTATTTGGTCAGGAGAAAACATGGAGATAAAACGGTACCTACGTTGGTTTTTCAACTGAAATTGGAACCATTGAGAAAAGTGGACGAGGAGGTACTAAATTCATGTTTCTATTTGCATTGCAGACATTTGATGAATGTGTTAAGCTCAACCAGCCAGACTGTGAACCAAGCAACATGTGGCTACAAATCCCATTTTTTTGTGGTCATGCTCCAGATTGTTGGTATGTTATAAATATCCAATTCAGGTTATAGGTAGGTAGGTAAGGTAGGTGCAAGAATTGTTTTTAATTCTTTAAAGGAAGTTTTGAGGATACTTGGAATTCAAGTCTGTAAGGGTCCAACGGGGAAGTTCATAGACAGCGTATCAAAAACTACAATTTAGCTTGAAAATATTTTTTCGGTTTAGCAAAACAGACACACTTCTTTTCTCGTTAGAACACACAATTCTACATTTTATAGCAATCAACTCCTCTTATAGTGAAAGTGATTTCTATTTTATAAATGTTCATATTTTAGAGTTTGGGGAATATCTGTACGTAACTCTAGTTCACATTTCGACTAAGGTCTTAGTCGACTAAGGTCTTAGCCCAGTAGTACAGGAGTAAAAAGCACAAAATAATTTGTCATGTTTAGTATTTAGGTAAATAATAAACAGTGTCTTTGTCAATGTTTTAGGGTGCCTGGAAATGAATGGGCACTGGAAGAAGCTAAACGAAATTTGGTCCACCACTACTTTTTAGTGGGTGTTACTGAACAGCTAGGCGACTTTGTACGGATACTAGAGGCGTCGCTACCGAGGTTCTTTCGTGGGGCAACTCTACACTACGAAACCAGCAACAAGTCACACCTACGCAAAACTGCTGAAAAAGTCATGCCGTCCTATGACACTGTGCAGAAGATACAAAACACTGCCATCTGGAGGATGGAGAACGAACTCTACGAGTTTGCACTCGAGCAGTTTGAGTTCGTAAAGAAGAGGGTGTTACTTGGAGCACCCAGCGATAAAGGCCAACAGTTCTTCTATGAAAAGATTCGGCCTAAATAAACCGAGGCGTTATACAGTACTTCGAATTACCTCTTATATATCATTGTCTAATTAGTTAGCAATAATTATTATATCAAATAATATAGTCATCTTGAATCTACATATTTTTTTATGTTTGAACTTTTAACACATTGTTTATCAAATAAAATGGCATCTATTGTGAATATAAACCAGCTTTGTTTATATTTGAGTCTGCTGCGGTATCCTTATAACAGAAGGCCATTCCTTACAATCATCACATATAAATCAAGTTCCAAATTTGAGTTCAAGTAGGTAGCTAATGCAAAGGTACCCTATCTAGGTTTTGGAGCGCATCCTTCAGAATGAAGCTTTCTTGTTTCTTCGTCAAGTTTGTCGGAATCTTTAGGAGCTTTGTAATCGGAGACATGATCAACTCGTACTGTCCTTCCAACCAGTTTCATGCCGTTCAAGTTGTCAACCGCCAGATTCGTACTCCGTTGATCTTCATAACATATGAAGCAGAAACCTTTGGGTTTACCGGTGGTTTTGTCACGCACTAAGTTAATATTTACTATCTCACCATATTGCGAGAACACAGCAATAACATCACCCTCTGTCAAATCATAACTCAGACCACCAATAAAAATCCATGCACTGTCTCTGTATTGGTTGTGCCATGAACTCTTTATATTTCCTTTCTTCAAGTCCTGTTCACTAAGTTTTTGCACATTTTTTATATTTGTCATGGGATTCATTATAGTAGTTTCTTTTTCTTTTCAGAGGGAAAAAAAGTTGTCAAATGTTAGTAGTTTATAACCTATAAATAAAATTTGTTATTTCTTGCAGTGAGGCACATGTGCATCAAACGATAGATTTGCCGGCTACTGTTCGTTGGCCTGGCCTTGCGTCATGTTCGCAGTTCGCCCCAGAGACATCCCAATGAAAAGAGAGAGAAAATTTTGTTGAATCTTTAGAACGTTTGTTTTTGTTTGTTTACCTTTAAAGATATTCTAAATAGAACAACAAAAAACTTTCACGAAAAATAGGACGATTCCTCTCATCATAAAACATGGCATTTATATGTAAGCTATTATGTACATCAGTTGCTTTAGGTGTTATTTCCGGTATACCCGTTGCCTCCCATAACCTCTTTTATTCCTAAATAAATTTAAGTTGTTTGAAATACAGACTGCCACTCCTCACTAGCCGGTATTAAAAATCACTGTACAAATTCAATCAGTCCATTAACTGTAAGAAGGTACCCAGAATGTTTGAGCACTGTGCCATTTTATACATCAATATCCTTTTTCCTAGGCAAATCTCTTCAAATATACAAAATGATAGGTATGCAAACAGTTTCTTAAATTGCGCTGTGTTCTACATCGCCACCATCTTCCGTTTTAGTGCCAGATGATCATGAATATGTCCGACCAGGCAGATCGGTCACTGCTGTTTCTGACATGCCAGGCTGGCTCAAGTCTGAGGCATATTCGGTTAGTTTCGAAAAGCTCGCAATTGAAGTGCTGTTATATGTGTATATGACAAATTTTAACAAAGTATTTGTTCATTTTTGCAGGAGTACGTTGGATTTCTAATGTCTCTCAATGATTGTATCAGAGGAAAGCCACTATCAGCTGACTGCCACATAGGAAACAGCACAAAAGGAATAGTCAATTTAATTTTTAAACTTGATAAGTGGATTGAAGAAACTCCACCAATCGAACAACCCCAGAGATTTGGCAATAAAGCCTTTCGTACTTGGCTTGCTAGAGTTCAAGAACAATCCTTGGTTCTTCTGCAAGAAGCATTAGATGAGAAATTCTACCGTGCTATACCTGAAATCATGTTTTATCTACAAGAGTCCTTTGGAAATGCAACACGCATCGATTATGGGACTGGTCACGAGATGGCATTTGTCATGTTCCTTTGCTGCATGTTCAAGATTGGTGCTTTCCAAGAAGAAGACAAAGTTGCTGTAGTTAATAAAGTATTTAACAGGTATGATTATGAGTGATAGCTCCTAAATATTAACTGCTCTTTTCTCTAAACAGTAACTCTAACTTGGGCATTCAACAAATAATCTTAATGTATTTTAGTTACCTGGTACTTGTGCGAAAGCTGCAGCTTCGCTACCGAATGGAACCGGCTGGAAGTCACGGCGTGTGGAGTCTCGACGACTATCAATTCATTCCGTTCATCTGGGGCAGTTCCCAACTTGTCGGTGGGTGTTCGACCTGCTAGAAGAAGAGATACAAGAAGATATTTAGCTGTGATTATTAAATGCTTTTAAAAATACGCGTTTCTGCTTCCAGCCAATCCTCGAATTGAACCAAAAGCATTTTTGGAACCAGAAATTGTACTGTCCTACTCTAAAGACTTCATGTTCATTAGTTGCATTGAGTTTATCAACAAGGTGAAAACGGGGATGTTTGCTGAACATTCCAATCAGTTATGGAATATCAGTGCAGTACCAACGTGGACAAAGATAAACATGGGACTGATCAAGATGTACAAAAATGAGGTGGAGTATTGAAAATAGTTCATTGTGATTTCAATTCCCCAACCTGATACATATTACTTTGATTTTCCAACCCACATATTAGTAAGAACATTAGTTTCTTTGTTAATTTGTTTATTAAATCTAATAGTGATCATGAAAAATTTATCTTTGCTGACCTAACTATGTGAGAATTCCAAAAAAAAATTTGATTTCAGTTTGCTTCAGTTTCCTTCAATAGATCGAAGGGTTCGGTACCTTTATAACGCAAAATGCCACGGCCTCCTCTCAAACTCGTTACAACTATGCCATTTAAATAATAAATCAAGAGTCAGTTTATAAAAATAAATCACCATATTCTAGTTGGCAGGTACCTTAAGGGTTGCACCTTCCCACCACTAGGGGATTGGACATTTTTTGAGAAGCGGAAAAAGTCCCAAGTAAAGGTGCCTACCTAAATAGATTCATCCTGGTATCCATCTCGTACTACATATTTTTTCAATACCTATTTATTAAAAAACCTATTTATTAAATAACCTATTTATTAAAATATGAATACCGATTTCTAACAACAAATGTTTCATTCCTAGATCCTCTCAAAGTTTCCGGTGATCCAGCACGTGCTGTTTGGTTCGATCCTGTCGTTCAAGCCGGTGCAGCAGGGCCAGACGTCGCTACTTCACCGTCCCACACGTCCGGCCGACGCTTTGTCACCGCCAAACAATGACGGCGACCGATCGTCTCTATCCGGCTCGCACAAATGACCGCTCGGAATACGGAGACCACACTCTTGTGAAGTGCACAGGGACAGGGAGAGATTTGCCATGAGGCCCACGATGCTACAAAGGGGGAAAGTTAAAATCAATAAATTGTTCCCCCCCTGTTGAGGCAGCCTTTTACTATACTTTGTGAAAAATCTTAATGCTGGCTGATTGCATAGATTATTGTAATTGCTGTATATTATTTATAAGCAATTAGCATATTGTGCATCATAATTATTGTTTATGTAAACACTCATTAAAAATGAACAAAGATTTTTCTTGATTTTTAGATTGGAATTTCAAATGATTGTTTCCTGGATTAGCAAAGCCTCTTTCCTAAACCAAGAAAAAAATTTCCCGACCGAACTGAAAGTCGATGTCAAGGTCACGTCTGTACCAAGTTGTGGAAAGCAGTCCACCAATTCCGATCAATTCCTAAAACCCCCTCGAGCCATCTAATGACCCGAGTCCCAAAACCCAGCCTCAAGCTTCAACTCGTTATCAAAATAACAATGAAAACTTGTCATGCATAAAGAAAAGTCTGCGAATCGTGAGTTTCCCGCGAAAAGGTCGATGAACCGCGCATCTTAAGGGCTGCCTGGTCGCGGGGGCGGGGTACCATCAGGAAACGTGACCGGGCAGCTCGGCCGATCATACCGTTGCTCTCTTTTCCTCTTTCCTCATCTCTGCACAACCTCCCGCCTCCACCAACAGTGCGGCCGTCCACCGCACCAGCCGCGAATGTCTATCTAAGAGCTGTCATATATTTATTGTAGTACGTGCAACGGTTCGTATTCTGACGTCAGAGAGGTCACGATCGTGGTGCCAGAGCATGACGTGCGGGCTGCATCGTCGATACACGCAGGGGCAACGAAGGCAACGGCTGGGATTGTCTTGCTGGCTGAGCGGAACAAAGAAAGGGTGACGACACCGCACCTACAGATATCTACACTGCAGAAGGAGTCGTTCGTTCGCCGGCAGTCCTGCGGCGCTTGTCGTGGCTTGTCGTAGCTGGCATGTCTCTATTCTGATGAGTGGACGCGGCTCACCCTCGTTCCTGGTAGGCGGCAACTATGTGCGATAGGATCGGCTTCCCCGTAACGCGGCTCCCGGAAAATCGCGCGTTTCCCTTTCGCAGGGCCCATGTCTCATTCGCACCCTCGCAAAGGGGAGCGGAGAGGGGCGATCAGGGCCCGATTTACGGGGGCGGGCAACCTCCGCCCGTGGAGACTGGCGCTGTCATTGCAGAGCGTTCGCCAAGGCGAAATGCTCGCAGCTATCCGTGCTTACTTCCAAGTTGGAACGGTGTTTTAGAGATGCAGGCCAACAAAAGGAGCGAGAAATAGTAAAAATTACATAACGTGACCGCTGACGCTGGCTGGCCGACTCCAATCACGTGCGAATATTATGTGTTTGGAAAATTGAAAATGCGAGTGGATCTCCCCTTTTATTTTGCGCAGCCAGAATAGCTTCACATGTTCTCGCTCGCATATTCAAAGTTTTCATTTCCATACCGAAATAGTTTCACTAAAGTTCAACGCAGTGCAGATTCTGATAGCGACAGATATATACCTACACATTGCAATTGCTACAACCTTCTTAGATGACGTAACACAAGTCACAAACAGTGGTAGTGGCAGGACATGGAGTTAGGAGTTGCAGCAAGTTGCAGCGCTTACGTAATAAAACGTCACTGGACAAATCGTTCGGATCGAATCATACAGAATCAGCAGTGCAATGGAATAACAAATCATCCAAGTCACTAGGTATACTCACATTACTCGATAAGAAATCCGACGGCCCTATCTCGCTCATTATCTTATCAAGCAAACCAACCCAAAATGAGTCAACCGAAATTCTGATAACAATGACGTTGCAGATAATGTTGCAATTTCGCATAAAGACTTGCTAAGCGGACACGTGTCCGTGTTTACAATTCTTTAAATGGCCACACGTGCAAAACCTGAAACTGCATCTCAATTAACTTATCAAATACGAGAACGCGAGCTCGCCTTTCCAACGATATGATCGACGTATATTATGTAAATCTTTTGCCCGTATAGCGCTGCGCAGTGTCGGACTGGTCAGAGCGGCTACGAGGCAATTGTCGCCGGGGCCCCGGGCTATTTATACGGGGGGGGGGGCAGTTTTCCGACCGCGGGGACTCCCATACGCGATGACATTTTGCTTTTCAAAAAAGGCGATGACCTTTTTCTAGAGGATGGATTTTTTAAAGCAAGTGGAGCATCGGGTTTTCTTTTGCTAGGGGGGCATTCGACCGTAAGTATACGCCTCTGAGAATGCTGTCGGGTGCTCCTACGGCATCGCCGCCGGGGTCCTTGGGTAGCCAGTCCGACACTGGCGCTGCGTCTCTTGGGCCCATTATTAAAGTCGTCGAGTGGTGGCACACGTTCTCAAATAATAATATCAAGACCAGTGCATCAAGTACAGGTGTTTATATGCGGCAGGTGAACCGATCAGCTTGCTTGCATTCCAGATTCTGGCCGACAGGTGGAAGCAGTTTTTTTATCGCCATCCAGTTTTAGTATAATTTTATTGGCAATGAAACACATAATGTGCGTATCAGGACTCGCAGTCAAATTATATTTATTGCGGTGCAATCGCGTAGTATTGAGAGCAGCAAATACTAAATAATAGATCGACTTCCTCTTTCTGTGGCTGATACGCCCTTTGTCTGTGTGTGTTGTGTCACTATATACGCAAATACCGATACAAAGGAAACTTCACAACGGTACCTATAACTAGTAACTACTACATCGCTTTTGCTGATAGCACAACCATTTTTAAAACATCTTGCGCAAATCGCAATGCATGTCGCAAAAAAGAATGATTACACCTACTGACTTCTTACAGAGATACGATTGGGTCCAGAAACCAGTGTTTACATAATGTGCTGGTTGGTGGGTTAAATGGCTCTTGTAGCAAATCTGTTTCATAAGGAAAATTTCGACGCGACCAATTTTCATCCCATGAAATCCCGTGATTATCTGCAGAGTGCAGATGCAGAATTCAAAATTGTTGGCCAAACCTCTTAAAATGGAACTACAGTAGGATATGATAAATGCTATTATGGAGAAGGGGTACATTGATTGCCCTCGGTAACAATCTGTGGCAACAATTGAGTTGATTTTGAAGGCGCCTCTTTCCGAGCGCAGCTCTATAGTGTGCGTACCCCGTCGGTTGCCAAATCACGACCACGCCAACGCCATCCTCCTAGCGTCAAAACTGCGAGCCCATGAAGTCAAAAGCAATACATCATCGTGCGGGCGTGCGATACCCCATGCTGGAGTACGTAGCGACTGGCGCGGCGCTGCGCTGCGCGGGCTCGCTGCGCCCGCCGAAAGCGTATTGACCTTAAATCTGGAAGTGATACACATACTACATCCATTTGCAAGACAATCTCTCGCGAGGAGACGTGCGCCACACGTACGGTCTCTCGCAAAAGTAATTCATCGTTCTCGTGCAGCTGCGCAGTGCGCAGTCTGCAGACGAGCAGCTCTGTTGGGCAGCGGCGGTCGGACTGGGGTTTGGGCAGCCGCAGTGGGCTCTCGCATGGGAAGGTACTTGGGTCAATCCCATTTGGAAGTCACACGCTCATGCTGTTCCATAGCCTGGGTCGCTGACTTGGTTGCCGTGGGGCAGTCAAATTGGATAGTGCTGCGCATATGATAGGTTTCGCAGCGGGATCTCTAGCTTCAAACACAGATCCTCGACAGCCCAATCTGCTCGAAATGTACGACTTTTACCGAATGCCGATTTTCAACAAATCTTAAACAATGGATGCTTGATGAATCTATCAGGTGCGATTAGCACATTGCAATTATAAAAATTCACGTAGTAATCGCGTTTCATGAAAGCTGTTTATTAAAATTTCCAGCAAGGTCGTCAGCGAGAGGGCCGCCGTCTGACCAACACGCGTCATGTTCGCTGCACATTGCAGCCTTGCATCCCGCACTCGCTGCCCGCTGTCCATTCCGCAGCCACTGCCGCGCAGCGTTCTCTTCTTAGGTCAGACTGTACGCCGTCTGTGCCGCTAAGGTTACCCAATTAATACTTTCTCGCGAGCCGTCAGCTTAGCTCAAGACAACGGGCATGCCGCATGGGTACGAAACGAGCGGCGGCGGCGACGACGAGCGGCGATCGCAGCGACCGCCGACTAGAATCATACCGTCGAAGCTTGCCACATCGCGAGTGCCGACCGAGTGAAAGCAGGTCATCATCTAGGGCTATGTGCGCTACGTCACAAGTCACCGCGAGAGAGAGATGATTTATATTCTGATATCTTCTCTTATTTAATAAGTGGAACACCTCTCGGGTATGGCGGTGGTCGCCAGTGCCGGCCGGTAGAGGCGTTACTGCGAGGGCGTGCGCTCTCGGCTGGCGTGCGCGGTGTTACGGTTACCATCGACTGCACGGGTACGGAGAGACCAAGGAGAGACCTCGAGGACCCCGTTCTTACCAAGTCGTTGGCGATCGCCGGCCCGTGAGCGTTCTGGGGGAGGCTCGGGAGAAAGTGGATCACTTCGTGTTGATACAATTTCACCTGACTCCTAAGTGACTTCCTGAAGGCCATTCACCTTATCGAGATGACCAGATGCACTGTTTTGTGTTGGTCGGTGCACCATGTTTGGGTTGGGGCGGTCTTCGATTGTGCGAGGCGATTGGTTGGGTTTCGCGTGTTGCTAATGTGATTCACCCTGCCTGTGCCAGATTCTGCAGCTTCGCGTTAGGCTTAGGCTAGCAAAAGTTTTCAGGAATCACGAATCAGCACGCACTGTCTTGGTATTGATATCGAAAACGATGTTCGCGAATGCAAATATTCACAAGTCACGCATCCTTTACGTTTCCCGAAACCAAAGTAACAATGACTAATCTAATAGACAGAATCGCGTTTTAGGTGCTTCGCTAATTAATTGGAGATCGGTATATAAAAGTGACCACTTCCGTAGGCTCAAATCTTACCAGGGTCACCGCTCAACTCTCAACATGCGACCCTATTGTTGACTGTTCGAAGGAACCCCGGGAAATTCCGAGAAGAGTCGTCCTCCTGCGAATTAACCACCTCGCTGCCAAATTGCACTACGCCGAACGGATTCTCGCAGGGTAGAGATGGTGATAGCGGGAAACGTTCTCGACGTTGTTCAACAATCATGCTATACCACGTCGTGGGTGGTTTTTCCTCTGACGTGCAAGCGATGGCCGACTCTCGACTACAGGCAGGGCAGCATCGAACATGGACGAGGAAATATTCCCCGGACTCCATCACCATGACATTCATGACATGACGCGTCGCCGTCAACTGTTGTCAATACGGTGAGCGAGCGAGCGGGTGCGATGTCATCATCAACCATTTGCCATTGACTTGTTCTGACAGGCTAGATGATTATTATTAGCACTGATACCGAATATACACATCATCACCATGGATGGAATAAGTGACACTTTACGAATTACCGTCATGTCACTCATGTTGTTTCTATCCCGTGAGCACAGGCAAATTAATTTGACAGTAAGGCCTTGTTTCGGAAGCCGAAAAATTAGAAAGCTCGCGAGACTAATTCAATTAGTTATTATTGTCGTTTGCTTTGTTGACGAGAACGAGACAACGATTTTCCCCAAACTTCCAACACGTCATGCGTTACTTGGTACTGGTACTGCGTACATGGTACTGGTTGGTACGTCCGATGCGATCCACATGTGACACCATGGCAGAGGAAACAAGATCATGCGAGATCACTCTACGCACAAACACTTTCAAGGCGCAATTACATTCAAACAAACTGATTTGCAAGTCTCAATCCGGCCAATTTGTATATCATTATTGTCCTCTAGGAATTCCCTGGAATTCCTTCATAATTAGTAGGCATTGTTGACACGGAAATTCTAGGGTATCATCACTACAAGAACTCTCTGCAATTGCAAACAAATTAACCAACTAATTTTTGTTTGATTAATTACCCGTCGCTTTTACCTTGCTTGCTAACCTATCCAGATTGTGTGTAATCTGTCAACATATGATCTTCTGAGTTCTGACAATGGACCACAACAATGACTATCGACACCCGACAGGGGTGCCCGACGGCACACGTGCCAGCAACAGCAAGATATTTCTGGGTGGCGGCCAGACGGACCAAAGATCTGCAGACATAAGAACCTGGCCAGGCTGTAGCTATAGCCTCGGTCCCAGCAGCAGCGGCCAGTGGTCAAGGCACCTGCGAATGACGTCACTGCAGGTGCTGCTCGCGCCGTAGCGGCGATGGGTGCCAACTACAGCAAGGTCAACATGTGTGCAATTTAACTAACGAAAGACGACGAAAGAAAGACGAACTGGCCGCCGCCGAGCAACGCAAGTCCGTCGGTAAAGGCGGAGGCAGTCAGGCCGGCTGGCTGGCTGTGTGTTCATTTCATTTGTGCTGTCAAAATGGCTTGCCATTGTCTCAATGATTGCACATGCGAAAAGCCGGTCATGTTTATGCTATTTCTGCCAGCTGGAGTTGCCCTCGATCGAATTTGTGAGTGGGAAATTGAAAAATCTACTGCGTTGCAAAATGCTTTGCAAGACGATATAACAACATCCATAGATAAGAATAAAATAAAATAATCTCGTTATTTAGTGTTGTCATTAATGGCCAATAATTGACAATAATTTTATGATTTAAAAAAATCAGAAACAGTGAAATCTTATCACATTTAAAATGAAAAGTCTGTTTAAAATTATTTGCTAAATTAAGTCCATTCAAATGCTTCTAAAATTCTGTTCACAGTTGTTTCAACGCACAACTGGGCGATCACACGTCGCTAACTTTCATGGTCTCTGATCGCAAAATTAAAAAGCTACCTTTTCATACTCCAAGTCCCTTCTAAAAGCAAGCATAGAGCGTTGCCTGTGCCAGTGCCAGCGCCTTCCAGCGCGGGGTTTCCACACAACGCAACACACTGGCTGGCTCGTGGCTGGCACTGGCATGATCTGCAGGCTAACGTCCTCCGCCAGCGAGCGCCGATATAGCGGCCGGCCGAACCGAGGTTTTATCGAACGAATACACCTTTTCATTTGCCATTGTTACTTCCGGCCTGCGATTGGCACGAAGTTCGCAGTCGCTGGTCTGAATTGCTGCTGGCAGCGATCGCTCGCTCGCTCGCTCGCTCGTTCGTTCGTTCGTCGAGCAACGGCGGTCGCTGACGACGTCTGACGGAGTGTCAGACCTTGGTAGTCACCTTCGGAGCAATCGCGAGTCGAATGCTGAACGCCTGAAATGAATGCATTGCTACTTGCACGCGGATCTCGAGTTTTAATGACATTTATGCGGAGTTAATAAATCAGGCTGCAGGATAGGTTTTGTCGTCGGCCGCCGCCGCAGAGTTGTGTGTCTCAAAGCATGGCACGCAGAAACCGTTATGAGGACCAGGTGTCAATTGCGTTATGTGTTGCTGAACTGCTGAAGAGAGTGGAAGTAGCGTGTAGACCACGTCCACACATAAGAAATTGTCAAAATTATATTCTGGCATATAATTTTCCCTAATCAATAGATCAGAAAATTAAAATACGGCAATGCCATGAAAATTGGCATCGGGGCATCGAAAAATAAGAGCTCCCATTAGCAATTATATCATGCTCCCAAATTGTTCCATATCCTGATAAAAACGTAGGTCATAGTCATATAGCTCACTTGAGAAAAGTTAAAACGGTACAATTATTTTAATTCGGTTCATCAACTTGGTTATACATATAATATCTAAGCGCGAGTGAAAGTTGGTAACAACTGGTAAGTGCTTAGCTTTCAGCTTGGTCAGACGTTGTAGCTAAGAAACCCAAACAATGATGCTTATGCACAGCGCAGAGGCAGGCACGTACTGCTCCATGCGCATTCGAGGTCCTCGCTGATTTATCTCGAGTCGGAACCTTCGCCAATCAAAACACCGACGCGCGCCGATGTTCTACCACCGACGCATCGAGCTGATCCAAGGGTGATTGCAATTAAATCCGACGGCGACAGCTCGATGAAATGTCAGGTGATGTCAAAGCCAGCCGTGCTGCGTGTAACAAGTCCGAGTCCAGGTAAGATTGGTACGCGCAGAGCAAGATGACAGCCCACGACGAACGCTCTAGCCCACGAGCATTGCTCCTGCTGACGTCACCGACGTAGGTGTCAGTGGCCCACGAGGGGAACGTTGCTACGGTACGGTGGGACGGGGGGGGGGGGGGGGGCAGGACGAGCTGTGGGGGGGGGGGTCGGGGAGCGCGGGGGCAGGGGAAAGCCCAGGAGTCCATCGTTTGCGCACGTGGGCGTGCGACGCCGTGACGTCACTTCAGACGCCGCGCCGCGAACGCGAGTGGGAAGTCGTGGTAAAATTAAAACACGCGCGAAGGGTTCTTCGGAACATTCCGTCATCTCGACAAGCGTCACGCGCGTTCGCAGTTCGCACTCGCGTGGCTTGGCGGCGCGGCGCGTGTATTCATGCACATTTGCCATTTAAACATTCGCACACTTGCGGCTGCCAAGACTGGGTTGACGCCATCCGCCGTCGCCGTCGCCGTCGCCGTCGCCGTCGCCGTCGCCGTCGCCGTCGCCGTCGCACTTCGAGGCGGCGACGCATCGCCTCGAGAATACATTTTCAGCTGATGTCATGGCAATCCGGTCCCGCGACTTATCTTCTATGGTTGTTTACTATTTCCTAGGCCTAATAGTAAACCGCCTTTACGCTTACGCTGGTTATAGTAACTAGAGAAACTGGTAGTCTAGAGTGGATCAAATTCGAAGCGGTGCTGGGATCACGTCGATTAGCTGGCCCTAGGGAAGAAAAGCAACCCGTTCGTCAAGCGACGGGCAAGCGCAGGGTGAAACTGGAACTGGAAACACCAAAACAACGGGAAAACTGACGAATGTGAAGGACAGCCAAGACGTTGCTCTATTTGTCGTCTGTCGCCGTCGAAATATCCCGAGGGCGATGCGTCCTCACCAGAATATATATATATATATATAAATAAGTGTTATTATATTTAGATTTTGAAACGCCGAGAAAACGCGGGGAAAACGTAGACTTATCGTGGAGATATAATTAGATGCGAAATACTAGGGGGAGTGAATGCCTGTGCATACGGCGGCGGCGGTGGCGGCGGCGGTGGCTGTGGTAAGAGTCCTCCTCGGCTTCACGACGTCGGCGTCGTCGGCGTCGTCGGCTGAGTGATAGGCAGCGCAGCTATAATTGGAAAACACTAATAATATCACAGAAATGCGTGCATACAGAGCCTCCGACTCAGCATCGCACAGCGTAGAGCTAGCTGTTGCTAAGGTTGTAAGGAGCATAAAGAGGCCGTATAAGGTGCGAGCTGAGACCCAGGGAATCATGGGTATCTACGCTCCGCTCCGGCTGCTCGCTGCTCGTGGAAGGACCGACGGACGACGGAGGATACAAGAAGTTGACCTTGCGAGCCGGTCGCTCGGCCGGTCGCTCGGCCGGTCGCTCGACCGACAGGCCGGAGAGGCTGCGACTGCGACTGAAGGAGGCACCGAGGGGCACTCGCCAGCGCTTTGTAGTTTCATCTGATCGGATTCTTGTAGATTCAGTTCATCTTCAGGTAACAGAAAGGTAAACCTAAACCCGAGGCGATCGGAGTGAACGAGCTGCGGCTCACCGGCTCGGCCTGCCTGCCTTGCCAATGCGAATGGCTAGATCGTGGTCCCATCCCACAACCGACTGCAGGTGAACAGAGGCACAGGAATTTGCCACGGTTGTGTCCTTACCGGTCACAATCGGTGTGCATCGATTGTTGCGTTGATCGACGCAAATGTCGATCGTTCAATGCATTGCAAGTCGATTTGTTTTTGATAAAAGGTTGGAGCGAAAGGAGTGTAATGTGTTTGGTTTATCGAATGTTTGGAACGTCAGGTGCACAATTTATTACACCCCTAAAATTCACCCCACAATTATCATAATTTATAATGTGTTGAAACGGAAAGTTGCGTTTATTGGAAATGGGTTTCGAATTAATGGCAAGATTGGCCACGCCGATTGCTCCTCAGCAGCTAGTATTTCCCAGCGGTCAACGGCCGAGACTTACCTACGAGAGAGAGAAGGAGTGACTTGTCTCGCAGCCTCAAAACAACACCAACAGGACCGATATCGCAGAGAAGATGAGCGCGATCAATAATATTCTTGTGCTGACATCGTTATAGCTTATGCTGATGTATAGCTATAATGTAATTGCAGGTGCAAAAACTGAACATTTAAGCAACTTACGATTTAGATCGGAAGCGTCGCTGATAGGAACTATGGAATAAACAAATATTGATCTCATTACGACGCCAATGCAGTGCCGTGGCAATGTAAACCACTCAAAGCAGGAAATGAGCTGGACCATGAAATCAATCAATACCACGCTAGCTGGAGACATCCCGAGGTCTCGGTAGAAACTGTCGCGTGATAGTTACAATTAGACACTAGACAGCACAAATCATTAGTCTAACAGTAACAACGGCATCGCAACCGAACCCGTTCTAGAATGATCACAGAGGGCGCTCTTGTGTTATTTTCACACCCCTTAGCTAAAGCTCACGTTCTCAGGTATGTATCGATGCCGGGACCGCCACCGGAACTGTAACCGCTGGCTTATTTCCGGCGAGTCGGCATCACCTGCAGATGTCAGATGTTGCATCATTGGGGGGTGAACCAGTTCTGCTGCCTGCCTGCCTGCCTGCAGGGCGGGCGGGCAGGCAGGCGGCCCCTGCGTCGCTGCGACGTGCTGAAGGCTGGAGCGCGCTAGGGGCAGATGTTTCTGTGCGGTGTGTTGCTTGGCCTGATATGGCGGGCTGGCAAGGGTCTGCCTTGCGCCTTGGCTTGGCCCGTCAGCCGACGGCAGCCGGATGGCGGCTGCTAGAGATGGGATGGGTGCGGGCCGGGTGCCGAGTGCCGGGTGCGGGGTGCCTCACGGACCCAGACACTCCGAAACGCATTGCGAGCGACGCCTCCGCAAGGGTGACTAGATGCACATCTTGAAATGGAAGAGAATTGCATATACGATACGATGGTCGATTGTCGATTGCCTCTCGTAGTCTTCTTGGCGTAGGCCACTGCTCTTAGAGTGGACTGGGCATTTCATCGAGGGCAGATGCGTTGCAGTCAACGAAGTGCGTCGTCAAACAAAACTAACGCTGATTACGCGGAAGTTGAAGTGATTGCAATATGTCCAATGCTTACCTAAGCCGTCGAGTTTTGAATACACTAGGGCGAACGCAATTTGTGTTGCGTTGAAGATGAGCGTAGCGGTTTGTATATAGCGCAAAAAAAGATTAAGGCGAGAAGCCTATGCAAATCATGGAGCAGCAAGCCGGACCAATGCTTTCTCAAAAATTCTGATCACTTGAAATGTAAACGATGCTGACCTTTCTTTGTTCCTGTCCGAGCTGTCGGGTAACGGAAATATGCTCATTTTGAGATCATTGAGCATTGTGCATGTTAATACATAGATGTAACTCATGCCCAATGGTTTTTATTGGGTTTTATTGGGTTGGTTTTTATTGGAAAAAATCTGGTGTGATGTTTCGATTTGGTTTCGATGGTTTCTAAAGGCAAATCGAAATTGGGAACATTTGAAAAAAATACGCACTTTTAAATAAATTTCCGTACTTTTCCAAACATGCCCAATTGTCTAATTTTGCTATTTTTTCTGCTTTGAAAGTGAAGGGTGTGGAGGATTTTCTTGAAAAACGCAGGGGGTCTAAGTTGAGAACAAAAGTAGACACCCTGAAAATTTCATCCCACTCGAAGCAGGCGTTTGGCCTGTAGAGCGCGCGCAAACACACATACAAACACACACCAAGTGTTTTTTTTAGCAGTAGTGAAATTGATGATTTCGCTTCGCTCGCTTCGCTCGCTACGCTCATCAAAAATCAAAAATTTATCATATTATAATAGTGAGTACGAGAACCAACTCAGTTGTTTTCAAAAAGCACTCATATAATTTGGTCGTTCCACTTCACATCTTACGTCACAATTGGACTTGTATTTCTTACTCTGTGAATGGATGCGAGTTTGGGTGTCAAATACCTATTTGCAGGAACCGGAAATATTTGCCCTTACCTAACTTCCTCTATGTTGTCAGGTACATATACCTGTTGTAGACTATTGAGAATTGCCCATATTGAATAATTTATAAGCGAGAAAGTGGTATTGGAGAGGTAAACAGCTTTGAGTACAATGGCTGAGCCGCAGTTTAAGAGTCATTAGGAGTCGAAAAGGCTCTTAAAACTCTTCGGGCGCGCGCGTGCCCCCATATCCCAGGTGATTTACAAGATCCAAGTGGTTATAACACCGGCTTACAAGCTTAGGGAGAATTCGCTTATTTATTTACAGTTCAACTAATGCGGGACGTGTTTGCAAGCCGAAATTCCTTTCGAGAGGAGACATCCTTCAACTTCGCCGTCATCCAGTCTCAGAAACAATCACATGCCGACAGGAAACGATTCATCAGCCAAATTAATATTAGTCGAAACTCGAAATATGCCAAGAATGTAATGCCAATACAAAATCACTCGATTGGCTCCATGATGCACGATGATGCATGCTCAAACATGCGGCCACGAAATCAATCAGCTCGACAGCGAATTCCCCAAAGTCCACACCGTCAGAAGAGTCACCGGCAAGTGTACGTGCTTTCCCAACCAGCCAACACCCCCACGCGGTTGGAATGTCGCCGATCACTCGGCGCCGGCAGTCTACCTGTCTCAGCTCAGGGTCACGCCGCGCGGGTCCGGCCCTGCCCTGCCCTGGCCAGGCCCGGCCCAGACACCCCAGCAACCGCCACGAACAGCACGAAGACCAAGCACAAGGCAAAGTACAGGTAATTCCGACAGCCACGACCTCACCTGACGTCACATCGCCTACTACAAGTGGGTCACGTGATCGGCAGGGGATTTCGTCCGTGACTATTGGTGTCACTGGGTCAGTTCGTCACCGACCTTTGCCTCGGAATTGAGCGACATCTGATCGATTCCTACACCGCAGCAAATTAATCACAGGCCGACGGACGGCCGAGACTGTCGAGAGGTGCGACAAGATGTCCCGGCCCGTCATTGCGGCCAGCGGGACGGTCTGTGGCGAGGACGGGGTGCCGCGAAGAGTCGAAGGGACATGCGCGCTGGGTCACTCGGACTCGTCGAGCCATGTGCTTGCTCGGTTTGGCCCGCGCCGTTTTCCATTCAAATGGACCGTGGACGATGTTTATCTACTGCAACCCGAAGGCGGCGGCGGCGGCGGCGGCGGCGTGACACTTCCAAGTGCTTGAGGAAGGAAGTGATGCTGGCGAGCACAAGGCCTGCACTTGATATCGAACTGGAACCAGTATACCTGACCTGGCATGGCTGGTCGACAGGCTGCGTGGTTATACTTAACAAACACATACATGTCGATTATCACTCATAACACACACGACTATGACCAAATGATGCTGATCGGCGTCGAGCTGTGCTTCGAGCATGATCAGGACTCAGAGCAGCATGCTCAGAGCAGCATTGGGACGAGACGAGATCGCGGGCGCCGTGAGTCACTTCAGTCCCACGTGCGACTTTGTCAAGTATTTTTGGCAACTGCCGCACTGCGAATTGCCCACTTGCCCACTTGGTTCGGACGATAGCGACAACGGAGTTCCATTCATCGACAGCACGGAGGCCGAGTGTTCACAGTTCGCGTTCTCGCGAACGACCGGACACGAGGGTGGAATGTGTGGGTGGACCACCCTCCCCGTGCCGCCGTGTGGGAGGCGGCACGACGCGGCAGGGATGAAAATAGCACGCGCCTCCGCGATCGTCGGGCAACAATATTCCTCCCACGCGAGTGCGGGAAAGGTGCCGCGTGCTCTCGCCTCGCCAGTCCCACATCCCACCCCGGGGGGCGATCTCGGGCCATGGTCTCGGCCCTCCCACGCGTCCCAACAGGTTGATGCTGCCGCGATCGGTGCTCATTGCTCAGTGCAGTGCAGACCAGTTGCATGAGGGCACCACTTCACCGCCCAGTGCGGGCCGGAGGAGTCTCAAAAAGCCATCACTGCATTGTCAGAACTGAAGGAGATCATCATGAACAACCCCCTTCTGCGATAGCACCCTCTCGTTATGAGTCAATCTATTATTACGTCATCAACGGGTCCAATGCAGATGGTCGTGATCTGACGTCATTTTCACAGAAAGTCGGAAAATCAATGCAAACATTGTGGAGAATTAACATTGGTGTGTGTCGGTGTGAGTGAGCCCGAGTGAGACGCGGTAAAAGGTATAGCTGTGTATAAGCACAACGAATCAGAGAGAGAGAGTCGGAATATGAGAGCGAGAACGGGAGAGAGCCAGTGGAAATACTAACTAATCATATAATATTGATCCGGTTACGACCCCCGCCGCTCGTCCGGGGTACGGTCAGGGGGGTCGAGGGGGGCCGGGGGACTGCGCTCCCTTCGCGCACAGCGTTGTGCGCTCCCTCAGCTCCCCGATTTCCCCCGATTTCCCCCCATCGAGCCGAGGCCGGTCGGCACGCGACGAGAAAAGAGCGCCGCTTTCTCGGCGGCCCCGAGCCCGACCGACGCTCGCGTCTGCCGCTCCGCCGCCGCCGCCGCCGCCGCCGCCGCCGCCGCCGCCGCCGCCGCCGCCGCCGCCGTCGCCGCCGCCGCCGTCGTGCCGTGCGATCGAGTGCGCGGCGCGGCGCTACCCTACTCGAAAACCGGCGTCACGACGCCAGGCTTGGAAAGGACGTTGATAACTGCGTTCCAGTTCTGTTACCATGTTGCCTCGGAGTGGATCCATACCGAAATGATTGGAGTGATTTTAGCACGTCGCTTCGCGAAAATAGTCCCGCCAAACCACTCTAATAAATTAAACTTTAGAGGAACCCTGATATTAGAGGATCTTCTCCATTCAATAACAGGTACGAAGAGGCCCATTCATAATAACGTTCATCAGTGGTTACAGTAGATTAAGAACGCCGTTGGACTTTCGGGGCGGGCTAAGGGAAGTAAATCGCGGGTATAAATATTACCGCCACATCTCGATATACCCACTATCCTGGCCGACAGGCTGACACGCAGTTTAGCAATACGCCACTGAATATCTTTCCACATGTTATATTGTTCTTGAGTCACGCTAGGCTCGTTGCCACTGCTCTAAGCGGCAACCGTGAGCAGCCGTCCTTGGTTATAGAAACCAGATAAGATAGCGCCGCGCGCGGCGGCCGTCGGCCAAGAGTGCGACTGGTGCGACTGCAAAGAATGCTGGCCGCGACTCGCGAGAATTGCGATACCTGACGGCAGTCGGCCGGCCGACGGGGCCCGACCCCGACGCACTCCCACACTGCAACAAGTGCATCCGACGCATCAATGCATGTGCACGCACTGCGCTGCACTCGCGGTGTGTGCACCCGCCGCTAATCACCGTCATTAGGCTAATCGTGATAGATGCATCTACAATGAAACCGAAATTCATTCACAACGAGGAGCAAGGAGAGTGTTGTTGTTGCTCATTTAATAAAGGGCAATTAATTACATGGGTCAGCAAGTTTCGTGGAGTTGTAGAATATTAATTGGTGTACAATATATTATACGCGGTACCGAAAGAGGATGATGTACTTTTCAATTCGGAGTTGTTACCATTCGTGAAAGTCTTTGTAGTGCTTTTGTTCACAACACAGCTCGACAAAACTTTGTACAATTTATTTATAGAAAGGAGTCATAAGATCAATTGCACTAATGACTGAAATCGGCGAGTGGCACCTATTTGCATCCACGCGAGCCAGTCTATTATGTATGGTGGTGGAATGGACGTATCGTGGTACCGAGTTATACCTACACAACACAGACATACCAAGACTTGCTGAAGCTATATGGAACTTTCACATCTCCAGGCGCTTGCAATCGCCGTCATTGAAATGAAATGGCCTCTGCTGCTGCGTCGGCCGACGGTACTTGGGAGTTGGGTGTCTCGCCCGACGCACGCGGCACGACGCTCCATTGTGAAACGTCACTACTGACAAATGGTGCGAGTACTTCCATGTTTGGGGATGACTCTGTAGGCCTAGTTTATCGTATTATCTCCTACTTCTACTTGTGTACACAACATCACATAGTAGGTTTTCATACATTATACGCCGGATAAATCTATGCACACGGATGAGTACAAAGTCCGCGCGACGATTACTACAGATTGGAAAATTTATCACCTTATCACAGTGATATCTCGTTTGACGCGTATCTGGCGACTCATTAAATGCCAGCAATAACTAATTGCAAGCGGAAAGTAATTGGGACCAGTCAGGCTGCAGCGCAATAATGTGTCCCTGGTAATTATTCACGGGAACTATCAGACAGGCACACGTTATCGGAGCATGCTAATGATGTCATCGCGAGTAGCGAGTGGCCGCCGTATGAGTAAAGGTATACAGATTGGCCTGTCAGGTCAGGCCCAAGTACCGTCCAAAGTCCAAACTGTTGCATTGCATTGCTGGCCCGAGCGACATACGGCACTCCGATGAGAGAAAGTACTTTGAAAGAGAGAGTGCACCGATCGATTGAAGCGAGACACAATTAATTCAATATCATCTAGATTGAAAGAGAGAAAGAAACCAGTTGGATGAATGGGGTAGTTGGTATAATGTATAAGCGTTGCATAATGTTTGGTCCAGTGGGAGAGGCCAGCATCCCTGTCCGTTGTGGGCTGGGGTTAATGCGGTTCAGGAACCTGGGAAGCGTAACGTGTTTGTGCCTGTTGGGACACGGACAGGGACAGGGTCAGGGGGTACCGAGAAGACCCGCTGGGAACTTGGAAGCACATGCGAAGGAATGTGTTGGGCAGGCGAAGCGATGGACAGGCAGAAGGCGGCTCGGCAGTCAGCGCACAAGATTACAAGCGTGATTATGTGAAGCAACAACCTGCCAAGGGCATTACGTCATCCATTGGACGTAGGCTCGGGCTCGCGTCATCGTCGGAAGGAAGGAAAAAATCACTATCATCGCTGTGTTGGTAGAAATTTGTAAAACTTGGTCTACTCGACTTGCGAAGAGACACAATAAGAATTTGTTCCTCTGTCTGGATATGTATTGTCTTTTAAAAATATATACATGTTTCTTTAAAATTTCAATCTCTCTGTGGTAACTGCTCTCATCTCCGTGCTTTTATTTGTGTAAGCTTTTTGTATGCTCAATCATTTGTAACTATATTTCATCCGCAATTTCCTTGTTGGCATTTAATTATTAAAATCATCTTCGGCACTATCTGTTTATTTAGAGAAGCGGAATTGGCGTAGCAAAAAGTATGGCTCACAAGTCACAGTCACACATTGAACAATCGAGACAATGAAATCATGTAAACAGTTGTGAAGGTCAGGAAACCTATCATCGGGTATGCACGGATGGTGACTAAACCCACTGGTCACTTACTTACCCCCGGGCTGGCATCGCTCTCAATACTCTCCTCCGCCGCGGAGCTGCGTCGATAAGTTGTGCGTCTATTTCCCTAACAGTTGTGCGTGAGTCATGGTGCTTTGTCGTGCCTCGTCCCTCGTAAGGTCCCCCTCGGCAAGCTGCAGCCCCCTCCTCCTCGCCCCTCGCCCCTCGCTCATCGTGGCGGCACCCAGCACTGGGGTCGGGGGCACTTTGAGTCACGTAAGCTCCAGTCAAATATAAACAGAGCCGTCTCATCTGGCCAACCCGCTCTGTTTACCTTGTCTTCGGCAAAATGACCATCACGAAGCGCCGGCTAGACGCGTATGTGCCAGATTGTTGTACACTCAACTGACAACAATGCAACGCAGCACTAACGAAATCAAAATTGACAATCGCGAATGAGTCGACCCCCTACTTATCAATTAGCTGTTATCGATGAATGCATTTCGCTTGTTATGTTTATCAATCGGCACCTATTCGTTTAAGCAACAAGTGACTCGCGATGCTTCGTCGCCGCCCCTATTATAGGTAAATACAATTTAGTCCTAATAAGGTCGAATTGGCCAAATCGTAATAATTGCCAAAATTATGTTCACTCCTACAATTTGACAGTGATACCAACTCCACGCCAGTATAGTCAACAATATGACTAGATAGCATCTGATTTCTAAATAGAGTTTGTTGTGGAAAGTGTCCGAGTGCAGTTGGCAGCCGCTAGAGCCACTATCCTACCAATCGTCGGTGGGAGGGCGGCAGGGCGGGAGGGGCCCGAGTTCGAGCACACAACGGAGCAAACGTGCCACGGTGCCGTCCGTTCACCTCGATCCAGCCGATGGTTTCACAATGGACACAAGTGAAACGCAACAAGTCTGCAAGGACTTGGCCGCTCTCCTCCCCGCCTCCGCCGCCGCTGCGAATCTCAGAGGCTCCAGGCCGGACAGTCGAAAGACTATGTGCTGGGTCAGGAAGGGGTGCTCGCTATCTCACTATCAATAGGAACAACACCAAAGTTATTTTCAGTTATTTTTTATTACTATCAAATAAACAAACTCTTACAACAGAGCCAATCTTGACTATTTACAATAATTATTGTACACGTTTGATAGAAAACCAAGGTTATAGTAAACATTCACTCACTAGGTATGTAAAATGTTTGTGCAACATTGTAAGGCCAAAATCTCTCTCTCTCTCTTTGCTCGAGCATTCAACAATGATATTATTCGCTCCTCTGGAGAACTCGAATCTTGTTTGACGGTAAATTGAAGTTTAGAAAAATAATAATTTAATAATCGTTTAATATAGGATTCCTGAATGTCATAACAAATCAATAAACAATAGGAATTTGATTTTTCAGGGAGTGACGTTTACTTAGAGAAAAGAAGATAAGCCACAATTATCATAGACCTCCTACTCACTTTAAATTATTTCATACAAAACTAGGCCTACATAAAATATTTTAAATCAACAATTCAATATACAAAATAATTTCATAAAAATGTCTTCATAATATCACATTCACTTTTTAGGCCATGCCTTTAGGTCCAAAGTAATCAACCCGCCCACGCGTTCTTCAAAGTCCGTCTACCTACTTGAATAATTTAGAATAACCCAGAACTGGCAGTTCGTCGGCGAGATCAGCTATTGCTAGAGTTCGTTATTCGTTGTCGGCGACTACGTTATTGCGATCGGCTACGCGATCTAAGGTGCGATACAGTGTCCGTCGCCGACATCGGCCAAGATAGCACGCCGCGCGTCACATCCGGCGACGGAGAGCGGGGGCCAAGGGGGGCCCGGGGTTCCGATGATGGAATTCACAAGTTCGTCGAAGGACGCTGAGGATCGCCGGCCGCGGGCCGAACTGCTCGAAGGCGCTATCCGACTCAGACAGTCATGGCCAGAAATGACCTTTGCTGCAGCGAATCCACACCCTCGTTGGCCTGCGCCGAACAGAGGTCCGGCGTCGACACCGACCTCGTCAGCTTGCCGATGCCAGCGTCACCGCCGAGTCCTCCAAAACTAAAGATAGACACTAAACTCGTGATTCGGTCGATCTCCATACTCGATTCACCATCGACTTGCTTGTCCTGCAGCGACTCGTCAAGGAAAACAGACTCGTCCGACGACGCCGTCGACGAAATGTCACAACACGACTTGACGCGCTTCGGTAGGATAGATGTCACTGCTTCCTCGGTCTCCCATTCGGTCACCCTCCTTCTCTTCAGACACTTGGTCGACGCACATGTCACGGCACTGTTCGTCCTCTCCCGGAGGATGTTATCGTCTTTGTCGAGGTCCAGATAGGTGGGACAATCGACAGGGGTGTACACGTCACTCTGTGGAAGGTGGTTCTCCTTGTCGTCGGTCGGGGTCGTAGCGGAGGGGTCGGCACAACGGTCGCACGGGGGTGGAGGAAGCACGTCCTCGGAGGACTCGGACGCGCTGTCTTCCGTCGCGGCTTGGTCCCGGATGCCCGCTTCCTCAGCTGTCAACGCCACCAGGTTGTCCTCCTCGTATTCCTCGTGCTCCAACTGGTGCTGCTGTTGGTGGTGATGTTGTTGTTGTTGTTGCTGCTGCTGTTGCTGCTGCTGGTGGTGATGCTGCTGTTGATGCTGCTGTTGTTGCTGCTGCTGTTGCTGCTGCTGCTGCTGAGGATGGTGCTGGTATTGTTGACGCGGTTGCATGGAATGGATCTGCACCATGTGATAGGCTTCCTCCATGAATATGTATCGAGCCTTCTGGAGCACAGTGGCGACCAGAAGATTCTTGTGGAGGCTGACGCCACCTCGCTGGGCTCGCGAGTGGGCGATCTTCGTCAGCGAGACACTGATCAGTCGCTGCGCTTCGGTAGGCATCGTGACTCGTTGATCGAAGGCAACTTCACGAACGGCACACGGTAAACTGATTTCGAATAGAAACAAATGTGTGACAAGTGGATGTCACCGAGTGATTAATATCCTGTCAGTGGCGGCTGTGTTGTGATGGCTCTACGCGCGGAGACACAGATCACGACGTACCTCCTCGGTCGACACTCGTTTCTAGAATGACAACACACGATTCGGCGCTCACCTCGGCTAGCTCCGTCGACAGAAGTTCCGTTGCCGTGACGTCACGGCCTACTTGCCAACCAATCAGCGCTCGTCCTTCGCCGAAGAGCGGCCCCAAGCGGGAAAGCACGGAAACTTCGGTTGACCCTATTGTGCGTAGGACGACAGATTCTCATTGCCTTTATCTTCAACGTTATGACTAGCTAAGCGAAAATAAATCATGACGCTACTGCGTTTACGCATCTATCGCATGCATCCGCTAAAGCTTTTTGATAATGATTTGTTAGGCTAGTTCCTGCTCGTAGTATTAGTTTCAATAAATGCGAGAAATAGCGAGTAACATTCCTTGATTGGGAGCTGCGGAAGGATTGGAGGAAGGAAAGTTAAAGAAATCAATGAATCGCTCAAGGATTATCACGAAACAATTAAAGAACATATATTGAACGCCAATGTGTAATAGGCATACGAATGATGCAAGTGAAAATGCAATTAATATCGATTTTTCTTTCACATTGTTGCAGTCAGCAGGCTAGGGCAGAGAAAACCTGGCGGCTCCAAGATTAAATGCGCCGGAGACATCTACCGGCAAAAATCTCAACCTCTACTCGAAAGTCTAACTGCTAGAGGATAGTAATAGTACCTTAGAGGTAGTACCATTACTCTATGATAGTACCATGGGTAGTACCTTTGTGTGCTTTCACATGATACAAGCTAACACTGGATTTGAAAGAAAAACAATATGTGAATATTATCGGGTTAAACAAGCATCTGTTTTTGAAGTAACTCAAAGCTGAAACCAACTTTTATCAGGGGGCTTGCGAGTTCGGTCTTTCTGCATTGCTCTGCTGCTTGCTGTCCCATTCCTTATGAAGCTCAGATGACACATCAGTGAACAGAGCATCCCAGGTCCAAACAGCATCTGTCTCCTCGATAACCTCCGCCTGGCTATGCAATGCCCTTGCCAGCAAGCTTAGGTTTATATCGTCAATTTTAGTGAAAGAGGAGTTTTTCAAGATGTTCGAGTCCAGCTCTTTGTAAGTTTCGACCCTGTTCATAGCCAGCGTTGGTGCGTGATGGGCTGCCAATGCAGATTCATCATCTAGAGCATCTTCTAATTCAGGTATCAAGAGAATATCTTCATCTGAGTCGTCAAATTTTCTATTCCTTTCTGGTGATCCAAATCGTTCCCTGTCAAGGAAACTCGAAGTGGTGCGCTTCTTACTCGACTTGATGGCCTCGTCTGCCCAACCGCCAGTCCTTCTCGTCCGTGGAGGAGCTACGGGTGGTTCACTCGTCGGAGAAGTGCTTGGTGGACTGTCAGCGTCGAGGGACTTCTCATTGCGAGAGGTTAAGAAGCTGAGACCAGCTCTGCGTCCTTTGTTGGGCAGCGCCTTGCGCGCTGGCGATTCCCACTCCATTTGATGCTATTTCTCACTTAAAGCATGAACAGCTTTTGTTTTGAAGTCTTTTGCAGCTAGTCTAGTTTTGCATTTTAATGACTTGCAAACTTGCTACACACAGTCACTCAGTTTGTTTGACAACAGGTGCATGTTGTTCCCATGGCAACACAACACACAGCACACCTGAGGAACCTAAGAAGGCAGTGGAAATTAAAAGAGCACAATTTTCAAATTTCGATGAGTAATAAAAATTATTGTGAGGCACATTGTTAGACAATATAATTTGATCTGTGCTATGATTTTGAAGATTTTAAAATATGAAAATTGCTTTCTTTTCTTAACTGTATGTATTTTAATCAGAATTCGTTCTTACCTACCATCATAGCTCGTCATGTGAACTGGCATTGACTGCTGATTTTTCAGTAGGAAAAGCCCAGAATGACGATGGCAATCCCCGCGCATCTCTTTCTCGTTTGACAAACGCGGAAAAAGAGGAGATGCAGTTACCTACAAAGTGGTTCGCTTGGCCAAGTATCGCCAACTCGACGTGAGGGTTCGGAGGGTCGAGCCGGTGAATGGTGATCTAGAGGATGGTAAGAAAGAAAGTAATGTTACACAATGCAACATCAATGTAGAATTATACATATTCATGCCAGCGGCAAATTGTAATTGATTGTATCCTGTACTAAAGAGTAAATCAATAAGGCTCCTAAAGGACTAAAATTACCCATTGAAATTAACTTTTATCATAGATTCGTAAATCGTAACTATAACGTATAGGTACATGAATCGAAAGTTTGCTATTTTAAAGAATTTTCTGAAATTATGGACTTGTAACTAAATATCAAAGATATCTGGCTTTTCGCGTGGCGCGACGAGATGACTACGATTCTCTTTGCACAGTGACTCTATCACCTCCTTACCGATGCTCCCTTCCGAGCGCTTTCGCTGCCGCTACGGCTCAGTGCGCTAATTATGCAACAGGCTAATTAAATATACATGAGGTAATCCGCTTACCGTGGCCAAAAAATAATCTTATCAAAGAACCAAATTATTCCAACACAGCTCTAGGAAGGATGGAAATGCTCAAATTAAAAAAGTGCTATTTGGGTTATTTCTTTTGGGAGTTTGTTTCCTAAGCACCTAAGCCAAAAATCGTAGACTTTTTGAACTTCTGTACAGTACGGATGGCTGTGGACACAAGAAGTTTTCTTTACAGCACAACGGCCGTTTTAAATCTTCCACATTAAAGAAAGAGCTAAATTCACGAGGTAAATGGTTCTTGAATGATCCAAGCAAATTGTGGGGCACTTGGCGCCGCGCATTGGCGTGCGCAGCGCTGCGGCCGACACGGCATAGCCCGAACCTAAGACTTTTCCAGCACGGCATAGTTTTTCAGATTTTATCGGTGCCTATTTATTGCAATGGAAATAGAAAAAAATAAGTATGTCCAAGGTACATGAAAATCTAGGCTTTTTCCCCTAAAGGAAATCATATTCCACTAGGGTTACACCGGCCGATCCCAAACGTTGATTCCGATCCGCCGACATGTTTTGCTATTCCACACAGAAACCTCCGACTTTCCTAGCGCACGCGCAGTGCTTTGAAACATGACAAAGTTCTGGCAAGGCAAGCTTTCATGCAGGGTGTATACCATTGGATTTTCAGTCAATTTACTTCTTAATACTCTTAAAGCTGGTTGCTAGCTAATTTATCTTGCATTTATTTGTCTAAATAATAGTATTTAAACATACATTTCTGTGAAATCAATCAATTTGAGAAATGATGCATTTCCATGTCGAATTTGGCAGATCAAAAGAAAACAGACGACAGTGGATAAATGTATCGGCATGGCTCGCCTTGTTCCTATTGGTCGGTTTTTGAAAACCCGCGGGTTCCAATCTTTCGCGATAGGAAATATTATCCTATCTGCTGAGATGTTCGCTCTATCTGTCGCACTCGTGCGCACTGACATCAAAACGAACCCGCCGGGCCCAAACCCGTGGGTTGCAACCCTAGTGGAATTTGGCCTTTACAAGGAACCCTGACACTTTCCAGCGCCCTTTGAATGGATTTGTTGCGATTTGCTGTATGGCAAAAATGTCTCCAGATGGCGTTGACCTTGATCGAGTTTAAAGCCAAGGAATTTTTGACTGACATTTTCCACAGCCTCCTAGTGACATTTGCTCCATAACACAATGGAAGCTACATTTTCATGTAGAAGGACCTGGTTGTGTGCTCGGATAGAAATTCAATGTGTGCTGTCCATGGCTATTACGCCTTGTCATGACACTTGCTTTCGCGGTCACGGGCAGAGAACAACGATGTACTTTTTGTGGCCATCATGTTGGTCCATTCCTTACTGTGGTGTATCCAACCAATTGCCCTGCGCACGCCTATGGCGCCGCGTACTTATGGAAATGAAAATCAGTTTGTGGCCACAGCCTGTTGAGGTTTAAGAGAGCTGGTAAAAATAGTTTAGATACCCAACCACCTTTTCAGCCAGTAGTAGTACCTACTATAAATAAAAATCACGGTGAAAAGCATGCACATTTTACAGATACCAATGAAGACGGAGTTAAAGAGATCTTCCAAGTTCCAACTCAACAGCAGCAATTTTCATAGCAACAACAGGAAAAATTGGAGATTCAACCAAATGGTCAAGCAAAGTTACCTGAAACCCAAAAACCGTAGCAATTAACACTCACGTTCATCCTTTTAAGAGCATCTCCCAGTTCCGTGATCATGTGATGGCTGTCAGAGGCAACAAAGAGTGCGACGACCACCTTCATGTTCCGAGCGAGCCGCTTGAGCTGACGTACGATCACAGGAAGCGACGGCATGCACATCTCGGCCGTAGCCGCGCCGTGCTCGTTGCGGTAACCGAGGCACTGCGCGGCCGAGAACAGGTTGGGGCTCTGGGGTACGTGTTCGCAAGCACGGGCCCAGTCCATGCCTGGTCGGGCAAAAGATGGATGCTTTACAACTCAAAAGTTTTTAAAGATGTTTCGTTAATGGTTAGACATAGAGCTTAATGGTTAGCATAGAGCTAGAGTTTAGAGCTTGAAATGTACAGTTACATATAGGTATCCATAATTTATTATTTATAGCTCCAAAAATTAGAAGCACCTATACAGGTTGCTACTGTGTAATATTAAAAGCAATGCTAGAGGTGGACAAGGATCTGGGTTCCCATGGTTATTTAGAATTGATGTAATTATCCACACTTAAGTAAAAATAGTAGGTAGCTCAATTGCACTATTTTTAAATAGCTATTTAACATTTTAAATGCTTGCTAAAAACACATATTCATTCCAATAATGATGTTTATTTAAACATTTCTTGGGAGATGTGCCCTTAAACTCGGGCTATTTCAATTGGTAGTCAATGTTGTACTACTTACTGTCACGTTAACAATTTAGAATATGCTGGGCTTTAATAAGATAGTATATGCATGGGTTTTAACTTTGGCACTAGCTTACTGACTCAAATCAGGCTCAAAATCAATCTTCTCAAACCCACAGATTACATCTGGGCTCTTTAATCCCCTTTCCCCCCACATCCAGCTGCTCAACAAGGCCCCCAAAAAATTTTCCGGACCAGGCCCCTACTCTCCCGGTTCACCTCTGGCCATGTTCTCTCTCTCATCCTCCCATCTCCTCACCTCTGTATTTTTTTATGGACATTGTAAATTTAATAATTATTATTTATCTACATATATGCACTTTATTCCCCCGTGCCAGCTTGTGCCATCTTCGATGATTGACGATGCCAAGAGATCAATAAGTTACTCTGGAGGAAGGTGGATTGATGAATTTTAAACTTAAAAGGATCCAAACAATTTAATAGACCTAATTACTACGAACCTAAAAGTGAACAAAAGATTTATGAAACCTTCATAGTTGTTCTTTACCATTACGCAGATGTATTCCAATAAAAGACCCTTTTGGAAGTTTGGTCTTGATGTATTCCCTGCTGTTCTCTTCGATTTCCTTACTCCACTTCAAGAAGCGATGAAGGTCTCGATTCTCTAGCTGAACAGGAAAGCTTGCTGGAGCTCCAGTGAATGCAATTGCTGTTGGGCAAAAATGAATTTGATTCCTGGTCTCTAGCAAGTTCCTGAATAAACGTGTGGTGGCACATATACATTTGTAAATTTTGACAAATAATTTTACTGACTGTGCAGAAAATTCCAGGAACATTTAATTTCCGTTTCGTAGATTTATTACCTGGCCAGTCTGAAGCTGGGTACTTTTCATTCCACTTCTGTTCCATATCATGATGATGTATATCATAGTGTAATGGCCCATAAAACTCTGACCCAACAAAGTCCACATTGAATGTATCCCAGAATGGACCAAATGGGTTTCCTTCCTTCGCATTACACCCTTGCGAGCTACCTCGCACGGTGTAGCAGAAAGATATTCGCTTTGAAGGGGGCCAAATTCTTGGTGCAATGTGCTTCATAAACTTTTCCATTGTTATTACACGGTGAAATTTCATCAGAGATTCCGGTTGAAAGTAAGTGTCAAAAGGCACTTGAATCTAGGGAATAAAATAATATATGTGCAAAATTAGTCTTAATGTGGTAAACATTTTATGGGAATTAAAATATAATTTTCCTTTTTTCTAATAATTTCTTACCGATCGTGGTTCTCCATAGCGGTATTCCACCCAAGGAGGCAACACTAAAGTACGGTTTAATCCTTTTGCAAATCCCAATGCGCCTAAAAAATGATCTGCTTGATTTCCGAAACGGCCTGCGAAAAATAAAGCGTTACTTTTTAAAGCTATTACAATCTATGCTGCTACCAAGTTCGGACCGAGAGTTCAAACAAGAGTGTGGAATGAACTGGCGCCTGTCATAATCCTATTCATTTATAACCTTCAAATTTAAAATTAGGTACCTAGCTCCGCAAATTAGAAATACAATTGCTATTACTTACCCATGCAAGGGCAGTATAAGATGTAACCATTTAAATCTATTTCCTCTTCTTGACCACAAATGACACAAAATGTGAATAAATTCAAGCACAACACAGCAAGCAGCCAAAACGCATGGGAGCCCATGGCGAACGAAATGTCAACAACACGAGCGCTCGGTGGCTAACGGCGACGCTGGGTAGCGCCAATCGGCGCCTGGAGAGTGCAACACGTTATTACCTTCAACATATTGCGCCTGGAGCAATATTTGAAATTGAATGAGTTATGTAATTAGAAATTTAAGACTAAAAAATACTTTGATCAAATTATTAACATGAAAATTTTAACAATGATCTTAGTATTTTATTATAAATTCGAATTTATAACAAAATCCTTAGATCATGGAAAAATAAAAACATAACGAAATTAAGCAACAGAAAACCTACCCTGAAATTATATTTAAAGGTCGTTTTTTTGGAGATACCAATATTAGCATGCTTGCTTGGTACACAAATCTAGGAATGGAAATATGCTTTATTACGTGTTATTAGTTTCTCTTTCTTACCATTTAATATTATAACTTGTTTTTATTTTGGTAATTAATATTGCACACATTCATCTAATAAACCATTCATGCTGATCAGCTGTACAAATTCCAATTACATTTTTTATTATACACTTTTGTAATATTCTATTTACAACAAAGGCTTCAACCTGTTGCTTCTTAGAATTTTTTCTGAACCACTGAAGGCAGCAAGCCCAAAATTTCTTGTGTTGTCTAGCCACATTACGCTTTGGAGCCCGTGTGCTGGGCCCAACCGAGCCCGTTGGTCGAAACGCTCCGCGAGGCCGAGAACGAGATGGATTTGCAATAAACACTGCGCTTTAAAATCTTACAGGCCCAGCCTACGGGCTCGAAAGAATGGGTGTGTTTTGGCTATAAAGTTTGTTATCAAATCGACTTTCATTAATTTACATTTGATGGCTAAGCCACTATAGTCGGAATCCTACACTGTGTAACTTCCGTGAAAAATATATGGAGCTAGATTCTAGATCATGAAAGGCTAGCCCACATATATTTTACAATTATTCTAATATTTAATGAGCACCTTAATCCACACCCTAATTTACATTTCTATAAAAAAGGATGTATCAAAATTGAAGCTTTTAAAGCAGGTCTGTCAACTAAAACAAGCAGAATATGAATACTTTTAGTTTAGAATTCTCACCAGTTTGGGTAAAACAGATTAAGGCCATTTTCCCAGATCATTGCACCTATAGTGTTACTCAGAGCTCAAGTTAATCAAAGCTTGCAGGTCATTGACTGCAACGAAAGTACATTATTCCGTGATATATTCAGCGAAGTTTATTATAAATTGGCGATCAAATTCTACATTTGGTATTTCTTTCTTATCAGTTTAAAATCACAACTCATCTGTGTGAAGATACTTGAAGTCAAAAACAAAATTTCACTTGGTGGGAGGCTAAAAAGATTTCAAGGCCAATAACATACTACCATGCTTTCTGCCGAAAAGAAGCTGGCAATAAACCTAGAGCAGTACTTTGCAACAGCTGGAACTCTGAATAAAGCTATGCACACATCCCTATCAAGAACAGCAGTTATCTGCACTCAAAAGTGAGGATTGACAAAACTGATGGCAATAAACCTAGAGCAGTACTTTGCAACAGCTGGAACTCTGAATAAAGCTATGCACACATCCCTATCAAGAACAGCAGTTATCTGCACTCTAAAGTGAGGATTGACAAAGCCGATGGCAATAAACCTAGAGCAGTGCTTTGCAACAGCTGGAACTCTGAATAAAGCTATGCACACATCCCTATCAATCCCTATACTTGAAGTCAAAAACAAAATTTCACTTGGTGGGAGGCTAAAAAGATTTCAAGGCCAATAACATACTACCATGCTTTCTGCCGAAAAGAAGCTGGCAATAAACCTAGAGCAGTACTTTGCAACAGCTGGAACTCTGAATAATGCTATGCACACATCCCTATCAAGAACAGCAGTTATCTGCACTCAAAAGTGAGGATTGACAAAACTGATGGCAATAAACCTAGAGCAGTACTTTGCAACAGCTGGAACTCTGAATAAAGCTATGCACACATCCCTATCAAGAACAGCAGTTATCTGCACTCTAAAGTGAGGATTGACAAAGCCGATGGCAATAAACCTAGAGCAGTGCTTTGCAACAGCTGGAACTCTGAATAAAGCTATGCACACATCCCTATCAAGAACAGCAGTTATCTGCACTCAAAAGTGAGGATTGACAAAACTGATGGCAATAGGTGACGATGTTGCACGTCCAAATAACAAAGTAGGCAGAGCTCTGGGATAAATCAGGTGGACTCAAGCAGATCAGAGGACCCAATGGCTTGCGGATCAGCCGACAAGTCTGTGCAAGCATCGGGGAGGGAGTCAGACGGTGATGAGTCGTCCCGAGCACCATCCGCAAGGGTGGAAATGTTCGACCAGCTGCTGCGGATCGATCAGGTTGCTGCTGCCGATCTCGGTCAGCAACGCCATGATCTCGTCAGCCGTGTCGGCTTTCGGGGTCGGCGCTTCCGTCGCCTCAGCTGCCACTTCCGCCTGGACAAAGAGAGAAAACGGGTTGCAATGCTTTGTTGGCTGCGGCAAGGAAAAAAGATTGCAAGCATCCTCAAGTTTATTTTTATTAGGGATGCACCATGTCAATTGACCGGTCAATTGACCAAAATATACACTTGACATTTTAAAATTATTTATGGTGTTTTAATCGATGAAACATGCAATTCGTGGCAGCAATAGCATAACTGCATCTTGCTGTCTTCCTGTAAGTTTACAATAGACAAGGGGCTCCGCCCCTGAGGCCTACGGCCGCCAACCCCACACACGGTCCGTTGACTTGTAGCTACCCGAAGGTTTTGCCATGAAATTTGGGGAATGTGCCCCCTTTGCTGCTGCGAGGGCTTTGCGAGAAACTTGACTTCACGGTGATATTCTGAGGTCATTTCGCTTCGAAACCTGTGTCCAAACGGCCTCAGATTTGTGAACAGGGGTGCGATTGTGTAACTTTATTTCGTTCGATTTGGCTCGAAATCACTCGATTTAAAATCACTGCCCGTGTTAAACCATTGGCAGTGATATTGAAAACGAATGGTTTTAAAACCACAAAGTTACACAATCGCCCCCCAGCCCACACACAAAAAAGAACCTATGTAGGAGGGCTCCTCACATTTCTTCAGTTATTGCCATCTTAATTGTAAATCATAATAATTTTTTCTGCATTTGTCAGTAAACTAATTACTGTAATACAGTCTTGTCAAAAATCACCCATTGTAGCCTATATCCTTCAAGCCCCCTTTTTTTTTATAAAACCGCATACCAATATATCAATTTTTGTTTGAATTTGAATTTGACCGGTCAATTCACCAAAAAAGTATTTGACCGGTCAATTCACATCCCTAATTTTTATATTGAAATGATTTAATTGCTTTAAACCCAAAACTGTGGATTGCAACTTGGTATTTACAGGCTGCAATGTAACCCTAAATTTTAATGAATGAATGAATTCATGTTTTTAAGAATGCTGTAGATCCAAAGCATTCTAGGAGGAAATGTAATTTAAACTCAGCAATCCACTTATTTGAAATTTTAATCCCATGGGTAATTATTGGCATTACGTGAGGCTTTTCGTGCCCGAATAGCTCAGATGGTGCAGCACCTGACCGGCAATCAGAAGGTCCCAGGTTTGTATCCCGGTTTGGTTGCACATTTGTCCAGCTTCGCTACCCTTCCATTTATGTCTTTGTTTCGCCCACCTGTTGTGTGGGTGCGGGCTCCTGTTGGAGCGGCTCGCCGGCGATCTGCGCCAGATCCCCAAGCACACCGTCCACACTCGCGGCGCCACGCTCCGCTACCAGACGACGGATCAGCTCGTTGAGCTGCGCCAGCTTGCCGCGCATCTCCTCGCGGTCCTGTGCCAGGCACTTGAGCTGCGTGTCCTTCTCGTCTGCACGTTCGCGCAACAGGCTGCGCTGCTTCTGGTACAGCGTGATGTACTCGCCTGGGGGAAACAATGGGCGGGTCGTGGTAAGGCGTTTCAAACTGGTTGTGATGGTGGTGGTGGTTGATTTTTATCACTACAGATTACTAATATATTTTTAATGTTCAAAAGGAAAGCGGTGTTTCACTCCAAAAGAGACTCCTGTGCTGTTGAAGACCCAAAGGTGTCAATATCGCATGCCATCCCATTGTTCCACTAAAAGGTTCTTAGCAAGAAAAATAGGTACTATAGAAGTCTGTCACCACAAAACGGGAAATGTGTTTTAAAGTGGCGCAGTCATAACAACCATCAAGGTATAAAGAGAACCTACCTACCTACTTACTTTCATAAATAAAAAACAAAAGACAAAAACACTGAAATAAAATGTAAATACATGTACAATAAAATAATTACAAGGTTAGATCTGCAATTTTATTTGCCTAGAGGAGAAAATATTCTCTACTAATATATAGGTACATATTTTAGTAGATAAATATTTTTTATCTTTGTAGTGAAATAAAGTGTTGTTTTGACTATGGCAGTATTCCACGCTTTTTAGTTTTTACGCAATTCCGAGACTGAAATGCCTGTATATACTGAAATGCTGATATATATATTGTTTGAAATAGCTCAGCAAGGTTATATTTTCTTGACAGCATTGTGTTTATTGCGATCTTTTCTTCCTTAATATCTGTTTTTATTTAAATTCTCACTGAGAGAACTGGTGTAAATTGAGAGAAAAGTGGTGGAAAACAGCTGTGTTTTTGCACATCCTATGTTAAAGTACAGGTAGGGAAATTGCCAAACTTAAACTTTGCTTATCTCAGAAGTTAATTCAGGTAGGTACCTCACAAAATTGTTTGATATTCATTTAGGAAGAGGATACAATAATGTTTCAAAAATCTGCAGGCAAGTGTCACTTTTGACCGCGCCACTTTAAAGTTAATTAGTTATCTGATGATCACCGATTAACTGTCACAGCAAAATCTGTTCTATTAATGCACTTTGTTCATAGTTGGAACTTGGAAGCGAAATCTAATAGGTAAGAAAATAAAATAGTGTAACTGCCTGTACACACAGCTTGACAATCAGTCTCTACTTATGTGATTCTCAATAGCTGAGAGCAATAAAAAACAGGTGTCTTCTCGGTTGGCCCGACTCACCGATGGTCTCCGTCTCGCCTTGCAGCTGCAGCACCAGATGCTCCAGCCGTTGCTTCTCGTCAGAGAGCTCGGCGACCTCGCGCATGGTGCTGGTAAAGCGTTCCTGCAGCCGCTCCATGGCGTAACGCGAGACGGGGGTCGACTCGGCGCCTTCCTCCGCATTGCGCTCCGCTAACAGCGCGTCTCGCTCCTCCGTCAGCTGGCGGATTCGCTCGTCGCGCTCGGCGTCATCTGCACACGGGAACCGGCGACGCTTGGATAAATTTTGGCCTCAGATGTCTACGTCTGGGTTAACAGTGGCCGCGCAAAAGCTTGCTACGAGTGGCTATGAGGAAACCCTCACTACTTAAGATTTGCAGCATTTAAATTTTCTACAAGCTAAAATGAATTGCAAGATCTGTTTATCTCGCTCTGTCGATCTTTGCCACATGGAATTGAACGGAAAAAAAGCGTTCCTTTTTTTTTTACTTTTACGGTAACACGACCCTTTCACAAATCATTAGCGTACGTAAATATCAGATACGTTAGTTGGTTCCTCTAGAATTCACATGGTTATTGACAGTGTTCGGTAGGAACTTAAGGAAAGAACGCGTTCCTTTTTTTTAACTTTGTGCCCTTCGTAAAGCATATAACTAACGCAAATATCAGTTACTCTATTTTGGGAACTGTAATGTAATACCTAGTTAAGTTCTTTTAAAAGTTTCTTTTAGTGCACAATACACAGTATATCAATCTCGCAGATCGGGTCTTGCTGGTTTCAAATTTTTTGGGTATTACCATTGGGTTTATAAACTACAGTATAAACCCAATGGCATTACCTACCCAACCATTCTATTTTTAGATTCCATTGTTTAGTACACCAGGCTATCAGATGTAGTCTCTGTAGCACATGTCACTCATAATTTGGCAAGCATCTACTAGCAAGTGGTTTTTCCCATCCCCATCCCAAAGCCCCTGTGAGCCTACTCATCACGGAAGTGAAGCGCATGTGCTAATTTAAGCATGTACCTTTGCAAATAAACTACTTAACCTTAAAAAAAGGAACTTTTACGTTCCTTTCGTAAATCAGTAAATTATCAGCTTATTTTTTTAAGTCAGTAACTAATCTTTTACAGTTCCATTTTAACCCAGTAACTTAACTTTTACTTAGTTCCTTTTTTTAAGGAACTTACCCAACACTGAGTAGCAATTATGTAACTTTTTTTCATTTGATTTGGCTCGAAATCACTCGATTTCAAATCACTGTCCATGTTAAACCATAGGCAATGAATTTCAAAACGAATGATCTTGAAACCACAAAAGTCCCACAATTGCACCCTTGGTTATTGGCTAATTAGTATGAACACTCTCCAGCTCAGCTACATGCTGGCAAGGTGGCAGGCAAATTTATGTAATTAATTAATTAAAATTTTTTTGGTGCGTCAACCAAAAGGTAAATTCTTTGTAAAACAGCAGGTGACTCAATTCAAAAACCTCTTCTAAATAATCAGGGTCAGAGATTTAATGTAAGGCGCAGATACGAAGTACAATGGCCCTCTTTGTCTGCTTCGCCTGGAATCGTAGAGTTACAGGCTGACCTGTACGCGCAGGCGCTTGTGCCAGGAGGCCCCGCAGCTCTGCGTTCTGCTGGGTGAGCGCCTCCACGCGGTCCTTGGTCTGCGCCAGCTCGCGGTGCAGGATGTCGGCGATTTGGCCGTGGTCATCATAGTGGTGGCTGGCGTCGGTAGGGAGGCTCTGTTTCGGCCGGGCGGCCAGCTCCTCACTGGAATGAAGCACAATGGGGCGTGAATTTGAGGCTCTGCTTCGGCCGGGCGGCCAGCTCCTCACTGGAATGAAGCACAATGGGGCGTGAATTTGAGGCTCTGCTTCGGCCGGGCGGCCAGCTCCTCACTGGAATGAAGCACAATGGGGCGTGAATTTGAGGCTCTGCTTTGGCCGGGCGGCCAGCTCCTCACTGGAATGAAGCACAATGGGGCGTGAATTTGAGGCTCTGCTTCGGCCGGGCGGCCAGCTCCTCACTGGAATGAAGCACAATGGGGCGTGAATTTGAGGCTCTGCTTCGGCCGGGAGACCAGCTCCTCACTGGAATGAAGCACAATGGGGCGTGAATTTGAACGAACCAACGAACTTTATTTACTTGCGAATAAGATTCAAGGTGAATTTGACTACCTTGGGCACAGCTTTTCTCTTGGCAATTCATTTAGTCCAAAAAAGTGGACTGATTTTACTCAAAGAAAGCCCTGCCTGGTTAATTTTGTAAGGTGCTTAAATGCAAAAGGGAAGGATGCACACTCGAGTTTAAAATTGGCACTTCACTTGATCAGTATCCGCACAGTATCCGCACAGTATCCGATCAGTATCCGCAGCTGCAAATGTTTAAGCGTGGTTCATGTAAGATTTGGGAAAACCCCACAAGATGACGGAGAGTGCTAGTGGCGAAGAACTGCGTAACGCAAAGTGTTGATGAATACGTTGGTCGAGTGAGCGGCACTAACTTGAGCTGGTTGATCCACGTGTCCTGCTCGGCGACTCGCTGCGTGAGCTCGCGGCTCACGTGGCGTTCGTGCTGCAGCTTGTCCGTCACGTCGAACAGGCCGTCGCTCAACTGGATGTTCTTGTTCTGGATTTCCTCGAGCTCCTGCTTCAGGAACTGGTTTTGGCTGACCGCTCGCGACGCGGCTACTTTGTCGCTCTCCATTGCCGCCAGCAAACGAGTCTGCGGCATTATGCAGACATTGGTAATTATTATTACTAATTAGTATCCAGTCCACTATCTTAGCATTTGTTCTGCTTATTTTAGTGCAGAATTATGTCCTCCCAAAAAGTACTTGGAGCCAATGTTTGGCTGGACATCACTCTCCCACCTCGTTATTGAATTAGTATTCAGCTATCATCTATGATTTGATATTGCCTTTAAATGCCAGATGGGACATTCCAGGCTCATTGATTACCATAGAAGCATAGATTAATGATCATGGGTTTCATTAATCTATGATAGAAGTATAGTTCACTTAAGTTATTTAATCGCCGAAATGGACTTTCGGAACATTCTGATTTCTTTGTGTGTCGCGAGATTATTAGGAAACAATAAACCTATTTCCTAGAACAGCTAAATAATTTAAGTGTTAACCTGGTCGGGCTGATCTCCTTGCAAACGATCCAAGAATGACTCCAGCTCCTCGATCCGTCCATCCCGTTCGTGCAAGGTCACCTCCAGAGCCTTGTTCGCCTCGGTCGTGGCCCCGACCGCCTCCTCCAGCCTCTTCTTCTCCTCCTCCAGCTCCTTGACTTTGCCTTCGATTTCCGGGCTAGCCTCGACGCGGACCTGTATAGGCTGGGGCCGCATCGCATCCTGCAGCCGTCGTTCTAGCCCCGTCACATGGAGGACAAGGCTGTCTTCGCGCTGCATCAGCTGCCTGTTTTCTGCCGCGAGCCTCTCGTTGCATTCGGTCAGTCCCCGCAGTTGCTCGTCCATGCTCGTCACGTACGTCTGGTACTGCTTGTACTTTTCTTCGTCGGTAGTCTCCACCGAAGTCAGCTTCAGCTCCAGCTCGGCCACTTTGTGCTCTAGGTTGATCTATCGAACAGTCGAGAAATTTTAATTAGATTGACGACTAGATGAGTGATCAAACCAGACGGGTTTTCCTTCAAATTGAGAGGAGATGATGTGATTCTTTGTTCCTAGGTACCTAAAATGAAGAAGGGAAATTCTGGCTGCATGTATGGCTCTCTAGTTAAAAGTTACTCATATGCTTCCGGCACTCGCCATTCCATCGCCCCACTGGAGTAGTTCTCGGTGCTGCTTGTATATTATAGTCGATAGCTCAATAGTCGAGCTATCACCCTTGATAAAGTAACAAGGATATTTTACAAAACATCGGGAAACCAGTGAGACTTTTGATTTAGCATTCAAATCCCAGTTTGAAATAGATTTTTTCAAAAGACAAGGCTGTTTACCTTCATGTGCAATCTTTGTAGACAATCTGTTACACTTATTTCACATGCTTGTTTGTTAAACTTTTGTCCCTTAAAATAAAAAAGGATTTTTTAAAAACGGCTATGCTTACCTTGTCTTGGTACAATGTTTCCAAATGCGAAGTGTCATCTGGGTTTGTGTGCGATGAGAGTTGTTCCACGCGAAGCTGAGCTAACGACAGCTGCGTCTTGGTTTCGATGAGCTCCTGCCCAATGTTGGAACACTCGGCCGCTTTTGTGGCTAGCCGGTGGTTGATTTCCTCCCTTTCCTCCAGAGTCTCTTGCAGCCGAAGCGTAACCAAAGCCTGCTCGCGCTTCAGCTGTTCAAACTCGATGGTCAGCGTCTGTCGAACTGTTTCGTTTTGCTCGGTTGATGTTCGTAACGCGTTCAGTTCCTTCTCCAAGTCTCCAACGCGATGCCTGAAACGGGAAAATGTGTTAAAAGTTATCCCAAATAATCCTGAAAGTGATTGAACTATGGTGATTTGCAAAAGTTGAACTACCTAATCGCATTCACCTTTTTAATTCTACAAGTGTAAGAGCTTCAAATATGGACGGTTATCTTGAAATGGTAAATAACAATAAAAAATCCTGCTAACCTTGAAGCGTTGAGCCGACTCTTGAGCTCCTCCGCATCAGACACTTTCTGCTTGGCGGCTGCTTGGAACTGTGCCAGTGCCGCCTGTAGCTCCGTCTTCTCTGCTACAAGGATGCCGAGAGTCTGCGCATGCAGCTGCAGTTGC
Organism: Nemoura dubitans; assembly: GCA_921293005.1. Taxonomy (NCBI): domain Eukaryota; kingdom Metazoa; phylum Arthropoda; class Insecta; order Plecoptera; family Nemouridae; genus Nemoura; species Nemoura dubitans. The sequence continues at coordinate 20,077,156 of OV121074.1, forward strand.
TCCTGCAGCGCCGCCATCTCGCGCCGTCCCTCCGCCTCCCCTGCCGCGCGCGCCGCCTCTGTCTCCGCCAACGTCTGCGTCAGTCGTGATTCCTGCCGCACAACGCGTGGAAATGAGTTTTAAACATTTGCTGATTTGGGATGAAGGTTGGAGAAGGTTGGGGTAAAACCAGGGATTGGAACCGGAACCGGAATCCAGAACCGTTTGAAATCTGGAACCTTAACCGGAACCCTTACACAGAAAATAGTAAGAACCGAAACCGGAACCGGAACCGAAATAAACAGTTATGGTTCTGTTTCGGTTCCAAAAGGTTCTTTTCGGTTCCAAACTTGGCCGACTTTTCCAATTTTATGCCACACTACATTTATTCTTTGAAGATTTGATGTGATAACTATTTTAAAACTTCAAAATTTCTGTTGATTTCATATGAAAAAAAAAAGTATTTGCAAATGTTCTTCAGGCTTAGAGTGAGTCGCCGGCTGTTCGTCTCTCCCAAGCTTATAGAACGCACGATTTCAGCTGAAACCAGCACCACACTTGAGCGATATATTTTGTATTTACGTTCGTATAATTTGCTTTTCATTTAGAAGTTAGAATTAGACAGTATTTATTGATAGCCAGAAATATCTGGATTTCTGTGGTTGCTGACAATCTAAATTTAGAGATATGGAGAAGGGATTAGCTGCTATGCAATGTCCCAGGTGAAAAAATATAATCCGAATAATTAATATTTGAAAACATTAGCGAGAGAGAGTGAGAAACGTATTGCAAAGCGACGAACCACAAATAATTTTGCAAAGCTTGTGGATTTCGTATAAATAGTGAAGCTGCATGACTCCCGACATATTTGATAATAATAATTACCCAAAATCGGTTAAATAGTTAATTACTCGTACCAATCTCTCTGATCACTGTAACACACGGCCGAAACAGCATGTTCAAAGAGTCATTGCTTTAAAATTGGTTGGTCCTAGAGTAATATAATTAGGGATGCACCATGTCAATTGACCGGTCAAATATTATTGGTCAATTGACTGGTCAATTGACCAAAATATACACTTGAAATTTTTAAATTATTTATGGTATTTTAATTGATGAAACATGTAATTTGTGGCAGCAATAGCATGATTCTGCATCTTGCTGTCTTCCTATAAGTTTACAATAGACTAGGGGTTCCGCCCCTGAGACCTACGGCCGCCAACCCCACACACAGTCCGTTGACTTCGCAAGAAACGTAGCTACCCGACGGTTTTGCCATGAAATTTGGGGAATGTGCCCCCTTAGATACGGCAAGGGCTTTGCGAGAAACTTGACTTCACGGTGATATTCTGAGGTCATTTCGTTTCGAAACCCGTGTCCAAAAAGCCACAGATTTTTGACCAGGGGTGCGATTGTGTAACTTTATTTCGTTCGATTTGGCTCGAAATCAGTCGATTTCAAATCACTGCCCGTGTTAAACCATTGGCAGTGATATTGAAAACAAAACCACAAAGTTACACAATCGCCCCCAGCCCTCCTACCCACACACAAAAAAGAACCTACATAGGAGGGCTCCTCACATTTCTTCAGTATAATTGCTATTTTTAATTGTATATCATAATAATTTTTTCTGTATTTGTCAGTAAACTAATTACCGTAATACAACCTTGTCAAAAATCACCCATTGTAGCCTATACATCCTTCAAGTCCCCCCCCCTTTTTTTTAAACCGCATTCCAATATATAAATTTTTGTTAAAATTTGAATTTGACCTGTCAATTGACCAAAAAAGTATTTGACCGGTCAATTCACATCCCTAAATATAATAGATCAGTATTTTGTGCTTAACCAACAATGTATTGTGGAAATAGTAATTATGATCATATGATGAATTTACCTACCAAACATGTCAACAACACAGCAATATAGCATTGTACTTTATCTTAATCCCAACCACTGTGAAATTGATCTTGAAGTGACAAAATAGTGTCAAAAAAGCACTCTCTGAACCAAAGAAAGTATGTAGGGGATTTTTTTCTTTTTTCGAGTGCATACAAATTTGGAACCGTTTGGAACCTTTTGGAACCGTTTGAAGTTTCGGTTCCTGCGGAACCGAAACGACTCAGGAACCGGAACCGGAACCCGAACCCTTTGAGATCAAATTTGTTGGACCGTAACCGTAACCGGAAGTGTAATAAGTTAAGGTTCCAATCCCTGGGTAAAACACGGTTGTTTTGTGTCGAGTCCGTACGTAATAGAATAGTTGTTCTCTGAATGGTTGTTCTCTCAATTATTGGACTTCCCGCCCTTTCAACTACGGTAATTGGGTCATCAAATCAGAGCATTAGAGTGTCCAATACACAGTCATAATGTAATCTGGTAAGCGTCAATCAAATTACCCCGTTACGGGCAGATGAAGGACCTAAAAATAGCCCTTAAAACTGTAGCCGGTCATTCACAGTTTATTTCTTTGAAAAAAAATCACATTGTAAAGGACTTTTAATATACTACGAAATCATGGCATCTTTGAAACACCGGTTCTTGGGAGATCAGAGTTAAAGCAACACGGCACTGAGTCAGGTATTGGATGGCTGATAATCAAACTCATGGCCAATTCTCATAAGAGAGTCTGGAGGGACTAATGTAACTACAACAGCTTCACTCAACTGCGTAAAATCAACTATCGACAGCCTGGATTAGCAGATGAATCCTGTTGGTAAAGTTGTACCATCTTTCAGAAAGGATGTTAAGTCGGAAGTCCCCTTGATGCTTTTCGAAACTGAGCTGGCACCGAGTTTCCCCGCTTTCCGTATAAGCTCGGTTAGGCTCATGAACATCCTGTCATTCTGTGGAGCCATTGGACCAGAGACACAAGACCTATAGTCTAGAATCAGTGTAAGGTTAAAAACAAATATATTACAGGGCTAAAACATTCCTTACATATTCTTGAAGATGTTGCTGCAGTTGTTCAGATCTTTGTCGCTCCAAATCTAATAAGGCTGCAAGCTCTTGGTTTCTTGATTCCAGCTCGTTCCTTTCTGCATTGACTGGCGAATGTGAGCTTTCCCTGATAAGTCCGTTCATGTGCATCGACAGCTGCCGAATGTTTTCTGCGGTTGAACGGGGACTGACTGGAGCCTGCTGTGTGGTGACTAGAGTAGCATGCTCTGATTTTATGTTAAGGCTTTCTACAATATCCAAAATCTTTGAATTGGTTTCCACTCTTGGTGGTTCATCTGTTAATGCTTTAGGTGAAGGGCTACTTGCAGGGATGAGCAGATTCGCTTGTTCGGTACTCCATGATTGTACCAACGTAGAATCTGAGGCTGAATTTAATTCTTCTGTGCCATCTGTGTGCTTATCTGGGACAATAAAACCCATTGTGTACTGTTGTTCATGGATAAATGGTTGTATTTCTGGGATCGATAATTTAGGTAAGCTTTGGTGTTTGTAGGAATCATTGTACTCTGTGTCAAGCACTTTGTGGTCGTCCAACAGCTCAACCGGTCCAGTATTCTCAACATAGTTGCTGGGTTCTGGTTCTGGAGTTGGCAGCTTTGGCTTTAGTAGTAAGCTATGTGGTTCTGATGATGTGAGGTTTACATCTTGAATTAAATTTTCAGAAGGAGCAGCATCATTGAAATATTGAAGTGGATCAATACTGGCTGATATATTTTGGAAAGCAGCGTATTCGCTTGAGCCCGCCTCGGAAGTTTTGGTCAGATCAATAGGAGCAGAGAAGCTAGCTAGTCCAGCACTTTGTTCTGGAGTGTAAGAGAACGATGAAGCAAATGCACTTTGATTGGCAAGCCACTCAGTGCTTTGGGTTGGGAAATTATCAAAGAAATCATTGCAAATTGGCTGAACGGGTGTTTGTCGTGGTTCCATTGAAGTGTGATCGAAATTAATACCGTTGACTGAGTTTAAGTCCTCGTTTGTGGTATGGTCCTTCACAAAATGATCAATTGTGTTAGGTTGTGGGTGTTGGTGTTTGTTAGTGTTGTTGCTGTAAAGCGTAGGTGGCTGAGGGCTATTGTTGTATTCTTCGGTAACCTGTTGGGAAATTATTCCATTAATTTTCAGGTAGTCAACCATAGCTTAAAATTAAAAATACAGGAATACAACATGCTCATACCTCATCCTGCCTCTGATATGGTTGCTGTATCGTATGAGGCGATTCAACCTGATTAAAACTTGATTGGAAATAAGTTTCTTTTCCGTTTCTGGTTTCTGGCACACCAATTTGATTTGCATTTTTTATGCTTGAAAATGTCTTGTTGCTGTCTTTTGGCTTCTGCTGGTATTCTTTCAGCTAAAAAGGGGAAAATAGATTTATAATCCAATTAACCAATTGTAACCATCTCAAAGTTTTAAACTAGGCCAAGCGATCCTGCCTTCCAGCTGTCATGAGCCGCTGAAATTGATCTGCAATTTCGGTCTTTTGAATACGGTTTTATAACTATTAGAATCATATGGAAATTAGTTAAATACGCTCTTTGGTTACAATTTAGTTTATTTACTCGGACTGTCAAAGCTTTCAAAGCTTTCATGCACGATAACCATGACAGGAATGAGCCGCGTAGAGCTCTGACGTGTCAGCGATATTTTGGATCTCAAATGAAATATGTGCCAAAAAAAGCTACAACTTTAACTGATTAACAAATATTCAGTACAGCTGATTTTATTTTAATCTTGAAAAATAACTTTAATTTTCCAAAACTCGCAATAAATACCTTTTTTCTAGCCGCAGCTAACTTCTCTGCCTTGCTCATGTCGGCCATGATGATTGATGACTACGAAACGTCACAACTGTCACTTTCATATGGCTCTAGCAGACACGTGTTTGCTTGGTGCTGTGTTGTCGTGTGTCGTCCAAAGCAGTCCACAGATTTGATCATTTATCTCAGCTCTTGTCCATTAATATAAAGTTTTTGTGGTTTGCTGGTATAAAATTACTGTAATACAATGGAGTTATTGGAGGGTAATCACTGTCCTCTACCAGAAGAGCTTGCTTCAAAAAATGCGAGCACTGACGTCTACAGCAATGCAGCCAAATATTGGTCGGAAATTCCAGCTACTGTTGACGGGATGTTAGGCGGGTTCGGATTTATCTCCATAACTGACATTAAAGGATCTAAGCAATTTGTTAAAGAGTTGCTTTCGGTAAAAATAATTTCGTTGGCATGTGTATTATCGTCGATCTGTAATTTTAATTTATAGGTTATAGGCAATGACTAGCTGTTCGTTGATGGCAAGAAGCAAAGCAAGTCATTTTAGCATACCCTTTTGAACATCATTAAATTTATTGATCAGCGTAGCAGTCTTTTCGTGCCTATACCCTAAATCACATAAAGAAGGGGAGTGGACTTGCAGCTTCCTCGAGGATCAAAGAGTCTAAAAATTGCCCATAAAGCTTTTTGTCCAGCTCAAGGCATGGCTTGTGAGTTTTGAAACTCGTAGCTCCTGCCTAGCAGCAGAGAGTCATTGAGGAAGATGCAAATTCACCCTCAACGTGACATGGAGTACAGATGATTCTAATTGATCCAGATCAGCCAAGCTGTGTTGAGCTAAATTTGATCCTAACCTTGGTTTCCAGATGAAACGTCCTCCTGGTCGAAGACGAGCTGTGGATTGTGGCGCGGGAATTGGCCGAATTACAAAAAATTTGTTGATTCCCCTATTTGACGAGGTGGACCTGGTGGAACAAAATAAGACATTCATTGACGAAGCCAGCGGTTTTATTGGTCCTACAAAGAAGAAAGTGAACTTTCACAACATTGGTAGTATTTGAATAAATTTTTAAATACCTAGTTGAAAACTTGATAGAATACAAGCATGGATTTAAAATATTCTGATGTCCAACTATAGGGTTGCACAACTTCATGAGTCAAATGATTATAAATTTATAAATTATCAATCTTAGTCTTGTCAATTGCGATCACAATCTCATGCCCTACGCCCGAAAATCACACATTTTTTGCCCCCGACCATGAGATTTGCAAAAATAAGAAATAAAATAAAATAAGAAGTGGAACAACAATTAGATTCAATTGAATCCTGCCAATTGTACTGATTTTATTGGGTTGTAATTTTCTCACGTCACGGTCGAGTTGGTTCAGACTCATCGGAGTGGTGGTGCCAGGCAAAGTTGGGGAAGGATCTTTTAAAAAGATCAAGATCCTTTTTTAGTGATCTTAGAACTGATCCCAATCGTTTTTTATAAAATGATCTTTTAATTTGATCGAGATCTTCTTTCCACAATCTTTTTAAAAGATCAAGATCGTTTCCCAATGCCTAAACCGATGTGTTTCAGAAGCACGTGTATTAAATTCTATGTGTTTTTAATATGGGATTACAGCCAACAACACTATTTCCAAATTTTACCGTTTATTCCGGGACAAGCCGAAACAGAGGCAATGAATCTTCGATTAGTGGTCCATTGACGGACAAAAATGGACCATTTCCCCAGGTATTTTCTGAAAACGTTCTTTTAAACGAATTTGATCTTTTTATAAAACGATCTTGAATTTGAATTGATAAAATAAGTATCGCAAACTTCGATCTTTTTAAAAGTTCTTTTTTGATGACAATCAAAAAGATCGATTACAAAACGATCTTCCCCAACTTTGGTGTCAGGGAAAAACCACTGTTGAAAGTTTAAAGCATGGCAATGTGTAAAGTTAAAAGACAGGGTAACAAAAACACACAATCCATTGCCCCTCCTGAAAAAAGAAAAATAATAACATTTGGGGAGCAGTCTATCCCAAAAACAAGCATTAATAAATCAATTTGACCAGATTACATCTGCAATGTTTCAGAGTGGGCCCTCCATTCTTTCTAGCCCCCCCCCCCCCCCCACACTTAAATATAGATCCTCTCGGAATCACAAAACCGTACGATTGGCCGCAGGGGCCTCCGAGTCACTTTTTGAGCACATTTTACAATCCTTTCGTCCGGCTAGAAATTTCTCAAGTTGCCACTCATCGAGTTTTGCAATCTGAAAAACTAGAATCCTAAGGATTCTCAAAAGTATTTAAGTAGGGTACCTAGTACCTAGTCTAAACGTAAAAAAAACTACAGATGGTAGAAACGAGGAGGTACCTATTCAAATGTCTACTGAGAGAGAAAGTGGGCTGTGTTCAAAGGTATGAAAATGATTTATAGGTGCCTAGCAACAGCAACCTGGGCAACTCTCATGTTTCAAGTCGCAACACCCATTTGGCTGGGCTGCTTTTCATCTCTCTAGCAAGACTCGTTTCCAGACCACAATCGAATGGAATTGTCTTGCAGCTGTTGTAAAAATCGTACAAAAATTAAGTTTACATCCCAAAACTGACAAGCCTTTTTTTCCAGGCCTACAGAAGTTCAAGCCTGTTGCTTCCACGTATGACTTGATATGGTGCCAGTGGGTTCTAGGCCATTTGCCTGATGATGACTTGATAGAATTCTTTAAAGATTGCATGTAAGTAGATATTTCTTATTTCTTAATTAATCGCAATTCTTTATGTCTTCCGTGGAAGCTATCTCCCCAAGGCAAGGATTGCTTTGCAACCGTTGGTATATAGTAGACTTCATTTCAGTACCGGCCTAAAACCCAACGGTGTCATCGTTGTCAAAGAAAACCTGACGTCATCGCAGATAGTGGAGACAGATGCCACTGATTCATCAGTGACCCGACCTCTCTTCCTGCTCAAGGAGTTATTCACGCAGTCTGGTCTAATGTGCATCAAGGAGCAGAAACAGAACAACTTCCCCAGAGGCCTCTACGAAGTACGTATGTTTGCATTGCGACCAGACACTCCGCCAGACCCAGTCAGTGCCGAAATCCCCGAAGCAAAGTTCGACACCGAAGTGCTCGAAACAAACATAGTTGCAGCCGCAGAATGAGAAATCATGCTTCTGGTTTCACGACACAATGGAGATATGAATATGCCTGCTAACACTTTACTTTATATATATTTTGATAATCACGGTTCATTATCGACATCATCTGCTGGAACTGGTGCCATTGTTAAATAAATGTACCGGCGTAAATTGCAGTAACGGAGCAGTAAATGCGGCACTATGGAAACTTTGCTGTCAATAATGTTGTTGGATTACGTATTTGGTTTTTAATTTCCCCACACATAAATAAAAACCTTTCAGACTTGAATTTACTTGAATTGGGTTTTATTTATGCAAGATGTAGATACATTTCAAGCTTTAACGGCAAACTTCCTACGGGGGAACGCACGGCGCTTCCTCAGCTCCTTTGAAGTCTTGATGCTTCGCTCATGAGAGGTCAGTTTGCGGCGGATAGCACGGGTCTTCTTGGGCCTCAGGTCAAGGGGCTTGAACTTCTTGTTCTGCAAACAGGGAAAGCCCATTAGTAAAGTAAAAACTGGACAGGATTTCTTAATCTTATGAAATATGGGTTTGAAAAGTTAAAGTGTACCTTGTAGAATTTCCTCAAGTTCTCTTTCTGCTTCTGGTGCATAACAATGTATACACGGGCAATGGCCTTCCGGACTACACGGCTGAAAAGAAAATACAGGCATGATTATGTTGTGAACTTTTGAAGTGCTGCTGGGTCCACTAACATCTTCAATGACTGCCAATCCATCATAACACAGGACTATCAACCAGCTTTGGGAATGAGGGCACTGTGCAAACTTGCTTGGTATCAAGTAAAGTAGATAGCTATTGTCGAAGTAATCACCATCAAATTGGAGATGAATGGTCAAAAGGCAAGATAAATGCAACACTAGCGCCTCAGCGTAAGTATATCGTTATTCTCTCATAGGACAGAGCGTACAATCAACTATAACCACAGGTATCGAGTACCTTGGCTTGGTTATCAATATTAACCCGACAAAACCGCTGTTAGTTTCTTACAATAGTTATACAATTACAACAACCATGAATTAACTTACATCTTGGAGAGTTTTGAGGCAGCTCCCCCTGTCACCTTAGCAACCCGAAGGTTGGTGAGCTCTGTTTTCAACTCATCGAGCTGTTTGGTCAATTCTTTTTTGTCCTTGGTCCGGAGCTCCGAACACTTGACTTTAACCTAATAAAAAATAAATACGAAAGAATAAATAACAGTGTTGCACACATTATGCGCATGCAGCTTCGTCAAGTTTACAGCTGTATCAATATAGGCCTTACGAAAACCAAAATGTTAATGAAAACAAGGGCACTCTAACCTATCATTACCACAATAAGTAATTTTAGAGTAAAATTTGTGAAACGGATAAGTAAGAGTTATCAAAATATACAGATAAAATCCACACACAACTTTTCAGTAAATTTTTGTACTTAGATTACCATGATAAAATCGAGATTGAGATGTAGTTTGCACGCAATCACCAACCTACCATTTTTGTTGTCAAGTAGGAAGCGGAATACGAATGAGTCAAGTGAGTATCTGTAGAAATTCATGTTTTAACAAAAATAACTAAGAGATCGGTCAGAAAATAATCTGCTTGGTTCACTGTGCAAATAATATTGATATTTTTTAAGATTTATAAATTCGTGTTAAACTTGATCAAGTATAAATTTAATTAAGTTTGAAACATCAGCTGTCAGATTCCGCACCCTGCCTGTCAGAACAGTTCAGATTGCGGTGGGCGTGAAAAGCGAAAGATACTGGGGGTTCGCAGAGATTTATTGATATAAAATCGCGTAATTCTTTGATAGATTCGTTCAGATATGTCGAAAAATACTTCAAGCAACGCTTTTAGGAAAATCGACGTCGATCAGTATAACGAAGACAACTACCACGAAGAGGAACATGCCGACATTCAGTCACCATCCATAGGCCCTGATGAAACCGAAGTTGCAGGACTCATCAATCAGTATCCTTTATCAAATTAATTTGTACTACGTTTAAGTTACATTGATATTTCCATATTAACCGCATAAAAAATTTTATCTCATGTTGTCCAGGCCCTATGTTCTATTTTCTATTTGTGCATCAACAATAACTACACTCCACCCACCCATATCTTTGCAGGGTTGACTTTCTAAAAGATCCCCTTTGTGATATTGGGCATATTTACCTCTCAACTAGCTTCACTTGAAGCCTTCCCATTAGTCGTAAATAAAGCCATGAAGTTATTCCACTGCAACGCGCACAATATACGTACTACGCACAATGATTCATTTCTAGCACACTGCACAAGGCACTCCTTAATTCTGTATTCAGAGGTCGACATATCGATGCGTTGAAAACAGTGCTACGGAATGCTCCACTTGGATCCAAAAATCAACAAGTGAAAGACAACGCCATGAACCTAACACTTCGCGTGTTGCTTGCCATAAAATCATCTCAGATTGAAGAGTCAGTCGCAGCATTGGATCGCGATCTTGTAGATGTGCTAATGAAGTATGTCTACCGCGGATTTGAGTCCCCGTCAGAGGGTAGCAGTGGACATCTGCTGCTTTGGCACGAAAAGGCATTTAATGTTGGTGGCGTCGGCTGTATCATGAGAGTTCTTGCCGACACAAAACGTGCATGAAAAGAAAACTGTTGTTAAATGTATCCCCAAGTATTAATTTTAGTGCTTATGAATTATCTTTTATTCGTGTATGTTTTGCCAAATCAAACAGGCTGGGCCTATTTGCCCCTGATACTTTATTCTTGAATTTTGCTCAGCATCGTAATTCATAAAAAAATATTTTTGAGAATTAAAAGTTACTTTGCATTTTACATTTAGAGGCAGGTAACAACTTTCATAAAAGACCAAACATCCAATGGATTTTTTTACTGTATCCCATTTGACGTTTCACATCCTAGTGGTCAATTATCATGATCAAGAACTCTCGGCAATTTGGCCATTTCATAGAGTTCAACCACACCATTAGTAACAGAGCTAGAACAAACTGTGGTAACTTTTAATTTAAAACCTTCTCTTTCCAGGAATGGGTGCCCCAGTTTGCTAACTTATCTGATATTTTCAAAATTTTGTATTTTTCTGACTCCGACTCGACTTCTATTGCATTATAAACCAGGGACTGAAACCTTTTCCTTCTTGGGGTTCTTGTTTTGGGCTTGGTCCCAAACTTTTTTTGTATGTATGTTTGTATGATACAATACAATACAATACAATACAAGTGGGTCCCGGTCTTGGTCTTTGGATTTTTTTTTAAGTGGGTCTTGGTACCAGGACCGGTCTTTGGGTTTGGAAATTAACTAGTCTAGGTATGTTTTTTTTTTTTTTGTAAATAAATTACGAAAGTTTATATATGGATCATCGTGAAGGGCAGACAAACACGGACTTATTTACACTAACTTTGGAGTGGTGGAAGAACGATAGTACCATTATTGCAACATTTATCATGTTCAAGAATGAATCAATTGTCAAACAAAGGAGGACAAGGGCTGCCGCATTTCATTTACAATGGAGTACTGCACAAAGATTGCCAAAGCAGTAGTATAAACCTCCTAATAACTTTTGCCCTTCCTATCAATACAATTATAAACAAGGAATGCCTTTTTCTGAATGGAGTCCCGTCCCTCGGTCAACAAACTAGAGGTTATAAAACTCGTACCCTCAATTAAAGAATTTTCAGCTGAGATTTTAGGGTGCAAGGCGGCAAAATGTGGGAACCTGCGTTTTTTTTGTAATGCCTACTGCCTTATGGCGCAACAGTCTAACGGGATCGTTCAGGAATTTATGATTGCAAAAAAGCTTGGAAGAAAGTTTGGTTTAGTTTCAATGGGATACATTTTCGATCTCAGCTCAAGAAGATTTCGGGTCTCGGTTTCAGTTGCAACTACAGGCCCCAGGTCCCGGTCTCGGTCTCAAGAACTTCATGATGTGGGTCTTGGTCCCGGTTTCAGTCCCTGCTATAAACACAGCTTGTCTGGTAACCCACCTCAATAAGTGAAAGGGTTCAACAATTTGGTTCCAGCATAGCAATTATGTTGCTTTTACATATGTCATTGGGCAATGGTTCTGTTCAACAAAATGTCATTTGCTATGTTATTTCTTTAACTTTGGAACCAAGAAGGGCAAATTCAATCATAATCTTGAAGCTGTTTATACATTGAAAACTGTAAGAAATGTGAAATGAAATTTTTAACAAGGTCTTTGCATTTAAAATACAACTATTATACTTTATTGAGAAGAATATACTCTTTTTTTAAACAAATGTTTGTACAGAAGATCCCTGATTAGGTAGCAATTTACGTCCAGAAAATAGCTTTTTATTCTATCGATAGTAATTAACATTGAGCAGTAATACAGAGTGAGCATGCTGACTAAAGTTGATTGTTATTAGTTATGTGCTTTTCCAAGCCAGCTGCATTTTGATCATGCTCATCCCAGTTAAAATATTTTACCGTACATATGACATGAACATAGCTAAATGCAAAAGAATTCATATCACCCCAAAACCAACTCATGACCAACAAAAAATGCAAAACTCGACTGGCAAGAGTCATGGTACGTACAAATCCCCTCTCACAGTTTAGACTTAGCATGTGCCTTCAAGAGCAGATCGTGCATGTCGCGCAAAGCGATCACCAGCGACTCTTGAAACTTGACGGCGTCCGTTTCCGGACTGGACCGGAAAGCGGACAGCCCGAAAATGATCTCGTTTTCCCTGGGGTTGTAGCAGCAAGCGTAGCCATCAGGCACCAACGGGCCATAGCACATGAACGCATCGCACTTTGCCGCCACCTGGCTCGTCGAGATGCGGAAGTGCGAGCTCCGGATGTAGCCAGTGTCAAGGAACAGCTTGGGGATGTCGAGACCGTTTTCGAGGGCGATCAGCTTGAGGCCCAGCAAGTGACGATCGACCCCCAGACCGTGGATGGCTGCGATCGTGTACTGCTTGTGAGCATTGATTGCCTTTACCAAAGCTTTCACCTTGTCTTCGACCGTTGTGTTTTCGTTGATCATGGCGCATGCAAAGTCCACAGACTCATTGGAGCACGATCGGATCGTTTCCGTGCGGCCGTGGATGAACTTGCGTGCCGAAGCCGATTCGTAGTGTGCGCCAGGCTCGTTATGCAATCTATCGATAAGAATTTTTGTTAGTTTCTTTGGCTAGTAGATGGATGCTTGAAGTTTGAAATTTAGACGTCTTTTAATTTTTTTAAATTCATGGTTTAGTGACATGTCAGAAATCTTAGAACTACGTTGGTGCTTCAACTGTGTAACAGCACCATGCCCATGTGGCATTAGCATCGCAATAACACCGGTACATTTGTACCACTAGGCAAGGCAAGAGTAGATAGTTTCAAAGCAAATTGAATGTTCATGATCTAAATATTTCAAGGGTAAAGAATAAATTTTGTAGTAGCGCATAAACAAGGACTATGCGTAATCTGAAAAAAATCAATCAATGTGTTTATGAATTATCATTTAAATAGATCTTACCTAAAGAATGCATATTGTATTGCCATCTGAATGAAGCTGTCGGGGCTGAGCTTCTGGGTTTTGATGAACTCCTTCCCATAGGTATTGAACGTGAAGCAGTACATCTGCAGATCGTCGACCAGGGTGTCGACGTTTTTCTCTGCAGCTTCAATTGCAGAAAATACTTCAGGGGAGATGTTGAACTTCAAGCGCTCTGGAGGGGGTACATACACAGATGGCTCCCGGTTGCACTTGCCCTTCGTTCTAGAAATTGAAACAAATTAAAACAATTTAAAAGTCTTAAGTTTACATTACAATCTATAACACTTTCCAGGGCAAACCAAATTATGCAAAGGCTAATTTTACATTAGAAAGCATGGGAAATAAAGCTCGAGTCTTAAGCAGACCTAGCTTGGACCTTTTCATGGAAAATTAATCCTTAGTTCACCATAAATCCTGCAAATGCAAGATATAACAGATAATACTTAATGCTACAGATAAGTTATAGTACCCAAGAAAGAAGTAGTATTGCATTAGTTCATAGAACTCAAGCAGGATTGAAATACCCTCAATTCACGCATCTCAATCTGTTTTAAGGCATAGGCTGCACTGATAGTCTTGCTACGAATGCTCACATGTATTTGACGACGTGGTCCATGAGGTTGGCGATTGGCGGCCCCTCGGCGGGACTGTGCTCGTATGTGAGCCCGACTCCACCCTCGGTTCCGACGACAAACTGAATGGTCTTGTCGAACCAGCGGTTGGCGGCGTTGGCCTTGCTGCCGCAGCCGTGCACCATCTGCAACGCGGCCGCCGTCTGCGTATTTGGCGCGCCGGTGGCAGGGTTGGGACTGTCCAGGCACATCAGGAACAACGACGTCTTGATCTCGTGCAGGGCGCGGCGATTTGGCTCGTCAACTGTCGAGGTCAGATGATGGGTGTGGGGCCATTTTGGCAGATAAGCAATTTAGACTAATTGGTAAATGTCATGTCATTGTGGACTTTGAAAGCAGCCTGTAGAATTTCTTTTAAAAATCTCTCCGCCATTGCCAATTAGCGCTAATTAGAAATATAAGAACTATAATTAGTCAAAACTTAAACCTTACCTAAGAAGCCATTTATTACAGGTAGTACTAGATTAAACCAGATCTATATGCAAAATCTGGAATTGTATGTATTTGGCAACTGGCAACCATAGGCGTGCCGTGGGCACATCATTAGCTGAAGCTGACAAGCTGCGTGAAAAGGGGGGGGGGGGGGGGGGGAGGAAGGTTTGCAAAAAAGTTTCTTTTAAGAAAATGCTGCTGGCCAAAAATTGCATACCAGCAATGTAAAATTAAGTGCGCACCCACAAATAATTAAATGAAGTTATTGTGTGTATTTTTGGAGCTTATTGTGCACTGGGAAATCAGTTTACTTGAGTAGACCTAGGTTTCCAAATGCTAATTATTTCTTAAAGGTAACTATTTTAAAATTGCAATTTAGGATCGTTATTTAGTTATTAGACGAGGCCCAAGCCTAGGCTGACCCTGCTCATGACTATGGAGGCAACACAAAATTAAATCATTAAACACATCGTTTCCTTTCATGAATTTTTACCCTAAAATCAAGCAAAATTTTCTTTCAATCCAGACCAAAGCCAGTAATAGTGCAGTCCAATGTGTGGCTCTTACAAGAGAGAATGTGGTACGCTTGGCCCCAAGCGTCTCGATGTTCGGAAGTAAGAATCCCAATCGCTACACCTTTTTGCGGAGATTTTTGCACAACCTGCTGCAACTGAGACAAGATTTGAGCTTCGCTCAATGGTCTTGAGGCTCCCACAGTCACCTTGAATAACTGAAAGCAAAATCATTGCTTAGAGAAGATTAGTAGAAATAATATAAGAGTACCTACCTAGACACATTAATTAATATTAACTTTTATTTTTATGAATTAGTAGGTACAACTTTCTCACGTGATTGTTGTGGGCAACAATAATGTGTCCAGATGGATTGTTGTTATCCAGAAATGTGAGCCTGTCCCGTTTCAAACCGGGAATACGGCAAGTCCCGAAAACTTTGTAATACTGCGACATGTCCAAAGGATCTTTGCCCATTGATTCGGCAGGGATCTGGTTCCTAAAGAATGTGTTTAACACTTTTACTTGATGTTTTTATGACAATCAGCTTGACTAGCTACAAAAACATGGATATATATATAGGCAGATATTACCGTTTCAAATATATTTACGAAAAATAAATAAAATTAAGCAGGCTAGGTCTTTGCTCATAGTTCTTTCTTGATGCCTAGGCCTAGGTAGATTAATTTGTTTTTGAAGGGTACCTAAGCACACACTTACGTATCAATGAGTACTTTGTAGTCGAGGGCACCAGCAATCATTTTTGAAGCATACTCAAGTTGATCTGATTGTGATTTGAAGTTTTGTAGAGGAAAGACAAGTCCAGGACTGGAGTAAACAACAACAGGCCAGCGAAATTCTAGGTATGCCGAATTCAACCACCAATCAGATAGCTGGTGCAAAAATAACAATAATTAAATTGGCATACTGATATACACTCTTTTATTGTTCATGTCGGCAGTACGCTATCTTCTCCACAATAATTACCCAATTTTCATTGCGCTCTGCTCTCTTCTGGAGAAGTCTTTGCAATTTCTCCCCGATTCCTCCTTGCACTCCAAAATTAGCGACAAGGTTCTTAGTAATTGCAAATTCGCTTTCAGTAATTAGAGGCTGAACAGATGTAATAAACTTTGCTAATGTATCTTGTAGTGGAGGAACAGGAAGTTGCGGCAACTCGACTTTTGTTTGGGTAGCCGAAGTTGCCTGGGAGGCTACATTTCGGATGCCAAGCTTCTGGATGTTTAGTGACAATCCATTTCTTCTTACTATAACTTTACAGATTGGACCCAACACTTCACGAAACTTCAACATTCCGTCCTCGCTTGTGGTACCTATTGAATTGAAATTCAGACTGATTATTTTTAGCCCAGCCCATAATTTACTCCCAGCTGTTATGAATAGGCCTCGTGTTAGTACCTGTCACTTGTCAGAAAAGCTAATAAATTTGGTCCACCACCAAGTGTTAAATAATTCTTTTTTTAAAAGAGCGAATCCAAATGATTGTTTCATGTCAAACCTTCGATTGTCATTTAAAAGACACGCCGACGAATCGGTAGAACAATTTCACGTACGGAGGAGAAAGTCAAATTGTGCCTGGTGACACTTGTGTTTGTGACACGTGCCCGCGAAGGAAAATTCTTACACTGACAGACAGCGCATGCGCGTTTACTATTTGTGCCGGCGCATGTTATCTTCAAATCGTTATTCGTTTGTAACCTTCCAGTTTTCACTTTCCACGGATAACGTCCTGCTTGATCGTGCTTTTGTAGTTGAGAATAAGTCACTTACAGAGTGTGGAAAACCCTGTAAAGTAATGAAGCTTGGAGATATATTTCCTAATTTTGAGGCGGATAGCACTGTTGGGCGAATTAAATTCCATGATTGGTTAGGAAATTCGTGAGTATCAAAATCTTGTATAGAAGCTTAAAAATTCATATGTCATTGAGCGATATTGCATTCAATACAATTATTTTTAGATGGGGCATCTTGTTTTCGCACCCGTCGGACTACACTCCTGTCTGCACAACTGAGCTAGGCCGCGTTGCAAAACTGGCACCGGAATTTGAAAAACGCGGAGTCAAACTGATCGCTTTATCTTGTGACTCTGTTATTTCCCATTCTGGATGGATACGTGTAAGACATAATTAAATATAAGTAGCGTTTATCCCCACTTCTACCTTATCACATTATTTAGTAAGGTTTCATTGGTGTTGCAGGATATCCAAAGCTTCTCACAGTTGCCAGAAGGAGACTTTCCATTCCCGATAATAGCTGATGAGTCCCGCACACTTGCAGTAGAGCTGGGCATGATTGATCCCATGGAGTTTGACAGTCACGGACTTCCTCTTACCTGCCGAGCCGTTTTCATCGTTGCACCCGACAAGAAGCTTCGCCTTTCTATTCTCTACCCAGCTACTTTAGGACGCAACTTCAGGTAGATCGCCATTAAGGCTCTTTCAATTTTGGAAACTTTCAAAAGTAACATGGGAGTGACTTTTGAATGAACTCATACATGGGTGATTTGCAGTGAAATCCTGAGGACCATCGACTCTCTGCAGTTGACCGACACAAAGAAAGTGGCTACCCCAGCCGACTGGATGGTAAGAGCCTTTTTAAATCTTTCCTTGCAGCTACTGCAGATAAATATAATGTGATTAACTGATGTTCTTGCCCTAGAATGGTGATGACTGTATGGTCCTACCAACCGTGACCCCAGAGCAAGCGCAGACCCTCTTCCCAAAGGGTATTGTGCAGTTGTCTGTTCCTTCGGGCAAGTCCTACTTGCGAATCACTCCGCAGCCATAATGCAGCGTCATTCAGCACAAGAATCACATACTTAAGATATTCCATGACTGAAACGTTCTGGACTTGGCACGGCGAATGACTGCTTTAATTTCATTTCAAGAATTATTGATTGAAAATGGAACTAACGATACAAACCAGATTGTACTTAACTTCTTCGAAAAATAAATCTTATGATCATTTTTATGTCTGAACAAGACCGGATCAATGTACACACCGTTTTATATGATGAAATATAAATTTAACTTTGAAGCATGGATTTTAATTCTGTAATGCAACATTCGGATCTTACACACGAGATCCAAAACAATTCCAAAGTTACAAACTGCAGAGAAAGTGATAAAAAAAGAAACGCCGACTGCCTGCCCGATGTGTGGTTGCGGCCGTGGCCACTGAGGGAGCGACCACGGCCGCCGCCCCCCGACAATCCATGCTGCCAAGGGACCCAAGGGACATGGCGCTGTCCCCCTACTCGGTGTCCATGGCATCGGGGGCGGCCTCCATGGGATCGGCTTCCCCCGCGGCAGGCGGCTGCGGGGCAGGCTCGTCATCGGCGGGATCTGGGGCGCCGCCTCTCTTCTCCTCGCCTTCGATCAGCGCCAAGTACGAAGCCGTTTCACCTTCGTCCAGCACTTTGAAGGGTGTTTTTTGGCCCACCACTCCGATGGAAACGTTCTGCAATCAAAGCAACAGAGTTGAATTGAATATGTTTTTAAATCTTTTGCAAAGTTAGATAAATGGCAATAGAACATAAATAGGTTGCTGGTTTGCAGCCTTGCACTTCTTAGCAATACAGTATTTAATACCTTATGCATTCACCAGTGATATGGCAAGGAAAATAACAGAAAGCGTAAAAGTATCGGGAGACACTCCCTTCTGCTGTACCTTGTTGCTGAGCTCAACCTCATTAGGCAATGTGTCACGTAGGGCACGTAGGCCGTGCTTGATGAGATCTCCAAGCTCGCAGTCTGGGAACTCATCCAGTCGCTTCTCCAAGTACGTGCGGGCGCTCTGCGACCGGGATCCTACCGCCATCGCCTTGCAGTCGAAGTAGTTAGCTGAAGGGCACGTCTGGTAGACATGTGGTCCTTTGTCCTGAATGGGCAGGCAAATGGGAATTAGTTAGTCACCTGGGACTAGATTTACAGTTCGAAATCACGAGCAAAGCCACTGACACGTGAGTTGAATTACATGTATAAAATGTAAATAAGAAGGGGAAAAAAGCCACCACTTGTACAAATGTACTATTAGCAGTTCAAAAATAAAATAAAAATATGGATTGATCTAAATGTGAATGGCTTAAGTTATTGGCTTTTAACAATGTATGCAGACCATAAGGGACTTAAGAGTGCTCCAGACAGATAATCCGTTCACCCCCACCCCCACAGAAACGTTGAATGCAGAGGTCCACGCGCAAGGAGAAATGAACCCCTAAAAGTTTTCCAATCTTTAATTTTAAAATATTGTAATGGAACAGCTTATTGGCTGCCCCTTTTCGATGCTTTTGGCTCTGGCTGTACGTTGTGAATTCCTGCCTTGCTTCCCCCACCCCTATGTACCGTTATCCCAGCAGCCCTCTGTGCCATGTGTTGGCCAAGCTAGCTGGGGACGGTAGAGTGGTCCACGGACCTGAGAACTGCACGGTTCGGCCGGCAGGCTCTTCTCAACCATTGTTGCTATATTTTAGGCAATTTTTGAATAAATATCCTTTCTACACCAAGTTTCGTGTTTGATTGGGTGTTTCATTACAATATCAGTAGATGAAGGAAGAGTATATCTTTGGTCTTGAGATCTTCTTAATTTGATTTTTACAAAAATGTATCAGGTACACCCTTTTAAAAATAGCCTAAATGAGCTTTAAGCATCGACTGTAAATCGATATTCATTCGTTAGGTATTGGAAAAGCGCGATTTCAAGACCATTCTGTGACCATCGCTATGCACAGTTTTTTTTTCAGAGATTTTGGAGCAAATTTAGACTCTCATTTTTCCTGACCCGCAAGGGTCTGCACCAGTAAAATGTTGGTTATCACCCTCTCTCGAAATGTCAAAAAGAATCATTTGTTGCGTTTTTTAGTTTCGACGAGCTGCGGATGTCGAGGATTATAGCCGAACCAAAAGTTCGGAGCACGGATTAATTTGTATGACTCCACTTTTGAAAGCCAGAAAGTCTTGTAGAATGGCCATAGAAATGGGTGCACGAAAACTTTGATTCAACATCGATGAAAATCGGCAATCGATATTGAATCCTGTCGTATAAATTATCACACCACAAACTTAAAAATATATGTTTTTCAAGTTTGACTACATGTGTTTATGCTGACATCGCGATACATTGAACATTTTTGTTGCATTCATCTCTGAGATAATGATTATTTTAACTTCCTGCAATTGCGATAACGGCCATAAAGGCAAGTAGCTTTATCTTAAGCTGCGATAAGCGGATTATATGCAATGAGGACTCTTAAACTCAACTCCTAATCCTGCCAAAACCAATTATTGATCAAAAGGCATAATAGTGCTTATTTGAACCATCTAGGTAAGAGGGGAAACTTACATCATACCCGGCTACCAAAAGGCCGACGCCATACGGTCGCCTATCATATCGCTGCGTGCAGATTTGGAGCTTGTTGCCAAGAGCAGTAATCAACTGTGTAACTGGCAGCAGTGAATCGTTAGCATACTTGTAGTTTAAACATTCAGTACGCATCCAACGGCTCAACATACGAGCATCCGCTGTAAGCCCAGCAATTGTTATTCCCAAGTGATTATCAATGGGAATGATTTTCTTCTGGTGAGATGACAGCTCTGACGAGGCTCGCTTCAGCGCTATTAGCACTGCGTGGGTCTTGCTTTTGAGCCCCACAGTGGCTGAACCAAGCTTAACAGCTTCCATGGCATACTCCACTTGATGAATGCGTCCCTGGGGACTCCACACCGTAACATCACTGTCATATTGGTTTCGGAACTGAAAGAAAGTGAGGTTAAGATTAGTAGCTGGATTTGGCAATCAGTTTAATCGAACTACAACATTTTATTTGTCAAAGTGAATACATTTTTAATGCAATCTTTGATTTCTTTTCTGTTTAGTAAGTTAGCTAGTGGAAATATTTTAAGTAGGTAGGTAGGCACTAGGAACAATTCCGGCTTGTCATGATGGCACATCCAACGCCTCCACATGAATTGTAAGAATTTGATGAACTATGAAGATGTAAAGTGATCTAACGCGTAAAATTGGCCTTGTTTCAGTGAAACGATCTGAAATATCTTGCTAAATAAGAGCACACTCACCATTCTGGCTAAAAATTTCGAAGAGGTAGAGCCCTCCTCAACAAATTTGAACAATGAATTCACACAACTTGCTTTCGGCTTTGCTATGCTGTAAGTGGTCGGTTCCGTGCCGGTGTTCTAGGTGGCAGCACTTTCTGTCGTTATTCGTTACAAAAACTGGCGGGATCTTCTTTGGACGAGAAATAATAATGTGCGAAAAAGTGTTTAATTTCATATGACTAGGGCTTCACGAACGCAATTTGTGTTGCGTTGGAGATGAGAGTAGTGGTTTGTATATCAAAAGATGATGGCGCGCTCTACACACACAAATGTCACACAAAAAGTCAAGATAAACTTTAGGGAAAATTAGGAAAAATACGCAAATTTTCCCAATTTCGAATATTGCTATATTTTCTGAGTTGAAGGGGAGGGGTATGGAGGATTTTCATGAAAAACGCAGGGGTCTATTATGGGCCATAAGTGAATAGATACTGCTTCAATAATGGGCTACAGAAATCTAAGTTTTACAACTGGTTTGGTTGAATTTCACATGAAAACAATGAAATGTTACTAAAAAGATTTAAAAGCATACGAGTAAGAAGGGAACGTAAAGTTGTGCAGACCTATAAGTTTCAGCGATGCTTTATTTCAGCATTCTCTATATACGCTTCTGTAAAGTTTCATAAATATTCGGGACTTGCGGCTCTACAGAGTTAGCACATTTTCGAAAAATTTTAACGTTTTCGTAAAATTTTATTGGCTATATAAAACTACTAAATAGATGTTGGGAGTTGGGAGCTGGGAGTAAGAACAAATGTAGGTATTCTGAAAGGTTTGGTCTGCAGATAGCACTAACACTAACACACATAAATAAAACATACACACACGTTCACACAACTCACACGTTACTTCTTGCATTGAAGTTTTCGCTTCGCTTACTGCGCTATCAATAACACATTTTTTGGAGCGACGGTTCATGGGGTGTGAAAATATGATCGAATTCGAAACCAACAAGAAAGGCTATGCGACCACTTGTTGCCTAACAACACACCACCACTTCAAGATATTAGTTTCAAAATTGCCAAAATTGCCAATATATACCGAGACATTCACATAATGGTAAATATTGAAGAATTGCCACAAAATGTCTTGGTAAAAATTCTTAGTTACATAAAGTATGAACAAACAGTCTCCCTTCGAAGAGTATCTCACACATTTTGTGCGTTGTGCAGCGATATTCTCAACGTCGCGTTCCTCAACCTGCAACCAATCCTCCAATCACAACTTCAAGATGTGCAGACCGAGATCAAAGCCAACGAGTGTCCAAAGCTACTGCCTTCCATTCTCTTCCGATACAAGATCTTGCAGATCTTGGAGTCAGAGCACCGAGCCCTGCTCACCGTCTGCGGCCGCCACGTGACCGATGGCACCTACTGCTTCGTCGGCGGCACCCTCCTCGACTACTTCTACAAGCTAGTGACAATGAGCGACGACGACAAATGCGAGACTCTCGAGCGCAGCGTTACCGTCCACCTCTTTCTGCTCTGTGAGGACTTTGCCGATTATTTCGAGGAGTACGTCGAGCCGACTCTCGGTCGCGACAAGCATTCCCTGCTAGGCACCAAGATCGTGGACCTTATGGACTGCTTCCTTGACTCCAACTACCACCTCGTCGTCAAGCCGTGCGACGACGGCTGTTCCTCGCACGTCGTCGGCGGCTTCGAGGTGTACAGCTCGGCCGACGGGGTCTCATCGCCCCCACTAGCCAAAGCGCCGGTCGACGCGACGAAGCAGGTTGTCACAAGACTGGTGCGATACCTGCGAAACACCGTCCGCTGGCACAACCTCTGCCACTGCATAGACGCCACCAGCAAGAGGACGCGCGTGAACAAACAGCGACGTCGACGCCTCTGTCTCGACATGCCCGGCAGCGTCGATGAGGAGATCGGCCGCGGCGATCAGGTGCAGCAGAAGGTGTTCAAGAGGAGCGGATGTCGCGGAGAGGCCAAGGGTCTCAATCACGGGCTCAAGTGCTCGCTGGACTTGCGCTGTGTGAATGAATTGGCGCCGCGACGCACGGCCTCGTCGACGTCGACGTTGTGCAACAGGTCGGAGGTACCCGAGATAGCGCAGTCGGTGGGGACGAAACATGCGTATGAGTTCACGATGAAACTGAACGTGAGGTATTCGGTAGTGGAGGATATCGAAGAGGTTACGAAGGAGGTGGAGATTCAGTTGCACGAGAATGAGAACGTTTGCTTCCTGGTGGAGCACTCCGTTGACTTGGCTAGTCACGTTCAGGCTTTATAGGGTCGGCTGATTGACCAATGTGCACGAGCCATCCGATCGCCGAATTTGTGATGAACTCTTGTTTTCAAAAGTCAACCATTATGACCATTTTCTTGTCAGCACTGTCTGGTTCTGTCAGCGCGCTCGTTGCTAGAAGCCATGCTAGAACTGTTATTCGATTTTGTAATTTGGTACTTATATGAACTTCAAAAATTAAAATCTACTTGCGGTTTAAATGAAAATAAAAATTGAATTGAACACTGCCAGAAACTTTCTGCCTGAAGTCCAATCTTGATTGAAGCGCGAAGCAACTAATAATTTATTATTCCAATGTCTGGTTAAGGATTTAACCGCGAGTCATCACACCTGTTTGGCTGTACCTAACAGTTTGGAGAGCATATTAGAAACGAACCGTTAGTAATTCCTTAATCAAAAATTGAATTTTACCTAGGGAATAACTAAAGCTGTATATGATTTGTGTTGTGAACTTGTGACTTGTGAGACTTTGTAAGACATCCCTTGGACTGGAAAAGTTAGTGTATACAATTCGTATTAATTCAAACTTAAAATGTAAACATGTAATGTATAAATATAGACATAGGCGTGCGCAGGCTAAATGTTTAGATACGGCCCAGTACGGGATGGACCAAAATGATGGCCACAAATAGCACGCCGTTTTCTATGCACGTGACCGCGAAAGCAAGTGTTGTGACAAGGCATGGCAGTCATCGACAGCACACATTTCCTATCCGAGCACACAACCAGGGCCTTCTACCTGAAAATGTTTCCCATTCCTTTTGTATGGCGTGAATGCTGCTAGGAGGCTGTGGAAAATGTCAGAGTCAAAAATCTTTGGGTTAAATCATGCTCAAGGTCAAAGCCATC
The DNA here is from genome assembly GCA_921293005.1 of Nemoura dubitans. Lineage (NCBI taxonomy): Eukaryota > Metazoa > Arthropoda > Insecta > Plecoptera > Nemouridae > Nemoura > Nemoura dubitans. The sequence continues at coordinate 20,101,346 of OV121074.1, forward strand.
TATATTCATTTTTTCCAAACGAGCAAATCGAAACAAATCCATTCAGAGGGCGCTGGCAAGTGGCGTTCCTTCTTCGGAAAATTAATTCTTGATTAGAATTTGTCCAAAATCCAAATGGTAAATTATTGCAAAATAATCAGTTCTCGATATCACAACCCAATCTGAAAATCTCTATCTTTCGGGAAAAATCGTAGATACGGCCAGTGCCAAGTCGGCAGCACCGCTGGGCACGCCTATATGAATGTATAGAACGAAAGACTTGACGGAATTTTTAAAATCACTTTATATAATATTGCCAGATAATTCTCTGATCTGAATGACAAATGTATTTATAATGTCACACATCTATCATCTATCATACATAACACCGTCATATTTCCACCATAGGTATTAGGTACCTACACCATGGCAAGGAATAACTTGACATTCCATCTATGAAACCAAACACCGGCCTATTCGCATTGTTTGCGCTGTGCTGTTTTGTCGAGAGCTCACCTGTTATGTATGTACCTAGTACCTACTAGTTGTACCTTGGCCGTGAATGCAGCATCGCTTCATCGGTAGCCATATATATCCATAGCCTATAGACACTAGAGGTGAGGTAGTATAATCAGCCGCCGCCCTTGGCCAGACCCAGTCTTTCGATCGCCTCCGCGTCGACAACAAGCGTCCTCTCGTCCTCTCGTCCGAACCTGCCAAGATGCGTTTAGGAGCGACCATCCCAAACTTCAAGGCGGACTCCACGCTGGGGCCCATCCAGTTCTACGACTGGCAAGGCGACTCGTAAGTTTATATCATCATTGTTGCCGAGTTTCAGATACTATGTTGACACGATTCGTTGGCAACTTGGTCCAATGCGTTCCTACCCCTTTTGCGACATCTCCAGCGATGCGTATGGACAGCAACTGGTAACTGAGTTTGGACTTTTGAGGCGAAATGGGCCCACATTTTTGGAGAACTTTTGATGGAAAACAAACTGTGTTTTTATGTTTGTTCCTTTTTTACGGTTCTTTGGATTACAATTCGGAGTCGGAATGCATACATTTTCCGAACGTACTAACTATGCCTTAATTATAAGGAATTGGTCAGAATCAGAAATCTTGTTATTCCACCTCCAGTGGCAGCGAGATTATTGTCATATGTAGAGTAAGTCCATAGCATGCATAGCTTTTACCTGTGCTTGCTGAAGCTTGCGAACCGGTTCTATACTGCGCATGCGTTTTGATTCAAACTCTTCGAACCTGATGTTGAATAGATGCTAGACGCTCCACAGAATGTTGTTGAATATTGCACTGAACTAGAGGCTGAACTGGCTGAACCATAAAGATGATAGTCAAGATTGCTGCTATTATCTAACTCAAGCATTTAGTAAATAAAATTGTCCTCGCAAGCAAGAGTTTATAATTATATATATTCGCGTAACAGAAAACCTAGTTACGGACCATCGTGAATAAGCATTTTATAAAAATAATCTAGTTTTAATTCATTTAAATAAGCCAAGTGACCTGCACACGGGTCCACTTCAATAGAAAAACAACAAGTAAAGTGTAACCTTCAACTACAAGTGTGTAGATAAATAGATGAGATCTAAACGCACCCATGCAACTGCAACAATAGGAGGATGCTAATCGGCATGGTAATCCATGTCACCACATTTCAAAAGTGACGTTTTAAAAATGTTTCAGATCTTATCAGCATATTAAGATTTATGTGATATCAAAATAAAATAAATATATAGAACAAAATATGGAGCCAACAGCTATTGTTACTATGTAATGCCCAATAAAAGAGAGCCGTTCCCTTCGAGAGACCCTGTTACAGTCGCGAGGTGACAGTCGCGGGCGCTACCCGTTGTACACGAGGGGCTTCAGCACCCTAAGCTTGGGCACGAAGGGCATTGCTTGCCGCAGAGCAGCCACCTCACAGCAGTAGACGAAGCCCGTAGCGATCTTGTTCCAAGAGCTGCCGGCGCCCGGCCCCCAGCCGTACTTGGCGCACACGTCGGGGCAGAGCAAAGCAGGGGCCTTGTCCACGAAGCAGTTGTTGATGGACACGAACGCCATCGCGGCCTGCAGCGAGCACACAGTTCAATTAGTTGGTGTATTTATCCGTTTTGTCTCGAAGCAAACTGATGGCGCGTGCACAGCTTTTCTCTCAGTAAAATTGTCAAATGGGAAGGGTGTTCCCCCTGGATTTGTTTCCATAAGCCAGCATATCTGTGCCAGCATTCGTAGATTGCATATCGCCTTCCTCTCATCGTGATACATGTTTTAGAATCCTCCTTCGTTACAACCCAATCTGCTGCCATCCATCAACGCCATGTGCCCCGTGTCACAGGACCCGTTGAAAAACGGGTGCGTCCAAAATCATCATCGGAAACAAAAGCGAGATATTCTAGAGCGGAGAACATTTGGGACTCATTCAGGGAGTGAAGATTTCTACGAGTGTTGCATTGTATGAGAGGACTTACTTGGGTGGCCGGATCGTAGACTACCTTCCAGAAGTATTCTGGTACGGGAAGACGTTTTTCATTCTTGTTGCTGTACAGGTATACTTCAGTTAAGGTCCCGGAGTGATCTCTGAGTTTCAGGATACCATATGTTCCTGAAACATTCAGTGAAAAAAATTGTATCTAGAACTTTTTAAATAATAAGAGCGAAAACGTGTTCATATAATGACATGCCATCAAGCTGTCACTCACCGGTAATGACCTGCAAATCAGTGACTTGCTTCGAGGCGTGCTTTCTCACGACTTTCTCCAGCGACCCCCAATTGCCGGCATTGATGTCCTGCCACTGCGGCGCCGTGTTGATGTAGAAGAAGCTCAGATCCTGATAGGCATCCAGCACGAAGTCGGCGTTGGGTGCCAAGTGTCCTCTCGAAAGGGCCGTCTCGTTCAAGTACTTGTTCGCTATCTTGCTGGAGCCGAGGGCGTCGCTGAGGACGGCCAACTGATTGGGCAGCTTGTACTGTCTGTCGGGGGAGAAGGTCTCGTAGAGGCCACCCTCCTGGAAGCTGGGTCGGTTCTTGCGGTGCTCGGAGGAGACCAGGGCGCCCCCGTAGAGGATGTGCATGGCGTACAGCGTGGCGCTAGACTTCTTGTCGTGGCAGATCTGTACCATCGGGTAGAAGGTGTTTTTCACCCGGAAACCCATTTCCATGGAGACGCCAACAGCGTTGCCTGTGCCGCAGGTGACGTCCTTGACCTTGACTTCTCCTGAAATCTGAGAAAAGGGTATATTAGACAATTCTATTAGGATCTCCTAATAGGCTAATGGTCTTCTTAAAGTTACATGATTGAGCAACACTTTATTTTTAATTAACTAACCAAAACTTCTCTTATCAAATACTTATAGAATATTTGTCGTCATATTAATTGCTATCGTATCACAAGTAAACCACAAAATACCTGTTGCTTTGCTAAGCAATTAAAATTAATTTTTGGCGTCGCGTGTTTCGCGTGTTGTAAGATTTCTAAGACCAAATTATCCGAAACCGCATGTGGATTTGATTGGCACTCACCGACTTGACACATCCTAGTTGGCCCACGGCGTAGCCGTCGCCTCCCGCCTGTAGCTTCTCGCTGCCCTGGCAGCTGACGGACAGTTCCTCCTTGTTCTTGAACGATTCCAGGGCGTTCTTCTTGCCGGGACACGCGACGGTGATGCCCTCCTTGGCCTTGAACTCCAGGTTCCCGAGGCGGGCAGGCAGGGCCAGTCGGTTGTCGACGATGAAGATGGGCTCGTACTTGGGGAGCTGCTTGACGGGCAGAGCACATCCTGCCCCTGAGAGTTGCGACAAGTGTCAGCTTGCTAATTAGTATTCGAGATAAACAACACTCGCCTTTCGCGAAGAATAATCAAACTTAATTATATATACTCGCAACCGCGAATGCGAATTAATATCAGTGACATCTTTGCTGCTTGCAATGACGAGAATTATCGTCTGGGCGCGTGATTTACAAGTGTAAGATGTCATTCCATTCCTAGATATTCTTCCTGCCTACATGTTTCTAGAAGCAAATCTGCACAGTGACTTTTCCTAGTTTTCTCCAGACATCGTTAAATAAGTAAATGAATAATTGCAACTCGGTCAGTCACTAACCTGCGTCTAGACTGCGTCCACCGACAATCAAGCTGACGAGAATCGCTGCTGACAGCGTCAGCGCCTGTTCGCTCCGTTTCGCGCTGAACATGTTGCTGCTGACACCTTCGCGGGCTGACTGACGAGTGTACCTAACCTTCTTTCCGCGACGAGGTCTAAACTTTGCACGACTTCCTTTGCGACATCACTTGTACCCGTTATGTTGTGTCGGACGTCGGTAGGTAATCATCGCCTCAAACCGCGAACGTTCGACCGGGTGTTCCGAGTTGCGTCGCGAATGTTTGGTAAATGTTTTCGCTTGTTATCACGCATTTATTGGATCCTATACTTGAGCGGTCCTAATTGCAACAATTGTGTTGACGAGTATATTATAATTTATAACGCACATGTTTTGAGGCGCGGTGTTTCGCACATTAGATACAAGGGAATTAACGATTTGTTTATATTCTGATGATCATCTGAGCTTACACATAACATATGGTTCAAATTACACAGCCAACTATGTTTACTAATGATAAGAATTTTCCATTACACCATGCGTTCGTTTAGCAGCTTGCGAATAATGTGCGACACAAAACAGAGCTTAATGCATACGCATTTCGAAATTTACAGTGTCCTCTCGCGTTTTTAAACATTTTTAAACGTCATCTGAAGAAATATACAACAATTTGTACATTTCCGTCCTTCTTTACTCGAAACACATAACCATGGCTTCGAAATGATCTGCATTTTTACTAAATTAACATTAAATAAAATATACACAAAAAAACACCAATAATAATAACAAATTATTACTTTATTAGTTGATGTTGCGAGTTCAAGGTCATTGCTCAATATTCGTTTATCGTGAAGCAAAGTGCATTTTCCAGCTATCGCCTCCAAATTTCCTGCCCCCGTGGTTATACAGATCTGATGGCATTTTGTTGCTATAAAGAAAATTCATTTCAGGATTCTGGTTCTGGGTGGGTGGGTTCTGGGGGGTTCAGAGGCGATCACACTCATCAGTCATCACACCCATCATTTCCTCTCCTGCAGTTACTGTACGCTTGCATGGTGTTATGCAGAGTGCCAAAGTCAGGTCATACCGGGTAGTTGACAAGTTGTCGTTGTCATTGACATGCAGTCAAATGGCACAGCCCTGAAGATGTAGAATAATTTAAACAACATTGACATCAAATTGATTAAACTCATGTATGTCCTATCTTTAGTAAGTTTTGAAACAAACTATTTCAAACTGGGAAATTTCCCAATATTTATTTAGCATTTAAATCCCAGCATGAAATAGCATTTTCAACATTGACATCGTTCGTCCTAAATGCGTTTCATGTTGAGTTCCACAACATTTACTCTGTTCACGTCCCTCTGCCACAGATGGTGCGTCCTCTTCTCGCACCCTGCGGACTTCACGCCAGTATGCACCACCGAACTGGGTCGGATTGCCGTCCACGACCACGAGTTCAAGAAGCGCGGCGTTAAGGTGCTGGCTCACTCGTGCGACAAACTCAAGTCGCACAAGGACTGGGTGGCTGACATCAAGTCCTACTGTCTGGACATCCCCGGGGACTTCCCGTACGCCATCATCTCGGATGAGTCCCGCGAGCTGGCGGTCCAGCTGGACATGCTCGACGAGAAGAACCAGGCCAACCAGGATACGGCGATGACAGTGAGGGCGCTGTACATCATCAACCCTGAGCACCAGTTGGCGTTGTCCATGCTCTACCCGGCGTCGACGGGCAGGAATGTCGAGTACGTTTTAGGCGTATAGAATCTTTCGTGTTTGATATGATTTTGTACTCTCCGAGAAGTCGTTCTTATGCCTTTCTGGGGGAGTTGTCGAAATAGTTTTCGCAGCATTGGTCATTATTACATTGGGAGGGATTGCTACTTTAGGGACCGAACATGTATGTTGATATAACGGAAAACCACACCCAAAATTTGAGAGCTCTAGAGTCCAGAGTCCTGATTGAAATTGATCAAATCCCCTTGCTTTATAATATGTATAGAGGCGCCCATGTGAATCCTGGATGTATCAACTCCCGTTTCGCCCATTTTAACATACTTATTTGATTTCAGTGAGATCTTGCGGGTTTTGGATTCCCTTCAGCTGTGTTACCGCAACACGAACATCGCCACCCCTGCTAACTGGACGGTGAGGCATTCTTTATCCAACGACTTTACGTTTCATTCAGCATTTTGGGCTTGGTTTCTCATCTAACTGGGATTCACTGTTTCTGTTTAGCCCGGCACTAAGGTGATGGTGGTGCCGTCCGTCACCGACGACGAGCTACCCAAACTGTTCCCGAAGGGCGTCGACAAAGTGAACATGCCGTCAGGAATCACATACGTACGCACGACCACAGACTACTGATTACGCCACGGGACACGTTTGAAATGATACTTTCGATTGCATTATACCGTGAGAGTGAAATGATTCAAATTGGTGATAGGCAAATCCAATATACCCATTGCAAACATGTTATACATAAAACCTATACAAAACATGACTTGACAATATATATTTTTCTTCCCTCGTTGTGTTTGTTTTTGCATTTCGCAGTGTATGTGGTTTCCACTGTGTCACGGGTTGTCTTGCATTGCATTGCCTTCGTTTCTCACTTTGTCACACCTTCTACAAGAAACGATGAAAGGCATCCGGGTTGGCGATTTCGACACCGGATCGCGAGTGAAAACTGAAGTTGAGCAACATTGTTCGGAATCAGTCATTGATTCACCTTGCTTGAATAACTGGAGGAACCCTGGTGTTTGGGTTAAAGTTCAGGATCAGGCTGTACGTGCTTCGGAAAGTGATCATATTATTTTTCTCAAGCTTTCTTTTGCTTACTTCATTAGTGAAAGACGTTCGTTGCGGCTACGTCTTGGTATCGGATTTCCTCTCACCCATCTATCAGCTGACCACCAATTGAATAAAAAAAAATCCCACATTAAAAATCTTATTTTATTAGATCTCTCACCGTCGCCGATGTCTACCAGCTGAGAGTGAGAACATTTTAAATTAATATCCCACCGCTGGTACTTATGGTACTCAACAACGAACGTTAGAACGTCAACGCTGGCACCAATTGTACTGAGAGCATTAAAAAAATACCTGCAAAATCAGTCGGTCCGGCCAAACACCACCAAGCGTCATCAGAGCGAACCTGGACTATAATGTTATCTAGGTCCTAAAAACTTCGATAAAACTACACTCAACTACCCTTTTACATCGCCCCACATAATATTATTCAAATGGCAGTGATTGCACGTGATTCTGCTCGCACGGCAGTTGTGTATATAGACACTTTAAGTAGCGCACGTAGCAACTGCAGCAGCAGCAGCAGAGCAGAGGTCATTTGCGATCAGCTGTTGATCATGTAACAGATTATTTATGTTGTTTGTGCAGGTGAGAGGTAGCGATTTGGTATAAAATATCATATTAGTGTTGAAGATAATGAAGAATTCTAACAAAAAATCACATTCGAGTGCAGTACAACGACTATTACATTTTAATTAATTGTTAAGTACCTTCACTCTGATTGTACAAGACTCACCAAAGGTCAATTTTCTAAACATAACCATACAAGAAATTTTCTACTTCCATGAAACTGCCAGTGGTATTAAAGTCTATTCTGGTTGGAATACCCATTGGTGTCACCATTTTCGACTCTGTCGGCTACATTGCCCGTGTTGAAGGAGTGTCGATGCAACCGGCTTTGAACCCTAAAGAGACAGACTCAGAAGATTACGTCCTGCTCAACCGATGGTCGGTACGAACATATGAGTTGACACGAGGGGACATTATTTCCCTCGTATCACCGAAGGACCCCCAGCAAAAAATAATAAAACGTGTAGTTGGCCTGGAAGGTGATATAATATCTACCCTCGGGTACAAGCGACCCTATATCCGAATTCCTGACGGCCATTGTTGGGTCGAGGGAGATCACACGGGACATTCTATGGACTCGAACCTTTTTGGCCCTGTATCAATGGGACTTATAACTGCAAGAGCTTCCTGCATAGTATGGCCACCTCACCGCTGGCAAAGTTTGAAGCCTGAGCTTCCAACGGGTAGAAAACCTTGTAACGTTTCAATACTACCATCTAGAAATTAAACCAGCTGATTCCTCTGTACGATCTAATCATGCGTGCCATCAGCTTAGTGAAACGTCTGGAATTTGATTTTGTCGGCAATGTTTTCCAAAATGCTCTTGCCCTCGGAGATGTGGACAATGACGGACACAATGAGCTGATAGTTGGAAATATGAACGGTGATCTATCTATATTTAAATACGATCGCTTATGGCAAAAATTGGATGGATTGGGCATGATTACTGCTATTGCCGTCGGTGATATACTAAACTGCGGCTCAAATGCTCTGGTAGTCATAAGTGGAGATGGTTGGTGCCACATTTTAACAAAGAGGAATGTTATTGGGAACTCAAAACTACAAAGAGCTGGGAGAATGGAATCTTTTCACGTACAAAGAATCCCTGCCAATACCAAGGTGACTATTGAGTATTTACTGCCCTATTGAGTGTTTATAACTCGGCAGATTGTTTCCCACTGACCCCTGATTGTGGTCTTGTTCAGGTGGTACTACTAGCAGACATTGACGGTGACGGTCAGACAGAGCTTGTCCTGGGCCTGACTGATCGCATTGTGCGCTCGTACCGCTGGCTTCCGGGTGGAGAGAACTCATCGCCACGACTCTTCACGCTGAGCAAGTGGGAGGGCGCCAATCAGATCGGAGCCGTCACGTTAAATCGCTCTGCAGATGGTTCGGCCAGTGTGTTGGTGTCTCAACCTGGAGGCGCGTATATCAAGATAAGCTGCGATGACACATACAATGACCTCAACTCTTCCATCAGCACTGAGGGGTGATTATTATGCAGATGATTACTTTATAAAACAGTACCTACTGGAAGTGAGTAAAACATTGTAGGTATAATGTGTAATTTTAATAAAGATTGTTCTAGCTGTGTCAATTTTCTGTTGAGAGCCCTTGCAGAAACAACAAACCCTGCACTTCTGAGTCTGTTGAACTGGTCCTTGTATCGTCGATGTTGTCGTTGCCAGGGAGGGCCTTGCCGACTCCACGGTGGAGTACCATCCGCTGTCGCTGTCTCGCATGCGCAGTCCCAATGTGTCCACGGAGATACTCGGCGGTATCCGGCCCCCCATCGGCAGCGCTTCCCCCACTCAGAGATACGCTGTGGCCACGCTAGACGGGACCATCATGCTCGTCGACAACCAGGAGATTCTCTGGTGGGTTCAACTTCTGTGCGAAAAAGAATTGGAACTCTGGCGCTTCACATGAAATAAGAAGCAATGTTGGACTAGTTTAGAAATCTGATAATGGAGGCAAGGTTTGATGAATGCAATACAAAATTCAGTCCTTAAAGTTAGAGAGCTATCGTTTTCTGCTCAGTACGTTTCTATAGTTTAATTCTATCAGTGGTGGCTTGCGACTCGGGCCAGAATCACGTTCAGGACTTTGAACCCACGCTCACACAAGGAAATACCCGCTGCACTGTTACAAGCAGGATCCTCTCGTTTTATGACACTTACGTGCCTACTTAGCCTACCCTCCCACCCGATGGTTAATACTGAGCTAGAATCTTTGCATTTGGTGTTCCAAATATCACTGCCAGCTGCCACTGTGGAATATTGGTAAATAGATAAGGTAGGTAGTCAAAGAGGAAGGTGACAGTCACAAACAGCATTTTTTAAATGGACGGCTACAGTTCTAGAGTCCAATCACTTTTGTGATCAAATAATTGCCTAAAGAAAGTGTTGTATTTGAACATGAATGAACATAAGTGATTGACTCTAGAAATGTGGCCCTGGCCCCACCCAATAAGCAGCTTCATTTAGACGCAATTGAATTGATTGATGGCTTCACTGGCCATGCCAGGTCGATGCAGGTGGAGCAACAGGTGTTTGGCATCCGCGCGCTAGACATAACGGGTGACGGCGGCGACGAGATCGTTGCGTGCGCATGGAGTGGGCAGACGTACTTCCTGGACCAGCAACGACGCTGTGTGCGCTTCCAGATGGACCAGCCGGTGGCCGGCTTCACGGCCGGGCCGTACGCAGCAACTGCAGCCGCTGGAAACCGCCCGACACTGGTCTACACCACGTTTAGCAACAAGGTCGGTTCAGGCAAACGGTTTTCTGCTTTTACAATACCTTTTTCACTTACTATAGCTAATAAGTAATATTAAAAGAATTACAATTTTTGTTTAATTCATACTTTTGTTGGTTTAATGATACTAGGACCTATGGTAGTAGGTACCTACTACCTACTAGTTAAAAATCTATGGATTTTGAAAGCTAGTACGTAGGTGCAGGTGTGTTATGGAACGACGAGGGCGTGCGAATGAGACGGCACAGGCCGTCTAATTTCCACGGCACTACAGTTTTCAGAGTTTCCTAGTTACACATGGTTTTGCCATTTCAACATCTTAACAGAAAGGAAACATAACATACATAAACTACTGATTGGGTTGTGAACTGTGATTATGTGAGCTGATTATTTTGCATTCGTTTGCCATGTGCAATTTGGACAACTTCAAGACACAAATTAATTTTTATGCCACCTTGCCAGCGCCTTCTAAATGGATTTCTAATGGCATTTTCGGTTGGTATGCTCTGAGAGCAGTCGGTTATCTTCTCTGTGACGTCATGCTCGATCGCAGATTTTCTTTCAGAGCGATTTGAACCGAACACGCACCTTATTGTCAGAGCGACAGATGTATTTAACAAAACTTCTTTTACCTTCAGAGTTTGAAAATGTATGCACTACATTCACAGCATAATTGTTTATTTTTGGATTCTTTTTTGTTTATAAAAGGTTTTGATAATTTTCCTCTTCTTCTTGACTGAATATTTAAAGAAGTGTCAAGTAGTTTCAAAATCGCTGTCAAATTTTGCGCGGCCATCTTGCCAGATTTGGATGCTGATCTGACAAATTTCTCGGAGCAAGAAATCTTGCTCTCAGAGCGAGTAGACGAACGAACCGAACATTGAAAATCCACTCTGGAGCGCTCTGCTCTGGTTAGAACAATTGAACACGCGACTTGCTCTCAGAGTGCTCTCAGAGCAGCCAATCGGATTCCCCATTGATAACAAATTTTGTTTCACTTTGCTTTAATGGCAAAAATTACCCCAGGTGGTTTTGACCTTGAGCAAGATTCTGACATTTTTTGACATTTGCGCCCTAAGATATCAATGGGAGACATTTTCATGTAGAAGGCCTTGGTCATGTGCTCGGATATAAAATAATTTGGCTGCGGTCAGAAACTCGTTTCCGAGCGAGCTCCCACCGTTGTGAAACCTACTTCAATCGCTTCATTGGGCCGTTCTGAAACTCACTCCGGAGCAGCTGGAGCTCGCTCCAACTGCTTCGTCCCTCTGGACGGAGCACTTGTATCCCTGTCCCAGATATATTTGACAAATATTGGTTGGAATGTCTGCAGATATGCGTGTACCCCGACGTTCGTGTGCCGACCATGGTGTCCCGAGGCGTACAGCCATTGCCCGGAGATCTCAGCCCCTCCCAGCAGAGGGAGCTGGCCGAGTGGTGTCTCTACGGCAAGCGATGATGTTGCATGCTGGCATAGCGCCAGCTGCTAATATTGCTCATGTCTTGCCAACTAACCATGGCTTGTTGAATAGAAATCTAATATTTTGCTCATGCTGTATCTGTGCAAATAAAATAATATCATATATTTCCTTTAACACTTATTCATAGTTCCGACATTTGTAACTGTCTGATTGTATGAAGTTTTGTTTTTGTTATAGATAAAAAATTAAGAATTAAAGTATGTTTCTTTATTTTTCAAGTTTATAAAAACAATATTATTGCATAGTAACAGATATTGTGAGCATGAGCCTGTCACACCAGACAGTTGGAGGCCAACGTCACTAAGTTTTAAGTTAGTCCTAGTAATCCCACACATAGCATGACAGTCAAGAGAGATTTATTCCATAATCAGAGGAAATACAATTAATTGAGTAGGATGATATTTGCTTCAAGATCACGTTTCAAAGTTTAGACGACAACATTTAAATTCATAAGAACAACCCTATTATATAAAATTGAGAATGTAACTACCCAGATTAATTCATTTCCACTATTCGTCAAACTGGATAACTCCATAATCTCCTGTTCTCATCCAGTTGGGATCATTCTTATCGCACGCCTCGGCCTGATTTGGTTGGAGCCCGCAGATGAGGTCGCACTTGACCGTACGTAAAGCCGCCACGCTTGTTGGATGGAACTTTCCCAGCGCAGTGTGGAAACTCGTAGTTGGGTCCCAGTTGATCCCCCCCAGGAGCTTGCGGTAATTAAGATCTCCTTTCACGATCACCAACTTTGCACGGGTTAATTCGGCAAGAAGTTCTTTATCAACAACACCAATGGCATCGAAGTTGAGTGGAAGGGTCCAGAATTGTTCTGCAGCCATTGTCCAAGAGCCAGCATCTACATACGCTTGCCATCTTGCAGCCAATTTTGGTAGACAGCCAAGGGATTTGGAGAGTTGTTTCAAGTTCCATTCAAAGTCACACGGCATAACATCCGAGACAAACCAGGGCATAGCTTTTAAGTGGAACTTTACGTGTTTTGCCAGAGAGAAAGTGATGAGAAAATCGGCAATGCAGAGATCTGTGAATAGCTCGTAGCCAACATTGTCACAGATTATTGCTGAAAAGGTAGTGATGCATTATTAATTAATTTCTATTAATTCCCTGATATTGTCAAGCTAATATCCATCTTTGCTTAAAATTTGTCACCTTACCAACATGTCCATCATGATCCATTTTCTCAATTAGACAATTGGAGATTTTGTCCGACTCGTTGACTAGAACGTTATTTCGTAATTCATCGATCCGCTGTAAGAAGTTGCTGGTCTCCGACGATTCGCACAACGAGACTGACAAATCACAGCTATTGCCCCACAAGTTCATTGTGAGCAAGACAACAAGTTCGTCTTTGATTTGAGCTGGAGTCATTCCGTTTTGTTTCTCCAGCACACAGAGCAAGTGTTCTCCCAAAGCAGTACACGCTTTCAATGCATCGTCAAACGATGCCTCCTTTTGAGCACGGAATGGGTCTAGTGTATTCAATGATCCGCTAAAAATAAAATTGAAGACTAACCATATTAAGCAGAAGGATCAGTTTGCCAGAAAGGGGCTTTCAGACCCATTTATTCCACCACTTGATGGCCACATCGTTGTAGCCTTTGAAAGTATAATTTCAATATTTCAGTACCTATGTAGTAAACAAAAGACGTGGAATTGGGTAACCATGGCCTTTTTTTCAAAAATTTCTCCCTGGAATGCAAGAACCACCCCAAAACCTTCGATAGGAAATAATCAGAGCCGAAACTAGTAATTTTTGTTCCTGTTTAGAGCCAGGTGAACAAAAGAGCTATGCAAAATTTGAAAAAAGGGCCATGGTTACCCAATTGTACGTCTTTTATCTATAACATACTGCAATATTGTAATGATAACTTCACCGATGTGGTCCTCAACCGTTGGAAAAATTTTGTCTGTTTCAAAATTTTCCGTGACCAATTTTCGACCCTATGAATGCTTTTCGGCAAAATGTGCATAATTGTTTATATACCGTTGCCTCCGCTATTGCGTCAAATTGCCTCTTGGCAGGAAGGGATTAACTCGAGAAAAAATTTGCAGTGGTTTTTTGCTCAGAGTGGAGTTATTACGTACATATTTTGGTATGAATGGAAAAAAAATATCAACGTTCAATCACCTCCAATTCGCTCAATTTTTACACTAGAATTGCGTTTAAAATTTTGGTATGAATGTCTTTTTGCAATCATGACCAATTCATCGAATATAAATTGATAAGTGTGTTTTTTTGTTATTTGTTCTTAGTTTATTTGTTGGTTTTTTGGTTATTATCATCTGGAAATCAAGATGCATGAGCGTTGTATCAACATGTTGTGAGTGGGGATTAAATCTTACTTGGACACGACTGCAAACGAGACACACACCCATGGCCAAATTTATGTCTGGAAGCTGCAAAAATTACACTAGAATCTTGATTCAAGATAATTTGTCTATCATTTGTCAAGACCAATTTGATCATGTCAATTTCAGCATTTTATTAATCAATCTGTCATCTTTTTGCTCTGCAAAATAATTTTTGGAACTAATCCTACTCTCAGAGGGAAGATCAAGGTAACTATGCCACAAAAATTTCATTACCTACGCAAGGAGTTGATTATTTTCGACTGATATACAAAGTTTGCGCCAACTCTTCAAAAAATACACAATCTGAACTGTGCTTGAGCCTTAAAAAACATTTTAAAGAAATAAACTAGTTGCTTCAAAAAGTTTCTGTCTATTTTTTATTCTCGATACCTACTCCAGGTGTTTACAAAATATATGGGAATCAACTTATCAATTTATTGGTCACTGTCTTTAATTTTGTTTTGATTGAAAAATTGAAAAATTTTGTAATTGTGAAGGTTGCCAGCAAAATGGCATGTATAGGCTGGAGTGAAAGTGACATTGATCTTTATTTTCTTCATGAAACAGCGGCTTATGTAAGGTCTATAATCGTTGAATAGAACCACAAAGTTCACGACATTTTCTGCGAATTTAGGAAGTTCTCATTCTCAAACTGTCCAATCTATTGCCATTTGATTTCTACTAAATGATTACCATTTCCTCGCACCTTAATTCAAACGCTTCCCGGAATCTTCTGTACATGTAGCATTCGGCGTAAAGCCAAACAGTAGAATACCATCTTGGCCCATCAGGTTCTGCAACTTTTCTTTCCTCCAAGTACTTATTCCATTGTGCCACATCTGCTCCATTTGAGGCAAGCGGCAAGAATATCTTATTCGTCTGCAGTTCATTTTTAAGTTTGGAAAAAGATCCTATTATTTCTTTTAATTCATCGACAGCTCCCTGAAAATTAAAATCGAAATGATAATCATTTCAATAGAAGAAAATTAAGTTCTGAGATTTATTTCTGAAAAAACTTCTTACATCCCCATATTCTTTCACTATTTGCTCCTTTTCTCGTGCTAAGTGGTCAATGACTTTCGTCAATATTACTGGCAAGCGACTGTTGACAGTAAAGTACGCATAACTCCTGAAATAAAAATTTATATATATATTTTAATATACTTCGAAGAATTGTCCCCCGGTTCGATGGTACTATAACACATATCATTAATCAATGGTAGTACCTACCTACCTAAATATATGGCTGCAAGTACCTAAATAGCAAGTAGAGATTGTAAGAGGAAAACAAACTGGCTTACCGAGAATATTTTGCAGACAATTCTGCACCTACTGGCGTAGCGGTGTCAAGAATATCTTCATCCTTGGAAAATGCTCTTTTTAAATCCATTGAGAATGTATTAACGTAACGTCCTACCGTAATTCGATTGGTATTTTTGTAAAGATAGCAAAATAATGTAGATGTCT
Source organism: Nemoura dubitans (assembly GCA_921293005.1). NCBI lineage: Eukaryota > Metazoa > Arthropoda > Insecta > Plecoptera > Nemouridae > Nemoura > Nemoura dubitans. The sequence goes on from OV121074.1 coordinate 20,116,913, forward strand.
GCTGCAGTAATCCCACTTTTCTGTTCAACAGCTGGCCTAACCTAACCCCGAACCCGTGCCATGTTGTTGTTGCTTTACTTGTTGACATTGAAGAGAAGTAATATTTCGAATTGGGATGCATTTTATAGACTTGTTTTGAAAATAATCTTCATATAGCCACTTATTAAAATCCCGAAATGGCTCAAATTCTGTATTTTATAAAGTTCAAATCACCTCAAGCGTGTTGTCCAAAACTGAACATAAAAATGAAATTAACCTAACTTTGGTTATTAACCATAATTACAAACAAAGATATCATTATAAGTTTAAAGCTAATTTAAATTAATTTAGAGCTTTAAAACACTGGAGTTTCGTCTCACTTATTTTTATTATGATCCCTGTGTGGTTGACAATTATTCAAACTCATCCAAATGCGCCACGCCGAGCATAGCCTAGCAGCATAGCTAGAAGATCCGTTTGTTCACATTAATCACTGTAATTCTACCTAAGTAACAAAGTTTTGAAACATACTGCCTTTGCTCGTTGTGCTCATTGACGAATGCACTCAGAGCTGATCTGTTAAATCTGAACACAGGACCCTAAGAATTTTGTACACATGATTAGCCTTTTTCATTTTCCGCTCGGCAAAACCTACTTGGCAAGATATTTTGAGTAATTGATCTCCCTATTGCACACTTGGTAAAATCCCTAGCAAGTTTAGTCTTTTTCATAGTTTTTAAGATTTGATGCAGAAAAATATGGCAGCCGTAAGAAAGTTACAAAAAGAGCCCAGACCAAACTTTAAGGTATTTTCAAAAAGATGGCTAGAACTCGACATTATGAAAGATTGGCTTCTTCCTCACAATGACCCTGTTAAAGCAATTTGTAAAGCTTGCAACAAAGTGATAAATGCCGGTAAAAGTGAGTTGGTGAAGCATGCTTCGGGACAGAAGCATGCACAAAAATTGCTGAAACTGAAGTCGGGAAAATCACAAACTCAGGAGGCACTTGATTTCATCACCAATAGTTGTAAGTACTAAAATGCATTGCAATTAAATAAAAATTACTTTAAATATTTTTTGCTACATCTATATAGAGATGCTTTGGTAGTTACATATTTGAAAGTGCAAAGAAAAATTTCCTTTTCCAGTAAAGATTGAAATGGAGCCAGGCATTGAGGCTGCAGAAGAGAAACAATCAAATGCAGAGACAGCCAGAACTGAAGAACTTCCTGCGAGTGTTTCTGATATAGAGTATGATTGACATTATTTTTTAATCGCGTTTTCGGTTGGTTGCTCTAAAGTTCGAGAGCAAGTCCCATGTTCAGCAGGGCCAGTGGGTCAAACCAGAGTACTCCAGAGTGGTTGCTCTCAGAGTGTTTTTTCTTGCTCTGTGAATTTTGTCAGATCAGCACCCATCTCTGGCAAATCTGAGCAGAGCGACCCTAGCGCTTTCGGTTCAGATCACTCAACAAGACAGCAAATCTGTGAGCGAGCATGCAGTCACAACTCACAAGGCACATTACCTAGTGCTCTCAGAGCATACGAGCCAAAAACTCCAAAAGTTAAACAATTATTCTAGCTCCAGACTCGAAACTGGAGAGTACAATCAAACATGCGCTTTTAATTTACTTAATTAGGTATTGAAAGTTTTTGACCTTTCAGATGTAGATGGAAGGCATTGTATTCTTAGTCTTACTGTTCAGGGATTGCATAATGTGATATTGTTGTTCTCGGTTAGATACAAAGGAAAATATAGCATTGCATGCATACACAGGTACCTAGGTAGTATGTCATGTGATTATAGTGTGACAACACGAGTAATGAGTACAAACCTACCTACTCTGCTACCTATATAAAATGATTTACAATATTACAACAATGTCAGCACTAAAATAAGGAAGATTTGATATCCCAACGTAACAAACTTTTAGTTTGGTATTTCTAGATTGTTTATAAAATTACAGTGCATTTTCTTTCTCCAGAGCTGAGAATTGCAATGAAGATCATCAAAGGGCACACCAGAAGAAACAAATCGAGTTGCTCTCAAGAATTGCCAGTGCTTTGGATAGAATTGCCAATAGTCAAGAAGCCCTGGTTAAATTGAAAACAACCCAACAACGCAGTGAAGTTTTATTGGATTAACTGAGAAAATCTAAAACTCAATTCAGTGAGGTTTTTATCATTTTCAGTCAATCTTCAAATATCAAACGGTGTGGGTTTTCTCTACACTGGATATTACTTTGTCATTCAGTGCTGTTGCGTTCAATCTGTGATACGGTGAAAACTTTTTAAGTCACCGTCAGGTCTCAATGGCCGGTTTCCGAAACTCATGTTGCGTCATACTGTCGATTTGAGTCTAATTAACTCCTAAATAGTGATTAAAAGCTACAGACAGCATACAAATGATGCAATGCAAAATAACAATTTTTGGTAATGTTATTTATAAGATTTTACACACATAGCAGGTACCTAGATAGTTTGAAAATTGATATGTGATATGGCTATTTCGCCAACACTGTTTAAATCTCGCTAAGCGTGGTTTCACTAAACGTCGTAGAAAATCCAGCCGATGGCATAGCTTCGGTGCATTTCACAAACAGTTTCGATTCGCTGTTTATTTAAACTAATTCCCCATTCAATTTGGGAAGCAATTGGGAAGCATTTGGGAATTTGGTGAAATGCAAAAAATAAAATAAAATGCCATTAAAGCAACTAAACGTGGCTTAGCAGCTAAACAGAGTTGGTGAAATATCCCATTAATCAACTTTTTCTTTATAATAAAATAAATTGGTTATCTTATCATTAAAACAATGATACTGTTGTGATTTCTTTGGACATTTTTTTGCCAGTAGGTACCTACTGTAATGATTATCCCCCCATTTAAAAAATCTAGTTCCCACCAGGTTCAACAATAAACAAATGAGCTGTTATCAGGCTGGGGATATTATAGCTTTTAGTCAACGGCGGCAGCTGCGGATTGGCAGAGTGGGCGCCCGCCCATCCAGAAATTACGAACGGGGCGCCAAAAGTCGCCGAGCTAGGGTGTAGGTTAAGAGAATAATCAAATATGAAAACGAGATTGTGACGGAACTGTGAATCATTATGAATTAATTAAATATTTGGGTAATATCTCTACCCCAAATGAGATTTAAGGTGCCTGGGACTACCTGGGAGATTTTAGCACATAATATAGTTGGAAATTTGAATTGTCAAAAGAAATTGATCATTTGGTGATTCTGTCAGTGAGCCCACTTCGAACGTTGCGTTGCAATAACTAATAATTTGCAGATGAGTATCTGTATTACATGAACCGGGCTATACATGGGCTGGGTAAGGGTTGTATTCTTATGCAGAAATCCTTCGGGAATTTATTTTCATCATTCTATTCGAATTAATAAAGCACAAATCGCGATAATGAGCATAGGACTGGGAATTTCTGAGGAGTTGTGACCATTTTGACAAACAGTTCTAAATACTTTTATTTGAAATTAAGAGCTTTTTTGAATATTCACACTGCCCCCATGGTTAAGTTATTAACGTTGATAACTTCAAGAAGGCTGTGGGACTTTTCAAAAAAGCTCCATATTTAAAATAAAAGTATCTAGAACTTTTTGTCAAAATGGTCAGTACTTCTGTAATGCATGTAAGCAGATGTGCTTGATTAGCATATTTTCTTGTCATCTATTTCTCAACATTTCTGTCAATCTTGCCCTTATCAATAGCCATTTCAAAACTTTTGGAAGCTAAGGTACCTACAAAACAAAAACTAAATGGAGTCATAATATTATGTATAGAGAGATTACCAAGAGTCGAAATAGCTCGTGACCAAATGCCATCCATAGTAGGAGGAAATTGTTCATTCCAGTTCCAATACCACGAAAGTAGATAGGATAATGTTTTACTTGAAAATATCTAAAGTTGTCAGTTCAGAGTTGTCCAATCCACAGTCTGGATCCACGCCCACTCCATTTAGGCACCACTAGCTTTTCATTTTTTTTTCCGCTCTTTTTAGTATCGGCCGGATGCCCCTTTTTGGTTTTGCCCTCCCAGAAAATTGGCTTGCATGTCGCCTCTGCTTTTATTGCTCCTACATTACACAGTTATCGGTTCTAATGGGTATAGACTCCCTATATAGTCTGATGTTATTTTTTAACTGTGAACCAGAGAATGACAAAATCAGAGTTACGCAATCGAAGTGCCGGTTTTGTCTGGTTTTTTTTATAAACATGACATTATATTGCAAATGCAAATCCGTCTCATGTAATATGCACTGCAGTCTAATACATATTGTAAAGTCATGGGAGAGAGGGGGTCAGGGATGTATCTTTTTCATCTTGTATAGTATAGTTTAGGGGAGTAGGGATTACATTGCAGGGCTCCAGTTAACCGCTAGATTGAATTTAGCCATTTTTAACATAGAATGGATCAGGGTTAAAAAATTTCTGGAACCAGAACACAATGCTTTTTCTACAACTCGAGCCCAAGAGCTCTGAAACCCGTGAGCTAATTGGTAGTCCGAGCCTGAAAAGTTCTGAGAGGCCGAGAACAATGCAGATTTTCAATAGGTACACTTTAGAATCTGATGGGCCAGTCCACAGGGTCAAAAGTGTAGGTGTGTATCGGCTATATGGTATTGCTATCTGCCTCTATATTTTGTGTCACGGGGTACCTTCACTCAAAATGTATATACTTACAATTTTTAGGTGTACACTCTGAAATTGCCAACCAAATGTAAATAAAGTTCATTATTTGAAGCAAAATCTACTCGATTCAGGCAATTAATATGCCAAAAAATCAAAACTAAGGTTTTGTGGGGGTTATGCGAGGAGGATGGATGGCATTAATTGTGATAACCTACAGCATATCCACATACCAATTGCATGACAAAGGCACTCACAATTGATAAAGATGCAATTATTTGGAGACAAATTATTTGAAATGATAAAACCACATAAAACTAATAATATGAAATGGCTTGAAAACTGGGACATTTAGGCATTCCAGGTGGTGTCTCTCGGGACACCGGGACAGGGACTTGAAAACCAGGACTGTCCTGGGAAAACTGAGATGTCTGGTGTCCCTATCCCATGGCAGTGTATATGGCGAAGCTTTACTTCGTATGTACAGTGAATAGGCACATATAATAATTTCAACATATTCCCAATGTCTGGCAGGGGCCCAAGATGTCACAAACCCAGGGTGCAATCACTCCCCTGGTCACTCCAAATGGTTCTATGGGTTCTGCCACAACTCATATGTATTCTTCAAAAATGGTACCTATAAGTTTTGTTGTTACTTTATTAACACAAACATTTTGGATACTTTTAATTCTGTATGAATCAAATTTTTGAAAGGGAGTAAAAAATAAATAATCATCCGAGGATGAAAACATACCAAATAGAAAACGAACGAGATTTATTGCAAAATTTTCAAAAGATTTTTTACGGCAATGAAAAATGACGCTGGTCTCTGAATACAATGACTACACGACTATACCTACATAATGTAACTAATGAATAATGAGATATTTCTTTTAAACACTGGGATAGAAACACTTCTGGATCACTACACAAAAAAATAACAAAATCGACCCTGTATAGCACAAAAAAAATCTGCATGAAACAAAGAGTGAGCAGAGTTTAATTACAACATTTACATTCCCTATTGCTGCAATAAAATATTTACAAATACCAGCCAGAAGTTCCACCTTCATGGGTTACATTAACGGCAATCCAAAAGAGAAGGGGTCTTAGTTTCCAGAAGGGATAAGTTAGCTTTTCAAAAGGAAACATACACTGAGCTCAATACTCAATTAACACTATTACTACATGACATGAATGAAAAACAAGTCGATTTATAATTAGGAATCACGTAAATAATAGATTTGAAGCACCATGTCTGTGGAAGGTAGTACCTAGGTAGATACTGTTTACTGTGATATTGTTTTACTTGCATAATATCAAAACCTATCGAAGTACCTATAACACAAAATTGATTTACTTCACCTGACATTTTATTATTTTATCCTGTCCTTAAAAATGAGTCTAAAAATCAAGAGAAGTTCTTCATTTTCTTCATACACTTTGGCTAGATTTAACAAACAGATATTTGAAATAAAAGGCCAGTATGGAAGTAAAAATAGTATGAAAACTATTTAACAACTTAAAAACATTAAAACCCAGTGCCTGCTCTATCCATCTACTTGCCACGAGATTTTTTGTGGCTATTAGCCAGTTGATCAGACTTGGTTGCGGCACGGGTCCTTTTCATGCCGCGATTTGCCATCTCCGCAATGTTTTCGACAGTCTCTTTGGGTTTCTCGGCATTGCGAGGGTCGTGGACACTCGACATGCCAGGGTTGATTGCTCGGGCGGGCCCGATATCCTTCTCCGCCATGTCCGGCACCCTGCTCAGTTTGGCGGCTAGATCTGTGAACTTGTGATCCCATTCGACCAGCTGCCGCTTCATCTCGACCAGTTGGGCGTCCTGGTTCTTGATCTTCTCGTCTTGAGTGCGTATCTTGCGGTTCAGCTGCTGGTGCTCTACATTCACCTGGAATTCAAATGGACAATTTTTGAATGTTGTTTTAGGAGTTTCAGTTTTTCACCCGGTTTTCCAGTGGCACGTTCAATATCTAACGGTCTGTTATCTTGTTACCTATTTGCTTTGCAACGCCCAATCAGAGCTTAATGTTCTTGCTAATGGACCGTTATATCTAATGGACCGCTGAAACACCGGCAAAAAATATGAAGCATTGTCTTCCAAAAAACTGGTGTTTACTTAAATATTCACAATTTAATAGTAAATTGTGTAGAGTGTGAAAACAGATTTTTTAAATGTTAATTTACGAATCTAACTGAGTCAATACCTACCTATTTAAATTCTTATTCAATGATATAGGTAAAATATAGTAATTAACACAAAGAACATTATATTTTGTACCTTGTGTATGAATGTTTTAAACAATGTTCGTAGGCCAGTCACAGATTTCTTTGCTTTCCCAGCAGCACGTGCTCGCTTTAACAGTTCAGAGCGAAACTTGTGAAGTGTGCATTGCACTCCGGGCTGGACAGCAAATGAGGTCAAAGGTACAGTGGAGCTGCTTGGAGTACTGCTGTTGTTTCCTGTGACCAAATCCAAGTGACGAATTCTCCCTGCGGGGAGGTGATCTGAAGAAAATAATAATAACATGTAGGTTGTGTTATTTTAAACACAGACCAGGGTGGTGATTACGTAAAATTTTATTTGCGATAACGTTCGTTATCTCGGCCAAATAACATTGAAATGCCCCTAGATACCGATTGTTTTCCCCAGATACTGACCGCTCAAAAGTTACATGATCGCCACCCAGGTCCTAGGCTGCAAAATAATCATTCTAGGTCTCTGATTTGCAATGAAGATACATTTTTGTAAACTATATCAATTCTACCTACAGGCTTCATGCCAAGTTTGTACATTTTTTGCTTATGCCATGCTCTGTACATGAGAGAACATACTCTCCGCTGCAGTGCTAGCAGCCACTTTTGCATGCCTTTTGCCTAGAATCTACAAGGCATGCTGCCTCATAGGATAGCATGTAGGAATCTATACTGACTGATTGCTGAGTAGCTTACTAAAAACAAGGTATCTGCAGCCTGCAGATAAAACTAAGTGTAAACTAAATTTTGCAATACCTGTGCAAGTCATTTTTTTGGCAATTATCATACGCAGTCTAGGCACAATGTTTTCATCGAAATGTTCCATTGCCATGGACGAAATGTCTCGTAATTCTTGGAGCACCTCGTGCGCTCTGGGTGGATGCTCCATGTCTTTAATTGAGATAAGGACCCGGAAAATCTCGTCCGTAACCTATATATTGGAAGATAGATAGATATTTCATTCATGGGTAAGTATGTGCATTTTAAAATAAAATTGTATGTGCTGAAACATTTCATGCAAACCTTTCCAGGTATGAAGCAACAGAGCCTAGCATCTATGAACTTGGTGTACGTCATTGACAGCATGGATAGCCGAGTTTCTATGGCTGTGAGAATATCACAATGACGAGCCATTACATGTGTTCGCCTTTCCGACTCACGCCGTGGAAGAAGAGCCTTATACTTTTTGTAGCATTGTGAGTGGTACTTTTCCACCGCGAAGAAGCCGCGATTCAGTGTGTCTTGGCATTTCTTGTTCCACGCTCGAGAAACCTATTGCGTTTTGCAAAATATTAATTCATTTGAATATACTTTCCAGAATTGAAAGCAGAATATGGCTGGTGTGCTTAGTACTCACAATTCTGTTTTTGGCAACTTCATCATAGGATAAATATGAGAAAATTTTATCCAAAACAACTTCAGGAAGCTGCAAGAGCTGCATAGTTGGCATGAATTATGATAGTATGGTAATAGAAAACTCAAGTAAACAGTTAAAGTTCACAGGTGAAAAAAAGACTACACAGGCACCTCTTCACCCACTATAATATAAAAATTTATGAAACCATAAAAAAATTCATCTGAAAATCTGAACTGACATAACCAAATCCGACACACTTCAGTTAAAATTCGCACTGCGTGGAGAGCCAATTTTGCGCCTGGTAGCAAATGACGGTACCTTTGCCGGTCTCGCTGGCTCACTTGAGCCGCCTGGCATTCGATTGTTTGATTCTGGTAACCCGAATGCCATTTTAGTTTCAACATGGCGTTCAACGGTGATGGACCTCTCTCAAAGCGTCAGCGCACCGATATAGAATCCGGCCAACACAGAGTAAGTTGTTTTAAATTAAAAGATTCACTGCAGTTCGGAGACTATTGGCCTTTCTTCATTGCCAGGAAGAATCTTCCTGTGCTCTGTTAATTCGGCCCCATAACCTCCTCTTGATTCGCCTTCACATGCATGGGTTTTAGCATCAAGCCATATCTTTCACGCCATCACATTATTGATAAGAAGATGAGGGCTTTAGTCTTTGCTATTTTTTACAGCAATTATTTGTCCAGCACAATTCTAATTGCGAGTTTCGGTTTCCCACGCAGTTTTTAGGATTCGGTAATTCAATTATAATGACATTACAAGTTCATCGGAGATACGCATCTGTATTAAATCATGACAATCATTTTAAATCCGTAAAAGATACCTGACACGCTAACTTCTGAGGCTCAGCTTGATTTTCTTATCAAAATATGCATGGTTTCAATGCCATCTACTGCTGCCACATTTTCTGCATTCGAATGTATCATCGAATGCAGATGAAACAGTAACCACGACGGTCCACGAAAGGCAGGTTATCACGATCAGTTACATTCGCAATTTCTAGTTTTGTCAAACATGTGTGTCGTTTTACATGAAGTTTTGATGAAATTTCCCACAAAAGATGCAAATGAGCGTATTGGTCCCTTCATAACAGAGATGCTGTATATACCTTACAACAATGCGCGGGTCCGTTCGGAAAGACGAAAGGGAACTTGAGTAATGAAAACTGAAATTGAATTTTGTTCTGGTATTGTTTCAGAACCACGCAGATGAATACAACTCCGGCTACAATGACGAGCCGCGCAGGAAAAGGTAAGCATACAAAACTTCCATTTGTCTTACTGTTAATACTTGGAAGTTGAATTATTAGACAGACATTTTATCAAACAAATGTAATTCAATGTAAATAACTCCCTACCTACTCCTATAGCTTGCACCAACTCGGCCCACCGCTTCTCCGTTACAATAAATACCGGTGTTAGCCCACAACAATCGTCCTTGCATGCGATCTGTTGTGTTTGTCTCCAAATTGACAAGAGTTCTTCCAAATACCGTTATTTTATTTACCTCTCAAGTCTCAACAATGTGTACAAAATTAAGTTCCTCTATAAGTATTGTTACGCGTCGTTTGTTTCTGTGACCTAATGTTTTGATTTATAAAATTAAATGTACAGATTTGGCACTGCCCACATAAGATATATATGATACTACATGGCTAACGTGATCATGGCTATTTGAAAAGTTCTTCGGATGGCCATATTTTTGAACTGGGCACCCTCTTGCCAGGCCAGTACGGGGATCAGAGTAGCTGTCCCACTGCGTGCTGCTGCTGCCGATGTTGATTTTGCCCCGATCACAAGATTACATGTCGAGTTGAAATGTGAGCAGAAGCTTTGCTACCCAACTCCCGCGAGAATTCCCATACGCTATTTCAAATAAAATAAGCAACTAGGTATATATATATATATATATATATATATATATATATATATATATATATATATATATATATATATATATATATATATATATATATAATTTGTTGGATTCCGTCGTTCGTTATGCGATATCTCCGGATCACTAGCTATCGTCGTGTTTCGAGCTCAGTATACGTTTCCTTTCGAAGACCTAACTTATCCCTCATGAGAAAGTTTGCCTAGGAAGTTGCCTTACTCCGTCGTAATTTGATATTATTGTACATCGTATTGATCTTGTAGGTGGAATTACATAAGGGCCCGTAGAAGAAGTTCAAACTCGTTTTCTTGCCATGGGACTGATACCTTCATGGAGTGCGTCTGAACGATCCTCTCCTTGTGAACGAAATGCAGATTTCAAATTGGATTAGATAGTCGGTCGGTCGGTTGTTCTGTGCTGTGGGTACTTGAGCCGGCTACATGCGGACGCAGACAATAGATTCACGAGATTTGCTGGCCATGCCTTGCATGTTGTCAGTGTTTGCCTTGAAGAATGCTTTTCCCACAGAATTCAAATCGCCAACACAAGACACGATACGAGATTTTCATGAACGTGTACTGCACCTAATTGCAGCCTAGGGTTAAATGACGTTCTTGTCGAAAGTGTTAAAGCGCATCCCTATCATCTTCAAAATTGGAACTTCCTCGCTGGGTAGGCCAGGGAACAGAAATGAACAAAAGTATTGTGGTCCCAATGAAAAAAATGCGCGCACAGTATATTTTGTTTCGCCACCAAATTACAGGAACATGCCCGAAAATGTTAAACCCTATCTCTGGTACCGTCGGCGTTTCGATTCAACGCGTTTCTAGAGACGCATGACCCGTCTTCGCATCTCTCTGAACGCAATTATGCAATTTGTTATTAAGGGACGTCACAATTCTATTTGGTATGACAAGCTGGCATTTGCATGAGTTGCTTTCATGTCTGCCATGTAGAAGGGAATCGCGGGGCGAGGGGGTAACCCTCCGGGGATGCCAGCCAGCCAGCCAGCCAGCCAGCCCTACACACAGATTATATATCCGGACCGAGGCGACCACCGGGGACAGAACTCGGGTCGTGCCATTGAAAGGACCTTCTTCCAATGGGAAACGAGATTTCAACTTCGGCTTTAGGGAAACTCCGCATTCGTAGAAATCCGATTTAAAACCAATATGTTGGAGCCTGTTTAGTCGCGATTTTCCTTCACTGTTTGCTGTGGCAAAGCTATGTGTGTCTGTGTACCCATAAGAGCCATCAGCCTAATTGACTATAGTAAGTATAAGTATACCATAACTAAGCCGTACTTATACAAAACCTAGTAAATCTATATGTTCTGGGCATACGCATGTACCTACCAACTGAGTACAATATAAGACACCATGTAAAACGGATAGCAGTCAGGTTAATAATTCACAAAAGCAACGCCAGCGGGATTAGCGTGTGTTTCGTTGTACCCCTGTCAGTCCTGCTGTCACCCTCATGTTTCTAACGTGCTCTGCAACTCGTCCACTCGACGTCCGCCGCAGACGCCCGTCTGGACGCCAGAATGGACGCCCGAATGGACGCCGCGCCGCGCGTTTCTCGACATGTTTGCTACCCTACTTTTTATTAGACTTGCACTTGAACATCGAGTGAATGCACTCCACTTCGGGCTCTGCTACTGGCGTCGCGTCTTTTGTTGTGATGTTTCGTGCCTAGCACGAACTAGTGTATAGATGCATTTTCCCATCGAGGAGAAATGAAAAGTGCATTTTATATAGGGTGTATTATGTATAGGTGCATTCCTACCTGTGCCATCTTCATCGTTGGTTCTGGTTTTATTTTATACCACTCGCGAACAATGCTTGCGATACTGGACCCGATAAGACACCGCACAGAGCATACACTTACACGCTGATCTTTCTGTACATGGACAGGGGCACGTGCTTTTTCTGCAGGCCGTCAAGTTTACAGGATTGGTATAATAATATATGGTTATTATTGTGATACCTTCGCAAGACTAATGATTATTTTCATTGTTATTGCACATGTTTTGTCACTTTTACGGCGTGATGTCTTTTATCGGAGGCGATCAATTTATTTCACTGGTTTAATTGGTGTTAATTGCAATTATGCCTCGTAGTACCTAATGATAGCTTTTTGCTTATTTTTTACTTGTATCTTGATTGTACAAAAAACGTTTAGGGTGGGGCAGCTTAGAGAAGTGTAGTAAGATACTGATTAAATAGTCGTTATTCATATTCCTTATTGCAGTTATAGTTTATTAGTAAACAATGATAAAGAACACCTGGCAAATAAAACAGTTCAGCTTGATGTTCGCGATATGAACACACAATGAGATAATAATGCTTATATTGCAACTGCATTTTCCATGCAAGGCATGCGAACAATAGCGACCATTTGACACATACAAATTTAAAAGTCATTATTCACAATCCGCCAATTTCCATGCACCCATTTGCAAGTCGATATGACAGTACCGCACTACACATAAGTAGACATGCATTTACAATCCCATTCATTAACGAACGACCCTCACAAAATCCATTCATTAAATCTGCTGTGACTGGTAGCACGCACTATCATGACGCGCTATATATATACGTATATACACGAAAGTATATGGGGTAGTTTTGCTAAACGTAAGGCTCCAACCGTATACATCACAGTGCCACAGTTCACAATATCTCCGATTCCCTGCCCAACAGCCAGCCATCAATCATCATAAAGGCCAAAGGGTGCGAACGGCGAAGCGAAACGCTCGTCAGGTCTTACCTCTCGTGACCTCTTAGCTTTAATGCCCCCTCACACCAAATACCGCCTATCGGTGCCTCGTGCCCTGCTGGCGCCGGCGGTGGGTGACCCAGCTGTCAAGACGCCCGCCGCCCGCGAGATAATCATAACTAATGCCGCTGTTTCTTATTGTTCCAGGACTGACAATGAGAAAGTGAACCATGTGTTATTGTTCACCGTGATCAACCCAGTCTATCCAATCACAGTGGTAAGTGAGGCTCATGCTTTCTTGCTGCACGGTGTGTCGTGCGAGGTGGAATGCGAGGTGGATACGCTTTAGGAGAGAAAGAATTTTCGACGCAGAAGTTTGAAGATGGGGAGGGATAAAAAGCAGACCGTTCTTTCAAAACTTGGTCTTACATTTTATGTCTTTCTTATGATGGAAGAACAGTGTCGTTAATGGTGTATATATATATATATATATATGTGCTAGATGAGTCGTTTTTGTGCGATGGCTTTCTGCTTTTCGGAAAATAAGTGTCAAGAGCCACGTAAATTACTATCCAAACCCAGCCCCCGTAGTGTTTTTATAATTTGAGTGGGGCCGTGCGTTAATAACAATTGCGAGATTGAAGCTCAGATATTTCGTTACACTTTTGTAGGTGTCAACAGCTAATCTGTTTTTCAATATGCCGTCTATTTTCGTTTCAACGTTTTGGATGTTCGTTATTAGACGAGAGGTGTTAGCCTAGCGCCAGCAGGATTCATCAGCCTGCGCGGTACGTAGCCCTAGCACCAGCAGAGATCCAGCCCTAGCAGAGATTTAGTAGAAGCAGACAGAGCAGCAATTTCCTTGCATTTTCCGCCAGCTTTTAGAAGGATGCCACCCGAAGCTATTTTCTTCAAACTGGATTCAAATAAAATTTGAGTAAACAAACATTGTTATGCACTTAACATAATTCAATTCATAGCCTGCCCCGATTCATCCCCTAACAGTCGACAGATTCCACAAAAGGACAAGTTTCCGTCTGTGCGTACAGACAAGAAGCCGAGCCAACTCTTTCCCGTCTGGAAGTTGAATGAGAAGCGCTACCCTCCCAAAGACTTGGCAACACATCCTACAAACCCACGGCGTGTAATTGTCATTTCCCATGCAATTGGAGCGCAAGACGCAAGGCAGACGCTCGTTCCAATGTGTTATGATGAGTATGCGACACTGTCACCGGTCGGGTACATGGGTCGGGTATGGCTGGGTCTGACGCTGACCCTCGGCCGCGCCACGCCGCGTTCACAGTCAATGCCGGCCAACGCAGCGACCACCGCGCTCGCAGGTCACAGGGCATCTCACTGGCGCTGCAGCGTCCGAGTGCTGCGGAGTGTTCGTAGGCTCGACGGCGTCATGCATTCTGCTTGCACGAGATAAAGTAGCTTCGTGGCGGCCACAAATGTATGGCTAGCCAGCGCGGAGCGGCGAGGATGAAAAAGCAATCGGTTCTTTGGTAATCCGCTGCCGTTTCAGTATACGCGTCCAGCTCTGGTCCTGGCTGACCGCTCGCTGCTGGCTGCAGAGTGCAGAGATAAAATGTAAAAATAATAGAGGATTTTCTATGTCGAGTGTCGGCCAAATGGTGTTGATCCGAATTTAAACCTCGTCATGCAAATTAAATTCCTGAAAGCCGCTAGCGCGTTTGAGGGTTTAACTTGCATAAGGTCTATTTTATTCCGGCGCTTCGTGATTTTACGTAACTAATAAAGGGAATTCTTGATCTTTTATCTGGCTCACACAATTCCATCGTACGAATTGGTTAGTAAAATACCATCGGTCTTTGTCAGGTAACTTGTAATAAAGCGGGCGGTGGACGGAATGGAGTGAATGCAGCCACGAAACCCCCGTGTCTTCCTATTGCATTCTATGCTCAAGCAGGTGTTTCGAGCCGCGATCCATCTTAATTGTGCTACACTCATCTCGAGGGATGGATGGAGCATGCATTAGGTGATTCTCGAATGCAGATGATATGCCATTGCTGTCACTGTCATGCGGGGCTGCCTATCCGGGCGCTAACTCTGCCACGTCTGTTCCTCCCGAGATGCGAACAGATCCTGTCTTTGTGGTCCCGCTCCTCGACCGCATTATCCACGAGACTGTTTTGTAGTTTGACTTTCAAAGGTAAACCACACACACATACACATACGTGCACACGCGTATCTTTGAGTAACGCTATAGCTGGAGAGCTAAAACTGTCTTAAAATTTGACAGTTACCGAAAGTCCCGCCGAGCATGCCTCCGAGTAGTTTATCCTGTAATTCTGCAGCTTCCTATTTGTGTTTCCTGCAGTGTGCACGTAGCACTTACTTCTTGTACAAGATCCTTTGTGTGCTGAATATTTATACTCCGCAACCGACGATCTTGAATGATATATGTACCGTGGCACCAACACTTCTCAGTTCTCTAACAAATTGTCGACATTGTCGTCTCGGGTGTATAGAGTCGGGATATTATAGAAAGTCAGTGGCGCGGAACGCGAAAGAAAAACGCGCGGAGGAGGTGTGCACACTTTTACTCTCCGTTCCGGGGCCCGCTCTGGACCGCGGTCTGATCGCGCATCCGGCCGAGTACCAATCTGGCGTGTCCGTTCCCAGATCTGTGGTTCGCGTGCTTGCGGACCCACGCCGCTCTGCTCTGCGTCCAGAGGATATTACGAAACGGATACTAGAGCGCCACGGACCACAGTATATTAGTTTTTATCGTGTACCTTTGCTGCGATAGTTTACCTTATGGATGGCTCCACGCACGTCCGATCTTTTGGTCAAATGGACGTGGAATGGAAACATCTAAACGTATTTCTAAAAAAGCATCTAAACTTCGCTTCAATGTATATCGTCATCGAAATATTCATGAACGTCGTAGTACATACATGGCGGAATGATGAAAATTTGATTCGGGCTTGGTTCAGTGACGGACAACCCTTGAGTCCCGATAGTTATTATGGTCTCGGGTGTACAATTTTGAAAGTAAATGCCCCCAATTTTATGCCCGGCAAAGTAAATTTAATATCGAATTACAGTGCCATCCATAAAATGGTACGCCTATCTAGGATCATCGCGGATGCATTTTTGATGTTGTCAGTCATTCATAAGACAGCATGCTGGCTGCAGGATCGTAGTACAACGGTGTGCGGGTCAAGTAATTTGGCACGTCAAAGGAATGGCAGATTAAAGCTCGTTTTACTCAGGATATCGCGAGCTAAGGGTGGTAGAGTTGGAGCCGGGAGTTACACGTTGATCACAATATCGGACATCACAAGTGGTTTCACGTTTCATCGGGTTCACCCTAGCGCTTGGACAGGGTGTCCTTCCTTTTCTACAGTCCGGCTTTATGAAGTCAGCGTCGTCGCCTCCGTCACGATGCCGTGTGATATTTGCCATTAGTTTGATGACCACGTCCCCCCAACTCCCAACCCCCACCTCCCTCCCACGCCCCCCAACCCCACCGGCAAACCTCAACCACGAACCAGGCCCGTCTGTATATATAGGAATATGAATTGTTAAGTGGTCACTACATATATATACTAAAGCTGACATGAGGCGATGGCATCAACTATGCAAACACCGCCACCAGGTGGATGAATAGTACATGGCACACAAAAGTAAGCGTGTGTAACCCTTCCCTTTGAGCTGCTTTCCTCACATCTCCGGCGCTCGGGTCTTCGTAGCTGGGTTTGCGACCGTGTTCTGTAAGTTTCTCTCTGTGTGCACACTGGTGTGCACACTGCACCATGGCAAAAGCAGTTACTTTGCGACTGCAAGGCAAATAATTACTTATTAGTTATTTGCACCGTGGATATCTGATGAATAGCAAAATTATATAGCCTCAAACCTTCTTGGATGGAAATTATAATTGAAAGGATTCAATCAAATATTGAATAGTTCTTTGATCTTATATTGAGGCATTATAAATTGAACTTTCGTCGCATGTAAACTGCGATAGAGATATATCCGTGTGATCCACGTGATCCATTATGTGATCCATGAACCATTCATGAGATCCACCATGAGATCCATCATGAGATCCATCATGAGATCCATCATGAGATCCACACACCCATTTTTAGTTCCCTCGTTTATATTTTGGCTTTGCGCGTTTGTATAGTTAGCCTCTAACATTTCGGCGAATAAATTCAGGGCATAATTTATTTACACCCTTCCGTGTCACTGGTATTCGTGCACATGTCCGCGTGCCTCGTGATTCGTCGCGCATTCTTGCGTTTGCCCATCTATTATTAATTGGCCGTGCCATAATGAATTAGGTAGCGTCGACGGAGGCGCCAGTCGTCGTCTCATCGCTGTGTTGTTGTTTCGTGCGCCGTCGGTCAGTCCCTCTCCTCTCTTTGACTAGACGAGCTCATATTGATTAAAATTTATAACATTGATTTTTCTCCACCATAGACAGAGAATATGCTTTGCCTTAGATTGCATTACGTCCAGTCAGGCGTTCATGTCCTTTGGGTTTACTACATATGGATACAGCGCGATTCCGTGCTGAATCGGACCCCACAACCGAAACTCTTCGCGATGTCACATCACAGGAAACCCATTTCATTACAATTTGATATAATTACCAAATTAGGGGAAGCATTTTGGGGGAAAGCAAGCTGTGGTACCGTGCGTTCTCAGCAAAGCGCCGACCACGAATGGTTGATATAAAGTCCACACGTGCGTGCCTCGTTTTCAATCACGTGCCTCGGAGGATCTTTGCAAGAGAATGACAGTTGGTCGGACCTAGGGGTGGGTGAGCCGTGAGCTAGAGCCTAGCAGGACACGTGGATCTGCCGGTGCCGCTTTGGACAAGGGTCTGAGGGTGGACGAGCGGACCCATGACGTCAATCGGGAATTAGATTCGTGTTACGAATTGCAGAAACTGTGTTTTCGGTCGGATAGCGACGTGAATTCTCGCTGAGGATCGAATCGCGCTCCGCATGCCGCGTTTGGTTTCGATGTTTGTCAGCTGCAAGCGAACAACACTGCCTCTTACATCCGTGTCGACTTCGGGGCGCATCTCATTTTCAGTCCGTCGTCGGTTTGATTCCAACGATATGCAAAGTTAACTATGTCAACCTGGTATTTGTATCACTATAATGGGACGCATGATGACTAGTCATATTTACGATGAATACGATTTTGATAGTTCGAAGGCGGTATTGTTGTCATTGTTGTACGCGTCAAAGCAATTTGTCAGGCAAGTACATATATTCGAAATGCAACGTGCTGGATTACCTCCTCACGACAGACAGCGTGGCGTTAAACGCTTTGTCAACTGATGGCGGAGCTGCGATGGCATCACGGCTGGATCGACTGTACCGGCGCTCCGGTGTTCATAATTGATGACAGCACTTGCCAGTTGCGAGTGTCATCCTGTCCACTCGACGACGCTGGCCGCTGCGACGCGAACGCGAAGGGGCGGCAGGACGAGGGTGACAGATGAACTCCGAGGCCCGCGCTCTCTGCTGCCCTCCTCGTTTCTACCATGTCTACCCAGTACCCAGTACCCAGTACCCGCCTCGCGCGCCCCGTGTTGTGTTTGTGTAATACAGTTTTTTCGTGGCTCGCTATGGTAATGAGAGATTTTGAATTAGGCTGGCGATATCTTTTTATAGCATGGTAAATTGTGTAGTGCACAAAATATCAACCCTGTAATGTTGTTAAGCCTTGACGTTGAGAACACAAACACAATGGTGTCGGGAAAATTCTTCTACGGTGGGAAGGGTCTTTGCTGTTTATTACGTTTTACCACAGTTTTACTGTGAGTTTATGCAAACTTGATAATAATATAAACGTTTAATATGTAATTGAAGTAATTAGGCCGCAGATACCTTTTAATGTAGTATTTTTGATTGTGTTCCTCGCTCTCGTTAGTTCATTAAAGGCTTACCTGGTTGTTGTACGTAATTTATAGACAAGCGCATTGTATTTTGGTTTACGAGACGATCCTGTAATTATCGTAATTGCCTGCGTACAGAGCCTGGAGCGTTCCCTCGGTTTCAGGATGTATATTGTTTGTCTGCGGCTGGAACACAAGGGAAACATGAAGCGATTGAGCATGACTTTGTAATTGCAAGCCACTCAACGAATCTGATTGCGGCAGCCGAATTAATAATAATATCGCGAAAGTCTCACAAGATGCCACCGTGGAATTTACATTTTACTTATTTATCCTTATTCATCTCTTGTGATCAGAGAGAATTTGGATTCGCGATTTGAAACATTTACGCCAAGAGTGATGAGTTATGAGGCTAAACCAACATTTTGTCACTCGATATAATGTGATGCATCTCTTCTGACGATCTTAGTGGTTAACAAATCTACAAACAAACTCACGCGATGAATTCGTATGACATAGCTTTTTAAAATGATCGATTACTTGAACGGGTTCCAATTTCTTTGACACAGTCAAGCTGCGAGCTGTACGGAACGGGCATTAATAATTTTATACTTTCTTTTGCGGTTTTCTTAGCGCGGTATTTTCTTGGCATTTTATTGTACAGTCTTCACATCCCGGACGTAAACGGAAGTGATATTGGTTTCATTGCATCCTTTGTTGCAATTTGTTGTGACTTGTTGGACGCGGCGTAACCATTCGCATCACTTGCATCAAGTTACAACTCTCACTGCATGCAAATTCGTCTTTGTGTCAAGAACCAAATCGTTTATAGCTTAATGTGGGGGGACCCTTAGCGCTAATATCTACAAAATATTTTTTTACAGACAAACCATGCAGATGTGTGGACAATCTATTGTAGTGGCACAACAAAATACCTAGTGCTCTAGTTACTTATTCAGGCTTTCAAATAAAGCAATGAGTCATTGTTGTGTTATGATTAGATTTGCTGAATATTTAGAATAACTGCAAGAAATTAATTAAACATTTTTTTGAAGGTTTTTCTACATTCTCAGCAAACCTAATCACAACACAAAATACCTATGTGATTCTTATACATTATTTGAAAGCCTTATAAATTTCCTAGAGCACGGCTATTTTGTTTTAGGCTGTCAGGTCACTGATAGTTTGTCTGTAAAAATTCTTTTGTTAATATTCGTAGACCAATAAAGAGCAATGTGACTTGTTAATTTGACGTCCCGCGATATCATTCCGTGCTCGTAAAGTACGGAAGCTCTTGAATTAGCACCGCTAACGACACCCTCGGCACCTCTCGGCGCTGATGTTCCGTCCCCCTGCGTCGGGTCGGGGTATGCTTGCTGGCTCGCGACACCCAACATGCCAAAACGCATGCAGAACACGTGACATGTGGCGGTGGCGCTATGTCGCGGCCGCGCCGTTTGACTTTCGTCGGGGTAATAAAATTAGTGGGGAATGGCATTTTAATGGCGCTGTTTCCGCGAGCAGATGATCCGATTTTATGAGCCGCAGTTGTGCTGCGCGCCGCCAAAGATAACTAGTTTTAATCGTTTAATAAACGAAGACGAAACACATTGGAAGATTTTGAGTTCGTATCAAACTGTGTGCCACACCGTATTTGCTCGATGTGTCTGCAAACAAATTGCTGTTTAACTAGTGATGAGTGATTGTCCGTCCAATTTCTTATGTTGGGAGCGGAAGCAACTTGACAACTTATAAACATAGATCAAGCTCATGTTCGTGGCTCATTAAAAACATCCAAGCTACATTGGTAGCACATTTTTGACGAGTTAAAGAACCGATCTCCACACATCAAGACCTGTAATTGAAAATTAGTTCCCCTCATGATTCACGTCCCCAAAATGTCGGTTTTCACACAAAACAGCCTCGCAAGCGATAGCCCGAATGGGGGTCAAGCGGCATACGTGGCGCCGTGGAAATGGGTGGCGTGGACGAGAGCATTCCTCATGTGCTCTTCAAGTCGGGGTATTTTTAGCCGCCGTCACGTGCACTTTAAGGTGCCTGCACCGCGGGCTCGGCGGGACGCAGGGCATCAACAGCGCCGGAATGGTCTGCGAAGGAGCGGGCAGTTTGCCATCTCCGTAACGCTGTCGACGCGCCGTCGCCGTGGCCATGCCGCGTCTATTGTTAACGGCCCGCCTCCGGATTTCGACGGCTTACAAATAGTTCATGATTCGTCGTTTCAGATGATGATGACGATTGTAATGGGGAATTGATACTGTCGGATGAAAAGCGATCGTTTTGTGTTGAGATGCTGCGATTTCTGCGGGGGTGCAGCGCGAAGGAAGGGCACTCGTGTGCCCCTTGGCGAGGAATAAGTTGCTCGTCATACTCATATCTTTCATTTTAGTTTGATGATGCATCGGGCTGTCGTTACATTGATGGGAGTGGGACCAAAATGTAGACGCTTCGAGCGAAATTGCGTCGACTCATTTGGCGTAGCGACTTGCGCTGCTCTGTTGGAAGTGAGGCGAGGTGGCGAGAGGTGATGGTAGGCGGCAAACCCATCAGTGGAAAAGGCGTGCAGCAAACAAATCTAATTATATATTCATGGAAAAAAGAAATCTCATACAAAGAGACATAATGAAATTAAAACAATACGTTCTAATTAGAAAAATAAACGTACCCAGCATTTAATACGCTTCATGTAAAAGTTGGCGTTGTAAAGTTTTCCTTGATGTAATTAACTGAAAAGTCAATTTATTCCTTGTCTTCCAGATCCTAGAGGAACTAATTTATGTAAACGAGACAATATACGCTGTTCTTAATTTGATGATAAATGTGATTAAAAGTTTAAAAAGTGTTTGACAATAATAATATATTTATATTATTTCTGAAAGCAACTAAGATTTGCGAAAGTTTGCTTGGCGCACGGCTCGGTGGGGCTGCAGGGTGGTCGTGGGATGGGGTTGTGCGTCTCCGCTTTCGACGCACCGGCGCGGCGTCGGCGTCGCCGTCGCCGCCGCGGCAGTCCCGCACAGCGACGCTGCACAGATGAGCGCGAGCTGATGTGTTATTAATTATTACAAGAGATAAGCAAGTATAAGGTTAAGTTGTTTTGGAAATGTTTTGACTCGGCTGGCTTGTTTCTTCGAATTTCCTGGCAGCTTGGCGGCGTGTCAAAACAAAATTAGGCGCATCTTGACGGAAGACAGGAAGAAAAAGTGAACGCACGAATGTTAGCTGCCATTTTGCTCCATTTGCCGATTGCAGACTTATCTCTATGCTGCTAACAATTCGAGTTTCACACAAATAGCACTAATAAATAAGTGATACTGATGCTCTCAAGACTTGAGATGCCAGATCACTTCTCAACATTTTTCCATGCTAATTAGGATCATTTCGCAAGCAGCGAGTAAAATGGCTCGCTGCTCTGAAATGTTCCGCAGCATCACGATAGGCATCTGATAATTAATGTCTGCAGCTTCACAATTTGATCGGCTAGAGCCGGTAAAGAACGCCGAGCAGAACAGTGGATGCGAAATGAAATAGGAATGGAAATAATTAAGTGAAAAACTACGATCGCCCTCTTAGACTATCAACCTGCCGCTTAAAAAAGAATAGAATAAACGTGGAGCACTGTTTTGAGTTTCCAAATTTCCTTTTTCCTTGTACCAAATAAGCGGCCATTGGGTGCTGCGCGTCCAGTTTTTCTCGAATGCTCTTTGAATCCTCTGAACACCATTCCAGACGCGAGCGGAGGCGGACGATGCGCGCCGAGCCAGGGACCGGTCGTATAGGTCTCGTAGCCCTGTATGCAAATTATATCACTTGCACTTGCCCCCGCATATAACATAGGCATTGTAATTTCGTATATAAGAAGATCGAGCGATGATTATGTAAATGCCTCCGCGAGTTAAAGTCACATTTTGTTGGCGAAATTTCATCATTTTACATTCGGCTTTATGCTGTCAAAATGAGTTAGTGCTTCTAATGTGGTCGCGGAATAGCACATGGGATCTTGATTGGGATCGCGCTTCATCTTTGATCTTAAACCCTATTTATAATTATTTGATTGTTTAATTGCTGTCGTATCATCGAGCAAAACAACGTACAATTCTATCTTGGATGGAATATGGAGTATTTGTCTCCAAGCTGCAACATCTGTTCTATACGCCATATTCTCCCAAGAAGGAGAGTTGATCTGTATGGAGAGGACCCACTGTTGCTAGACTAACACAAATTGTTTCATACTTTGTTGTTGTAACTTTTGCGTTTAGTGTTGAGATACCTAGCCAAGGGAATGGACAGTTTTGGAACGTAATTATTGATTTTCGTACTCAAGTGTAGTACCCCCATGGTGAAATAGGGTAAGTGTAGTAAATCACGTAATTGATGTAATTAAACGAACGTTAATATTTAATTACATGTAGCTAATTCAAGTGCTTGGATGAAGAACAAATTTACAACAGTTCTACGGATGTAGAACAAGTAAATTAAAACTAACATCTTTTTTGCGCTATATAACCAATAATGAATACCCGCGTTGATTTTCGCATTCGGCTTCCCTGGCGCGCGGCTGCTCGCGCTTGCTGGCGGTTACCCAAACACATCAACATGCGGCAAATTTGTTTACCGCCTCTTGAGACGATCGCTAGTCGAGGGCTTACGTTTATTGGCGCAATTCGAAAGTACTGTATGTACGTGCCGTCGTTACTTTGCCGCGGTTGTAAAACAAACGCGTGCTCGGAGTCCTTTTCAACT
Source organism: Nemoura dubitans (assembly GCA_921293005.1). Taxonomy (NCBI): domain Eukaryota; kingdom Metazoa; phylum Arthropoda; class Insecta; order Plecoptera; family Nemouridae; genus Nemoura; species Nemoura dubitans. The sequence continues at coordinate 20,140,448 of OV121074.1, forward strand.
GACGGTCATTTGGAATTTGTCCTAATTCATTAGAAACCGAAAGCCACCCAACCAGCTGCATGTTGCAGTTGAAATATAGTCATCGTTTTAATTTTACGCAAACAATGCTATGGAGGTTTTCATTTTAGGCTCAACATTGTACCAGATTCCTCGAAAGATGGAACGTAATTGGTTTCTGCAGTGCCATTTTATTACTGGTGTACATCATCAAAGTTTTCCAATGTTTCTTCGATTCTCGAACTGAAACGAGAAAACATAGATTTATATACCTTTTCGAACTGTGCTGAACTGTTTTCATTTTACTGTTCAGTTAAGCCTATAACATTGCACCAAAATTTTCTCTCTCGTGTTTTTAACTGTACCCATTCATTTTTTGATAAAGTATATATTGTTTTTAATTAACTGTTCAAACTCACAACATTTACGCCCACCCAATTAATGGGATGCTGTAGCTTGTTTTCGACCTGAAACTTATAATTTGAAATCTCGTGTGTAGGTATATGAGCATGCCTGTGTGCCCTCCGTCCCGCAGCTTCCGATAAATATTGTTGCCGAGTGAAATATTCGCGGGTACTTGTTGTTCGAGTTCTATTGCCCTGTGCCGTCCTGATATTATGTAGACCGGCGGTGCTTTGGCAAGGAAATGGAAAGCGGATGGGGGTGGGAAATGGGAGTCGGGAGTCGGGAAACCTGGAACCTCACGTGGGGCTTCCTCAAAGTGAAACGAGGCAACGTCTCTGCCAATTAACGGGCGCCATTTTATGTCTTAATTAATCGAAACTTTGTCTCGTATTTCACTGAACAATGATTTGTGTATAAACACTGGTATACCGTATACGTATTACTATTACCTATTATTATACGTATTATTACCTATTAGTATACGTATTACGTATTACCTATTACTAACCTACAATGAAACTCCGAAGCTAACTGCAAATTTACCTTCTGTACCTACTTTAAGGCCATGGGAATTTGGTAGCCCCCTACAAACTTCCGCTATCGTGAGTCGCTAATGTGTGGAGCCATTATCTTATCGGTAGTCAAATAATGTAGCGTTTTACTTTTCTTGTAGTTTTAGGTTACTTATTCCATTCTCTTGCATTATAAAGACGCAATATTTAAAAAAAAAAAAAAATAAAGAGCGTGCGTGGTCATTTATGTAAATAAGCACACACGTAGGCGACAGGCGTGCACGTAATATTTCGCCTGACTTGAATAGGGTTTCAACTTTCAGAGAATTTCCGCACGGTGAAAATAAAAGTCTTTGTGACAACGCATAGTTCCTTTCCTTGGCATGCTCGCTCATGCAAATTTGCTTTTATGAAGACAGAGTGACAATTTTTTCCCACCCAAAGTAAACTCATTTTGCGAGCTTCTATACTTTTTGCCTTTCTTCAATTACGGACGCTGGATCACAGTTGTAAATAATAGGGCCTGTACAGGATTGGTACGCGAAAACGCACACTGCAGCGGGTAGGACCTTCAGGGCAGGAGTCAGGACCTATCCTGAAGTGTCTCCTGGAAGTATCCACTTACTCCTTTTTTACGACCGTTACCCGCTCGATTGAGCGTTGGATTTGAGATTCCGCGACTGAAATGAGCATACAAAACATTCGTGGCCGTTATAAGGAAATGCAAGTCCCCGGGTTGGGTTTTGAACTTCAATTTGGGGAACGGCCGCGCAGAAATCCCATTAATACTTTATTCTGGAAGTGAATACAATGCGCGAATGGATAAATGGAGGGATAGTGTGGACTTTGGAGCGAATGAGTTTCACCGAATGGAAATTTAAATGGAGGGAACAAATTGCCCGGTAAATTATAACGTCCGAACTACCGGCTTCCAAGTGTTAAACTACCTATATACTTACAATTTAAAGGTGCGATAGTTGTGATGTATTTGCTCACACATAATCCACCAGAACTGTAATATATCGCCACAAAACTATTCAGAGCTCCTTTCACCTGCAAGATGGTATTATTTACTATAGTACACATGTGCTAATGTCACAGTCCACGAGATGCCATTACTCATCAGATGATGATGTTGACATCCATAAGATGTCATTCAGGAGAAGTAAGTGTCTTGTATGAACTAAAAGCCTTTGATGATGCGCAAAGCATAGAAAAATACACTCGACCATATTGCCCTTTCAGTTTTCATCCGCGACAAAGTACGATAATGTATACAACTTCCATTGTATAGGTTAGGTAGCGTGCTTATGAAGTTTCAATTCTCATATAATTTATGCACTTATTGAATTGAAATGAATGTCGGAATGATAATTAACAAGCTGTTTTTGTAATCACCTTCCCTTGGCGAGCAAATAAATCGCCTGCTTAGCTCCATGGATCGTGGAGCGCGTGTTGATTTACGGCTCATGGTGGCGCGTTATCGCCCGGCTCCCTGCCGCTGATAACGCCAGGTTCACGGGTTCGCACGTCGAATTCCATCGCGGCCATGCTATACTGATGCCGTGCTGGGCGTCGTGCCGATTCCCTGGCCGGTTCCCTAGCCGGTTCCCAAGCCGATTCCCTGGCCGGTTCCCTTGCCGATTCCCTTGCCGATTCCCTTGCCGATTCCCTTGCCGGTTCCCTTGCCGATTCCCTGGCCGATTCCCTGGCCGAATCCCTGGCCGGTTCCCTGGCCGATTCCCTGGCCGATTCCCTGGCCGATTCCCTTGCCGATTCCCTTGCCGATTCCCTTGCCTATTCCCTTGCCGATTCTCTTGCCGGTGCAAATCGGGTTCCTTGTCGATTTCAATCCCAAGCACGCGCTGCATGTCATGTTAGCGCCACCGGTACTGGTGCCGTGCCGGTTCCATGCAGGTGCCGGTACATCAGTGCCATGTTGGTGCCAGTGCCGGTGCTGTGCCGGTGCTGTGCCGTTGCCATGCCGGTGCTGTGCCGGTGCCATGCTGGTCACCGGTGGCGTTACCTGGACCATTCGCGATGCGCTTGCCGTAACTCAGCGAAATGACCAAGCGATGGATCGGTGGAAAATATATGCAAATTTAATTTGCTTCGTCTAGAAGCAGCACGAGTAAAGTTTTGTCATTGCGCTGTACCATGGCACCAGTTCTGCCACACAGCATATTATATCTAGCTATACAGGTTTGGAAACAGTGGGCACGCTCGCATTATCATTTCTACACGCTTTTACACGGAAAATGCAGGAAAAGCTCGCATTGTTAGAATTATGACATTGTCTGTGCAAAACGTTTTAGGCAGGTATGTCGATGAGTTGCAATTAGCGGAACTAATTCCAGGTAATCCTGTACCTTGATGGTGTGCAGCATGGATGGAACGTCGTGACTATGGTGCCAACGTAACGGGCTCGCGAGCGCTGCATCATCGGTGGTACCCATCATACTATCGTGACGCGGGGTGCCTATTTCACGGGGTCGTCGGTGGTACCCATCATACTATCGTGACGCGTGGTGCCTATTTCACGGGGTCGTCGTTGGTACCCATCATACTATCGTGACGCGTGGTGCCTATTTCACGGGGTCGTCGGTGGTACCCATCATACTATCGTGACGCGTGGTGCCTATTTCACGGGGTCGTCGGTGGTACCCATCATACTATCGTGACGCGGGGTGCCTATTTCACGGGGTCGTCGGTGGTACCCATCATACTATCGTGACGCGTGGTGCCTATTTCACGGGGTCGTCGGTGGTACCCATCATACTATCGTGACGCGTGGTGCCTATTTCACGGGGTCGTCGGTGGTACCCATCATACTATCGTGACGCGGGGTGCCTATTTCACGGGGTCGTCGGTGGTACCCATCATACTATCGTGACGTGGTGCCTATTTCACGGGGTCGTCGGTGGTACCCATCATACTATCGTGACGCGTGGTGCCTATTTCACGGGGTCGTCGGTGGTACCCATCATACTATCGTGACGCGTGGTGCCTATTTCACGGGGTCGTCGGTGGTACCCATCATACTATCGTGACGCGTGGTGCCTATTTCACGGGGTCGTCGGTGGTACCCATCATACTATCGTGACGCGTGGTGCCTATTTCTCGGGGTCGTCGGTGGTACCCATCATACTATCGTGACGCGTGGTGCCTATTTCACGGGGTCGTCGGTGGTACCCATCATACTATCGTGACGCGTGGTGCCTATTTCACGGGGTCGTCGGTGGTACCCATCATACTATCGTGACGCGTGGTGCCTATTTCTCGGGCTCGCGGAAACGTGGTGGCGCCGCGCCGCGTCGCGCGGAGCTCAATGATAAATGATTAGTGATTACACGTAACACCGTTTTATCATTACACAAGGGGATTAGTGTTTAACAGCCGCCCGAGGAAGTAATTATTTATCGTATAGTTTGTCCAGCGCTAGGCTGGTATGGAGTACGAGGGGCGGGGGCGGGGGACCACAGCCATAGGATTCTACTCAGTAGCCCATAATAATAGGTACATATGCAACATTATCAGTTGTGTACCACTCGCAGTGGCAACAATAAAATAAACATGCACTTGCAAATTGCTGTTTTATGTCAATCGTGATGTAGGAACCTACTTCTACGTTTACCGTAGTATCATCATAATTGCTGCCCTTTAAATGTCACGTTTTTAATTAATTCTTGATTGGATAGCATGTACAACGAGATGAAATGTCTGAGTAGCACAAGCATGAGATGATATTTTCAGCATGAGATGTAGATGATCGGGTGTGCCAAGAAAATGTCATCAATGTCGGATCCAGTCTTTGATCGACTTTCTTTGCTTTCCTTGACAAATGTGCACGCTTTGCTTGGAAACGCGCGACAAATGCTTTCGACAAGTGTGCGTTGTGATTTGCCTGCTTATTTCTTTCGTGGAAATTGATTAGATGTGCTACTAAATTTTGCTCAGCCTCATACATTGAAGAAGCAAAATAAACATATATGGAACTCTGCGCAGGGAACTCTGCGCTGTTAACAGGGAGAAACATAAGCTTCAAGTTGATTTATTGTCATTTTTCAATAGTGGAAACGTAATTTTTCTCTTTCACTCACGTAATTTACCATGTGTTTTTTGGAGCTAGTACCTAGATGCATTCGGCCCCACCCCCCTAGCCGCTTCCGAGCAAAAAAGTCACGTGGCCAATGATGTTTGTATTTGTTTTGCCCGGGCAAGCCAGCTTATGACATGGCTTGGACCGCGCGATCGAACCTGTACGAAAAGTCAACACAGAGTTGCAACAGATCCGAATGACATTGGCACACACACGAATGCAGCCGCGCTGTAGCCAGCATCTCGGCATGATTAGTCCATTTTGTAAGCTATGTTTTTTTTGCTAGAGCATTATTAAAGATTCTAACCCATCTCAAATGTCGTGGAAATTAGGCCAAGGCTTTTTAGTTGCCCCTGGTTGAAATGTTGACGAAGAGCGCTTTTCTTTGTTTTCCCTGCAGCGGAATATTAGTAATGCAGCTGATGCACACATGCATGCGCGTGGTTATCACTTATCGCGATGAACCGCGACAGATCGAGCACGTTTAGCCGCACGGTGCCGGGTCGGCGCCGGGACGGTGTAGGGGGGGGGGTGGGGGTCGGTGCCATCCATTACCGGCGTGGCATTGCAACGCACGTGCTTGGTGGGCGGGGGGGGGGGGGGGGGGGGGGGGGGGTTGCAATCCGAGAGCGCGATGTGCAGAGCCGCGCTCATGTTGTGTACAGAACCATCGTCCAATTAGACATTAATCACATCGGTCGTCGATGAAATATCATCCGTCGGCTCAAATATAATTTCATTAAAATTTATTCAGCGATGGGATTCATTTAAATTGTTTTTACTTATTTTTAGTTTGTATGTACAGTTTATTAATATCTTCTCTAATTAAAATTTAAATGTGTTATGTAATCCTGCGTATATATACCACACACCATATATACACACCATATATACGTTCACACCAAATGTGAATCTCGATTTTATATATTGCAGTGGTGCGTTTTGTATTCGAGCAAGGATTCGGCCAAGGATTAGGCAAAGGATTCAGGGATTAGGTTTTGCAACTTTTCTGCAGGGATTCGGCAAAGGCACCGGATCGTTTTATTTAGAAAAAAACACGCTGCAAAACGCGTTCTGCAATAGTGCTTTGAACTGGGCTTCAGCATCGCTTGCCCGAAGAACCGGAATCGCGTTTTTGCCGAACAGAAACAGAACGTGTATATAATTAGCATGCGAACACTTCAAAACAAAGTCTCATCTTACTGCTCGCGCGAGGTACCATTTCGATTTCATCGCTAGACAATAACACGTTGAGGTGGATACGAAAATCACAATTAGTTTCGACGGGTACCGCCCCTGCCGCCGCCCGCCGCCCGCCGCCCCCTCAGGTCTCGCGTGGGCAGCCAGGGCGCCCTTACCCTTTATAAGGTGCTGCCCGCTCGGGTAGGTACGCTAGACACGACATGTTTGACGAGCGGTGGGCGCAGATTGTATTGCCAGTGCTTGTCTTCCTGCTTGTTTGCGCCGTCTTGCGCCAGCTCGTGGTGGCCTTCCCGGCGTTGTAGCTGCACTACTAGTTTACTTTTCTCTCACAAACGTCCATCTACCTTGGAGACTTAGCCTTAGAGATGTATATGCAAATGTCATTATAAGACCGATGACCTGTCGCAAACGCTGGTCTCACTGCGCGTCCTTGAGAGCTGAGGTTGACATGTTTCAGAGCGATTAATATGTAAATGCGGAGGATATGTACCTACCGATGTAAAGATGTCACAATTGCTGTGTCTTAGCTCGTCATTAATTCTTTCTCGACGTCGCTGAATCATGAGATGTATATGAGTGTTTTCTGTTTGTTTGCTCGAAATAAACTGACCCCAATGCCCCTTGCAAGCAATAGATCCATAATATCCGAATTGACATGGACGGTGCTTCCCATCGGTCATCCTCTTCCATCCCAGTCCACTCCTGCATCCAATCCATAGAGGATGGACGAGACGAGAAGTTCGAGCATAGTTTCTTGTTTGAACGTTTTTTTAACGGCATTTCTTTTTCTTGTGTTGCAGGAAGTTTTACACACAATTTGTTCGCCGAACGGCCAAGTTCTGCGCATCGTCATCTTCAAGAAGAACGGCGTACAGGCGATGGTGGAATATCCTTTAATGCACAATAATTTATGTTCGCTGAAAACCGAGCGCCTTATTTCTTTGTCAGATTATGCGCTTCTGTTTCTAGCAGGACCAAAACTGTGTGTAGCAAACTCGAGAAAACGTGATTCCCTCGTAGTGGAAAAGCCAATATTGGGAAAACCAGACACTGATATCGGCGTTGTATTCCTTTATCACCGACCTGATTTTCAAGCACCATAGCTCCGGTGGAAATGAAGTTCGATTAATTTGTCAAATTGACACTGAAACGTCCCGAGTGTAGCTATCCGGGGGCACTATTTGACTGCTGGGGTCCCTTTTCATTTTGCAAAGCCAGCCGATTGAACGACCCGTCAGCTTGCACTGACCGTACCGTACTTCACATTGTCAATGACACGGAACATTTAATTAACCTAAATATCAGGACACATTACCGCTGCAAGCACTAAGCGAGATCCGTGCCTGCCACTCCATTACCTAATTGCATTTTATACGTTTTACGTTCGTGATTTACGCCTCCGTACCGATTCCAATTCTAAAATTCGCAGATCTTTCTTGTAAATGATCGGGGAGTTTTAACAATGAGTGCATTTTATTATAGAAGCGATGTGCCTTCGGCAGTTGGCGTAGATAGAGCACTGCTGCTACCTGGCATAAAATTCGTAACTCGATTTGAAATAAATCGCGGTGGCTTCTTGTTCTTTCGTGGCAGAGCGCTTAATCGCTAGCAGCTCGTTTACGATGGCCACTGGAGCGATGAACGCCTGCCAAGTTAGTGGCCCTCCTCCCACATCTTCTACAAGGCACTAAGCTCCCCTCCCCTCTTCCCTTCCCTTCCCTTCCCTTCCCGCAATTCCCTCGCCGTTGTTTACTTTAATAGCTAAATGTACAATTGAGACAACATTGAAGCCCGCTTGAGTACAAGCTGTTGTCTTAGTCCAACTCCTTGGAGGTCGATTCCAGGTCCGCTTTAATCAACAGCAATGTCTTGTCCTAGACTTGTCCTTCGAAGAGTCATGCACCCGCCAGCCAGCCCTTGCGAGGTCGGGGTATGTAATAGAACGGAATAGTTTTGGCACATGTCATCACTATGGGGCTATTTCCCTGCAAGCCCGTCGTTTCCCTTTCGCATCAAAGTTATATCATAATAAGATTGATGCTACAATAACAGCACCACTTGTCGATGGGGTGTATTAATGCCCCTCGAAGAAATCGACTGCGTCGATTTCCTGTGGTTTCGGAGAGTGTTTTGCCACTCGCAGCCGGGGCACAGATGACGAGTGGTCACGCCAAACTCTCGTCAGGGCTGCAGGGAGCATGGGGCTACGAGGTGGATCGTACTCGTGCATGATATCGTGGAGGCGGGGGGTGGTTGGGCGCTGAGGTGGCGGTATAGGTGGCTCGTTAGTAGAGGGATGTCGCCAGCACGATGAATCAAATGCGACGCGAACGTAGTTCGGAATGCTCGGGTGGAACTGTTATTTTGTTCCTCTGGAGTACGCTAACCGCAGAGAGCGGACATAGTGACGGTGACATCGTGAACTGTATAACGCTGCACCATTCGGTTTATGTATGTTGGAATTGGCGGCGAGCGTGTGTTACAAGGGAAACACTGCATTCAGCAGAGTGACGTCGGTCCTATTTGTTTAGAACCGTTTGAAAACATACAAAGTTTGCTTTTAATTGACGCTGCGCTACCGAATCCGTACAACAGTTCAATATTTTGGCGTGAAACGAAGCCAGAGTACGTGTTTTTTTTTCCAGCGCGTATATTTTCACACGGCACAGATTTTTTGCGTCGAGTGGTTTGTTCCGACGCGGCGTCGCTGGTCAAGCATTTCGCGCGTTACTTTGACCTAGAATTGCAATGAATATTTTTCCTGTGTTTTCCTTTTCGGCATTCCCTTTTTTTAAACGCATAATTTAAAGCCAACTGTACTTTTACAATGGTTTCGCCAAGCGCCGACGGAAAATGGGCTCTGGAAGAACCGCAGAGAATCAGGACCAGGAGCTGCGCTCACATCTCCCGCATATTAAAAATTAAATATACAATTCGGGGCTCACTCCTTTTATTGATTCCGGGGCTAAAAAATACAATATAGGTATATGCATCAGCTTTTTTGCCGACGCTTCAACTTCATGTTTTTCTCCCTGTTTTTCCAGCAGTTCGTAATAAAAATAACACCACTCAACTGGAAGTCTTTAACGCGCGTTGCACTTTCATCAAAGGTGTTTAGAGATTTTTTTCTGCTAAACTAATGCATATTCAATAACGTGGTATTTCATGAATAAATATAAAATACAATGGCCTGGAGCGGATAAAATGCTGCTTTATAAAATCATCCTTGATTTTCGCTTGTGAGAGCAGAAAAATAGAAGCACGGAACCGCTACCCTTATATCCAGTGGAGTTTTGTTTTACGCTCGGGAAATGCAATTTGAACCAATTACTCGATAAACTAGCCGGTAGCTGGGTAGATGGGTATAGCTGAATAAAGCCACGGTGGATTTTAGCGTGTGTAACCTTGCGAAGGACGGGGAAGAGCCCAAGAAGGGACGCATGGTTGGTAGACAGTCGCTTAGCGCAGTTATCGTCTGTAACACCGGTGCTCATCACCCTATCACCCTACTTACATGTTACCAGAGGTGGCCGCTATGTTCTGCCAACACCGCCACTTAATTGCCACCTCTGAGCACCAAAACAGAACGACACTTTTAAGCGCGCCTAGACGGCCGAACACCTTATAAATCTTCTGCTTAAACAGCTGCAGCAGACTAATTTATTAATACTAAATCTCTTGGTGTGCGATTGGGTTTTCATGATCGGATGAATGATGATAGATGAAGAGATGGCGAGGTGAGTTGTCACCACGGACATCGGTCACAGAGACCGGTCTGTGTCCGCAGATTCCTCCTGTCGCCAGGAGATGCTGAAGAATGTCCACGTCCCATTCTGATTGTTTGATGCTCGCAGAAGTTCCCTTTTTTCTCGCCATTTATTAACTACACGCGAGTGTATAACGAACAACCGCAGCGCAAGTTCCTGATAAAAATAATTCAGTCCTGTGCTAATGGCTTCAATGGAATGGTCTTCGCGATCGTTTCCGTCATTCTATTTTTCCACGGGCTGGTAATTGGAGTCGTATACATACCTACTCTGCAGTTTTATCAGACAAAGTACATCCGAGTGAAGTCTATGCCTTGTTATAAATCAACCGCAAAGACGATATGTACAAAGCACTGTTCCTCATTTTATACGAGAATAGGTAATAGGTATATAGTGATAAACGTCGGGCAATTGTACCCCCTGGAATTTACTAAATAAAAAAATTAAGTAGACATGTCCTGAGTCCAGTATAATATCTCGAGCTATGTCTATCCTGTGCTCTTGGCATTGACCACATCAAACATCACTGAACTTCTAAAATGCTTTCCGCAAATATCCTAAGATGCAATTTCTTTTTAATCTGAGCTGCAGCTTGATGCTTCCCACTCAATAACCACTTGGTGCATTTCGCCAGTCGTCGATAACTCTTGAGCGAGTTCGGAGTCTCGCCATTGTAAATCATCATCGACTACATAAACTAGACGGGCGCACATGATTTAAGTGCGCTTTTCCTGTACGGCGCACGTTATATACCGACCGCCCTAAGATGCACTTCCTCTCCTAGTTTGCCAACAAGATCTCGTCGAGATATTTCACAGCAACTTTGGGAAAAGTTTGATCAACGCCGCACAGGAGAAGTTTTCGCTGGGATACGACAATAATAATAATCGTATGGGATGTCTTGATCGTGAATATTTCGTTCTTGTATGTTTTTTAAGTGGATTTGATCGTGGAAATCTGTCACGTATCCCGGTCTTGGGGGCGCTACGCTTGGGCCGCTAGATTAGCTCTCATATTCATATGTAAACCCCCGAGGAAAGGGCGCTCGCTGCGCGCGGCGTGCCGGGTGCATACGAATCAGCAGCTTAAATCAGTGCGTCCTGTCAGGGAACGAACTGGGGCCTGGACCCGTGGGCCAACACTTTTTATTCTTCCCTAAATGCTTCAGCGTACTAGGAGAGGTCCGATAGTGTAACTTATCGGAGCGTGGGTGCATTTGACGCAAATTCGTATGTTTTCAATGGGTTACGCGATGTATACACGGGGTAGCGATATCGTGGCTATTTTGCCGACATCGTGACCATGCATAACTTTCAATTAAAATCGACCCTTTCATTTATAATCACCTGCTGAATAGGTTGGTATGTTACGAATATCATCATATTAAAATGTCTCCCGAAATTATCCTCGAATAGCAACGATATAGGCCAGACTTGCAGGCAAACGGGGCTATTAACAAAATCAGGATTCCAAACGTGGGTGTGCTTACATTCTGGCTTAACGTGCTAAATTATTATACTCATTGCTGGTGTTGCAAGCTATTATGAAATAGTATAATTAGTTGCATCAACCCTCGATGCCATATACTCCCTCTCCATGGAGCAGCATGGTGCGTAGTGTAGGTATATATAACGTTGGCGGCAGCGTGTATTACATTCACAGATTTGTATTCCAATTGATCACGCTGTGATGCACCCATTTATCAAATATTTGCGATTCCGACTGGCTTTCAAATTGCTTTGACGTATCGCCGTGCAATTTCGATAACCGAGACACAAAAATGAGGCTCCAATCTGTGTCAAATCATATTCGAAATTAACTTTGAAATGCATTCATGGGGACGGAAATAATTGGCGCGACCAGGCATCGCGTATTTTCCTCTTCACGCTTTATTGGACGTTGTCAGTGGAATTGGCGCGAGCGCGCGAGAGCCCTGCGTGACGCGTGCGTGTCGCCAATAAACGCAGGCTCGCGGAAATATAACGATCTTGATTGTTTATGGCTCATTTCGCGAACCTGTGCACGGTTACAATTACTCTTTCCAAGGGCCAATTTCTGTGCACCACCTGAGATAGCACATATGCACGGTAACCACTGTCCCATTCCTCCTAGCTGTTGTCCACGAGTGGCCCAATTAATTCAATCATATTAATAGTTTATTTGCGATATTTCCGTGCTCCGTTTGCAGTCTAACCCATTTACATGCATTGCATGATTCTCGTCTGCAGACTCTATGTATTTCCGGGTGACTAAACTCCATAACGCACGTAAAAGTATTTCAAATTTAGGGTTCTGTTTACTTGGATTTAACGGAATGGAGCCCGCTGCGGTATTCAGCGCTAAAAGAACACTGAACAACACATACCTACTTAGCAATGCCCTAAAGTCCTCCTGATTTCGTCTTGGCTCTTCCCTGTATCTTATGCGAATGTCACCTAGCACGCTCTATTTGTTTGTCGCGGCGCCTGGCGTCACGTTGCCCCCCTAGGTGCGGTGTGCGTCGTGGTTTGATGCAGCCGACGACGTCGACGAGTTTGTCTTGACGCGCCGAGCAGAGACGCGCGTGGCTTCCTCCCCAATCTCTTTCCACGTATTTAATTAGTACCAACTCCTTGCCACCGGCTCAAGAGATGAAGGATTCCTGTTTATCCTCATCTTGTGTGCGTAGTAAGAATCAAATCTGGGATCACGATCCAGGATTAAGGATGTAGGAACGGGATTGGGTAGATAGTCACGCGCGTGATGCTGTGCCGGTGTGGCAGGGGCTCAGGACGAGGCGCCACGACGGGGACGAGGGCGCGCCGGGGGCGGCAGAGGGGCGGCAGAGGGGCAGGGGTATGTACCATGGCTGGAGGGAAGCGGTATATAGATAGAGTGCAGTAATTAGGTTATTCTTCCCTAGCTAACCAGATTACCTGACTTCAATGCATAACGAACTAGGTGTTCCTCTGTATATTCCTCCTCCTTCAGCGAGCTGGCTCTGATGGATGCCCACGTCGGATGATATTTCTCTTCTATGCGAACGTCTATTGGAAACGAATGAAAATTCTTTTCACCGATAATTTTCTTTTCTCTCCTTTGCTGAAACAAGTTGTTTTCGTCTTCAATTATAACCGGCTTGTGTGCAATTTCGCTGTTGATTGGTTGCATCTTCTGTCCTCGACGCCGGCCACTCACGGAGCGGAATTGCTCTGGTTTTTCCGCGGGTCGAGAGCCAACGCTGATGCTTTCTTTCAATTATTTCGGCGATAACACCGTCACGGTCGTCACCTGCTCCCCCTAACTTCCTTAACTCGTTCGCGCCGGCACCCGACGTCGCCTTGCCCCTTGTCTTATGAGCTGGAACTCCATTATTGGCCCCATAAGCCATCAACCCTCGGCTGCTGCTCGTCAGTCCTCGTCGTCTAGCTGGTCCGATGCTGGGGCTACATAGATTTTTATTAGCCATATCAATAAAGGTGGATGGCTTTTGCACATATTGCCTTGCAGTTCTATCTCAGACGCTCGGGGCTCCCGTACTTTTTTTTAACTTGTATACAATGCGGGCATGGGTGCAGGAGGTATTTTTTAATAGATTGCTGTGGTCCAATAAATATAATGCTCCGTTTTTCAGTTTCCCTTTCTATAAGTGTTTGATGGTGCCGGTGGTATGCTCTCCCTTGGTTTCTTGGCGGTCGTAAAACAAGAACACAAAAGTAGGAGACATTGCCAATTGAGGCCGGACTCGAGCGATAAATTTGAAGTAAAATTGAATCTTCAATCTTCACTCGGTCCGCTGGTTCGCATAGTTCATGTCCTCGAAGAGACAAAAGTTTTCGCCCCCCCCCCCCTCTCTCTCTCTCTCTCTCTCTCTCTCTCTCTCTCTCTCTCTCTCTCTCTCTCTCTCTCTCTCTCTCTCTCTCTCTCTCTCTCTCCGAGAAACGTGCGCCAGGCTGGCAGGGAAACATTTAATGTCAAACACAGCTGTCCAAATAATTCGATTTAATTGACGCGATAAAAAGTGTTCGCGCGCGGCGAAAAGTTCCGTTCGCGAAATGTCAAAACTCTAGTCAACAATATGATCAGAACTTTATTTCTCTCTTAATCTTCCAATATATACCCGCGTGTTGAATGCGAATCGATCGCGTCTGTCTTTACTGCCAACGGCCACCTTGGGGAAAGTCGCAAGTCGACGCGACGCATTGGAGGAAGACGCCGGGCGCCTCTCGGAGTCTGCAGCGAAACGACGCCGACGCCGTGCGGGCCACGTCCCGGCGTAACGACGTCGCGGCAGGACCGCGCCAGCGCCACCAAATCGGAACCGACGCCTAATGGCTCGGAAGAACGACGTCGCCTGCAAGATAACTTTACTGGTCATCACCTCGACGTGATCACCTAATAAAGACCGCTTGCCGCTCGCGAAATTCCGCTGCCCCCGATATTTCGGCTTTAAATTGCGGTTTTCCTTAGCGGTAGCCGTTTAATTTTACAAAGTTTAATCAAATTTACATCGCTAGTTTTATATCTGGACCACTTGTGCGAACGTCTTACAAATTTTATACGCGACATTTCAGATCAATAAAGTACTAAAGTAGGTAGTACATAGTACTTTTTTACTTCGTTCATTGCAGGCAATTTTATGGACGCTATTATTATTAATATCATGCCTGCCTGTGTAAGTCGACGGTCATATTCCGGACGGCGTCGTGCAACTGAAAACGGCGCCACGTCGATGGGGCACGGTCGTGCAAGCGTCACGCAGAGCAACGAGACTCGGTGGGCGGATTGTTACCAATCGTGCATCGTGAGGGAATACTGCAGCCTGCGTGTAACGGCCCACCGACACCGTCCTATTGTCGAGTTGCCAGCTGAAAGTGCCATCAGTTCACGTTGAAACCTAGATTTAATTATTACTTTTACACTCTTCCCCGGGAAACGGCATGACAGCCCTTTGTCTTTCTTTTGACGTTATTCAACCACGCCGGGTTGTATTTGTTTTGTGGTCCTGTTCATTCCGAGCCAACACACATTTATTTTTTCAATTGACGTAGGTAGGTGCGCTTGTTTTCGCGGATTTTAATCAGAGCACCTACATTGCAATGTGCGCTCACGTCCCGATTTAATTTTGATCTCATTACCAAATTAACAAGGTGTCGATTTCAGAATAGAAACCCAAACAAAGTTACAACGCGAAGTAATCTAATCAGTCGTGTGCAACGATGGTGAAATAAATCCATCCCTTAACGAATTGAGCCCCAACTAATATCTCCAGCATACCGTGTGGCAATGCACATGGAACTTGTATCGACTAATAAATTGCAAGCTCTGCCAATTCGACAGAGCACTGCTTTTGCTATTAACCAAGAGCAATTGAAACCGCGCAATCGTAATGAACGTTTCGGCATGTCTGTACCCGTACCCGTACCGTGCGTTCGAGGGTTCGACTTCGACACCTGGTCGATGCATTGCGAATAGTTTTTCATACGTTAGCACAGGACTACGCACCTATTCCCACGCGTTCCTCGTCATCGATTCGCCTCGGATCCAGACGCCAATGCTCATTGACCAGATGGGACCCTGGGTATGGATATGGTTTCTATACGTTCGCTTGGGGACCAGTTATGTACAGGGCGTGTGTCAATATACGGAATACGAATTCACATTCGGATGAATAATTCGCAAAGAGTTTGGCAAACGATTTGGTAAATATGCTATGAACATTTAAAAATTTTTCATTGCACAAACATTTAAATGTGAGTTAGTGGTATATAGTCGAACCATGCTGAACGGATTATTGATATTGTAAAATAGTGGGCTAGTTCGATGTTAAGCCATTAGTGATTATTTTGACACAATTATTCTATATATAGTGGGCATTAATGCATACGGATCATATGGCATTGCGGCTCCAAACGGTTAATTGATTTTAGCTGCTGTCGCAACACTTTTCTGATTAGGAATGTGTGCCTAGATGCAGTTGCAGGTATTTCTTTTCTATATGAGCATCACAATGAACGACGGCTGGCTTGGATGTGGTATAGCGGCCCGGATCAATATTTTGGCGATTGCGTTGAATAATGCATCCGTGGGAAGGTAAAATACTTTTCAATGTTAAAACCGCTGTTTGTGGGTTGAATTTAATCGATACCTAGAACGTATTTATTATGTATGATTGGTTTGTCACAGAGGGTAGACATTCACTCTATCTGATGCTTCGACAAAACGAAATAGCCTCATCTAATTCCCAGGTACGACAGCCATGGAAAAGATTACGATCCCATTTGTAAATCTCCTCAGACAGACAGGGCTGCTGCTACAGCGATGAAGATGGTGTTTTTGCTTCATATTTTTTTAGTGAAGGTATATTTTGTGTTGACCTTTTTTGTGTACCTATATCGTGTATGTGCGTTCCCCTGGGAGTATTCTATGTGTTCGTATGCAAATGCGTTCCTTAACCGTGTCTCACGTTCGAGAACGTGGAGTCGGCGAAGCGAGCCAAGGAGGCCCTCGGAGGAGCTGACATCTACTCGGGATGCTGCACCCTCAAGATCGACTACGCCAAGGTAAGAATCTGCACCTTACTTGGACCGGCAATTGCAGTGAGAGCGCCAGGTCGTTCATAGCGAAAGACGAGCTGCGTTGCGTGAGGCGAAAGGGGAAAAGTCTCCCGGAAAATAGATCTGTCAGTCGTCGTCACACAGGAAGAGCGTAAGACTAAGAGAAAGCTTTCCGGAAAATTGTCTTTTTACTTCATTCTTTTTTTTTGGTTTACGACCTGAGTAAACTTTTGAAGAAAAAACGCGCGTTCTTTTCTTTTTATAAAAGATATTCCTTTTTTCGTGGGAAAATGCTTTCATGCGTGCATGTACTGGAGTTTGGAGGTAGTGGAAGACAAAGTGGAAATGTTAGTCTGCGATTAACCACCTTCGTATTAAAAACCTGCCAGATTGAGCTCCCTGCAGACCCGGCACCTCCACCGATAGGCTGCCTATGTAGGCTGGGTCTGCTGCGCGGCTCTGCGATATAGTTGCCCTTCCCTCTTTCGTAGCGGAGTCGTCGTCGAGTTGGCGTGTCAAAGGTCCTGCCCTACCCACATCCAGCCCATCGACTTTGCAGTGCTCGATTTATTTCAGATTCCAATCGCTAGATGGTGTCCCGATATCACGATTCTATATTTCCCTTGCTCTATACAGCCAAACACATTTTTTCTGCATGTGGCTCGGGAGGATGAATGCATGCATTGTTTCCATTGAACCGATCAGACAAAGACAAGTATTTATAAGGTGCGGTTACGGAACATTCGTCCACGGCATTCCGTCTTCTATTTTATCTGGTAAATGCGCATTTTATATGAATGGCGAAGCTGTAATCATGCAAATAAGTTCACAAGGGTCCTCTCGGTGAGAATAAATTGAGAGCAATGGGCTGTGGCGCGGCTAGCAAGCGGCTGAGCCGAGCAGAGCGCTAGCTAGCGGTATTCCAGCTGTAATTGCGATCTAAACGATATACGGACTAAATGAATATCTATTCACCGGCCAAATTAACGCTCATACAACCAAATAATGGTCCATAAAGATTCGCACGGTGGCGACCCTTGGTCTGTGTGAGCCAACTACGTATTTATTGCCTAATAAGTTAGTAGACAGCAACGGCATAATAGGTCAATGCAGGAAGAAGGATTGTTAATGTGTTTGTGAGCCAATAACGCGTGCCTCCCTTTACGCGTTTCGGAGACTTTATTTGCGCGGAGCCCTGGTCAGGGGATGGCCACTGCCGGAACGGGAAGTACCCGACGTAACGCATAAAAGGATGATTGGTTTCATTATCTACAATGGACCTTTGTGTAAAAAGCTCCAGCGAATCCGAATCCGTCTCTAGTTTTGGACGAATGCGGTGGATATCCCTAAGACTGCGACGAACTCCTTCCAACTTGACGAACATGCGCGGTTTATTTCATCCCAGTTAAATTGGTTCGACCACAGATAAACCAGTGGTTAAACCAACACGAGCAAAGTTGCGCTGATATCTTCTATATCCGTCTGAATTAGGTACTACACGTGAACTCGCTATTCTCTTCGCAAAGTTCAAATTTGATTTGTCCTTTTGCTAAGCGGCGGATAGAAAACACGAGATTGCAGCCGCACGGTCCATTAGTTAGCAACGGTGTCCTCGTAAACTTGGCCGTCTTTTTGCCTGTTTATTTGTGTGTCGCCAAGCAAGCAATCATTAGCGCGCAATTGTGTGGCGTGCCGGGCCGGGCTTGGAGTCCGTGCGTTCATGAGCAGAGTGGCGCGCAGGACGCGATGTGATATGACTCGTGCAGGGGGCTGACAGTTGTTGTCGGCTCACCACCCCCGCGGTGCCGTGCGGGTGCGTCCCCCGAGACCCAGCGAACGAACGGCGTCCAGGGACGCGGACGCTGCGTCCCAACTCCCAACGCCATGCGAGTCGATCCAATTACGGTGTTCGTCCGCGGCCTCCGTCGTGGTCAGACCGACTCTCTCTCACTTAGCCATTTCGCCATCACGGATTTAATTCTTTTGGTGCGTGGTACTTCTCTCTCGGGGCTCCTGTGCCACCCCCGTGAGATGTTTTTTTCAGGATTTCGCGGCTGCGAGGAGTTTTATATACCTATACACTAACTTCGTTTTATGGTTTTGCCTTGACGCACGGGGAGGGAGCGCTGAATGGTACCAATCAGCCAGTCGTTTTCATTTAGCGATTTGAATAAGCCTGTGGATTGAATCGTCATCTTTCATTCGTTTGGGGTAACGTCGACAAACCGCTGGTAATTTCTCACTCGCCTCGTTATTGAAAGTTGTGACCAACGTTATCTCTTTTTTATACTTGAGAGTTCAAAGTTTGTGGACTAATTTCGCTGGTTGATTGCTGTGTTTCGTCGCTAGATGCGTGTGAAGTTATCAAACAACGTCCATGATTGCCAGGAACGTAACGAACCCGTTCGAAGTCATGCCATCCGTTATCCAGCGATGCATTTTAGCTGTTCGTGCGCACACTAACTCTCTCGGATTGTTTCCCAAATGAACGCGCGTGGAGCCGAGGAATCTCGCGTCTGCGAGTCGTTTATCGACATCAATCTCGTGATGTTCACATCGTAACAATGGTAACGCGGCATCCATCGCCGGTCTGGTCTCACTCGCACCGTGTTCGCGGCGCTCTGGCGAAAGGTCATTTCTTATCCGAACTTGACTTTGAAGAACGTTTTCTTCGCGTTTGCCAACCATTCAGGTTGGCGAGATGCTGTCTCTGAATGCTGTGCTGATTAATAATGTCCCTGCGAAACGCGGCCAGTGCCCGGTCTTCCGGCACAGCGCGCTGTTTATTAATTGTTAATCCGGGAATCAAACGTGACTGATGTGGGAATTCGCTGGCTCGGCGGGGATATGCAACGATCAACCGCCCTCCGTACCTGCTGGGTGTGCGGCACATATTTGTCTGTTAATTATTCAAGTGCGGTCGTTTCCAGAATTTGCCCATTTGTGTATGTGTTGCAATATTTATGGGAATGCCTGCATATCGACTCGTTCGTACCCTGTTAGTTTTGTTTTGAACGTGTATTTGTGAAATATCACCGGATTTAGATTGAATACGCACGTACTGCACATCTACGCGCCAAAAGCGCAACTTTTCAACTTTGGTTTATGTTTTTTATTGCCAATTTAAAATTTGAGACGCTTTCAACTCGCTCTAACGAACTGAATTCATATTCAAATTGGATGCGATTTGGGAAACTTTTTACATAATGATTTATGCTCTGAAATAACGCATTGTCTATCCCTGTGCTGTTCGCGTAACATCCACTTGAGTGCTGCAGGTATAAGTGTAGGATACCTACGGTGCTTCGGGGGATAATTGTTCCTCCTTGCGCACAAGCCGATTGTCCCGTCGCCAATAGATACTTGGCACACTTGCTATCAATTGTCTTCTCGTCCAAAACATTTCCACGCGCGGAGGTGACGCAATTCTCGCCGATAGTTTCCATGAAATGGAAAAAAGCGCCTATCGTTATTATCGGCATAGAATAGGATTGAAAATTCAGCACGGTTTTTGCTCAAATGTAATAAAATTTCACGGCTGAAAGCGTTTTGCTTGGCGAGTTGTGCAGCTAGATAATAATATGGATGGTTTTTTGATCGATTTCGAATTCGGCTGGCGCGTATATATGCATGCATCTCTCGCTATCAAGCGGCGCTGGACGATAAATCATGGGCTGAGCCCTCGGCTAGTTACAGGTCACAAGATTAAACTATCCCAGCATTTGCCTCCCGAGCGTGCGGGGTACAGTCACCCGAGAGAATGGTACCGAACGCGCCGCGATATTTATTCACCAAAGCTTGTTACCAAACAACGTGGGCTGCGACAAATTGCCAAACCCCGTAACGCCGTATCACCACGCTCAAATACTGCACTCTCAAGCAGTTTCTACGGCGATATCTTGCTACTTTTTGTTGCTTTTCTTGCGAGAGTTGCTATAGCTCAATAAATCTTGATGTAACGTAATATCCTGTCGAGTACTTGTTCAAAACAAGTAGGTTATACCAACTTTCCGCATTAGTTTGGGTACGGATTTGCACACTTCGAAATATAATCAATATTGAACCAAGTGTCTTCGCTCTAATTTGCCTTGAATAGTTGTTCTTCTCGAAGCGAAAACAAATCGCGTTGTTCGGAGGTAGATTTCATCGTAGTTCACGCTTGTAAATTGACGCCGAGCAAATCTACTCCGACCCAATCGAGCTGTGTCACTCGCTGCACCCTTGACGGGGGGGGGGGGGGGGCAGGCCAAAGTTACACGGGTAACTATTTATCTCGCATTACGCACGCATCGGGTGCGTTACCCCTTTGTCTCCTGTCTGTACACGAGATCAAATCGGGAATAATAGACACGCGTGCGTGGTTCCTGATTGCGTTCGGCGACGCGGGCTTTGGGGCTTGTTATCGTTTGTTCCAACTCAAGCAAACGAGCCCGGCGAAATCTGGAACCTTCCAACCATAACAAGGTGTTTTACCATAAACTCTCTGATCATCGTAGCTGTCCTCCTAATCTATAGCCAAGTGTACACAGGTATAGCCTACAGCGACCCAACGTAATAAGTTTCATCTCACTCCTACCGTAGAATCTTGGACAGCGTCCCCTTGCACACTGCAAAGAAGTTTTCCCATGTCTTCATTTTCCCATGAAAGACATCCTAATTGATGAGATGCAATCGTCGAGCAGCTCGAGCGGTCACACCCCTGTACGCCTTTTACTTATGCCCTCATCATAACCAATCAGCCTCTTTCTTATAAGTCAAGGCGGCCAATCGGTCGCAAATGATGTCGATTCCCTACTTTTTCCCCGCAAGACTTTGATAAGATGACCTTTGCTTGTGATTTGGCGAATCGATATTACCGGAACCCCCACTTTTGGAGTCATTTTTTTTCGATGTCTTGAGCATGAGCAATATATGTGCTTTTCCTTTCGGTATATATTCGCAAATGTAAGTAATGGTGACAAATGCCAAGCACCTCTTATCTCGTCTCTTCAAATGCTCACAACGAAATTGGCATAAAAGATGACACAATAAATAAGCGTAATGTGGCTCATCACTCTCCGCACGGCGCTATATTCGGCGGCCATACTCATTGTGTCGCGACAATGGTCGAGTCAACACGGCCGCAAGCCAACTGTCCGACCGCGCGCGAATACCGACCATTTGATTTACGTGTTGACGCTATTTTCTCAAATTATAAGCGACGTCTGAACACGTTTTTACCGCGCGTCGCTTTCGTTTAGCGCGGGTTCAAAATGCACTTCGGTTGCGTGCAAGCGACGCGGCGTAGCGCAATATGTCGGCGATTTACAAACCGTTTTCGCGTAGGTCTGACCGATCGCGGGCCGTCCTGCGCCCCGAAATACCCTCGTGCTCCGATCGCTCGCCGTGCACCCGCGCCCCGCGTAGCGTGCCCGGCGCTGCGTGCACCGCGGAGAAACGCATGGGCCCCGTGCCAGCGCCGGCGACCGCCAAGGCTGACCCGCCAGAGACAGCGCACCTATGCTGAGAAATGAGCCGTTTTGTAAGATGAAATCTGCGAGCAGTCGAGATGCCGACCCGACCGAGAGAGTGAATCATCGTATTATGCAAAACACGCTTTAACAATTCCTTGGTCGGATCGTTTGTGCTAAGAGGAATGACAAAGAGTAGCAATAAAGAATATATGTGTGTGATGTCTATGTTTATAAGTATGTGTATGTGTGTGTGCACAACACAATTGTCGAAATAAAGAAAGGAAAATTCTAAACAACTCTTAAACAAATTAGATTCCAGCGCCGCGGGGCAAATTGTCTTTTACGTTCTGTAAATAGACGCCGTTGGAGCTAGGGAAATATTTGAGACGAGAACTTTGCTCGTTGCGCGTTGCGTTTCGATTCTTTGTCTTTGTTCTCCTCGCCGAGTCGTGTGTGTCGACGACGACAGCCACCCGTCGCGCAACGTGTACGCAACAATGACTCGAATTGTGTACGCGCATTTTCCTGCCGCTTTTCCGAGGCGAACACCGCGTTTCCGAGTGACTCGTCTCGCCACGGCCGCAAATCTCAGCAGCAGGCGCAGACATGGGGCCGACGCGAATTCTTGGCGGTCACCGCGCTCCTGCTCGTCCGCTCCCTTGGGACGGGACGGGACGGGACGGGCGGGTCCGTGCCCGCAAGACAGGCAAAACACCCCCGGTCGAATAGTGACGGGCGCGTTCGAGCACGGATGCCGTCGCCATTCACTCATTACCAAACCCAGCGGAATGCGGCGAGGTACCGCGTGTGTTTGATGCGAATATAGCTCGGCTCCGGCACGTAAATAGGCTGGAACCGTTGGGTCCAAAAACCAAGAACGCAGCAGACTCATTTGCATGTCCTGCCAGATCAATTCGAAGTATGTTGCTATTAAATTCGACGCTCTCCGCGGAACACCGAAACACGTAGACGTTTTTTCTCGGTCTTCGTCGGTCTTGGAGTTGAGTTGACTCGAAAGAATGCTCGAGGGTTGCCAAGATTTCCGTGGCAGCGTGCTCATGTGGGCCTGGCACTGCTGATGACCAAACAATGACTCTGACAAAGGAAACGCGAGCAAAAACTTTGTTTATTTTTAGCAATGACACCTCAATGAATACTTACATGACATGTTGACTTGTGACCAGGCTAATCCAGGGCGAGATCACTGCTCTGGCAATGGCCGGCTCTTGGGGCTCTCTTCCTTGCCGAATCAATGGCGACTAATGCGTAGGTCAAGAAGCAAGGGGCGTCCTAAATTTGATTTGGATACAAAAGAGCCCCCCTCCCCTTTTCCCGTCCACCCCCACTGTTCGCTCGGCTCGCTGCCCGCGTCATTATTAATCGAAATTTGCGTCGGCCTTTCATCTTGCTTCGTAATCAGCTCGTGATTCGCTCAAATTTCTAGTTGAAAGTCAGCGAGCGGTAAATAAATTACGCGAAATATGATTTTTGTTAAGAAAAGTGAAACCGTCCTAAATATACAAGAGAGTGTTCTGGTATTGCGACTTTTTTTAAGTTTCCCCACTCACTAAACTTTTGATTAAATGTGTCGTTTATTTTTATTCGCGAGAAGTTGCACCGCTCCAACAATGTAAACGTGGAGAAATGCGTTGCTGTATCGAGCGCGAATCGGCGCACAAATTATTTCCACATTCATCAAGTTGCCAGCGTGCAGGGCTATTATTTATTTAGCTATGAATATTTTTACTGTATTACACTATCAAATTGCCGTCGCCACCAGCCGCAAGGGGAAGGCTACACTGCACGCCTACCGCGTGTGTATTTATTTTCTTATGATGAAAACGATGTTTGACGGAAAGTAAACATCGAGTTAATGCGTTCTTGATGACCCCATCTTTCACGGCGATTAAACCACGCTTATATGTTCGTTTTACAACCGAACATAACATTAAGGATGACATCTGTGTTATTATGTTTCTCTGCGACGATGTTCTACCAGTATTATCCAGTCTATATAACAATCAGCATTCGGAACTACTACGTGTATTTACTGAATGCTACATTTTATTAGCTTTATACGCAATTCACTTTCCGGCTCGGAGCTGTAAAAAATCCAGCCATGTTCTGCGGAAAAGTGGCAGAAGAAAATTGTTTGCTAATCCGATGGAAATCTTGTAGAAGAGCTCGCTACTCTTCCAACTATTTGCTAGCGGAGAAAATTTTTAAAATTTCAACGTGTGATGTTGATTTAGAATTCTCTGGACGTTTTTCCGGGTGGCGGCTCAGCGCGGAAAAACGCGGCGAGGAAAAGCGCGTCGCGGCGTGCGCGTGTGGTAAGGTGTAATTGCCCCCCCCCCCCCCCCCCCGCCCCACGGGCAGCTGGCCACGCGCTCTTTGAGTGACAGGGCGCATGTGAGCACCGTGAGGTGCGTGTTTAGTGTTTACTCGAGGTGCTCGCTGCGGTAATCAGGCGGCGGCGGCGGCGGCGGCGGAAGCCAAGAAAACGCTTGAATGGATTGCGAACAATTGCCGCAGTTGTGTGAACACATCGATTGTTTACTTGTGCGGTATAATACGTAAATTTCGACAACGCCGAGAATAAATTCACGTCTGCTTTTCATTTTAAAATAGAAATAGTTTGACCTTTTACGGCCACCGGAAGCGTAATGCGAGCCGAGATTTACGTTCGCGTCCAGATTTTAGTGCCGCTTTGAAGTTTCTGCAGTAAAATTCTCCCTTTCCTCAAGTACCAGTGCCTTTGTTTCGTGTAGTTTGCTTAGCTACATTCCTTCACCTGTTTCTGCCTCCTTCAAACAAATTTGTTTATCGAACGAATGCATTGTGTGCTGCATTAGAATTTAGAACAAGCCCTTTGGCTCATATGTATAGAACGAGCTAAACAATTGTAAACGTGGCGAATATAGGTCTCGCCTGAAGTACGTATGTCGCGCTCTCTCGTGCACGCCGTTTACTGGTAACGTAATTATACAATTGTTTTTACGATCCCTCAATACCCGCAAGTGTTCGCACTTAGCGCACGTTACGAGCGTGTATAGTATCGACGAGTCGACAAGTTCGCGTGCAGCATGTGTTCAAAGCCAAATAGGTGTGCGCTTGCTCGCTTAGTCCTTCGTCGGAACGTTTTGACTCGTCGCCAGCATCGCTCCGAGCGTTGAAATATCGCTTATATGAATTCGTGTGACAAGTGCATTTGGATAATAAGTACGACAAGCGGGATCCCGGCGTGTCAGCCGCGGGTAAATATGTCACGGCGGTGACTACAAATCGCCACTAGGTTATTCACTCGACTCTCGGCCGGTCCAGGCCGTTGTGAATGGATGGACGCTTCGTCGCTGCAGCCGAGGGCTGTTCATTTAGTAATTACCTGTTTTACCAAATCTTTTAACTCCCAGTTGAGATCCCAACTATTGGGGTTACAACTGAATTCAGTCAATCACATGCAGCGAATTCAGTTGTAACTCATATAGGAGTTACCTACATATAGGTAATCTGTCTATAATCTGGTAACTCATATAGGAGTTACAACCCCAACTATAGTTGGGATCTCTACTAGGAGTTACCAAACTTGGTAAAACCGGGCCGAAGCAAATTTTTTTTTTTATTTATTTTTTATTGTTTATTAATTAAAGTTTAACACTTTTATTACATTAGTCCTTTAATACAAAGCATGGCTTGAAGTAGGAGATTTTTTGTTTTCTCTGAATACAGAGCGGGGTGTTGCAAAATCATAACCGTAAATAATAATTCATAATCATAATAATAATACCAAATATTAATACGTGATTTTCCGTAAGATGCATGTTTAAGTTCATATATCAGTTTCTTACATGTTACCTACACGTCAGGCAGATGATCATATTTCTGCTTTACTTCTTTAAACTTATTTATATTTCTTTCATCCGCCGGTAGTCTATTAAAATTGATCGGAATTGAGTATTGTAAACGCCTTGTGCCGAATTTTTTGTTTTAAGATTGGATATCGTACAGTTGTGAAGTTTGGAGACGAGTGTTTGCGCTATGTTTTGTAATTGATTTGTGTTCATCTGAATAATAATACTTTAATATCACCCTGTACTTAAACAGTTGTTGTAATTGAAGGAGGATGATTGATTTATATCTAGCTGATATGGTTGGAGGACTATTTATGTTCTTGTGAGAGGTCATAATTGTTTTGATAAGCACTCCCCCAGGCCCAAACTAACGAGATTCGCTGACAGAGGAAATATTTTTAAATGAGACTCCGGTCTCGACTAGAACAACTGCTGTCTTTAATCTTGTTGTGTTCTCACTTTTGTGAAGGTACACGAGACGCGATGTAGATCAGGACGAGAAACTTTACCAATTTCATACCTAAATGATCAGAAAGAAAGAAAGAAAGAAAGAAAGAAGGAAAGAAATGTATAGCATACCTACAACATAGAGAACATCACCGTGCTCGTACATCCAATTTCAGTTTTCCACAACGAACCAAGTTTTGCTCGCCTGCTCGTCACGTCCGTGTTTTTCGACATGTCAGCCGGATTTAAATAAATAAGTGACAGAAATGGACCCATCCGTCGAGTTTCGGAAGCGCTGCTGCGCACTGCGCTCTCTCCAGCCGCCACGTTACTTTGGTGGCAGCGGGCACTACTTTGGTGGCAGCGGGCTCTACTTTGGTGGCAGCGGGCACTACATTGGCGGCAGCGGGCGCTACTTTGGTGGCAGCGGGCTCTACTTTGGTGGCAGCGGGCTCTACTTTGGTGGCAGCGGGCACTACATTGGCGGCAGCGGGAGCTACTTTGGTGGCAGCGGGCGCTACTTTGGCGGCAGCGGGAGCTACTTTGGCGGCAGCGGGCACTACTTTGGTGGCAGCGGGCGCTACTTTGGTGGCAGCGGGCGCTACTTTGGTGGCAGAGGGCGCTACTTTGGTGGCAGCGGGCACTACTTTGGCGGCAGCGGGCACTACTTTGGCGGCAGCGGGCACTACTTTGGTGGCAGCGGGCACTACTTTGGTGGCAGCGGGCACTACTTTGGTGGCAGCGGGCTCTACTTTGGTGGCAGCGGGCACTACTTTGGTGGCAGCGGGCACTACTTTGGTGGCAGCGGGCACTACTTTGGCGGCAGCGGGCACTACTTTGGTGGCAGCGGGCGCTACTTTGGCGGCAGCGGGCACTACTTTGGCGGCAGCGGGCGCTACTTTGGTGGCAGCGGGCACTACTTTGGTGGCAGCGGGCACTACTTTGGCGGCAGCGGGCGCTACTTTGGTGGCAGCGGGCACTACTTTGGTGGCAGCGGGCACTACTTTGGTGGCAGCGGGCACTACTTTGGCGGCAGCGGGCACTACTTTGGTGGCAGCGGGCGCTACTTTGGTGGCAGCGGGCACTACTTTGGTGGCAGCGGGCACTACTTTGGCGGCAGCGGGCGCTACTTTGGTGGCAGCGGGCACTACTTTGGTGGCAGCGGGCACTACTTTGGCGGCAGCGGGCACTACTTTGGCGGCAGCGGGCACTACTTTGGTGGCAGCGGGCACTACTTTGGTGGCAGCGGGCACTACTTTGGCGGCAGCGGGCTCTACTTTGGTGGCAGCGGGCACTACTTTGGTGGCAGCGGGCGCTACTTTGGTGGCAGCGGGCACTACTTCGGCGGCAGCGGGCACTACTTTGGCGGCAGCGGGCTCTACTTTGGTGGCAGCGGGCACTACATTGGCGGCAGCGGTGTCGCGCTAGAATTTGACTGGGCTGCCGGTGGCGCCTCTTCGCGAGTATTCCGGGAGCCGCTGGCGATGCTTTATTGATATCTAAAGACGTATCAATCCTGACGTTGATTGACTGGCGTTGCGAGATTATTCAAATATACCGAGAGGGTAAATTGATGGATTGGTTGCGTCTAGGCTCTAGGCGACGGCATTGGCTCGCATGATGCTGGAAGAAATGCCGAGGGCCGTCGGAGCCGAAACCCATCCTGTCGAGCCGAACCGCGTCGAGCCTCGTGCTCTCGTGCAAGAGACAATTGGATGAGGAACTGCGCGAGCCGGCTCTGCACGTTGTTCTATTTTTATGTCTGAGATGATACGGTCTGTACGCGCGCGAACCTTACCTAC
Organism: Nemoura dubitans; assembly: GCA_921293005.1. NCBI lineage: Eukaryota > Metazoa > Arthropoda > Insecta > Plecoptera > Nemouridae > Nemoura > Nemoura dubitans. The sequence goes on from OV121074.1 coordinate 20,168,520, forward strand.
TTCGCGAACAAGAGGTCGTACATTTGCAAACAATGTCTGTTTCTTGCGTCCGCGTACCCACGCTGTCAGACGTCGCATATTTTTGCTCGTTTCTTGGAAACGTCGTTTCGAATGTGAGTCGTGTTACAATGGGTTGCTTTGACAAATTTGTCTCGTACTCGGGCTGCTCGTGTCTTGACGTGGACCAACACTAGCTCGGCAGGCCACACGGAATTGCATCGGTGAACCACCGCGATGCTATTGCAGTTCCAATGCATGGAGTTCTGTGTCTGATGCTGAACAGGAAGCCAGGAACAATCACATCGCTTGTGTTTCCCATCTTGTTGGTAATATACCGGTAAATAAGAAACACATCTCACACAAAGTTAACATCCACTTTGTGTGTGGTAATTAGGTGATATAATGTTAGAGCAAACTGCAAAATTATTCGAAGAATGTTGTTTCTCCATATACGTAAAACTTGAAAGGCACCTCTTGACTTTGAAGGATGCTAAATATACATGTGTTCTCTCAGTGCCTATAGTCAAGAGCGAACCCATAGCTCTGTCAGTATTTTCATGGAATGCAAATTTGAAATATGCAAATTCGTGATGCACGTAAATTTGGTAAACGCGATATTGAATGCGATATCAGGATCGGCCGTGGCAGATCGGTTCGGGCGGCTGTCGATGTGCCAGTTTGATCGAATGAACAATGATCTAATAAAACGGCGAGATGACGCCGATGTCGTGAGCACGCTTTATTAGTGGGCTCGGCCGTCATACTTGAAGAGCTACGAATTACACGAATATCCGAACACGCTTGCGCTGGGTCGCGATAAATCACTCATAACTCACGCCGCTAAATTTAGATCAACTTGAAATTCTAAATATTATGCTCCAGCCGTTGTAGCCACGGAAATATGACGACACGTATACCTACTCACTAATTCATTTCGCGGTTAATGAAGTGCTGAAGCAAAACCAAGTGAAGTGCATGCACGCGGTAAATCAACTTGGACGTACGATGCAGGCTCTGTCGGGAGGAATGTCGCCCCCTCCCCCCTACAACTTAATAACAGTTGCAGTGTCAAAACACGCCGAGTGGCTTGTGCAATTGCGGTTTGTCAAGATCAGAGTTGTTGACGATTCTGCGATCTGCGGGTGAACGTCTCCATATTCTGTACCCATCGATATAGTTACGATCGCGTCTTTAGCTCGAACTTGTCCGGTCGCTTCAAAGCAGACGTAATTATTATGTTCCGTACAATACTTCAATCAGGGCTTATACCACGTTTCCTGCTCGTCTTAGCTTAGGAAGGAAACCCATCAGCCCGCGAAATCTTCTATGTCTTCCTTTGCTTATTCAGCTTTCAGTAATTCGTTCTAGCTCTCGCTGATAAAATGATCCTCAACTATCGCCCTTATTTCCAAATTCGATGCATTGGTAAGATTTCGCATGCGATATTGCTCTCTCATCTTATATAGATACCCGCCCAAGATGCGCGCCTAACCATTACACAACCCGCGTTACACTTTGGGTGGGAAACGCCAAAGTGTGAGCTCGATACTCGTTCGAGCATTTAATTTCGGTTTCGTGGATTTCATTGTCGAACTTTCAATCAAACTCGACAAACGCACGGGCATGGAAGTTTAATTACACCCGCATATATATTTACAAAGTGCGTCGCTACAGCCAAGTCGCGGAGGCAGAGTCTGCGGAACGCAACCGAGTTTAGATTTAATCTTAACGCGATTCGAACAGGAGCACAATAATAATTTTGAGTCTAAGTTTTGTGCTTATCCGCCTCAACCAACTAACCAACCAGCAGAGATAAATGCGCGCCGTGTATTCTCAAAGTACTTTTAGGTGTAATTAGTAGCAATAACGACTTCAGAAACTGATGTCAGCTTTATTCGCGCTCGCAGATTTTTCCCCCATGCAGGCACGATCATCACTCATTCGTTCCAATGCGAAATGCAGCTGCACCGGCACGTATACAGTCCTGCGGTGGCACTGGCAGAATGGATGAGGGGTCGCTCGCTCGGTACCTACACTCTTGGAATTAATTACCCGAGGGAAGGTGAAGTTATTCCCTGTTTGTGGCCCGCGAGGATAATGCAATAATTCCGCATAATTAACTCTGCTGTCGGAGTGAGCGGAAAACCAATTTCAAAAGCTTGGTAAATAAATCAGATTGCCGATAATTCGTTTCGTGGTAATTGAACTCTGCGACCAATGGCTTTGGTGCGGGGAAGAGATGGGGGTGTAAAAATCACCCCAAATCGGCTTAATTTAGTCCACTTCAATACCTATGCCGTGGTACACTGTAACACCTCTCTGAATCTCTCTCACAATCTCCATTTACACTTTTTATAATCTGTTTATATACTTTTTCACATTTTCCCGCCGATGTCGGAAGCAATAAGTGTGTGCCTATAAGTTCTCCGACCGGGGGCTGGCATATCAATGTGTCATCGCGCGGCCAGACGCGACTAACTGGACGCGGGGCGTCGGTTATGTGCCGCGACTAATGAGCCACACCGCCGATCGAGCTCGCCGCGGCTCGACGGCGTCCGCGGCCCACCGGCGTCCGGTGAAGGGACGCCGTTGATCGGCCGCTCGTTTGGCAGTCGTCTATCGACGATCAGCTCCTCGACACGATGCATTGCCCCGTCGCTCGGCACAGCTGATCGACGCGTTAGCGCCCTCGTCAAACTCCTTCCTCGCGTGTTCACCAGAGATCATCAATCTTCGATCTCGCCAAGTTTGCCCCTTTGATCCTCGAAGAGCTTGCGAAAGTTAGCAAACAATTTGTTGTATCACCTTGGCTTTTGTAGCGATTCTTTTGTATTGATTTTCGTGTAAGCTCGAGGGCTTTATAAGTTCATCTCCAGTTTTAGACCACCGTTCACTTCTTTTTGTTGTTGTGTATTATTTTTGTCTCCAGACGCGAACTCCGTTATTTCTGGACTAGTTACGAGTTTTTTTCCAGATCAGTTTGCCGAATTAATTCACCTCGATTGTACGCGCGCGCCAGTTGCAATCTAAATTGGGATAAAAAGCTACGTTGACGGATGGCGTAATTGTGTCGGAGGTGGACAAAACGCCTATTAATAAGAGTTAATTGACCGCAAAGTTGGAGTCTTAAAATAATCGCGTTCGGCATGAGCTTGCGAGCTAATTAACGGCGTACGGGCACCACACAAAGGCGCAACTTCGCTTGACACTTCGAAATAACTTCGCGATGACTAATGCAGCAAATCTTCTCCCAGCTATTTAAATGAACTCAATTATTGTCGAGTTAATTACTAATGTGGTTCGTTATTGATTATGATGATTGTCTCTCTTGGCGCAATTGTCTGGGGAAACTCGTCCGACAGCGCGAGCAGTTCGCTAAACGAGCCTTTCATTCCGAAGGAAAGCGCGCGTGAAGTTGAGGACTGAGGTAAGAAAATTTATCTCACGCTTCATTCCTTGGTTTTACCATCGAAGAGGTGCAGCGACGTTATGTGGAAGAAAACTAATAAAGATAAAAGATACCTCTTCATATTCATTATCACGAGTTTAAAGTTTCTTAGATTATACCTATTTACCATCTTCCTTTTCCACATTTTCATTTCCCGGCGCATTTGTTTTGCACGATTATTTTTTGTTGCAACTGCTATCAAGCCTTAGCAATAACGCGCCGTGTTACACGATTTGCTTTTACGGCCAATCGTCTACAGAGAGATAATGAGAATTCACGCCGAACGGCGATAGTTGCAGTCAACCCGTGCAGCGCGTTCGTTAACGAGAACGTATGCAAATTGCCGGGGAAAAGTTACCTCTGCGTGGTGGGAGCTCAGGAACACTTTGTTGCTGCATCGCGAGCATGTCAAGCGCCGCAGACGATCGAGATGAATTCCGCATTTCAAAATCCAGCCGACTGGGAAATTCGAAAGGAAATGGCTTTTGCCGGATAGCAGCAGCTTGTGGTTAAGCTGGCTCCCAATTGCGCGAGGATCTTTCCATTGCGTTGTCTCGCTATTTTTAATCATTCCGAGCGTTGACGAGTAAACAATGTGCTTGCTTGGGTCACTCGTTCGCACTTCCTGCTATTAGCTGGACGCGTGGCGGAAAATAAGAGTCTGGCTATGCCTGACATTGCTGGATGAGGCGGCGTCGAGGTGGCGGCGTCGGCGGCGTCGGGACGGTCGGAGGCTGTGGTAACTCACGGCTAACTTTGGCTAACCGAAGCGATGAGATGAGCGTCAGTCCAAATAAGAACTGTATACAAAGTACAACGAACCATGCACTAATAAAGCTAACTTTTCGCTACTTGCCCACATCGTGAGGGGATGGTCGATCGTAACGCTCGAAAGAAAATGCACCTTCTTCGTTTTATTGGGCTTGAAATGGTTATAGTTAGCATGAACAGCGTACCAACAAAGTTGTTGTAATCGTGTTGCTCGAGAAAGAAAACTTCGTATTCTGTTCAACTTTTCCTTTGAGATTTTTCAATGCTGAATGTCCATAATTTTATTTCAACTTTTTTTTCAATTTAATTTGCGAAAAAATTCCTCATCTTCGCGTTTTAATGAAATCAGTGAGCTGCGCGCTTGCCGCCTGGGCGCTCCTTGTGAAACATTCACAATTGATCGTGCTCGCGACGTCTGTTCGAAACGACCGACGCCTGTACCTATAGTACCTACCCTCTCCGTTACACACCAACCCTTTTCACGACGCAGCACTGGCAAATAATAGACATTAAATCAAATCTTGTTCCTTCATTTATCGCAGACCTCGATGAGAATCTCACTGTTGTCAATTGACATGGAAAAGTGGGACAGGTATCGAAATGTCAGATGCTTCTATATTTTGTATTTTATTATCTCTCCACCAATTTTCCGAACATATCTCTTATAGTTTGATTAAATTGGCGTTATCTGATTGACAGTTCTCTCTAAATTAATAACTCTGTCTACTCTGAATTCTTACCGAACTTTCTTCTATATAACACATCTTTCTACGGTTGTTATTTGCAACTCAACTCGACAATTCTTTTTGAAAATGTTTTTTTTCGCACTGTGTATGTATGACGTTCGTTTTTGACAGCTCCGCGTTATTTTTATTCCTGCCAGATAAGTATCGCGCCGCTAAGAAGCGCACGACCAAGTTACACTAGAATTCATTTGAGTTTGCCCCTTTCTGGGGATCTCATTTATAGAGTACCATACCAAAGCGTCGAATGGTCAAGTTTTTAACATTACCATTACAAATGGTATTTATCTTTACCATTATATACCATTTTACTCTTAACAAATGGTAAAGAGCCAATATGATACTTTACTTCGAAATCCACCAGGCTGTGGTAAAGTAAGGCTAACACGACTGTAGCTACCCCCTGCAATATATTTCCCAGATATATGTTGCCGACAGTCCAATTGTACTGTCATCATCCCTGCAGTTCAATTGCTTTTTTTATACACGTCGCAGGATAAAATATGAATTCTGATCTTTTAAGTATCAACGCATCCACTTAATAAATCGACGACAGCCTGACGTTTCTCATTTTCGTTCCGCGAGCATATTATTTTCCACGAAACTGCCTCGACACATCACAGGAAATTTAATGAATAAACCATACAAAATTCTCCACCCTATAACGTTACATAGACGCCCTATATATATATACCTACGCAAGAAATCTATCCGACAGCAATTTTCCCCTCGACTTGTCGCATCTCCATTTGTTCCCGTGATCGCGCTCTCGTCAGTCAGCTGACTCGGTGACGGCGTGTGACATCTGGCCGCGATCTCGGTGTCTCGGTGCACCCTCGACGCCATCGATTAATCCCCAGCGTCGAATGCAAATTGCCGGTCGCTGCATGACCGAGCCGACGCATCGCCTCGCCGATTGGCCCGGCCCGCGACGCCGACGCCGACGCCGCCAAACGACGTCGCGATCGGGGAAACCGTGCAGTCGAGCTGTCGCTTATTACATATTTCAGCACATAAAAACAGATAACTTTGACGGCGGGACTTCATAAAGAAAATGGTTTTACATGGGCTTTCGCTCGACTTTTTACAGTTTTTTCCTTTTGCGCGACATCACAGTGCAGTGTTGAGTTCGTAGCATGTTCTGAGTTTTCATATATGGATGAAAACTCAGAACATAAAATGTATCATCTCAAGTTCCAAAGTTTTAACTGGAGCTTAGCCTATTAATTACAAAACGCCTTGTGCTCTCAAATTACGATAAAATCACTGCATAAACTTTGTAACGATGGAAGTTGCACTATCTGTTGACTTTATAAGTAATTGATACTGCCAATGCAATATATATGGAGTATAAACTTTTATCGCTATTCCTGAGTCTTCTGTTACAAATCACATTTTATTAAATCCAATCCAATGCAGCCATATACCCACATGTGAAAGAGAACCAGTTTTTTGCGAGAATCGTGCAGTTTGAAGAATTCCAATCGTTATACTCAGTGTTGATTTCTGACGCTCCGAAGCGCAATCTACATTGCTCTGCATCTTCGCATTTATGTTAATATATACAAGTAACTACCAAAGGGCTGCTTTTACATTTCAAACTTCAAGGCACATTCCTTTACATATCCATCAACCCAGCTAAATAAATACATAAATATAAACAGTGCAAAATGATGGTTGTATCGCCGTCCGGCCCTCGGTAGTTGCAGCATCCCTGTGCAAACACCGCGGCCACCTAATGGCGGTAGTGGTATCGACGGTGACGCTCGCGGGACCGCGATTCGTCGTGCTGCTGCTCCTCGAGGAGATCCCTGATGTGCTCGTATCTCTCCTCGTCACTGCGGTCGTGGTGGCGACGTCGTCCGTACCCCATGAGCCAGCGACGCTCTTCGCGCTCCTCCCGGCTCCCACTCTCCTCGGCGTGGCACAGCTCTGCAACACAAGGGCACGCGCAATGTGTGACTTCGCTCTGCTGCCGGCCGTACTCCATTTCACGTTAACAGGGGGAGTGGATGTGAGGCTTCCTCAAAGGCCCGATGCCGCTAGAAATGAGTGAAGAGTTACAAAACTGCCCGTAGAACCTTGAGTCCGGTCCAGACATGGTTTGTTAGTTTTGAAACTCATAGCCCGTACGTGCCTCGCAACAGTGGGACCTCGAGGAAGATGCCAATCTACTCTTCTTCTTAACGTGAAATGTAGTTTAGGCTTTCTGACTGGGCTGTCTCGGGGTAGGCTATCTGGCCGTCAGCAGACTTTTGTCAAACTCAAAAGTTCTAATTTTAGATTGGGCCCCAAATCAGCTTCAGCGAAGAGGACAACGAAAGTTTCACGAGTTCCTCATATTTAATGACCACTACTGACCACAAATGCGCCTTTAGTATCGCACAGATTTCGAAGCACCGTGTTGGCACCTTGCAGGCGTTTCGGGGTTTAGGAAGATGACGATCAATCAATGGTTTGCTCCAGTTTGCTCTAGAACGCATTAAAGAAATGCCTACGCCTTCTAGACTTCGTCCTGCGCTGGTTGTCGGGAGATGATGGAGGCAAGATTAATTAAAGTATTTGCGACCGGATCTCGTGAATGATATCTGTATGTCAACGCGGCCTAGATCGGTGCCTGATTTCGCTCCCCGAAGTGTCCCCTGCTTTTAGGGAGCAGGGAACCATCTGATCAAGGCGCCTTGTATAGCAAATATCTAGACATCATGGACAAGTGGCTGGCCTCTGGGCGTCAGGTTATGATTTGGTGCAGAAGGTAGATGTGGACCTTGAAAGCTGAGATGCCAAAATTGCTTTTGAAAGCTGTCGGGTTATGAATAGGCCCAGAGGAGGAAAAAATCAAGTGCCCACGTGCTTTACCAAGCCACGAAGTACACGTGGGACTATCAAAAGCACCAAGAGCACGGATTCACAAAGCCCTAAAACTATTTTAATAATAATTGCTCCACTTACCGAGAACGACGCAACTGACGATCGCGATCGTCAACCAAAAGTAGAATTTCTGCATCGTTGTTCCGTCTCGTTTGACCGTCTATTTGCTCACTTTGCGGGCGCCCGCTCCTTATATAGCGTGCGACAACGCGTCCCCGGTTCGGACCTGTCACCGCGGGGCCCCTGCCCGCCCCTACGCGATAACCCCTGTGTGAATTATTCGCCAAGATATCCCAGTCGTAATTTCACTCCACTCTCGCGGCCCTTTTGCGCCAGGCCCGGCTAATTGCGATTTGTTGACTTCGTTAGTGAACACAATAAACATTTCATTTCGGTGCTCAGGTCGTAATTGCATATTCATATTCTGCTAGTTACCTGTTTGGCACTGTCGTGCAGCCTTTCGTGACAATGGAAGGTTTTCGCTTTATCTACTTGAAATGCACACTTTTTCCCAAATCACAAGTTGCTTCAACCTCAAAAGCGTTATTTTTATTTAAATCTCGTGACTTTTTCGTACGATAATTTGAGTAGGTTTTCTCTAAAATTCCGCTTGGACTGGTGACTTGTCGCTCATTATAAATGACTTATTGGCTTCGAGCACCTACCGTCGCAAGCAATGCCAGCGCCGGTCGCGTACGCAACGCAGCCAGTAGCCACCTATCCGCGGGCGTTACGCAAGTCCACGCGTTCGCCCTGTGACAGACGTGGCCAACGGTGGCAAAGAATCGCTCACTTTGCTGTCATTTCAAAATGAAGGTACAATAATAGCCTCGCTGTATCATTCATCATATTCAAAACTAGCTGCCTTGATTTGAACGCTGCCGACGGCGACGGCGTGGTTCCTGTGTCGTGGCGTCGGTGCGGATAGACGAACGCCCCAAAGGCTCGTGAAAACCGAGATGGAAAACCGTTGAAATCTGACGATTTCGCGGTGAAACGACAAAGGAAAAGTCAATCATACTTTCGCGAAAGGCATTCGGCATATTGAGTAGTGACAGTATAAAAGTGAATCCGTGAGACAAAGATTTGGCTGCGTTCTTAACTTAATATCCTTGGGAGGAAACGAATTGGTTTTTATACCGCGTGCTTCGCGCGCAAATGCGACTCGGTCTAGCTGTGTGTATATAAAATCGAATCTTGGGAGACAAAGCGAATCGACTAAGTTTGAAGATATCGCCGATAAATCGGCGTCGCTCATCTCTTTGGAAAACACTCGACTAGTCGTTTCGATTGGCTGTCACTCGAATCGAACGCGGCGCTCTTAATAAACTCAACTTTCACGAGTCGAATCCATTTTCCTTACGGCTTTCGAGCGCACCCCTCGGAGATACGTGTGTATTCTTAGGACTAAGCATCGCACCACTGTGACATCGAAAGCCCATTTGGTGACGTGAACGTATTAACGAGGGTGATTATGCTGATGGTCATTAAAGAAGGCGATATTTTACCGAATTCCTGCTCACCTTTTCCATCTACAGCCATGCTCGTGAAAGATTTATTCTCGGGTCATCGTACATGCCATTGGTAACCTTACAATACATCGCAAACATCATAGACTAACGAAGCGTTGAGCGGTTGTAGATTGACTGCATATTTAGATTGTAAAATGAACCAATCTGAGGTATGACGACCACCGAATTAACCACTATGAAAGCAGACTGGCGCTCGCTATACCTGCTCTATCTCAACATAGGCTAAGTTTCCACAGATACACTGGCCGGGATAACCAATTAACACTTTGTAATTGTAATTAACAAGGGCTTAAAGCAATTAATAGTTTGTTGTCAAGTGCCTACCTCCATTTGCGCGCACTGACTATCTGATTCAAGTTTATAATTTAAATGTTTGTTTACTTTTTATTCAGATTATGTTTCCTCGATGAAGGCCTGATGTTTTATTATGAAATTAAAATAAAGGAAGATGAGTGAAATGAATTTCCGGACGCAGATGACAAGTGGTTAAAAGATGACAATGCACTTGGACAGTGCGATTGTCTAGCTAAATGAACGCAGCGGCGAGCGCGCGTTTCCATTTGATTCTATATAACGTTATAATTAAAATCTATTCTCCGTGTCCACAAACCTTAACGAACTATTCGAAGCTCTGGCCACCACCGCTTCGTTTCATTTAATATTCGCGCCCGGCGAAACAATTGCGCCGGAGCTCTCACAGCGTTGGAAAATCAATTATTTATTTGTTTTGTTCTCCCTTCTCTGTTGCAGCCGACGAAACTGAACGTTTACAAGAACGACGCGGAGAGTTGGGATTACACCAACCCGAATGTCGGTGAGTAAATCTGATTACGTATTTATGACACTCTGATAATGTTATTGTGCCCCAGCGGTGCATGCGCCCGGCCACATTCTGTTTTTACCCCCCGTCCCGCCGTCAAATGATCGCTTATTCTCTTACCAATACAAATTACACTGGTCTGAATTGTGTATACGTTAAACAGCGAGCGAATTAACCTCGTTCTCGTTCTTACGGGTATAGGATCGTTATGTTGAGTTCAAATTATTAACATTTTCAGTATGCAATCTACGTAGTACCTACCTGTTTCGAGCTATACACACACCTATACCACAACTCGCAGTTACTGTCGTATTACAGCATCTAACATACCTTGCTTCAGTCGGCAGACTCCAATCAACTCATATAGCAGCGTGCTTGCAATGTATATTCATAAATCCAGCAAACAATGGAAACTCCACGCGTACACCGCTAGTCGTTCGCTTCCTTTCCCACGCAGACCAGACGCTGGAGCACACTATTTTTGAAATTCCCAGTGCTGCAAGGACGAACGCGGGTTGCAGATTTGTATGCTACTTTGTGATAGTAATATTGCACGAATGCGTAGCCAGCGGCAACGGCCGCACGTCACGCTGACAATTGTGGGGTGTGCTCTTTGCCATTTAGAGCGTCGGCTGTAAACCAGACAATTTATTACGCGCCGCTTGCACTTCGGTAATGTTTACACGTAAATAAATCCCGGCTCACTCGCAGGGCCGCCCCTTCGTCGTGAAATACGCGCGGCTGCAGCAGTGCTGCACCTTCCAGACGTCTTTTCCGACTTTCCCGGCTTTTCCGGACCCGAACTCCATGCGCCCACTGAGGGCTTACGTGTGCTGCCGATTGGGAGAGGTTGTCTTCGAGACTGGGTGCCATATTTTTAGCTAGCGAATTTCGTTGACGAAATTTGGACTGATATTCAACAAAAGAGTGAAGCAACAGAAATGTCGTCCGTCCCTTCACTTAGTTCAAGGCTCCCATTTTTAAGGAGTCTGCCACTCTTTGAAAGCGCATGTTGGCGCTGTGGACTCGAACAACTCCCGACCTGCAGCTGAAAAGTGTAGGGAGAGTGTTATTTGAAAACGTATACGCTCGACTCGAGACTGTATAGAGCAACTTCTTTAAAAACTTTTTTTTATCTTTCTTGTAGGGACCATTATTATTCTATATACCCTTTGAGCAGGTGAATAGCTGTCTTTTCAGTCGAGATTTCTTGGAGGGGGCGGGGGTAAAGAGTTGGATGCTTTGAATGTTTCGTGAATGTGAAAATCATCTCAAATCTCGGCAATTTCCCCCGGTCGGCAGGGCACATGCCGGGGAACCTGCGCCCTATGATTTCGCCGCACACGAGCCGTGTTTTCACGGGCTTGTGAACTCGATTACCCCTCTTTACCCCCCCCCCCCCCCCCCCCCCGGCGAATGCCGAGCGACGGCGTTATTGGATCGATCAGTGTTTACCAATACCGACTGTAATCTTGTAAACATCTCAGTCCTACACAGCGGCTCTGCGTCTAGTACCGACATGCATCTTTACCTTGTATACCCAGTAGGTACCCAATACCCATCCTTTAGCGGCGCCCGATGGGCTCTGTAATTACACAGGTAAGAGGAGCGAAAACTTCCAGATCGGGATAAACCAATTATTTTTGATAGAACGTTATAAAAACAACGATGGCGCTAGCGGGATACCATGTCAAGCGCAATGCTCATTACTTCGAACTTCTTCTTCGCGAAGAAAGTTTAATTTAGCCGCGCCTCCCTTGCCTACCTAAAACTAATTACTTTTTAATATTGCAGCTTCTAAAATTTTATCGACCTCTGAAAAGAACTCTTCCTCGCATGTTCAGAGGAGTAATTACCTCATTACAGTATTTAATTACAATTTCGGTCTAATTGGTGAACATCTTTTATTGGGCGATAGTCAAAAGGCAAGCACCCGCGCTCTTCGTGGACACAATTAAATTTATTACTATAATTATGCGTGGTTCGGTTTATTGCTAAATTACGGGCTTCTGTGCACATGCGCTGTTTGATCGGCGATAAATCACCGGACGAATAGATTTATGGCCGAAGACAGTTTACGATTGTTTTCCGTGCGCTCCGTGCGCTGGCGACATTGCGCCGAAATGCGCCGCGTGTGCTGCACCTGCGTTGCATCGCCGTCGGGTCGAGGCGTCCTAATTGATGGAGAGTGCCGATGTACTCGCAACGCGGCGTCCCTGCGCGACGTACCCGATCCGGTGCCCGAAACGACTCCCATACTTCCTGCGCATAGATGCTTTGCTTGCCCCCAACTACGCTCCCGATGCTTTGCTTGCCCCCAAACTACGCTCCCGATGCTTTGCTTGCCCCCAAACTACGCTCCCGATGCTTTGCTTGCCCCCAAACTACGCTCCCGATGCTTTGCTTGCCCCCAAACTACGCTCCCGATGCTTTGCTTGCCCCCAAACTACGCTTCCGATGCTTTGCTTGCCCCCAAACTACGCCCCGTAAGCCTTTCTTGCCCCCAAACTACGCTCCCGATGCTTTGCTTACCCCCAAACTACGCTCCCGATGCTTTGCTTGCCCCCAACTACGCTCCCGATGCTTTGCTTGCCCCCAAACTACGCTCTCGATGCTTTTTTTTGCCCCCAAACTACTCTCCGTAAGCCTTTCGTGCCCCCTAACTACGATCCCGATGCTTTGCTTGCCCCCAAACTACGCTCTTGACGCGCCCGACGGCGTCCCGACGCCCCCTACGACGTCCCGACGCTCCCGTGCTGCCGACGGCGTAGGGACGCTCCACGGCGTCCCAACACTCAAATCTTACCTGTACAACACTTCCATCGCTATCGTGCCATGGCCGCGGTGTGTTGCCATGGCAGGCAGGTCGGCGTCACGGACACCCTGCTTTTGAGGTAGTGTTGGGGGGGGGGGGGGGGCTGCAGCCAGAAAGCCTGTACCTCAAATTTTCTGCTAAACCTACGCCCGGGGACCAAGTTTCCACGATTGCTCGCGAGCCGCAGACCGGGCGCTTTGCCCGCGACCGTGCGAATTAATTGCAATGTTTCAATCGCCAATTCGATAGCGAAATTAATTAAAAAGGGAATTGGTTCAATTTCGTTTCAAGCGGCTATCTTCTCAGTTGCACCTCGAAAAATTATGGCTCTGTATTAAAAATAATATTATTTTTCGCCCGGATTATAACAAGACGCGTCGAAAACTTTTCAACAGCTCTTGAGCTGCAAGCTCATAAAGTTACACAAAAACTTTCTAATAATATACCGACATCTCTGATGCCTGACCTACGCAATTCATGCTCGCGGCGTCAGCGTCGACGTCGGCGTCGTGCGTACGTTTGCTGTTGATGTCGGGAGTAAGGGGGAAGATCGACGCCCAGCTCCGTCCCCGCGGCGTCGCTGCCGTCAATCTGTCAGTCCGGATGACTGACAACTTGGACAGCCTATTATTTCAATTCCGCATTGTCACGGGCTTTAATATTCACGTTTCATCATTTGGGTTGTTAGCGCGGCTCTTTATCAAGCGGCTAGGTCGACGTCGACCTACTTCTCAAATTACCCATTTTGACAGTGAAATCTGACATGTTATTTTTGTACAGAGCAGCTCGTTCTGGCTCCTTACGGTTACATACGCATATACCTATGTATATTGTCGTTACACAATATTCCGTGTCTCCCCAATATCGATCTGCAGACGTTATTCAAATGGAGCCCACGGGGCGCCCATTAGCGAGTCGGCAACCAGGATTGACGTGTGTTTAGTCGAGAAAAACGGCTGATTGGCATTAAAATGTTATTGGATTGGAATTCGGATGAACAGGCCAACTGGGCTGGATGAAGAGATTTCTCAACAGCGGACAGTTATTGGAATATCGACGTACCCGCTCGCTAGATGACGGGTTGAAAACGAGAATGTGACTGGGCAATTGCTCGAGAGATCCAGCTGACATTAGCATATTATTGGCGCCTCGCTAGTCGACTCATAATTTGACGTTTGCCTCCGATTAGAATACGCGACGCTAGCGCTCGCGACGAACACATCCACCGCCCGCCTTATCTGCGCGCCGCGCGGAGTCTTCCGTCTCTAATTCGAATCGTATCAAGTTGGAGTTAGAATTTAATTATCGAGCTGGGTGTAAGTCGGGAGCGAAGACGCCGGGCGCCCGTGCATCCTTTCCGTGTGTAATTTCCGCGACGGGCTGTAATCATACTTAGGGTGTAGTTTGGCCCATGGCGCCCCTTCGTGTGCGAGGCGGCGGCGGCGGCGGCAGCGGCGGCTGCTTGCCAGCTTACACCGCGTTGACGTCGTCGCCGTCGGATTATCCTTGGCCGTCGCGGTGGAATCCCTCGACGCCGCACCCTTCTACGCCTGCAGTTTCAATTTCGTTGGTTTTGCGTTAAAAATGCATTGCGCTTGCATTGCATGTTCGTCTTTTTGCAAATACTTGTCTATAAAATATGAAGCAAACAATGAGGCGGCTGCAACTACTATAATACCTATATCCAAGTTTCATGAAGTATTCAGTAGCGACATTTTTTTCCAATCTCACCTCGGTTTAATGTAAAAGCATCCATGCATAGAAATGGTCCAAATTGTTTTCTCCTGCACGCTTCATCAGCCGCGCTGTACACGTTGTTCCACGCCAACCTCCATGCATCTTTCAACGAGAGACCTGTGTAAAACAAGTCAGAGAATAGAATATTCTAACAATCTATTAATATTTATGATGCTCACGTGCTAGTGGATTTAGGAAGCTATCTCGTCAAAACAGAACACGACTTCTGCGATGATATCAGGAAATTTAAAAAGAGAATTTTCTTTTTCTCGTTATAAAGTTTTGTGCGAGACTAAATGCGTGCTTTTATGTAACTCGCGAATACCTTAACAAGATAGCTGGCTCCTCCTTCGCTATTAACATAATCCAGGTTGCATCTCCATCCGGCGCTGTTGTTTCAGTCAGCGGGTGCCTAGGGGGTGGTGGGTGGGGGTGAGCCTCGTTACCCTGTCGACGTCGACTCCTCCCTAGTCCCGACACGAGGGAAACTGCGAATATCGTTGCTAATGTGTCAGAGCCGGACTTGTTCCTTGTCGAGTTAGCAGCCCTGTTTTATTGACTTGGCCCATTGATTCGTGGGCTCTGTCAGGGGAAAATCACTCACGACCACGCCGCTTTTTTCCTCGAGTTCCACTGGAAGTTGCCCAAGAACGTGTGTATCTTGTGCCTAGTGCTAGGAAACCAGCCGCAAGGAAGAAAAAAGCTGAATTGCCGTGCCGAGTTAAACCTTGTTTCCAGATTTATAGGAAAGCGTACTCTCGGCGCCGTAATGCTTTTCTCACGCCGAATGGTCGATTGGCGATCGAGCAGTAACGTGGCTGCCTCGCTGCAATATCAATAACACATAAGCCACTTTGCGCGCGGCGAGGCACGTGAATTCGTCATGCAACTCGCGATGGAATTGCAGTAATCAAAAGCTTAATGGAGCGATCAATTGGATGCTTGAATCGACAAGAATCCTCTGTAATCAGCTTGCAATTGCGATTGTTTGTCGGCACGCTGGGCACTTCTCCGAGCACTCAGCGTCTTCCGTCACAAACTTCGCGCACTCGGTCCAGCGCTCACGCTCGAGTGGATCCGACGCTGACGGATAGACTTGCTGCTTCCGAGTTCCGACGCCTCGCAAATATAATGCTGTTCGACGGCGACGCGAGTCTTTGCTCCACTTTGGTTATGTTGTTCCGAGATTAAGTGGGCCGAATTCTTCCCGTTTTCCCAAACACAGAATTGCAGAGTCTGGGTTTGCGCTTTTTCTTCTTCGTGGCTTCTGACGTACATTTTAAACTTTGAGGCAGACATTTTCCGGGCGTGTTCGGTGTGTTCTTGGGCGCGATTCGCCGATCTACCAAGGCGAACTAGGAAAGGTAAAAGAGTTTTCCATGGGATTTTCCTCGAATCTTGCATACTAATTTCCCGACTATCTTACAACCAGAATTAGTTTTCTTTTAAAACGTACTAAACCGCGCCGTGACTGCAGCCTCATTATGTGGTTGAGCGCTAAAACCCTCGTGGTTCTCATTCCCATCTTTCTCTCGCTACGTTCCCTGCATTCAGCCTTTAGAAGAAGCAAAATCTTAAATTTCCTCGAGGGCGCGCCACACTTTCGTGACAGAAATACAAAATTCGGAATTTATCGCGTCCATTAATTTACAATTTTGCCAAGTTCACGTTTGCTCGCGCGCGCTCAGCTTGCAGACGCTATTCCAGGCGATTGCAGTTTTAATCCGACAGGATCGAGACACCGTGCCTCCTCTTTCCAATTACCCGGTGTGCTCTCGTGTCCCCCGTCCCGCCCTGCCCCCGATCCGCCCCTTCCCGTGCTGTTTGCAAGGTGCAGCAGGCATCTAAGCTTGTTGTCTCGCAGCCAATCTAGCACAAAGATGTTAAAAATGCACGTCGTCTTGCATAATTGAACGAATAGAGAAAATGTACGGCTCTGGCCGACCCACGTAACTTACCCTTACTTTCCCGGCGCTCGATCGCGGCGGCGCTGGCGGCTACACCTGGGATTACCGGCTGCCCCTCTCGGATTTCCGCCAGCGCACTTTAAGCCGATTACCGATTTCTGATAACTCGAAATAAATATTTAAAAAAAGGAAGCAGCTAGCCGGTCGGAAATGAAATAAAAATCGGCGTTATACACGGACATGTAAACATTGCTGTCTATATATATTTTTTTAAATAAATAATTCGCACGTACTTGCTTTTTGCGATCTCCTCGTGGATTTCCAACCAACAGGATCGCGGATTTGAAAGTTAATATGTAATTTCCTTTTGTTCGCGCTCGCACATTTGCAGCCAAATTTCCCCGTCGCTCTTGTTACCTGTAACCGTCTGCCAGTGATTGCCGGTGTTGGTACTGCACCGGGCGCGCGTTTCACCAAACCCAGCTGGCTTAAATCGTAATAGGCAATTACCTAATCACGGGCTAGATAATGAGCCGAGGACGGTCGCGCTGCCGCCAACGCCGCGTCAACGCCGCGCCAACGCCGCGCCAACTCCGCTCGGCTCTTTCATTAGCCGCTTGGGCGACGCCAGCCAGCCAGCGCTGCCGAGTGCAGCGCGCCAACGCCGGCAACGGACTTTAATCCTGGATCTCCATCCTGTTCCCGTGTTTGTTCCCCGCCAGCGCCCGAGCCGCGCTCATGTCAATTTATTGCATTGTCTCTTTTCCCCGAGTTTTCCCTATAATTGTGGCTTTTTGCAGATTCCATCTCTCTGTTTAGTGTTTCGTGTTTTTCCCTGTCCCTTGTCCCTCCCCACCCTCCACCCCCTCCCCAATCCACGCAACGCGCACACCACATTCATTAACTTCCCATGAAGCCGTGTGCCAATTACGCTTCCCCACGAATGAATCCATTATTCAGTGCCACCCGGCGCCTCCACTAACGCCGGTCAATAATTCAGCTTGCACCGTTTTTCGATTTCCTTGTCAATTAGTTGAATGGGCCTGAAATCTGTGCGACGCCCAGATGGGAATTGCATCATTTAGTCGCGCTGATTGATTGCGGCTCGTCGGGCGCCTCCACCTGGCTCGCTCTGCAGCTTGTTTCTCAGCGTCTGTACCACCGGAACCCATTCACCCGAACTGTTAACGCGCCAGCCTCTCGCGCTTTGTTTCTGCGTGCCCTTTGTTTTCTCCTTTCCAGTGCGCTTTCTAGTTTTTACCTGGCCCCTCCACTGGTTTCGCTCCAGCTCTGTTTTCAAGGTGGACTCGGGCTCCTCCACCTGATCTGCTAACGCGCTCCTCTTCGCACTCTACTAAGTGCTTGACGCGAGTGACACTCCACCCGATTCCATTCAACTTACTATTCAGCTTTAGGTACTCGGCTCCTCCACCCAATTCCATGCATCTACTAAGCTTGTACTCGGCACCTCCACCCTATTCCATGCATCTACTAAGCTTGTACTCGGCTCCTCCACTCGATTCCTTACAGCGTACTATTAAGCATGGACTCGGCTCCCCCACCCAAGTACATGAAACTATTTGGCGTGTACCCGGCTCCTCCACTGGCACCAGTACCCGCCTCCCGCGCGCTGCTTGCCGCTTGCCACGAGTCTTTCGGACCCCTGGCCGCCACACTCTCCCCGCTTGCCACGAGTCTTTCGGACCCCTGGCCGCCACACCCTCCCCGCTTGCCATGAGTCTTTCGGACCCCTGGCCGCCACACTCTCCCCGCTTGCCACGAGTCTTTCGGACCCCTGGCCGCCACACTCTCCCCGCTTGCCACGAGTCTTTCGGACCCCTGGTCGCCACACTCTCCCCGCTTGCCACGAGTCTTTCGGACCCCTGGCCGCCACACTCTCCCCGCTTGCCACGAGTCTTTCGGACCCCTGGCCGCCACACCCTCCCCGCTTGCCACGAGTCTTTCGGACCCCTGGCCGGCTCACTCTCCCCGCTTGCCACGAGTCTTTCGGACCCCTGGCCGCCACACCCTCCCCGCTTGCCATGAGTCTTTCGGACCCCTGGCCGGCTCACTCTCCCCGCTTGCCACGAGTCTTTCGGACCCCTGGCCGCCACACTCTCCCCGCTTGCCACGAGTCTTTCGGACCCCTGGCCGCCACACTCTTCCCGCTTGCCGCGAGTCTTTCGGACCCCTGGCCGCCACACTCTTCCCGCGTGCCGCGAGTCTTTCGGACCCCTGGCCGCCACACTCTCGATCCCTGCACGTTAGCAGCGTCCGCGCGCTCGCTAATTAACCCGTCTCGCTTTGTTATTAGCTAATGCTTAACTGACCAGATTCAAACCGTACAAACTCTTTTATCTGGCAGCCATTGAAAGCTTGCGATCACCGCGCGCGGCGCTGCATTGTGTGGAAAACCTTTCCTATGCCAATACTGCTAAGTAAACCAGCCATCCATTTAATCCGGTCTGCCAGTGACCGTAATCCCCTATTTAATTAAGGTGTAATTGGTTCGGCGTGCGATATCGACCCGTCTGCCGGTACATTGTCGGAGACCGAACTGCGATTGGCCGGCTGGGCCGAACACACCGAATGCAACAATGGACGGAAGCCCGCGTGGGACGGCTGCGTGCCGCGGCATGTCGAATTAGATTTTAGCAACAAGTGTGGACAAAGTTTATTGTGGCACACCGCGCACTTGCTAAAAGACCGAGTTTCTATACGTGAGTTCCGCCCGGGATTTCGCGTCCCCCTGCGGCCGACCACGTCCCCCTGACTCGCAGCTTTAATTCCTCGTCTTCGCCGAAGCCGAAGCCGAAGCCGTCACTGCGCATTGTTTATTGTTAATATTCAGCGCGCCGTTACGCGTCCTGTATGCGTGCCGCGTGCCCTAGTTATTGCATCGGGGCCGTCGGTTCCCACCCGCAGGCCGTCGAGGGGGAAAGTGTCGAGAGTCATGATAACGGGCAACACCGTCTCACCTCTGGACGTGCACCCGCGGAGCCACCGAGTGCTTTGCAGTTTGCACCTTGAAAGCCAGCGCCTCGTCACTGGAGCCCACCCTTATTATCGCTCGATGTGATCGATAATCCATGCATGCGAATGAGATCGCCCTGCCTCCCGAGTCCCAAGTTCGTGCGACGACTTGGCGGTGTCGTCGCTGCCAACGGTAATTAGCATTCGACGGCTGCCGTCCCGGTGCTGCCGATAACGTGCCAATTGAAGGGACACAAGCATTCGGCACATGTGTAATCAACACTATCTGCTCTATAGGCGGATGCAAATTAACCCTGCTTAACTCGGTCTCGTTTGAACTTTGAGCGAATTCGGCGCCCTGTGTGGAACCGCATCTTGCCCAGCGGTTCATCCCCTGGCGTCGGCGTCGAGGCGTCGACGTCGGTAGCTATTTAGCCGCCGAGCTAACGCGAGGCAACCAGGCGTGAGCATTCCAGAGCCGAGGTGTTGCGCGTGGTAGCGAGCGCAGTGTTTCAATGGCCGACGCTGGAAAGAAACTGGAATTGCGTGCGGGTTGATTTGAATAAGAGGCGAGACCTGAGCGAATTACGCTGATGAGCAAGCTGGGAAACAAGAAGCGATTCGGGACTGTGGCCACTCGCTGGATTCGTTGGTTTATATGGTATTGCTTATATTGGATATTTGTATAATTGGATGGGGTAAGTAATTAAGCGGGAGGAAATGAATGAACGCGCATCCGGAGGAAACCGATGTGCCTACCTCCGATTGGAGTGCAAAGTGCGAGGGCCGAGTTGATTTTCATCCGCACTTTTCATACGGGATTTGCTGGGTTACCGGCCCGCCACGGGCTACGCGCTGTACGCACCACGGTGCAATCTTTATGGAGCGCCAGCCGCCCCACCCTATACTAATCCGACCCATCTTCATTCGCTTTCAACTCGCAACCGTCCTAATTTGATTATAAATTGACGTTCAAAAGTCTTTTGTCCTCAAAACTTTTATTGTGGAAATTATAATTAAAATTATAACGATCCTCTTTCGTTTTGTTCGCTGATGGCTTTCTCATTTTTTTATAAGCTTTAGCTCATATCCACGGAGAATATTTAATGACGCAATTGCTCCTAATCATCGCCCTCTCGAGTCGTGAAACATATAAATGTCAGCGCAACATTGCGTTCCGTGCATCTGTAGTGTTAGGTGTGGCTCGTCAGATAATTGTACAGACTACCGCGAACTGTTTTTTCCTTGTGTGCGGCGCACTACAGTCGTATCGCAGCCTTCACGCCAGTGCCACATTCGCGAGCGAATCGTTGCTGATTCCAGTTAATCCACTTGTGCGGGGCGTGCAAGAACAGCGCCATTCACTTGCTCTATACCCAACCCCGCGTAACGCCTAGACTTTTTCCGACCGGTCATCGGCATTCTTCCCAAGGCCGCAGCGGCGGCGACTCCATCGCCTGATGCACCTGGGAGGACGCGAGGACGCAGGGCTCTCGTCTGCTGCACAGTTCCACCGGCCCGCCCTTCGCCGTCGGCCGGGGTAAAAAGCTAAAAACACAAACTCTGTCGAGCGACCTCTGCTATTATCAGATTTTAATTAAAACCGCCGCCACGCAAGGCTCCACCGAGCTGTCTCCCAGAAGCTGCCAGGCCAGCCACGAACTAACGGACCGGAAAGTCTGTCTTGCTGTCCTGCTACTTACACGTCGACGACGACGACGACCTATGTTAATTACTCGACCATGCATCGCGAAGCTGACCGTTGCTAATTATCTCACCGCAAAATTCTATCAAAATCACTGGTCTCATCTATAATGTTCACTTAATCTGAGCTTAGTGAAGTTTGCCAGTTTGGTGGCGCGTTGCCCCGGGTCCCGGGCTGGTCTTTCCTGTTGTACAACCATGGGACCCTCCACCCCATATACCCACCGCGTCCCGTATATATACATAATGCATAACCGCCGCTTGCTCGTCGAGCTGCGAGCCCGGCATCCCGGCTTGTTACCAAACTTTGTTCGCACTACGGCAGACCGGAGGAGCAGCGTCTTGGAATCGTCGCCTGCTGGTAAACCTATATTCTTGATGGGCTCATTATACACGTCCACTCGTCAGCTTAGCGCCCCACGCGAGTTCCGGTTATAACTAGGCGTAATCGGCAGCCACCTCACGGCGCGCTCCTATAATGCGCGGCATGATAGTTGCAAGTTTAGCCATTAGCCCAAGTTCCATCGGAAGGGATGGGATGGGAGAGACGACTTTGTCCAGAGCCACCCGGAGCTCATATCTGGGTATTGTCAATCGCCGGAATTGGAAACTTAGAGGCGACGTCGCGCTCCCAAATCACAATCACAACAACTGTCTTATGAACTTGTTCAATCTTTGTGAACCTTTCGTCTGAAATTCTGGGAGCGTCGTCAGCGTTTCCGGCCGGCCGGCGGTATGGCGGACCAAAGTCTCCTCAGCGGCGTCTCGAAGGTGAATTAAATCATTGTGTCCGTGCACATTCAAACAATGCTGTGTGTATGTATGGTAGGTAGCTTTAGTTCTTTTTATTGCCAGCCGCACTTCTCAACTCGTAAAGTTTTCACGATACGTCTGACGCCTATAAAGAAGCTGGAAACTAAATTATATACCTTTGTCTTTTTTTATCAGTTATACAACGACAAAAGGATGGATACGATGCTATTTATTTCAAAATTGTGTGTTGCACTCAGCGAGAAGACGTGTATGCTTTACTCCCCTCCTTGTTGTTGGTTAATCTTTCACATGGCACCTTTGTGCGTCTCGGGTTCCGCTCGCTGTTGCCACGGTCACACAACAAGGCGAGATCCTTCTTTGATATTGCACGTATGAGAGTAGAGTACATCCATCCATCGCAATAAAATTGCAATCTGTACGCGAAACTAGGGACGTACCTTTGTAGAATCTGAAAGACTTTATCCTCAATTGCCATCTCGTTGCAGGTCAAAGAAATACCACGCAAATTCCATTTATATATATACGAATCGAAATCTTGTTTGGGATTTCGTTTGTCCATCTTCCCTCCGCTCCGAGGAGCTGTTGGTACAGGATCAGGGAACGAGTTCAGTCGATCGGAATGAGAATGGCTATTGGGGTCAGAGAAATATTTGAGATCACGTTTATTGCGGGCGAAATTCGAACGTACTACCTTAAATAAAATAGGATGGGTAGTTATTTTCTTTTCGTCGGTTTTTCAATAGCCTCCGGCATTTATTTTTCAAACACGGGAATGATTTTTATCCTGATAGACTGGCGCGTCTATCGGGAATCGATCCTTGCGGTGTGCGGAGTGCAGAGTGGTGAGCCAATGTTTCACCGCGGGCCTAGGGTTGACACTGAAAGGGCGCTCGGCGCTCGCTGAGGCAGGCTCGAGCCGGCCTCCCTCGCACGGGGCCGCCCTTGCAAAGTTTCCACCTCCACTCCACTCCACCTGCTTGCTTCCAGCAGCGACCGTGTTCCATATATACATCGCCGACTTCCCAGGAGTTGTTGCTTTCCCTGCGATCTTCCTCAAGCCTTTTCTCTGGAAGTAGAACATCTGCGCCCTTTATTTGTTACGGTAGATCGCTAATAATAACTTCACATAAAGATTGGTTAAGAAACGAAGAAAATCTTTATCTGTTTTTCGCGTGCAAACGGAACGTTTTATGATGATTATTATTCGAAACTTAAAAAGCTTTCAGAAGAATTAAATGTTGGATAAACTGTTTCCCCGCAGAGTTTCTTCGTTTATTCTAAGTTCGCTATGAAAACCGAAACTGCGCAAATCTTTCAGCTAAGCTAACAGCGATTGGGACTCCCTCCCTCCCGACTTAATACGCGACAACGAACAAAGTTCCTAACCGCGGCACTACAGTCCACAGTCTGTAGATGTTGCCCCTTCTTATCTTACACGCAGTGTGACCTCCTGCCCTCTGCCAGCCCCATCCATGCCACGTCTAGTCTACCCCAGCCCTGCTGCAACCCGGGGCACACACAATGCAAGCTAATATTGAACTGTCTCCGCGTGCGGCGCCCATGGTCTCCTCTCGGCTATAACTCTCGATTAAAGGGACTCGGATTCGGACCAACACTATAGCGTCGCGGCCTAATTATTGTTCTCTGCTTCTGGATCCCAGCGTCCAGCTGGCTATTGAATTGGTATGCAGATTCCAGACCGTGGCCACGATGTAATTACTAATTAGCCGTTCGATCTAGTTACCGTGTACCTTGTCAATCACGCTTGCAACAGACTTGCGTGCGGTATATCTAGCTGTCCTGTCCGCGTGTTGACGTAATGCTCCCCGGGGCGCGCGCGACGCGCTCCGTTCAGGGCTGCTACTTGCTAATGCGCACAATGCTGGGTCTAGTCTGCGTTCCCTCAGCGATCCTGACATGCCCTTATTCCCAGCCATACAGGTCGAAGCCACCCTCCCGCACCTGGCATCGGAAATCACTCGACCTCGGGATGAGCGCAACTGATTTGCAAGGGTATTGCTGATTTCCTTTGCCAGTTTGCCTTCCCGTATTTCTCTGCAACAAAACCAGCGAGTTTTTCCAACTTTGTAAGTCGCCCAAAAGCGGTATTTTATTTGATGGCAGAATTATGAGAAACGGCTGCTCGTAAAAGTGATGTTCACTGGGTCAAGCGAGGCGGGAGGTCGCTTCTTTTACGACCCCATTCACGGTGCGCTACTCTTATCAAAATTGTGTTGAGAAATATTTCACGGGGGCAAGGGGGGGAGGCGCGGGATTTATTTGACGGCGATTAAACGGAAGGAAGCTGCCGAGGCGGGCGTCGGTCGCGCGGCTATCTGTGGCCGACGTCGGATGAGATGATCGAATGACGGCGACGGAGAGAATGCACTGGGCGACCGATTACATGGTCGGCGGCGGCGGCGAGTTGACTTGTGGGGCGCCAGAGATCGATGCAGCCCCAACATTGCCGGTGGGAGGGGGGGGGGGGGGGGCGCACGGGGGCGGCGAGCGACGTCGGGGGTGGATTCTTCCCAACAAGCCTAGGGTCACCATGCGACTAGATAAGCTGTAAGATACCGCCACTGCCGCCGCCGCCAACTCTTGTGTAGCAACACATTCGTATGGTAAACACTGGTTGGTGGGCCAGCGAGCAGCAGGCGCTAGCTCGTGATGGATGGTGATCGCGCAGATAGAGGTTTAGACGACGCTCTACATGTGTGATGATTTATCGGGGAGAAAATCTGGAAAAACATATCATCTTCTTACTCTATAGTAGCTACTGCATGTACGTCGCTATCCTTCCCAACTTATATTGCGAATTCTTCGTAGGGATGGCATGTCTAGCAATATCTTGCTGCCACGCCGCACGTATGTATGAAAACATTCTCATTTAAATTCCTATCATATTTAAATTCTCGTGCAAAATTTAATAGCCAATTCCAATCGAACCGCACGTATATATATACAGTAGCAAAGTGTGCACCCGGGTTTTGAAGCCGAGTTTTCTTTCAATTTCCATCGCATGAGAGCAGCGTGTTGAGTGGTTCCGTCCCGTCGGATCTTTCCGAGTTTGTCTTTTCCTTTCCGTTCCGCGCGTCCACCACCATCCCTCATCTTCATGAAACATTCACGCGCGCAGATAAAACTCGCGGCTGCCAATGATAGATGCGTATCTCAGCTCGTGGACGCGCGTTCTTGCTCGCAGCTCGCTTCGACCCGATCCGACCCGACCCGACTCCTGGCACAAAAACCACGTGAGCTTTCTTTCTCAGTTTGTGTAGTCATGCAGAACGCTCGACTCGGTTTATTATGGAAGCACGGTAACGCTTTCCTGTAAATTATTGAATAGTTTTTCCTCCTTCCGTCACACAATTTCCTAAATTTGCGGAAAAGCTGGCCTCGGGGAGAACCCGACTTCAATTGTCCTTCTCGACGCTAGGCCCACGGTGTTTATGGTTTATGCGATTCGCCCCCTGGCGGCCGGGAATGCTTTTTATTTCATGCATGAACAAGACGAAGGAACGGTACGAAAGCGAAAGAAAGAAAGAAAGAAACCCCCTCGTGCTCGAACTCGGGGCATGAAATACGGCCGTCGGCCGGCAAACTTTGAATCAAATTAAGTACATCGTTCTAGTATGCCAACTGATCTATCATTCAAAATGTAAATAGCAACTTTTATATACTCTTCAAATAATAAAAACACATTTCCTAGGTAAAATAATCCCATAATTTCGTATTCGTGCTTGTTCGTGCAGATATCGTAATTCCAGGGGCAACAGCAACATGCGATACATTGTGCTGTATCGTTCTCTGACTTGCACGAACCATTGCCGTCGGTCCCAACCCCCAACCGTCGAAAGCAGTGCTCCTGCTTGCCGGTTAATGTTTTATCATTTAATTATCTTTTGCCTTTGACCAATACAGGGGAATGCTGTAATTAACTATTGCCATTAATTGCCTTTTGAACAATTCGCAATTTAGCGCTTAAAACTCAAAGACCACTATCATTTGACTGCGTGTATAATGTGCACGCTTGTAAAGTGCTTTGAAACTTAACACTCTGTATACCAAGCCATGCGCCTACCAGCCAACTGCCCGTGAAGCTGGCAAGCGAGTGAAGCAGGTACGCGTCGGACTACATCGTAACGTTGATAATGCGGTGTGGGCACCGAATCGATCGACGGGGGGAGACGGGGGGGGGGGGGGGCGAAGGATGACACTCTGCGTGGCGTCGGGGGTGCGCGGACTGGGAGCCTGAAAGACGAGGCGTTTCGACGCCGGCTCGTTATTGCAAATAGCTACTTCACATTTACACTGCCGAAGCGCGCTAAAGGTTAATATTGTCTCTCCAGGTTATCCGCTCCCACATCGTGATTATTTGGTAGCTACTGCTTAACGGCGTTCTATTCTGATGGAGGTGTTTCGCCCTTCGAGTGCTAAAACAGGCCAGAAATTTGATAAAATCTTGTACCAAGAGAAAAATGATGGAAGAGGGTTACCTAGCTGTAAAGCAATATGGAAATTTATGGTCAGACCAAAACGAATGGTGGATGGCGTGGACGCATAGAATATGGGTGTACTATGTAGGGCAAAGAGACTCGAACTGCTGGCTACATTTTGAAAGAAAAGCTTTGGTGAGTTTAATCCGTTTGTATAGTTTTCCTCTAGCTCGGTTGTCGAGCGATGGCTGGATGTCTCTGCTCCAGTCTTGCTGTCCCGAATGGCGTGTCTGCTTTACGGAATTCCTCAACAAAGAAAGAAAATATAATGTGAAATATAGCCGTAGGTAGGAAAAATGCAATTTCAGAGGAAAATTCAAACCTGCGTTTCCATCTACATTGGCACAGATACTGCAAAGCCCCTTCGTTCTGTAGACATTAATTTGTTTTATATTTTAATGAAGAAAACTGTTCATAAGTCAAGCGTTGTTGGCATTTCCCTTCCATAAATTTCGTCCTCACTTTTGAGAGCACACTAAACTCGTAATAAAAGAGGAACATTTCCACTCGGAATTATAGCCGTATATAGCTTTGTTTAGTAGACACTGTTGTAGTAGGTGTTTGAAAATAAATCAAATTAAAAATTGAACGCGCAGTGCATTCAAACGTAATCGCTGCAATTCAACGCGACATTATACACCCTCTGCGTCGTACTCTCATTAAAAGTTGTGATTAGTTGTCGGGCATTCATTTCCCTGGCGATCCTGTTTACTCGTCCTAAGCGTGCGACCCCCCCCCCCCCCCCCCTTACGACGCTCAGAGTGGCAGACGTATCACTCGTGACAGTTGCCCGCGTCCGGCCATCGGTCTTGCACTTACCGGGGTCAGACACGCGACCCCTGACCCGTCTTGTCTGCGTGCTACCTGTCACCACCACCCAACCCCAAAAACCCCTTGGGCACCGTCAGAGCCATGACATCGTGCTTCTGCTGGCAGCTCAGATATCTGCCGCCGATCTCAACTTACCAGTGCTACACACCCAGATCTGCCATTAACAAAACTTGCAGCAATGCAACAACTTTACCAGATACCAACTTAGTTTGTGCATGCCTCAAGTTTTCCTTGCTAAGTACAATTTAAACTTCTTGCAAACGTCTAACCTACATAATACAGCGTCATGGGAGAATGGTAACATTACACCAAACTATTTAGTTCCCCTATATAAGCGTCTTATTGCCGAAGACATGTGATACAAACAAATGATGTATTGTACTTGGAGCTTATGAGTTGAATATACCACTGAATATAGAACGAGTGTGTATATACATATACATTATTCAGTCAGGAATAAACCGCTTTCGAATGAAAATAAAATAGTAACCCCGACCCCCCATGGTTTAACGAGCAGCGCAGGGAATGGAAATATATATAGGTGAATGCAATACGTATGTTTTAGAATAGGAAAGCGCGGTAATATGCTTACAATGAAATGCTGTTTATTTAAATTTTCCAAGGGAAAACTCGGTGGAAATCGCAGACAACCAGACGACTTTCTGCCGCTTTTGTGTTTCACGGTCAGTGCCTATAGAATATGGCGGATCATTTTCCACTCTTATCTCCCACTTTATGTCTCAAGTGAAAAACTGTTGGAGCGGCCGTCATCGCTTTTAGACTTTTAGTTGCGAGGAAATGGGGTTTTCTTGATCCGGGCGAGCAGGGACAGACGACAGACGCCAACCGGCGCGACATCTGTACCTTTGTTGTCGACGCCTCGGCAGACGACAGACGACTGGCTATACTTGTTGGCTATCGGAGAGTCATCGCGTGCATATTGATCAGGTGTCAGCCGGTGACGACCTCGGATCCTTGGACATCCTGAATGAAGGATCGGCCCGAGTGTCGGCATGCCGTCGCAACGTCCTGCAACGCGACGCAGCCTCTACCCACCTGCCACCTGGTGACAAAACGGGTCGAATTCAAATCGGGTTACGCGATCCGCTGAGTGCTGTGCTAACAACACAAGTTTGAAAATGCGACGGTTTTTTTTCTTCATGTGACCTAGCCGCGTAACAGAAAACCAGTAGTCGTCTCAGTGATGCTCGAGCTTCCATTTTCCTCGACATGAAAGATAATGAAATGGCGAAAAGCTTTATAATACCGGTACTTATGTACGATACTTAAACGTACTTACATTTCTTATGTTATACGTTCCTCGGGCGTATTAAAGCATGCCATCTTGAAAATTGAGCCCATTGTTTTACTTCAGTAAAGGTAACTCCGTGACTATCTACTCACATCAAATTTTGAGTCTCCACTGTCTGTGGCAAATATTGTATGCAATGAAATTGGGGCGCGTAGGATTTACAATAACGCCCCGTCCTTGAGAGCGATTCGGGAACACTAGATTGGGGGGCGCGAAGCACTCCTCGCACACAACACACGCACACACACACACACACACACACACACACACACACACACACACACACACACACACACACATACACACGAGACCCCCGTGCCCCGTGGTCACATTCATTTCCTGATGCAGCGGGCAAATATGATGAAACGTTTCCTACTCGCGAAA
This sequence comes from Nemoura dubitans, assembly GCA_921293005.1. Lineage (NCBI taxonomy): Eukaryota > Metazoa > Arthropoda > Insecta > Plecoptera > Nemouridae > Nemoura > Nemoura dubitans. The sequence continues at coordinate 20,197,641 of OV121074.1, forward strand.
ACCTTTACTCCAAAGCCATACCACATATAGACCGACATAATATTTTTGAAAGCATGTGTTATTACAAAATATTGTGATCTTTTCAGGAGTCCATCTATTTTTTTTACGACTTTCCTGTGTGCCCGTGGCCCGCGTATCTTCGCTGTAAGGGTTTGGGTGAGATGGGGTTGTGTGGGGTGGGTTGGGTTTGCTGATAGATTGTCGGCCTCGTCTTCAGCCCCTAGCTTGCCACCCATCTCTCGCCTCGAGGGAGAAAGACGCTAGTTTAATATGGTGTAAGAGCTGTCGACATCGCATGCCGCCAAAAACTCTTCTTTCTTCAAATCATTCACCCACCCACACTCTATTACTGATAAGAATACTCCTATATATACGAGCAGACAACGACTTATGATGTACGCATATAAATATAATATATACCTACGTCGGTATTTATTTTAAAAATTTCTCGATATATTACTTTATGTAAAGCGTTACACAGCTGTAAAGCCTACAGATCAATTTGAAAAGGCTAAACTATAAGCTGGACGATGGCTATGTGCTATACGACGCCAATCTTCTGCGGCATTAAGATTCGACTATAGTGCGCATTAGGTGTATAAGTGCTACATACGAATAAGCATGCACCCCTTTAAGGCACACGCCCATATTTAAACACCGAGATTCGATATGGCGACTTCAGATCGTGCTTCGGACGTATAATAAAAGTGTGAATATTAATTCCTGCGCTCGCTGTATAAGGCGGTCGACGGGTATGTAATCGAAAGGTTATAATTCGTGGCGAGTGGGCGCCCTGTCCGGTGTCTTCATTCCTGCCCATATTGGTCGTGTGCTCCCACACAAGTCATTACCCTGGCGAGAGGATCATGACTCCCGGTACGAGAGGGCAGGCACGTCGTTGTCAATTGCGCGTAGCCCAGTAGATCAATCTTGAGGCAGGTTATTGTTGGCAAGCCCCGGGAGTGATGTACGATGTGTTTTATAAACACACACACATGCAGTGCGAGTACGTCAAGTATGACAAGCGTGAAATGTACTTGTCAAGTTAGCTGAACTCGCGCTCGGCACCCGTTGTAAATAATACAGCTGCTTCGCGGAACGGTGCATCGGGGTGATATCAGAACTGAGCCGGGTGCGCGAATGGAACGCCGTGCGGGAAACGTCTTGCGACGCTCCGAATGGCGCTAGACGAATATCTGATATCGTTTATGTGAAACTTGAGTGGCGCTAGTCAAGATCGGGCGAATTTCACGCACGCTTAGAAGGCATGAAGCTCATTTCGACCGACGCCGTAGAGTAGAGCACCAGCGGAAATCAATGTACGAACGTCGAAATGAATTCTTTATAAGGATTGATGTTATGCAAACAACATTAACGTGAAACATCTTCGCGGTCGCTTGCCGCCGGCAGCGCGCCGCGGCCTGTTTGTTTTGGCGCGGGAAATGCTTTCCCACCAATATATATCGTGTTTTTCTTTCACGGCAATTAGGGCGACGGCGACGCTAGAGGCGGGAATTCTAGCCGGCAATTTTCTTAATCTTACCAGAGCCGTCGCGTGTTAAAAATTGTTTTTCGAGTCTTCCCTTTCGCGTTCACGTTCACGTGCCCAGCTTAAAAAGTTGCTGCATTATTAATTAGTCCTGGCGTAGGCATCTTCCCCGAGTTGCCGGTCCCCAGCAGCTTTTATCTAATGCACGCTAAGTATGTAACGCTGTTGTAGCTAAGTGTAAGTAGTCTGGAAATTTGTCGATTTGTATGGAGTTGCAGGTGTTTGGGAACATGGGAAGAAAACGAGGTGATGGGAATTGCTTAACCACAACACGGGGATGCTGTCTTCTCAATCCTCTGCAACCACCTTGCTTATGATAACACTCCTGTACCAGTAGCAGTAGTAGCTAGCACCCAGGCGTGCACACTGCTTGCGCCAAGGGGCGGCCGATCGGTGGTGTCAGTCCAAGAAGCCTTGGCTCGCTCAGCCACAGCGCGATCGCCGCAGCCACACCAAGCAACGCTTCTTCGTCACAAATCACAAGAACAACGCACAAAACACCTACTACCCACCATCTACAACCTAAGAACCAACTATACCAAGAAAACACAAGCCAAGGCATGCACAGAAACCAACAACAACAAATCATCAACGATGGAAAAATTACAAGAAAAAAACACAAATGACACAAGGCATGGAGTGGTAACGTTACGTAACCCGCGTTGATATGCACAAAGCAGGAAGTCGAACACTAAAAATCTTGCACACAGACCAAACAAACAGTCCAGTTGTATAAAATCAGCGAAAGCGAGTCAGGAACACAGCTAAAAAAATTAAAAAACAGCATCCGACACTGGAAGCACTGGAACGGTGATGATATTCAATCAGCTGTGACTGACTTGTTTGTCTATGTGCGCAGGACCTGCCTTGTGCGCGTCAACGTCGAATCCACCACCTTCACCACCACCACCTCCATCTCAAGACCGTCACCGCCACCGCCACCGCCACCGCCACTGGCCAGCGCCAACTCCCGCCGTTTCGGCCGCCGGATAAGGTAAACTATTCCCTGCAGTGTCGCGAGCGAGCGAGCGCCGCTCAAGACGTCGCGGCGCTGAAACCGTCGAGTGCGGCGTCGAATTGATCAGCCAGCGCTGTGGTCGTCACCGTGGCTTGCCCTCGGCGACAGGCGTACCCGAGGAAGGCCACCTACGAAATGACTCAATTTCTGTTTGCCCTGGTTTACGTGTTAGGCCCACGATGTAGTTAGGCGTGCTGTTTAAGGTGCTCCCTTTCAAGCTGCGGCGATTACAGGTTTCAAGACTAAGTTATTACGCTCCATGCTACTTTAGTTTTTTTTTGCCGTGCTTCTTTCTTTGTGCCCGGGAGCAAAGTTTGCCGCTGAAGAACTAATCGATTGCCGTCAGCCATCTATTATCGTTCTAATGATGGATCACGTGGAGTTAATACGAATAATTTAAGTATTGTCCCTGCTCAGATATCAATTACGCGGGCCTCCATGGGGCCCTGTGGGCCCGGGGCCCCTAAAATCGCTCGCCGGCGAAGGGCGACTTCCAGCCGTCGCCCGGCAAGAGCGCTTGTATCGCATAATGGCAACAAATGGAAGATTGAGTGAGCGCCCCGATAATACGACGCTGTGGCTGGTGATTGATTCGTGATTAATGATCGGACGAAATGAAAATGCGAGAAAAACGCTCGCAAGTGACAGGCTCGGACTTGGGAAATATGTTCCTCTGCTAGAGATTGGGCGATGCTGCTGCGAGCTAGGAAATAGGAGTTCGATTCCTTTTTCGCGGATGACATATTTGCCATGTTGTGGCTGCAGTGACTTTGCAGGGGGGGGGGGTTGTGTCGGTAGGGCATGTATAGGTTTATTGTTGACAAATACACTGGATTGTAAGACCTGTCTCTGAGAGGGAAGCAATATGAAAGGAGATTTTATATAGCACAACACATTTATTGTGAGCAAATGTACTTAAGGGAGTTGATTATATTCTATGAAAGGCGTGCTACATATAGGCAGCATGATGCACGACCCCATGGTAGATACTGCCGCGCAGTGTTGGACAATTGCAGCGCGGCGCCAGCGAGCGAGCGAGCGACGAAGTAACGGAGAGCATCCGCAGAGAGCGAGGCGCGCCAACTGAGTGGAGAGATGATTCTTTTGATTTCATCGGCACGTAGTTTACTCTGTTGCCGTGTATAAAAATACTCGTCTTGGATCTGACTATCGCACAACACCTTCGAGGCAAGATTTTGAAAATCCAATATGCAATAAATAAAAGATAGTGCAAGAGAATCCCAAATATTGGTGTTCCCTCCCCCCCGTTCCGTCCCGTCCCGTCCCTGAACGAGAAGGGCGTAAGTTTGCAGTAGCCAGGTCGAGCCACGTTCGTCAGATCTTAGCTGCGACTACGAGTGTTCCGGGCGCTCCCCGAAGGTATACGGCCCTATGACCGTATATGCCGATGAAAACTTATTGACCTCTGGCCCTGGGTCTATCTGAGCAATAAACTTGCTCGTGCGCGAGCGAGTTGCATTAATTCCATCAAACATTTAAAGTCCTTCCTGACCCGGAAAATGGCATCCATGACGCTGGAAAAGTCAGTGTACAGTCATCCACACAAATCACTCGATTCCCGGGAGCAAAATCACGGAAGAACGCACAAATCATGTATAGGTGTTACAATATAAAAGGTACTCGGTACTATAGACTATCTCATAGCGAGTAGGCAACGAGGTGAATGGCGCAACCTCAGCGTGCAGTGAAAAAGACCACGAAACCTGTAAACAAAACCTTTGCAATGTTTTCAAATTGTAAAAACGCATGGTGCTGATTTTCCGCTGCATGGCTGCGAAGGGGAAGTTTTTAATGGATGTGTGTTACAAATCACCGCTACCGCGAACCGGCCTATCAGCCTCGTCCCATCGTGCGAAGTATTATCATCTGCACGGAATATATTGCTCATTTCCGTCCGCGTGGAGCGCGCGTAAAAACACTCCTAAGAAGTGGCGCTGGTAGATTTCCCCCCATGTGGCAGTGGCACGAAGAGGCCCGCGCGAATCCTTAGTCCTCGTGTGCGTGCCGGCACCTACGCAGTGCAGGATGTGTGCGTGTGTGTGTGTGTGTGTGTGTGTGTGTACCTATAGCTATTATTATGCAAACATAAGAGGCCGACGAAAAGGACAATCCGCCTGAAGAGACGGGGTCTCGCTCTATACCGAACAGCGCGTGGGTCGTTAGCAATAATGAGGCGGGGGAGGTTTTCATGAGGACGTGGCACCTCCACGGCCGACGTGGACTGAGTGCCCGTAGCCATTTCTCCGGTCGCGCTCAGTCCCCACCTTGTTAGCGGTAACAAGATGGGCCTTGCCGCTGTATGGATTGCGCTTCTCTATTGAAATATTTGTCTATATGTACCGAAATAGCAACTCTGTGTAGCATCTGACAAAGCGTAACAAAGTTTCCACTTTTATGCGACGGCCGTCTTATTACAATAATTATGTCGTTTTCTTTTGACTTTGGGGACAAACTGTGAGCTAGCTATAGCGAGCGAAGTGACCGGTTTTACCAGCAGATGTTCTACGAGACGTTATGTTTTACTTGTGAAGTTGGGATCGCGTAAAGTTTCCCGCGGCCATTGTGGCAATATGGAAAGATTTGCACCTCCGAGGCAGCTAGCTATAAAGCGCCCGAGCCGGCGCCCGGCCCAAGTCGCGAGATTCTTTCTGATTGCCTAATTACCAAGTTTGCACTCGCAATTCATTCGAAACTTGTTTCAAGCACCGACTTTGAAATCTTAGATAATTTCTACTCCTGAAGTCCTGAAACATCGTCTTGAAGGAAAGCGTCTACGATTTCCTTCGCTGGCGGCGAGCAGCAATTGGAGGAAAGTTTCTACGCCGTGCCCTTCATTACCGGATTGGGCCGGCGCCAAGTAGCGACCCCTGAACTACGCCGTGCCACAGGACTGCCGGCCTTGCCAACTTTCCCGGCGGGCACCCTTCATAACATTATCATCATCCCTAATATATAATCAATGGCAGCCTGTTGAGTTATTTATTCAACCGGCTGCAAATCTTTTTCCCGCTCAATGGAATCAAGTTCAGCGCTCGGCTCAGCGATGCAAACTTTTCGTGACAAAGCGTGTTGCTTCTTTTGTTGCAGGACCCAAACAGGACTCTCCTGGAGCCCCCATCCGCTCGGCGCCCCTCCTACAAGAGCCCCGCTTTGGCGCCGGACCACAGCCATACAGTAAGTTATGCCCCGCACGGCATTTTTCGATAACGAACCTGCCCACAAGTTGTGCCCCGGCCCGCCGCGATATGCCCTTGGGCTATCCTGAAACTGAGCCCAGCAGAGTCGGCACGTTTCAATGCTGTGTGTGTATAGTGCAGCGGCGTGCAACTCAACTGTCTAGAGCCTCGTCAGTTTGCTCAAGTATTTTAATTGCTTTTCCGCGTCGACATTTTTTTGTGAAAAGTCTCTTATTTATTCCCCTCTGTTGGTGAATGATTATTAGCTTCGCACGGAGCAGCGCACGACTCACTGTTAGAAGTAATACAGCCATTGTCTCGATCGCGTTTGTGCACAGGCTTGCCTCGGATTCGTCGGAAAGCTTCGTGCAAAACTGCGGTAAAACAATATGGAAATTGTTTTGGTGTCATCTTTTGTTTGTTTCTCCAAAGTTTTAAACTTCCTTTTATCATAACATTTAAAGAAACAATAAGTATGCTAAACCTTTGTACTGATGAAAGAAGAAAATTTCCGATTTATACTTATACATACACCCATTACGGTTCATTACCAACTTCAGGAGGCTGGATCACGTTCATTGTTCATGCATTACGTTCAATTAAAAGCTGCGCGGACCTATTAACTCCGCCAGGAACCTGAAGCTGCTTAAAGCGGCTTGTTTCGCGTTTATGCTTCATGTACCGCGCATGTTATTATTTCGCACGAGTATAAATTAAGGTTGCACGTTGATTTCAATGGTGATTGTTGTGTGTGAGCCCGTGGATTAGTCTGTTTATCACGCGAACGCGAGAGGCCTAATTTTGTTTTACAAACACAACCCCTCCCAACCTCCCTCCCCCCCCCCCCCTCGCACCCTGCATGGCGCCCGGCGCACACAAATAATTGCCCACTTCGCGCACTATAGACCTTATTTCCAGTGGTGGGTAATTGATATTAGTGGCGAGACGCAAAATTGTTGCTTACCCTGGATATATTACGGAGCTCACGCTTGATTATTGGCCCATCAGAGGTGAATGTTGTATCGATGAATCACTAGGACGGGACTGGTAGGCATGACCCGAAAGGGGTGCCGAGGGGGCGGGGGTGGGAAGGGGAGCTTATCGCCGATGAACTTTGGGTGCATGTCAGTGGTTGCGCGCCTCGGGCCAGACCTAATCGTCGTCCCGCCTCGAACGGTTTCGGTGCACGCACCGCGACGACAGCGGCGCCGGTGGGCGTTGGAGAAGTCATCTCGCCCCGGTGCCAGCCGTGCACATGTGTGTCCGACGGCATGGACGGTGTGATTGCGAGCTGTGTACGAATTGCATTTTGCCAGCGTCAAGTCGAGCGGCAGGCTTTTACTGGCCCGAGCGGCTGCAAAGGTAGATTTAGTTTTCGAATGGCGGACACGCGTTCTGACAAAGTGTTATGTGCTTCTAAGCTGGCAAAGCGATGCGTTATTGCAACACATTTCTCCTGGTGGTCTGCCTTTTGGTGGAAATTCGGAACGTATTTCTTGCGAAAGTCGTTTCATTCGCTGGCCGTCTGGAAGCGCAGAGCGCGTTGGAGCGGTGGAGGTGCCGGGTTTAGATCAGAAATACGGGGGGAAAAGCACGGGAAATCTGGGGCTCTATTCAAATGTCTTCGTTTTTGCAACAGCTGGCTGGGTCAAGCCGTTACCCTGCTTTTCACCCGGGACAAAAACTATATTGTGTACTTTCTCAGCGCAAGCAGAGCATCCTCTCCACGACTCACAGGAGCGAAAAATTAGCGCACGGACTGGAGACAAAGGCCAGGAGACCTGGGACTTCTTCACAATAATCTTGTGTAGTATGCAATGAAACAATCGGTCATATATTATTGAAAGTGTCGGCACCGGGCGTGCACAATGCGACAGTCGGCACTCGGTCCTCCCACTCTGCACGCTCGTAGTCGGTAGTACAGAGCCGAGACAATAGGCCCGGACACGGGTGGCGGGGCGGCGGGGCGGCGAGAGTCGTCAAGGTGTGTACCGAGGGACTGGCGCACAGAGCACCGACTGCCGGCGCAACAATTACTGCAAATTGCTCAGAAAGGTCGAGTGCTTAGAGTTTAGACTGCAAAAATAATTATGATGAATGATGCTCCCGACGACTAATTGTGAAGCCACCCCTGCTATAAAGTTTCCATCTTGCTCAACAAACTCAAGATATTGCATATAAATATATAGCAAAGTTTGTTGTTACTTTAGAAGTCATTGTCTTTTTTTTATATTCGGTTAGCTTCACTACTCTCGTGCTCAGGATGTAATTTTGAGGATCGGGCCATGGATCAAAAGGCACTAACTCGCGCTAACTTTGATCATTACGAAAAGTTAGCCGTGTATCTAGCGACAATAGAGCGCTCGCACGGCGCCCACCTCGGGGGTCTCCCGGGCGTTTTTGGGGGGCCCCGCTGCTCGATGCAGCGAGGCCTTGACGAACAAGGTCGAGTAGGTGCTCGCTAGGGAGTGGGTGTCGCACGCGGCGATGATTCATCAAAAGTGCACCTGCACAGATGCCAAGATATTCGGTAGGTAATTAAAAGTGTTTGCGGAGCTGCTCTCGACAGATGGGGGCGATGTGAGTGATAAGTGGGTGACTTGGATCAGTCGCCTCTTTAGCAGCCAGTGCCACTCGCTTGGCTGACTTGGCTTTAGCTGGCACCCTCCCTGTCACAACCGAATTGAGTCGTCATCATTATCATCATTATCGTCATTATCGTCGCGTTACCTACTCAGCCACCAATGAGTTATGAGGAGAAGTAATTGCGGAAATGAGAGGAATACCATTCGAATGTTTGGTTATGACGCCGTGCGGACAGGACGGGGCTATTTTGCCGTCGATGCTCAAGTGACACACCATGCACTTGCGTAGCTCGTGACACTGTCCCTGCATTTAGCGTCGCATCGCATGACTGTGTGACAAAGACGTCGGATATTTCTGTACCTACCTTGTTTATCTTTGTTACAGTTTTATTATTTTCTACTTAAAAATAAAGACTTTCGTTTCCTTCTATTTAATTCTGATTGCAGTCAGTCACGAGATGTCGTTTTCGATCCTGTTTTATTTTCATAAAACGATAACGTTTTGTCCCGCAGGACTTGGACGAACTTTGCCTATATCTCTGAGCAATTCCATTTGATTTGTTTCCTTATTCACGCAATAAATTGTTTACCCTGACTAATCAAACTGTTACGTGACAGTTTCTGCAGTTTAATACGAAAATAATAGTGATAAAGATTTATACATTTAAATCTGATGTTATCGGCTACCTATGTAATTTGTGTATTACCTGCTGCAGCAGCCAAGCGTGCAGTAACAATTCTTGGTCTTAGAAGTCGCATTTACTACCTACTTTCAGTTTCATTGTAGATGTCCTTGATCTTGACCTGGCGCGGACTACGCCTAGGTATAATTAATTAATAGATATATCATAAACTCACTCAAAGCTTTCTGCAGTTGTTTATGCAAATGAACGCTCTTGCCCACAGCGACGACAAGAGATGAGATGTGTATGGCCAGCGTTACCTAGAAAGAGACGCAAGTCCATTAGTTATTTATAGTGGCAGCCAACCAGGCCATAAAACTTTTATGTTGCTGTCACTGGACTAATAATGCTGGTCTATAACGTCATCCTGCCAGTGCAGCCCTGAACAATGTTAGGGGAGTTCACAATAATTTTCGAGGGTACAGAAAATGAGCGAAGAGTTTAGCCCCAGCGGGAGAGCGAATAGAGCTCCTCTGTTTTAGCGAGGAAATTTCATCCTTGTCAGTGCATTTTTTATACGAAATATTTCCATTCTATCCATTTTTTGTAGTGTTTCAGCCACTTCTGTTGCTACTTCTGCTCTGTTTTTCGATTCGGGCTGCACAATAATAACGCCCCATATCTAGACCAGGTTTTCAGAACCAATCATGAAAGCAGAAAGGCCTTGGTAGTGTGCCAGATATTGCTCTGTTTTGGATGAGTTTTGGTCCCAAAGGAACAAGAATATCATTTTAGTCATTTTTTGTTGTTGAAAACAAACAGAAGAAGATAAATGTTTTGCCACAGCACTAACCCACAGTCTCTTTATATGCCAAAACCACCCCATCAAACCTTCACCCAATAATCCACTCACATTGTGAGTTTAACATTGTTAACTCCTCCCTTTCTTTGTGCAGGAGGTGAGAGTCGAAGCCTGCCGTCATACGCAGCATCACCGCCAGACCGATACGAAGACAACTACTCGAACGGCCCGCCGGGGCAGACATACGGAGGCAACGAGCACTATGCGGAGCGCTACCCACTGACTGAGCGCTACCTGAAGCCGTCGGGCGAGTACGGGCGCGAGCCACTGCACCCGTCCCCACCCAGACCCGGATATGCACTGCCGCAATCGCCCGGCGGACCCAGCGCCACCGTGCCGCAGCAGGGATCCGTCATGATGGTCTATGGCCTCGACCTCGAACGCTTCAACGCCGAGAAGCTGTTCAACATCTTCTGTCTGTACGGAAACGTCGTCAGGGTGAGTGGGCCGCTTGATGTTCTGAAGGACGATGTAATGATGTTGTTAAGTGTCTGCGAAAATTGAAATTCAGTATGTTTTCAATGCAAACAAGGATTATATTTTCAGTTCCATTACTTAATCAAGGGGTCTGTGCTTTCATTCACCTCATAACCCAGTTAGCAGTTTGAACCTCACCCTGCCAGCATGAGAAAGGTCAGGAATTTCATACCTTCTTTATTTCAATCAATGACAAAGAGAGGTACTACTTAGAGTTTTTAGGACATATATGTCGCAAAGAATGTTGTCCAATAATAATATAAATACCTTCCTTCCCAAATTCTCCCAGCAAATTCCTGGTATTTATCTTGCCGTCAAACTCATCTAAAGCAATATCCTTATTCTTTACCGCATCCGGAACTAATGACATCTAGCGAGAACTGGCAACGCTCTCCAATACAAAGGACAAATAATAAAATTCTTGTCCCTGTTCTCTGCAGATCAAATTCTTGAAGACGAAAGAGGGTTGCGCGATGATACAGATGGGCGACGGAGGGGCAGTGGAGCGCTGCGTTCAGAACCTCAACAACGTCCCGCTGCTCGGCTCGAAGCTGCAGCTCGGCTTTTCCAAACAAGCATTCCTCAGCGACGTGCACAACCCCTACCCGCTGCCCGACAAGAGCCCCTCGTTCAAAGACTTCATGGGGAACAAGAACAACCGCTTCATCAACCCTGCAATGGCCAGCAAGAACAGGATACAGCCGCCATCTAAAGTGAGTATGCTTGGCTGACAAGTCTTCTGATGGCTAATTGTCTCGGTGATCTCTGCATTAATCACACACCACATTGAATTGCCATTACATCTAATCGGACTATTTATCGTGTCATTTTTATGGGATATCTTTCTTATTAATGCAGTATTGATCATGTAGTTAAAATGCAGGCATCCCAAGTATCACTTTTAAAAGTGATGATTTATATCTTCAATCAAAATATTTCAATCAATCAAAATGATGAATCACGTTAGGAATGCCTATTTTATTCATCAAGTTTTATTTGCTCTGTATCTGCTGCTCAGAAGTCTTAACTGCTTCATTTTGAAGTATCATACAAAATAATTAATTGCATCTGAGCCAATTATTCCATTTAATTTCCTCACGCTAACAAGGGCCTAAGAAGCTTTGCAGTTGTATAATAGCTAGAGTCTTCTCTTCTCCTTCCAGTGCTTTGCATAATCAAGATTGTATCAGTGCAAAGTATTCTATTTTTGTTAGGCATTGCTGATATCTCAAATGACTAATGAGTAATGACCAGCCCAGGGCATTGTGTATGTCCATAGGCATACCTTTTTTCTGTGGAGATAGATTATTTGAACCTATTACAAAAGTAATTGTAAAAAAAACTAATCCATCAGCCTTGCATGGAGGGAACTTTTGTCCTCCAAGATGTATTTATCAAGCACTCAATGTTACCCTCCATTTCTTTTTCTTCATCATTTTTTATTATTATTTAATTGCCTTTGGAGTAGCCTACAACCAATGTATTGGAGTAGCCTGCAGCCAATGTTTGTTGTACATTTAAGTTCGAGGAAAATCTTTGTTTTCTACAAATCAATAAATACACTCAAACCAGTTTGGCCTCTCATGATAGAAAGCAAGCACTGTCGAGACTCCAGAGTATCCTGGAGAAGCAAAACCTCTCTCTCCGTCTTGTTTGTGCGGTGGTCGATGTACTTGAATCACAGTGCCCTGTTTTTCTTTCTAGATTTTGCACTTCTTCAACACACCACCCGGGCTGGAAGAAGATCTTCTAAAGAGTGTTTTCGACGAATACAAAGTGACACCTCCTAAGACAATTAAACTTTTCCCACTCAAAAGTAAGCGCATACTTCACTTGCAACTAATTGGATGTTTCCAACTTGTTTCCTGTTTAACTACGGGAATAAATTACTGGAACTTATTGAAGCTAATGCTTCAAGAAACCTGGAGCAATCTAATTCTTTGAAATAGCATAACACAGAAAATATATTTTATTTTTAAATTTAAATTAATTGACAAACCTATTGCAGAGAAGAGTACTTGTGAACTCCTTACATAAACCCACTCGCCTACTTGCAAGTGGTAGCTGTTTTGAATTGACTAACCGAGTGTCTTGTCATTTCAGCCGACAGGAGCTCTTCGGGGCTGTTGGAGTTTGACGAGATTGGTGACGCAGTTAACGCACTCATGATGTGCAACCATGTACCTATTGAAAACCCAAGTGAGTGTGCTCACGAGACTATTTTGCTACTTATCATTGATTGTATATAGTATTAATTATGTATATATTATAATCCAATCAAATTTTGGATGTAAATTTAAAAGATTTGATATACATAGACCTCATAGTCATTGGTGATCACTGATCAGATTTCAGTTAAAATTTTTTTGTTTGTTTTCCTAACTATATTTTTTCAACTCTGGTTCAAACGTGTAACCCTAAGAAACATATGAATTCCAAAGCATCCTATTGCCAGTTGCCATGACAAATGACTTGACTCCTACTTGAACCCTGGGTTGAGGCACGTGTATTACCGGTCCTAAGCGCACACCTTTCCCGTCCCCTGGGTAGCGATTGTGAAAAGTTATCGGCGAGTTATAGATGTTTATATGTAGCCAGGCCCATTGAAATAAGCAAGCAAGTTTAAGCTATCGATCGGTTGCCCTTAGCTACTGATCGACATTTTTACACAATCGCTACCCAGGGTTGTTTAAAAAAAAAAGTATGTAGTGAATATGAACATCGGATTTTCTGGCAATCTTTACATCAAGCCAGACTTTGAGAAGTTAAGTTGATGAATCACGACAGCCTTGTGATTACACATTTGCACTTCTCATCCGTACATGCTCAAAATACACTGGTGTGCTAAGTGTTCAGCTATCGGATTTAAAAAACAATGTACCTAATTTGGCAAGGAGTGTCTCTGAAACTTCAGCCACGGAAAGTCGCCAGCAGCTGTCAGAAGAGCCTTTAGTGATGAGTGATGAGTGATGTAATGCTAATGAGTGGCTAATGAGAAAAATGGAGGAGGATCTCGAGTTGCACTGTAAATAGAATGTCTTGAAATCTGATTGTCTTGCTCACGGGGGATATACATTTTGGAAATATGCTCACTGGGGCAGTTATGCAAATAAAATTAACAAAACAGGGCTCACATTTGCTGCCTTACCTTTCCTTTACTTTTAAATTTTATCTGTTGAGCCAACATAATATTACACACAAGTAGTGCAAACAAAAGACAGAATTGTAATAAATATTTTAGAACGGGGATAATTGTTTTTATTTATTTACCTTTATTTTATGTTTGTTACCAAAGAAACTAACCTGCGTGCTCTGTTACAGGTGGCAAGTTCCCGTACCTGATGAAGCTGTGCTTCTCGTCTTCGCGGCAGATCCCCAACATGATCCGAGGGCAGGTCGACAAAGACGAGCTTGACGAGTAGCCCGTGCCAGGCCGACGCTAGCACCGTACTACTTCAACATTCGTCCCAAAGCTCGACGCAAACTAGAGGTCGCCGAGAGGTCGCCGGCCAGCGTGCTGTTGCACTTGCCTACGTTCTACGTTTTTTCTCGGCATGTATTTAGTGAGATGTTTCAGAACTGTTTCTTTTTTTGTTTGCCGACTGGATAGAATGGTTAGCGCAACGTGGTTACTGAACTCTTTCATAGAAACATGTCTATGATGTTATTTAGATTTTTGCACCAGCATTAATAGTGAAACTTCTTTGTTTAATTTTCTTTGATTCCTTGCTAGGTACATCTGTTTTGTACCTAACCTACCAGCAAACACTCTTCATGGTTTTGTAGTAGGTAATCCTAGATATCAATAAAACCAAGAATTGGCACAAGTTTCCCCTTAAAACCAAAAGACCATGCTGAATTTTATTGCATTGCGGACAACTGATTCAATGTTAGCAAGCACTGACGCTCTGTTATTGTGCAAAAAGGAAGAAAACCTATAACTGCTTAACGTAAGGAGTAGATAGACGCAACGGCAGGCTGCGCCAAATGCTGTCGAGCGACCGTACGCTCTCAGGTAATATACCTTGTCACTGGAAGAATACGAAAGGGAAGTGCAGAAACAACCAGCTTAAGAGTAAATATAATTCAAAGAGCAAATAAAACAACAATCCTTATTACCATAACCAGATAATAAGGTGAATCTAAAACATATCAACATAGTGCTTATAATGTTAATGAAATGGAAAAACAAAACATATTGGGAGTAATGCTATTTTAAAGTATTGTTCCCTAACATTTTTAAACATGTACCTATCGATGTTTTGTACGTGTTTGAATGTAACTAGGATCTAGATGATACTGATAAGTTTTGCTTTCTGTGAGCAACGTCGTTTAGGTCTGCACTCCTCTGTCTTCCGCCATAAGTTTGCGCTGCTCAACGTTGAGCCTCTTCGTTTCGAGTTTCTTGCTCTTATTTTATTTCAAAACAACGTGCGACTAGCCACATTGATAAAGACAGTAGTTATTAAGAGAATTACAAATATCTCTATAGCGTATTAGACGACCAATCATTTTTATTTTTACCCGTTTTGACATTGTTAGTATGTGATCAATTTGATTTCTGATGTGTTGTTTTTGGTCTTCAGACAATTTAAATATTATTTTATATATTTAATTCATTTGTAAAAATGTTTAGGTAGGTACTTACCCAAAATGTGAAGTTACAGGGGTAGTAACTGGTAACCTTTGGGTTTCATTTAGGCAAAAACACATTTCTCACAAGTTGTGGATATTGTTAAGTTATTTATCAAGCGTTTCGTCGCTACTAGTACGTTAAACCCAGTTCATATCCCTGTTAGCGACAAACAAAATATCGAAGATATCAAAAAAAATGGCAGTTGAAGACTAAATAAATATGTTCTCATGTTTATGTCGACTAGGCTAGCTAGACTAAGTTGAAGTGTTTGAAGCAAATGTGTCGTGTTGTAAGAATATACTGTGTCTAGGGGTGGTTCCAATTGGTGGACGAGAGTGGGGATTATGTTTCCCTGAAACAAAATGCACATCATGAAGTATCAATTATGTAATTTCCCCATCCACCATTATTATGAATTATTATAATCAATTAAATTAGTTCATCATGAATGTATAGATGCACCAATATTTTTTCTATGTAATCAGGATTGAATCAATTAAAGTTTATTGTGTAGGCTATTCCACATAGGAAATAAAAAGTACGGCAACTTTATTCATGCCATGCAATCTCCAAAACACCTGTCACCCGAGTTTAAGGTTAGCTCAGGAATAGCCTATTAGTTGCTGTGTTTCTGAGAGCCAGCATTGAATGTGTGCTTACTGCTTTATGATTAATTTAATAACGTACATATCTCACATACTTCTGGATTTGCTAGTAAAGCATGCTTGGTGCCTGGGACCACCTCTCGACCTGTCGTATGTGTGTGTGTGTGCGGGTGTGATTGCGATCCCTGCGTTCTGCATCGTTTGTTCCCTCGTTAGCTATAGAGCTGCGATATCAGCTTAATTCCTGCCGAACAAGACCAGATGATGCAATCCAGTCAAAAGTCATTGAACACTTTCATTCTACATTGTATATATACCTACAAAGTGTTTGACTGAATAATGAATACCTTCTTGAATTCAACGAGTAAATGCAGTTTCTTATTTGCCTGTTATTTTTATTTTTTTGATAGAATCCCAATTATCTGAGAAATGATGTGACTCTGAATACCGATATCTCCTGGTCTTGTTTCTAACCATCGTAACGCCAAACAACATAGAGAACTTGTCTACGGAAGACTCTTGCTATTTTGTATACTTCTATTCTTAGATACCTACGTATTAGAAGTAGCATGCGATATGTCCTCTGCAACGTACGGTAGAATTAGGGAATTAGCAACGAGTTTTTTCTTGCACTTACCTTCTCGCCATTGACTTGAATTTATGAAGTTTAATTTTTATTCCAGCAAATACATAGACATCTACCACAATGTAGCTCAGAGTACCTAAGTTCTCTAGTAGTCACTTACAATTGTCTAACTGTTAATCAATAGCTCCCAATACAGCTATAATTAACTACATCTGTAATCATAGACAATACATAGTATTTTTTATCATCACATAGAAGAGTTAAGAATCGTATTATGTGTACCCTGTAAGGATACAAGTTCCACACGCGCACCTTATTCGTGTGTAGCACCTGGAGAAAATGTTGACGTGAACCACGTATCATTTGTGTGCCCCAAGGCTTCCTACGAGAATCTATTAATCGGTTTTAATTGTAGAGCATGATTAGCCAAGGCATTGGTAAAGGGCAGACTAAACTCGTGTTAGTGTAAAGACGTAAAAGTTAGCGTAGAAATTTATATTGTTAAATAGAATGAAATAATATGTTAGAAAGTATGCCAATTGAGCCACACACACACAAAGTCAATTATATAAAGAAAAACAAAAATTAAATGTCTTACAAACTATAACGAGTAATTTTTTTTAAATTCTTCACAGCTTCAAAGGAAGATTAAAATATTTAGGAAGTTCAAAATGAAATATTATGATGTTGTGGTCGTGTAGTGTTTAAATCTACCCCTTCCTTCAGTCAAGTAAAAAGGTGTCATCCTTCATTCAGCCCAACTGATCAGTTTATTGTAACTTGAGATTTAACTTATCAATAAAATAAAAATATATACATGAACAAATTTTATTCATTTCTTATTTCCCTTCTCAAATCCAAGCTAGACAGGTAAAAATAAATCGAGTTTTATAATCTCTTTAATATCCACTATTTATTACACTATATACTTCTATTCTCGTGGGTATAATTTATTCGCCATTAAACTATAAGCTTGAGTTCAGAGAACGAACGAATGGTACTTTGTGGACTGTGAGACTGAGAGATCATCTACATAGATCCTCCCAGTTCTATGATCCCCAGCGACCTGCGTCCATGTGCTTTATTTTTCATAACATCTATTATGTTCACCATTACAGACAGACGCTGTGCTCTGCTCTGGTTCCATCATCTGGTTGATTTGCCGCGGGCCAGATACACTGTTGTGGTTGGGGTAGGAATGTCCGAGCCGACATTTCAATGAAAAAACCAGAAGGTACCAAATGAGAAGCAAGGAAGAAAGTGCAAGAGAGAATACATAACGTGATTATCAGGAGAGAGAAAGAGAAGAGAAGCTAGAATCATGTTTAATAACATAATATAGTCCATACACAGTTAATCAGCTCATTTTAACAATACATTCGAGTTCAATTAATCTATTCTCTCTTCCATTGTTGATGGTTTTTCCCAGTTCGGCGTTGAAAATAAGTAATTGGATTTTCCCATAGGTGACATCCGCATCCCCATTTACTAGTTATCCTTATTGCATCAAACTCTTCAACGACTTATTAAGCTGTTCACAGTTACAGGTCAAGCCGAAACCTTTGAGCACCTTACCCGAATCACATGCAGGTGCCGCAAGCTCCTTTTCATACATATTGCGCATCAACCCCCCCCCCCCCCCCCCCCCCTCGTAATTAATTATTATAATATATATCACGCCAGGCTGGCCACCTATTTCGACGACTATACATTGGTATGCTCCAAAGTTTATCATTGAGGATCACCTGCTGAAATGAAATAGGTGCATCGGTTTTCCTCAACTCATTTATCACAATTATGTGGCCAGTCTCGACGAACATCACGTCGTTTGTCAGTCGCGAGAATTAAAATCGTCTTAATGCTCAAACAGAATTGCACGGTGGTAAATTAGCGTTAGTTTAAGGGATAAACCACTACATTAAATTATAATATAGGACACATTCCCTTGAAGGCAAGTTGTGACGCGAGAACTCGACGATCCTGACCTTCTCCAACCTACCGGGCTTGCAAGCAAGGGTATAGGTTCAAGGATAAACTGAGATGTCTTGAAGAATTCAGTAGTGTAACAATATGTGTAGCAAAATCAACCGACCAAAAATTACTTATTCAATTTATTTATCATTTTTTTCTTCAATATCAATCACCATTCACATGGTCAAGTGGAACACTTTGGATCAGCTCAGAAAAAAATATAATATAATATATAAAGATATAATTTTCATGAACAATTGTTGGGCTAATATCATAGGTTTGAGTTGTGATAAGAAACACCATATAACGCACATCATCCAATCACAATCAGGGCCTTGTATGACCACCCATCTGGCGGCTTAGCCAACGAACGTAAACAACCACAATCAACAGGTGCCTCGACCGCTGCTCGCCAGTCTCATGTTAGATGCGCGCCGAGCATAGCAGGTATCTCGTCATCGTAAGAAAGGTGGGAGTGTTATCTTTCGGACCTCGGGGGCTTTAGGTAGGAAATATTCCCGCCATACCAGAGCCGCAGCGACCTTGGATAGTCAGCATCTGAGGCTCCATCGAGCTGCCAAGCCTTGCTTTGGCCGGTCCCGCTGGTCGGCTCGGCTCGGTGGCGGTGGCGGCAGTCGGCAATGCGGCATTCACTAGCACTTGGCATGGCAGTCGGCACTCCACACGTCTAGCTCAGTCAGTCAGTCCTTCGACCAGCAGCATGCGACGAGGTGGATCCTAACAGCCGGTGTCTCGACGCAAGGTGCACACCGACGCTCCAACGGTGACCGGCGACTGCCGACTGCAGAAGCTTCACATTGGGTTTCATTCAATCAAGTTTGACAGTGGCATTGTTCATTTTATGTTGATTGTACTGTTACCATATTGTTTACCACACGTTTTGAATGAAAGTCAATCAAACTTACTGAAAAATAATCCTTGTGCAACACACGGCCATCAAGTATAGGCATATTCTAATAGAAAGTAGATCAAATGTGTTATCGTTTTCTTAATTATATTGTCTCGGACAATAACAGTGTCAACACCATCGCTGGCCTGCGCCAAAAAGCCAACGATACGCGTGCTTCGTGAAGTGATTTCGTGTGTGCGTGCATTGTGTGAGTGCGTGAGCGTGTGTGTGAAATGCAAGGGTAAAACGTCCTGCCATGGCGTCTAAGTGGATAACGGCGTCGCTGGTGCTGGTGTCTTCGACCAGCGTCGCGGGGGAGGAATTGCCCGAGCTGCCAAAGGGGTGCTTGGCCGGCGACCTCAAATATTCGTCTGCCGATCTGACTGGCGCCGTTCTGGGTACTCTTGTGGTCACGTTGCTGTTGCTGGCTCTTGGATATGCAATCTACAGGATGTACTGGCGAGGACGAAGGGGTGAGTGTTTTTATTTTAGGCTAGGTATACCTCTCTAAGGCAGGTGTGTGTAGTGTGTTGGAGTTCATTTGTTAGTTGGCCGTTGTTTTTGGTTTGAAATGCATCCATTCATGGCGCCCGCATCGGACATTTGAGATTGGGGTAGAATTCCGCTGGGCATAGCGGGACTTGGCTTTCATATATCCTCTTCGAATTTCTCAAGAAGATGATGCTTGCTGCTGCTGGAAGATTCTGAATGTGCCAACTGTGGATTGCACCGTGCTTCTTTTACCTGACTGGCCATTATCACGTAAACAAGTGGATCTTTTTATGTAAATACCAGTCCTGACAAAATTCCACCGCAACACTTAGCATAATGTGCTGTTTATGTTTCACGGGAGACTGCACTTGGTATAGAAGGTGGTCGCGACACGGTGCAGTATTTGTAGGTACACCAATCACCAATCTATGCAACAGAATGCATGCACTAGTCACATGACATAACAATGTAGAAGAGAATGGGGGAATTAACCGTGCACTTTCCGCGCAATTATTCCAATTGTTGGCTAATTGTCTTGAAGTTGGACCCAATGAAGCGAGAATTTTGTAGTGTTCTTGGATCTATTCTGGGGAGACAAGACATAAAATCAAGGTTGAAACTATTAAAGGCGACGAAAAAACTGGTATAATTATGTACAAAACCAAGCCACCCAATCTTGTGATATTTGCACATTTCAACCAACTGAAGTCTTCGTGAAGACAAAGGTGATCCAACGAGCACCGATTTAAATTTGTACACCGCAAAAGAAAATGCGGTTGGGGAATTCAACCGTCGACAATCGCATAGTGGTGCAGAGTAAAAAAACATACAAATATACGCACCTAACAGTAGGTTCTTTCAATGCCAAGGCAGAGATAATGAAGTCACGGGGGTAGAGGGTGGTTCTGAGTTTCAGGATACCTTGACCTTGCTTCGTTTCGCTTGACAGGCACCAACATTGCCATCTAAAATGGCCTGTCCAGCTGGGGTAAAGATCATAGATCACAAAAAATCCGACGAGAAACCAACCGTTTCGTCCTTTCCCAATTTCAGCTTGAATTACTATCGAGTGTTCAGACACATGCAGCTGATTTTGAAACATAACTTTTCAAATTTGTCGGCATAGTTTCTAACTGTGCCAAATGCCCTCAATTGGCAATTGGAATTCATCAAGTAAAATATTGAGAAGCCGACAATGCCCATAAATTCTATCGCAACTCTATAAAGCACGCCATGCATGCAACGCCGGCCGATCCGATGTGTCTCTTGTCTTTGGTATGGCGATATGCTGCAACTAGCTCTCAGACCCAGGTTTTCTCAGCAAGTATGAAAAGAATGGCAAATCTAGTACTGCCGTCGTGGAGGTAGGCCTACTATCCGAGAACAGAGAATTACGCCCATCTCACGAAGATGTCCGACTGCACCTTGAAATGCTTTGCATCCTAAATCTCGCGTTTGACCATCCGTTCTGTGGCCGGCGAGCCCAATGGCCGTTCGAGCAGACGGCTGATTTTGGCCACGGATTTGACCGCTCCGGGGATGCAAACCCCGCTCCGCGACGGGACGGGAAGGGACGGGACGGGCTTCTGTCGTCGCGGCTAGCATGCAGATTAGCCAGCACAGCGCGAGTCGCGAGCTGGATTGGCGTGCTCTGCTCTGGTCCAAGGTGAACGAGCTGGAAGCTGCAGCCTGCTAGCGAAGCAGCCTGCGAGAAGAACGACTGCCTTCGTAAAATACCTACTGCGCCATACTTTATTCACAAACGTTTTTTTCTTATTTTAAGAGGATTGGTGTTCTTTTGTGAGAGCTACCATGAGCATAATGTTTTGTACAAACAACTAACGAAAGACCACTCTTCTATCACTCGCGTAATGCAGGATACATACTCAGTATGGCTTGAGTTTCAATAATTACTTACCGATTAATTACGCTAACGTAACTTTACCTGTTTTTTAATTATAATGTCTGAATCCAATTACGATGTGTTTAGCTAAGGACCGGAAAACGTGGCGGTTCTGCCATTGAACGTTTTGCCACTGAGTGCAGTAGCGCGGCGCTGTGTGGCATTCGCTGTTTCCTGCTAAATGTCACCAATGTGCACGCGAAATCGAAACCGACTCGGAACAAGCTAACCAAGTGAGCTGCATTCGATACGCTTTCATACCTCATTAGCTACCTGCAGCTCTGTGCGCACCGCTCACATGCTTTGCTTCCCAATTCCGCAGGTACGCTGCCGAGATCGATTACTGACACTAACTGATCGAATCGACTCGCATATACGCATACCATGGCGTGAATTGTAACCAATGCAAACTAGTTTTCAATCAATTTATTATCGTTCTCAACCCTAGAAACAAGATTCGTGTGCTTGGGCACAGCGATTTCAAACACGACGGCGACGCGTGAAATATTTGGTGCGCTTGCAGTACATACCATGCTCGACTGAGAGACCTGAATGCACGTGTTTTCTCTGCTTGTGTAAGCGGTCGTAAATTGCTCCTAATTTAATTGAATCTGCGATCTTGCGGCTGGCGGAAATGTGTATTTGTTGGCGTCACGCGTGGTAGGCAAGCTGTTAGGAGAATAGCAAGACACCAAACTGTTTCATAATAGGACCAATTATTCGTAATTCCGTCTCGAGCACAGTGATTGACGTTATCTCGGCAGAGTAGAGATTTAAATTGATGGTTACTTTGATTTGTTCGATAGCGATCTTGGCGCCAATTGATTCGATTTATAGTCATACGCATTAATTATTATTGTTGGCTTGTAATCTGTCGATCAGACTCGAACCCCTCCCCGAATGATAATTGCGTGCGACCCGTAATTCGCCTGTCATAGCACTTAGATAGAGCTAGGGCATTTCTGACAGGGTGTATCCCGATTGTCTGCACACTAGTACGTTTTTCTTGCGATGGTTTGGTACTCAATGTTATGCCAAGAAAGCTTTGGTCCATTAATGTCACAACTTAAATATAATTGTACATTGTTAATACACTCGATATGTTCACGGGGCTCCACAGCCAATTTCACGACCAGTCACATGTTATATACCTACCTTTATTTCAAACCGTGAGGTGCCTATGCCCATTTGCGAACGAGATACCATCAGAGATCCACGTGTTTATTATCACGTTGTCCCGTTTGATAGCACGGACAAGGCCATGATAATTGCCGAGTTGCATTTGCTGAGTGCGGCTGGCATTCTTGGGGTGTAGGATGACTGACCAAGGTGTGGACGAGACTTGGTCGTCGACGTGGACGTATACGTTGACGCAGTCGGGACGAGAGTTGCTACTGAGTGGATTTGTCACTGGAGATTTGTTGTCCATGTCGTGACAGCCGACTGTAAAAATAATCACTGCAAATGAATTGTTGTACGTTTGTTTTTTGTAGGTAATTCAGAATTTAATTGCTATAACTCGCTGTCCGGACAAAAAATGCTTGTTGAGTTCATGTGCAAATTATATCAAATTTATCTTTGTAGGTAGAGACTAGAGAGGTAATTTTCATGCTTGTATTCAATTTCTCCGGTTCATTGAGAGATAGTTGCCTTGCCCCTTATATAAGGATTGGTCCCTCAGTTTGTTAAGTCATCTTGTGTAAATATATTTACCTACGAAACTCGTAAACAGAAGTCAATATTTGGTTAAGCCCATTGTGGCGCAGTTGTGTTCAAACAGGAAAGAAGATTTGCCTGGTGATAATTTCAGCAGACTGCCATTGATTACTGGAACAGTGAAAAAATGGGTAACTGTCGTTTTGCAACCTCCACTAGACGTATATTCAATTTTTCATACCTGTAAATACACCTTCCCATTCAATACGTGAATCTCAGTCTCAAATCTAGCTGCAGAATGTTTTTAGCATATACACCTATCATGCCGTTGTTATTTTATATTTTTTGCGCAAGGTACTTATTGTTACTCTTCGCCAAAGCTTCATAACAGTTCCTTCTCTATACAACCATCTTTAGGTCATGATTGTTTTCATGTCGTGTCCATATAGCTGCAAACCTATCTAAAATGAATAATATCTAGGATCACTGAACTCTAGCACCTCTGTTCTATGATTGATCGACTCGCCACCAAATTTGGTGATTGCACCGCATTCCGATGCGTCGCTCTGGTGTTTTCCCCATTTGGCCCTTGTTTCCTGTTCGATTGGCGAGGAACGCAAGCCATCGGCTGCATGAAAGGTAATCCCGGCTAATTAACGACGGTCATTTATTGACTGCGTAATGACAACGCGTATAGGTAGGAAGATGGCTGGCCGAAGTCGTGAGCGGGATGGGCAAAGTGACGGTCAACTCTTCGGCTCTCTGCACACGCCCACGGATATGCATACTTCAGACTCCCGAGTCCTTTCGATGGTTCGAATGTGGCAGACATCATTGCTGACTTTTTATGATGATTGCGGATCCAATCTGAATACACTGTTTCATAGACGCAATTTTCTTTATAATTCTATTAAGAAACGGAAAAACAATACACATAATTCCTCCCATGATACGTATAAAACTTATTCTGTAGTTAATGTAAGAAATGTCTTGCGTTACGGTATAGACTAGATATTTTCGTATTTATTGTCTTAATTATTTTTTTGGAATGCCCTTGGATGTAGGCTAAATTAATGATTGTTGGGTCCTTGAAGTGTATATTATTAAACATTATATTATGCGCTTATATACAAGTTTTAAAGGCAATTCTTACAAAAGTATCGGTGTCCCAAGACGGTTTATATTGTCGATATACGATTAACCGTCCGCACTGGACGTTGCAATTGGCTGGAGGACCCGCTCACTTTGGATCCAGTTTGAATGCCATCGTTGTTAGTAACGTGCGGCGTTTTAATCACTCAGACCAAATCACATATACCTGATGTGCTCGAGGTAGATAGGTAAGTCTAATGTCTTCTTGGACGTTAGATTACCACATTCCCCATGGGCAATCTTCAGCACAGCTTCGTGTTTAGAACTCATCTTCTCTTATACTTAGACTTTCTAAAAATCTTTCCCTTGTGGCGTAAGGAACGTTGCATCCCCGATAGATTTGCCAGTATGATGGAAATTATTCCGAGGAATTTAACTGTATGTCAGTATACCAATTCCATTTGACAAATAATAGCTGATGAGTGATGGTCATTTAAAAACTACACAATAATGACCTTGACCATTATTGACACGAGCCTGACATGAGCCATGGCAGTGGGCAACCAAGAATACTAAAAGTTACTAAAATCACACCGAGAATAAAAAATATCCATGTACTGGTACTGTGCGTGCAGCCAAACTCCCGAAGCGAGGAATTGCATTGTTTTAGGTTTCTGCATCCGTCCCCAAGTCCCAGCTTCAAATGCAGCCGCACATCTTCGGAACCCCCACTTTAGTAAATGCATCCGATGTTTGTAATGCCTCCGATTCCATCTGTCCATGTATAGAACCTCTCTGTACCGTTACTTTCAGCAATAGAATATCAATTAGTATGAAACTAGAATCCCAATTATTTCCCCTGTGTTTTTGGGCATGCCGGATCTAAAAATGTATGACAGGAATAAGGTGGTTTCCTTAGGCACAGGACTTGTAGATCTGATGTGTTTGTGGTATGTTACCCAGCCATGAAACCTGTTCTCATATATACGACCAGCCAAGAATGTATATACGTGTATTCATGTGTCGGTTGAACCGTTCAACTAGTTTCTAGAAAATGAAATAACATATACGACCCATCCAAACAACCTGCTGTTACATCATTTCATTATTCCGAATTCTTATTGGCTAACAATTACGTTGATGCAAGCTCGTGGTAGGAATATTGCATGTTGCTTGCACAGGTGACAGGTTGGGTCCGGGCCCCACTGCTTTTAGTGCTATTCATAAAACAGTTTGCTGGATTTTCAAGCTTACATCTCCTCGCCATGCTAAACCGTGTAATAATGAGAATTAATGTGCTAGTTGATTTTGGCAGTCTTGATGCCTTTACCATTCCGTCGTGCTTTCAAACGTGGTCCAACTTGTACGAGTGGCCATGTTGTGTTTTCAACTTTTAAAAACCATCTAGGCAAAACGTGGTGTGTTCAACGTTCGGAACGGGAGAAGGGACAATCAAGTCATGAAGAAATATTGTTTATTACCAAACATGCTTATATGCCCATGCCCAATATACCCAATGCCTCTACATTTTAAAGTTATTTATTATATTTTTTTATAGTAATATTGTGTTAAATGTTCATTTTAAACAACATAATGATACGTCTTAGATAATTGTTGATCAGTTTGTGTGATTGCGTAAATAAGAGAACATGCTAATTCTCGGAAACAATTAGCCCCTCTGTTTTATGCTCGAAAGTGTATGATCTTTCTTGGGGTCAATGCTGAGATTGTCAAATCGCATCGACGCTTCGGGCTGTCCCACGAGTGGTCGACAAACTGTACGAACACGAAAAACATGTTCCTTACATTCGTCAAAATCTTACCGTTGTCATTTGAAGCTTCTCGTGACCCGCTCTGTTGAAATAGCTCTTGAAGCTAGTAGATCTACAGGCGTAAGGCCACCCCAATATTTCGATTCGGTCAGAATGAGATATCAGCGGTCGAACTGTTTTACTTCTCCTCGCCACAATTCGCAGTTATTTTATTTGGATTTTATTTGCATTCTATTCAGTTAGATTTCATGCATCGATGAAACCGTGAAATCCAACATTGAGAAGCGATGGAAGAAATCCGTCGTTTTTTTATCGAATGACATCTGATTTAAGAATAGATGACGCTTACACTTGAATCCACAAGCACCAATATTCAAGAAGTTCTTACGTTCAGGTATAAGTACGTCGGTACAAACAACGGTGAAAGGTTTCCAATTTCGGGGCTCAGTCAAATAACATCATCTCACACATTTATGAAATTACTTCCTCTACGATATGCACATAACCACTGTTATTATATACAAGCAGACATTTCTTCCAAAAAATGTAAACATATTATATATATAGATATATCTCAACTTATCATTCCATTCTCTTTCAATTAATTATTATTTCAATAAATCAGGTTCCATAATCAATTTCAAGTTGTTTCGATTGCGGAAGTTTTAAAGCAATGATGTTTTTTCTCATGAAAGGCACAGGGCATGGGAATCTAACCTAACAGCAGGCTATACTTATAATTACATACTTGTAGTGTTTGTAGCTCATCTCTTATCTTATCTCATGAATAATTACGTCTCGAGTCATGGACACGGTAATTGAGTTGATACATGTCTTACCACAACACTCTTCCACCCACCAAAAAGCGACGTTGCAGGAAGGTGCAAAACGCGGTCCACTAGGGCAGCGGGGCATCGTTACATGGCCGGCTAATTCGAACGGTGCCCTGTGGTACTTCCTGACGCCGTCACGACTTCATCCCATAAATTGCAGTTCGAAAAAAACGCATTTACTTCTCCAGACAGTCGTGGTATCCGTGGATCGATCAATGCGGATGTCATACCCTCGCTTGGCGAATCCGCCGCAGTTTATCACAACCCACTAAGTTGTATAAGAGCAAAACGCTCGTGGCCTGCAGCCTCAGCTGTTATGATGTGTACCAGGGCATACCATGCATTGCATTCCTGAGCCGAGTGAAAGTGGTATGGTCGGTGCATAGATGTGTGTCATCAGACATTGCTTATACTTGTCACGAGCAGAGCTAGGTATTGCTGGCAAACCACATGGGTGGGTAATGGTTAGAAAGGGATAGCGTCGGCTATGGACACGTCTTAAAGTCTTCAAACTAAAAATAATTGTAAATCCGACGGGCGATATTCTGTTGAGATAGTGGACAGCATAATCTTCGTCACCGAAGCTGGTATAGGAGCATCCTACATATAAGAGGCCTTTCATCTTTTAGAATTACTACGTCGATTTGCTGTTCAAAGAAATGGCGTAATATCTTTGAGCTACTGGTTGCTGTGTACATAGTCCCAAGTTATGCTGTATATGATAGAAAGTTTGGTGCTGTTTTTTGAACATGCCTTGAAGGTGTCTACGACGCTCCCCGGATATGCATCCCACCACGCACAGAGCGCTGCAGCATTTCAATGAGTCGCGGGAATGCAACAATTGCATCAACTTCAGATGCATAATGTAATTATGGCTGTAGAGACTTTTCCCTGCACTCTCCGATGACTTTGAAATCCATTTCTCACATTCGATGCCCGGCAAACGCATTGTTCCCAGCCTTCTTTATGTCCAACTTGCTGCACGAACGCCCGGTCAGGGGCTAATTACTTAACAATTACTCTCGTGCGATCACACGTTATGTGCTATACCCATTATGAGAAGACTATGGACAAATGCAATCTAGCCGATTTGAACTTGTGAAAGAATTACTTTCTTCCGCGAACACTTGCTAATTCAATTCTATAGGTTAATGAGTTTTCCCGGGATGTGCATTCCTACTCGATCACTTGTTCGAGCGATTTGCCATACAGAGCGCAAGCATCTTTTTTGTGAGCTGTACCTTCCTTTGATTGATAGCAACA
This sequence comes from Nemoura dubitans, assembly GCA_921293005.1. Taxonomy (NCBI): domain Eukaryota; kingdom Metazoa; phylum Arthropoda; class Insecta; order Plecoptera; family Nemouridae; genus Nemoura; species Nemoura dubitans. The sequence goes on from OV121074.1 coordinate 20,225,671, forward strand.
GATAGTCTTCCTTGACACACTGAGCAATAGGCCGTAGTCGAGTTGTCTATTGTATTCTGGCGGTGCAGCATTGACTGCTCCACAATATGGCAAAACAACTACCTTTGCGTGATGCGAGCCATTCTTTTATATAATACGATATCTGCCGTTCAATTGTCAACATGGTTAACCTTAGTCGATTTCACATGGAGCGATTGTGTCATCCATTGACAAGTGTGTTGAGTTATTATCCTCAGGCGAGTAAAACTTTTGTCTTGCCTAGTCTAAATTACCTGACGCACTTACAATTATTTTCCTATCATATCTACTGCAGGGAATGGGACGTACCAAAAGCTACAAATGTAATCGTCAAGTCAATGTCACTTTTTATGTATTTGCATTGTTGTTTTCTTTATATTTCTCACATTTTACTTTCATGACCGTTGCACGCCAAATTGAGCCTACCATTAGCGTAATTCGTACAAGAAAATAAAAGGGTGTTCGTGCAACCTATTGTAATTTGAAGCACATCTGTGAGAATAAAGTAACCTCGGCGTGCCAACGCCGAATTACATATCGCACCACCACAGCCGCCGCCGTCGCCGCCGCCGCAATTCGTTGACTTGCGTAACAATTCGTTTACCTCTGGTATCGAGGTCAGGTGTTCGGTCCTGGGTGTACGCCGTTCGATGACGCAATGTTTGTTTGCAGGTAAACATCTGGTGCTAGTGACCGACGCTGAAAGGGGTGCTCCTGACGAATACGCCTTCGACAACCCTTGCTTCAGAGGTGAGTAGTGCATTGAGATCTCCCGTCCCACTATAAGCTCTTTGGGAGTATCTGCTCGAACTGCTAAGCGACAATATGGTGACCTTGCCCGTTTCGCCTGCATGTTATGTTATATTTTTATACATTTAAAATCTTTAAAGCAAGTAGGGATTCTGTGTGCAGTTCAGAGATTCTTGTTACGATCGACATCGAAGATATGGTAGTGTAACTGTAATTGCACAAAGCAAAAAATATAATGGATAATATTTTATTAGACAACGGGAATGTTTTCGAGGATTCACAAATACCCGGTAAAAGGCTGTGGGAACGCCGTGTCTCCAAAATGCCCCTGCTCAACACGCATGCATTTTCGGCGCTTTTCGCAATCAACGGATGGCACGCGAAATTGCCCATTGTTGTCAAGGATAGCGCTACGGCGAACAATCGAACGCTAAGCTCAGGTCCGCGGCTTGCACTATTGCGTCGAGAGCATTCCAGCACGATTTGGCCAGTCGCCACTAAAGCGCAGCGCAGCCGAAGCGCAGCCAATGCTCAGCCAAACAATAGGCCTGGCTGCCCTCAGCAGCGACGACGACCATTGTGTGTGTATGTGTGTGTGTGTCTTTGAATTATTTCGCTTGCAACACATTTACATGCAGGAATTTATTTGCCGCGATTGAAATTTACATTTAATAAGGATTTTCTTAAAATAAACACAGTCGTGGTTTGCACTTGACTATTCGCTATTTCAAGGACTAGCGGAACGAATGTGTGGTTTGCGTTTTTACTCAAAAGAATGTTTTAATTTTACAACTATATTTGTGGCATTTAGCTTTGCCTGTTTAAAGCTTCCATGTATTGGTGCTTTGCAATTGATGTTTTCTCAAGTCGCGAAAAAATAAACCAAACCACCGAAAATATCTTTCTCTGCAGCTGCGACATTGTAACTCGAAAGGGAAAAGAGAATACATTGTCCTTATACATTGTCCTTACACAATATGTCGACCACATACGTGGCTTAAAACTTATATGTGTTTTCTTGATTTTTACATAAATACCTGAGACCTGTAATTGCTTGATTTATCTGCCACCTGCGTGGCGTTAAATTGATCATACAATACACTGCTTGGCCAGCCAGCTTCTAAATGAGTATAAAATGCTAATTTATGCATATCATATGCATTTTTATCATTCGTTTAATTGAGCGTATTTAAATAAATCATGACTTAACTGACACCCTTTTGTTACGTTACATGCTGAAATGCACATAGCGATTGAGATCTACTTTTTAATCCATAATCAGTTTGACGTTTACATTGAAATATAACTTGCAATCTTATTTTGTACCTGCATTTATCGTTGACGCCTCTCCATGTTTATATTCACATCGCACCGATCATTTTGCATGAGAGTCGCAAGATGAGTGCACTTTTTCAGGAGACTGCAGCGAAAATGATGCCTATTGTGTGCTTTTGCAGATGGAACTCCGATCGGCAGAAGCGGTTACGAAAAGGAACCGGTCAAATTAGAGCAGAAGGTGCGTTGATTGTTGATTTCCTCCTAACTCTCTTTCACGTGCAGTCGATATTAGGTCCGAACCAGCACAGCACATTATTCATTGCACACTCGCACACGAATTTTAGGGCCAGCTTTCATCCTTGTCCTTTAGTAGCATTATCATTCAATACATTCTTTTGAATATTATGGTACATGCAGCTCGCAAATTAACGAGTAGGTTTTCTTTTGCTTCGTCATTTAAGTACCCATATTGGTATAGGTACCCTAAATGCCCAGACACAATAATTGAATTCGGCCTAGAGAAAACCGGGGGGGGGGGGGGGCGGATAGACTCAATCAAGGCTTCGGCGAGACATACAGATACTCTTTAAGGGGTTGCCATGTGGGGTGGATTCGAAATACTTTTGAACTGAGTATAGTTCTCATATCCAAGCCCCTTGAGCTAGCCTTGAGCTAGTATCAACTAGTCTGTTGTGTAATTGAAGTTTGTGATGTCCAGAACAACCGGTGGTCAGCGTGGAGTCCCCTGGGCGCCCTGGTCGGAAACCGCAACGAGAAGAGGCGAGCTCTGGACGACTCCGTCACAGGGGTGAGTTTCGAAGGAGAGGGCGGCCGCGGCCACCGAGCATCCTGCAATCACTCCCTGTCAAAAGCTAGACCGGCCTAAGTCAACCCGGCACACACCATACAAAATAATAAATATCACGGAACAGCCCTCATTAGTTATGTGGGTGCACCGAATTTACATTGTCCTTCTAATATGACCGTAACATCATAGTATTCAGAACACTGTTAAGAGAGTAACCTCTAATGGTTGTACCTACGAATTAATTTTGTGATATCTTCAGGAACTGATCATTCATAATGAGCGAGATAAAAAAGCTATACAATTTTGGTAACGTCTCATATAATTCATAATTACAATGAGAAGCAGCTCCCACATGGTAGCCGTGTATAAGTAAGTTATCATTCACCTCACACAGCCCATTGTGCTGTTCATCACAGAATGAATAATTTCTTTCGACCGTCATCAGTAAATTATTTAATTTTTGTCTGGAAGGCAAAGAATAAGTAATCCAGAATGACGAAGGTAGGCTGAAGACGACCTTCTTCAAAGACAAGCACGCAACGGCATGGAGTTGGACAATATAAACGAGGACGATCGAGCAACCGACGGAATCTCGTGGTCGTGGAATCTCAGCCAAGCCCAGCTACCAGCGTTCGATCCCAAGAATAGTTGTCGGCGAATGACACGCAATCACGCATGCAGGCACGCGTCCTATTACCGACCCGGCCGGCGCTCGCATTGCCTTCGGTATTACCACATTACCAGCACTTTGCCACGTTTACTAAGACTGTCAAGACACAGGACATACATTCGTATCTGCCCAGTGATAGCTCAAGTATTGTCGCTTTCTATGCGTTTAATTGGGAATGTATCAACATTGTGGATAGTTCTCGCCTCTCGAACGCTCAGTTAGTCAGAGTGTAGTTGTAACTACAAGAGAGCACTGACAATACAATTGTATTACCTTTTAGTCGGTGCCCCTGAAACTCTTTTACAGTTAGGTACTAACTTAGTTAATGTAATCCAAGATCTCGAATTAGGAATTGTTCTATAAGATGTCAGGAGTAGCCATTGAGTTGAGGGCACGTTAGCTCAAATTACAGACAAGCCTACAGGCTTTGATATACTAATAGAGGACAGGAGTTGCTTTGTTGAGATGCGAACTGAGGATGGGTTGTGCAATATTTTCATCAATTCAGTGATACTCGAAGGTATACAACCTTAGAGGAAGTAATGTGGTACACCGTACAACCATTGAGACCAAACAAGCGCAGAATTATGAACATGTGAAAATAATTGTCATTTGTATTTATTGAGAATCGGCTATATTTTTACATTAGGCTGCTATCGGATTTCTTTGTATACGCATCAAGGAAATAAATGGACTTCAAGCGGCGCACGCGGCGCTCCCCAATTCGGTGCCGTCCTTTCTGCGTCTTGGTCTGCGTCTTGGTCTGCGTCTTGGTCTGCGTCTTGGTCTGCGATGCGCCGAAGTTGGCTGGCTTAGCGAGTGGCGACCTCTTGATCCTGTGCGCCATCACCAGCACTGATCCTCCGTTGCTAACCGACAACCGGCCCGGCAACCTCTTCGCGGAGCGGGAGAAGATAGGACTAGGAGCGTATCGGATGTGACAAGAATATTTAATCAATATGCAAGGATCTGTGACTACGCCTTAGACCATCACCAGTCATAAATTATCAATGTACAGGTGGATACAAGAGTATATAGCTAAAGGGGGTACGGATTTCTTGGAAATTTGGGGTGGTTCACTATTCGTCGCGATTTTTCAATGGGTGCAATCAAATCAACAAAATATTTGAAAATACCTCCCTGCATAAGAAAAACCAGAATCTATATTTCCCTTGCCCATTACATCGTCAAAAACCATAAACATACACGCTAAGGTTGAACCAAGATAGTTTCTAAATTACCTAAACCATATATAACCATGAGCCTGGAACAAACTTAATAGTTAACAGGAAACACGAAGATCATTAAATCGAAGTATTTAAAAATGATTTGCCAAATTCAGGCGTGTAGAATTTGAAATCCCTGGATACGTGAGCGTGAGTAGCCAAGTTATTATAACAACCTTTATTGCCAAAAACGACAAGCAGGTCCGGAGTGTGTACGTACTACGTTGGTATGAGAATACCGTGTCAGCTTCCATCGACTCTTCCACGGTCTCGGACCAATCGGGTCCCTTGAGGACGCACGTGTCTTGTGGTCAAGTAGCCGACGGCATTTGGCATGCACGAGGCCCGAAATGGGAGTGAAAACACATTACCACCATACGTGGCGGCTGGGCGGCGAGATCGCAAAGCGGCCACGCACCTCGCTCGCTCATTGACAATACTGCAAAGTGCGAGTTGGATTGCCTCCAAATGACGTGCTAATCTCAGCGGTTTTGCGTTGTGATGTGCAGCGTCCCAAACGTACCAATTAGTCACCCACGAGTCGCGGGCCACGAATGTGAGGAACCGGATCGGATTGGGACTGCTCGCGTATTTTTGGGGTGTTAATGATTTCGAGTTGACTGATTTGTAAAGTTTGTAGGGAATGAATAAATGAAAGCAGCATCTCGTCAAGGAAATTCTTTTTATGGCCACGCAAGCATTATGAGTTGTCGATCAACAACGATAATTTGATGCAAGGGAATGTGTACAATATAAATTACAGTAATCAAGACGCTTATACGTTTTTCTAAAGAAACATTCATATGGTAGGATCATAGGATGCCTCCAAACAAAATTCCACAGATCCTTCCGAGAACTTAACTTCACACTACACCTTCATGCTTTGCTTCAATCGTAGGAGTGGACTGTGGGCAGAAAGAAGACATGTAATGTTAGCTCTAATTGTCTGTTTGTAAGTATAGGGGACAGGTGTACCCTCTAACTTCAACATGAAGTTGCATTACCTGAGTTCCTTAGAGATCTACCATGCTCATATTTAAAAGCCAGCATTCTTTGCTTTTAATTCCACAAGGAATTAAATCTTTCAAGGATTGATTGTAGCTCCTGGTTGCCTTGTTTCAGGAGCCGCAGGTGAGCGTTGTGTCTCTACGTAGCCACGACTTCACGGGTCTTGGCTTCAATGTTTGCGGAAACATGCGGGACGGCATCTTTGTCAAAGACGTGCTCCACCGCGGTCCAGCCTCCGAGTCCGGCCGGATCACATCAGGTTAGATTAACGCAACAATCTCCGCAGAACCTGTGCCTTCTTCTTCATATACTTAAACATTTCGAGAAAATTTACCTACTCTCGGAAAGCAAACAGAATGTGGCAGTGTAAGTGGAAGCCTGAGGCTACGACCATGTCACTACCATTGACTTTGCCATGCTGACATTTATTTAAGATTAGTTTTGCTGTAAATGAGAGCATAGAATTTTATCACTTTGTTGCAACTAAACAGTTTGGGTGAATAAAGTAATTAAAAAGCATAATCAATTAAAAAATGCTACCTTTTACTGTTATATTATAACCAAAAGTGAATGACCATTATATGGATAGGGTAGACAAGAATGTACTACCTACTATATTCCATTTCCAAAAAAAACCTTTCGACTAATAGTGACATTTTGGTAGGTGACCGCATCGACAGCATCCGCATCAGTTTCCGGCACATGGTGTTCGAGGATGCGCTGACCATCCTGAGCTACGCGTCTCCCTACGAGGTGCAGCTGGAGGTGGAGAATCCGTTGCCGTCATCGCGCCCGAGCACGCTGATCCGCACCAAGCGTTCCAGCATCGAGCCTGCCGACCGGATCTGCCATCCGTTCTACCGCAGCCAGTCCATCGCAGACCTAGCACAGGTCAGCACTCAAATCTTTCACGCGACAGTGTGTTCGGTGACGTTGGCCCAGTCAAGGCTTTAAATTCATAGTTGAAATATAATGTACGAAAATAAGTAAGTTTAGTTGAGTCAATCAATTCAAATAAGTTTACAAGTTCTGAACTCAGAAGGCACAGTTGGTAGGAACATATCAATGAGTTCATTTAAATAATTTATTGAAAAGTGGAGATTATTAATATATAATGTTCTTTTCTAAATATTATTATAAATAAATCGAGAGAATGTGACAGTAGCAAACTGCTTTTTGCTTTCAGGGTCCAAGCATCCTAGACTTAATCCTAAGCAGCTTAGGTCGGGCTGCATAGCTAACAAAGATGTGAAGTTTATTGTCAAAGTGAACAAGTAATTTATATTGGTGGTCTCGTTGCAGATTGGCAAGACGAGTTTGAAGCCTGTGCAAGACTTGGGCGGCAGCAAGTCTCCGAAGTCGCGCATCGAGTCGTGGGACGAGAAGCGCATGGCCGAGTACCCGACGCTGAAGCTATCGCCTGCGCCGGCGCCGACCAAGGAGACGGTGAAGCTGGAGAAGACGGCGATCCCGACAAATCCCACTGGCGCCGCCATCGTCAAGCCAGAACGGATCAGGAAACCTGCGCCGCAAGCAAACGCTGCTGAGAGTGCCACCGCCACTGCAGACGCAAGCAAAGACGGAAAGGACGTGCAACCAGACTCTGCTGGGAAGCATCAAAGGTTCGGCATTCGTGTATTGCCTGATCCGAAAGCTATTTTTATGAAGAATTCTTCACAAGATGGCAAATCAAGTTCGGTAGCTACTAATAAACCTGAGAATGCCGTGAATGCAAGCAAATCGAATCCAATAGTTGGGGATAAAAGTTCAAAAACGTATAATGTTTTGGAGGCCGAAAGGCGCGAGAACGAAAGGAACTCTATGGTTGAGAAATCCAACGTAAGGCCAACAGCTAAGAACGCAACTGTGAGCGGTGAAGTCCACCCCAGCAGGAAGGTGAAATCCTCATTAAATGAGGACACCGTTGACTCTGTGCCGAAAGTAGTGCGATCATTGACGTACGACGAAAGAGGGATAGATGTGGGACCTGCTGAAGAAGAAGAAGAGAACAAACGGAAAGCATCTATTGGCTCCGAACAAGCTGGCAAAGGTGAAGAAGGAAGCAAGAAGAGCAAGGATGGTGAAGGTCATAGTAACGTTAAGCTGTTGCTAACCAAAGGCCTGCAAAACCTGAAAGAGAAACTTCATCACACAGACAAGAAGAAGGTCAGCCCTTCTCCAGAGCCAGAAATAGAAATCGGGGCAAACTTGGATGATGCCAAGAAAAGTGCTCCCATAAAGAGCACGAAAGCCGCAAAGTCAGAATCGTCTGATAGTGATGGAGACGCCAAGAAGGAGAAAAAGAAATCTAAACCATCTAAATTAGTCCAGCAGAATGGAAATAAGGAAGAGATCAAGGACAAAACAAAGAAGGAAGTTGTGGATAAAGATGATACAGTGAAAGAAAATATCGAGAAAGAGGAAAAAGCAAGCGAAGGAAACATTCCGACGGAAATGCCTGAAAATGTGAGAAGAGCGGCAATGGCAGCGCGGCACAACCGCCGGTCACTCATAACAGATCAAGTCCTTAGCGTCGGTCATGAGACCTCGGAGAAGCCTGGGGACGCGAAGCCAGTGCCACGAGAAGCCGGCCAGAAGCTGAGTGAAGCGAGCAGCCCGACAGAAGAACCGGTAGCCAACCCGTTGTTCCCCACCGTCAAGTATCGCGTTCGCAAGGAGGAAAGTCTGAGTGAAGACAGCTCGGGTGACGACCTCGGTCCCGGGTCCGGTCCCGGGTCCACACCGCGAAAGTCAAACAAGCGCAAGGCACCGATCCCGCCAGCCAAGGACGCCGAAGACAAAGTTTACTCGAAGTCAACAGTTAATGGTGCACAGGTACCGGCCGAAGATGTCAACGGGAATCCCGGAAAGCCCGACATTGGTGTCAAGGTGGTCCAACAGCACGAAAAGACAAGTGGTGACGACAACATTCAAACAATGGAAGTGCACATTGAGACCGACACCGAAAGAAGCCCTAAATTTGCAAACGTACCCAAACAGCATAACAGCCCATCACCGACCAATGAAATCACAAACATTGCAGTTGAGAACAGAACAATGTCCACCAGAACCATTGACACCAACGGACCAATCAAGTCGATCGGATTAAGCGATGAGCTGACAATCACTGTGGAAGCCTCTCCGATCAAACGGCAGCTGAACTCTGACTCCGACTCTGACGCAGAGCTAGACGAGCGGAGCAAGAAAGGTGGTACGACAATCGAGCTGAACTCGTCACACATCACGATACACCACAGCCCGTCGTCAGAGGGGGCGGCAGCGGAGGCAGCGGAGGCGGAGGGCGCACGCAAGGCGGCGTCGATGGGCGATCTGTCGCGCCTCGAGGCCGAGCAGCCGCTGCTGGAGCGCGCCGTGTCGTTGGACCTTGCCGACGGGGGCACGCCCGGCGGCAAGAAGCGCAAGGCACCATTGCCGCCGCCGCCCGACCTGCTTGCGGCAGCCGACGCGGACGACGGCGGCATCTACCGAAAGGAGCCGCGGCTGGACTCGGCGCTTGACACGTTTCAGCGGCGGCGACTCAAGAAGTCGTCCGATTGGGGCACCATGGAGGACGCGGTGCAGCAGAGTCCTCCGCTGAGAAAGTCGCTGGCGTCGCCCACCAATATTCACGTCAACATGTTCGACAATGAGCCAACGTCACTGACAATCAGTATCGGCGATGATGTGGATGATTCGGAAGTGTTTTTGGAGTCGTCTCCCCGAAGTCAACAGCCAATGGATATCGACGTGTCGCCAACCAATTTAGTTAACTTCCCAGTCGCGAGCGTTCGCATGTTTGAAACGACGAAAGCGTATGTGAGTTCGGCCCTGGATCACGTTAGACCCGCGCAGGTCTCGAGCGTTTCGGTGGGACACATGGAGTCTTCGGAAGAACCGGCACCGGAAAGTCTTGGGTCGCAGAGAACTATTCTTCTCATCGCGCCAGAACCAGTGAACGTGCACGATGTGATTTCCACCTCGCAAGTCACGCTGTCGCAGCCGACGGGCTCAGGGCCTTCGAGCCTCACCGAAGACAACCCAGTGGCAACTTCGTCTCCAGAAGACGACTTCCAAATTGGCGGCAGCCGCCTACTGGGGCTGATTCGTAGCGAGCTGAGCAACGGCGTACATTCGGTGGACGACAGAACGAGCGAGGCTGACACTTCAGAGGCGGACTTGGGCGAGGTTCACACGCTCGTCAGCTCCACTCCAATCGCACGGCGTGATCACCGCCGCCAGGTTGACATCGTTCAGTCCTCACATGTAACGTCTTCCGACCCAACTGCGCGGAACATCAACTTTGTGAGCTCAACAACTCACGGTCTTGCGGCCACATCTGAGCCTGACCAATCCGTAGCTAATGACGTTTCGACCGCTAGCAACGACTCCGCGCTGGAGGACTCCAATGTTTCGGTCACTTCAACGTCAGAGGCTTTCATGACTGCAGCCAGCGAAGTTGACTCAACAAACACTTTTATTGGGACAAGTGATGACGATTCCACATTTGAGCTCGACTCTCAGCCTCCTGAACTCCCCACGTCTCCAGTTCCAGTGCTCAACGCTGCATACAACCCCTCATCCTCGATGACCTACATCACCGAGATACAAGTGACGACAATGACGCCTGAAAAATCTGCGCCCACCGAAACACTTAATGGCGGGTCAGAGGAAGTTGCGCAGGAAAGCGGCGAAGAGGTCCAGGAACAATCCGCAAGTGGCTCTCATGGCCAACGCGGCGACCCAGACGATGCCGACCGCGACAAGCCCCTGGTTGTCGGCTCCATTATGAACGGTGGATACAGCCAGCTGCGCAACAACGTGACGGTGACAGCCATCCGCAACGCGGTGACCAGCCCCGACCGCTCCAAGATCCCCATGCGGATCGGAACGGATGTTGCAATGACGTCGTTCCACGCACGAGGCGCGGACATCTCGCCCATATCGCTCGCAAATGCAGAGACATCGCAGATCCCAATGCGCGTGTCGCCGGGCGTTCTCACCACGTTTGGGAGCCGTACGAGCGCGGGCAGTCCCGAACGCTCGCACATTCCCATGCGCATTGCTTCCGCGGAAACCTCCCCTGCGGCAGGCAACAACAGCATTGGCGAGAAGAAGGGCAAGGCGGTGCGGCCACCGGTGCCGCCGCGCAAGTCAGACTCTTCCGTCTCGTCTGTGATCACGGTAGACGTGCCAAATTCTAGCCGCTCACTGGAAAACGCTCAAACTCTGGTGGCCGGCGGCTCAAATGCTCACACGACGTACGGGTTCAGTCCAAACGTGCAGAATAGTGGAGGGAGCAAAAAGTATATCAGTTTCTCGTCGTTGACGCCTCGCGCTGTGGTGGGGGAAACGCCGAATCGGAACAGTAGCAGCTTCGAGCAGTGGGTTTTCTTGGACGACTCACAAAGCAATGGGAAGTCACATAACGGCACGGAAACATCTGGAGACGAGACTTCACAACATTCCACTGTTATGACGATGCCGATTTCGGTCACGAGCAGCACCAGGCCTCCGTCAGTTACGCATATTGTCTTGGATTCGAAACAGTCAAGTGGGAAGCGTGGATCACAATAGAGAAACCTTAAAGTCGAGCTTCCCGGCCAGAACTATTTTACGTGTTTCTTTTGCATCCCATGAGTTTTGTGAAAACAGTTTTTAGGTACCAGAGAACCAGTATTTTTAAAAACGTTTTTTTAAATACTATAGTGAACTGTGACATTTGATATTTTTACCTGTGAATAATATCTATTTCAATTTCTTTATACCTACGCAGTGACTAAACACTGGCAGATTGATTTTCTTGACTAGAGTTTCCCTTCATTTTCTATAATGTATTTTCAAGTCTAATCTCAGAAAGTGAATGTGTTGTTAAGTTAATCAACGAGGCTGATAGACTTTAGGAGCGGGTTGTTGTTGTTGAGTTGAAATCGATATAGAAACTGTAGTGTACATACTTTTTTCTATGCTGTTGTTATCTTTATATTCCATAAACAAATAAGGTAGGTAGGTAAGTAGGTAGGTACCTAAAAATAGAGTGCTGTCTGGAAAGTGTTGTTTGCTCCAGTTTTAACAAGGAAAAGCATGTTGATTTTTTAATACATATACCTACTCATGATGCTAAAAAGATTCCTCATAGAGATAATTCCAGTAGGTGCCCACTGACATTCATTGCTAGAAATCTGTTGGAACTGATTGCCTGTCACTTTTGAATCCTTCAAGAGAGCAATAATCCAATCAACATCTACATGGACTTAATTAACTCCCAGTTTATCCAGACTGAACACAAAAATACCCATTTTTATCATGCAAGTCACGGTCAACTGTTGCAACTATGTTATCGATATTATTATATCCACAGTGACGATAATCATTTATTAAATATGGTATCGTGTGGTCATTGCCAGATTCAGAATGAAAGGAGTCTTACGTAATGCTTTGTTGTTTCTCTTTTTAAAATAATGTTTAATTTTATTTTTATACAAATTGCAATTACTAAAATAACGAAAACTTTTATTTTCTAGTGAAGCATGTCATGTCTAACAACATATAAATAAAAAAATATATATTAAGTCGACTTTGTTGCCTTGACTTCCCACATTTAAATGAATTTTCCATTTACAAGTCTTCATCAGGTGGGGTAGGTAACAAGAGCCAACCTAATGAAGGAGCCAGACTACCTCGCTCACAGCTGCTAGGTAGCGCGAATGCGGAGTCTCACGAGTAAGCGCATTTTTACTAAACTGTAAGAGAAAAACTATTGAAGTAAGCAAGGGAGTTGTAGATAAAGAATCAATCTTTGTCGGTAACGGAGTCTTTTTTCCATTTTTTGGTCTAAAAGGGCCAAAACTGCTTCTAAAATTGTTGTATTTTGCTATTTTTTTGCGCTTTTCCGAGAATTAATAAAGAGATTAAGGAGATAAAAAATGAGAAAAAGGCTCTGTTACTGACACAGATTGATTCTTTATCTACAACTTCCTCACTTACTTCAATCGTTTATCTCTTACAGTTGAGAAAAAAGCTCATACTCGTGAGACTCTGACTTCGCGCCGTCTCGAAGCATTTTGCTTGCCGAGATCATTGTCACCATGGTCATGATGACTTTTTCAAAAGTTTTCACTCCGTCCCATAAATTTTGAAAAAATTCTCGAGACCCTAGAAAAGTGTGCTTGGTAAATGGTGTGATGTGCTAGTCGATGGAGTTGGTATGTGCAAAAGATTAGATCCAGAAGATAAGGTACCTAATGACAAAACTTTGTGAAAATATAATAGGTACCTAACAATATTGAACTTGTTTCTGAATGTGATTTTAGTTTTATATTATGTGTTTGATTCATATTTTACTTCTTCCGAAAACACTTCCGAAAAAGTTCGAATTCGTTACATAAAAAGTAGGCATATTAAACTTATTAGAGTTTGAAGGGGTAAACTAGCTGGCAAAATATCCAACTGAACCTGGTTACGAACACGGGACCTCCTGATTGAGTCAAGTTTTTTACCATCTGAGCTATTCGAGAACGCATTCCACCGCTGCGTTGGGTGAGTTAAGGGTACCCACCTATATCTCCGTGGGAGACAACGTAGGTACCCTGATTTGGTTGCACATACTTCCAGCTTTGCTACCCCTCTAACCATTGCTTACTGGTAATAACTGCTTAAACCATTGATTAACGATTAGTTATAACGATTCGATTGGTATCGTTAATCAATGCTTAAACCAGTAACACTGTCCAGTTTTGTTCCAGTACCTACTAAGATTGAAGGCTTGGCCAACTATTTCCTTCTCACAGACAGAGTTTATTAAGACACAAAAAATAAACAAAAATAACCAAATCCCACAGAAAAACACTTTCTTAAAGAAGTGAAAAACACTTTCTTAAAGAAGTGAAAAACACTTGAATTTAGATATGATATGAGGGTACGTTTTAAAATGCACTATGTACACAGATGGGCACTAATAGTAGATTCACAAACATTACGGAGGACCGAGTAAAAATAGCACAAGGTTCACATTGTAAAGTTGACCAACCTACAAGCAAGTCATGAGGTAATGAAATACTAATTTTTACTACAAATATAAATCAAGCAGACGACTGTTTGTAGTTTTTCGTGTCAAGCAGTTTCTTCCCACACATGGCGCAGATAGCTTTCTTGTAAGCACACGCTTGACAATAATGAGATCCAACCTGATGCACTTTCTGCCGACAAATGCGACAAGTTCCAAACTTGGCTGTGTATGGGTTGAACCTCGCCTTATTCCCACTTATGGCTTTATTTTCTCCAACTTTACGTCCCCCGCTTTCGACGGTGTTCCGCGCTCCTGACTTCCATGGATCCGGGGTGATGATGCGACCCAGTTTCTTCTCGCAAGTTTCACAAACCATTTCTGAAACTTTTGATTGCTTTATTTTAAGCTGAAATAGAAGAGAGATGGGGCATTACCTAATTACTTCAAATGTATACGTTTAAAATTCATTTAACAAGAAATCTGACAGAACAGTCTAACCTCAAAGCTGAAACCATTCTCAAAATAAAGTATGTAGGTATAAGTGTTACTCTACCTGTACAAACAAATATCAAATACTTACGAAGAAACTTTACAGATTCAACTCGTTTGTCTTTGTTTTTTTAACCAAGATTTATCATTTTACTCTCTCCAAAATAAACCCTCAGGTACGACCGTTGAATTTGAAAGCCTTCAAATTCAATTGTACGACACAGCCGAAATTCTAGACTAAACGCTTGCCATAGGCAATCCTAAGAACATAACAGCATTGCAGGTTGCATAGATGCAAGTATTCAAATTAAGGATCTTCACGCAATATTTTAATCAGTGCCTCCGCTCCCATGTCAATGTCGGATGTGGGAATGGAAGTGGCATGTTTGTATAATATACTTAATATCAACTGAGTATTACACGTTTCATAAATATTTTTTGCAAGTGATTTAATGTTATTTTTTAACAAGATAGGCTGATGATCTATGATAATAATTTATATATTGTTACAATACCTAGACATCGAGCGAATGCTGCGACATCACAGTACACAACTTAAAAAATTGTTTAATCACAAAGTATAAATCACAGAGTAAGTACCAGTCCACAGTAAGTTAATTTTGTCCCTGAATTTGATTTACAGGCAGTGGAAAGTGGAAACATTATGCTTATAGCCTATGGAAACTGGGTAGCTTTGTTCTTCAAAAATTCTTTCGTCAATAAAAGAAAAATGTCTTTACTTCGATATAACAAATACCACGTTTTGCATGGGCAATGTCTTGATGTCAATTACCAATAACCAATGCATAACTAATTCATGCTGTATACCGGTATTACGTGATTTGGGTCAACCTGCTCGACGCTGCTTGCAGACCTTCTCGGCGAGGTGTTTCAAGTTTTTCTGAAAAAAATATCATAAAAAATAACCGCACTTATTTTATTTCAGCTTTATCAAGGTCCAAGTCAATTACGTACTGTATCTTCCTTGATGATGAAATCTCCTGAGATGCTGACTGTTTGATATATCATATTGGATAACAAAGGGTTCCACTTCTTAAATTCTTTTTTAATTTCTTTAAATTCTTTAAATTGTTTTAGTTTTAGTGGTTTTGTATAGATTATAAATGGCAGTCCGCTTTTTGCTTGAATTTAAATTACATCGCGTGAAGTGCGAATGCTTCGTGCAATTAGAGAACAAATTTTTCGGAATAATGAATGAGCGCAAACAAGAAGCAGACGTCATAAATGACGCAAAGAAGATGAGCCCAGCACAAAAGTTTTTCTTTTTTTCGGGGATTTTCGAGCACTAAAGTCCTGGCATGGGTTTTCTGCCAGGACGTACGCTAGGTACTTTCCTCTGCCTCGCTTCTGAGAAATCGAATCAGAGCATCCAACATCTTCTGCCAAGAATATTACACGCGAGGAAGTCCTCTCCTACAAAATACGATTACAGGTTGCTAGAGCCATCCGATATTGATAAGTTGTTCCGATTTGCATCTTCGTTTCTGATATTCCTTGAGACTTGCCTTTACATTTCATAGTTTCCAGTAGGAAACTGATCCACGTTGAATGATGATCAGGTCAGCTTTGTCGGTTCCCTTGAATTCGCCTCGATACGAGTGTGCCCTGCAGTCTTTATCATTGGCCTCCACGTAAACAATCATTGGAGCCGAGCAGTACGAAAAAAAACATGTCGTTCATAATTGATACCTCATTTGAAACCTTGAAATTGCTAGGCGTTTGTCCACGTTATCTTTCACAAGTTGACAGAGCTGTGGTGTACATGTAAGCCTTCGACGGAAAGAAGGGGTAAGTAAAAAAAAACGAGCCCTTAAAGAAATTGCGTCAGTGTCGCGGCCAGCCAGCCAGCCCTTACGTCACCGGATCAAGCCAGGTATAAAGACAATGTTTCAGTATGTCTGTGCCATTGCTTATCGCTCTTTAGAAACGAATCAACCTACCGCTCGGACGGAACAATTTGTAGCTGCAAACACGCGTAACTAGGCCAACGCACGCGGGGAGCTACCGGTGATTACTGCACGACACGTCGAGATGAAGGAGATCCAAGCAGTGGCGACGCCGCAGAATGGAAACGGTGCCATCGCGTCCAAAGGGAATGCAGGGAATGGGGCTGCGTGCAAATGCAACGGCAAAGAAGGTACTGTCATTTTGAAAATCTACGATTACACTGTAGGTACTGTCACTGGCGGTCAATGAAATGAGTCATATTTGCTAGGTTTTAATTGGCTGAAATTTTAACCAAACAGAAATAACAGCTCGTTATAGCTTGACATCACATTGATCGCAAATTGACCCACGAGGTGTTAGACAAACGTGCTCATCAAATTTCCTTCGGTGTCATTAACCACATGCTAAAATTATGGTCGTACAATCGTACAATCGTACGACCACCGTAATCGATTTGCATTGTCATTGGCCAAGAATTAGCTTCGAATGGACGAAGGGACGAAGGGACGAAGGGACGAAGGGACGAAGGAACAGGGCAAATCCCCACAAACATATCGAGCAGCATATTATACCGACGAGTACGAGCTACACCATTAAAAAAAGTGTCTTGTGCAGCTCACAAATGTGGACAGTTTACAATAAAAAGATGGTGCTTTATTCAAGTTCTACAATATCCTCGCATTACCTTCTAACTGAAATTTCGAATGCCCCTGTTCTCTGGAAAATGTAACTGTCAGTGGTGTGACTAGATAATTTTTTTTTTCATCTAGATAAAGATGAAGATAATGGGCAAATTTGTTATCTAGATAAGATAATTTTTATATAATAAGATAAGATAAGATAAGATAATAAGATAAGATAATAAGATAAGATAAGATAATAAGATGATTTTTAAAAAATCATGGATAAAAGATAATAGATGAAAAAATCTATCTAGATAATTTTCTTTAGATAATAGATAATTTTTGAAATTGGGAATATTGGAAAATGATGTTGGATTGTGGCGAAATTCCAAAAGCCACATTAAAGACTGATAATATTATATTACACCTACCTAACAGTACAACATGAGCTCTTTGAATCGGATTCCCTATTCTTGAATCATTACTCTCAAGATTAGTCATGTTTGAAACTTTTTCTTGGGATGGCAATGGTTTTGGAAATAATGACAATCTGAATGACAATGTCAAAAATTGTAATAAAATAGGCTAAAATCATCTATTATCTATTATCTAAAATATGGCGAGTTTAGATAAAGTTTTTTTATCTAGATAAAGATAAAGATGACAGTGCACAATATTATCTAGATAAAGATAATAGATTAAAAAAATGATCTAGATAATTATCTAGATAATTTTATCTAGATAAGTCACAACACTGGTAACTGTTCATAAAGCAACAGAAGTTTGACGCCCCCCCCCTTCCTCACATCGTTAGTTATAATTATAATATGTTGATCCGGTTTACATCTCGTTTCTGATTCCCTGTGATTTTCCACACAAGAATGCCAGTCAAAATTTGTTTCCAGATAGCTCTGGTGTGGCATTTTATTTGTAAAATTTGTCTTCAGATAGCTCTAGCGTGGCATTTTATCTGTAAAATATGTAATTAATACTATTGCTAATGTATAAATTATATATTTACATTTTGATAATTTATATTTTATATGATATCTTTAGGCATGTATACCTACAAAACTCACTACAGTGATAATTTGGTGCCTTTGAACTTTTACTTAATGGAGCGGATCCCAATTTTCAGTAACAACATATTTTAAAAATCACCAAGTCACATCATCCTTATAAAATTAATATTATCTTCCAATGAAACCAATCAGCTAAACTACAATACAGAAAAATCCTTTTCAATAAACACACACACACACAGCACGACCTTGAATTGTAACGTTTATTTACGGATATTGAAGATTAACTTGAAGTTTCGGCTGGTCTCGAGTAACAACTCGATTCACACAAGCGAATGACCATCCATGTCAGATAATCATTTCATCTCAGAATAAGCTGCCACCTGTATATTATTATACTTGTTAGTTGGTACTGGTACGCTTATCTGCCAGCAAGTCCCAAAACTAAACACAGACATCACACCTATGTACAGCTATACCATCGACCTCCAGCCACATTGATAAATAGCGAAATCTCGCTCTTGCCAATTTACCACGCAAAAACTATTAGCCAGATTTCTGCAAATTTCATGACGTGTTACAATGACGTTTGATTCACATAGCGGCATCCTTGGACCAACCACCAACCAATTGAACGTGCCTTACACAGAACACAAACACTGATAATAATAGTACGTCGCAAATTAATATAAACTATACGTGCGGAATCGTTTAACCCCCGTTTTTCAACAATCAGTTATGAAATTAACATTCCATTTTCTTGGAATACCAATATCTCCTGGCTCTAGTAACAGAGATAACATACTAACGAATCGTTAATTTCATATCAAAGCTTGGTGAAAAATTACATGGTATAGAACATAAAAATTGGGTACGTGTTAGTACTAAAGTTCGTTTGCGCTAAACATCATCCTTTCAATCAACACACGTTGGTTACATAACATAAAGAAGACAAATACCTGTGGTTATAGTTATATCACAGATAGTTATATAATATATTCGCCTTGTGGGATCGGGGAAGAGCTGGAAACCTGGATAGTCGCTAACCTTCGGTCAGATATAACTCGATCTACAGAGCAGAAACCTACCTATCGGAGAGTGTCTTGCATAACCTGCACATTCCACTATTCTCTCAGTGCTTATTTTATCCATGCTATGTACCAGTAGACGTGCATTTAAGATGGGGCTGCATGCAGGTAATCTTGAAGAGAGTGAGACGATGGCTGGGACATTGTTTTTCCATATGCATGCACATAGCTTCTTGTCTCTGTCTCTGGTTTGGCATAGGCCTTCGCAGGGTAACTGGTTAGCTACGGAACTTATATGTCTTAAAAAATACATCGTTTTCTATGCTTGTGGACGCGAAAGCAAGTGTTGGTTGGCATGGCAGCCATCAACGGTATACAAATGCATTTTTCTATCACGCAAGCAGGAATATGTTTACCATTTTACGCCATTTTACTCTTATCTAGGAGGCTGTGGAAAATGGGAAAGTAACAAATTCTTGGGTTGAATCTTCGACCATCGAGTGGTTGAATATCGCTCAAGGTCAAAGACACCTAGCAGGCGGCAAGCTAGCACGTACTACCTTGGTTTGCTTGGTGCTCCATGGTTTTTATCGGCCTTCTGCCTCCACCTTTTTACCAGCTATACACAAACCGCCACGCTCATCTTCATTTCAACACAAATTGCGTTCGCGAAGCCCTAGTAGTACATAGATTAGAATGTAATTTATCTTGTATACCTATTCTGGATAGAGAGAGAAGTTTATTTACGTATTTATACAATTTTTGATGGGCGTAGCGAGCGAAGCGAGCGACGCGAAATCTTCAATTTCACTATTGGTAAAAAAAGCACTTGTGTGTGTGGTTTTTGTTTGTATGTGTGTTTGCGCGCGCTTTACAGGCCAAACGCCAGCGTCGATTGCGATGAAATTTTCAGGATGTCTACTTTTGTTCTCAACATAGACCCCCTAATGTTTCAAAAAAATCCTACATGGAAAATCCTACTCTTCCCCTCCAAATCAGAAAAAGAGCAATATTTGAAAATTGGGAACATTCGAAAAAATACGGAAATTTATCTAAGAACGCGTATTTTCCCCATATTTTCCAAAACCTGTATTGTGACTGTGTGTTTGACCACACTTGGAAATACTAATCAACACATCGGCTGCTTACGACGTTCTGCATTCAACTTATGTGCTACAAACTGCTACGCTCATCTTAAACGCGAACACTTTGGCAGCGTTTCCTAGTATTTATAATTAATAAAATATGAGTGAATAACAAAAAACAAATGAAAATAGGATAATAATTAGATCAAGTTTTTAATATTATATCTTAGAAATGATTTTAAAAGAAACATACCTACAAGATTAAATTATTATTAAAAATATAGTTAATTGCTATAAGAACGAAACCAATCTTCGATACGGCCAGAGCCGTGTCGGCCGTACCGCTGCGCACGCCGTTCAGTGTCGGTCGTGCAAGGTGGGGGAGAAACTATCCACAGGAAAATATTTGAACGACATCTATATACACAGTGGCGTAGCGACCGCCCACACAGACCCCGTGATGCGGGGGCCGCCGAGGTCCAGGGGCGCCGTATCGCAGCGCATCGCTGGCCAGCGGGCAAGTGGGCACGCCTTTTGGCTGGGACACGCCGGGAAGACAGCCGCATCTCAAGTCGCGAGAACCGTCAGCTCTCGGTTCCTTGAGACGTTCCTCAATAATACCCCGTTCAAACTGGGGAAGTTAATCACTGTTAGCGGCTTAACCATGATCAAGAGGCCAGTGTGAACGGAACGCTGTTAGCGTTAACTCGGGTTTGGTGTTAACAACGTTTCCAGAACGTGATTAAGAGCTAACTCAGTTAGTTTGCTCACCGCCCACCGGAACTGCGCTGCAGGAACGTTTTGTAGGATTGGGGAAGGCTGTGCAGTTTTAATTTTCTTTTTAAATGGCGTCAACGAGAGATATTGTGTGCGAAGCAAAAGATGGGAAAAGAAATGGCAATTGACGGACCACGAGGTTATTATTGATTAACGAGTGGGAGTCGCACGTGAACAGGGTCCAGGCCAACAGAAGAAACGGCCCGATTTATAAAGATATGGAGCTCGAATTATAAATCAAACTAAATACATATTATGCATTAATCAAGACGCCTTTTGCTTCTCCTACGCTTCAAAATGTACTGGCTAATCAGCAGTAACAGAACTGGCAGCACATCTTCATTTTCCATGATTGAAACGGTCGAAATCGGAGTTTTAGAAGGCTATGTATGTGGACGTACAGATTTGGAAAACGATGGCCGCTACGGCGTTAACCCCGTTTCAGTGTGAACGCTCAATTCAAACTCGAACACAGTTAGCCCACAATGCACTGCGCATAGCTGATCATAGTTAAACCTAACAGTGATTAACTTCCCCAGTGTGAACGGGGTATAAAGTATACCCAGCTCATTGCCAAAGTGCAACCCGCGGCGCCCAGTCTCTTGCATTCACCCAGCCCAGCCGTGGCCCGTGCCCGCGAAACACAGGGCTCCTAGCGTGATACCTCATACCTCGTTCACACTACACGAGTTAATCATGATCAAGTCCTCAACTCGATCAAATATGGCGTTGATTGGGTTTCAAAAGTCAGTTGGTGTTCACACTTGTTTCCTTACTTGATCATGATCAAGTCATTCGAACAAGTTCGGAATATGCTCGGGAAACGAACACAACCGAAAATCGCGATGAATCTAACCTCACTTTATCACCGAGCTCATAGCACACGGAACACGCTCCCAGGTTAATGTTGCAACGTTTCCGGTGGCGGATTTTGAAATAATCACGAACTCTTCCGAGCGTTCACGATTACTCCAGAGTGATTTCATCACGGTTAAATAGATAAATGAGTTGTGGAAACCCTATCAACGCCATATTTGATGGCGTAGGGAGTTGATCTTGATCAAGTATGTAGTGTGAACGAGGTATCAGACCTGCCACCAGACGAATAAGTTACGCGCGGGGACTCCTAATTTGCCGGACGCACCAAAACGCACCACAGTACGACCTTCTTTAAATATACAGGGCCAAACCCAATAAAAGGGGTTCCTGTAGAGAATTCTATATCTCGTGACGAGATACCATGTAAGTCAAATTCTGAATTAGAACCAGCCCCCAGCGGCGCCGGGTTTCCCAAGCGTTCTTAGCTATTGTTTCCTGTAATGTGTGAGGGGCGCCGTCAAATATTTTGCGTGTGGAGGGCGGGGGGGGGGGGGGGGGATTGCGTACGCATCATATTTACGCTACGCCACTGGTCACAAATGCTAGGTATGCATATGTCTATAAGTCGGTTTTTAACATGGTAATTTGATTGTGGTGCACGTTATTCTATACTGCACATGAGATCCTGCAAGGCTTTTTCAATTAGCCATGTCTTTGCAATCGATGATCATCATCGACACTATAGAATTGGAATTTTTAGCAACTAGAAAAGCGAATCTCTTCTGTATCCCACATTATCAGTCTTACATAAAAGTGCGTTTAATAGCAAATAGAAATTACTGGTGATTGAAAGCAGACTTTTATTGAACACACCTGCCTTTGCTCTACTGGATGATGAAACAAATGTTCAGTATTGAGTCCTCCAAGTTGCTAACGACAAGGACTTGATCAAAGAGGACTGGAACAAAAGCCGCGCCAGTAGGTACGCCAGCGCACAGCTATATCTGCGAATAAAGAAACATAGTTAAATTACTTGCCATTTATTGAATTCAGTGCAGTATTACTTGTGCAGTGTTAATAAGCATATGATGACACTAACGCTCAGCTAGTCCTAGTGGTTACCCTGAGGTAGAACCTATACTGCAACAGGGTTAAGATACATAATATAAGGTATGTAATAAAGCATAAATTATCAAACTGGAAGAAAGCTGAAGGCGAAACAAAAACGGGGAGGTATCTACATGCTCGATATAATATACGTACACCGAGCCAATCTAGGTACACTTTAGCATCTTTAGATCTAAGATTAATATGTAAATATAATGTTGGTGGCTTTCAGAGCCGATAGGTATGAAAAGCGGGCAATCATTCACTGTCTGTCTTGATCTTGGTAATTTACATACTTATATAACAGGTAATTGTTTCGGAAAAATGCTATGTCCATCAGCAGAAAACAGATTATTAGATCATCAGGAAAATAGTATGTTAGATCTCCGGGTGAATACGTATAAATTATCATCAGACAGTTGCAGATGCAAGAACACAGGCAGTTACACAGACAAAAATCTACGAATACAATCATCATTTATCAATATGGTATTTAACATCATTGATAGCTGCCAATTTAGCTGAATGAGAAAATTGGTCAAAACCGCAGTAGGTGTCTGTACCGATAAATCACTGAATGCTATAGAAACTCGAGAAGGGCGTCATTTGTGTTTCACAAGTTCTTCGAGCTTGCAAGGATTCGCTCCTAGTCACTGAATTGTCTCCCCCAATCAACGATCAAACGTCCAATCAGTTGCATCTTGCAATTAGGGAGTCTATATACGGTTAGAGAGTGGCCATCTCTGCGCATGGGCGCCATGTTTTTACCAACATGAACTATTCAACAGCCCTTTCAGCAGTAGTTGATACGTTACAAACTCACCTCACCATTGTGTACATGATACGTAGATATGCAAAGGAATATGAGAAACTCGTAGACAACTGCCACGTGCATCGTGATCAACTTGGTAAAAACATGGCGTCCGTATAGTTGGAATTCGAACAGCCAATAGAAAAGTGTTATCATGTTGGCCACTCTATAACCGTATAATATGCTCTCTAATTGCAATTAGCGACCTCTTGTAAGGAATCCCCCAGGAACATACACATCTCATATCGTTATGATCTTATTGCTCTTCCAATTGTCTCCAATGCTCTTAACTCTCCAATCGACAGGGATCATCATGGGAATTTGTAACGTATATTTTAATTCTCAGTGTCTGATTATTAACCCCTCGTTGTATCATATTCACTAATTAATATAAAGCCCCCAGACATATTTTCTCTTTTAGACATAAAAGTGAATTTGATGAGGTGGAAATGCAAAGCTAACAAAAGTTATAGATGTCATAACTCAAAAGAATCGTAGACAATATATCTACCGTATCTGCGGTATGCTATCATAGAAATTAATTGCTATCTCCCGATGATGCAGTATAAATTTATTCAAGATACAGAATTAAACAGCTAAATTTCCTGTATGTTCACATTCTAAGAGCAGACTTGCACAATTAATCATAGATCGTTGTACCTACCTATTTTAATTAAATCGTGTTCGCAGTCTCAGCAAAACATTGATATATAATATTATAGATATATATTATTTACTTTATTGATACAATAAAATCAAAGAAAGTGCTGGTAAATAAATAACATCTATAAAGGAAATGCTTTTCATGACTCCAGGTTCGGTGAGCATTCCAATGATTACCTTTATTCACACCATTCTACGTGACCATTAGATAAAACAAGTCGTAGTAAAACTCAATTCTTTCATTACAGACATGACATCATCCCAAGGGGGCATGAACATGTACATGATAAAATAATTGTAGGCAGGTAGGACGCCGATCATCAGCCTGTTGCGCAATCCCTGAGACATCACCAGGCTACTGCCGTGCGCCTCGAAAAGATAATACCAGTTATTCGACAACGACAACGTGCAGACTAACTGCCTTTATTTCAGGTTTATAAACTGGAGGCTGACGAATGTTATGTAACTAACCCCGTCTTTATAAGGAATAGTAAAGAATACTGTTCGTTATGTGTGTTCTTCTTTGTTGGTTTTCTAGTTCGTTTCTGCCGATTTATAATGTACTTATAGTTATAGGCAATGGGGTTGGTATCATAGCAGTCAAATTTTTTTCGCAGAATTCCATTGGATTTGTGGTTGGCTGGAAAGCACTTTATATAGTTGTAGGGCACTTGATATCTTCGAGAGAGGCCGAAGGACTCAACAGTTCCATTATTTCTCCCAACTCTGATTATGTCATTTAGAAATGCATTGGTAGGCATTCACGCGATTTTTCCAGACGTATTTGTATATTTTCTTGTCTGCATAAGAGCTCAAACTTGAAAGTGTGATCTGTGCCATTAATTTTCTTCTCCTGGGAGTGGTGTGTATATATATTTGAGAATTTTAGTGACAGCCAGTATTGTTGCACGTTGGTATATAGAGATTCTATAGTTATAGAAAACAAGTCATCGTAATAGACAGGACTTCACAAATCTAAACTTCATGAATGCGAATCGGGATGCATATAAACAGTCTGGTACAATCCAGGGTATTTACTATTTAGGAACTAGGATTGATTTAAGCGGAGTCTAGAACGCTGTACCGTTTCGGAGGAAGCTCATCAAATTAGATAGCCATGGGTACCGCGTGCCGCTTCCCGCACTGCTTGTCTGGGAAATGCTGCATGCATGGGTCATCATCACGCCAGTAATTTCATCTTGATCAACGGCCAACTCTATTACAGTCCAATCAATCGAAAAACACCCCGCTCTCGTGGACGTAATTAAAACTTGACGCTGTTTTTCCTAGCCCTCTCCCCTTCCATCGCTGAAAAACAAAATTAGAAAAGTCTATGAATATTCAAAAAACTAAAGAAGGAAATTAAATTGTAATTGAATTTAAGATGCACTTCCATGGTGGCTAGGTGATAGGTCAATATAGCTGGTATATATACCTGATACGTTACGTAGTTCTACAATATTCAATTTTTCTCTTGTTCCCTCGACGCTTATCATTAGATTGCTCGGAAATACTAATGGGATATAATATGGAACACACTTTAAGAGTATGTGTCGATTTCAGACATAAACATTAATATTCGACATGAAATTATAATCGTATTTTTTAAACTGGGTACGGGAAGCAAACGCAGAGTGGAATATCCGTTCCTGGTTATCTCAATTATTAGCCTAACCAATTATAAGGATGTTCCCGAACCGGTTACGCATTTTCTTACTCTGTGTCCCTTATAAACATCCGATACCAAAATATATATAGGTGCAGTATAAAACGAGGGTAAACGGGTAGGCTGACAGGCTGATCCACGCTTATGATCAGGCCAATACTGTATAATAGTAGGAGATAGGAACGTCCTGTGTGCCATTTGTGCAGATAAAAATTGACTAGATATAAACGGCATTGAAAATGCTTCTGATTGTTTTAAAATGCAAGTAAGAAACACATGCTGGCATTAGTTATAGTATTATGAGATGTTTTGACAAAATATAAACTAACCACTGGTATAAGCTATAAAATAAACAAATTAAATGAAAATTTCCATCTTGAATAATTATTTCTGATGTAAAACTGCATTTAAAATGTAAAAATCGTGTAAAAAATAAATTCCCCGAAAATTCCCAAATTTGGGAAAGTTCCCGGGGAGATACCCCAAAAATAAATTCCCTGGAATTAGATATACTCATTCATATAAGGTAATAGATTTTAGAGAATAGATTACCAGGGTGCCTAGTCATTTCTAGCTTAGACAAGAACACGGAGAGAAAATGTTGAGACTGCAGATTATGAATTTATGATTTTCCATAATTGTGCTGAGTTCGGGTCCGTAATAATTGATAGAAACTAACCTTATAACATACGTTCATAAACATAACCTGTATTTGTAAAAAATATCTTAAAAATCTATATTTCTGTCATAAAAACAGAAATTACTTTAACTTGCATCACGTTTAAGAGTTATCTTCGCATACAATCCGCTTTCGCAGCTTATGAAAACAACCACAACAATCTTGGCAAGTGCGACCACAGAAATAATGAACAATCTTCGAGATTAATGTAATTAAAAAGTTCCGGGAATCGCGATAGGCACAAACACATATCGTCAAATGCAAAATTCATATAAACCTTGAATAATTAGTTATAATTGACACGATAGGGCTCGATTTTGATAGCTGATTTCAATCGATGTTGGATCAAAGTTTTTGTGCACCAAATGACCATTCTTCAAGACTTTCGGCTCGCAACAAAACACTCCCGTGGAGTCATAAAAATTAATCCGTGCTGAGAACTTCTGGCTCGGCTATAATCCTCTGCATCCGCTTCTCGACGCATCTCAAAACAAGTGATAAAATGGCTCTTGTGGACAATTCCGTAGAGGGTGATCGCGTAGAGGGTGACCCTTCATCGAAGAGAAAAAAGAATGCATAAATGTGCTCCAAAATCGCTGAAAAAAAACTGTGCATGTAGAGAAAGAGTGTGCGTTGCTTCGGGACTAAGCCTTTTTCCGAAAAAGAGCGAATGGATATCGTTTCACAGTCGGTGCTTAGAGCTCATTTTGAGCTCACATAGGCGATTTTTTAAAGTTTGCACCATACACTTTTTTGTAAATATCAAATTGTGATGATGTCCCTCAACTAGATAAACTCTTCCTGCATCTACTCAAATTAAAGAAAAATAATTAGAATTAAGAAGAATTACTTCAAATTAAAGGCAGGAATACATTAAGGGGTTCATTTCTCTACTCGATTGGACATCTGCATTCAACGTTTAAGTGGGGGTGAGGGTTAAAGGATTAACCGTGAGCAGCACTCTTAACTGCATAATTGGCGATATCCCAAGTATTTTCTGGGCACATTTTTTTGAAAAGTTACGTAATCTTCGCAGCGCACATTTTAATTCCCACCACTATTTTTTTCCGGCTAAAACCAGATATAGTTTTGAAAAAAACCAGATATAGTTTTGAAGAAAAAATCAACGTGTTTAAAAAAAACCAAAAGATCAAAAAACCAAAAACAATCCAGGGACGCAAGACTTGGCGAAGATCGCCATGCGATTGGTCAAAACAAGTGGTTGTTGCGCTTCCAAGAGTTACCATTGGCTCGCCGGCTATTGATTGTGACTGGGTGACGTAAGTGGGGAACAGTTTTTAGTGCCGCTTGCGCCGCGATTTGCGTTTGTCTCAGTCGAACCGTGCCAGAGTGAGCATCGGTCGTTTGGTAGCTGCTAGTCGTACGCACGAGGTAGCCTAGACGTCACGCTCCGCGCACGCACTCTCCTACGCACGCTTCAAACTCGCTGTCAACTCTCGCTTCTCGTATTCAGTTCCGATAAGCTCTTCGTTTAGTGCACTTTGAATAGTTGAATTTCGCTTACTTTATCACGATGAACGGAGTTAGCGCGGATTCGGGTACGAACGGAGACCATCAGATCGTGAAGAAGTCGCTTCCGGGGAAGTTGAGGACTGTGTCCTGGACGGAGGATGGAGACGATCAGGACGATATCGAGATCGCGGGGACTCCTCGCACTCCGCGAACTTCCACCACCCCAGGTAAATTAGAGGGACGCAGTTGACTCCGATTGGGCTCCAGAAGAGCCGAATCTGAATATCTCCTTGCGTTTGCAGCTTAGAGGAAAGAAGGAAGGAAGATAGCATATATACTTCCACATCCTAACATTCGCATACTATATTTGCAATCTATTTGCCGACGATTTACAGATATTTCACCTAAAAATAATATAATTAATTTAATAATTACAGTGATTTTCTTGTTGTGGTAAATGGTGCTGTATTTAAATTTAAAGTGGAGCTGCCCCTGCCATTTTATAACGGTTTGGATCGTGTTGGCGATTTGAACTTCTTGGGATGGGTGACAGTTTGATATTCATCGCTGATTATCATTAGTGTAGCATTTTGGCTGCAAAAAGAGATGAACTGTTACTGAAAACTTTTGAAAATTGACTGTGGACGTGAGCGCGAGACGGGAAATGACCCTGAACCGTGACTCGCCGGAGAAACATGGAGAAACATTTGCAGTGAAATATAAATCAAGGGCACGTCTTATCGGAGATTGCAATTTGTTGGAACGCAGTGCCAACAGCAGAAAGATGGATTTCACATTCAAATACCTAGATTGACACATTGCAAAGAATCGCAATTGTCTTTACCAAACCAGGGCAAACATTGGGGTTGTTTGAGCTCAGAACTAACGAGACGCTTCTGAACCTGGCGCTTGATCCCTTTGTTTGAAATTTTAGACTTTTATATTTTTTAATGATTGAGACCTAATTTTTGCCTTATACCTGCATGCGATGAAAAGCATAGATGACGTGGTGTTGTGTAACATGTAAGTTTTTTTATTTACAGCTTTCATATGTGGACTAAAGCTTAAAGTCACACATATTATCATGAGATCGATGAATTAAAATGTAACCACATATAACTCTGACACAATTTTATACTTCGTATTGGTAAATTCATATGGGTGGCATCCCGAATAGAATCGGAAATCATCTGTCATGTGATTTAGTCCTTCGTGTTATACTGCTTACTGCCCATTTGCAAACTCTCGGCAAAAGCATACGGGTCAATGGATTTTCCCAAATTACAGTTATAGAAACGCGATCTGTTCATTTGTTTACTCTAGTACTCTACGGCAATGCATGTAGGTACCACGAATACCACACAAGCCGAGCCTGCAATCTAACTACAACTCTGACAAGTCGACTCAACAAAGGGTTCCAATTCATGAGGCACCAATTGGAGCAAACCTCATTTGTGTTATTCTTTGATCCAGGCCACGAGAACTGCATGTTCCACCACGATATGGAGTTGGACCACAAGCCGCCCACGAGGGAGGCTCTCCTCCCAGAGATGTCCAGGGCCTACCGCCTGCTGCTCTCCTCGCTGGGGGAGAATCCTGACCGCCAGGGACTCCTGAAGACCCCCGAGCGAGCTGCCAAGGCCATGCTCTTCTTCACCAAGGGATATGACCAGAGTCTTGAAGGTAACTTAGTTTTTTGTTCTCGCGAACGTCGAGGCTGCATGCGCTAATGGGCTTTTGAGTACCTACCATTTTCATATCTTCTGTTTGTTGTTGTATTTGTGTTCAGTTCGGGTGTGGTCACTATCGGATGCTAATGAATTGCTGCATGTGTCTACTGTCTGTACATTCTCTTCCGATTGATAAGGAGATGAGTTTTTCGAACTCTTTGTTATTAGGTTCCGAATCAGATATCTATGTCCGATCTTATTTGCGCAGTTATGTGGCTAGTCCAAGGGTCTAACGCATGCCATTTCACTATAATTATTATTACTGGTCATCTTCCTATAAATATACGACATCTTTCTGCAAGAAGGGCAAATTATTGTTATCTCGTCTGTATCACGTGCTCGTATTCACATACATGTCAAATTTCGGCTGCCCTAGATAATAGACCCAATTTCTCAATCCGAAGCGGCGGGGGCAACGGTCTCGTATCTTGATACCCTCACTGGTCACTCACTTCGTCGTACAAGGATAAAACGGCCATTCCTATATGATTTCAAGAATCAAAGCAAAGATCAACGTCAGAAAGCACACAAACGTGCAATAAATAAATTTATATTCACGACGTGGTGATTTAAAAACCAAGTTAATCCGAGAGGGCTAAAAAAATGTTGTAGTCAGTGGCACAGAAAATTTGTACGTGTTTCTTTTTCTTTCTTGTCGTTATATTGACATAGGTCATGGTCTACCAAACGAACCGAAACGCGTCCAGCTCTTTCATACCAAATAGCCGTGTCATAAAAAAGACGAGAAGTGATTCTATTGATTGAACAATTGATGCAATAGTGGACGGGTGAAAGTAGGCCGAAACGAAGTAATAATGTGACACGCCGGCGGCTCAGAGCACAAGGGCAACGCAACTAATTATTGTCACCAGAAAAACTGCACACACTTACTTCAAATGACACATGCGTACCGCAGAAGTTAACGTGCGTACAACTTGCGTATATACGCAGTCATGCATGCTGCCTTTAGGAGATCCTTCTTAAAATTCAAAGTATTAATGAACTAATTAATTCCCATCTCTTCTAAGCATCTCTAATAACATAATCCCCGCCCGAGATTCGAACTTCGTTCACTCACTCGACGAGCAGCGCGAAGGCAAACCACCGTTTTTTTGCAGCTCAGAACATGTAAAAGTTAAAAGAGCAAGCTTGTTTTACAGCACAGCAACTGATACCTGACCTATAACACAGGCTACATTATAATTGCATGTCTCGTATTAGTTAGCGACCACTTTGAATTGTGGACGGTAACTGGATCTTCCAAGCGATGTAGATTTCCAGGGTTATCGCACAGATTCAACAAGATATTCGATGATGAAATGGTATAGCCATGTGTCCGAAGACTACACAAGGGAACCTTCCTTAATGGAAAATACGCATAAGTTCTAGGAAATCATTAGACAAATGAAATTCATAAAAAGCGAGAAAATCTATATTTTTGATGGAACCAAACAATTTCCTTTCGATAAAAAAAGTTTTCTGGATCGAGTAAAACTGTATAAATAAGAAATATAAATAGGTACTTTAGGCAATGGAATGGTAAATGTTACAGCGAAATATAGTTTATGGACTTATGAACCAAAACTCAATTTGATAACAAATTGGTATAAACCACACCAAAACCCGGACCCCAAAACCTTACCCAAACCCTAAAAACGAGAGGTCGTTAGAATTTTGACAGCCGATAGAATTTCGAATCAAGCGGCAAGTGGACACTAGAACCCCGCTTTTTATTGATAGTCAACGTCAGACGAAATCTCCTCCCTGATTCAAAAAGCACGATTCCTTGTTGACATCCCACTGAATGGGACGATGTTGACCAGTTCGCGTTACCCTCGACTTCATCTCAGGCGCGCCCAATTAATTTTCATTCATGTCTACTCCGCTTTTGTTCCAATTATTACTGTAGCATGGAAATTCGAAATCGATACGCGAGTCTTTGCGGGACTTGTCCCCCCAGGGAGGTTTCTGGATGATCCGGGATGGCGTCTGGACAGACGGGAACGAAGCGTCTTTAACGGAAGTGGGTGTGCAGTTTCCATGGATACGTATCTGCTAGCAACAGGTGCCAGACAGAGAAGGCGATACGATGCTGAACAGATTTTGTACTGGATAAGAGGCAGTATGAAACGACGGCGACGCCTTTGTCAACGACGCAGCAATTGAATTGACGACGCTATTTAAGTTGGGGGGTGGGGTGGGTGGTGAGGACGTGGGTGCGACAGCTTTCATCCTATTATCGCCGGTAATTGTCTGTGCGATTTCAGTCGGAAACTCAAGGCCGTTTCGCAGTGAAATGGGTTAGGTATAGTTGTACCGGGAAAGCACAACTTTGTTCTACAACTTTGGTAACAAGGAAGATGTCTCTTTAAATGACAGCTTAGACGGTCTTGGTACTATATATTATATGGGCATTGTCTCTGTGCTGCTTTTGTGTTAGTTAGTAGATCATTGCACATCTTTCGCCCTTTTTGTAATTTTTTTGTACAATCGATAAAATATAAAGGCGGATCATTTTTCTTTCTTGTGATACATACACTGAATTTTCTTTCTTTTTCAAGCAGGAGACACAATTAGCTATGCACCAGGTGAAGTATATGAGTATACTAATTGCGAGTTTTCCAGCTTTAACATGCTTTAATAGAACTCTGGGTAAAACGGGGTCCTTATGGATTTTCATCTCGAGTGCAATTTCAGAGAGTTGCGAAAATGCAGAATGTATATTTTCGTGTTAAAAAGAAGTATGGGGTTTAAGTCCCTCGCCTTTCAATCGCCCACTGTAAATCGAGCGGTGCTGGGAAATCTGGCACAGTATTCTCACGAATGCAGAACGAGGTTTCCCCTGCTCGCGAAAGGTCCCGTCAAGTGGCTCTCTTTCCGTTTTCGCCTCGCAACTAGTTCCGCTTGCCCGGCACTTAGACGAGGCATTTCGCAGCTCACCGACGACGTTGGCGTCAGCGTCGGCGTCGGCATCGCTTTTTAAAGCCGCTTTTAGCAAAATTGCTCGGTGGATTTTTTACAGCACTTGTGAATCTGGAATAACTCACCGTTTAAGTACGAATGCGTGTTCGACATTCGACCTGCGGCGAAATGTCCAGCGATTCTCCGTCCTGGAATTCAAGCAGTTCCCGAAGGACCTTTAGTCTGGAAGGCACAGCTTAGAAATGTACGTCTTTCTCTCTTGAGAAAGACGAATCGGAGAATAAAATGAAATAGATCGATCTGCCTCGATTTCTCGTTGGATTGAAAGGTCAAACTGCAGCCTTCTGATTTCGCAGATCAAGAAATGTAATAATCAATTTTTCTTTAACAGAAAGAATGAAGATAAAACTGTATGTTGGAGCTTCTGCACTGAACTAATTCTAAATTCAGAAAACGTGAAATGACTAAAGAAGCTTTTTCCCGAGGCAATATAGTATAATGAAAGGAAACTTCAGGCTCTCAGCAACAAGTGAGTTTATTACACATGTAAAAAGGACTCGGGAAAAGCGAGTGTTTTCCCTCAACTATATTTCCGTGCCATGTCCTATAAAGTAATTGATATACAGTGTGAGCTCTCCGCGGTGTTTTGCGGCGTCGAGGCGAGACGTCGAGAGGTTGGCGAGCGAGCAATCAATTGATTGAGTGTGTAGATCATTTGGCCGATGGAGAAGCCGTGTTACAGCCGTTCCGACGCCCGGCGCCGAAGATAAAGCGGCGTCGAAAGTTGCATTTTATGCGAGATCCGTTATTTATGACCCCCAAGCAGCATAAGGCTTGTCTTCCGTCTTTATAATGTGTCATAAATCACGCCTCCATGAATTTTTATGAAAGTCCAGTGGCGTAGCTACCGCCCCCGCAGACCACGCGGTGGGGGGGGGGGGGCCGGTGCCCTCTGGCCTCCCGACGCCGGCGCGAGGGGTCGGCGTCGAGCGCCAAGCGCCTGACATTGGGCCGGGCTCTTTAACGTCTCTGTGAAATTCACAGTGGGAGGCGCCCAGGATGCCTGGGCGCCAGCACTTTCCGGCTGGGAAACGCCGGAGAGACAGTACACCGTCTTTCCCTGCACGTGCTCGCCCGCAGCCTCATGCAAAGCAGCCAGAACCGGCAGATCCCGGTTCTTTGAATGTATAGCCATAAGCCAGCTCTCTGTCATTCAACACGTGGCGCCCTATAGCATTCACTTGCTATAGCACCGGTCCACCTCTATATCATACCAGCCGAAGTCTCATCCCGAGCTGCCAGCACCCTATGCTATCGGCTCTTTAAATCATTCCTCAACCCAGGCATGGTCCCTGCCCACTAAACACCGGGCACCTAGGCTCGTGATTGCCGGACACCCGGAAAAGCACCACATGACGACTTTTCTTTTTAAATATTCAATAATCCACAAATTTTCGCGGCCGCAAGGGTATTTCCCGTAATGTTCTGCGCCTCGTGGCGAGATACCATGTAGTCAAAGTCGAAACTTGAACCAGCCTCAAACGGCGCGAGGTTTCCCAAAAGTAATTAGTTTGTTTCCAGAAATATATGAGGGGGGCCATTAAAAATGTTGCTGGAGGGCGCATCAGTTTCACGGTACGCCACTGTGAAACTGGCTTGTGATAGAGCATAGAAAATATCCCGCAGGCCGTATTAAGTATATCTCATGCGTCGAAGGGGATGCGTGGGACATATAAACAGTCAACACCTTGAAGATGAGTTTTGTGTCTTGAGCTTGGACAGCTCTTTTCAGCACCAGCTGTATCGACTATCCCCTTGTTACGCAAATGTACGAAATGAAACAATTATCCAACTGAAAACGCAAAGCTTTTTTAAACAACTCTATGCCATGAAAAATGCTCTATGCTAGGAAATTAGTTTGATATAATACAGATTACTTGCGTTTGCCGTTCTCAATGACAGAAGGAAATTGTACTAAAGAAAAGAAAATATTTTGCAATAGTGGTATTGAAGTTCTACACCACCATGGAGCTAATAGCAGTTTAGATTGTTAAATTCAAGTGCAGCAAGATTTTCGGACGATATGAAGACTGACACCATCAACTAGTAAGTGACCGTTAGGCGACCATCTTCCTTCCAGACGTCCTGAACGGCGCAGTGTTCGACGAAGATCACGACGAGATGGTGGTGGTGAAAGACATCGAGATGTTCTCGATGTGCGAGCACCATTTGGTGCCGTTCTACGGCAAGGTGTCCATCGGATACCTGCCCACCAACAAGATCCTGGGCCTCAGCAAGTTGGCTCGCATCGTTGAGATTTACAGCCGGAGATTGCAAGGTAAACACTCGACGGCATTTGCTCATTTTCATGATATTTCGGAATTTATTTACAATTTATTCTGTAGATACTCCCTAGCCTGCCGAAACCCATTGCTTGACTCATGGTTTCAAGTTTGTTCTATAACTTGGTTTGGTATTGATAGGAATGGGTTTTTTCCACAAAAATAAAATTTTTATGCACTTGATGGGATTTTCACACCACTTATCTACCTAATGCCAAAGATTGCCTACTTAATCCAAAATTTGGCGTTATGATCCTATGTTCGACTATGATCCCGATTACAGGATATTAGAGATACCTTCTTTCCTCATTCCAAACACCGAAATCTAAGACAATCTACACAGAAGTCAACCTGCAGCCCAGAGCTCAAATTTATGTGGCTCACCTCAAAATTTATTACTATATTTGGAATGCAAACTTAGCATGCAATTCTCTGTGGAAAATATATTGATCACTGGAGTATAAATCGATTTATACTCCCTGAAACACATACCTAGATTTGGACCAAAAAACGCTATAAATATATATTTTTTTTAGATTGAACCCACAAACACCCCATTTTGACGTAAGCTGTATCAATTTTCATTTATTAAGTACGAATTATTAAGTCATTTATTAATTCATTAGTTTATTAATTCATTAGACATTAGTTCATTTATTACGTCGGGAATGCATTCCAGTCAATTCATACAAATTACACTACGCTATCTGGCAAATCGCGAGTTTCATGCCGAATTACCCTTTGCGGCACGCTGAGGTCACACATTTACCTTATGGCCAGGTGACAAAAAAGGTTGAATACCTACCTACCACCAATCTACACTATTGATACTAGCATCCAAACTGATCAAAGCAATCAAGTTGAGATAGTTTAGTGCAGCAGGGATGAATGGAAAGTTGATAACCATGACCTCTTATGAAATACTGGATCTCTAAGTTCCTAGATAATCAATAATGTGTACTCTTAAAAATTTAATATAATAGTCACTCTTATATTACATTTTTAACAGCACACATTATTGATTTTTTCTACTTCCAAAATTTAACGAATGGAACTAATTAACTTTTCTCTGTTACAGTCCAAGAGCGATTGACCAAGCAGATCGCAATCGCAGTTACAAAGGCAGTGCAACCAGCTGGAGTTGCCGTTGTCGTTGAAGGAGTGTGAGTAACTGAGATTATGATACATTTTCCATTCATTTGCGTACGACATACCTATACAAGATCTACGCAAACAATATTTTTTTGAGCCTAAATCACTTCAAAAAATCTAAATTCATTTAAATAAAAAATAGGGTCATATTTTCAAACTAGGTGTGATTTTTCTAAGCCAATGGAGGCGATTCGCTTCTTTGTATGCCGATACGAAACCAACGCTTTGAAATAACTCGTGGTGGAAAGCAGATCCTGTGGTGTGAATGGTCAATGGCAGATACTTAACGTGGGTCCAAAACTTACGTTGTCAATGGGAGATCCTTATGTCAATCTTTCTTCCGCCTGCAGACACATGTGCATGGTGATGCGAGGCGTTCAGAAGATCAACAGCAAGACGGTGACGTCTACGATGCTGGGCGTGTTCCGCGACGACCCCAAGACCCGCGAGGAGTTCCTCAACCTGGTACACTCCAAGTAAGCGTCTGTGTTTTACCGCCTGCCTCGCCCCATCGTCCGCTGTCGCTGTCCAAGACTGTCGTCGGCTTCGTGTGGCGTCTCGCACCCCGCTCTCTGTCCTCCTATACTGTAGTTTAACACCGTCCCACGTGTTCAAATCATTGAAACCAAGAGCAGTATTCACCACAAGCTTACTACCATGTGCGTGTCTTTGGTTGGGATTTATTCATTGGTGCTGTCCGGAAAGTTGACTCAAATATGAGGGCTTTTTACCATGTTTGTGGTGTTTTTAACAAGTAAAATACTCAATTAGTTAGATGTTTTAGATTAATTAGTTGTTGAGTTTTCATTAAAGTATTAATTTTTGGTAGGTACTTAACTTTAAAATGTAACTATTGTTTGGTAAATACCTATGCAAAAATAATTAATGTTTCCAATATCAAATTATGGTAGTTTGGTGTTCTTTGAGTATGGCTGTTAAGGGAATCGCGCTGTCTGTTATATCACTAGTTTGATTGTTTCAGTATGAATTAGATGCAGTTTGAAGTCTGTGCAAACGCTGTCTCTTTCGTGCTACCAGCTTTGTGTCGCTTCTGAATGATAGTTAATTAATATTAATATTATTTTAATTTGGTATGCAAGCTAAATTTTGCTGTATTAGCATAGGCTAAGCTATTGTATAATATTACATAATACATTATGAATTAGTTAAACGAAAGACAAGATTCTTGTCGACTCGTTATGCTTCGCGTTTAGGATGAATCTCAAATTTGTTGTGCAACTTTGTAATCTTCACAAAATGGGTTGGATTTTGGAATATCGTAAGCTCAAAGTTTCATCAGCTATAATTATTGGTAGCCTATGCATTTTATGCAATGGAAAGCATCATCACAAGTAAGACCTGCCAGCAGAGGTGAGAATAATATATAAGTAAATGATAATATTTAGCCAACTGAAATTCATGAATTGAAAGATACCTACTGTGACACTGATCAAGAAATTATTTTTATTATATATTATTCTGAAGGTGTGTTTATTAAAATTTGAATATTGTTGATAATGATAGGAACCTAATGGACCAATCAGAGTATAGGCAAATATTATAAATGTTGACCATCAAGATTATTTTATGAACAGAACATTATCGACTGTAATAATAAAGATATTTTATGTCAGAAGCTTTGCTAAATTTTACCCTCTTCCTTCCAATTTCCCCCAAATAGCGACAAGTGGGAAGGTGGCTGCCGAAGACGGATTCGTACGTTATTTAAAGACATATTATAATATATTTAATCACTTGCAAAAATCTAGTACATATTGATTATTGTTACCTATTAATAGCATAATACACAACATGGAGCTACTGTGATAAAAAAAAAGTAAAAAAAAAAGATTTTGATTCCCTCTGTATGATTTTGCAAGTCATTAAACAAAGAGTAATCATTTGCAGTTACTATGAAGTATGCACAGTTAACAGATATGTATGAAAAATAATTGAAACGAAATTAATCTGTTGGTACACAAATTCTGTTAACATAAACGAAACACAATATTTGGTATTTGCTCATTGAAGCTGGAATTGCTGTATCTGGTCAGAGGGATAGGTGTAGATGACTGTCTCTGTCTGGCCATTCTCCGTGATGATGTTTCCGGTGAGCGTTTGTGATGCTAGAAAAAAACAAGAGAATCTTTTTACTGCTGGGGAAAAATGTACCTAGCTATTTCATAAATGACCATTAAAATTCAACCAACTTGAAGACCTTATTGTTGGTTTCACTCACTAAATTCATCTGCATTCATGTCTTCATTGTATAATTCAACTGAGCCTATAGGCTTATCACCTTTTGTCGCCTGAAATGACAATTGTTTATGTTAGAAAATGCATGGAACAAAGAGTCATTAAATACTTTGTGCACTACAGGTTTTTAAGCTCTTACCTCTCTGTACTTCTGCAAATACAGTTTCAAGGGCTCTGTATAGTTGTCAAAACCAAGTGTTGTCATTGCAAACAAAATGTCTTCTCCGTTGATAGTTTTTCTCTTCTCCATATGACAGCGATCACTTGCCTCACTGGTGATAAAGCTGATAAACTCAGAAACACATTCTTGAACACATTCTCGAGCGTCTTTCGCAATTTTACCGGGATCTGGGATTCCTCGCTTCATGATCTTTGCGATGTTAGCAATGGGCAAGAATCGATCCTGCTCGCGAAGTGGGTAGCCTGTTCTGTTGTCACTTCCCATGTTCGAGTCATCTGAGTTCTCTGCCGTCAGGGCAGCATCCCCATCGTCTACAAAAGAATTTTACCGAAGTATTTTTAAAAACCAAAGCAATAGAATACTTAAATATGCATTCGATTTACTATTTAAGAGTTGAACAAAGGAGTTACAAGTGCAAACATAACCTTACCATCAATGTCATCGCTCTGTACCATATAATTCTGAGAGTCTACCACGGTTAGGAAGTTATTCCCCATGTCGTCTCCACTTTCACTGTTGTCCATTTTAAAAGTAGCAATTTTGAATGAACGTTTATGTGATTTTCGTCTAAATCACTGTACGATTCTCTTCTGACAGATACAAATGACCTCGCTCGGCTCGGCTGACGCAAAAACAAACTCGTTTGCGCTTACGAACGTGGCACCAGAATGCGTTGCGTTGCTAGTGTCAATGGCGGCAAATGTGTGTTGTTAATTGGTTGCTGCTCTTTCTGATAATTTTGGCATAATGACCGACAGAATCGTTGCACTTATTGATATGGACTGCTTTTACTGTCAAGTTGAGGCTCGAATCAATCCGGAATTGAATGGGAGGCCCATGGCTGTGGTACAATATAACACATGGAAAGGGGGCGGGTAAGTTTGTTGGTTATGTAATGTACCTACTTGTTGATTGTCTTCGATGATTATATTATTTGAATTGTTCTGTTGGATATGTAATCACGTAAATATTATGATATATTTAGCATCATTGCTGTGAATTATGAAGCCCGAAATTTTGGTGTGACACGGCACTTGAGAGGAAATGAAGCCAAGCAAAAGTGCCCCGAGATAGCGCTCGTTCAAGTGCCCGAGCTCCGTGGCAAAGCTGATCTTACTAAGTATCGAGACGCTGGACGTGAAGTGGTCAATGTTCTTGTACAGTTTAGTGACTGTGTAGAGCGAGCAAGCGTTGACGAAGCATATATTGATTTAACACAAACTGTGGAAAAATATATTAAGACCATGAAAGAAACAGTAACGGAGAAGCAGCTACCAAACACTTTTGTGGTAGGGTTTTCAGAGGATCACAACAACGAAGAAGGTAAATTCTTGTCTCCACTCTTTTACTTGTGTAGCTGATCCACAGTCTTTGCAAGAGTTGAATAGACTCTATTCTCCAACAAAACAGTGTTTACGAAAATGTTTTACCTACATGAAGTTACATACTTGTTTAGTGATCAGTTAAATACAGTGATACCTACACGTGGGTGTATGCAGTCCACCTACTATTAATTTTGTTTTTGGCCGTACCTCCACTTTGAAATTTCTGGGGAACGCGGGAGGACGCAGGGGAATGCAGAGGTAAATTATTATTAGGTACCTATTCGAAATATCATGCAATTATTTATTTTCAAGGCAAAAATATTACATTTCAATGTTTCATTTCAAATAATCCACAAATACCTACCAAGAATGCCACTGCATTCGTTTGAGTAGGCTGGGACTGTTGGCGTCGCGACTCACTAGAAAGGGCCGAGTCCAACCGAACTAGTTCGAAATCCTAAGTTAGGTATGATGCTTACGTGAGAGATAATGCTACTATTATCACTTTGGAATTTTGGTAGCCGCCTTGCAACGAGGTGCAAACCCTCAGAAGCAAACCCACTTCTAATAAAAATGATTCGATGTAAACTTTAAAGACAAAAACCCTAATAAACAGCGGAAGGAGCACCGTGGATTTGCGATTTGTGTTCCCATCTTTGCATTCCTCCTTCGCTAAAACCAAAAGGCAACGAAATTCAAGAAGCTTTGAGCGTAAGTAAATGTTGACTTCAACGTCAACGTAGACGTCAATACAAACCGTATTCTAGTAATGATTGATTTTCTTTTACCAAATTCCCGAATGCGCACCAAATTCTACGTCCAAATCACTGACGGGAGGGGTGGATTGAATCATAGATAAGCGGGATGTATTTATTTCATTATTCTCAAAACCATGACATAGGTACCTACTTATAAATGCAGTTATGACCAAGTTGTCCAAACCCGATTTTTCCGTAAACTCATAGATTTACCTACTCCAAAACCAACCTAGGATCCAAAATTTTCTTGGGCCCCCTTTTTTCCCTCCCTTTTGGCGCATTAGCCTAGGTCTGACCACAATCCCCCTCACTAAAAAAATTGTTGAATTTATTGCATACTCCTGCACAAATAATGCTACGACTACATCGCTGCATAGTCGCCTTCGCTGTCTCGTACCTACCGCTGTGCAAACCCTCAGAAGCAAATACCAACTATAACAAAAATCGTGCCGTAGTACTAAAAAATACAGTTCAGACCAAGACATTACAAGCCCTATTTTACTGTAAACTTGTAGATTTACTCCAAAAGAAACCTTAAGGGTCAACATTTTTCTTGGTACTGTGCCCCAAGGCCTTTGTTTTTCCTCCCTTTCAACGCAACTGCCTAGTAGGTCCATCAACTGCCCATCACGGGTTATATAGTTATAGATTTTTAGTTACATGGGTATAATATGTTATAGGTTATAGCAAATTGTTTTAGTAATAGTAATATTATTATATTAGTAATAAAAATAATATACTAGGGCGAACGCAATTTGTGTTGCGTTGAAGATGAGCGTAGCTGATTGTATATAGCGCAAAAAAAGATTAAGGCGAGAAGCCTATGCAAATCATGGAGCAGCAAGCCGGACCAATGCTTTCTCAAAAATTCTGATCACTTGAAAATGTAAACGATTCTGACCTTTCTTTGTTTCTGTCCGAGCTGTCGGGTAGCGGAAATATGCTCATTTTGAGATCATTGAGCATTGTGCATGTTAATACATAGATGTAACTCATGCCCAAGGGTTTTTATTGGGTTTTATTGGGTTGGTTTTTATTGGGAAAAATCTGGTGTG
The DNA here is from genome assembly GCA_921293005.1 of Nemoura dubitans. Lineage (NCBI taxonomy): Eukaryota > Metazoa > Arthropoda > Insecta > Plecoptera > Nemouridae > Nemoura > Nemoura dubitans. The sequence continues at coordinate 20,267,365 of OV121074.1, forward strand.
ATGTTTCGATTTGGTTTCGATGGTTTCTAAAGGCAAATCGAAATTGGAAACATTTGAAAAAAATACGCACTTTTAAATAAATTTCCGTACTTTTCCAAACTTGCCCAATTGTCGAATTTTGCTTTTTTTCTGCTTTGAAAGTGAAGGGTGTGGAGGATTTTCTTGAAAAACGCAGGGGGTCTAAGTTTAGAACAAAAGTAGACACCCTGAAAATTTCATCCCACTCGAAGCAGGCGTTTGGCCTGTAGAGCGCGCGCAAACACACATACAAAAAATACAAAAAAACAAACAAGTGTTTTTTTTAGCAGTAGTGAAATTGATGATTTCGCTTCGCTCGTTACGCTCATCAATAATGTATTGTATAATTAGTAATATTTTGTTTGTGATGTCTATATATCTGTGATATCTAGTGCAGGGTCACGGTACAGCAATATTACTTGGGGCCCTGTTCACTCAAAATTGAGTTCAAGATTTTTTCTTACGGTGGGTAATACTTTGTATTAACTATGAAATATTTAACAACACCAACTGTCAATGGGTGGTGGGATGTGAGTGAGAAACATATTTATACATAGGGATAGTGAGTGCATATGACAGTTATTGCTCGGAGGATGTGTACCTAATAAGAAGACATTTTTTAGAGTTTTATAGTTCTTTCTATACTGTTACACACAATAACCAATACACACTACACTTTTCCCACACATTCCAGCCCGTGGGCTGGGTCCATTCGAGCCCGTCGGAACCCGAAGCACTCCGAGAGGTCGAGGACGAGACGGATTCGCAATGCACACTGCTCTTTCAAGGGCAGATACAGACATCAATCTTGGGGGGGAGGGGGGGGGGCGACACATTTTGTCACCACAAGCAATATACACCTATATATAATGGGGTCTCAGAGGTGGGGGGGGGGGGGGGCCAAAATCAAGGTCATGTATAAGCAAATCTTTGCATTTCAGATAAAATTACGTAAACCATGGCTATCGGTGTTATATTTTAAAGCTCTTGGCTCTGTGTAGAGGGCGTGTGGTGGGGTAAAAGGGGAAAAGGGGTTGGGTAGACGTCTTGTTTTATTTAAAATATTTTTATAGCTGAATGTTTAGAAACTAGTTCGCTTTTGGTTAGGGTATACAGGTTACAGCTTGCGCAGGTTGAGTTTTATTCAGAAATTTTAAAATATTTCTTAATCGCCAAAGCAAACGATAGAACAAGTTTATTTTTCTTCAGTAAGACAGCGTAATGAGATGTACATTTGGTACATAGACAAGAGAAGGTGCGTAAGCACGCTTACCTCTGGAAAATAGGTGGGTAAGCTGGCATACGTGAGCTTACTCCCAAATTAACTATCCATGTGTAAAGTGTTTATTTCTGAAATAAATAGCTTCAAATTTCGTTTGAAAACTGCAAATTTTTATATCAAAAATTTGAAAAAATGCAATTAAAAAAAAGAACAAAATGTAGGTAATGGATATACAAATATTTCAGAGATACTTTATTTCAGTGTGATGTTTATCCCAACAAAGTTTCATAAAAATTAATCTGAACTTTTGGCTCTAAAGTGCAATCTAACAATTTTTAAAGATATGAACATTTGCTTAAATTTTGATTGGTTCAAAAAAATTTTAGCTAATTTTTCTGAAAACAGCAGACCTGTGTTCTAAGTTGAAAACAAAGGTAGATCTCCTAAAGATTTTATCAAAATCAAAGAAGCCATTTGATCTGTACAGCGCGTGCAAACACACTCACACACAAAAACACTAGGTACCTAGTGATTTCGTGGTGAAATTGTAGATTCCACTCCCCCCACTTTGCTCATCAATAAATTCACTCAGAATCACCTTTGTATTTATTTGCTAACTAAGGTAATAAACTGTGCATGTATTTTTTAATTTGCAGGCCACCGAATTAAGGGTTTAAATGAGTGGCTTAGTGAACAAATGCATGACCCGTTACGCTTGAAGCTTGCAGTGGCTGGTGTAATTGTCGAGGAAATTAGAGCTGCTGTATTTGCGCAGACCCAGTTCCGATGCTCGGCTGGAATAGGTCATAACAAGGCAAGATTAGTTCAAGCTACATCTTATTACGCTCTGCACTTAATTCTAGACTTTAATTTAGTGTACCTAACTGTTAAACATTGTTCGTCTCCCAGGTGCTCGCAAAGCTGGTCTGCTGCCTGCACAAGCCAAACAGACAGACTCTTCTGCCGCATGAGCAGGTGGTTCAACTTTTCCGCACGCTGCCCGTTAAGAATGTGCGACATCTTGGCGGGAAACTTGGAGACTCGGTGACCGAGCAGCTGGGCTGCAAAGTCATGGGGGACCTGCTCAAGTTCACCGAGCCCCAATTGCAGTCAAAATTTGATGTCAAGACTGGGTATGCCAGTTATCACAAAAACTAAAAGCGGGTTCAATATCACACTGTGTCTCATCCATAATCTTTGTGATTCCATCAGTGTGAAGTTTTTTCCGATATTTCATAATCAGTAGCAACTGCACATCACCATATAGTATAGTAGCACATTTAGTAAGTAATGGGGCTGGTAGCACATTACATGTATGTAACTACATACTGCTTTAATGAAAATAAGGTGGCTAAACCAATTCTGAAACTTACTTGCTCCCAGATAAGAATCCAGACAAGAAACAATTGATTTCCCTACCCAGTTCTATTTCTTTACCTGGATTTGTTGATTTGTGAGTTTTCACGACAGATCATCATCTGGGCAATTTGTACTTTGTACCATAGTCTTAAAATATCTGAAAATAACTTGAAATATTTTGGATTTTTTTCAATAAATCGACATAACACTTCAATGAAGTATTTGCATCAGAAAACCTCTGTAAGCCTATACGACTTGTCTACTTTGCCCGCAGGTCGTGGCTGTACAACATTGCTCGTGGGCTGGACTTCGACCCGGTGACGCCTCGACTGCTTTCCAAATCCATTGGGTGCTGCAAGGCGTTTAAGGGCTCGCAGGGGCTCGTCTCTGAAGCTGCCGTCGCCAAGTGGATGCTCGACCTCTCCAACGAGCTCGCCGAACGCCTAGTCAAGGATCAGGAAGAGGTGAGGGGCAATGCACTTTAAGTCTGCAGTTGCATTTGCATTGCTTTAAGTGATTGCCTGCATGTTAGAGAGAGATCTGTACAGCGACGATGACATAGGGAGTGAAACGGATTATGCATAAGAAGAGTGTGTCCATCCTGCAACTGATGTAGGTATCTACAAATCATTTTAGCTTTTAGGTGAGGGGAATATCGTGAATCTTGTTAGTTACAATACTCACACAAACGAAATATTTGTAAGTAAGCAGCAAAATAACACTTGCAAGTCGCTGATCATTCACCTCTAAAGTGTTTAGGCTGGAACAATTTTCGGAAGTCAATGAGAAATTATTAAAATCCTCGTGCACAGTAATACTATTTGCTAGAATAAAAGGAAACATTATTTTAATTTCCTGTTTTGGGACCCTTTGCGGTCAGAAAACTGGGAGCCCCCATGGTGAAATAGCTCGGAGCTCTGGCGGTGATCGCCGCCTAGCCGCCCGGCCTGGATTACAAAACGAGGTTTTCATAACCCTGAGGGGTAAAGTTGTTATCTCAATGGTGATAACCCCAAATATCCACTGCATTTTGAATCTGATTGACTGAAAGAAAAATAACCCAGGTTTGAACCCCAATTTTTAATTAACCCAGCTTCGTGAATCCAGGCCCTGGCTAGTCCGACACTGGTTACATCAATAGTGACTAGTTTAAAAAGGTTTACATCTTTTAAATGCTGAATAAACTAAGTGACTGTTTTACAATGTCCAGTTAAGTGTTAACAACCAGTGAAGTTTGTTATATCCAAGGTCACAGCCAATCGTAAGCCTCTATTTTCATTTTAACTGATAGTTAACACTTTCTTTAACTGGACATTTCAAAACCAGCCCTAAACATTTTTGTTAACTGGGGGAAGTTGTGTTATTGAAAACTACAACATAAGGTATTAATTGCAATGTAATTTCTTCTGTGTGCTTATGGATTGAACTTTTGAATGCAGAACAAGCGGGTGGCCAAGCTGCTGACGGTGTCGTTCGTACTCGGGGACACCTCTGCCACCCGCAGCGGCGCGTTCAGTTCATTGGAAGCTGAGAGAATCGCCGCCGACGCAATCGAGCTAATCCGACGAAGCAATGGAGACAAATGGTGGGTGCAGTTTGGAGTCTTCTTTCCTTTCCTTGAGCTTGAATTTCAAGCAAGCAAGTTAGATATTATTATACATGTTGTATAATTTCTTAAAAAACCAATATTTTTAGTATACCAATGCAATGCTTGTTCAGTTCGATCTTTTCTATAGGTAGGTATTGCATATGTTAGATATTTGATTATGGAAAGCTACAAGTGAAATTGGAAGCAATTTATGTCGTGGTTTTAATGCTTTGAGTGTTTTTTTATCAGGACTACTCCGATCCATTATCTTGGCGTTTCTGCAGGCAAGTTTACGGACGAGAGCAGAAATTCAATTCAAAACTTTTTTAAAACTGTTGATAAAGTAGCACCAGCAATTAATGAAAGCACGGAAGCAAATGAAGTCAGTGTATCTAGTGAATCAAAATCTGAAAAGGCCAAAAGCGCAAACCATTCATTTTTTATGAAGTTTTTTAAGCAAAGGAGCGAAAAAAAACAGCCTGAGCAAGTGGCTAGTGAAATTACAAGTGAGCTGCATCCTGGCATGAGTAGTGAAAGTAGTCCCAATAATCCAAGTGCTTCGGAACAAGAAGCTAGTACTCACAAACCAATGCGGTTGACAGATAAACCTGTTCCTGGGAGCTCTAAGGATGTTTTACCAGAAGAAGGCTCAAACTCCAATGACAGCGTTATATGGACAAGTCTCGGAGAGATTTTTCCAGATATCAACGCTATCGACGATGAAGTGGCGGCACTTTTACCTTTGTCGATGCAAGAACAGCTTGCCAATAGAAGAACCGAGTTAGAGAGCAAAGAGAATGAATCTGCAGACCAAGTGCGTGAAACCAAGAATGGTATGAAAAATCGAAAAGGGGTTTCGAAAGCTGCGGAAAGTTGCATTGAAAAAACCAGACCCCTTGAAGAACCTACATGGAATGGATTTTTTGCATCACAGTTAAAAAAGAAGTTCTCAACGTCGATATACTTGGAGGACCACTCTTCAAAATTCATCTTGCCATCACCGTCTAAAAGTCCGGCAGAGACCACCAATGATGACGATTATCACATGGATGAGAGCACCGACGTTGATGAAAGTGAAAGTGTACCGCAAGAAATTGAAAACCCTCTGCTCGATGCAAACAGCAATGCTTCTGTTGATAGTGTTGCTTCATCTTCCTCTTCTGTCTTGAGATTGAGTTTCCCCAATCCTGCCCAAGCAGTAGCCAGTACTTCGAGAGACGACATTCCATGCACGTCTGATTCAGATCCCTCGGAAATTCCGGGCCAGCTGTGCAAGGTTTGTACAAAACACATTCCTCTCAATGACTTTCTGGAGCACTTGGATTTCCATGCAGCAGAGGAGCTGCACAAGGAACTAAATCAGGCGCCTAGTGTTGTCACGGTGAGAATGGCTTCAAAAGCGAGTGAAACTAGTGCTAAAAAGAGCCCGACAAAAGGCGTGCCGATGGGAGGGAAGAAACGAGGCCGTCCCAGCAAAAGTAGTTTGGTAAACAAGGGTGAGGACAAGAGACTGCGTAGCATCACATCGTTTTTTGCACCAAACAAATGAGAGTATATTATATTGCCTTGGAAAGAGGATACAAAATTAGTTATATCTGTACTTAAATTGAAGGAGTAAAGAAAGGGGGGAAGCGCAATTCATCGAAGGGCTGAAGAATGTCGAGGCCTTCGTCACTGGTGCGTAACTCTGTGCGACCAACGTATCAACGAAAGATTTACTTGACAAAAAACATTTACTAGGTTGTTTGATATCAATTAAAGAAATTTTTTCAAATAACATTAATTGATGGTAGAATTGAAATTAAATTGTAGATCACAATATTATGTTACCTAGGGTTGTCAATCTGGAGTTGATATTCAAAAAATTATTAGTCATTTTGAAAAAAACAATTTCACACTGGGTTTTGAATGAAAAATAAAGTCTCAATGATTTCCCGATGTTTCGTAACATACTAGGTACTTCGTCAAGAGTGATAGCTCGACAGACAATGACAGCACAATTTTCAGTTTAGCCCCGAACTTTGTAGAAGTAGAGTTATGTTATGTTACTTTATGTTACCTTATATGTTACTAGATATCAGTGAGATATTATTTAGCACTCCATTCAAAGCCCAGCTTTAAATGGTTTTTTTCAGAACGTTTGATAATATAAGTAATAAGTCAAGCAGACACCATTCAAGTTAAATATCTGTAATTTTATTTTGATACACTTGAGATGTAAATGTGATTTTATTTATTAATTTAAAATTACGTTTACAAATACAACACAAAAAATAAAAATTTTACAAAAAATGTATTATTTCTATTATCATTTGGCTCGTAGCCGATTTTCCTAGTTAGTATTCCTAGTTATCTTTGAGTAGTACTTTTGAAACGGGCGTGCCTTTTTATAGCAGCCGCCAATCGCGACGCGAGACTACGAGACTAGTACCGCTCTAGGCTACCAGAGCGCGCGGCGAACGCGCGGTCGCAGGTAGATTCGTTTCTGCCGGCGCTGTCTGCGGAGTGCACGTTAGTGAGACGGCACAGTTTGCTGTCTGTTGCGGTCTCGTGCGTACCGCAATGTGATAGATATGGTGAACCAGTGAAACACGCGTGCTTCTTATCTAGGAAAATGTTGTTATTCATCTGTTCCGTGCTGCTTGTTTCCACCAGTAAGTAAACCATTAGTTTTCCATGTGATTTTCATTGATGAAAGTCACGTTTTGATTGCAAGCGTCGCGAGTTATTTGAAAGATAGATAATTTGCCCGCCGGCGTTTGGCATTGTTGTTCGCGGACTAGACGATTTTTTGCCGATCTATGTTTATTGATGTCAAATTATTTTTAATTTGACGTAGAATTAGCAATTTAAACGAAAATAAGCATTTGGGACCATTAACTACTACCTGTATTAGGTATGGTCTGAAATTTTATGTTTGTTCTGACATGGCAACGTGCATAATATGTTTAAACTATGAAAATGTGAAATCGCATTTGGTAGTACCTATGTCGTTTGTAAACACTTGGGCAGACATCACTTCACTAAGTTGAGTTGCATTTTATTTTATTCCTTCCAAAAGCAGAACGCTGTCCTGTGAGTGCTTTCTGTTCAGCCAAGTGACAAACCGGACAGGCAGCCGGTTATGGCACGGTCGTCTTCTTTTTCTTTTTGAAAAGCAGCTGGGAAAATTTGTCTAAAAGTAGGAAAGTTAGTTTAGTCGGATAACCCACACCTATTATAGTGCATTGTTTATGAAACCGGAATTTTGCATAATGCAACGAATTAATTGCAATTGTACGACCAGAAGTAATTATATTATTCTAGATCAAGATTTTTTTAAATACAAGTTATAAGTTAATTTAATTAGGACCTAAGTTCGGTACCTATTCTACCTAATGCTAGATGATACTGCGATAGGTAGGTAGGTACTTGATTTTCTTATATAACAAATTCGTACATATTAAAAATACAAACTCTGTTTATTACAAAGACAACATTGAATTAAATTTAGCACGGTGGTATTCTTTGACAAGCCGGCTAGCCGCACTCCCGTACCCGACTCATTTTTTGTGCCGGTAGCTAATCTCCAACTGTCAAAGGAAATTAATAAGCGCATCAATAATTAATTGGTTGGATCTAGTTTCGTTTGGCTTGTTTTGGGGCACGATTCAGTCTTTCATTTCTTCGTATGGCCGACTGGACTTGAAGGAATGGACCAAACAGGACAGGTGAACGTCTGTGCGGATGTACGCGTCACAAATCAGAGTTTACGTCCGCCTCCATCCCAAAACATCACAATTGCGTCTGATCCGGCTGCTAAATCATTTTCCAGGTTCTAGATTAGCTACTTGTCACAAAATATAGAATGTAGGCACATAAATGGTATGGAAGTTTTATGATTGTTCAAGTTGTGATCCTTTAACGCTTGAATTATTTTGAATCTAATTGTGATGCCACAAATATTGTATTGTCCGTCTATCATGGCTTTACAATTTTTGCAAATAATGGCTATATATGTGGGGTTTTTTTCTGAGTCTCTCTGAGATTTCTTTTTGACACCATTGATTTAACATAGGGGTCCAATGCTCCGGGTAACGAAGTTCGTACTGATTTGAGAATCGGGCTCGAAATAAATGTCATCCCTCAACTCGACGTAGTCAATCGCATTCCAGATTGGATTCAATGTGTGAACACATGTGTTAATCGTGTTGTTCATTTTGAAGAGCACGCACTTGCTTTTAGATTTCACACACAGAAAGTAACAAAAATAGAACTCAACTTGTCAGACACAAACGAATACTTTGCATTTTATGATGTCCCTCTCTTATACTGAATAGCGAATTACCAAGTTTATGGCTGCAGGCCCCACCGGACCGCAATTTCGCTCTGAGCTTTTTCAAACACGGCAATAAATTTTGTCCATCACTATTCACTCACCATAACTCACCGTGACTCATGTCATAGATCTAATTTCTGACAGTTCCCAAACTTTCGTGACATTCTCGTGATGACAGCAGATAGAATGCTGGACAGTCCCCACTCGAGCCTGTCTCGAAAGCTGTTTCCATTGTACAGGATGATGACTCGAATTCTGACTTGACCACCAAAGAGAATCTAAACAAAAAAGAAATCCTGCTCCTTTCAATCTCAGAATTTCATCTTCTCCCCCATCCCATCTAATCAAATCATGAGTCGCGATTCACGATGAATAACACAGTGCGTGTGCATGTATGTGCATGCTATTAGAGTTAGACATTGTGAATTCCATTGACAAGCTTCATGGAGCACGAATCGATAGTTTGAAAAACAAAGGGGAATACATTGTTGTTCGGTACCCCGTACCAGCGAGTGTGGGGTGTCGGGAACACGCTGGGGAGCAAGGAACGGTGGTCAAAATTTATGACGGCCAGATATGAGTTTGGATAGCTCCCCTATTGGCTTTCGTTCAGCATTAGGAATAGTCGGATTTGAACAGAACAGAATGTAAGCCTACATGGGCATGTTTAAGGCGTCACAAATCGTAGTGCCCAATTACTATGTGCACACCCAAACGGCAGAAATCTGAAATTAACAAAACTTCTCGCTATCAATGATGTATGTATGAATGCTGAGAAAACGTTAATTGAAAAGTACAGGGACGTGGACAGCCGCGGCTTTGTGACGAGATGGCTCCCTCTAGTCACGAATGTTTGCCCGAGTGTCTGGCATGTACCCCCGAGCATGCTTTAGGAGCAGTCTTTCAGGCATGCTTTCGCCAGAGACGAGCCTGCCTGCCAGCATATCGGCATGCTAGGATTACGATATCTTCTGACGGGATTAACGTATTGTACGTCTAAGCCTTATACCGTACCTAAAATATACAGGGCGTTTGATAGAGAGATAGCAAGGTGAATTCCCTCGCGCGCTCCGCTGAACTCCAGTCATGTTTGGTTTTCTAACATCTTGTTGAGCAACTAAGTAATCATCATTTTCTTAACTACTTTTACATGCCTAAACTATTCTCTGATTTTTTTTTGTCCTGGAAGTTCATGTGGTATGTAAAAAATAATGTCGTTCTACATATAGACATTCCATTTTTGACATAATTTTCATGAACTGCAGTATACCTGAAAACGTACGAAATTCATGCCCTATTTACCATTACTGCATATGAATGGTAGTAAAAGTAATGTTTAATTTCATTTTATTCTCGTGCTACGGGGTAGCGCACAGTGCAAATAATTAGTATGGCTAGACAATAACAAGGCATGTACATGTTCGGGGTGTCGCAAGGGGTGTACAGTGGGCGACGTCCGACGAGGGCGTACACTGTGTTATCTCAATCCCCACAGCGCTGTGTAGCAGCTATGCGCACGACACAATTTTTCTTTCAACAAATCAATCACACCCTTGCACGCTGCCGGCGCTAACGCATTACGTGCGTGCCGGTGCGGTACGCACTTGGACAGCACCTGATGTTTACAACCTGCCTCGCACTATTTGTCATTTCATACCCGCTCAGCCGCAGTCCTTTAATTTTATTCAGAGGCCACACAGAACGCCAGGGAAACACGATAGGTAGCGAAGATTACGAAAGTTAAATACCCTTTTCATATTCATGGCACGTTATATTTTGCCCCCTGTTCACCCTTTAATGAACATATTTTCGAAATTAGTTTATAATCCTGAAATTCTATTAGCAGTGTATTTGCTTTCTTCTTGTGTACACCTACCCCTCGACTTGCTATTCACATAGTGTGGTTGGCAATTACGTGAAATTATAGTGGTTGCCTATTGATATTGTTTGACGTTCGAGCCAGTTGATTGCTGGTTGCACCTCTAATGATATGAGATTACGTCCGCGAGCTACCACTGAGATCGGAGATGCTGCGTGCAGCCGAGGGGCGGTTTTATCTCCCCAGTTCTTGTCCATGTGCTGGATTGTATAGATAGCCATGGCATGAGCAGCGGATGGCATTGACGAACCAAGTAGTATCACAAACTCGGAATGCTCGGCACGAGCCGAGAATTAGCCTCCTTCGTTTGGTGCCCAGAGGACAGTTCAAAAGTTGGAAGGCGGAAATTAGCGCCCAACTTCGGAGATTTCGTCGCACATCGCTGGGGTTGAACTTGTTACGGCCATCGGTCATTATGGGGGCTCGACGAATAAAGAGCACTGCGGTCGCATTACTCAACTTCCATGCTTGTCCATATCTCAGCCATCCAGCTTGAATTGTACACTGCATTACTTTACACAACTTTGGAATAGTCGTTGGATTTAAATCGAGAACGCATCGGAAGGCCGCGATTAGTTTCTCTAAACGTTCAAACTCCAACGCCAACGATAGAACGCACACGATAACGATCAACCAAAGCAACCCTCTGAAACTTGAACGTATCGAACGCCATCCTCGCCGCCTCTCTAACGCACGTGTCTTCCCACTTCCCCCCTTTCGCAGATCTGTGCGTCGCCCAAGACATCTACTTCTCGCGTAACCCGAGCAACAGCGACGTCGTGGCCGGCGAGAGCGTCACCCTCGAGTGCGAGGTGTCCAATCCGACGGGCATCGTCTACTCGTGGCAGCTCAAGACGGCCACCCTGACCAACACCACGCGGCGGTTCCAACAGGGATCGAATCTGCACATCACGCGCGCCGACCGCGTTAGGGATGCGGGCGACTTCCTGTGCATCGCCACCAATGTCGGCACGGGACACTCGATCACCAGCATGACGGCAACACTAGACATCTTGTGTGAGTTTATAAGACATTACTTTTTGCACGATTGCATTGGGATTTGTTTCTAAGGTATCGTGTGGGTGTTCCACAAGGTATACCGCGGAGATGCAATACTTAGCGATTTGAGTACCTGCCAGATACGGCGATTATGTAAATAAGATTGTGATCGCTTAATCGTATACGAAGAATATTGTTGTCGTGATCTATTTCAACTCAGATCCGAAAAACTACATTCTTTTACCTATTCCATGCACTGTCAGGGTTCGACCACTCACTCCTTCAACGGCATAGCTGGCCAATCTCTCTTGTGTGATTAGCTTGCTATTCTATTCATTATTATTACGCACTTTGTCACCTGCGAATGCGAGCTCTGTGGACGAAAGCAGATTCAAACGATTGTACTTTCAACGTCCCCGAGTTTTAATTTTAGCCCTTTTTTTCTATCGCTCGTGGCCATTTTCCTCCCCGTGCACGATCCGCCGATAAAATGGCCATACATTATGCGAACGGCGAAGTGAATTTTCATTTTATGGCTGCAGCGCAACCCCCAACCTTGTACGCAACATAAAGCATACCACGCTAATATAAAATAGATTATTTTTATAGGCAACTGCATTGGCTGATTTGAATTCCGTTTTATCATTGTCCGCCGCGCGGATAATAATTTCCACACGCCATCGTGGCAGCCGCCTTTTGCCCTTCGTTTTTGGATCGCTGTGATTTCGTGACCGTTCTATCAATTAATTGCAGCCCGGCTTGTTGTAATAAAAAGGTACAAAATCATCGCCTAGAAGCATTAACCTCTTTTATTAGCTCAAATAAAGGTTCCATTACTTTGATTTTCTTTGGAGCCAATCTTGAATCTGACCTGGGAGCATGACTGCGAGTAAATTTCCATCAATGTCTTCACGCCAGTAGTGGCATTGTCGGTCCTTTCAGCTTGGTATCTGCTGACTAATAGCATCATCTTGAACAGTGAATAGCACTAATAGTGCTCGTGTTGGAGTTGGAGCAGCGGTCGCCGGTCTTACCTCGGGCGGACTGCGGGGTGGGGCAGTCCGTCAGACGCGAGGGATGGAGTTTCTCCTGTATCGGCCCCTCGTCCCCCCGCTCGGACCCCCCACAGACGACATGTTTCTCTATCAATTGTTTCGTTAGCCTCACAACGCCGGCACATCCGGTGGGATGACGCCGCCGAGAGAGTGATACGAAATATCGACGGCTTTCGCGGGCGCCGCACAATGGGCTATCAGGATTCGGGGGCGTCAGGCGCCTCAAGGCTTAGCCCGACGGATGTGGATATAAATCCTGGCTCAAGCGGCGATAAGGAGGGATGATATTGTGTTTGATAAAACACGCTTACATTCTTTGGGAGCCACCGCCGGCGCATACAGCATCGACGCTGTGGACCAAACGTCACGCGAGCGCCCTCCGCCCGCTGGTTTGTGCGGTGGCGTTAAAAAGTCAAAATGTGCTTGTGGGCTGTGACTTGTTTTGTTTTAGTTTCCCCGAGCGCGGTGGACGGGAATTGTGTTGATGGGATTGAATTTCGTTTTCGCTGGTTTTTACGAGGTTTTGGCGGTGCCGCGGCGCGGTGTGGGGTGAGCCACGGAATCTTTACACTAAATTCGAGCTGACAAGATCCAGTTAGGAAAAGCCCACTTCACAAGCCCCTCGGCGCGGGTTCTCGGGAAATTGGCGCTCATAAGAAAATCCCGGCGCGATGACGATTTCCTTTTTTTTTCTTGCGATATGCGGAATGGCGCCGCGTGCTTTCAGATGAGATTGTTCCACATTCACTGAATTTATTGGGCCATCTCCCCAAGAGGTATACACTGTGGTCTTTACTTTTATTGTAGCTCAGGCTCTCCCATACACTTTTCAAATTTGTGGACCGTTCCAATAGAGTAAAGTACCGTTGAGCTGCATGCAAAATGCTTTTTTGTTTGTTTTAATGTTTGTATACCTCTCTCGGTCATGCCTGTCTACGAAAGGAACAGCTGTTTTGTTCTAATCTGATAGTATGATAACAAAGGTGTTTAATTTCGTAACCCAGAATCGATTTTTCATTGTTTGATTAATATTTAGAACAATCTTTCTATTAGCCTCCGGGCCAAGTAAGTCGTGAACGTGCTTGGGGTGCAAACGCCATTAGCCGCACCGCGGGCCAGGAAGGGGACAAAAAACTGTTTGCTTTTCTTTTGCTTTTCTTTTACTTTCTTTTCACGGCAGCGGCGACGGGGTTATGCTCCATCCCTCGAGGCCATGTATTTCTGGAGCCCATACGCGAATGAGCCTATATAGCACGCGCTGTGAATAATTAATCTCATCGACTAAACTTTAAATGAAAAGTCTCAATTATTAATCTATAATAAAATATAGTGTAACATTCGCATGATTATCTCGCAAGAAGGCGAAGGGACATGTCAGTAAAAGCCATTATCTCATGTTTGCGCATCGGGGTGATAGCAGCATCAATCGTAAATCATTAGACTTATGGCGAGTGATAAACGCCGCGCTGCGAGAGTCGGTCGCCGCCTCGTCAAGAGGATCAGCCTTTCGGGCCCACTTGAGCCGGCTCAATCAACACCGCGGCCGGCGAGTGCCGACCTTTCACCTCGGTAGCAGCGTCGACCAATTACACACTGATAACGTCAGGGAAAAGCAATAAAACTATTGATTGATCGACGCGGTGCTCGAATAGTTGGGCGCGCACGGCTCTGCGTTGCGGCGACCGCTATATATAAGCGAAATCATTTAATTTCGTTGCCTGGAATTTTCGAAATGTATATATGTGTATTTGTTTACGCACGAGCGTGTGAGTCGCGAGATACGACGGCTGCGGCCATAAAACTTCGCCAGTTCTCTTTGGGAAATGAGATCGGGTTTGACGCAACGAAATTTCGAGTTGCGTGACAAGCTGCTGGTGGAGGTGCCGTGTTTCTGGCATTACGACATTTTGGAAATATAATAAAACTCAATTCCGCAATGAAAATGATCAGGCGCCACGAATTTCATGGCGCTAGATGCCTGACACATTCGTTCGCTGAACGTTATATGTTAATTATTATTCATGGAAAAGTTAACTGCTTGCCTCCGCATGCGTTTCCTTCCCCGTTTTTCGCGCGGCACAAGCCTTTCTGACTCGCGGGTCTCGCGCGTTCCCCCCATAAGTTCCAACTTATCGCCGAGGGTCGCCTTGCCCCAGTCACGCCCAACATACAAATCGTAAATTACACTTTTTCGACATGACTTTTTCTTTTATTCTTAATTTATTTTTTAAAAAACTTTGTTCATTTTGTACACTAAATGGTCTCCGCATGTAGCTGGTGCTCACAAGTCACATTTTAGTTGCCTTGAGGAGGTAGGCTGCATCCTAAATCATCTCGAGCATGGCAGTAGGCTGATGTATTAGGAGCAACGAATAACTAGCCTCGGGGGTACTCGCTAATGGGCCCAAAGTGGTAGGTAAGGCCTCAGCTATCAGCCAGCTACTTTTCTTATTACTGTGTTTGTTTTTTTAGTAGGGTGTGGGAGGGAAGGCATTTCATTATTAATAAAGGCTGCCCGAGGGACGGGGGCTGGGGCTCACATTCGCACGAGACCCATGCATTGAGGCCAAAACTTTTTGCACATTTTTCTTTGACCGCATAGCAGAGTTTATGTTGTGATCATGTGCATTTGGCGTGAAGATGTCCCATTACTCCACAATTCGACTTACCAGCACTGTTAAATTCTCGATGACCCCTTGGGATGCAATGCCAGTAAAGCCACCTCATGAATACTTAATCTTATCGCTGTAACGAGGTAGATCGGCTATCGCTATTTATAGTAGTCTCATCTGTATTTAGATGCAACTTAAAATATTTATAGCCAAGTAAAACAATTATCTTCTGACATTGGAAGGAGGATCAAATGCTATAGTATTACATCCATCAGATAACTGCACTCCACCTTTTTGAAGATCTTTCATACGATACGCACTATAATAATAAAATCAATAGCGGAAAGTTTGTCCATGTCTTGACACATCTTGCTATTTCTACAACTTTTTAACAATGGTCATCTGAGGTTCTAGTTCCAAACTTGTTTTAATCACGAGCTGCAATGACACTTATCAATCACTCTCCAGCATAGATAAAGTTTTCCTTCAAGCTTTCATTTTTTCCACGTAATGGGTTTTTTCACCATTCAAAGCTCTCCTCCTACTCTATAAATTTCCAATTGTAATTAATTCCGATCGTCAAATCAATTCCTATCACGGATCGTCACAAAGAAAACGGCAAATATAATTCGCGAAAAAAGCATCGCCGCGTCGAATATATTCCCCGCCTATAGACGAGCTCATGTCTGCAGTAGACTCGAGCTAGAGAGTGCGACGGCTTCCACATTCGCGGCGGCCTCAGATTTCTAGTGGACGCTGGATGCAGGATGGGAGATCTGATGCATCGGATCTGACGCGAACTCGGGCTGAGGACGGAATGTTGCCGCCGAGCATGAGAGTTGACCGCTCCAGCCCGCCTCGGCACAGCGTGCAGCGTTCGTCCGCTAAAGTGGAAGTCATGTCAAGGCGGCCCTTGCCCGTTGCCGACCACTCGGTGTTGCCGACCGACTTTGGTGTGCGATCGAGTAAAAACACCAGCCATCACAGTATACTTAAACGCGGCATAGAAGTAATAAACGTGGAAAACACCAGAAAAACTATATCAGAAATACTTGAAACATTGTATCTCGATTACGACTTCCACGTGGATAAAACTTGGTATCGTTTTACATCACGCCCATAAGTAATTCATTTCCAAAGCTTATTTTAACAAGGAGCAATTTGCTTAGCCGTGTGTATCGCAGAGGTATAGGTTCTATTGAAATGATTGACCGCTATGAATGTAAAGAAAGAAGAAAAAAACCTAACGAAGCTCGTGCACGCTGGATGCATTCATGCAGAGTGATCCCACCGTTCCACTTTGTCTGCGGTCCGCACGATACGAATATCGCAGCTTGGTTTGTTGTCTTGAGGAGCCGAGACTTGCCCGAGTGCGCGTCCCAGCCTCTCAGCGCTGTGCAAACACGGACCATCACGGACGAGCGAGCGATCGCGTTGACCTCACCTCTCTCACGAATCGGCCTTCGCCATGCCAGGCCATTCCCACTGGCGGGCATCTGTCATATTTAGGGGTGTCCTTAGTCTCCATGCGTCCACCCTTGCTAAGAAACTGTCCACCCATGTCCAAACTTGCTGCGACTTGCCCTTTTTGTTACTCTGAGATCCACGACATGGCTCATCTGTGTTTCATAATGAATGCAGTCGCAAATAGGAAGTGTGGAGTTCGATTTGGTGGCTTGTTAGAGCATTTCAAATTGGACTGGACGTTTGGCGCCGAAATGTTCGCTGGTCAGCGGCGGCTGTTGCCTTCTCTCCGCTGACCTTTCCATCTTCATCTGCGGACGTCAATTAATTGTCGCCCACGTTTCGGCTCGAGGCGTTCATAAAAATGCCAGCCCCTCGTGCGAATGGGAATTGCCCTTAATTTTGTTGTGCGTATTGATCAACATATTTTTAGACGAAACGCGCGATCAATATTTTGACCCATGAAGAAAGGGTTATGGCACAGTATTCGGAGCTCGATCTCATGCACAACAGGACTAGTACCGTTGTGCAGTGTGTGTTGTGTTGTGTTTCGCCAATTTCTATGCTAATTAATCCAGTTATTTTGAGTAATGTAATTAGTTTACATGTGCAAGGACTAGGTATAGGTGCTCATCCTCCTCACGATCCAAGATAACAATATCGTGGTTTTGCATTAGAATTAATGACTTTCGGTACAGAGAAAATGGGAGTGCTATTAAAATTTCGTCTTGGTTTATTTGGCCAATGACCACCCAACAGTCTTGGCGAGATAAAATATAACCCTCTCAACTCTCAAGCATTCCATATTTATTCTGAATTATAAAATTCCATCAATTTTTACGGTATATAAATGAGGAGAGACCGAGTACACGTTTTGTATTTAAAAACGATGCAGTTTTAATGATGTTCTTGAAATAAAATGACTTCCTACTTGACTGGCGATGTCACCCCTCCGGGAGAATGGTTCGAGTGGATGCACCCTCGATGCAGAGAGCTCTCTTCTCGTCTTCTTCCGCACATCGGACTGTCGACTATCAATCGCGTTATCATTGGCAAATAATAAACCAATAAACTCCACACATAATGCGCTATATATATATATATATATACGAGCTGCCATGAAATAACTCAGGCAAACAACACGGTTGGGCTCTATATTCACCTGAAGCTGTTTCCTTAAAAACTACGAATATTTTGTCCATGTTCAGCTAAATTGAATTTTTGTCCTGACTTTTGAAGTGAAATACCACATTTTTTACATGCGACCATGTGACCCTAAAAATAAACGAACGAACTCAGCCCTTTCAGATTCCTATCCAATCTATTGAGCAGAGTGGCTTTTGATGTCAGCCTCGGCCATCGCCGGTGTTTGTTTGGCTTCTTCGGCATTGTCGTGCATTAATTAATTACAGGTAAGCCGGTACGCGGTTTCAATTACCATCGGCGCACGTCTACGTCGTAATCGCCGCCAGCTGTATGTTTCACCAGCAAACGTTGGTTTTAGCTGACCGATCAACGGGGTGGGGGGCAGTCAATCAACATTTATCGCGAGAGCTTTCATCAAATGCTAATCAACTATAATTACGAGCATTGAACAGAGTTGTTGAACGCTATATAGCCTATACGCTATACAGCTTGCTGCGTGGTACCGGTATAAATCAAGTTTTAGAACAAACGAACCATAGTCGTTGACTTATTCGACGACGCTCACCTTGGCATTAAATCCGAGGAGCAAGATTCATGTCTTCAGCTCGCTGAGGTGGTTCGCTATATGGGATTATGGCAAGCCCCTTTTTCATCCGCGGTGAATATAGAGATAGGCCCCGAATCGGACACAATGTATGGACGGTCATGCAATTCCCCCGTGATGAGCGAATCTCTTTCTCATAGAAACCTTTATATCGTCACGCTGTCAAATTGTTTGTTTATTATATTGTAAGTCTTCAGCACGTTTTTTTTATGTTGGCCACAACAGAGTTTCCAGTTTCTTGTTACTGGCTTTTCCGAATATACAGTGAGCGCTGAGAGTTTATGATATTTTGCATTTTTCATACTCCCCCACGGGCAAGGTGGTTTCGAAACGCCTCCAAATTTCGATCCATCTCGGGGTACGTGCCCGCGCTAAACCCGGCGACGCTGGCGGTGTATTTAAAGTGCGCTGCTGAGAGTTATTCCCCGGCAGTGGTATTGTAGAGCGCGTGGTGAAGACATACATACTTCAAAGGAAAACGCACGACTCACGCACTGCGCCCGTCTCGTATATATACAGTGCGTATAGCAAGTGCGTATAGCGACTAGCGAGCTCGCTAGCTGTTAGAGGCGCCGGCTGAGGGATGAAGCCGCCTCGTGGCAGCGAAGGGTTCCACCGACGCCGACGCCGACGCCGTCGACGCACTTTGCCATGCTAACGGCGTACGCAATTGCGTGCAGTGCGTTCCGTGAATAGTTAACGCGCCCCACCAGCCCATCCATCCAAAAATTTTACCAAGACTTTTAGGTTTATGCGCCATCCTGAAATTCCACTCAAAAGTTACCATGGTGAAGCGTATTGCAGCTGCTGTGATATAGAATGTTTAGATCCCTTATGGTGAAAGTAATCTTCATTAATAATAAAATAGTGGAATGAAAGGGTGTATAGTGCTAAGATAAAGCAGGCTCATACAGCTGTTTTATTTTGTGGCCGCTCTAAATTTTGTTACGCGCTCTAAAGGAGCGCGATATGCGAGAGCTGATTTACATTTTGAAGTGGTTAGAATGTTGCGAGCTTGTAACCCCCAGGTCAAGCGTGCGTCCAAGTAATTCGACCGGATTATGGGGAAGATTACGGAGAAGATTTTTTCAAGATGAGCACCCACGGTTGACACAATAATATCCATGAAATATTTTCATTGTATATGTATATATATAGTATGCGTTCCTCCTTTAGAATTGTTCATTAGTTAACCATTTATTCGCGTCCGCGTTAGTTAGACTCTGCGTCAAAATGTCGCCAAGCAATGGCATTCTTCGTTCCGGCGCTTGCGTCCGTAGAGCCGGGACCTCTCAGCGGAATCTTGTAACCTCATGTTGGGCACGTTTTTGTGTACTGCCAGAGACCACGAAAGCGGCGGGAAGTGAATTACTTGTTCGCGTGAAATTTGGTGGTCCCCGGCCGGCGGCCAGCCATGCGAGCGGTGACTTACGGCGACGGCGCCGAGCAGAGGATGTAGGACTGTAGGAGCTTCGGCCAGGAGTGTACAGGGCGACGTCAATCGTGGATCGTGGATCGTTGGCATCTTGAGATGCAGGCATTCGCAGGCTCTGGATCTCCGAGTTTGTAGACTTTTCTCTGTGTTTCGAACAGGTTTTATGATCCAATAAGAAACGTCCGATGTTCGCAGTGAATTTATTCCATGCTCGGTCAGACTCTGGTCCAGCGCTCTCGGAGTCTGCGAACGATTTTATAACCTTGGCTTCTGTCACAGTTTAACGAAAAACTCGAACAAACTTTTTTTTTGACATGACTCTCGGTTTATTTGCTACTATCATCATTATCATTATTGGTCGAATGATGCGGTGGCTGAGTAATTCTCCACACAGTATCCTCTCTATCTCCCATGTTTGCTCTAGCGAGAAATCTCTTTTTACTCGCTTTGTATTTCCACGAATACTTGTTTTCTCATCCACCAAACGGGGAACTAATTAAACTGAATAAATATTATGAAATAAGACCCGGGAATTTAATATAATATTGAGAATATATTCCCAAGTCACGACAGGCGGTAAGGGCAACGGCTGTGTTGATAAATGAACGCCGGTATTTGCTTTAGCGATACTTTGATTAAGTCAGGGGTCAGAGAGGCCCGGCCTGCAGCCTTTCGAGATCTCAAGACTCTCGACGTGCACCATTTACAACGCAAACTTTTCAGTTTGGCCAAATAATCTCGTTTCGGCACCGCCGCCTCCGCTGCCGCCGCCTTTTTTCTTTGCTCACGACTCTCCAATCTATCAAAAATCGAGAGTTATGACGTTGTTATAGGCTGCAATCTGCCGTGGGTTGGGCTTCTGACCCATCTATTGTTTTCGGGCGAGGAACCTGTGAGCCGTGGCCAGCCGTCAGCCGGGGTGCCGGGAAGATGGTCCAGCTTGCTGGCTGGCTGGATGAGGGGAGAAGATTTTCCAATTTCCTTGTGCTGACAGTCGAGATAATTGCATGAGTTACTATAACGTGGCTACGCGTTTTAGAATTCTCGGCCTTTCTCTCGACCTAAACGAATTCCTTCAGAAATTATTTCTCCCCTTTATTTTAATTAATTCTTTTGTAAAAAAACAAAACACAAAAAACGTTTAGTTTATGATAATAAAAAGGCCCACACAAGCATGGAATCGGGATGCCAATAGAGCGAAGGTGTACACGATCATAAATCAAGACTGCACCGCTTATAAAAAACGCAGTGTTACCTCGCACGAAATTATCCGGGCAACGTTTTCGGCCGTGCGTCGCCAGCGCTACGACGATCTCAGCTGTTTCGGCCTGCGATCTGGCAGGTCTGCAATTTGTCCCCGCAGTTCGCAAGTGGTTGCTAAAAAAGAGTGCGGTCATCGGAGGCCGCTCGTCCGCCTCATAAAGCCAGCCTCTTTACGTCTAATTTCCCCCTCGCTTTTCCGCATTTCCCGGTGGAAACTGTCTGACCGTTCGCATTACGCGCGGGCGCGGCAGCAGCAGTGCGGCTGCCGCACGTGCCTCTGTGGACCGGGGAGCGGCGATGAAACAACGTAGCCCCGGCGCCAGAGGTGCACGAACCGCCCGCCGCGCGTGCGACTCACGGGTTCACTTCAAATACTGGCCCCGTGACCGGTATAGAGCACCCCCGCCACTGTCAAACATTCATGTTTTCTGTTTATCATTTTATGTTATGAAAAAAATTTCGTAGGAACTCCCTACAGTACACTTTAGTCCGTAACGCAACGCGAAAATGCATCGTGAAATTTAATAGAACATATAAACAGAATAAAAAGGCTCGCCAAATTGAGATATTTCTATACATACCTACACATGGTTCGTTTTAGCATATGCACAAAAACTTCATGGCCATTTTCCTGAGGAATCCATCGTGAAATTCAAATCGATCGAGCACGAATGCAATCCCATTTCGCGAGACCGGCAGCCGCGAAAGATCGCCCCATTCTCATTCACACACCTCGTGGAGCCCGTCGCCGTCGCCATTGTGCGCGCCGAAATACGTCATCTAATTTTGAAAGGGTGAATTGAATAACACTAGGACGTCGACGACGACGACGACGACGACGACGGCGATGTCGCGTGGAGTCATTCTTTGGTGGACAAGTAGAGGCATGCCTGTCCTCGCCTCCCGAGCATTGTGTCGCGCGGCATTGATCGCGGAGACTTGGTCGCAAAGACATGATGAGACGTCGAAACTCGAAAGCATTCCTTCCAGCTCCTGCTCGGAGAAGAAAGTAAGAAGAGAGTAATGTAATAAGCCACACTAACAGTACGTGAGCCAGAGGAACAAATAGTCCTCATCGCTGTTGATCTTGAGACGTCGTCTTGCTCTGGCTGTCAGCTCTTGCAGTTAGCGAGTCCGAGGTATTGTTGACTTGGTGCACCTTGGCATTATTGACAAGGGGTGGGGGGATTGTGTTATGTGCTAATTGGCAAATAAGCTTTGTGATGAAATTAGTGTTGGTATAACGAAGAGACAAGTTTTTACAGACTAAATATATCGAGTGTACGAGAAATAAAAATCGTTCCATTAAGACGTCCACAATAAATTATTTTTGTCTTGAAGGTTCGTCGGGGTGAACGTACGTAAAGTAACAATGAAAATGCTTTGCTTGAGATTTTCCTGTGTATACGCACAAAGTACACGAGCGTCTTTAATTGTTTGGTTAACATAGAAAAGCGTCGAGGAAGAGAGGAAAGAGAGCGATGTTTTTTCTTCATTAGCCGAAATTTCCTTAGTCTTTCTCTGCTTTCTTCGCGAGCGCGAAGGCTATGAGGTTGGTACACATTTCATTTACTTTTATACGCGATCCTGATTGCTGTATGCTCTTGGTTAGTCCGTCTCTTCCTTCTCTGCCCATAAAATGTAAGTACATTCTTGCTCATCTGCATAAAGAGTAAAAATACGATTCAGACAATAGCGCGCGGGAGAAGGAAATCAAACCAGAGGAGAGGCACAACACTGCAGGCTTGTTCTGCTGTGATGAACACGGAATGACTTCCTCTTGAAAGCACGGCCACGTCTTGTATGCTCGGCCCAAACTCCTATCGCTGCAACATCCGGCCAAATCGCTTCAGTCTATTGCTCGCGACCCGGTGCAAGAAAAATAGATTAAATTATTTCCTACCGAGTCATTACAAGGCATTACCGTTTACGTTCGCCGTGCATAAATGTTCATCTTCGTGCGCTAATGACTGTCATTCACGTGTCTTACAGCCCCGAGCTGTTTCGTACAACTAGCAATTTACTATTATTATTTACGACTCTTTTTTTATGGAAGACTTTGCGTCGAATCAACCCTTTTTTAGGAGGATATTATACCGGATCAAGGCTTTGATTTGAGGGAATGGAAACAGTTAAACGTTACTGCGGCACGTGGTGGATCACCCACCGGTTGTCATGGTGATATCTGCCGTGGACCGGTGCGCGCCTGGCTGCGATCCCCACCTTGATCCACATATATGAAATTGCCGAGAGTTTATTGGATTTAATATACCGTCCCGAGTCCTACCCTGTCTCCGTAATCATATAATTCCACACACTGCGCGGGATCTACGGCGTTGCCTTTTTATCCCGAACGTACAATTGTCAAGTTATATCTCGTGGATGGCGGAGTCTAAATTTTGTTGTTCGAAAGATCTAACTATTCCCAGTCGGATCACGTTTCCAATTTCCAGCCCATGCCTGTCCGATACACGACAGAACGGCGGGTGGCGGGGGGAGGGGGGGGGGGGCGGGGGGCGGGGGGGTCGGCGAAAGGGGTGGCTGATCTTGGGCCCAAATGTTCGTCGGCGACCTGCCCCCACCGCTGGCTGCTGCCTCAGCTCATCTGTGTGTCTCTCTCTGTGTGTGTGTGTGTGTGTGTGTGTGTGTTTGGCAAAGGAAAAAGGATAAACTTCTTATCCATTCACCCCGATATAGATGGACGAGGACGACATCTTTTTCCCCTTTCTTTTTACCATGTCCTGAATCTACATCCTTTTCCTTACCATGCGACGCGGTGTGTGCCGGGACAGGGCAGGAGAGAGAGCGCGAGGAAGTTTCCAATTTGCATTCCATGAATGTTATTTCTAGACTTCATCCGCGGAGACATGTGCGTGGTTAAGTGGGAAGGAAGACAATATGTGGCCGCTAGAGACATGAAATATTATCTCCGCCGGGGATGGCTTCTGGTTAGCGTGATGAAATTGACACAGGAAGGAAACAAAAAACTGGCAATTTAGTATGCCGCCTCTAGATGAGAACCCTCTATACTTGGAGCGAAAGATTTTTGCAAATGTCATCTCAGCTGTTTACAGAATGAGTTGTGGCTGAATCATATGTGTGCGATTGTCCATGAATAGCAAGCGGGGAGAAGCAATACCAATAAATGATTTGCTACGGTACAGAGAAAATAGCGCAAGATTTTCTCTGGCCAGTTGCTGGACCGTTCTGTCTGCCTGCATGCGGATAGTGAACAACGACCGGCGCTTTTCTTGAGATCAAAGCTAGCGTTTTACTGAATGGAGAGTCTTACAAGTTGTAGAAAATAGATTTATCCTGCCATGATTTGTATGTTATTTTGATCAATAGTGGCGTCTGTGTTACATTCACGCAATCTTTCACGAATCTGGCTCTCATCTGTAAACTATTTCTCGCCGTGTTTTCTTCTCGCTTCCTAGCGAAAGATACTCTTCAACTCCCATCGCTCCAGATGCACTGCGCATCGCCACTCGATGCTCTGGGCTAGATTAGTGTTCCTTACGGGAATCTTGACTCGACTACTTACGAACAGTGCCTCATTTGTCGGCAATTAACTCTTGTAACGGAAGATTTGATGGCTTATCTCGTAATTGCGAGCGGGGAGAAGCATGGGATTTATACGGAAACGTGGCCGCCGCATCGCATTTCGTTTTTGCCACACGCTTTTTGCTAAAGTTCTCGCATTTCCTGATTTCCAAACTCGAACTCCGATCCGAAGCTCCATGCACCATCATGCAAGTGCAACAACCGCAAGCGATATAGCCTATAGGAAATGTCACACGCTAATGCCGTAAAAGTGTTAGCGACGTTCGGGTTTAAGTGATGGCCGGTGCTCGGCTGGATGCTGCGGCGTCGGCTTCGTCTTCGCTAACATGAAAGAGGCATCACGCGGGTATAAAAGTAAATCGTCGCGTAGCGCCTAGCGCGGCGCCGGCAGAATGGCGAGATGTATATGTGTGTCGAGATTCAGAACACAGCTCGCTCCTTCCATGTTGTCATCAAATCTAATCCGATTCCACAGCCTCCTACTGCTTTTCCCAAGCTCGAGTTCCGTCGGGAAATCTAATGCCATTTTCCTTCTTTTCGCTGACTTTTCTTTCCCGCGTTACTGAATGTTGTATGGTATTCGTATGCCTTGTCAGCATTTACCGAGCCGCTTCGCGACTGCCAAACTGGGAATGTCAAATACTTCGCAGCAGTCTATTTATTTTTTTACCGGACTTTTTGATACAGAATGAGGTGAAATTGAAATGCAGTTTCCTGCCATCGATACGAAATAGTCTCTAACATCTAACAGATGAATCAACTTGAAGCATAAATAAAGCAAGAAAAGTCTCCAATTCTCGTACCGCTAAATTCTAGCTACCCAACTGTTCTCTTACCAATCTAAACGCCTCACCGAATTTTTATCGCGTAACAAACATTTCATGATCAATGCCAGCCGTTGGGCCCGACAAGCTGACACATGGTTTAACACCATCTCCACACAAGACGCTGTAATTACGCGTTGAAAAATGCAGCCGCTTCATATCTGTCGGGCGTCTAACAGAGCGGGTTTGTCCGACGCCGGGACTGAGGCGGCGGCAGCGGCGGCGGCGACGTCGCCTGCCTCCTAAACAGCCGGGTGCGTCGCGACGCCTTTCGGTATAGCGTCACCCTGCCGAGTCCTTGGGGGCCTGGGGGACGTCCCTCGGTCACGTCCTCCCCATGCCAGCCATGCATCTGCTTCTAATTATGCCCAGCATTTGACTCCAGGCGCGCGCGCTCCTTAATCCGTAGTCAAATTGCAAAGAATCGATGCCAATGGCACCGCCGAGTCGAGTCGTTGTACACAAATGGCGTAATTGCAATTTGTATTACCAGTGGTGTCGAATCAGTGTGCAACGCTGCGCTAATCCGATGTGAATTCGATCCGGAAAGATTATGGTAATCTAATCGAAGCGCTAAGAAAATGAGAATGGATATAAATCTGATTCCACGAGCTACAAATCACACGCGGTGCCGGCGCGTTGTCCTTTAGTCTTTTATACACATTTCCACGCTGTCTTCCTCTTCTTATCGCGTTCTTTCACTTCCTTTTCTTTTCATTTAAAACTTTTTAATGACTTTTGTGTAAAGTAGTTAACTTATTTCCGACGAAGGTGTACCTTGCCGGCAGAGAGAGGTGCAAGGCGATGCGGTGGCTTGGAGTAATTTATTATTGAGAGTTAATGCTATACGTGTTCTGCGGTTTCTTCCACCTGCACCGAGTCCCGGTTCGCACGACTCTTGCGCTTAAGACGGTGCACCCCCCCCCCCCCCCCCTCCCCCGAGACAATTAAAACTATCATCTCCATTGACACTTCATAATGGCCATATCATATACTCGCGTTGTAGCTTCTTGCTCACAGTTCTTGTACACGGTCGCAGAGTTACAGGTTACAAGTCACATTTTCTTTCTCCCACGTCACGAAACAAGTTAATTAGCAAAAGGGAATCACTGCAGGTGCGCCCTGTTATAATCTTTCCGAATGCATTTGGAGGACAATTGCAATTCCTCCGTGACCTCAATAGCGGTCATGACTTTTTGTCTGTCGAGTCCGAAGGAAATGTCAGCCCAGCATTATTCGCACTCCGCGTGTGCATCCTGTCAAACGCAAATAATCCAATAACAACCAGCTTCGGCGAAACATATTAATTCGAAAGCGCACTTCAAGAAATAACTGTTGGATCGAATTAATTCAGTCCACGCAAAGGTATGGCTTCCTGCGGTCCGCGAAATCCCTCCGCCTGTGATTATTAGCGTCCTCTTCGCACGTGGTCTCGCTGCTGAATGGCTTGGCAGGGCATTATCCGGCGACCTCCTGTCACCGCCGTTGACACTCCGGGCCTAATTCAATTGAGTTGGCAAAACAGGAAGCAAACCAGCGGGCAATATCGTGAGCAGATGAAATTACCGGCCAATTTCATTTCTCTCCCGGGCTCCCCAACTCCCCATCAAGGGGTGCTGCGACTCGTGTTGCCTGTCCCCGAAGCTAGATGCGACGTTGCTAAACGGTACTGCAGAGCACGCGAATGGGGATGCCGATGTAACACCGCTATCAATGCTAATCTTTCAACATTTCCGTCCGGATTCCGCTAGGCTCCTTTGATCGTACCACTATCAGTTCGCACAATGATGCTAACTCTAATTTACATTACTGATATTAAACCCCTTAATGTATGGTTTGTTCAAAGCGATGAAATCAAAATTTATATGCCTATATACCTACCTTCATCCGAGTTTAAATGTTGTTCATGGCTCGAAGGTAAATCATGGAATAATCTCGCGTTGCAAAGAGGAATATGTAATAAAAACCCGAAACGTGTTCGTTTTCATTACATTTAGTTTTGATTCTATTATTTATTTGCACTCAGTTTAAAAGGGGTTCTCTTTTAATGTTTCGCATATATAACTAACAATTTAGTTTCTATGATCTCTTTGATATATGTTTTCAATCTGAACGTTACCGAAAGTTTAGGGGTTCGAAATCATCTTGATAAACATAAACATCCCCAAGCGCGGTGCAGAGAAGCAGAAGGTGATGTCATTGCATAACGGACTAGTCTACGTGAGTATTCGAGACTAAAACGTGTTGACAGAGGGATTATGATGCTAGGCTGATAAGGCCCGCATGGTCAGAATGACTATGAGAGATACCTGCAGCTTTATTATTTCATCCCCTATAAGCACCTTCCTTTGACGAGTGAAACTAGGGTACGTTATGTTTTCTATAGGCCTCTATTCACCTTTGTGAGTGCACCAGATATTGGACTGTCCATTTTGATGCTATTATGTCAAGTTTTGTCAGGATTTTGTAGATAAAGAATTCCTTTGAATTTTGAAACCTTTCCTGGTAAAGATCTAGTTACCAGCGCACAAAGTCCTTTATTAGTATTTCATTGCATTTCTCTCGTGAATTTACTGGAGCCTTTAAAATTATACAATTCATGATCAACCCTTCTAAAGTAAAACCCAACTCAACCATTTTTACTGCCGCCATTATAAAACATTGAGTACTCGCTGTTTCAGTATTTAACGACGCACTTGTTTTTACTATTGTTTGTTTTACGACGCGCGTGTAGCGGGCTGCACGGAACTGTGGGCTCTACATTCATTATACGCACTTCTGCCTAATGGACACGCATTATTCGGCGTGCGCGACAACTCCTCGGTAGACTATTGTACAACAGGAACTCAGTCTGTTCCAGCCCGAAGGTGTATTAATATCATCACGTTAATTTACTGTGCTAAATGGACAACGCTCACAATGTTTACATTGGTTATAGCATGGCCAAATTGGATAATTACTCTGCCTATCCGTATGTGTGCTTCTTTGACAATATAATCCTTCGATAAACATGTCCTCTGCACATATTTCAGCAGCAGTTTTTCCCCCCACCATCACAACGGATATCTCTCTCTCACACACTCACTAGTTGTACTCAAAATGAAGCCGTATGAGTAGAACTACCCTCCAAAGTTGAAAGGCCGAATGCAAACATTGGGGCGCACACAAGTTTCGAGTGGATCACAGAGTCTGGAGTGCTCAATTCTTTCATACGAAACTTTTTTGACCACATGTGCATGATGAACTAACGAGCTGATGGCCAATAATCAATATGTGAACTGCACGGCGTACCTACTCATCGGTACGCGGTTTCTGCGAACCACTGCATTGGAAATGCGAACAGCGAATTCTTAGCCAATGAGCTCTCGCGAGTAATTTCCACCCGGGACTCGGTTCACGGTTCACCTCTGCCGAGCCACGCACGTATCGGTTTTCCCGTTTTCCGATTTCCCGGATTCCGAACATGAACAGTGCGGGTTTCGCTTGGTAGTGACGTATCAATTTCCAATTAGCTTTGTTATCGTAAACGCCGTATGGTAACATTAGCTAATTAGTCCATGGTCGAGCCAGCCATTGAGTGGATACAAAAGGATCAAAATCAGACAATAATAATAATAATTTGCTGCATGTATAGTGTAATAGGTGCGAAGCAAAACGGGAAACCGATAGCCAAAGGTGTGCGAACAACACAACCGAACAACACCCGATAACTTTCTGGTTCGATGATGATGAGTATACATTATTTCACTCATCTACATTATAGCCTTATAGGGTGTACCTATAGTGTGCTGATTTCATCTGGGAATGCTTTCCGTCTTTGCCAATTCTCACGGGAGTTGGGACATTGTTTACATTAAAGGGTCATCCGGTAACTTACGTTATTCGGTATTAGATTACGATACATTGACAAGATCATCGGATTCGAGGGGCTTGTTTACTCAATCCTAGAGTGGATAGAACCACACAGCATGCCACGTTAACAGCAGGTTCTTTTGCTCCTGTCTTGCTCTCATCTAGTGGACTTTTGTACTGGTTTCCCGGACAAAGAGCAAACAAGTACAGCAAACATGCCGGGGGCCGGGAGCTGGCTTGGCCCACTATGCACAAAGTTGTGCCAGATGGGGGGGGGGGGGGGGAGGCGGTGAAGTCTGCGAGAGGGGCAGCTGTCAGGGAAATGGCCCATATCATATTGGACTTACATAGAGCTGCATGTGCTCACTCCTGAAAAGAAATATTCCATGTGTAGCCAAGCCTGAAATATGCAAGAATGGTCGTTGTTTCTATAAAGTTCAGAATGGGAATACAAATATGCGGACTAGTTTTTATTACGTTTTCTTTCCTCTCTGAAATATTCATGGATTGTTTGGCCTTTTGTTCGAAAACGCATAAGAAACATGAAATTTAGCGACTAAGTTTTGGGGAAGAATTAGCGGCCTTTGTTGAATTGTTATCGAGCGTCCTAGTTTTTGCATGTGTCAAAATGGATGGGGCAATAATTTACACTTTAGTTGATCGAGTGAATGCCTTTTGATGGACAAGAGCGGAATGTGTTATTCCAACTCTAGCTTTCCTCAAGGATTTTTTTAACACAGCAGGTTTGCAGCGTACGAATGCGTTGAATCCAAATTGGCCACAACTGGAATAGAACAATGCATTCTCGTTCGCATGCACTTTTGGCATGCCTCTTGCGAATAGCCTTCGCGTGTAAAATGAGCCATACTTGTCTTCTATACAGAACAGAAAAAAGCGAACATTTTCAGCTGACGAATGAAGAACTTTTCGAAGCCATTGCACAAACGAAATCGACCCGAATTATTCCTCAACCGTCAAAACGCCGCGAAGCATTTAAATTTTTTATCATTTAATATAATCCCGAACGCGGCAGATTCTACCGATCGAAATGTCGATCTGGGACGTCGTATAAGAAAAAGTGTTTTGGTTTATTCAAAACTTCATTCCTGGCCATAAAATGTGAAGTAGTCGCGTCGACTCTGGCAGCCGTAGCCGCAGTAATGGCCGCGTACGTGACTGGCTCGAGATTTTGCAATCATGGGACATGAAATTACCCCTCGACTCGCAGACGCGACTGTTCCAGAACATTTGTTCGACATCGGCGTCCGCCTCGCGATCGAATGCTCCCACGGAAGAGTGAAGCGACGCGAGCTTTCTTTGCCCTATCGCGCCGACTATGACAATGTTTTATCGCTTTGCTATGCGAGCTTCATAGAGCTTCATAAACTAGTACACTCAACGTGGTGAAGTGCTTTTCCCATCATCGGCGCTCGTCTCCAGTGCAGCATCCTGCCTCGCTCACGCTCAGACTCGCACATAATGAGTGTATACTCAAGCCTGAGCACACACATCATTGCTTTTATGTCAATATTTGAAAAACATTGTCAACGACCGCCAGGTATAGGTACAGCATTCTGTCCGCGATCCCATCATCATCATATGCCGCCGGCCGATGCTGAGTTTGTTAATTAAATACCTAAACCATAGGAACTCCTATCGTATTACCGGTAATCAAATCCGAATCGAGAGCTGTTTTCCCCTGTGAAATGCCATTCGACGTCGACTGGCTTTCGGATGTTATCCACTTGCTGCTGAGCAAACATCCATCAGGAAATCTTGGATGATGCTACGTAAGCAGCGCATCGAAGTCTCCCTGCTCCACGCGACACTAATTTTACCTATGAACAAAAGACGAGGAAATGAAACGAAACGGTGAAAGATGATAAACCAAACACACTTTTCATCCTAATAAACCTGCCAAGATAAATACATATAAACCCATTCATCCGCGGTTGAATTTATCACCGAAACCGCGAACTCCATGCACCGATCGATAATCCCAACGACATTCGCGAAAAAACTATCCAGCACTCAAATTCAAATCGAAGCGATGAAAAATAGTTTGCCAAAGCTCTATCCCCGAGTTTAGCCAAGGTGTTGACGCCTGGGGTGTCGCGCGCCTGCGCGAGCGATAAGGGGTTATGTTGCTATGACTACATGGGGCGGGGGGTCGTTGGTTACCCCATGGTCGTAAAGTTTTATGGCCCATCATAAGAGCGTCGCTTCTTAACGAGGCTGCAGCCGAGGGGTGTGGATGTGTGCGACTCACACGGGCGTAGCCGCCGCCGCCGCACCACGGCCCTAGCACCAGCCTAGACTCGGGCATCGAGGCACTGACTTCGCCATGCACTCGCCGATACTTTATACAATAATCCATTGCTCCGACGTGCGACCGTTATTAGCCCTCCTATATATTATCTTGGAGACTGACTCATATAATGGGAGGGTGTTCATGCCACGCCGCTCACCAAACTGCACTGGGGTTTGATTAACGTATTATCTGAACGTCATTCGCGGCAGTAAATATTTTAAACGCCGGCTTTCAGTCCGTGACAGCTGATCGTAACGTTTCCGTTCTTTATGACTAGAATATCCTTGCTCTTTCTTATTGCATGTGCTTATTGCGACTTTAGGTGAATCCACTCCGAACTTTCAGTTGTTTTGTGTTGGTAGCTAAGCAACCGAAGTGACATTTGTATGAGGCGTGTGTGACGGATGGAGGCGCCGAATCTTTCTTGTGCAGTCTGTACAATGTTTTATCGTTTTATAAAAATAGAAGCTACTTAGAAAACACAATTTTAAATAGATTACTCTCAGGTGTACTTTGCTTCAAGAGGCTAAAAGAACTCTTCATCATCGTACAAGTCAAGTAAAGCTATTATTTTCTCACCAAAAACTTTTTATTAACTTTTAAATCATCTTAAAAAGAGTTTACAGCGTTCGTAGTATTATTCCCCGTGCCCCCCCATTCGTTCAAATGACTGTACTTTCCGCAATGCAACCCCAGGTTTTGTGGGTGGACGCACATGGGCAGGGGTGCGTGGGGGTGCTCCGGGGCTCGGCGGGGGGGGGGGGGGGCTACGCTCTAAGCACACCTCCGCTGGCCAACTGCCACTAATGCTCTCCCAATCGCGCTGTTAAAGGACGGGGGGGGGGGGGGACAGACGTCGCGATCATAGTTTCAATCTGAGAGATTACCTCAAATCAATCTCAATATTTCGTCGCCGTATTATGATTGATGATTGATCAGATACAGTTCAGCTGAAAAAGCTCCACGTTTTCGAACGCAACAATGTATATTTTGTTGGAATCGTGTGAATATATAAATGCAATTGTTTTGATTAGTAAAGTTAATTTCGACTCCCCTTTTGATGCTGCGCCATTAGTTTTGACGTTTTATTTTATTGGGCGCAATCCTCGTAACGTTTTCATTTGAAATAATACGCTTTCGAATGATTGACGCCGTATGTAGCCGAGCCAATTACGTGCTTGATAAAAGATTCAATGCGTTCATTGTGTATCCAGCCTTCTGAATGGCACTGATCGGTATTCAGCTGGCCGACGATTCTATTCATTGCACACTCTTTTTTTTTTTGCAAATTATTAGTCCCTTGCTAATTCAAAATCTCGTTTTATATGAACGCCAAAGTTGTCATTGAAGTGAATGTCACATCGAGTGCTTTCTTAGCGTCTTTGTGCTGCACCGAAAGCCAGTCGGCGTTCCGCTATAAATACTTGATGGCTGCAACCTGATACTGCCGAATCAACCCTATCCAACCCTATCCAATCCGGCCGAGCACAATGCTTCACAAACTTTTAATCAGATTTTTATCGTGAACTTTTCTTCCCCTTTCTCTCTTTTTTTTTGGCAAGCCAAGGAGGGCTTTACGTTTTAGGGATCAGTTTTATTCTTTCCTGTTTCCATACAGACCAACCGCGTGAGAAACATTTTGTGTAACTCATTCATATCTGTGACATGGGGACATTATTTTGGCGAGTATTAAATGGATTTGAAATGCAAATTCTTATACCGCGATGATAATATCAAAGAATCGTAATTTTCCTTGGATAGGTACTCTTGCGCGGTAACTCTGACGATCACTAGACATGCCATGGCGCAGGCAGTACTTGAATTGCGGCCTGCTGCTGATCGAAGTATTAACATCTGGACCACTTTTCGCGTTCTATATGAGTCTCGGCGTGCGGGCATGTGTGTGTCTTTTAATTAGTTCTAGATTAATTATCCAGCCCAGTTCAAACAAAGTTTCGAAGACTGGGGTTTTATCTTTCACAGTATGAATTTTCTTAAACGACCCTAGATTTCTTTTTATCGTACTTTTTATGAACGCATTTTTTTCTTGGCCCGCAATCGTAAAATGGAATACCAAAACTCGAGTAAGCTGCAGCGTAACTTATTAAAGCTGGCGAGATATTAACGGGGATGCTACACAAAGAGGATTGTCAGGACGAAAAGCGGGTCCTGCACAGTTTCCTATTACGAGGAAAACGGTGCTAAGCATGCTAAGCTTACTTTACTTAAGTTTAGGTTTACGGTTATTTTAGATCCCATTTATTCATTGCTATCAGTTTGGGACTTCTATTTCTGGGATATGCGAGGTATTTGTTTGTCCAAATAGGCAATTTTCAAAACTTGGCAATGGATATTGCTAGATTTTCAATTATGTATTCCGTTCAGTTCCAAACTCAGCCCTGTTTAAGGATTCAACATCATAGATTCGAACGTAATCAAGGAAGATGCTCGCAAAAGTTTTCTAATTAATTTTCATGTAATTTGCTCGCCGGCTTCGCAATATAGCATTTTCACAAGGTTTTTAACCAAAAGTTATTAATTAGCCGTGGATTACTTTCTATTTACCTCCTGCTGACTGAAAATGATGGTAAAGATCCCACAACATGACAACACAACACGACAAACTGCAAACTATATCGATCCACCGCGCTCATTTCTCTTTCAATGCAACCATTCCGAGTTAATTACCCCTTCTCTTTATTTAAATCTTGGCACTTGGATCCGGGTGTCCCGACGGGCCGACGGGATCCTCTTCGCGGAGTGCTCCGTGCTCCGTGCTCCATCTTCCTCCCCTCCCCACTACGCCCCGCTCCGCGAGCCATGCGCCAAGCCATGTGCCTCTTATTTCATCCTATTATTCGCAATTCCCTCGCGCGCTCCACACTGTTTTACTACTCATTACTCTATGCACCTTTATCATGGTTTATTGTGCCAACTCTTCCATACAACACTGGTGCACCCCTGGCCTATCTCTTGTGTGAGTCACCCCCTCTCCCCCTCTGCCCTCACCCCACACAAACCACCCCCTGCTCAGCTGGGCAGGCTCATAACTGCCGGCGTCGGGAACGTGGAGTCGTTGAACGACACTTCCACGAGATTGCCCTGCTCTCACAATCAAGTTAACGCGAAGAAACTAGTTCGTAAATTCTTTGGGGCTAGTTCGGGATCCGCTTACCCCCCGTCCTGAGATGGTGTGCGGGCTGGTGTGCGCTTCGCGTCAGATGAGCGTCACTCGTAACGAGCCACACCACTTTCACTCACTAAGGCTTGCCGGGAAGTTGGTTCGGGGAGCTGCCACCACCTCCTAAACTTGTATTGTTAGAAGGAAAATGTTCGTTGCGATGTTTAATACAAGGAAGGCCAATAAATGCTGCCAACTTATTAGAAGAAAAACATTTCTAAACGGGTTCAATGGGATGAGAGTAAAGTTCAATAATTAACAAAGTTCGCAGAGATGATTTTCTTTTTCTTGGGTCGTTATTTTTCGCTTTTCTCTTAGCCTATCGCTAATTACTGTCAGCTTTTCATGGGCCTGCAATCTTCATTGAAACTAATCAGGACTTATACCCCTAATGGAGGCTGTAATGTTGATTTCAATAAGTGGAAAGCTGCCAACGTCTCCCCTTCGCGGGGGCCAGTCAGAACCCGACGCTCTCGGAAGAATTGTATCTTCTGGAAAATAGAAATACGCGTGGATGGGGCAATTTATAAAGCGTAAGGGCGCGTCGCTGTCGCGTCGACGTTAAGATCTACATTAATATAAAAGCTTTACAACATAAGTACTTATTTATGACGAATTCAAAACGTCGAGACGAGATGTTAATTTCGAAAATTACTGCATCGTGAATAGAGCTTTTCAAATCAAGTTGTCGTTTTCTCGTGTAGCTGCAGAGTTTCTCGACTCGCGAGCAAGGTTTTTCGACGACGCGTATTTATTTTCCACCTCGTCTTTCTTTCCAAACACATACTGGTTTACAGGGGGATGAAAAAGTTGATAAGCCGTCCTCCTAATCCATAGAAACGAGAACAAAATATTGTGCACGGGGATAGAATAGGAATTACAAGAAGGTAGAGCGAGAAAGACGTTAAAAATGATGCGTCTAAAAATGTTCCATCAATCAGTGAAACGTGTTTCGTTTCCCGAAGCCGTCGTTCACACTTACCCTGTAGACGGCCGGGGCGGCCGGGGCGACCGCCGGCCCGTTTCGACGGACACGGCAGCTCCGAAAGAGAAAGAGCCAAGCCAAGTTTTTAAATATTTTCTATTGGTTTTGTAGTAAAACGCGCGTGTTTATTGAACGTGCACGGTTATTTGGCATGGGGCGTCGAAGACATGCCCGTGCGTCTGGCATGCGTCAGACGCCAGCGTCTCGGAGATGTTTGGGCGTCGCGAGCCGGCGTCTCTTTCACAAATAAACAGTGGCAATCGACGGCCAAAGTCTCCCCCCTCCCCAACACTTCGCCCCACTAAACACCAGCCGGCGTGGAAGCGCGAAACTAGCAAACTAAATCAAACTTTACGCATCAATTTCTCCACGGCCTGTTTCGCTTGATGGCACGCACCGCAATATGACAACACGCCGGGACACCTTCGCATGTATGGGACGCGATGGGACGGGTTGGGACGGGTTGGGACGGGTTGGGATGAGACTCAAACGGGCTGCAGTCTGACTCTCTGCGGGAAGATGGGAATCGCTAAAGGTGAACAAGGCGGGGTCGTGGGAATTAGCCGGGTTGTTTATGCAGCGGTTAGCTCTAATTGCTGCACCCCTCACCCCACCCTCCGTGTGGTTTGGGACAGTTTTTTCCTAGTGTTTGAAAGGGTTTAGATAGCATTAAAGCTGCAGTGCTTCGGACGTATACAGACAGCGGCTGCTTCCGACAGCGACCGGCACCGGCACGGAGGGCGTTTCGTGAGCAGGGGGAAACTCGAATGATATGCCAGTTCTAATTTTGATCTGTGTTGATGTGTACGTCAAAGCCACGAACAAAAAGTCCAATTTATTACAATTTGGACGTCGTTCTCGAGAATAATAAACGAGTTCGTGTTGTATTTCGACACGTGATCAAATGAGTTACTCTTTTTGGGTGGTACTTGTTCATGCAAATAACTGTGGCACTTTGACTACGTTCCAAAATCCCCTTGCCTTCTATATAGGGAATGTGCTGAGAGCTCAATCCTCAACATCCTGGTAGCTCACTGCGATTTTCGAAATGCTCGCGACTTCCACCTTCCCTATCATCTACCTAGCATCAATCCACCCCTAGGGACCGGCGAGGGGGTGGAGGCGACGTTGAATGATGCAACCCGCGGGGACGTGAGCGCGCGCGTCAAAGGGAATGGCTCGAGCTGACGAAGGCGTTTGCCATGTCTTGTTCCAGGGCTGGGCGATCCGGTGCATGTGCAGCTGCAGTCCCCAGACTCCGCCGAGAGGATCAAGTCCGGGGACAACGTGACTCTGCGCTGCCACGTGGACGGCAGCGGCGACGTACGCGTCGACTGGTTCAGGTGGGTTTGCGCGCTCCACGCGGATAAGATCGCGCTGGACCGGAATGCTCGAG
Organism: Nemoura dubitans; assembly: GCA_921293005.1. Classification (NCBI taxonomy): domain Eukaryota; kingdom Metazoa; phylum Arthropoda; class Insecta; order Plecoptera; family Nemouridae; genus Nemoura; species Nemoura dubitans. The sequence continues at coordinate 20,304,440 of OV121074.1, forward strand.
AGCAATTTGATGGGATAAGATCGCCGGCTGCGGAGAAACTAACCTCTGGCTAATTCGATATTGATTTTCTTTCTTTTATGTCGACTCCCGGTCCTAGCTTTGTTTATTTACGAATTTATGTGCGTTTTTTGTTTGTTTTAACTCCACGCATTGATTGGCTCGTTTTTCTGATGTCTTTAGACTAGGTCGTTTCTTCCATGTTTCATTGTAGGAGTTAAAATTAGCCACCGTGATTTTCAAAATGACACACGTCGCGAGAATAAATTATTCGGCATTTATCCTGACACATTTTACTTCAATAGGCCACTTGTTATTCATAATTTTTGCAGTGTGATTCTAAGTAGTTAGTGGTTTCCTTATTTTCATTGGTCAAAATAAGGGAATAATTTCGACAGTTAGTCATGCAGATATGTGTAGACAACACAACACAACACAAGAAAACAACGCGATAAAGTGTGTGAGAACGAACGTTTTGCTCTCTTGTCGCACACAGAAACGCCGAGCGAGTGACCAAGTCTGAGCGCATCTCGCTGAACAAGAAGCGTCTGCACATCAAGGGGGCGTCGGTGGAGGACAACGGCGTCTACCGGTGCAGCGCGCACAACGCCGCCGGCTCGCGCGACAGCGAGTCCAGCTTCCCGCTCGCAATCGCAGGTAACCCGCCCCTCTCACTTTGCTCTCTGTACTCCCAGCTCGTCCTCCCCATCAGGTAACCCGCCCCTCTCACTTTGCTCTCTGTACTCCCAGCTCGTCCTCCCCATCAGGTAACCCGCCCCTCTCACTTTGCTCTCTGTACTCCAAGCTCGTCCTCCCCATCAGGTAACCCGCCCCTCTCACTTTGCTCTCTGTACTCCCAGCTCGTCCTCCCCATCAGGTAACCCGCCCCTCTCACTTTGCTCTCTGTACTCCAAGCTCGTCCTCCCCATCAGGTAACCCGCCCCTCTCACTTTGCTCTCTGTACTCCCAGCTCGTCCTCCCCATCAGGTAACCCGCCCCTCTCACTTTGCTCTCTGTACTCCCAGCTCGTCCTCCCCATCAGGTAACCCGCCCCTCTCACTTTGCTCTCTGTACTCCAAGCTCGTCCTCTCCATCAGGTAACCCGCCCCTCTCACTTTGCTCTCTGTACTCCAAGCTCGTCCTCCCCATCAGGTAACCCGCCCCTCTCACTTTGCTCTCTGTACTCCAAGCTCGTCCTCCCCATCAGGTAACCCGCCCCTCTCACTTTGCTCTCTGTACTCCCAGCTCGTCCTCCCCATCAGGTAACCCGCCCCTCTCACTTTGCTCTCTGTACTCCAAGCTCGTCCTCCCCATCAGGTAACCCGCCCCTCTCACTTTGCTCTCTGTACTCCCAGCTCGTCCTCCCCATCAGGTAACCCGCCCCTCTCACTTTGCTCTCTGTACTCCCAGCTCGTCCTCCCCATCAGGGAACCGCCCCTCTCACATTGCTCTCTGTACTCCCAGCTCGTCCTCCCCATCAGGTAACCCGCCCCTCTCACTTTGCTCTCTGTACTCCCAGCTCGTCCTCCCCATCAGGGAACCCGCCCCTCTCACTTTGCTCTCTGTACTCCCAGCTCGTCCTCCCCATCAGGTAACCCGCCGTCTTGCACCCCTCACCTTGTGGTCAAGGGTATGTAAGCTTGGGTAGCCACACATTAGTTAACAGGACGGAGATGGCTTGTCGCCAGGGAGACGGCTGTGTCCGTTTGTTGGTGAAGCTTCACTTTTCCTGGATTTATTGTGGCAAGTCTCGGGAAACCACAGTTTGGTTCAAGTGGATGCCTGTCTGCCGCGAAACCAGGGTCGTGATCGGTGCACACAGGTACTTCCACGTATACTATGCTGTCGTGGCTAGTCACTCAAAGTTCCCTGCTCCCAAGTCCTGGTTATGCTGATGCGTTTCAAAAAGTTTTGCCCTCATCTCAAAGTTCTGTCCCTAGTTTCAAACGAAGGTGTTTGATATTCTTCTCAAAGATTTTGTTTGTTCTTCGACGATTTTTAAATTCTACGCCACGCGAGCTGCCGGCATGGCAAGGCGAGCTTGGTATTGGGGGTTTTGCTGAAGTGTTGGTGGCTAACGCCGAGGTTTCGACTGGTTTCGACCCCAGGGAAGTCTTCGGCGCTGATCCTGACGCCGCCCAGGGACGTCCTGGTGAAGGAGGGAGGCTCGGCGCTGTTCGACTGTGCCTTCAAGCAGGCCGATCTCGTCGAGTGGTACTTCAAGGAAAACACGCCGCTCGAGAACGGCACGGGGTGAGTACAGTCACGAACTCGTTCGGGTTTAAAACACATTTCCTCATTGGATCGCCAAGTTAAGCAACATTGCGCCGGGTTGGGTTTGTGGATGGGTTACCATTACCAATGCCAGCCTCATGCGATATGCAAGACATGATTTACTAGGTTTTGTGGTGATCCACGTTTGCAAGCGGGTTGTAAAACTGTGTTTATTTATGAGTTGTCATCAATAACAAGAAGAAAGAACTTTGATCTCTGTGTTGCAAGTAAACAAAGAAAACTTTACAGCTTTACCAAGTTTGGAAAAGATCTTCAACTAACAGAGACAGTGAGTCTGGTCTGGGGATGTTTTTTCCGTGTGTGCCGCGTGTACGTGATTTTATGGCTCTCCTGTCAAGTGTCAATGTCGTTGAGAAAAAGTCGTGCTTCTGGCAATTCAATCGTCGGAGAGATACTAATTAAATCTTCATTCCGAGCTAAGAGGGAAATGGATCGTGTTTTTCTCGAAATAGCGCGGCGCGGGAAGCGTCTGATACTTGCGTTCATAAAACTATAAATGTGGGGCTGTAGCATTTTTCATGGCACCATATAAAAATGTATTCCAAGATAAATAATTATTTAAATCTGTTTGCATTAGCGCGCAAGGAAAAACGTGTTCGCCGCGATTTTTACATAGAAATGTTTCTTTCTCCTTGATTTTTAGTGAGATCATAACTGGCGCTCTTTCTTTACATAGGGTAGGCTTGTGTTTATGGGTTAATACATGTGCTATCACCAGTTTACTGTCTTTACTATAAATATTTATCAGCCTAAAGCGGTTTTTAGGTATAGCACAAAGCTCGCATTTGGTTCTGTCTTGCTCAAGCCACCCAGAAAAGGCTTAACTGTCAATTATGATTGCACACACACACAGTTCCAGTCCAATGTTGTATACAACTCTGGGATGAGGACAGGGACACCAGTTTCACACATACCAGGTTTACCAAAGCAGTAAACAAAGTTATGGCATTAAAAAAGTGAAAACTTGAGTATCCTGTTGGGGGTAAAACCATAAAACACAGGCTGCCATGTAATTCCTGATAAGAGTTTTCCCAACATTCCTGGTGCATTTCACATGATTGGAGATTGGGGATGGGCTCCTTTTAGCATATCCACGTGTTTTTAAAGCTTTTATTTATGTTAAGGGGCAATCACAAAATAAAAAAATTATTTGGTCTAGTACTGTCCAGTTTTTTAATGGAATAGCATTTCTACAACATCTCATGCTTTCCACATCTGCTTGCAGCACGATGGTCTTTCCGAACGGCTCTCTCCTGATCCACCAACCGCTGCTTGAGAACGAGGGTCTCTATTCGTGCGTGGGAATCCGGGAAAACACAGAGGCTCTTCCCGAAACGTACACCGCCAAGCTACGCATCGCATGTATGTTCCTTTGTTTCAAATTTGGGCTTCAGCACTACATTTTATTTCGACATGTCAGGTCATAATCGAGGAAAGTTTGTCACCTTTCGAACAATTTTAAACCTCCGATCATACTTCTGATCTCTCAAATAATTATCCTTCCTGAACTGATTGGCGCATACACCGATATCCGATATCTTTATCAACAAGCCACTGCATCAAGCAAATAATGTGTACCTACCCGTAACTAAAAAACTCTACCTTTTCAGACTTGAACGACCTGTCGAGTGGTTCGTTCGAGCCGTCGCTGCCGCCCAGCCGCACGCTGGTTGCGCCCGAGAAGGCTGAGTTTGAGCTGACGTGCCTTGCGCCACGCGGCCTGCCGCCGCCAAACGTGTTCTGGCGCGACCCTCGGGGACATGTGGTGTCGGATGCGGGGCCCGTCCGTGTCGACGACAACCGCCTCGTCGTGGAGGCGGCGCGGTCGCGTGAGGACGCCGGAAACTACACCTGCGTCGTGGAAAACATCGCCGGCACCCGAAATGCGTCCTTCCGGCTAATCGTTTCCAGTGAGTGCCGCCTTTTAACTCCGATCTGTAGTCAGGTTCGATCAGAGAAGAACAATTTCACCTTGCTTACCCCTGAAATATTGACAATTGCCCCTGAAAGTAGAGATCTTTATCTACCAGCTCTCTAAAGTGTGAAATATCATGTGCATACCTTCACTTGCAATGCAGCAGTTATCATTTTATTTATACAAATTATATATATAAATTTGGCCATTTTAATTTGTGTCACAATTTAATATCTTTATACACCACTTTAATATCTTTTATACACCACTTTTGATATATAATTGGACATATTATGAACGCATTTACTTTGTATTGCAAAGTAAGACTGAAGAGCAAGCCTAAGTTCGTGGATAGCCACCTGCTAGCCATTGCTCACAGGTTGACATTGGTCAGATATTATAACATAACACATCACATTTTGCTAGTGTGGTGACATGCAAAAAAGATGAGATGACAAGATGATACCTGAAATTTTAACAACAATAGCATTGGAACAATGATAGCCAGTTCGTAGATCTCATATCATATTACCTGCAAGAAGTTTAGAGTAAAAAGCGGTGGAGTAACCTATATCAAAGGTGGACAAGATAGCAAAACGCATGGTTTCTTTGGCAGCTGCCCCGAGCATCATATCAGGCCCCACGAGCACGTCGGCGAAGGAAGGCGAAGACGTGCATCTGAGCTGCACCGTGGACGCGATGCCGCACCCGGTGACGTCGCTGCGCTGGCTGCACAACGGACGGCTCATCGCCGAGGACCGCCAGCGACTGCGGTCGCACCGCCACAACGGCACGCTCAACATCGCCGACGTGCAGCTGTCCGACCGCGGCGAGTACCGGTGTCAAGTGAACACCACCGGGTTCCCTCCGATTACGTCCAAGCCTGCCACGTTGCAGGTCAAAGGTGGGTGGATTGCGTTCATGTACTTACGATAGTTGCTTTGGTTGCGGTAATTTTGTGCCAGTTTGCTAGTTTCTAATGCAAGTGATGTGGAAGGTTGTGTTTTGTTATGTTTTCTTATTTTGTGGATGAATGAAACTCAAAAAGTAATTTTCACAGGCTATATTAGAAAGATATTTCAGAGTTACACATTTTATTTTATCCAGTTTTGTGGATGCTAACAGCCAGTCTGTTTTTTTTTAAATTAATCTTTTGTGTTCTTTAAATAACAATAAACAAAAATGTGTATCAATTGAGACGACCAGGTAGTTGAGGGCAAGTGGTAGCAAATACCAAGTGGTGGGTAATTGACTTTTCCTAGCTTTAGATTGTACATAAACTCTCACAAAGGTCCTTTAAAGTAGGTTGCTAACATTATGAAAGGCCCATTGTTTTCACAAGAAAGTTTATTTCCAATACACTTGGTACATTTGGTTAACTAGATTGTCTGTCCTTTGTGCGCAGAAATCCTGAAGTTCTCCCCTCGGCCGGTGAACAAGAACTTAGAGCTGGGCGCTATCGTGAAGGTCTACTGCAAGGCGCAGAGTGCGACCCCGCTGACGATTCGATGGATCAAGCAAGGCCTGGAGGGGCAGCCCATGTTCACGTTCCCCCCACACGTCGAAGACAACGCAGGCACACTAGTCTTCACCAAGGTTTGTCCGGCAGTCTACAGAGAGACGTGACCCTTCATTGGATTATTTCAGTCGGAATCAAAATTATGTTGTTGATTTCAAAGGCTTCATGAAATACTTTTCTTAAAAAGTTAAAAAAGTTAAAAAGTTAAAAAATTTTGTTAAAAAATTAATTTATTACAAAATGAAAACAAAATAAACTTCAAACAAAAATAAAGTACCTAATCAGTGAATAGAAATTTCTACTTATTGTCTATCAGCATTTTCTTTCTGTATGAACAAGTGATTAATTTTGTTTCAGGTCCAAGCAGAGGACCGGGGTCGATATACGTGCATCGCAACCGACGGAGAAGGCTATATCAATACCACAATCAAAATCGAAGTTGTGGGTGAGTCATTGGCAGTATTGTAATCTGTTATTTTCACATTTTGGCCACTGGGCTACACTGGCATCTTTGACAACCTTCCCATGAAAAATATCTTCATTACACTATTATTGTTGAAATGTCTTGAGCAGCACAATGGCATTCAATGGAAGCACGATTAACATCTCCCACCGATTATTACTTCATTTTTTCTTTGTCTTTGGTATGCTACTGCTTCTAGATGTGACATATTTTAAAACTTACAACCCATGCCTTGAGCAGGTCCGATAAAGTAGCGATCTTTGGTATGGAATCTTTTCCTTATAGAAAGCTGTTTGGAGTTTCTCTGATAGGGCAATCCACTCTCCATCTGAAGTACAGACTGGAACTATGTAGCACCATTCTGTCCTCGCGAGTCCGAGCTGACACCTTGCGTTTGGTTGCAGTGACTCCGAAGTTCAGCGTGTTCCCGCAGAACGCTCTAGAGGCGTACGAGGACTACCCGGTGACGATCCACTGTATCGCCGAGGGCGACCCCAAGCCCACCATCAAGTGGGACCGCAATGGGAACGTCACTGCGCTCGACCCTGCCAGGTATGCGGCCTCGAAATGCTTTGTACGACTCTTTTGGACGAGACATCAATCGATGCCCCATCACCTATACCCTTCGACAGAGCCAAACATACCAGTGCGCAAATAAATGCAATACCTGTTCTTATTAATTTTCTATTGGCATTTTAATTAGCCACCAGAGTAATTGACTACTAATAACTACAGTCTCTTTGATTGATGCTAAAATCATTGGGAAACATTCATAATTCATATGGCATAGGTACTGTCACCTGGCTGATTTCAAAATTAGGTTTTAAAAATAAAACCAAGATGATATTAAAAAGAGAAACAAGTTATAGGTTCTGCTAGAATTTTTTGTAGAAGGCAATATCAAATATTTAAATAGATGAAATCCCTTATTAAGTGGAAAATTAAAGAACACCTACAGCCTGCCAACCTGCTGTTCAAATTTCATGTAACGCTCAAAGTTAAATTATAAAGTTTCCTTGTCGCGATGTACACCTAACACAGTGATCCGTGCCCGAGCAGGTTCCATGTGCTGAGCAACGGCTCGCTAGTCGTCCTCCGCGCGTCGGTGGAAGACACCGACAAGTACGGCTGCACCGCGGGCAACAGCGGCGGCTTCAAGCGTGCCGAAGTGATGCTGATCGTGCGCCCCGTGGACGATTATCCGCGGCCCATGGACGGCATCGGCATGGACGCGGACGGGCACATGATGACCAAGACCGTGACTATCACGCTCAGCGCGGCCGCCGCCTACATGGTGCTCGTCGTCGGGCTCATGATCTGGTGCCGGTACCGACGGCGCAGGAGGAAGCAGGCGTATCTCGACGCTAACGGCGATCAAGGTGAGGGGATTAGCGGTAGCGAATCATTTTTGCGGGGGTATTTTCCGTTTCTCTCTCGAATGAACCTTCATGGTCTCTAATGAAGGATGGCCGACTCAAATACGCGACTATACTGCTCATCCTTTGTGTTTTCTTCAGCAAAATCATTGGACAGCAGTTTTAATTGCTAGCTGAAGTGTTAATATGCAAGTTTTTTTATCTCTGAAAATACATTTGCAAAATTATTGATGAATATAGATTTTCTGTTCCTTTAACATCACTTTATTTGACTTGTTTGATAGCTCTCATGGGCTAGGAATGTAAACAACACTTGTGTACACCAACTGTTAGTCACGTTAAGTCTTTGTTGCCTTGTCCCGGCGGCCGGGACTGATGTTGATGTGTTGTTTCAGCAGAGGCCGGCGACCGTACTGAGCTGCAGGAGGCGACAGCACGCGGTCGCGTGGACCGCCCGCGCAGTGACGGTGGAGACACAGCGCAGTCGCACAGCTCGGGACAGAGCAAGCGGTCCCGGTCGAGCTACGAGAAGTTGTCCTTCCCGCGCTCCGATCTGCACAGTCTCGTGCTCCTTGGTGAGCTTAATATCACTGTATCTTCTAAAGTTAGCACCAGCCCTATCATTTGTGGAGGGGATTCCTTCTGCTTTGTTGTTGCTCAAGCTCAAGGCATAAAGTTTTAGTAGCAACTAGCGAGGTGCAAATCAAGTACAATATCCCACATAATATAGTCTTTTATCACAAATTCTGAAGTTACCACAAGATATCATCACCATTCCGTTTTAGCTAGATTAGCATTTTTATTTGGAAAATTTACTATTTTATTATTTATTTAGGCCCATAGAATGCAGCTGTGCTGTGACTATGACTTTCAAAATATGATTTTATAAAGATAGTGACTCACTGCCTGTACTGAACCGTACACATTCGTTTTTTTTTACGGGAAAGTGCTTGGAGAAACTCACCCTAGAGAGCAAAGCGACAATAATGCCATTACTGTTGCTAATGTCTCCTCTTCTCCCATCTGCAGGCCACGGCGACTTCGGTGAGATCTTTCTGGCGAAAGTCCGCCGGGAGACAGAGGACGCCGTCGTGCTCGTCAAGTCCCTGCAGGCGACACGGGACGAGACTGCGCTGGTCGAGTTCAAGCGGCAGCTCGACATGTTCCACAAGCTGGACCATGAACACGTAGCGCGGCTCGTCGGCGTGTGTCGCGATCAAGAGCCGCACTACCTTGTCATGCAGTACACAGACTGGGTGGGTATTCAATTGCTTTGCTTGATTTGGACATTGCAGACCGAATCACGGACCACCATTCTGACTTCGACCTTCTCATAGTAGTATTGCAGATTATTTCAACATGCTACTGTAAGTTACTTTAAAAGCCCCATCTCATCTTGATATATAAGTTTTTCTCAGATTAAAGATTTTTACTTTTTTCACCCATGGTAACAAAAAATGAAAATAATAAATATGTATGCTGCAAACAGCATTTATGTGGGATGACGTCATCTAGAGCATTGGTATTAGTTTTCGGCCGTAATTATCTTCCCTTAGCAGCAATTCGCTTCAAACTTCCAGTACCTTGTGACTTTAATACAGTGATCCCTGATCTGTGATCACTTGGCAATATCAAAACTTGGAATCGATTTAAATTATTTTGAAACTTTATTGCCTTTTAAAATAAATTCGTACCTATTTTAGTATGATATTCCACTTACCGATATAATTTAACTGTTGACATTCTTGCCCACCATATTCCTCTTGATACACATCCAAATGGTTCATGGCCAGCCGAGTTTGCATGCGTGAATTTGTTCTAACAGTGCAAGAAAGTGGTAATTAGCAAATTGCAACCGAGATGGTAAACGGCTGACACAAACCCCGCCCCTGTCATCGCCATGTCTCACGCATGAAACGTTCTCGCCACCAGGGTGACTTGAAGCAGTTCCTGCTGGCGACGCGAGGCACCAAGAGCCCACACCCGCCGCGGCTTTCGACGGCGCACGTGATGCAGCTGTGCCTGCAACTGGCGCTCGGCATGGAGCACCTGGCCAACCACCGGTTCGTGCACCGCGACCTGGCGGCACGCAACTGTCTGCTGGCCTCCACCATGAGTCTCAAAGTGTCCCTGTGTGCACCCACCAAGGACACCTACTCCAAGGAGTACTATCGCCACCATAACCAGGTCAGCTATGCTAGTTACGATGCGAAGGGAGTTAGCCTAGTTCGAGCGTAGAGTTTAGTTTGAATGTAAAAACCTGTAACTGAAGAGAGGGCTATTGGCACCACATCCAGGTTTTGATTACCTATGTAATAAACTTCTTTTAAGTCGAATGTTTAAACACATGGGTCTGAGATTATTTGTATATTAAGTGCCTTTTCGAATCATATCTTATAAGCTTTCTCATCTCATTCATAAAACAATGTGCAATGGAGTGTAAAATAAGATAAAACACATGGGTGACCATTGACTCACATGCTATGATGCTCATCAAAATAATTTTGGTTAACATACTGGAAAAGGTTATAAGCAAAATCTTTTGTATTTGCATATTTAACATCTATTGAGAGAAAAATGCTTTCAATTAAATTTCCTCCCAGTTCTTTCTATGCCTTCCATTGTTTTATTTGCATCTTTCAACATACCTATATTGTGAGAAAATAATATGCTTTCATTTAAATTTCCTCCCAGATTTTTTTATGCCTTCCATTATCTCTCTCTCTTTTTCTTTCGGCAGGTGATTCCTCTTCGCTGGATGCCGCACGAAGCCATCTACGAGGACGACTACTCAACCAAATCAGACGTTTACTCGTTTGCGTGTCTTGTCTGGGAGATTTTCCACCAAGCTGACCTGCCGTTCTCTAAAATGTCAGACGATGTGGTGCTCGCTGCGCTGAAAAGCGACGAACTGCGCTGGAAGTGCCACAAAACAACGCCGCCGCCGCTGGTGACGTTGCTCAACTCGTGCTGGTCGCATTCGCCGCGGGACCGGCCGTCATTCACTCAAATCGCCGTCAGCGTCGGAGAAATCTCCATAGACAGCGCAAATTAAGCGACTAGTTTACGTTTTCAAGTGTACATTTTTATTTCCCGGGTCAAGGCGATTGCTCATCGGGCCTAGTCTATTTGAAACGAGTTTCGTCTTCATGCTTTCCTTTATCTACCTAGAATGTTTGAAGTGAAAGGACTGGTGGTTTCATTCAGCCACACTGTACATAATATTCAATGGGAGCTTTTGAGTGCATGCTTACAAAGTTCTTAACTTGACATTAATTTGTTTAAAATGACAAATATTTTGCCTTAAAATTACAAAGCAAGTCTGAGACATTTTACTGCCAAAAATTAAATTGTTACTAAATGATGTAAATGAGTTTATCTCGCATTTTTTTAAAAAGGTAGCTGATAATCATTATTCATTGATAATAATTGGTATTGCCAAATGAGAAACATGTCAACTACCTGTGTACTAGGTACTTATAAATAATATAACATGTCTTGAGTGATCACTGATCAGGCTTTAAAGATGAAGATGTTGCAATGTCATAGGCAAATACCCCCACCCATCTAATTAAGTAGGCGTGGTGATCACCCCCAATTCTCTTAAATAACAATTGATTGACAGATTTAAGACTTTACTTTGAAGCCTGACAAATTTTCTATGGGCAATGGGGGTGATATAAAGTACAATTTTCTTGCATAATTTGTACATGAAGATCATCTACTATAATCTTGTTGTCCTATCTTGTGTACAAAGTATATGTGCACCTACTACATCACTATCTTTCCACTCTTATATTTATTATAATATATCAAATAAAAAATTGTAATATTGAAACTTTTGCGTAGGAGGTAGGACAAGATGGTGACGACATATAAAACAATTATTATCCTAGTATGTGTTAAAATATGTAACGTTTATATGTAGCTGTTATCTGTACATATTCCTGTGCATACAATGCAACCATAGAGAATATAATGTATAGATAGCTTCAAATATAGCAGTGTATTGAATTTTGTACAGGAATATGTAGTCAAGCTCTTTCAACAAAATATGAACTGAGATTTTAATCAATTAATTTGATCTGTTTCCCCATTGCTTTTCATTCCCTTGGATATTCTAGATAGATTTGACAATCTCCTGGAATTCATCATGAGCTATTTTTGCATACTCAATTGGGGGTTTTATCAAACAAAACAAAAGTAATGCAGTTTTTATGGTAAAATGTTGGTCTTCACTGGAAGTCAACACCCAACAAACAACCTCCCCTTAGTATGGAGGCGAATGCTCTTCGTATACATTACATCCCTCTAGAATCTAGAAAGTATGATCAGACAGAGCAATACATAAAGCCACGCGATGAGTATGAAGCGATACCAGTTTGAGCGAGGTCAAATGCAGGCGGCTTCGCGATAGCTAAAGGTAGGGTAGGTCGGCAGCAGTTGGATTTGGTCTTGAAAGGAGGTACGCGCGTAGTAGGAGTCGTGAGTTTCTGTTTGGGGAGTGCTCGATGGTGAGTGATATACTGCACGAATTCGTGTGCCGGATGTAAATTTCTTTAAAAAGTGTTCCATTAAATCTGGTTTGTTCGACAACGATTCTTTAATTTGGTTGACATTTGTCATCATGTCGAAAGAGGTCGACGACTTGTCGCGATTGAATTCGAAGGTGCCACACCCAGTGCAGTTGATAGTTGATAGTTCTGTAGTTAGTAATCTAGTTAGTAAGTATTCTAAATAAAATGCGAGATTTGGGAAATTCGAAGAACAAGGGCCGAGATGTATAGGTAGGTTTGCGAGTCACAATTATTACCACTTCACTAATCGACATTCTTCGGTTTGCCAATACCCATTTACACTGCTTCAAGGGCGCCCCTCGTCACAACGGCATTTTGACGGGTGAAAATTTGATGCATTTTTTCGGATAGTGACGGATTCTGCTACAATTTGGGGGAAGGTGTTATTTATCCAATTCATGTTTTATTGCTTTGAAAAGTAAGTCAAACATCTATCGGTGCTAATTTCAATGCCACAATAAAAAATGCTAGAAACATTCCCGAGGCTGAGAGTGTCGGAATAATTTGCTTCCTTTTGTTAGATATCTAACTATATAGTACTTCCCGAGGCTGAGAGTGTCAGAATAATTTGCTTCCTTTGTTAGATATCTAACTATATAGAACACGTGCATTATAATTTATCTGCTAGACTACCTTAGAGTTCAAGATCAAGCACAGTAGGTGTATTTATTTATATCAACATAGAAGGTGACAATATAACAAGTTGACAAATTAGTTACGCCGCGAATGTAAACGAACGATGATACAACGGGGGTGACAAAATGAATAACAAATTTAGTTTACTTCTGAAAACTGAATCAGCGAATGGTTCATGCACTAGCTGACCAAGCGCCTATGGTTCTATTTCAGTTTCTTATGCGTGCATTTGCAGTTCTTCGCAACTGGTGGTTTCTGTTGATCCTTTTCATCTTTTGGCCCCCTACACTTGAAATGGTTTTCTCTGTATATCGCCCATTGGGCACAAAAACATTTCCTGTTTACCGTGATAAGTGGTGCTTCCGCAGGTGCGTCCACGTTTACCCCCTTCGCCCCCCTGCCCTTGGAAGGGCTTTCCCTCCTACTCGATGGTTTTCTGCAGAAGCACTTTCTCTGCGGGGAAGACGGGCACATCCCCGGAGCGAAACCATTATTTGCACCACGCTTTTTGCAAGAGCTTTCTTGCCGCCTATTGCAAGCGCATCCTCTTTTCTGCTGGACATCGCTTTTTTTCGAGCTTGCACTCTTCGCAGAGCTTCTACTGCCGACTGACCCTATGCTTCGTCTGTGGACCTTGGTGCTTGGCGTTGAAGGGTGCTTCGCTGCACTTGTTTTTTGGTCAGCTGGCTTTTCTGCACTCGAAGTAGATCCACTTTTTCTTGGGATGTTATCTTTGTTAGGCTTTATTGCAATTGGCGACGTAGTGGACTTCACCGGGCTTTTTTCCCTTTGCGTTTTTACTACAATGGGAGAAGAAACACCTTTCACCGGGATTTTTTCCCTTGGCGTCTTTACTACAATGGGAGACGAAACACCTTTCACCGAGCTTTTTTCCCTGGACGTCTTTACTGCAATGGGAGAAGAAACACATTTCACCGGGCTTTTTTCGCTAGGCGTCTTTACTACAATGGGAGAAGAAACACCTTTCACCGGGCTTTTTTCCTTAGGCGTCTTTACTACAATGGGAGAAGAAACACCTTTCACCGGGCTTTTTTCCCTGGACGTCTTTGCTGCAATGGTAGAAGAAACACCTCTCACTGGGCTTTTTTCCTTAGGCGTCTTTACTACAATGGGAGAAGAAACACCTTTCACCGGGCTTTTTTCCTTGGACGTCTCTGCTGCAA